>CM028129.1:271967500-273217500 GCA_016271365.2 Neoceratodus forsteri
GTCCAAGAAGCTGGACTACTCTGGGCGGAAAGTTTACGCCGCTTCCTTCCTAGACCTTCATCAGGCCAGCTTGGCCATCCTGATGGCACACTTTTCACACGCCCTTTTGGGCTCCCTGGATAAGGTGATTCCTCATCTCCAGGCTGACCTCCAAACCACGGTCAAGCAGGTGCAGGATCAGGGAAGGGTGGTGGCCAAACAGCAGCTCCAGACCTCCCTGGACATTGCTGATTCATTTGCTCGGTCAGTAGCGGCCGCAGTGACCATGAGCCGCAGAGCTTGGCTGCGGATCTCCACCTTCATGGCGGATATCCAGCACAAGCTGGCAGATGTCCCCTTCCTGGGTACCAACTTGTTTAGACTCAGGGTGGAGGGTCACCTCCAATGGATCGAGAAGTCCAGTGCCACCTTGGACTCTGTCACGTCTGCCCAGAAGGACAAAGGCCACCAGCAGCAGCGTAAGCCCTTTCGTCCTTCAGCCCCTGCGGCACGTCCGGCCCAGCAACACCAGCATCAGGGCCAGCAGGCTCGCACTTGGCACCCCAAAGCCAAGCCTGCTGCTTCCTCCAACAGGAAGCTGGAAGGGAAAGGTCCAGGAGGCTCCTCGACCGGTCCTTCCTCCAAGCCTTCCTAGTGACGGGTTGAGGGGTGTCGCCCCCAACCTCATCACTCCTTCTCGGTTTCCCCCCATGGGGGGACGGCTTTGCCACTTCATTTCCGCCTGGTCCATTATCACCACGGACCGCTGGGTGTTGGAGGTGGTAGGAAAGGGTCTACCGCTGGAAATCGAGCAGCCCCACCCTGTCAAGCCGTCGTCCTACGGGGGGCTTTGGGGTCCGCAGCCTCTCTGTCGGCCCGTTAAGCTGACATTGCCCTGCTTCTCCAGAAGGAGGTGATCAGGGAGGTGGCGGACCCTCCTTCAGACCCAGGGTTTGTGTCCAGGTACTTCCTGGTCCCAAAATGGATGGGGGCTGGCGCCCCATTCTAGAACTCCACGACCTGAACAAGTTCCTAAGGTCTCGGACCTTCAGGATGGTCACTCTGGCTCAGATCATCCCATCCCTGGAACGAGGTGTGTGGTTCTATTCTCTGGACCTTCAGGACACGTTCTTTCATGTCCCAATCTGTCCATCACACTAGTGATTCCTCTGCTTCAGGGCAGAGGGATCCCTTTACAAGTTCCGGGCCATGCCCTTCGGCCTCTCTCCAGCTCCCAGGGTCTTCACCAAATGCATGGCAGTGGTGACAGGATTCCTGTGGCACCGAAGGTTCCGGGTGTACCCTTACCTGGACGACTGGCTGATTGCAGCCTCCTCCAAGTCGGAGGTGGAGCAGTCCAGGGATCTGGCCCTCCAGGTCTGCTCTCAGATTGGCCTCCTCATCAATGAGGCCAAATCGGAACTCGTGCCAACGCAGGTGATTCAATTCATCGGGGCAGAGCTCGACTCTCTTCGAGCCAGAGCACGGCTCCCGGTGGACAGGGCCGAGGTTCTTTCCTCCTTTGCCCAATCATTTCTGGTTGGGCAACTGCAGCCTGCCTGGGACTTCCTACGCCTCCTGGGCCTCATGGCAGCCTGCACCAGCGTGGTCCATTGGGCCCGCTGGCACATGCGTCCCCTGCAATGGGGACTGGCTCGCCAATGGTCACAGCGCTCCAGTCCTCTGGACCAGCCAGTAATGGTGACCCAGGAGATGAAAAACGCTCTGCAGTGGTGGATCGTTCCCGCTCACCTGCAGGAGGGTATCCCGTTTGTCCGCCCAGGGCCGACGGTCACTCTAATGAACGACGCCTCTCTGATGGGTTGGGGTGCCCATCTGGGGGAGCTCGGAGCGTACGGCCTCTGGTCCCCTCAGGAGTCTCGATGCCATATCAACCTGCTGGAGCTTCGAGCAGTCCGACTAGCCCTCACCGCCTTCGCTCCATTTGTTTGGGGTCAAGTGGTCCAGGTCCAGACGGACAACACCACGACCATGTACTACCTAAACCACCAGGGTGGGATGCGCTCCTTGCCTTTGTGCAAGGAAGCTCTCCGCACTTGGTCTCTCGTGGGCAGACTAGCCATTCATGTGGCGGGAGCCTCCAACACTCTGGCCGATGCCCTAAGCCGGATAGGTGCCGCATCTCACGAGTGGTCTCTCCTGCCGGAGGTAGTACACGATCTGTTCTCCCACTGGGGCACACCTGAGCTGGACCTGTTTGCCTCCAGGGAGAATGCGAAGCTGAGGCTTTTTCATGCCTGCCCCCCTCAGCAGGGCTCGCTGCAGGGGGATGCCTTCTCGAGGCCTTGGACCCCGGGCCCCATTCCCCTTGATCCACAAGGTGCTTCTCAAGGCGAGGAGGGACAAGGCACAGGTGATTCTGGTAGCCCCAGACTGGCCTAGTCAGTTCTGGCATCCAGATCCCCTCAGCCTCAGCTCCAGGCTCCCGAGACGGCTTCCAGCCTGCCCGGACTTGATCTCAGTCAACCAGGGGAAGATATTCCACCTGAACTGTCAATCCATGCACCTGGCAGCCTGATTCCTGAGCGGCTAGAGTTCCAGGCCTTGGGTCTTTCCGACGAGGTCCTCACCGTTGTTGAGGCATCCCATAAGGAGTCGACCAGAAAATGCTATGCCTTCAAATGGACGAGATTCTCCATTTGGTGTCAGGATAAGGGGCTGGACCCTTCCTCCTGTTCCTTGGCCAGCATTCTGGACTACCTGTGGTCCCTTTCTCAGCTAGGGTTTCGGTCGACGACCCTTAAGTGCACCTGGCAGCCATCTCTACCTTACGAGCGCGGGCCTGGAAGCAGTCGGTGTTGGCGCAGGAGAAGATGGTCGGGCGCTTTTCAAAGCAGCCTTGATCACATATCCTCCAGTGCGTAGAACCTCCACCTCCGTGGAATCTACTGCTGGTATGGCTAAGCTCATGGCAAGCTTATCAACCGGTGCACAGGTGTGACATCTCTCACCTGTTATGGAAGACCACCTTCTTGGTGGCTATCACGCAGCCAGAAGGATGGGAGAGCTCCAGGTGCTTTCCATAGAGTCTCCTTATCTGGTCTTCCACAGGGACAAGGTTGTCCTGCGCCCCCACCCGAAATTCCTTCCGAAGGTGGTGTCGGAGTTTCACCTTAACCAGGTGTTGACTCTGCCAGTGTTCTACCCCAATCACACCTCTGAGGCCGAATATAGGCACCATACTCTGGACTCTAGAAGAGCGCTCTCTTATTATAAGGAGTGGACGGCTGAAGTTCGGGAAGAGGTTCACCAGCTGTTTGTCACCTACCCTGATGCCGCACCTGGCAGACCTGCAGCCAAGCGGACAATAGGCAGGTAGGTCACCTCCTGCATAGATCTCTTCTATAGGTTGGCGGGCATTGAGCCTTCCAAAGGGGTAAGAGCTCATTCTACCTGCCATACCGCTGCTTCGGTGGCTGCTTCCAGGGACGTCCCTATCCAGGAAATCTGCAGGACTGCTACCTGGAAGTCAGCACACACCTTAATTACCCATTACCACATCGACCTAGAGTCACGCCGGAATGCTGGTTTTGGGACCTCGGTTCACCAGTCCTTATTCCCTAAGTAGGGGGTACGCGCCTTGCCTCCCTCCTCCTGGAGAACTGCTAGGAGTCTGCCAATAAGTGCGGATTGAACAACATATCCACGTCCCTAAAAATACAGGTTACTCACCTGTAACAGGAGTTCTAGGAGTGGTATATGTTGTTCATCCACACAACCCACACAACCTCCCCGGCTTCGACGCGCAACCTGGCTTCCAGCGGGCTAGATCTGGCATCATGGGGCGGAGCCGAGAGTTTTACTACCCGGGTGGGTGGGAGGAGCCTGCTTGAAGACCTTCCGGCAAGATTTAAAGCAGCAAGGAACCTGCCAATAAGTGTGGATGAACAACATATACCACTCCTAGAACTCCTGTTACAGGTGAGTAACCTGTATATATTGCAGTGCAAACAGTTTAACCACAGTAATTGGCACAGAGCAACACACAAGCGCAAATACGTATAGAAGTTGGAGCTAGAAGTAAAGAGAGTCCTAAATGAAAGAACCTCGTCATGGCTTTCTAATCCAAACCTGGGAAGTGACACTAACCAGCCGGGTTCCACACTCCCAAACTGGTAGTAACCCTAAGGTCAGGCACCTGCATCGGGGAGGGGGAGGAAAAGGAAGGGATGAGTTGAGGAAACAAAGGGGGTAGGGAGGGTAGGAGGCAAGGCTATGGGGAAGGGGGAAATGGAGGCACCCTCATACCAATCTGACAGGCTCATCAGCCGCAAGAGACTGAAGGGGGGGGGTCACATCAACCCAAGTCAGCTATAATTGGCCGGCAGGAGCTAGGGAAATGGTGAAGCTAGGGAAGTCCCTGAGACGAGAGGAAAGCTGGGGGGTTTGGGTAGGAGTAGACCTCTAGATCAGTTATCGGCCCACTCCTGCTGCAAAAACACCATAGTGTATGCAGAAAGGACCCACGGTTATTTCTCACTTAGGCAACTAGAGCCCAGGGACGGTTGAACGGGTGCAGCTGAAATGCGGCCGACGTGGCCTAGACCCCGAGATGGCTCGCGGACAACCGGCACTGCAGTAGGGCAAATCGTATCAGAATCCGCAATATGCAGTTGCCGCTTAGTAAGAGGAGAGTTGCTCAATCATAAGCTTGCACTGGGGGGTCCCGATGTCCTAGGATCGCACCGCCAGAGCTTGGATTCAGCCTGGTCCGGGGAGAGCTTACAGAGTTAGGCAACCATTGCTCCGGGAGCTAAATCACACCTCCCTTGGGACTCAGTCCTTATGATTATAGCCTGCTGCAAGAGCTCCAACTCGAAGTAAGGTAGTACAGTTATGTAAGAACTTGGCGTAACAGTAGATTTTCAAGAAGAACTCTTGCAGCAGGTGTTGCTTTCCTTCCCTCCTTTCTCCTGGTATTCCTTCTGCTTCTTTCATTAATTTAATCTCTTACCTCCTCAGTTCTCCTTCCACCTTTGAGACCAGGTCTCCGTGGAGAACTGAGGTGGGCTGGTGACTGCCCTTTTATACCATTAGCTGACGGGGGTTACGATCAGAGTGGTTCCCACTGAGACTGCTAAGAAGAAGCTTCTGTGGGGTCCTAATGCCTGGTGGCTTAGTCCTTATAGTTATAGCCTGCTGCAAGAGCTATTCTAGAAGATCTACTTTTATGGTAAATTGTTACATAACTCTACTATATTGACTGTAAGCATTGGTATAATAAAGGAGCATGTTACCCATATCAGCTTTTAGATGGACAGGCTGTCCGATCCTTCCAGTCCATTTGAGACATTCTGGGCCTTCCCTAGACAGATATGTTTTGTTATTTTCAGGTTTGAGCCTGTTTGTCTTCCTGATTCCTTAGGAGCCCCCTGTTGGATACAGGTAACCCCCTAGTATGCTTAGTCATCTCAGCTATCAATGGAGAGCCCTTACCACTCCTAATATCCTGTCTATACAAAGCCCTGCTTCAGATTAGATCTCTCCACCTATCAATCCCCTAGACAAATGGGATGAAAAAGCTACACAGCCTCTCGCCTCTGAACAATGACAATTGGCATGTCGGAACTCTGACAAGGTTACTTCCTCCCAAGCTTGGAGCAAATATAGTTGGAAATGTTTAGTTTAAGTCTTTCTTGGTTTTTTTTGTTGGCCTAGTACCTCACCTCTGCCCGGCTGCTCAGCCCCTCGCCTCCTGTCACCACCCCCAGCCCAGGCTAACCCCACCCCCAGGACATTAGTTGCTAGTCCTGGCTTACCCCAGGATGCGGCCATGGAGCGGGCCCCCGGTGGACCTTAGACATGGTGGGAGTGGCAGAGGAGGTGGAGCATCACCAATGGGACCGATTTTTGTGGATGCTTGAAGTCCCCCCCCCCCCAGAGGTGGGACGTGCAGTGACATTGAGCGTTGACCTGTCTGTCTGTCCTGCCTTCCGTTACGTGTGGCCTCGATACTTACGGCTCCCCAGCCTCCGCTGAGGCCACTAGGGTACCGAATGCTCGCTTTCACCCTCCCCCCAGAGATTAATCCTTCTCCCTCCGGGTGGCCTCCGACTCTGGATTGCTCCTGAACCGGGAATTAGGTAACAATTACGGATGGACACACTGCCACTGAGCCGGCTAGTTTGATTCTTTCTTACATTTGTTCAGCAGGTCCATAGGGCACAGCTGCCTCCATTCACTGCTGGTGAAAGTGTGGGGAAACCCACACAGAATACTATCATGTGTTCAAACAACATGAAGTCTTGCTATATTATAGACATTAGCAGTTTGATCCAGCTCTAGAACTGTCCCGGAGTGAAATGGTTAAAACCATTCTAAAATAGAATTTTGGCAGGAGAGCAGCTCTATCTGTGTCATTTCAAACTTGAACTGTCAGATTCTTTACTCCGCCTCAGTGAACAGTCGCTCCGGAGATTTCTCCTTCTGCTCGGTTCATTTCTCGGTTTAAAGAGTCTTTTCTCGGTTGGATTTAACCGAGAATAGTTTTATTTTAACCGCAAAACCGTTCGGTTCAAGCTCTATCTGTGGTAACCGTAAGTAAATGAAGGTTTTGTCTGTGTGGAACTTGTAAGTTATCGGTTCGGTTTTGAACCGATCAGTGGGTTTAAAACTCATTTAAAACTAAAAGTTACTATTTTAGAGTGCGGTTCCTGGTTCTTATCGGTTCTAAAAAAAACGGATTTATTATGGTTTTTTCCAATACCTGTGACACGGTTAGGAACCGATAAGGTGTCTTGCCTGGCACTGCCGTTAAAAGGGCAAGTTTTTGGTTAGGCTGGCATTATGTCTGAGAAACCCAAAAGAAAAACTGGCTCACTGTTTCAACATTGTGATGTTTGTGGGGAAGTCTTTGCCAAGGCTGACCCACACACCACATGTGTTTATTGTCTGGGTTTGACCACCTCCAGTCAGACTGCCAGGTATGTAAGAATTTCCCTGCAGCCACCCTGGAAAAAAGATTAGGCAGGCTCAGGGAACGAGAGGCCAAAAAGTCCGCTGACCCGGATGGCCAGCCCGGTTCGGTGCCAGCCGAACCAGAGGGAGTGCCCTCTGACCAGGGCCAGACTTCCTCGGGCAAAAGAAAAGCTGGTTCTGAGGAACCAATTCCAGTAAAGAAAACAAGAAAATCAGCAGGTCTGGAGTCCAAAATTCTTCTCCAACTGCTGCAGAGATAGCAAAAGCCATACAAATTGTCCAGTCACTGTCTCGGGTCCGTCGAACCACCACTATCTGGTAAAAGGTCGGTTCGTCCGTCCCAGTGGTTCAGGATTATGATATTGAGGAATTTTATGAACCAGAGGAGGGGAGGAGGATTATGAACAGTATGAATGTGGCTGGGAAGGTCTGGGTGTGCCCATTGAACTGGACATCTCCCCAGACAGACCTTTAGAATCTCCCCATGCAGTCTGAGTCCCCATCTCATTTTATGTTTTATAAAAGTTGCTGAAACCTCCAGCTTCCTTTAGAAGAGGCTGGATGAGCAAGAGGAGCCTGATTTTGTAGAAATGATGGATATTCCAGAGTCTAGGAGATTGTCTATTCCTTTACATAAGTCTTTAGGAAACAAACAATTAAAATTTTAAAAGCTCCAATTCTGTGCCTCCTGTAGATAAAAAGATGGACAGAAGGTATACATTGTCAGGCCCTGATACAGAATTCCTTTCTCAGCAATGCAGTCATGTTAGTAGTTCAGGCTGCTGCCTGTGATAAAGCTAATTCCCTTGGCTCACATCCTCCTGACAAGGATTCCAGGAAGATTGATGCCATGGCAAAAACAGTATATGGCAGCCTCTCTGGGACTCAGGCAAGCAAATTATATGGCTTATGTAGCTAGGTATCAGAAATCTAGATGGGATACTGTTATGCAATTGGCCAAGAGGCCCATGGCCAGCTGGCTAGTGAACTAGAACAGGTGGCTGCTGATGGCATTGAAGCCTCTAAGGTTCAGTTTCATGCTGCTGTGGATGTTAATGATGTTTCCTCTAGGGTCATGGCCACATCTGTAGCTTTCAGAGGTTGGCCTGGCTCAGGTGTATTAGTTTGTCACAGGATACCCAGACTAAGGCTATGGATTTTCCTGTGGTGGGAAATTCTCTGTTTGGAGAGCAGACAGAGAATTACATGAAGAAGATGAATGAATATAGGACTACTTACAAGAGTGCCCAGGCTAAGGAGCGGCAAGCCACTCCTCAAAGGCATTCCCCCAGGGGTAGGCCTTTTCACAGGCCTTTCTACCAGACTCAGGCCTCCTCTGCCTATGCTCAGAGGGGCTTCTTCAGAGGCAGGGCAGACGAGGGGTGGCAGACCTGCTCCACCCCCAGCCTAAAGCTCCTATGAAACAGGCACCCTGATGGGGTGCCCAGGGACGCATTCTCCTGTACCAGTGGGGGCAGGCTGGCTTACTTCAGTCAGAATTGGGCTTCTTTAACCTCAGACAAATGGGTTCTGGAAGTAGTAGCCAGGGTCTGGTTCTCAGCTTCAAAAGTTTCCATGTTGAGAAGCAGACTTTTCTACCTGCAAGTGCTTCAGAGACCCTCGCCTGGAAACAGAGGTCTCATCCCTGTTAGCCTCAGAGCAGTAGAAGGGTTCCTCCTGCATCAGGGCAGGGGTCTGTATTCCAGATACTTCCTTACCCCAAAAAGACAGGAGAATATGCCCATTTTAGATCTCAGATATCTGAACAAGCATCTTTTGAAACCAAAGTTCAAAATGGTAACTCTGGCAATGATTTTACCTTCCCTAAGGCCAGGGACTGGCTAGCCTCCCTGGACCTCAAGGATGCCTATTTCCATGTCCAATCAGAAGGTCCCATCGAAAGTACCTCAGATTCGAACTGCCCTCAGGTCATTACCAGTTCAGAGCAATGCCCTTGGCCTTACCTCTGCTCCAAGGGTATTCACAAAGTGTCTAGCAGTGGCAGTGGCCCACTTAAGGAGGCAGAGGATTGCTGTTTTCCCCATCTAGACGACTGGCTCATTGTAGGCCAGTCCCCAGAACAGGTAAATCTCACCTGCAGGTCACCCCGCAGCTTCTCACCTCCCTGGGTTTTCTGCTAAACCTACCAAAGTCGGTTCTGGAACCAGTCCAGGTACTCACCTTATAGGGGCAGAATTGACACAGCTAGCCAGAGCCTTTCTTCCCCAGAAAGGGTAAGGAATTTAGTGGCTCTGGCCTCTTCTTCACTCTGCAGGTCTCGACCAGCAAGACACTTTCTGCAGCTCCTGGGGCACGTGGCTGCATCCACAGCTGTTGTGCAGGGAGCCAGATTTCAGATGAGAGACATTCAGTTTCACTTGAGAACTTTTGGTCTCAGAGAAGAGACCCCCTTTCCAAGTTGGTCCCAGTGACTCGAACCTTGATCCTAGCTCTCCAGTGGTGGCAGGATCAGAGCATTTAAGAGCGGGGTCCCCTTCATTTCCCTTCTCACGACTTGACCTCACTACAGATGCTTCCCTTCTGGGTTGGGGAGCCCACATGGGCGACCTTTCCACTCAGGGAGTTTGGTCCCCAGGAATCTCTGCTCCACATCAATTTGTGGAACTCAGAGCTGTCTTTTTAGCTCTTCAAGCTTTTTCTGCATCTGTCCACGACAAAGGTGATACAAGTTAGAACAGACAACACCACAACAATGTGGTACATCAACAACAGGGGGTACTGGTCTTCGGCCTTGTGCACCGAGGCAATGAAGTTGTGGTCTCTGGCCTATTCCCTGAACACTTCCCTCATAGCAGTTCATCTTCCAGGGAAGGACAATGTCCTAGCGGATGCCCTCAGCAGGATTTCCCAGGGCCATCACGCAATGGTCCCTGGATCCTCAAGTGCTGGGGATAGTTTTTGCCAGGTGGGCATCCTCAGATAGATCTTTTGCAGCCCCAGACAATCACAAACTTCCTCTGTTCTGTTGCAGGCTCCAGTGTTGGGCTCAGTTCTCTGGATGCCCTTCTTCTGGATTGGAGGGAAGTTCCTCTATGCTTTCCCTTTTCTCTCCTATTCAAAGTACTAGTCAAAATCAGATCTCAGCCTTGCAGGGTGATTCTGATTGCCCTGATTGGGCCAGGCAGCCCTGGTACCCACTCCTTCTGTCTCTGACAGTCCATCTTCCCCTGTGCCTCCCCAGGAATCACAATCTGTTGACTTGTGCCCAGGGAAGGGTTTGGTATCCGACCTCAAATCCTCAACCTCAAGGCCTGGCTCTTGAGGAGTTAGAGTTTGCTGATTTACACCTCTCTCAGGGTGTTCTTGAGATCCTAAAGGCTTCCAGAAAGCCTTCCACTAGGGCTACTTTTAGTTCTAAATGGAAAAGGTTTTCCATTTGGTGTGCTGGGAAAATATTTCCCAGAATCTGCTGAATTGCCCATTTTGTTAGATTACATGGTACATCTTAATTCCTTGGTCTCAGACCAGCTACCCTGAGAGTTCATTTGGCAGCTGTGTCTGCTTTTGTGTCAGCAGGAAAGTCATCCTCTTTCCTCTCATCCTGTGTTTTCCAAGTTTTTTAAGGGATTACTCCATACTAATCCTCCCTTTGGGAACCGCCCTGCTTGGGACCTTAATGTTTGCATTGCCCAGTTAATGCAACCCCTTTGAACCTCTGTCTTCTGCAGAGCTTAAGTACCTAACTTGGAAAACTGTTTTCTAGTGGCTATCACTTCTGCCAGACGATAAGTGAATTGCAAGCCTTGTCAGTGGAGACTGACTTTATTTCTTTCCACAGGGATAAGGTAGTCCTTAGGGCTAATAGGAAGTTTTTGCCTAAGGTGGTTTCAGATTTCCATCTTAATCAATCTATCTCCTTCCAGTATTTTTCACTGATCACTCTCTTCGGTGAGAGGAGTTGCACAGCCTGGATGTTAAGAGAGCTCTTAGTTATTATATAGAGCGCACTAAAGGTCACAGGTTCGAATCCTCCAACTTTTCCTTACCTATGGTGAAGTTGGGAAAGGCAAACCTGCCGCTAAGAGATCAATAGCCAGGTGGATTGTCTCTTGTATCCAATTTGTTATCAGAAGTGGGCAGAGCCCCCGGTTTGAGGGGCTCATTCTACCAGGGTACAGCTGCGCCTCTAGCTGCTGCCAGAGATATCCCTTTATTAGAGATTTGCCAGGTTGCTACTTGGAAAACGGTGACACTTTACCAAGCATTACTCCCTGGATGTCCAGGCCAGAGAGATGCTCGGTTTGGCACAGCTGTTCTTCAGAGCCTATTCCCTAAGTAGGTTCTGCCTCCTCCATGGAGGTACTGCTGTGTATTCTGTTAATGTCTATAATATAGCAAGACTTCATGTTGTTTGAAGAAAAATTACTCACCTTAGTAATGTTGTTTCTTCTAATGGAGTCTTGCTATTATAGACCTCTAACCTGCCCCTCTCAGAACCTCTACTTGGTGGGTGCGGCAACTTAGTGTGGGCACTACTTATGTCCTGTTAGCATTTTGTCCCCTTGGGACTTTGGGGTGTGTATGTGTACGCTGTGTGTGTTTTATTATACTTATGTTCCATTTTTCTTATTATTAGAATGGTGTTAGTATTTCTGGTCCCCTGACTTGAGTCTTGGTGTTGGGACCATCAATGGTTGTTATTATTTAGGTAGCCATTTGGCTAGTGTAGGTTACAGCTCCACACAGACCTTAGTGAGTTTGGCTCAGTAAAGATCTGACAGTTCAAGTTTGAAATGACACAGATAGAGCTGCTCGTGCCAAAATTCTATTTTGGAATGGTTTTAACCATTTCACTCCGGGGCAGTTCTAGAGTTGGATCAAACTGCTAATGTCTATAATATAGCAAGACTCCATTAGAAGAAACAACATTACTAAGGTGAGTAATTTTTTCTTCTGGGCTTGCCATCGACTATTCCCCTTCCTACAGTCACTGGAGCAGGCTCTGCAGGAGATCTTTTCAACGCACCTACAACTGACTGAGCATTTATTTCTTTTGCTGATCTACCCTCGCTATGTTAAGGATCATGTCATCCAATATGTATTATAGAGGATTGTGTATGGGCAGTCATACGTAACAAGGATATTCTTGTATCGAGAGGTTTTCTTGGTAACAGATGCCCTCGAGAGCGCAGCTCGAAAGGTACTCTGTTACCAAGGGAACCTCAAGATACAAGAATTTCCTTGTTTGTGTAGGACTGCTCATACACAATCTTTTATAGTGTATGGGCAGTCACAGCATAGTAAATCACACAAAACCAGCTGGAAAAGACAACAGAAAATAGAAATTTCAACATTTTTCTTTTTTAACTGCCACAGTGTGCTGCAGATGTTTCTGCAAGTTCAAGTCTAAAAACAAAACGCAATTTCCAGTTTAACTGGATTGAGGAAAGCAACTGTGTGGCAGCATTCCAAGTTATAATGTATGGTATAATGCTGTTACTCATAAAAATCCATACCAGCTAAAAAGTTGTTATGCTGTAGTAGCTTGTTGTTATGCTGCACCAGGTACGTAGCTACTGCAGCATAACAACTTGGAACCTTTTCCCGAAATGCTGCATACCCTTTTAAACAGCTGTCCTAACTGTACACAGTTGCGAGTGGCAATTTTAAAAATGTAGGCACCAGATCAAAGTATGTCAGACGCTATTTCTCCCGGGGGCTTTCCGGTAATTTTTTTTTTTCTTCAGTCTACTACGGTCGCCTTCATCCGCTGCTTGTTATAAAATTTAAGTAAAATCAATAGAAATGTTGCCTTCGTGTTTGTCTCATTCTGGGGGATGGAGTAACAATTTCCTAATTTGTCAACACAGATAGGTGACCATACACTATAAAAGATAATGTATATTCCTCTATCCGTGACAAGTTTGAAAACCTGTTCTCGAGGTCGTCATGGCGACTGAACCTCTCGAGCTTCCAAACGTCGCCATGACAACCTCTCGAAGAGTTTACAAACTTGTTACAGATGGAGGAATATACATTATCCTCTATGTTATGCTGCAGTAGTGACATAGCTAGTGCAGCATAACAGCTGTGATGATATAGCTATTGCAGCATAACAACTCCATTCTAGTTATGGGTTTCTATCTGTAACAACATTCAACCACACACTATAGGAATATTAATTGTCATGGCCAAAAAAATGTATAGCAAAAAAAATGGCTTAAGGGTGAGAGCCCAATTATAGAGGATTGTATAGCTGCAATTAACACTGTTTATGATATTGAAATGCTTACTAACGTCGTCCACCAGCAGGGGAAGAAGGGGAGAAACTGTTGGATTAGATGGATTATATATGTTTCTGCCAAAGACCCCACCTTTTTCCTTAATTATCCCATTTTGGTTATTTAACCCATGATGTGGTTGTTGGAGTGTATGGTCTGTCTCATAGGTGCGCTGCCCTGGGTCCTCCCCTTTGCACTCTTTATCTTTATGATTTTGCTGATCTGCTTGTGATTTTCTTTTCATTTACTCCTATGCTGAATGTGATCATAGCATTAGTCATCAAAAGTTAGCTGCACTGTAATTTTTGGCATGACATTCCGCTCATGAGTGTTTGTTTCTCCCTCCTGGGTTTTGTTCTCTGTAGTTTTTTTCGTGAGCCTTTTGGAAAACTAATAGCATGTTGTTTTATTTATATATAGCTATATATTATAGTGGCATGGTAGTGCCACTATAGTTAGGGTTGAGGAGCCATTTACATGTTAAACCCCAAATTTTGCACCTTAATAACTTTGCAACTGTTTGACGGATTTGCCTGAAATTTGGAATACACGATCAAGACCCATACGCCTTGGGAATCTGCCTAGTTTCGTACCAGTCGACATACCGCCGCGGAGTTGAGCGTGATCTGCGCGGCGCTATTTTTCTGGAATTTCCACGGTCAAGCCTACAGGTCGACGGTTTGCATCGACCAGTCCGAAATCTTCAGGGAATGTGCGGCTGTGGGGTCCCCGAAGTGCCTTTTGAAGATTTCGTGAAAAAATATTAAATGGTTCAAAAGTTATTCAAAAAACAAGTTCCCATTATAAGTCAATGGGAAAAGTTAACAAAAAGTTCGACAGTGTCGCAAATGCAGTTTTTACTTTTGCAAATGGCCCTTTTACTGTAGCAAATCTGCCATTTTGTTTTCAGTTACCGATCAGAAAAATGCTTGGCATTTAAAATTGGGACCCTCTAGCAACCTAATTCTTTTTGTAGTCACCTAGTCGGGCCCTGAGGATGCTAGCCATGTCTTTATTTTGGGGTAAAACACCCCAGAAATATGTTTTTCAAATTTCTGGAAAAAGTACTTTCGCAAAGTACTGTTGCACTTGTGACAGTGTTGAATGAATTTGTGAAAGCTTTCGCAACTTCGACAGTACTTTTCTAGGCTGTGGGAAAATGACAGCAATTCTTTGGCACCCTGCTGCAAAAGAATGGTTTGGTGTTTTGGCCTGAAATTTGAAGGGAACGCAGCCGATATCACACAAATGTACCTTTCACTGTTTCGTTGAAAAAAATATTACATGATGGCAAAGTTACGGCACTCCAAAGTTGACGCTTTTTCCCATGAGATAACATTACAGCGTCCGACGCATTACAGGAATCCTTTGGCACACTGCTGCAAAATAACAGCTTGGTCTTTTGGGCTGAAATTTGGAGGGAACACAGGCAACATCCCACAGATACGTGCCTTTTTGTGGTTTGGTGAAAAAATATTACAGGAGCCAAAGTTATGGCACTCAACTTCTCTTTTTTCCATAGGATAACATTGAGGCGTCACGCTTTTCAGGGCCCGTGATTCTGAAACGGTGCAAGATACAGACTTTTTAGAAAATGCTTAGCCCTCAACAGGGCTAAGTACAAAATTAGCCAGGAAAGTCATAAATCATATGACTTTTACATTTTTTTCTACGTCGTGCGTTCCTGAGATATAAGCAATTTAGTATTTCAACTCCTCATTTTCCGCCCGAGAACCATTATTATGCATACATTCTTTGTACTCACTGTCTTTCTTATGCAGCTTTTGGGGAAAACCAGCCTGTGCGCTACATTACTGTTACCGCTACTGCTTGCTATGTTCTGTTACCGTTTACTTTACTGCTCACGCCACGCCACCATGTGCGTTACCCTTTGCGTTTTCGTTTGCGCTTGCTTTTGCGTTGTTTTTAACATTTCTGTCTACACTATTGTTCCTGTTTCTGTTTTGCTTTGTGTCACCATGCTCATTGCTATTTGCGTTTGCGGGCACAGTGTTACTATGTGACAAGACATCATGTGGCGGGGCCCGCGTGCTCCTGCTGCCGCATTGCATGGTTTGGGCCCTGCGCTCCCGCCACCGCATTGCATGGTTCGGACCCCGTGCTCCCGCCGCCACATTACATTCACTATTTCTCGTTATCATTCTCAAGTAGAAGGGAAATTAGAGGCAAAAAACTCCATTTAATGCATTAGTTAGGGTTGTTCACACTACAACCGAGAAATTCGGTTTTAGGGTTGAAAGCCCCCCTGACCCGCCCAAACCCCCAACCGGCATCGGGTGCGATTAGGGTTGTCGGTCCTCTCACCCCATTCTCCCACACCTCTGCTTTTTACACGTGATGGGGTGAGAGTTAGCGCTGACGACTCTAATGTGCACCCTGATGCTGGTTGGGGGTCTCATGGGGGCAAGTGGGGCTTAAACCCTAACACCGACTTCTCGCTTTGTCAGTGTGAAACAACCCTAACTAATGCATTAAACAGAGTTTTGCTTCTAATATATATGTGTGTGTATGTGTGTGTGTGTTATACATATATGTATGTGTGTGTATATATGTGTGTGTGTGTGTGTGTGTGTGTGTGTGTATATGTATATATATATATATATATATATGTGTGTGTGTATGTGTGTTATATATATATATATATATATATATATATATATATATATATATATATTTATAAAATGGGCATCCATATCCATATCCAAATCCAGACTTCTGATTGTATAAACACATCACATGACCGTCATGATATCAGAGTGCGACCGCACACCTGCACTTTTACCCCAAAAACAATTTTGACATTTTATAAGATAGATATACCACTCTGAGGTGTGCGGTCGGTGCTCCGATATCCATGCGCCTTAGGCGGTTGAGCCTTGCGGCCTTGCGGCCCTCGGTATGCATAACGCACACCAAGCGTCCGTATATGAGAGCGTACGCATCACCTCAGAGTGGTATATCTATTACTATATATATATATATATATATATATGGGCAGGAGTGTGATATGCGGCACGAGTGAGATATCCAGTGCTCATGATGCAAGAGTGTGAATATTTTCCCATATCACACTCCTGCCCATCATGTGTGTGATTTATACGATAGGGCAAGATTGTGGTTTTTGGGTGTTTTACTGCACTGCGTTTTGTATAATGTGTCTGATTTCAGTGGTACTGTTTTGTTTGGCTGTCTCTACACGGTAGTGCTGCAGTTCTTTGAATGAATGCTGCTTGTGGTTTCGTATTGGTTGCTGCTGTGAGTAGGGGGTATTGTGCTTACTTGACTGGTTGTTTCTGTGTGGCATATGGGTAGTGTGTGTGTTTTATTGGGTCATTGGTTGATGTGGGCAGGGTCTATGTATTGCAGCGAGTATTTGACTGCTTTCCAATTATTTAATGTGCTTTGTTATTCTTGTTACTTTGATTTATTGTGGAGTGGATTGTGAAATATGGTGGGTCAGTATTTTAGTTCTGGGTCCCTTACGGTTTTTGTTACCGGTGGTACAGTTCCATTAATTTCAGTTTCAGGGGATACTTCCATATTTGGTGGCACGCTGTCGAATGAAGAAAACAGATAGCAGGTACTGCTACAGAAAAGAAGTTTAATATTGTGACAAGTTTTGTGATGGTGTAGATGCTCTGGGGATGTAATATACAGTATTGTAGCTTTATTTTATTGGTGTCACAGGTCCGAGTTGGACTGTTTGTTTTTCTACAGTCGCACTGTGACTTATTGGGCCATGAGTTAATTTCTGAGATTTCATGGTTTCGTTGTTTATGTTGTGTGTTTGAAAAATTAAACTACTGTTGCATATGTCGTGTAACAGGGCCTGTATTGACATATTTTTTATATGCAGAAATAATCCGGTCAGGGAGGTGCTTGTACTGACGTAACGACAGTGAGAATATCTCCCGCTGACGTATGCACTGAGTGTATCATTTGTAAGCAGGTATCACAGTGCATACATCACTAACTAGTTATACAGTGGGGGTGAGTGAGATGTGTTTTTATTTCATGTGTTATCAGCTCACTCCTATTGTATAAATACATTTTAATTGTTTAATTAGTATTTCGGAAAGACCTTTGAGTGTGAGCTCTTTTTACAAAGGTTCCACGTCAGGGTGAACAATAAGACAATACACATATTCAGTGGTTACAGAGGCCTGATCATTAGGCATTAAAGAGCGATTACATGACAATTAGACAAATAGGAGAAAAAAAACTGAGCAGTTGTAATTGAATGCTAAACTATTTCGAATCGGTTGCCCTAGGTAGCACGCCCCTGGAAACCTCCAAATCCATTGATAGACTATGGCAGAGTAACTGCATAGGGTTTAATGCAATCCCAGATGGCGAGAGGCTGGGTGACAGTGAAACAAGGGGGACTGGGTTTGAAACCAACCGCAGAGAGTGAGAGGTGGGGGGATAGTGAAATGGGAAGGGGCTGTGATGGGGGGGGGGGGAGCAGCTCCCGAGGACTTTGTCGAGTATGGTGTGTGTGTGTGTGGGGAGGGCAGTACCAAGTGCATTTAAAGAGGACTGATAGCTTACTTAAACCCTTGGCTAGGCTGGAATAGAGGCAGGGTTCTCTAGGTAGCCCTGCTGGGTGTTAACATGGGGGTAGGCCTGTCTGTCAAGTGGGGCCTGAGAAGCAGGTGCATTTTGAGTTAGACATTAGGTGCTTTTTGAGGCCTACTTTGAATTGAGACAGGCTGCTGTTGTTTGTAATTTCATCAGTAGTTCATTTATCCAGAGGGGGGCCCAATAGGAGAAAGCACGCTGCCCTAGTGAGGGTCGGTGGAATGGTGTGGACAGTGCTCCATTCTTCCTCCATCTGGTTATGTGTGTTGAGAGAGAGAGAGAGAGAGAGAGAGAGAGAGAGAGCCTTGAGCAGGTTTCCTATACAGGGTGTTTTTTTTCCGAGGAGTACCTTCTTTCCCAGGAGGCAAGTTTGGTATCTGATCCTGTCTTTTAGGTTAAGCCAGTTTGTACGCTCATACAGGGTACAAGTATGAGTGTAGTGATCTCCACACAGGGTGAGGCGGCATGCCTTATTGAGTGCAATTGGACCCTTTTGAGCACAGTATCAGTAGCAGCTCCATAGACCACCAGCCCGTAGTCTATCGTGGAGAGTATGGAGCTGGAGACTAAGATTCGGAGTGCTTCCGGGGTGAGGGATTTCTTGTGCCTATAGAGGACCCCGATCTTTGCATTTACCACTTTGACAAGGGAGTCTATGTGGTGCGTATAAGTGAGAGAGTCATCAGTGGTGACTCCAAGGTACTTGTACAGGTGCACCTGCTCAATCTGCTCACTAGCTGTGTTGGTGATTACGAGGGGAACATGCTTGTGTTTGTTGTAGGGGCTGGATTGTAGTATGGCCTTGGTTTTCTTGTAATTTAGTAGCAGCTTTTGCCTACTGAACCAGTCCTCGAGTTTATTGAAAGAGTTCTGTAGTTCTGTTTGTAGGGCAACCTGAGAGGTGCTACTGCTCAGCAGCACGGCATCGTCCGCATACAGAATAAGTTTGGTGTCATAGGCTGTGGGTAGGTCATTTACAAAGAGGCTGAAAAACAGGGGCCCTAGAATTGATCCTTGAGGGACTCCTAGGAGTACATCTATGAAGTTGGATAACGTCTGCCCGATTTTGACTCGCTGGCTCCTGTGTGTTAGGTAGTCACTGAACCAATTCATGGCGTTTGGTGCCACACCCAATCTTTGGAGCTGGAGTACTAGTAGAAGGTGGTTGACGGTGTCTAAGGCTTTGGTGAGGTCAATGAAGATGGACCCCACCAATTTACCTTGGGGGTGAGATCCATTCCAGTGAAATAAACCATGTTATTTTCACTGGAGTGAAATAAATCCTGATGATATCAGCAGAGTTAAAATAAATGCCATTTATACCTACTCTGCTGACATCACTCACCTGCATCTGAAAACACTAAGAAACACCCCTGTAATTTGCTGAGTTCTAAAACAGGCCCTACACTGAAATTAACACAGTTAAGCTAGATAATGACAGTCAGCTGCAGCACTCCTTCTAAATGTAACAATCTCCAAATCTCTTGTGCTGCATTTCAAAACCTGAGTTTAGTACATTACTGAATCCTGCATTGCCGCATACTGACCTACAAAATGAACAACAAATAGCCAGTATATTGCAAACATCCAGCTTGTTACAGAACAGAACCTCCCTCAGGCAACCAATTACCAAAACACAGCACACCCAATCAGGACACACACACACACACACACACACACTACCACAGCACCAGCATCATTTAAAGTGACATGAACCTCATAACAACAAACATACCTCTCTCACTGAAATTGGTCTCACCTCCGTGGTATAAATAGCACACATGATGGGCAGATCATGGAATATGGAAAATATTCACTCCTGCATCGTGAGCACTGTATATTTCACTCTTGTATCCAGAGCTCACTCTGCAGGAGTGAGAATATTTTCCATACTCCACTCCTGCCCATCATGTAGCCCCTATATATACATATATAAATTTTGTAAGGCGACAGCGTGGTCCTCTGTCCACACATTCACTAAGCACCAGAGACTGGATGTTCAGAGTTCAGCCAATGCGGCCTTTAGTCACAAAGTTCTGCAGGCCATAGTTAGCAAGATAATATTTGTCACCAATATGGGTTATATGTGGGACAATATTCTCCCCCACCCAGTTGGCAAATGGGTACTGCTTCTTAGAAACCATATGTATTAATTACCCATTGACAATGTGGAGCGTTACAGAAGGGAGAAATTCCTTCATACTTAATGTTATTTCTTTTTCTGTTGGCTCCAACATTGTCAATCTCCCAGGAGTCTTGGCTCCTTCTGGAGAATACTGTCTGATATGTATCCAAGGATGTTATTTTTCAGAAAGTATAGTTTGTAAATATTGTCCCTATCCTATCCAGATTTATCTGCTAACGTAAAAGAAATCGGGTTACAGTTTACTGGATTACAAGCACACATTTTGACAGGTTATTTCTGATCATGGGGTGGTGCCTCCCTGTTACAGGTTAGTGCTTGTACTGTTTCTGCAGTCATGCTTATTGTCATCACTGTTACTGTATATACTTTCTATGTTAGCATTATAAGCGGCATACCAGAACTGTCAGGAGTCTACTGATAAAACAGCATTGAAGTAGGAAAGGTCGATGCAGGCAATCATCCAGCTTTACAGAGTGAGGTGGGACATAGACTTACTGTTTCTTGTGGCGACAGTTTTTTTGTATATGTGCTTTGTTGGCTGACTGCTGCAAGGGGGAATTGGATTTTTTGGGCGTTTTGCATATGTTTGCTTACATATGACTGTAGAGGTACTGCAAGGACAGTAATGACTTGAGATCCTCTGTTAGTCAGAATGTTCATGTGCTCAGTGTTCCATGCTGATTCACAGCTTTGGTTTGTGCCTAGGGTTGACAATGTTGTCTTTCAAAATAAGGGCAGTTTTCTCAGAACTCCCCCCACCCACACACACACACACACACACTTCCCAGACTGACTTTGCAGAAAGGTATTGATTGTTTTGGTATGGCGACCCAAATAGTAATTTGTTTTCTTAGAAATGTTGAAAACGTATGTGATCTGAGATGTCTAATAGTGCATAGTACATCTACGTTGGTGTAGTAGTTAGTGAGAAGATAAACAAATAGAGTAACGCTGAACATTATTGTTGTTGTTATTATTATTATTGTCATCATTAACATTAAGCAGTACTCGCCTAGACTCACCAGGAGTATTTCTTGCTGCTTTTCGCTTTAACAGAGTCGCCACTGACAGGTTTTAACCAGCTGTAGTTTTCTTCCTATTGACATTTATAGCTACACAGTCTTTTCAGTTTTTTCTGTTTTGGCCGAAGACTGTCTGAAGACTCTCTGAAGTTCCTGCTGTTTCACTCATACTGGCAGTGGAAACTGAACTAAACTAACCTAACATTTTCCTGTGTGCCTCCTACTACATGCGTAAAAATAAAAGTGCAGCTACACGTTGGTCAGTAGGTGGGGCTAGTTTCAATATTAGTTCAACTTACTTACTAACATACTAAAGAAGCCAGCAGAATAGGCCAAATAGTCTGTCTTGTCTGCTCGAAAGCCAGCAACCTAATGGCTGCTTGCCTTACCACCCCCCCAAGCCCCCAAGAGGGTCCTTTTTAGTTTGTTTCCCCTTGTACATATCCCACCCCCTCTTGAATCCCTCCACTGTGCCCTCCTCCACCAGGCTCCCAGGCAGCGCATTCCACGGTTCCACCACCCTCTCAGTGAAAAGATTTCTCCTACGCTTCCCTCTGTAATTTCCCTCCTCCAGCTTCCACCCATGGCCCCTGGTTGTTGGCCCCTTCTTAAGCCTAAAGAGCTCCTTGGTTCCACTCCTGGTTATTCCTTTTACATACTTGAAAACCTCTATCATATCTCTCCTTATCCCTCCTCTCCTCCAATGAGTAAAGCCCAAGCTCCTCTAGTCTCTCCTCATAAGGCTTCCCGCCATGCCCAGAATCATCCTAGTCGCTCTCTCTGAACCCTCTCCAGCAGCGCTATGTCCTTCTTCAGATGAGGTCTCCAGAACTGTACACAGTACTCGAGCTGCGGCCTGACCAAGGCATTATACAGAGGGGGGATCACCTCCCTTCTTCTGGACGTAATTCCCCTGGCTATGCACCCCAGTATCCTGTTCGCTTTGGCTGCAGTTCTTCTACAATTTTCAGAGTTATTTATTTTGACATCTATCTCCACCCTTAAATCCCTTTCTCCCAATGTGACTTGCAGTGTGACACCCCCCCCCGGATGTATTCATGACCCGGGTTCTTTACCCCCAAATGAAGTACCTTACATTTTCTAGCATTAAATTTCAGTCCCCACCTCCTTGACCACCCCTCCAGAGTATCCAGATCCCCCTGGACCACCTCCCTCGCTTCTTCACAATCCACCAGAGCTCCCAGTTTTGAGTCATCCGCCAAAAGACTCAATCTATTTCTAACCCCCTCCCTATATCCAAGACATAAGCGTTAAACAATAGCGGCCCCAATACCGAGCCCTGAGGGACTCCACTGATTACCTTCCTAGGAGAAGAGAATTTCCCACCCACCATTACCCTCTGTAAATGCCCTGAGAGCCAATTTTCAACCCAATTTAGCTCCTGCCCTCCAACCCCCATCTCTCCCAGCTTTATTAATAGCCCATAGTGTGGTACTGAATCAAACACCTTGCTGAAATCTAGATATAGGACGTCCACTGGCCTATGTCTATCCAAGGTCCCCGTCACCCAATCATAAAACTCTATAAGATTGGACTGACACGATCTCCCCGGAACAAAGCCTTACTGTTTATCATCTTGATGTCCTAACCATGCTAGCTGCCTCCCAATCCTCTCCTTGATAAAGCCCTCCATTACTTTGCCCACCACAGATGTTAGACTTACAGGTCTATAATTCCCCATCTCTTCTCTGGACCCCCCTTTATGAATAGGCACTATGTAAGCCACCCTCCAGTCTTGGGGCACCCATGCTGTCTGCAAAAAGATATTAAAGAGTGCAGCCAGTGGAGCTGCCAGCTCTTCCGTCAGTTCCTTATCAACCCTCGGGTGTAGCCCATCTGGCCCCAGCGCCTTATCAGTCTTTAACTTCCGAAGGGCCTCCCTCGCCCTGTCTACTGTGATTTCTTCCGCCCCCATTTACCACCCTCACTCAACCTCCCCACCCCTTCTGAATCTGGTCCTAACTGTGCTCTAGCCTCATTTCGTCCACTGGCCTCAGACAGACTTCTCACCTTGGCTGAATACTCATCCCTACCATCAGCCTGTAGGGATCCCCAGTCCCCATCTAAAAAGATCGAGGTAAAGTACTCATTAAGCACCTCTGCCTGTTCCCCTGCTTCTTGAGCCCATCCCCCCATAATTTTTATCCTATTAATCTGCGACCTCTCTCTTCGCTTCTCTCTTGTATATCTATAGAATCCTTTTCCCTCCATTATATTCTAGCCAGGTTTTGCTCCATCCCTGCCTTGGCTCCCCTCACCACTCTGGTGACTCTCCTGGTCGCTATTTAGGTACTCAACCTCGGCCCTTGTTCCCCCGAAATGCTTAAAATATGCATAAGCGGCCTTTTTAGCCCTCATTGCCTCCTGCACCTCCCTAGTCCACCAACATGGCTTACTGGTTCTACCATGCTTACGCCTTAATTTTGTACAGTACTTAGTAGCCTCCTGTACCCCTTTTTTAATGATCTCCCACAATCTTCCAGCATCCATGTCCGGCCTAATCTTGTCCAGCTTCTCTAAGAATCCTGCCCATGTCCACAAAATCTGCTCCCCTAAAGTCTACCACTTCTGTGTTAGTACGATTTTCCTCACCTCCTATATACAACAGAAACCAGATCGTGGCATAGTCACCACCAGCCAATGGACTGCACACCTCCAGGCCTCTTATCTGATCACTGACTGCTAGGACAACATCCAATGTTCGCCCTTCTCTAGTAGGTTCCCCCACTTGTTGAACCAGGAAAGCGTCTTGGAAAAACATCCATCAGTTGTTGTTCCCTGGCTACAGAGGATGTCATGGTGTCCCAGTCCACCCCTGGCATATTAAGGTCTCCCATGACCACCACCCTACCCCTACCGAGGTCACAATGACCCTTGATGTTCTCAACCAGTTTATCCTCCAAAGCCTCCTCAATTGAGGGAGGCCTGTATACCACCGCTAATTTCAATTTTTTTTCCTCCCCTAGTTTGCAAGGTTACCCAAATTGCCTCCACTCCTCCTTCAGCCTCCTCCACTCCACTCCACTAACCACAACATCTTGGTTCAGTAAATCATGAAACTGGTTCTGTGCTACATTGTCTAATGTTTTCTTGTTTTGTTTAATTTTAGAAAATCTATATCAGTGAAAATAAGGTGATAAAAATTGGCTTGTAAGTAATATGTGCATAGGGATAATATCTTAATATGTTGAAATAAAGGATAAAAGGCATTCCATGCTGATTTAATATGAGACAGGTAATTTTGTATTAAAATATGGGACTGTTGGCAATCTCTAGGAAATTACTAGCTGCTCGGTCATTGTTGCCTTAGTGTACTACTAAAAAGAGCCACTGTGTTTAAGCAAATGTCTCTGTAAAATCGCCTGTTCTCTAAAAATACGAAGACCAAATGTCTCCTGCTACAATTTTGTAGCCAGAACAGTGTTGTTAGCCTGTTAAAGCATAATTTCTGCCATTGTAATTTTGTTGACGGAATGGTTTTCTATTTTGCTTCCCAAGTCAATACTGTGTTTTATATTTCAGCATGGCAGCAATCTTTTTACCCCAGACAGAGAAGGGCTCTCCACTCTTGACCTTGCTATGAAGGACAGACCAGCACATGTGATTTTCAGGAACACTGGTAATTTGCTTTTATAGTTTGGGAGAAAATTATTTTTCTTTTTCTTTCTATTTTGTTTCAGCAGAGTGTGGCATTTTGAAGTTTGTACATAATAGAATTGCAGAAAGGGCAGCATGTAGGCAGAGAAAATATGCTGGAAAACCTTTACATAGAAAAGCCACGGCAACATTTTTTACAGAGAGAGTATAGAGAGTCTTACAGATTATTACCGTTTACTGTCACATACCAGTATACATTTTGTCTTCTTGAATTAAGAAGAGCAAGATTCTTCATGACCAGAGAGGTTAAACTGGGTGAAGGTAGATTTATAAGTTGTGCTAATTAGTTTCTGGCGCATGTTTTGGCCATCCAGAATGTTTTGCTGCCTGCAAGATGAAACTTGCATGAAATCTTGTTTTGCCTGTGTTGTTTGCTCATATCTGTACAGTACTTGCTGTTTATCTGATCATCCTGTTTGGCTGGATTAAATGGTGTGTTTTACAATCTGAATTGGTTAAAACAAAAAATGAAACGGTTGTCTTACTGACAGGTGCTGGAAACTATATTCATATTGCCTTGATTTGCAAGAATATTCAATTTTCCGCACATTGTAAGAAAAAAAAGTTCAGTTTACCCCACAAGTGTACAATTGTACAGAATTCTTCAATAACTGGCATTATCATGATCCTAACATGGCAGCTTTTGGTGGTGCCAGCTGATGGTGTGCTGCACTACTACTTAGGAGACCTGAGATTGAGTCTCATTCCTGATTCCTCTGTCCTGAGCCCGTGGAGTCTGGGCATGATGCCCAGGCATCACACTCAAACTTCAGGGGAAGGGAAATGGTCCACCCTCTCTCAGCACCTTCCAGGGCAGGTTCCAGGATAGCATTTATTATGGTGATGACCAGACACTGACGGCTGTCTCCCAGATATAGGACAATGACATGGATGGCTATTGTTGGTGGGTGGGAGGGCCTTAAGAGTGGTAAATATGCCTTCCCCAGGCCATGATGGTGACTAAGGAAGCACCACTTTGAGTGCCGCCAAAGATTCTGGGCTGTCCTCCTCTGTGTTGCCAGCATCTAAAGAGACACCTTGGCAGCCAGTTGACTTGTTGGTCATTGAGTTTCCGCTGTGTGAGGGTAAGCCAGCGAGCCCTACCAGTAAGTGATGAAGGATCTGAACAGGCACAGAAGTAGAGCAAGAAAAAGTGTGTGAGGGGCATTGCAACTAGAGCAGCTGGAGGGGGGGCGGGGAGAGAGAGAGAGAGAGAGAATGCGCGCGTGCAGCAGAAATGGGTATGTCCTGTTGGCAGTGTTGAATATGGACTAGAATCAAATTATTTATTCATTTGAAATTTGCATAAAACAGATGGCAGGCCCTGTGAGGTACAGCAGGGAACAAAAAATGCTTAATCTGTCTTGCTTAGCCTGCAGTTGGATATATGCGTGCTAGTTGCAAAAGGATGCACAGACAAGTTGCCTATAGTTCAAGAACGTTCATGGCAATAGTGGTGAACATACTCGAACATTATGTAGGGTGTGATGGCTTCTGATGTTTAGGGTTACCTTTTTTTATACACAGGCACTACTGAGAGTTTAATGGGAAATGGGTGCTAGCATTTACTTAAAAATCAGAAAATATTTGCAGGGGGAGGGAACAGGAGTGAACTACATACCAGTAACTTAAGCATCAGTAGTGGATACAATAATGGAATAATTTATTCAAGAGTAACTTGAATTACAGTGAATGAGATGGGCACAATGGCTAAGATGCAGCATGAGTTTACTAAGGGTATTCCACGTACGTGCAGCTTGTTCAGTTATTATGAACTTGTTCATAAGTAAAGAAAAGTGGACGGGGTTCCCAGTAAACGCAGTAATCTTGGATTTTTAGTAAGGCTTTTGATATAGTAGTGCATGAAAAAACAATTAAATTCAGAACTATATGGATAAATTATATTAAAATAGACTGGATTGCACATTGGTTGGGGAAAGGGAACAGAGGGTCCATATAAATGCGTTTGACTCGGATGAAGGGGAAGCAGCAAACAGGAACAACGGGGTTCTGGGCCGAGTCCAATACTATTTATCATTTAACACACTTCGAGTTCAAGTTACGGTGCACATCTGGGCTCCTTCAGAACACAGGGCCGACGGATCCCTCAGGATATGGTTATGCACAGCAGCACTCTGCAGATGAGGGTTGTTCTGCTGCGTGGTCTACAGGCCTTCGCTGCCCTCCTCCAGGGGACCCAGTTACTGCTCTGTACAGACAATATTTTGGTGATGTATTACATCAACTGACAAGGTGGAGTTCATTCATATTCCTGCTGCAGAGAGAGAGGCAATGAGAGTTTGGCACTGGTCAGTGGAATGGGACATATTTCTGTCTGCAGTGTTTCTGCCAGGGACCCCGCATGCTCTGGCAGATCACTTAAGTTGGCCCCAGGCAGTGTGCCATGAATGAGAACCCTGACTGTGTTGTAGAAGACCTCTTCAAAAAATGGGATCAGCCAGACATAGACCTGTTTTTATCTTTATACGATGCAAAATTGCCATGTTTCTGTTTGCTCGCTCCAGGGCCTGGAGTTTTTTGGTGAGGTGCATTGTCTGGAGGTTTCTATATGCTCTCTCTCCCCCCCCCCTTCTGACACAGAGGGTTCTGTTCAAGCTACGGACTGAGCTTGCTACCTTGATTCTGATAGCATCTTACTGGCCCAGACAAATGTCATTCCCTTTTCTCCAGCAGCTGACTGTGAAATCTCCAGTCCCTCTCCCCCTGTTGGTGGGACTTCTGACACAGGAGCAAGGTGGTCTGGTGTACCCAGATCTTCGATCCCTACATAGACAACATAGAATTTGACAGCAAAGATGGACCACTTGGCCCACCTAGTCTGCCCATTTTTCCTACGTACTGTAACACTGCAAACCCTGCTTGATCTCCGGCTTAACAACCCCCCAACTTTCCTTACCACTGAGGTTCCCTTATGTCTATCCCATGCGTTCTTAAATTCTATTACAGTTTTGGCCCCACCACCTCCACTGGAAGGCTGTTCCAGGCGTCCACCACTCTTTCTGTGAAGAAGTACTTTCTCACATGTCTCCTGAGCCCGCCCCCCCCCCTCCTGTTTCAGAGAATGACCCCTTGTTCTTGAGCATCTTTCTTTCTGGAAAATGCTTCTCTCTTGAACCTTATTTATACCTGTGAGGTAATGTGAACGTTTGTCATATCCCCCCAGTCTTTCCTCCAGGATGGCATATTAAGTTCTTTTAATCTCCTCATAGGTACTTTGATGCAGACCCTGCACCATTTTAGTTGCTCTCCTCTGGACCCCCTCTACTCTGTTTATGTCCTTCCAGATATGTGGTCTCCAGAACTGGACACAGTACTCTTTGTGAAGTAACACCGCCTTCCTCTTTCTGCTGGTGATACCCTTACTTATGCACCCTTGCATCCCACTTACTGCCTTCTCACATTGCCTGTCCTCTTTTAGGTCATCAGACATGATTACCCCTAGGTCTCTTTCCTGTTTGGTGGTGGTCAGTACCACTCCTCCCATTTTGTACTCCGCCCCTGGGTTTCTGTGCCCTAAGTGAATGATTTTGCACTTTTTTTTTTTTTGCATTGAAACTTAGCTGCTGCATCATTGACCAAGACTCCTCAGCTTTCTTAGATCACTATTCATTTTTTCCACCCCCACCGAGTGTCCAACCTGTTGTAGATTTTAGTCTCCTCTGCAAAATGGCATACTTTCCTTTCTAGCCCCTCTGCAATGTCGCGAATAAAAACATTAAGGAGTACTGGTCCCAGTGGCACCCTGCTTGTCACCGTCCCTCCCTCTGAGTGAACTCTGTTTACCACCACCCACTGTTGCTTATCCCCTAACCAGTTCCTTACCCAGTTTACCACTTTTGGACCCACTTACAGGCTGCTGACCTTGTTTACAAGTGTCCTGTGTGGAACGGCGTTGAAGACCTTACTGAAATCTAGGTAGGCCACCCCCGGTCTAATTCCCTGGTCCTCCTCTCAAAGTAATCTATCAGATTTGTTTTACATGACCTCCTTCTAGTGACTCCATACTGCCTCTGATCTTTTAGGCCACTGGATTCCGGATATTTCACAGTTCTCTCCTTCAGTAGTGATTCCATTATCTTCCCCACCACTGAAGTTAGGCTGACTGGCCTGTAGTTGCCAGTCTCATCCCTGCTCTCACTTTTGTGAAGTGAGCTACATTTTCCTTCTCCAGTCCCCAATAACCACTCCCATCTCCAGTGAGTGATTAAACAGAACTGTCAGAGGTCCAGGTAGCACCTCTCTGAGCTCCCTTAATATCCTTGGATGCACCCTGTCTGGCCCCACTGCCTTGTCCACTTTCAGATTTGTGAGTTCCTTCAGGACTCTCCTCTATAAATGGACTAGTGTCCACCTTCCTTCCTTTGATGCTCCTGTTACTTTTCTGTGGCCCATAGCCTTCCCCTTCCTCTCTGAACACTGTACAAAAGTATTTGTTCAGGATGTCTGCTTTCTGTCTCCTAAGCAGGTCTCTGTGCTTCCATACAGATGGGCTGTACCTCTTGATGCGCTCATGCAAGCAGGACCCAGAACTCTGCAGCCTGGATAGCCACTCCTCCACTTCCTGTGCTCACCAGTTTACTTCCTGCCTTCCAAACAGCAGGTACTCTTTAGCAGAGCTCTGTCACTTCGTGGCAGGGCTTAAGACATCAGACTGTTAAGTCTACTTTTCATTTTTATTGTGGATATCCTCAGAGAAAAGGCAACATTAGCAAAGCTCTCTTGTTTGGGATCCAGTCTCCGCCTTGCACGCTGCAGAGACTGACCCCTATTGCCTGCAGAGTTTTCCCCGCGATTTTAGGTTAACTTTTTTCTGCTCAGATTGAACTTGAGCTTGGGCATTTCTTCCACCATTATTCCCGACCAGAGGCAGAAGAGATTTTTTGGGAGCTGGAAGTTGCTCCTTGTCGGCGAGAGTGTTCTTGTCGACGGCAGCACCGTTTATCTCCTCATCGATGGCTGGCCTGACATGCTTATACAGCCGCTCATCGACAGTGGGCCTGCAGCGCTTATATAGCTGCTCATCGACGTTTATTGCTTTCTTGTTGATGAGTGCTTCATTCCAGTGGCAGCGCTGCTTGGGGACATCGACATAGCCCTTCTCATCGATGGTGCAGCCCCTCCCCCCCAAGCAGCAATCCAAGAGTTCAGCATTTGTAGCAGTTTTTACGGGGCTGCAGCAGCGTTTTGTTCATGCTTCAGCAATACTATCAGGAAGCCTCCGGGGGTTCTACTTTCCACTGAATACAGTGGAGGAATAGAGCCATTTTGCATCATGGCCTCAGACAAGCCCTCCAGGGGCAGAAAACGTCAGAGATGCAAATCCCCCATGCTAGTTCCTTTTGCTGGCTCGCTTTGTTTAAAATGCAAGAAAGCAGCGTCTGCAAATGTGGAGGAGCAGATGGAAGCCTCAAATTCATCGGCTTAGATAGAAAGCCAACAGACAGACAGGTCTGAGAGGGTAGCAGCCACCAGGGAGACCCAGCAGTCCGCAACCCCCTCGCTGGCTGCAGACCTTATCGATTAACTGAATGAGGCATTTGCCCTGGACCCCTCCTGCTTCGACTGGCAACCTCCAGGGTCCCCAAACATGAGGCCACAAGAAGGCCAGCCACAGAGAGAACTCCGCCCCATCTTAGCTCTGAAGAGGGTAGTTGTCCTCGTATTTCTACAGGATGTCTGCTTTTTCTGCCCCCCTTCTCCTTTACAATCCCACCCTGGTCTTTCTTCTGCACATATACCTTAAGAAAGTCTTGTTTCCTTTTTTTTATTGCCTGGGCTATTTTCTCTTCTGTTTGTGCCTTTGCTCTCCTAACTGTTTTCCCTGCCTCCCTCTCTTTCTCATAATACACAACCCCTGTCCTCCTCCTCCTGAGTCTTTTTATACCTCCTGAATGCTGACTTTTTTTTTTTTTTGCTCTAACCTTCCCAGCCATTTGTTTTGAAAACCATAGTGGTCTCTATTTCCTCTTGCATTTTGCTTACATGCTTGACACAGTGGTTTGTTGCCTTCACAATTGCTTCTTTTAGTTTTGCCCACAGTTCCTCCACTTCACCGAAGTCCTACCCCCTCCCACCGCCAGGGCATCCTGAGGCATTTACCCATTTTTTTAAATTGGTCCTTCTGAAGTCCAGCACCCTTGTCTTTATGTGGTTCGATTCTGCCACAGTACTTGTATTGAACTACATTGTATGGTCATCGCCGGTCCCCATGTGGCCACCCACTGTGACGTCTGCAGCACTGTCCCCGTTGGTGAGTACAAGGTCCAATATTGCCCCCTTACAGGTGGGCTTTCTTAACTAGTTGCCTCAGGAACACCTCCAGCAGAGAGTCCAGGATGTCCCTGTTCCTAGATGAAGCTGCAGCTGGGATGCTCCAACGCTCCAATGTAAATCCGTAAGATTGAAGTGAGTTTCCCACCAGCGGCACCTCCCAATTGTTTGCCATCTTTGGATGGTTTCTACTAGAACCTTATCCAACCCCCCCCCCCAAATGCTGGATGTCTAAATAATGCCGGTGTGAACAGCAGCTCCATTCCCCTTCTCTAGAATGACTTACAGTTTCTCTGCTGCTCCCCACCTCCACGAAATTCCCTGCATCTCTGTTGCTTTTATGCTATCCCTCATGTAAAGAGCCACTCCGCCCCCTTTCTTACCTACCCTGTCCTTCCCGAACAGAGTATAGCTTGGTATGGCTGTATCCCAGTCATGGTTTTCATTGCACCATAACTTGGTAATGGTGGAAATGTCCAGGTCGGCCTCTGCCATAATGGCCTCAAGGTCTGGGATTTTGTTTCCCAGACTTCGAGTGTTTGCTCACATGGCCTTCCAGGCTGCGCTACCATCCTGCTTGCCAGCCCTGGGTTTCCCTTTTGGCCGCTCTCCTTAGTCCTTTTGTTTTCATTCCCATCTCCCTTTATTTCTACCATTTTGTTTTCCTTGTTATTTGGTACCCTTTGGGATTTCTCTCCCTCAGTCCTCCCTACTGACTGCTTCAGCATGTGGGGGGCAAGTTATGTCTTCCATGCTTTTTTCTGCCACCCCCTCGAGTAGTTTAAATTCTTGTCAATGTAACAGTGTCTATGCCACCAAGCCTGGCTGCTGAGGACATAGAGCTCTCCCACTTCGGGATCTCCCTGATGGTTGCAGATGTTCTGCTGGCGACTAGAAAGCTGTCTTATGTGGCACACCTACTCACAGAAATGGAAACATTTTACACCGTGTCCTGGACCCTTTCGCATGTTCAGTTTCTGTGGTACTGGACTAATTCTTGTCCCTTAAGGACTTGGGACTAGGGTACTTCTCTATGTAGGTCCACCTGTCTGCAGTGTCGAGACTTCATGCGTTCACGAAGGGCAGAATAGTGGCCCAGATGGAGGTTTCCGATAGAATCCTGAGAGGCATTCTACTGTTGCACCCCCCCCTCCAGTCTGAGATCCGGTTCTAGTGTGGAACTTTAATTTGGTCCTGGAAACTCTGACTGCATCTCTCTTTGAGTTTTCTGCTAATTGTCAGCTGTGCTTCCTCTCTTGGAAGACACTGTTCTTAGTGACTATGAATCATAGCCTATGATGTCTGCTAGGCGCATATCCGAATTGTAGGCTCTGGTCACAGACTCTTCCGTTTATTATTTTCCGGAAGGATTGGGTTGCATTACATACTCATCCTAGTTTTCTTCTGAAGGTTGTGTCTGAAAGAACACTGAATCAGGCTATTGACCTTCCTGTTTGTTGTCTTCCACAGATAGCAGGGAACATTGTTTACATATGCTGGACATCTCTTTGGTATGTGGATCACACTGAAGATTGTAGAAAATTCTCGCCGCAAGTGTTCATAGTTTTTGCCTCCAGGACGGTGGACTCCTCTATTTCCAATCAGGGCTTGTCCAAATGGCTGGCTCACTGTATTGTGTTTTGTTACCAAAAGCGTGGTAAGCAGATTCCTGGTCTTGTCCATGCTGACTCCACTTGTAGGATTGCTACTTCAGTGGCTTGTTTCAGAATATACCTGCTGCGGTCATACATGCTGCTGTCACTTTGAGTACTGTTCACACATTCGCTAAACACTACAGTCTGGATGTAGTCACCCAAAGATGTGCTGTCCTAGCTTTAGCCTCTGTGTTCTGCAAGGCCTCCTTACTCGGGATCATTCAGTCCTGCTGCCCTTCCTCTGTACTTGGTGCTGCTTGGGAATCATTCTGTGATGTGGCTCAGTGGAGAGTGATATCCTCAAAGAAGATGGAATAGTTTACCTACCGTAACAGTAGATCTTTGAGAGAATCTTCTCTATTGAATCATAGCTCTCCTCCACCCTCCCCCAAAAATTGGGCGACGGGTAGTAATACTGCTTGCTTTTGAGGGTTGATTCTCCTTTGTGTTGTCGAATAAAGCATTTCTACTCTGATGTCCATATCCTCTCCTGTTTGTCTGATTTGGTCCTGGTCTCTTCAGTCCCTGCTGGGCCTGTGATCCTCCTAGCTCGTCTCCAGTGGTGAACTGAGGCATGCTACGGATACCCACATTATATAGGTACTGATGAGGCACATCCATGTGGGCGGCCCCAGCCAGCAAAAAACTTCTGGGTGGTCCTGATGCTAGCAGTATATAATTCCATGATGTGGCTTAATGCATTAGACTGTTCTTTCTGAGAGGCTCTTGAAATTACCCCACTTTCAGGCACAGGTTCTGAGGCCTCTGCCGTGATCACAGAACTGAAAAAATGTGTTGGGAATGTGTGCCATGCCCACATTGTCTGTCACTTTTACCTTATGCTTCCTTATCCTCTCAGTGCGCTCCTATCTTTGTCTTTTCCCTCTGTTATGTAGTATCCAAAAATACTTTGTCATTATCTTTAAATCTTTCGGAAACTTTCAATTCTGTTGCAGATTTTGCCTACCCCACTATCTTTTTTGCAGCCTTGAGTTCTCCCCTGTAATCCTCACCATTTGACTCTGATTTCTCGCTTTGTATCTCCTAATAGCCTTTTTCTGTTTTTGTTTTTTAATTGTTTTTCCCGCTTGTTCCCTGCACCAAATGGACTTCCTATGTCTCTTGCACTTCCTAGCATACCTGACACACACCCCTGTGTCCCCTGACACCACATTCTTGATCTCTGCCTGTTTGGTCTCCATCCTTGACACCTCCTTAATGTCTTTCAGCTTGTCCTCCAGGATCTGAACCATCTTGTCAAAGTCTTCTGTCTTAAAGTTAGGGATGATGGTACTGGAGTTTAAGTGCTGAGCACTCAGAGCACTGCTCAGTATCACAGTATTATAGTTGTTTTTAACTATCAAGGTACTTACGTCGTGGTTGGACAACACACAGTCCAGAATTCCATTCTGCTAGTTGCCTCTTTCACCCATGGACTTGGGAAGCAGTCCTGTACTGCTTTAAAGAATCTCCTTAGCTATTTTACCATTTGGCTTGTTACATTTCCAAGTCGATATCTAGAGGTTGAAACCCCCATGACAACTGTTTTGCCCGTTTTGGCACATCTTCCTCCACTGATTGATTTGGGGGCCCGTAGACCACACCAAATGTCAGGTTTCTACCCTTTGCCGCTGACACCAGCAGCTGTAAGGACTTGTACCTCACCTTTGACCTTTACAGTTCTGTCCTCCATGACTCTGGTAAAGTCTTCTGACATATACTGCCACCCTTCCTCTTTAATCTCCCTATCCCCCCTGAACTGGAAATAGCTTAGGACTGTGAGGTCCCAGCTATTATTTTGCAGTGCCCATGTCTCAGTGATGGCTAAAATATCTAGCTTGTCTGCAGGTGTGTTTTTGTCGGTAGATCCTCCATCTTATTGCCTAATTTTCTAACTTGTACAGAGAACCTTCCATTTCCCCTTCTTTCTCACCCTTGGTCTTACGATATTGTTCACCACTGCTCCCCTTCCCCCATATCGTTTTGTTCCTCCACTTCCTCTGAGCCCTTCTTTTTCATCCTGTCTTCCTTTTCCATAAGTTGTGTGTGCTATGGGAGAAGCCACCTTGGCTTCTTTTAATTGTGTCATTCCAAGGTGTGATCTAGGCCCCCCCAAGTTTAAATGCTTGACTATAGCCACATCTGCTAGTTTTTGGCCCAGTGCTGCAGAGTTTCCTCCTCTGTTAGGATGTATTCCATCATCCCTGAATAGACTTCTATCCTCCCATAGAAATCCCCAGTCCCCTGTCAAGTCAAACTTCTTTTCCCCTGCACCATGCCTTTAGCCATGTGTTAAAACTACAATATTTTAATCTGGCCCCACCCCTGTCTCCCTCATGTGGCACTAGTAGCGTGACCTCAGGATAGATAACCAATTGTGCTCCTACCTTCAACATTGGTAATTACTTTTCAAACATTTGGATTGTCATATGGTGTACTGCTATTAAAATGTATGTGCTGCTGTTACAAATCATTATAACATGAATTGTATCATTAATATTATATTATTGCATTTCAGATCCTACAGAAGTTTATACTTGGGGAAATAATACCAATTTTACTCTTGGCCATGGTAGCCAGCAGAGCAAACATCATCCAGAGCTGCTGGACTTCTTTTGCAGGAGTGGGATTTATATCAAACAGGTACTATAAAGGACAGCACTAGCATGCCTTGTTACATCGCTTTCAAATCTGCAATCCTGAAATAAATCTTAATATATCTTTTGTTGATAAAACTGTATACTAAGGTGAACTAACAGTTTAAAATGTAAGTGGGCAGTAGCATACAGTAGGGTGTGCATTTGTTGGGCTGTATAGGCACTCTGTGTGTGTGTGTGTGTGTGTGTGTGTGTGTGTGTGTGTGTCTGTCTCTGTGTCTCTGTGCGCGCGCGTGCTCAGGCATCTGCCTTCAGGTCATGTCATTCTTTACACACACCAAATGCAGCACCCTGGAGTGTTTGTTACTGTACTTGGAAAACAGTATTATTTATGTTGGCATAGAAATTCAGCCCCGTTTCTATAGGCATGTCATGGGAACTGGTTCATGTAATCAGAGAGCAGTATTTGTGGTGGCTGTCTTGACCCGTTTTACAAGGAACTATTGTAAATACCTTAAAATGGTTTTGTTTCTTCCTGTCAAATGTATTATCTCTTCTGACATGCTTAACTTGCTTTTCCATGCCAAAAAAAATCATTTTATTACTCTTTATTACCATTGAGTCACTTGTTAAATCCGCCCATTAAATATCTACTGCTGTCATGTTCTGTTTCCTGGACTATTCAGTGAATAGCACTGAGCAATAAAACTGCCTTAGAATGTCACACTCTTAACATTTAAGGTATTTGGAATGATTGCCTTTGATCTTTGAGTCATTTGCTTAAAATTGTGACTGGGTTAATGTTCATATAGCAGTGTGATCAGATTTTGTATGTACATTCGATGAAAAGTAAGCTGTTGGCAACCATCTCTGATAAACTTTGATTGCCACACTTCCTTATAACTTTCCAGATTGAATCTCTTCACATTTGTTAAAGAGGGAGTCCGGACGAAATGCTTCATTGCAGAATTAGAATTAGCACATCTCCAATAAGACTTGTACCAAAAATTAATTCCCTGAGTTGCTTCGTTTAAACGTTGTGAGCCATTTTCTAACCCAGGTTTCAGTCCCTGTAAAAACCTGTATCATTGAAGAGCGACTGATGATTTCATAACCAGAACTCATAGCCTAGTACTCCTTGTCAGCAACCTTATAGGACTTTTCTCTAAAGTTTAAGAAACTTTAGTTGTAGTGCTCATTTGGGGTGGGGGACTGACACAGGACTGGGTGCAGTTCATGCATTTGTTCAGATGCATCGTACTATGCTCCAGAATGTGGCAAGAGGGTTTTTTGGAATGCAGCGGTGGACAGAGCTGTGGAATATCAAGGTGGCGCATAATTACAGAGAGCTGGAAGGACATGCAGTTTCAGTATGTGGCAGTATCGAAATGTGGTGGGGACATATTCTATGAATGCAACAGGGACCCACATCAAAGAATTTTTCAGGGCCTGACAATTGTGGAATAATGTGGGGATGCAGACTATTGGAATGTGATGGCACTGTCACAAAAGCACTCCGCAGGTCCGGCCCTCTGCTCCCACAGTGCCAACTTCAGAGTGCAATAGTGCGAACAGGTAACAGACAGGGTAACCCTCCTGTCTGCTTTGGGTCTGAATCACCTGTTAGCCTCAAGTTCTGGGGGGATTCAAACTGTGAACCTTATGCTAGCATACCCAGTGTACAGGCTCAGATATGTGCCCTCTTCGGGGATTGCGGTACAATCCTTTGCCAGAGACACCAAGCCAGGTCTCCAAAATGAACCCTTAAAACTCTATAAGAGACCTTGGGTATATTCTTACCTTTTTCAAGCTTAGTAACACCATCAAGCCTTTTAAACAGTTGCCAGACTTAAAATACAGGCACTTCACATGCAAAAAGAAACTGAGAAGACACCCAGGCAATATCTTAAAGAAAATGTAATTTACTAGAATATGATAAAAACAGGTAAAATAACATACAGAACAAATATCATAAATCCTACAGTCATCTACAAATAAAAAGGAAAGTTACAGAAATCCAAACTCCTACCACAGACACTTAACAGGGTTTTAAATTAGCTCGGAAAATTGATTAGCAGTTTTGCACGTGAAAGTTCTAATCAGCTGCGAAAATGAATAGCACATGCCTTAATTTGATTAGCAGAATTAAAAATGTGCAAATGTGTGTAATTTATATATATTTTTTTAAATATTGTATGTAACCTAAACAAAATCTCTCATTAAAAAAATAAAATCTCTCATTAAAATGAATTGTCTTTGTCATCTGTTTTGGTACCTCCCAACACACACTCACACAAATACCACCCATGTCCCCTTTGCCAGAATAGGGTACCTTCCAAAACCCCCACCCATCTCGGCCCCCCCAGCCACGTGCCCTTTGCAAGAATAAGAGTACCTGCCAAAGCCCCCACCCATCTAAGCCTCCACAGCGATGTCCCCTTTGCCAGAATGTTAGGGGACCTGCCAAAACCTCCTCCCATCTCAAGACTCTAAAGCCATGTCCCCTTTGCCTAAAACAAAGGGTTTGTGCCACCTACTACAACCCTCCCCCAAGCCTTTATGCACTGAAATAAGGGACATGGACACTCAAAATGAGGGACAGTGACAGGAACACACCAACATGCAGATGCTATGGAATACACTGCTTTAAATTCTGAATTTGCAGGACGCATGGGTTGCATCTTTTCATGAGGGTGAAACAGCTGGAATGCCCAACACAAAACTGCAAGGGCTGCACAGAGTGATGGTGGCGCTACCCCCCCCATGCTTGTCCCCTTAAGCAGACTCACCAACTCACTGCAGGGTGCTGCTGTTAACAGTTTCTCTACCTCGGGTCTGAATAGTGGCACTTGCTCACTGGATAAACTGTGCAGTAACAGATAGGAACTTAATTCCGCCACCTCTCCCACACTGGAGATATTGCTGCAGATTGCCGCCAGTATTATGCTAATACTTTCACTGCCGCAGGCCCAAATGCCGGCAATCGCTCCCATAAGCAGTATCACAAAGCATTACTGGGAGCAATTGCTGGCATTGTGGCCTGCAGCAGTGAAAGTGTTAGCATATCGGCGACACGCTGCTGTATCATTACTTAAAGTGACATGGGTAGGAAGGGAGCCAAGATGATTGGGGGGTTGACACAAGTTGGATTGCATTTTTTGCGATCCATAACTAAAAACACATCGCATGAGCGGCCGGTTTGCGGCGCAAAATGCGATGTGATGCCGGCTATTTAAAACACTGCTTAATTCTTTTCTCACTGTTTTCTTTAAGTGCTTGTTCAATCAGAGAACTGTCTTTCTCGGAATCCCAATGATATCATACATTTTCAGCTCCATCTCCCCACCCCCTTGGTGAGTCATCTAGCTCCGGCTTTTTTTTTTTTTTAATGGTATTTATCTTCCTGTGGCCACCCTAACTGCTCCTACCCTTAGACTCTCATCTCCTGTTGGGGGATGCGGCCGCTGTCCGTCTTGACCAGGACCGCTGGCACCCAGTAACTCCTGCAGCTTACCTCCCCGCAGCAGGGAGCCCCCTAACTCCCCACCACAACGGATCCAGTTCGGGTGCCAGCACCCGGTGAACACTTGCAGGCGTCCGTCCAAGCCCACGGTGGTTGCCACTATTTTCCCTGTTCTGTCCCGCGAGTCAGCGGGCGTGCAGTGGCGCCAGCGGCGTGAGCACGCCGCGTGCCCCTCGCCCAGGCATCTGCCCCGAGTACGCAGTGGCCCCCAACCTCTGCCAGGGGGCAGTCGGACGCAGACCATTGTGGACCCCTCTCCCCAGGGAGGAAGAGCCATCCATCGGACGCTCGATCCCTCTCCTCCCCTGCCAGCCCCCGGTGACCCTTGCTCACTCCCGAACCCAGGTCGTCGGCATGTATGCGAAGTGTGGCATCCAGCGCCTCAGCCCTCAGTGCCACTGGGCCTACTAACTCCTCCTTTTAGAATTAGTTCTTATAAACATAATTTCCTACCAGGAGGTATTTTAAAATTAATGGTACACGAGAAGAAAAAAAATTTTCCTAAATATGGCATCCTTTAATTGAACATTTCTCTTTGATCTTAACATTCCCATATCTGTCATGTCCCTTGGCTGATTTCCTGTGACAGTGAGATCTGAGGGATTTTATGACTCTTCAGCTAGTTGCTAAACGGAGAGGAACTAGCCCAATTACTTTTCTCTTGAAACGTCATAAAATTCGTATTTAAGTTCTAATTTCAAAAGCAGCAGTAGGTAATAAACTGTCTCTGGAAGGATATCTTAATTAACTGTTTTCCTCCTGGTCTGTTTAATTACATCCTGTACTTCTTGGCCACTGACACCTTGAAGTTACAGGCCAAATTCTTCACACACTGAAATGTCATACACAGACCATGTATTTATAATACCAATATCATACAATAATCATAAGCAAGGGGCAGAGCGTCACAATCCTCCCCACCTAGACTGAATTTTGAGGCGCTATCCCCTGCATGGGATTAGCTCCACAAGTTAGTTCATTCCTCATATAGACGAGACAAGCCATCTGCGTTCTGATTGGTTGCTCCAGCCCTATGTAAGATTGTCATGTCATACTCTTGTAAGGCAAGACTCCATCTTAGTAGTCTACCATTTGTTTTTCCCATTTGTGTCAGCCAAACTAGGGGGTTATGGTCAGTTTGTACCTCAAAATGCTGCACATATGAGTATGGCTCCATCTTTCTTAGGGCCCACACTGTGGCAAGACACTCTTTTTCTACAGTAGAGTAAGCCTGCTCCCTGGAAAGCAACTTTTAACTCGGCTACACAGTGGGGTGATCCTTCCCTTGGTTGGATATCTGGCTCAGTACTGCCTCAATACCCACATCTGATGCGTCAGTCTGAACTGTAAAGGGTCTGCTATAGTCAGGACTTGTCAGCACAGGAGCACTGCACAGTGCCTCCTTCAGTCTGGTAAAGACTTTTTCACCGGCTGGTTCCCAGGTAATTTTCTTAGGCATCCTTTTCTTTACCAGGTCAGATAGGGGAGCAGCCAGGGCACTGTAATTGGGTACAAATTTCCTATAGTACCCTGCTGTCCCTAGAAAACTACTGACATGCTTCTGCATTTCTGGTCTGGGCCATGCCTTGATCGCCTCTGTTTTCACTTGGTTAGGACGGAGCTGTCCCCGTCCTACAGCATGTCCGAGGTATGCCACTTTAGCCATGGCCACCTGGCACTTCTCAGCTTTGACAGTGAGCCCGACCCTCTGTTTCCTGCCCAGCACTTCCCTAAGGTGGGGCAGGTGTTCTTCCCAGCTGGCACTAAAGATACAGTGTTGTTCAGGTATGCCATAGCGTACTCCTCAGCACCATTTAACACCTGGTTCACCAACCTTTGGAAAGTGGCTGGGCATTCCTCATTCCGAAAGGTATTACTTTAAATTCAAATAACCCTGTTGGAATGATGAAGGCCGACCTCTCCCTAGCTCTGTCAGTTAAGTCTGCCTGCCAATACCCCGTTGTCAGGTCAATAATCATAAGGTATGTCACCCTCCCAACTTGTCAGGAGTTTGTCCGTCCTTGGCATCGGGTGGGCGTCTGAATTCGTGACTGCATTCAGTCCACAAAGTCCACACAAAAACGAGTAGAGCCATCTGGCTTGGGCACAAGGACTACGGGTGAGGCCCAGGGGCTGTGGGATCTCTGGATTACCCCTAAATCCAGCATTTCCTCCACCTCCCTCCTAATGTGCTTTTGGACAGCCTCTGACACATGATATGCTGTCCGCCGTATGGACGTCTGTGTCCCTTTCTCCACATCGTGCGTAGCTAAGGGGGTTAGTCGAGGCTTGGCGCTAAACAGTGGGGCAAAGTCTGCTAAAACCTCCCTTACTTCCTGGATCTTGTCCGGGGCCAGCTGGGGTGACAATTTAACTGCCTCTACAGATGACTCCCGCCTGATTTCTTCCGGCAAGTCCAGAAGGGGGTCTCCTTCATCCATCCTCTCCCCAGGACTACATACTGCAAACACCATGTCAGCCCTATTAGCATATGGCTTCATCATGTTGACATGGTACATTCTTTCTGTATGTCTTCTGTCAGGTAACTCTGATATAGTTCACGTCATTTACCTTTCTGACTACTTTCTAAGGTGCTGCCCATGCAGCCTGCAGCTTGTCCTTCCAAACTGGGATGAGAGCCATGACTTCCTGACCTACCGTGCACGAGCGAGCTCTGGCTCTGCGATCGTACCACACTTTCTGTTTTTGTTGGGCAGCTGCCAGGTTGCTCTGGGCTGTCCCCGCAAGCTTCTTCAGCCTTTCCCTAAACCTAAGGACATAATCCACTATGGGAGTTCCCTGGGTGGCGTGCTTGCCTTCCCAGTCCTCCCGGATCAAGTCTAGGGGCCCATGTACCAGACGTCCATATAAGAGCTCGAAGGGGGAAAACCCTGTCGACTCTTGGGGCACCTCCCTGTATGCGAACAACAGGTGGGGAAAGTATTTCTGCCAGTCCCTCCCGTGCTGTTCAGCAAATGCTTGGAGCATTGACTTCAGGGTACCATTAAATGTTTCCACAAGCCCATTGGCTTGTGGATGATAAGGAGTCGTGTGTGTCTGCACCACTCCACACCTCTCCCACAAACATTTCATCAGGTCCGACATGAAGGAACCCCCTCGATCGGTGATGACCTCCTGCAGAAACCCAACACAGGAAAAATTCCCAAGTACGGCATCTGACACTTTGTCTGTCCTCAGTGAGGATAGGGTGACTGCCTCGGGGTAAGGGGTGGCATAATCCACCACAGTCAGGATGAACCTCTTCCCAGAGAAACTGGGGGTATTTAAAGGCCCCACAATATCCATTCCTACCCTCTGGAATGGCTCCTCTGCTATGGGCAATGGAATTAGGCCGGCTTGGGTTTTCTTAACCCGCCTTCCCTATTTCTTGGCACCAGTGAGAGCTGCAGTACTCCTTCACCTACTGGGTGAAGTTGGGCCGATAGAAATTCTGGGCCAACCGCTGCGTAGTGCGTGTGATTCCCAGATGACCAGACAAGGGAATATCGTGTGCAATCTTGAGCAACTGCTCACAGTACCCCTGGGGAATGAAAAGCTGCCTGCCTATCACTCCTCCCTTTGTCTTAGCATCCTGCGTATATATCAGTCCATTTTCCCAATAAACATTTCCCGTCCCCTCCCTGTGCTCCATCAGAGTCTGCCCAAGCCCTCTGCTTTTCTAGACTAGGGTCACTTTTCTGAGCAGCTGCAAACTCCATACACATTCCCAAGGTATGGGACAGGTCCCCTTCAGTATCTAAACTAGGGTCCCTAGCTGTAGCGTCAGGGCACTCAAGAGCACTGCCATCCCTAACCCTCTGACAATGGGTCACCTCTCCTTCCTCGGAGTAACCCTCCGTAGTTGTTTGGTTAACTGCTACGGGGGAAATTTCTACTCCCCTTTCATTAGTCTCCATATCAAGAGACACAGGCTGGAGAACCAGCCTCCCTGTGGTTTCCACAGTGGCTTCTGTGGGGTTCAGGGAACTACAGTTTTCCCATGCCACTTGACTATGGGTAATTGCACACACCATCCCGTGTTTGACATTGTTGCCGAGGATGATGTCGGCTACTAAAGTTTTGGCTACAGCAACCTGTTGCACAGTTCCCCCTGTTTCACCCCAGTCTAGGAGAACACTAGCGAGTGGCAATGTTTTCTCCTTCCCAGTGAACCCTTGTACAGTTACAAATTTATTGGGTATAAGCTGACACCAGATCCCCTTTTACCAATGTCAGGGATGCCCCTGTGTCTGTTAACCCTTGTGTCTGTACACCGTTCACAGTGACTGGGTGCATGTGTGCATGTGTTCCCTCACGTTTACAGGCATGCTTTCAGGGAAACACAAACAACCCACTTCTTTCCTAGCATCACTTTGCATATTGCTCATCCTTTTGCGACACTGTCTGGCAATATGCTCAGTTTCTTCGCAAACTCAACATTCGTTTCTTTTCTCAGAAAAATATTTTCTTTGAAACCTGGGGCTAACTGATTTCGGTGGAGGCAATGAGGGTATTAGCTGCCCTAAAGGCGTGCTTTTCCCTTACTGCGTTGCTACCCCTGCCCCATTTGCTCTCAGAACAGGTCTGCTCTTGGCATAGCGGTCCTAGAGTTCAGCAGCTTCTTGCACTGTTTTTGGATCTTGGTCCTCCAGCCAGGTTTTCAGCTCTGTTGGGCATGCCCCAAAAAACTGCTCTAACAATACAGCATTTTCAGTTATATCTACAGAGTTTGCTTCAATCCCTTCCTACCAACGTTTTAAAAACTGACGTTGTTTCGTGGCTAGCTCCTCGTAGCTCATGTTGAGGCTTCTCCTGAGTTTACAGGATTTAGCTTCTGCAGTTAATTCATACTTTTTTAAAAGTGCAGCTTTAGGTTTGTTGTAATCATTACTGTCCTCATTGTCCATTTGACCCAATGCATCCCGAGCTTTCCCAGTAAGTAGTGAGGATAGCTGGAAGCTCCAGGACCCTCTAGGAATATTTGCCTGAATACAAACTTTCTCGAAGGAATTTAAAAAGACATCCATATTCTCCCCTCTTTAAATTCAGCTATCAGTTTGGAATTTAATTTGTAACGCAGTCCTGTAATTCCAGTTAAACCCAGGCCACTTACCTGCTCTGGTGCTGGGGGTTGGAGTCGCAGCTTCTCCAGTTCATGTTGCATCTGGCGCTCACACTCTTCACAGTCAGTCTCTTGCTGTTTCTGCTCCCTCTTTTTTCCTTTGTAGCTCACTGTTCTCGCTTCCTCTTCTACTCTGCGGTTCTCTGCTCTCGCCTCTCCTCTCTAATTCCCGCTTCCGCTGTTCGAACTCTGGTGCCATTCTCCGCAATTCCATCTGCAGCTTGATGGCTTCTGGTTCCAGAATACTGGTGACCTTCCCCTGCTGCTGTGGCCCTAGGCTTGCACTTGTCTTGCTGTCCTGCTCACCGGATCTGGACACTGCACTGGCAGCTGGCCCCTCCACACCCAAGGTGCGTCCCTTTTCAGTCACAGACTGTGACTCGACTCTCTAGGCATCAGCGGCCATCAGTGCATCCACAAGGTTCTCCCCTCATGCAAAACTCCTCTCTCTCTCTCTCTCTCTCTCTCTGCACAACTGCTTCAGGTTGTTTGCAGTGTGCTCACTGTAGTTGGAAGCTATCTTCTTCCCAACTCCGGCTACTCTAACTTGCACTTTAGAAAAAAATAAAATGGTTAGGAACTTTTGACTGTAAGCAAAATTATATAGTCCTGTTTTCCTTTTTAAAATTAAATCACTGCCTTATTTTGCAAGTGAGTTGTACAGTATTAAGCTGACACTCTGAACTGTTAAAGCTTGTGTTACCAATTACTTTAAATCACACCGCTGCCAACCAAATCTGTTACAAACGCACTCCGCAGGTCAGGCCCTCTGCTCCCACAGTGCCAGCCTCAGAGTACAGTAGTGTGAAAAGGTAACAGACAGGGTAACCCTCCTGTCTGCTTTGGGTCCGAATCACCTGTTAGCATCAAGTTCTGGGGGGGATTCAAACTGTGAACCTTATGCTAGCATGCCCAATGTACAGGCTCAGATACGTATCCTCTTAGGGGATTGCGGTACAATCCTTTGCCGGGGCACCTAGCCAGGTCTTCAAAATGAACCCTTAAAAACTCTATAAGAGACCTTGGGTATATTTTTACCTTCTTCAAGCTTAGTAGCACCATCAAGCCTTTTAAACGGTTATCAGACTTCAAATACAGGCACTTCACATGGAAAAAGAAACTGAGAAGACTCCCAGGCAGTATCTTAAAGAAAATGTGATTTACTAGAATGTGATAAAAACAGGTAAAATAACATCCAGAACAAATCTCAGTCATCTACAAATAAAAAGGAAAGTTACAGAAATCCAAACTCCTATCACAGACAATTCTTCTCTGTTTCCTTTAAGTGCTTGTTAAATCGAAGAACTGTCTTTCTCTGAGTCCCAAGAATATCATACAATTTCAACTGTATCTCCCAACCCCGTTGGTGAGTCATCTAGCTCCTCCTTTTAGAATCAATTCTCACAAACATTATTTCCTACCAGGAGGTATTTTAAAATTAATGGTACATCAGAAGAAAAAAACATTTCCTAAATATGACATCCTTTGATTAAACATTTCCCTTTGATCTTAACATTCCCACATCTGTCATGTCCCTTGGCTGATTTCCTGTGCCAGTGAGATCTGAGTAATTTTATGACTCTTCAGCTAGTTGCTAAATGGAGAGGAACTAGCCCAGTTACCTTTCTCTTGAAACATCATAAAATTCATATTTAAGTTCTAACTGCAAAAGCAGCAGCAGGCAATAAATTGTCTCTGGAAGTATGTCTCAGTTAACTGTTCTAGGATCGCTTTTGCATCCTCGATCATGGAAGAGAAATCTTCTCCGGGATTTCGCCGGTGTCCTTGCGGCCAGAAGATGGCACGCACCGATCCCCATCTCGCATGCGTCTACTGCCTAGGTGTTGGCCATGACACCTCGTCCTGCAGTTATTGCTTGGCCTTCCATCCCAACGTTCTGGATGACCGCCTGGCATGATTGAAGTTGGGGAGACTGGAGAAGAGGAGTCCTCTGGTGAAGTCTAAGGAAGCTAGGTGGGCGGTTTCCGCAACCGCGGGTTCCAACGAGCAGCTGGAACATATGAAGGTGTTCGAAGAAGAAGCCGTTAGCGCTGCGGTGAATCGAAGCTTCTTCATTCCACTCCACCTAGGCTCCACCTTCACAGGTTCTTCTAAGGAGTTGTGCCAGTCTCTCTCCCTACCTGGGGTGAGGCACCTGTGGGCTCGCACTCCTCCTGCTCTTGTAAGAGAGACAAAGAACTCAGCTAGTCTTCATCATCTAAGCAAAGGCAGTCTTGGGACTGAGAGAGGCCTAAGTCCCAGGAGAATGCGGTCTCTACCTTGGTCGAGATCGCTTCCTTGACCACAGGCTTCACGGTCCTTCCATCTAGCTAGATGACCAAGGAAGTGGCCAATGAGGTCGATATTATTCTTGAACAATCGACCCTTTGTGCTTCGGCCGTGGGCGGCGACTAACAGCTCCCTGGAGAGGACTTCTGGTCCTTGTGTTCTCGATGAGGAGGCCTGTGCCCGCTGGTGTTCTTATCGAGGATCCGGGTTCTGGACCCCCGGTTTCACTGATTCTTCCGTGTGGTCTCCCGAGCAAAACCCGAGAAGGCCAGCCTAACTCGCCCAGGTCCAGAACCCTCGCCGAACGGCCAAGGAAGAGCCATAAGCGCTTCAAAAAGAGGCGACGCCACAGGTCCTCCTTGGATGAGGAGAGGCTCTGACGGAAACTCCGGTGCTACGAGGACCTTATGTGGCAACAGCTGATTTTGACCAGGCAGAAGCCGGCTCCTCCGCCTACCCCAGCCATTACTTGGCTCTCGCCTCCTAGACCGAAGCTGACCCCCTCGGAACCAAAGCCATTTGTTCCCCGCCCGTGGGTCCGGCCCGTCCTCTGATTCAGCCTATTCCAGTCTCTCCTCCGATTCTGGTGGAGCTGCCTAAGCAGCCTGTGGGAGGGGCTCCTTCAAAAGAGGACCAACAAGATACCGGACTTCCCCGACGTCTGTCAGTCACGGTCACCCCAGACCGCCCACGGTGGGTCGAGGGTGATTTAGGTGGCTGGCCGCTATACCCCAACTCCTCTGACTCTGATGTCACCGGGCTCCACTCTCATCCTGGGGATGATGAGTCTTCCGTTGGCACAGGGATGGAGGAAGGCCCTTCCTCCTTCCAGGGGATTCTCAGTCTCATCTCCGATTCTACAGGGATGCCCTGGAACCCATCCAGAAAAAGACGGAGGACCCTCTCACAGACGTCCTCAAGAGAGGGGATACCCTGATGGAGGCCTTTCCTATGGCTGAAGCCATTGTTGACCCAGCTCTCGAACTATAGCAGTGCCCTGCCTAATGCCCAGCACCATCTGCCCACATGGCCTGCAAGTACGCTGTGCCCATGGGATCCTTTGTGGGGTTCACAGAGCACCCTTCAGCTGAGAGCCTGGTAACCACCTCTGTGTTCAGGTGTACTGGCAGTTCTGCCGACACTGACTGCCACTACTTGAGTAAGGAGTCCAAGCTCTTGGACCATTCGGCTGAAAGTCTATGTGGCTTCCTCCTTGGGCCTTCATCAGGCCTGTCCTGGGTCATTATCATGGCACACTTCTCTCTTGCCCTTCTTGGGTCATTAGATGAAGTCCTTCCACATCTCCCTGTGGACATGCAGACCACGGTGAAGCAAGCCCGGGACAGGCAGTGCTGTTGCCAAACAGCAGCTCCAGATGGCCCTGGACATTGGGGATTCTTGTGCTTGCTCGATGGCCACCGCAGTTGCCTCTCGCTGCAGGGCTTGGCTGAGGCTCTTCTCCTTCCCGGCGGATACTCAGCATAAGTTAGCTGATGTGCCTTTGCTTGGGACCAATTTGTTCGGCCCAGGAGTGGCCGGTCACCTACAGCGCATAGAACAGTCCAGTGCCACCTTGGATGCCACTTCTGCCAAGAGTTCTTCGGGCAAGAACCAGCAGAAGAAGAAGAAGAAGCCCTTTCGGCACTTTTCCCCTGCGGACAGGCAGTCCTCCTACCAAGCACAGCAACATCAGCATCAGCAGCAGGCTCAGACTTGGCTTCCTCGGCCCAAGCCTGGACCCCAACAGGCCCTCAAAGGAGTCTGAGGCTCAGGTCCTGGAGCCGCCGCCTCCTCTGAGCCTGCCCAGTGACGGGGTGGGGATGGCCACCCCTATCTCTTTCATGCCGGCTCTGGGTCTTCCGTTGGGGGGCCAGCTCCGCCACCTCCTTTCCGCCTGGTCCGCTATCACCATGGACAGGTGGGTTCTCAAAGTGGCCGGCAAGGAACTGCCTCTAGAATTCGAGCAGTGCCCTCCCAGCTGAGTCAGCCCCTCAGGAAGTACGGACTTCCGCATGCACCCAGTCAACTCTTCGAGATGACATTGCTCAGCTCCTCCTCAAGGAGGTAGTAGCTATCATGGCAGATCCGTCTGCAGACCCAGACTTTGTCTTCAGGTACTTCCTGGTGCCCAAGCAGACGGAGGGGGGCGGGGGCCCCATTCTAGATCTCCACGACCTGAATCAGTTTCTCTGGTCACGCACCTTTCAGATGGTCACTCTGTCCCAGATCATAACCATCCTTGGAGCGAAATGTGGTTCTGTTCACTGGATCTGCAGGACGCGTTCTTTTGCATCCCAATCCGTCCATCCCATCAGCAGTTCCTCCACTTCAGGGTCAAGTAGACGTTGTACGAGTTCTGAGCCATGCCATTTGGCCTGTCATCGGCACCCACGGGTCTTCACCAAATGCATTGCAGTGGTGGCGGTCCATCTCCAGCATTGGGGGAAGGGGGTCAGAATTCCACCCATTACCGGCTGATTGGCTCCTTGCAGGTTCCACCCAACAGGAGGTGAAGAGGTCCAGGGATCTGGCCCTCCAAACCTGCTCCCAACTCAGGCTCCTGATCAGTGAGGTCAAGTCGGAACTCTTGCCTTCTCAGGTGATGGGCTTCATTGGGTCAGAGCTCGACTCTTGTCAAGCCAGCGCTTGACTCCCGGCGGACATGGCGGAGTTTCTCTCCTTTGCCCAGTCCTTTCTGGTTGGGCACTTGTGCCCTGCCCGGGACTTTCTTACACCTTCTGGGTTGTTGCATGGCGTCCATGCACCTAGTGATCCGCCAGCCCGCCGCACATGTGCCCCCTCTAATGGGAGCTGGCCACCCAGTGGACTCAGCGCCACGGTCATTTCGACCAGCTGATCACTGTATCCCAGAAGATGTGGGATGCTCTCCAATAGTGGACCGCCCCAAACCGGTTGCAGGAAGGGATCCCATTTGTCCGCCCCGAGCAGACGGTCGTCCTCTCGACTGATGCCTCTCTCATGGGCTGGGGAGCCCACATGGGGGACAACAGGGCCCATGGACTCTGGACCCCTGAGGAGTCCCGATGCCACATCAGCCTGTTGGAGCTCAGAGCAGTCAGACTGGTACTGTCAGCTTTCTCTCGTTGGCTCCGGGGTCAAGTGGTTCAAGTCCAGATGAACAATACCACGACCATATACTACCTCAGCAAACAGGGCGGCACGCACTCCCGTCTGCTGTGCAAGGAGGTGCTCCGCATCTGGACCCTCGTGAGGCGGTTGGAGGCGGATCTCCTTGCCATCCATGTGGCAGGAGTCTCGAACCAGCTGGCGGATGCTCTCAGCAGCATAGGCCAGACATCCCACGAGTAGTCTCTCCATCCAGAGGTAGCTTACAGCCTGTTCTCCCGTTGGGGCAAACTGATGGTGGACCTGTTTGCCTCCAGGAAAAACACCAAGCTGAGGCTGTTTCATGCCCGCCCCCATGCAGGGGCTGCGTTGCAGGGGATGCCTTCTCGAGGCTGTGGACCCCAGGCCTCCTCCGCCTTCTCCATTTTCCTTGATCCACAAGGTGTTACTCTCAAGGTGAGAAGGGACAAGGTGAAGGTGATTCTGATAGCCCCAGACTGGCCACGCCAGTTCTGGTATCCAGATCTCCTCAGCCTCAGCTGCAGGCCACGGAGCGGTTTTGTACACGCCCGGACATGATATCTCTGAACCAGGGGAAGGTCTTCCATCTGAACCTTCATCACTGTTGCACCTCACAGCCTGGTACCTGACCGCTAGAGTTCCAGGCTTTGGGTCTTCTCCTCAAGATGTCTACACCGGGATGGAGGTATCTAGAAAGAATCGACTAGGAAATATTGCCTTCAAATGGAAAAGATTTTCCATTTGGTGTCAGGGTAAGGGTCTGGACCCCTTATCCTGTTCTGTGGCTAACATTTTCGACTACCTTTGGTCTTTCTCTCCAACGGGGGTCTCCGGTCATCGACCCATTAGGGTGCACCTGGCAGCCATTTCTGCTTACCGGGCGCGGGCCGGTCAGCCGACATTGGTGCAGGAAACAGTGGTTGGGCGCTTTTTCAAAGGCCTGGATCACATATCCCCTCTGGTGCATGAACCTGCACCTCCGTGGAATCTACTGCTGGTATTGGTAAAGCTCATGGGCACGTCATTCGAACCTGTGCACAAGTGTGAGCTGTCACACTTGCCATGGAAAACGGCCTTCCTGGTGGCTATCACGTCTGCCAGAAGGTCAGGGGAGCTCCAGGCACTTTCGGTGAACTCCTGTTATCTGGTCTTCCACAGAGACAAAGTTGTCCTGCACCCCAACCCGAAATTCCTTCCGAAAGTGGTGTCAGAGTTCACCTTAACCAGGTATTGACTCTGCCAGTCTACTACCCTAATTACACTTTGGACCCAAGACGTGCTGTCTCCTATTACAAGGAGAGGACGGCCGAAATTTGGGGAGAGGTTCGCCAGCTGTTTGTCACCTACGCTGAAGCCGCTTTTGGCAGACCTGCAGCGAAGTGGACCATTGCTAGATCAGTTACATCATGCATAGGTCTATGCTATGAGTTGGCGGGCATGGAGCCTCCCAGAGGGATAAGAGCTCATTCTACCCACCATACTGCTGCATCGGTGGCTGCTCCAGGGACATCCCTATCCAGGAAATCTGTCGGGCTGCTACCTGGAAGTCCACAAACACCTTCATCACCCACTACCACGTGGACCTTGAGTAACGCAGGGATGCTGGGTTTTGGGGCCTCAGTTCTCCAATCTTTGTTTCCCAAGTAAGTATAGAGGGGGTATGCGCCTTGCCTCCCTCCTCCCAGAGAACTGCTAGGAGTCTGCCAATATGTGTGGATGAACAACATATCCACTATCCTAGAAGAACAGGTTACTCACCTGTAACCGTAGTTCTAGGAGTGGTGTATGTTGTTCATCCACACGGACCAAACCGACCTCCTCGGCTGTGGACACACACAACCTGGCTTCCAGTGGAGTTAGATCTGGCATCATGGAAGGAGCCAAAGGTATATACATCACCCGGATGGGTGGGAAGAGACAGCTTGAAGATGTCCGGCAAGATTTAAAGGGGAAAAGGGACATGCCAATAAATGTGGATGAACAATATACCACTCCTAGAACTACTGTTACTGGTGAGTAACCTGTTTTTTTTTTTTCCCTCCTGGTTTGTTTAATTACATCCTGAAGTTTTCAGCCACTGACACCTTGAAGTTACAGGCCAAATTTCTCACACACTGAAATGTCATACACAGACCATGTAGCTATAATACCAATATCATATGATAATCATAAGCAAGGGGCAGAGCGTCACAAGCGCAACGCCATTTTATTCAGAAATTGTTGGTCCCTGCCACGTTACCTACTACATTTCAAAATTGCACATCGCATCCCTACCATATTCTGACATTGTGCATTTCTGCCACATTCTGTTTCCTGCTGCATTTGAAAAGTGCAAGTCTCCGCCATATTCCCAAATGGGACGTCCCCACCATGTTACAAAGTTGCATGTTGGTGTGACATTCTGAAATTGTCACCACCACATTCCAAAATAGTGTCTGTTGCATTCTGAAATTGTGCATCCCTGCCACTTTTCGAAATAGCGAATCACCACCACATTCCAAAGTTGAGTGTCAGTAGTACATTCTGGAATTGTCACCACAGTATTCTGAAATTACATGTCCTCACCGTATTCTGAAAATGTGTCCTACGTTTTGAAATTGTGCATCCCTGCCATATTCTGAAATTGTATCACCACTACATTCTAAATTGTTCATCCCTGTTGCATTCTGAAAATGTTCATCCTCACAACATTCCAAAATTATGCATTAACACTACATTCTGAAATTGAGTTCTCAGCCACATTCCAAAACTAGGAGTCCCCACCACATTCTAAAATTGTATGCTCCAGCCACATCCTGAAATTGTGTCTTTCCTTTACATTGCGAAATTGTGTATCACTGCCACATTCCAATATTGTCCATCTTTGTCACATTCCAAAAATGTGTTTCTAGGGACGTGGATATGTTGTCCAATCACACTTATTGGCAGGTTCTTGCTGCTTTAAATCTTGCGGAAGGTCTTCAGCTGGCTCCTCCACCGGGTGAGTAGGAAACTCGGCTCTGCCTCATGACTCAATCTTTCTTTACGCTTGGAAGCTCAGGTTCCCTCCTTAGCCCAAGGCTTAGGCCTGATCCACACTCTTCGGTTAACTCAAACTATTTCTAAAATTTATAAGATACAGTCTTCGACTTCCTCGCGGGCTGCGATGGACAGATCGACTCCCAGCTTGGTCAGGTGCTCCCTGTAGGCAGAGAAGATGTCCTGGACCGATATGCTCTCCACGTGCATCTACTGCTGGGGCTTGGCCACGATTCGTGAGCTTACAAACTGTGCAGCTCCTTCTCAACCGGACTTAGAGGACCCCGCTGCTGCTGTTTTGGGCACCCTGAGAAGCAGTGCACGCACCAGTCAAGTCAAGGAGGCCTGTTGAGTGGTGTCTCACGTATGGCTCCACAGAATAGTTGGAGCAGGTGATCGCCTCGAGGAGTGGCTGCCCAGGCTGCTGCTTCCTCCTAGGTTGCTGCATTTATCCCACCTCCTGGGCCTTCCTATACAGCTTCTTTTAAGGAGCTTTGTCAGTCCCTCTCCACCAAGGGAGAAGGACCATCGGGACATTCCAGTCAGTCCAAGAAGAAGGACTCAAAAGGCAAGTCCCACCATCGACGTTCTTGGGAGCGGGAGAGATCCCCTTCACCAGACCATCTACTTTCGACTTCGGTTGAGGTTGCGGCTAAGGCCGCTGGCTTCACGGTGTCCCCGTCAGCTCAGCTGGCCAAGACACCCGTCGACACGGTCAAGATTTTTCTTGACCCGTTGGACGGTTTGTCAACTGGAGATGCCGACAACCCTTTTCGCGGTTCCCCTGGTGGAAACCGAGACTCTGCCTGTGCTGGAGTCCACTGGTTATAACCAGGTGAGAGGAGCGGGTTTCCCCTGTCCTCTCTTCAGACCCACCCTCGGAATCCCTTCAAGGTCTCGGGTCCTCTTCCAGGCCCAGCCGATCCCACAGACGTCGGTGTCTTGGCACCATGGAAAGTGGCGTCACTGTTCATTCTCTTCGTCCTCTTCTGGAGGATGACTCCGATTGCAAGTTCGTCGGCTGGGGACAATGTGGCGGCAGCTCTTACTGTCCAATAACAAGCCGACTCTGCCGCGTTGCTCTCTGGCCATTAAGTGGTTGTCACCGAGCCGCCCAAACAGCCCCTCGTGAGTAGTCTAGGAACCACCACCGGGCGCTGGTTGTTCGCGCAAAACTGGCTGCCCCACCACGTTGTGGTGGAACCTCCGCCTCCACAACCGAAGACTGGGGCCCTGACCAAGGATTCTCGGTCGGGTCAGGGTTTGCCCCATAGGTTGTCTGTCACCCTCACTCCTGATCGACCTTGGCACGTAGAGGGTGGCTCAGGTGCTTGGCAGCTGTTCGCAGACTCCTTGGAGTCTGACGACGACTCCTCCTTGTTCTCCAGGCCGCTCGACCTGGAGTCTGCAGGGGGTCAGTTGGTGGACGAGAGCCCATCCTCGTTTTTGGGAATGCTTCGACTCATCTCAGAGTCCACTGGGATGAAGCTCGAACTCGTTTCAAAACGGGCCAGGTATCCCCTCACGGAGATACTGGACCGAGGGGATTCCCCTACGGTGGCCTTTCCTGTGGCCAAAGCCATTGTTGACCTGGCCCTGGAGTTGTGGCAGTGGCCAGCATCTTATGCCGCACCTTCAGCCAGGATGGCTCCGAAGTATGCTGTCCCTACCAGTTCACTCTCTGGTTTCTTGGAGCACCCCTCTGCAGAGGGGTTAACGACTGATAGCGTTTTCTGGTGTTCCAGGAACACTCAGGATGTGGACAAACCACCAGATAAGGAGTCCAAGAAATTAGACTACTCAGGGCGGAAGGTATACGCTGCTTCCTCCCTAGGCCTTTGTCAGGCTAGCTCGGCTGTTCTGATGGCACACTTTTCACATGCCCTTTTTGGCTCCCTGGATGAGGTGATTTCTCATCTCCTGGCTGACCTTCAGAAGACAGTCAAGCAGGTGCGGGATCAGGGAAGGGTGGTAGCTAAACAGCAGCTCCAAACTTTGTTGGACATTGCTGATTCGTGTGCTTGGTCAGTATCGGCCACAGTGGCCATGCGCCGCAGAGCTTGGCTGCGGATCTCCACCTTCACTGCAGATACCCAGCACAAACTGGCAGACGTTCCCTTCCTGGGTACCGATTTATTTGGGCCCGGGGTGGAGGGTCATCTCCAATGGATCGAGAAGTCCAGTGCCACCTTGGACTTGGTCACGTCTGCCCAGAAGGACAAAGGCTGCCAGTAGCAGCGTAAGCCCTTTCGTCCTTCAGCCCCTGTGGCACGTCCGGCCCATCAACACCAGCATCAGGGCCTGCAGGCTCACGCTTGGTGCCCCAAAGCCAAGCCTGCTACTTCCTCCAGCAGGAAGTCTGGAGGGAAAGGCCCAGGAGGTTTCTCGGCCGGTCCTTCCTCCAAGCCTGCCCAGTGACGGGTTGAGGGGTGTCACCCCCAACCTCGTCACTCCTTCTCGAGTTCCCCCGGTGGGAGTATCGGCTCCGCCACTTCCTTTCCACCTGGTCCGCTATCACAGCGGACCGCTGGGTGTGGAGTGGTAGGCGAGGTCTGCCTCTGGAATCAAGCAGTCCCCCCCCCCCAGTCGAGCTACGGGTTCCGCAGCCTCTCTGGTGGACCCCCCCTCCAGACCCAGGGTTTGTGTCCAGGTACTTCCTGGTCCCAGAACAGGTGGGGGCTGGCACCCCATTCTCGACCTACACGACCCGAACAAGTTCCTAAGGTCTCGCACCTTCAGGATGGTCACTGTAGCTCAGATCATTCCATCCTTGGAGCCAGGCATGTGGTTCTGTTCTCTGAACCTTCAGGACACGTTCTTTCACATCCCATTCCATCCATCTCACCAGCAATTCCTCGGCTTTCGAGCAGAGGGATCTCTTTTCGAGTTACGGGCCATGCACCTCGGCCTTTCTCCAGCTCCCAGGGTCTTCACCAAATGGATGGCAGTGGTGACAGCTTTTCTGTGGCACCGAGGGGTCCGGGTGTACCCTTACCTGGATGACTGGCTGAGTGCAGCCCTCTCCAGATTGGAGGTGGAGCGGTCCAGGGATCTGGCCCTCCAGGTCTTCTCTCAGATTGGCCTCCTCATCAACAAGGCCAAGTTGGAAGTTGTGCCATCACAGGTGATTCAGTTCATCGGGGCAGAGCTCGACTCTCTTCGAGCCAGAGCCCGGCTCCCGGCAGACAGGGTCGAGGTCCTTTTCTCCTTTGCCCAATCATTTCTGGTTGGGCAATTGCGCCCTGCCTGGGACTTCCTGCACCTTCTTGGCCTCATGGCGGCCTGCACCAGCATGGTTCGTTGGGCCCGCTGGCATATGCATCCCCTGCAATGGGGACTGGCCCGCCAGTGGTCACAGTGCTCCAGTCCTCTGGACCAGTCAGTGATGGTGACCCAGGAGATGTGGAACGGACTACAATGGTGGCTCGTTCCAGCTCATCTGCAGGTGGGTATCCAGTTTGTCCCCCCCTGAGCCAACGGTCACTGTGACGACCGACTTCTCTCTGATGGGTTGGGGTGCCCATCTGGGGGAGGTTAGAGCCCACGGCCTCTGGTCCCCTCAGGAGTCTTGATGCCACATCAACCTGCTGGAGCTTCGAGTGGTCCGACTAGTCCTCACCACCTTCGCTCCGTTTGTTCGGGGTCAAGTGGTCCAGGTCCAGACGGACAACACCATGGCCATGTACTACCTGAACTGACAGGGCGGGACGCACTCCTTGCCCCTGTGCAAGGAAGCTCTCCACACTTGGTCTCTCGTGATCCTGGAGGCGGATCTCTAGCCATCCATGTGGCAGGAGCCTCCAACAGTCTGGCCGATGCCCTAAGCTGGATAGGTGCCGCATCTCACGGGTGGTGTCTCCTGCCGGAGGTAGTACAAGATCTCTTCTCCCATTGGGTCTACCCTCAGGTGGACCTGTTTGCCTCAAGGGAGAATGCGAAGATGAGGCTGTTTCAATCCTGCCCCCCTCAGCAGGGCTCACTGCAGGGGGATGCCTTCTCGAGGCCATGGACCCCGGGCCTCTTCTACGCCTTCCCTCCATTTCCCTTGATCCACAAGGTGCTTCTCAAGGCAAAGAGGGACAAGGCGCAGGTGATTCTGGTAGCCCCAGACTGGCCTCGCCAGTTCTGGTACCCAGATCTCCTCAGCCTCAGCTCCAGGCTCCCGTGGCGGCTTCCAGCCCGCCCGGACCTGCTCTCAGTCAACAAGGGGAAGGTTCTCCACCCGGACCTTCAATCCCTGCACCTGATGGCCTGGTTCCTGAGTGGCTAGAGTTCTGGGCCTTGGGTCTTTCCAATGAGGTCCTCAACGTAGTTGAGGCGTCCCGTAGGGAGTCGACCAGAAAATGCTATGCCTTCAAATGGAAGAGATTCTCCATTTGGTGTCAGGACAAAGGGTTGGACCCTTCTTCCTGTTCCTTGGCTAGCATTCTGGACTACCTGTGGTCCCTTTCTCAGCTAGGGCTTCGGTTGACGACCCTTAAGGTGCACCTGGCAGCTATCTCTGCTTACCGGGTGCTAGCCAGCAAGCAGTGAGTGACGCAGGAGAAGATGGTCGGGCACTTTTTCAAAGGCCTTGATCACATATCACCTCTGGTGCGAGAACCTCCACCTCCTTGGGATCTACTGCTGGTATTGGCTAAGCTCTTGGGCAAGCCATTCGAACTGATGCACAGATGTGACATCTCTCACCTGTCATGGAAGACCACCTTTTTGGTGGCTATTACGTCAGCCAGAAGGATGGGAGAGCTCCAGACGCTTTCCATCGAGTCTCCTTATCTGGTCTTCCATAGGGACAAGGTTGTCCTGTGCCCCCACCCGAAATTTCTTCGGAAGGTGGTGTCGGAGTTTCACCTTAACCAGGTGTTGACTCTGCTGGTGTTCTACCCCAATCACACCTCGGAGGCTGAATATAGGCTGCATACTTTGGACCCTAGAAGAGCGCTCTATTATAAGGAGTGAACAGCTAAAGTTCGGGGAGACGTACGCCAGCTGTTTGTCACCTACGCTGAAGCTGCACCTGGCAGACCTGCAGCCAGGCGGACGATAGGCAGGTGAGTCACCTCCTGCATAAATCTCTGCTATAGGTTGGTGGGCATGGAGCCTCCGAAAGGTATAAGAGCTCATTCTACCTACCATACCGCTGCTTTGGTGGTTGCTTCTGGGGACGTCCCTGTCCAGGAAATCTGCAGGGCTGCTACCTGAAAGTCAGCACACACCTTCATTACCTACTACCACATCGACCTTGAGTCACGCTGGGATGCTGGTTTTGGGACCTCGGGTCTCCAGTCCTTATTCCCTAAGTAGGGGGTGTGCACCTTGCCTCCCTCCTCTCGGAGAACTGCTAGGAGTCTGCCAGATAAATGTGGATTGAACAACATATCCACATCCCTAGAAATACAGGTTACTCACCTGTAACAGGAGTTCTAGGAGTGGTATATGTTGTTCATCCACACAACCCACCCGACCTCCCCGGCTTCGACGCGCAACCTGGCCTCCAGCAGGCTAGATCTGGCATCATGGGATGGAGCCGAGAGTTTTACCACCCGGGTGGGAGGGAGGAGCCAGCTTGAAGACCTTCCGGCAAGATTTAAAGCGGCAAGGAACCTGCCAATAAGTGTGGATGAACAACATATACCACTCCTAGAACTCCTGTTAAAGGTGAGTAACCTGTGTATCCCCACCATATTCCAAAATTGTGCATCTCCACCACATTCTGAAATGTGTCCCTGCCACATTCCCAAATTACATGTCATGGCTGCGTTATAAAATTGCGCATCCCTGCCACAATCTGAAATTGTGTCCTTGTCACGTTTCAAAATTTTGTGTACCTGTCATATTCCAAACATTTATTTCACTACCATGCTTTAAAATTAATGCCTTCCAACACATTCCAAAAATGTGTATCCCTGCCACATTCTGAAATTGCATTTGACCACCGCATTCTATAACTCTGCATCCCTGCCACATTTTGAGATTCCATGTCCGTACCACATTCTGACATTGTACATCACCACCACATGCCAAAATTATGCTTCCACGACACATTACAAAATTGCAGATCCCTGCCACATTCCTCAACTTTGTTTCCAGCATTTCAGAATTGCTCATCTCTGCCACATTAAAATAATTAATGACACCATCACATTCTGAACTGCACTGTCCCTGCCACATTACAAAATTGAATGTCCCAGCTACTTACTGAGATTTTGTCATTGCTGCATTCCACAGTTGCAGCCAGGTGGTATTCTGAAATCTATTCTCATCCCTGCAGTATTCTGAAAATTACACACATCTCTGGCATTCTAAATCCAAGTTGGCTACAGCATTCCACCCTATCACATTCATAAGTATCTTGCATCTGCACAGTATGGCAATGCATGCCTTGTACCCATCCATTGTCAGCTTTCCTTTTTCATATGTTTACTACAACTGTGGTTTTATGTAACATGGGCGGGGGGAGCTCCAGTAAGCCCTAAAAGTAGCTTGCAGGGAGGACTAGGCTTTGCGTTCTGGGTACATCATCATCTGTAGCTCTTCACAGAAATTGGCTTTTTTTGAACAGGCAGTGCAATTAGGGTTACAAAATAACTTGTAACTTTTAAACAAAGTAACTTAGAAGTCTCATTTTTAGCATGAGTCTGATTGGGGATATGCTGATCCAAATTCTGAATTTACTGATGCTAGCAATTTGGTTGGACTCCCTCTTTAAACAGTTAACCTTAATCAATCTACAAGTGTGCTGTTCGGAGGATATTCTGGGGAGGATAAGAACTATGCCTGAAGCGCTGTACATTAGGACATTTGGACATTACACATAGTTGTAGTGCCATCTGTTGTCCAGACACACTACTGACTTAAAAAAAAAAAAAAAAACTTCTGACTTTTTTACTACTTTTTCCTGGTTTTACATATTTAAGTTTAAAAATAAACTTTGTTTAAATATGTATATTTGAAACTGCTTGAATTATGCTGCTGTAAAAGTTAAAGTTTCTCTGTTTTTCCTATAATTAAGGCTAAAGTATGACACCATAAGCCCTATAAAAGGGTGTGCTTAAGCTGGACTTTATTCTGGACTTTAGAAATGTCTTGGTCATACTGCTCATGGGCTCAGGAAGCAGCAATTATGGTTTGGACTTTTAAGAAAGACATTTTAAGCAATTACCCCTGAATGTGGTATCATAACATCTAGATGCTTCTCTCCTATGATTAAGGGGCCGTAGTCCCCATTGTACTGTATTGTTATTTTATTATATGTCTATGATGTGACTGCATTGTTTTAATCAAATAATGAAAAATAATACAAATAAAGTAAAAAAAAAGAAACTTTGTTAAAAAATAACTTATTTACCAGTCTTTAACTGGACCCATTCCATAACTGAAATAAGGCCCTTCAAGGTGTACACTGTGTGGGGATAATGGCACTTTTCAGGTTGCGGAAGCACTCAGCCTTCAACACACGAGGCGTGCCATTATCTAAAAATAATGATTTTCCATTTTCAAAAGTAAATATTGAATTTGCCATTTTAAACCGGCAGTTATGAGTCAGTTTTTCATGAAAAAAATATTTGAACCACTTTATCATGCAAACAACCCCTCTTTGCACAAACTTTATGTGTACACCTATCCATTTTGAGCCAAACAGATGGAAGGGGACTGGTGCCCCATACTGGATATGCATGATCTCGACCAGTACATGCGGAAGCACAAGATTCAGGATGGTAACCCTAAATTGGATCATTCCATCCCTGGAGCATGGCATCTGGTTCTGCTCCCAGGACCTGCAGGACATGCTCTTCACCTCCCCGTCTGTTCATCCCACTGGCGATAACATTTGGTTCCACTGAGAATGGATTCTGTCAGTTCTGTGTCATCCCTTCAATCTAATAGCCACATCCAGGGTCTTCACCAAGTGTGCAGCAGTGGTGGCAGCCTTCTGGTGGTGCAGGGTCATTAGGGTATAACCCCTCCTTGGATGACTGTCTGATTGCCAGCCCGTCCAAGGAGACTGCTGAGCGTTCCAGAGATCTCTCCCTCCAGACCAGCAGAGACTTGAGCCTGCTGGTCAGTCCAGTCAAGTCTGAACTGATCCACTTGCAGGTGATTCAGTTCATCTGAACAGAGCTAGAATCCCTGCAGGCCAAGGCCCACCTCCCTGCGAACTGGACACTAGATTTTATCTCCTTTACCCAATCATTTCATGATGGGCTCTCACGCTTTCCCCAGGACTTCCTGTAGCTGCCGGGGTAGAGTACTTCTTGCACCAGCATGGTCCTGTGGGCCCACTAGTGGATGTGCCACCTGCCATGGGAGTTAGGATGTCGGTGGTTCCAATGCCTAGGCCACTTCAGCCAGCTGGTCACAGTGGCCCAATTGATGTGGGATGCCATCCAGTGATAGCTGATCCCAGAGCATTTGGAGGAAGGGGTTTTGTTTGTCCACCCAGAACCGACCATCATGCTCATAATGAACGTATATCTGGGATAGAGAGCACACCTGGGACACCACAGAGCCCATGGGTTATGGTCACCCAGGGAGTCCGTCACTGCATCAACCTGCTGGAGTCAGATCATGCAGGTCCAGACGCACACCACCATGACCCTGTTCTTCCTGAACAGGCAGGGTGGCACACACTCCCTTCCCTTGTGTCTGGAGGCTCGCCACACCAGGACCCTTGTGCGCAGCATGGGTGCACATCTCATGCCAATCTATGTCGCTGGAGTCCACGGTCAGGTGGCAGATGCTATTGCACGAGTGGTCCCTGAATCAGGAGGTGGTAAGTCACCTGTTCTCCCAGGGGGATGCCCCTCTGATGGATCCATGTGACACTTGGGAGAACACAAAACTGAGACTGTTTTGTGCCCACTCCCCACAGTCCCGGACACTGGTGGGGGATGCCTTCGCAAGGCCCTGGACCCTAGGCCTCGTGTACGCCTTTCCTCCCCTCTCCTTGATCTCCAAGGTGGTGTTCAAGGCTCATAAGGACAAGGTGCGAATGATACTGATAGCTCCAGACTGGCCATGGCATTTCTGGTAACTGGCCCTCCTCAGCCTCAGTAGCAGGCCTCTGTGGTGGTTGCCTCTCCATCCGGACCTGCTGACCAGACAACAGGTGATGGTCCTGCACCTGGAACTTCAGTCCATGCACCTTACAGCATAGTTCCTGAATGGCTAGAGTTCCAGGTTTTGGATCTCTCAGAAGCTGTGCTCTACATTATGTAGACCTCCTGGAAAGAACTGACTCGCCAGCACTACATTTATAAGTGGAAAATATTTTCCATTTGATGTCAGGACAAGGAGCTTGAGACACTTGCTTTCCATGTGGCTAGTATTTTGGAGTACCTCTGGTGTAGTTGGGACTGCGAACGGTTACTCTTAAGGTGCATCTGGCAGCCATCTCTGTCTGTGGGATGGTTTGGCAGTGGTGACCCAGGAGACTGTTTTCGTATGCTTTTTTAAGAGCCTTAACCATTTGTCCCCCCCAGTGTGCCATGGGACCTACTGCTGGTGCTTGCTGTGCTCATGGGCAAGCCATTTGAGCCCATGCACAGGTGTAAGATGTCACACCTGTCATGGAAGATGGCCTTCTTGGTGTCCATAAAGTCAGCCAGTAGGATTAGTGAGCTCCAGGCACTCTCAGTAGAGTATCCATATCTGGTCTTCCACTGGGACAAGGTCATCCTTCGCCCCCACCTGAAGTTCCTCCTAAGGTAGTATCAGAGTTTCACCTTAACTAGGTGATTAACTTGTCAGTACACTTTAAAAACCCATCTTCGGAGGCCAGTTGCTGGCTCCTTACCCTTGACCTGCAGAGGGCGCTCTCCTGTTATATGGCACGCATGGCTGGAGTTTGGGGTGAGGCTAGTCATTTTTTTGTGACATTTGTTGAAGCCATACCAAGCAGACTGGTAGCTAAGTGGACGATTGCCGGTGGATAACAGACTGCATCTACCTCTGCTATCGGTTGGCCGATAGAGAGCCTCCCGTAGGCTTAGGACTCATTCCACCAGACATACCGCTGCCTCGGTGCTGCTCCCAGTAACATCCCTATGCAGTAGATCTGCTGGACTGACACCTGGAAGTTAGCACACACCTTCATTTTCCATTACGATTTCGACCTAGAGTCACGTCGGTATGCTTCTTTTGAGTCCTGGGTTCTCTAGTCTCTGTTTGACAAATAGATGTGTGCTTCTTGCCCTCTCCTCCTGGAGAACTGCTGGAAGTCTGCCATGGTATGAGTAGTGACCTGTATCCACACCCTTAGAAATAATAGGTTACTCACCTGTAACTGTAGTTCTAGGAGCCATATATGTCACAAACCCACTCCTGAGGGTCAGGTCCACTGACTTAACAGTGCCCGCTCCTAAGTATAGTCCATGACAGGGAGGGGGAAATGGGGGATACCTTCTTCATGTCCTTCTATTGTGCTCATTGAGTTCACAAATGAACACTCGCCACAAAGTCCCAGGGTCCCCTCTTTACTCTGAATACTAATCTCAAGTCTTGTAGCCAAATATAAACCCTTCTTGGTTGTTACACAAAGGGGGAAGATTCAGGAGTTACAACCTCTTCGGGGCAGAGTTGTAACTCTGATTCTACCTTCTCCCAGAAGGTGTGCAATAACCTGGTTCAAATCTCCACAGACCCTTCCTTGAGACTTTGGTATTCCCCCTATCTTTACCCAGACTTTCCCTTTCAAACAACATGAAGTCTTGCTGTTCTCTGACATAATGCAGTTAACCCCAGCACTTGAACTGCCCCGGAGAGGAGAGAGTTAACTCTATGCAGAAGCATAGAACGTTGAGCTCGAGCTTGGGTTTTCAAACCTCTGTCTGTGGTACTTCCCAGTGTAACCGTCAGATTCTTTACTCTGCCTAACAGTGAAGTCGCTTCGGAGATTCCTCTTCTCGGTTCGGTACAGTTTAAAAAAGCGGTCGGTTTAAACCGCTTTGTTTGTCATTTTTTCAGATTTCCAGCTCCGGTCTACGGTACAGGTAGTGTAGTAGATAGGTAATGACTGTGTTTTTTTTGGGTAAAATTGTGGAAATTATTTTCTTCGGTTTATCGGTCAGTCCGGTTAGGAACCAACCTTATTTCTACTTTGTTTAAGAACTGAATTCTTCTGGGATTAGAGTGGTGTTCCGGTACCAGTCGGTTTCAAAAGAACTGGGCCTTTTCTGGTTCTTTTTCAAAACCCGTGACACGGTTTGTAACTGATCGGTTATTTATTACTTGGCTTAAAAGCTGCTATGGGGTAATTTAGTAGGTTGGCAATGTCTGAGAAACCCAAGAAGAAAACCGGTCCCACTGGGTTTCAACACTGTACTGAGTGTGAGGAAGCCTTTGCCAAGGCTGACCCCCACCTCATCTGTGTTTATTGTCTGGGGTTTGACCACCTCAAGTCAGACTGCCAAATTTGCAAAAACTTTCCCAAAGCCACTCTAGAAAAAAGATTGAGTAGGCTAAAGGAAAGAGAGGCCAAGAAGTCCATAGATCCGGATGGCCAGCCCGGTTCGGTTGTGACCCGAACCGGAGGTGCCTACTGACCTAAGCGATACCTCCTCGGGCAAAAGGAGCGCCGACTCTGAGGGGCCGGTTCCGTCAAAAAAGAAACAAAAGTCTGCCGGTTCGGATCCAGTACTGCATACTCCAACTGCGGATGAGATAGCCAAAGTGATTAGCATTGTTCAGTAGCTTTGCCTGGTTCCGTTCAAACCGGTACCGCCGGTTAGGTGGTTGGTTCGGTCAGATCCGTCTCCTTCGGATTATGATCCAGATGCTTTTTATGAGGAGTGGGAGGGAGATGAAGACTATCCCTATGATGAAGACAAAGATGACAACCTGGGGGGTCTGGATGTGCCCATTGAACCGGACATCTCCCAAACAGGTCCTCTAATGACTCCCCTCTCAGGCTTTCTGAGTTCCCTTCACACTTCTTGTTCTACAAGAAAGTGGCCGAAACCCTCCAGTTCCCTATGGTTGAAGCTGCTGAAGAGGAAGAAGAGCCTGATTTTGTGGAAGTGATGGACATCCCAGAGTCCAAAAGATTGTCTATTCCTCTTCATAAGTCCTTGGGGAAACAGACACAAAAGATCATTTTACAGACTCCTAACTCATTACTTCCTGTGGATAAAAGAAAGGACAGGCGGCATATGTTATCAGGCCCAGGTACGGAGTTCATTTATACTCATAGCAGCCATGTTGGGGTAGTGCAGGTTTCAGCCTGTGACAGGGCTAACATTCCTTTGACTTCACACACTCCGGACAAGGACTCCAGGAAAGTTGATGCCATAGCCAAAAAACAATATTTGGCATCCTCTTTGGGACTCAGGCACGCAAACTATATGGCCTCCACAGCCAGGTACCAGAAGTCCAGGTGGGATACTGTTCTGGAACTGGCTAAACTGGTCTTCCACCAGCTAGTCAAGGAGCTGGAGGAGGTGGCTGCAGATGGAATTGAGGCATCTAAAGTACAATTTCACGCTGCTGTGGACTTCAATGATGTGGCATCTAGAGTCATGGCTACATCTGTGTCTCTCAGAAGACATGCTTGGCTCAGATGTACTAGCCTATCACAGGATACCCAGACTAAGGCTATGGATTTTCCTGTAGTTGGTAAATTTCTGTTTGGGGAGCAGACAGAGGCTTACATGAAGAAAATGGATGAATACAGGACCACTTACAGGAGTGCACAGGCCAAGGAAAGGCAAGCCGCCACTCAAAAGCAGCAGTGCAGGGGCAGGCCCTTTCACAGGCCTTTTTACAAGCCCAGGCCTCCTCTCCTTTCCCACAGAGGGTTTTTTTCCGAGGGAGGGGCAGGAGGGGGATGAGCAGGGCTGCTTCCTTCTCCCAGTCTAAGGCTCCTGCCAAGCAGACACCCTGAGGTGTCAGCCCGGGTCGACTTTCCAAATCCAGGAGGAGGCAGGCTGGATTACTTCTTTCAGGCCTGGAAGTCTGTGACCTCAGACAAGTGGGTCCTGGAAGTAGAAGCCAGGGACTGACCCTCAGCTTCAAAAGGTGCCCAAAAAGGAAGGCCAGGTCTTTTCCACCTGCATCAGTCTCAGAAACTCTTGCCCTAGAGGCAGAGGTTTCCTTTCTTCTGGCTCTCAGAGCTGTAGAGAAGGTTCCTACTCAACACAGGGGAAAAGGCCTGTACTCCAGGTACTTCCTTACCTCAAAGAAAACGGGAGTGGCGACCCATCCTTGATTTAAGGTATTTGAACAAACACATTTCAAAGACCAAAGTCAAAATGGTAACTCTGGGAATAATCCTTCCCTCTTTAAGGCCAGGGGATTGGCTAGCATCCCTGGACCTCAAGGATGCCTACTTCCATATCCCTATTAGGTGCTCCCACAGAAGATACCTCGGGTTTGAGTTGCCTTCAGGCCATTATCAGTTCAGGGCCATGCCATTCGGCCTAACATCAGCTCCAAGGGTGTTCACAAAGTGCCTTGCAGCAGTGGTAGCTTACCTCGAAAGACAGGGTATCACCATTTTTCCATATCTGGACGATTGGCTAATCGTAGGTCAGTCATCAGACCAGGTCAGGTCAGCTCTGCAAACCACCCAGGACTTGCTCAGTTCTCTGGGATTTCTTCAGTCTTCCAAAATCTATCCTCGAACCAGTACAACTTCTCACCTTCATAGGGATAGAATTGGATACTATCCAAGCAAAAGCTTTCCTTCCCCTGGCCCTGGTAGATCTTGCTTCCTCTTTTCGACCTCAGGTTTCTCGTCCAGCGAGACAGTTCCTCCAGCTCCTGGGCCACATGGCAGCCTCCACTGCAGTGGTACAGGGAGCTAGATTTCAGATGAGGGACATTCAGTTCCACCTAGGGTCCTTTTGGTCACAGAGAAAGGACTCTCTCACCAAACTGATTCCAGTGACTCAGACCCTGGTCCAAGCTCTTCAGTGGTGGCTGGACCAGGACAACCTCAGACAAGGAGTTCCATTTCTCCCTAAAGTCCCATCAGTAGTTCTAACTACGGATGCTTCTGTCCTAGGTTGGGGAGCCCTGACCGCTCAAGGGGTCTGGTCTCAACAGGAGTCTCTCCTTCATATCAATCTCCTGGAACTCGGGGCAGTTTTCCTAGCCCTTCAGAGCTTCTCAGATTCAGTCAAGGGCAAGGTGGTCCAAGTCAGAACAGACAACACCACCACAATGTGATGCATCAACAAGCAGGGAGGCACTCTGTCCACGGCCTTGTGCGCAGAAGCCATGAAGCTGTGGTCTCTGGCCTATTCTCTTCAGACTTCCCTGGTAGCAGTTCACCTTCCAGGAAAGGACAATGTACTAGTGGATGCCCTGAGCAGAATTTCACAGGGGCATCATGAATGGTCCCTGGATCCCCACATCCTGAAGGTCATCTTCTCCAGGTGGGGCACTCCAGAGATGGGTGTCTTTGCAGCACCGGACAATCATCAACTTCCTCTGTTTTGTTGCAGACCTCCAGTCCTGGGGACGGTACCCTTGGATGCTCTCATTGTGGACTGGAAGGGCAGGTTTCTCTATGCCTTCCCTCTGCTATTCAGAGTTCTGATCAAGATCAGAACTCAACCCTGCACAGTGATACTAGTGGATCCAGAATGGGCCATCCAGCCTTGGTATCCTCTTCTGCTGTCCTTGACAGTGTCATGTCCCCTGTCTCTTCCCAGGAAATACAATCTCCTGTCGTCCTCCCGAGGCGAATTTGGTACCCCAATCTCCAGTCTCTCAACCTCAGGGCCTGGCTCTTGAAGAGTTAGAATATGCAGCACTACATCTCTCTCAGGGAGTTCTGGATATTCTGAAGGTCTCAAGGAAACCTTCCACTAAAAAAAGTACAATTCCAAATGGAACAGGTTCAGTATTTGGTATTCTCAGAAAGGCATTGTGCCTGATTCTGCAGACATCTCCACAGCCTTAGATTATCTGGTTCATCTGAATGGCCTAGGCCTTAGGTCTCCCACTGTGAAAGTTCATCTAGCAGCTGTCTCTGCATTCCTTTCAGCAGGGAAGGGCTCTTCCCTGGCATCTCATCCTGTTGTCAGGAAGTTTTTCAAAGGTCTGATTCGCATTAACGCTCCCTTTAGAGAGCCTACTCCACCTTGGGATCTCAATGTCTGCATTGCTCAGCTTATGCAGCCACCCTTTGAACCTCTGGCTTCGGCCAAATTGAAGTACTTGACTTGGAAAACTGTGTGTGTTCCTGGTAGCTGTTACTTCTGCCAGGTGGATTAGTGAATTACAGGCCCTGTCAGTTGAACCTGACTTTATATCCTTCCATAGGGATAAAGTGGTCCTAAGAACCAATAGGAGGTTCTTGCCCAAGGTGGTATTGGATTTTTATCTGAACCAATCTATATCTCTCCCTGTGTTTTTTCACTAACCATTCTTCTTTGGGGAAAGAAGATTACACAGTTTGGATGTTAAAAGGGTTCTTAGCTACTACATAGAGCATACTAAGGCACACATAAATGACTGTCTTCAATTGTTTCTCACGTATGGTGAAGTGGGGAAAGGTAAGCCTGCCACTAAAAGAACTATTGTCAGGTGGATTGTTTCTTGTATACAATTCTGCTATGACAAATTGGGTAGAACACCCCCTTCAGGCCTGAGGGCTCACTCGACTAGGGGTACAGCAGCTACTCTGGCTGTGGCCAGAGATATACCCTTGTTAGAGATCTGTAAAGCAGCCACCTGGAAAACAGTACATACATTCACCAGGTATTACTCCCTGGACATCCAAGCTAGGAGTGATGCTAGGTTTGGCACAGCAGTACTACAGAGCCTGTTCCCAAAGTAGGTTCTGCATTCCCTCCTCCATAGGAAACTGCTTGGTAGTCTGCATTATGTCAGAATACAGCAAGACTTCATGCTGTTTGAAGAAAAAATTACTCACCATAGTAATGTTGTTTCTTCCAATGGAGTCTTGCTGTATTCTGATCTCCCCCTTCCCCCCCTCTCAGAACCTAGTTTTTGGGAAGTGGGCTGGCAGGTACAGTGTTGCACCTCAGGGATGTACCGTGTACCCTCCCTCTTAAGGGTGGGGTAGCTGTTATTGTTATTTTTCTTGTGTTTTTATAGTTAAATATTGTCACTACCTTTCTTTCTTGGTTTCTCAACTTGAGTCTTTTGGACCCCAACATTTTTTTTTGCCCTTTGGCTATAGGTTTGAACAATTTCTATAGTATAGTACTTAGTTAGTTTGCTTGTAAGAATCTGATGGTTACATTGGGAAGTACCACAGACAGAGGTTTGAAAACCGAGCTCAACGTTCTGTGCTTCTGCATAGAGTTAACTCTCCTCTCTGAGGGAGTTCAAGTGCTGGGGCTAACTGCATTATGTCAGAATACAGCAAGACTGCATTAGAAGTAACAACATTACTATGGTGAGTAATTTTTTCTTTTAAACGCTTGTTCGATTTGGTAGTTTATGATGGCACCCTTCAGGAATAACAGTTCAGTCACAGATTATTACTGAAACATCCCACAATAACACACGCAGTATAGAAATCTCGCTCAGGCAGGTTTCTTAAACAAAACAGATGTCTTTACTAAATAATTAAATAATTATCATACATTATAGCAAAAAGGTTTGGAAAATTTTGGTAACAGAATAACACAAATAAAAGTGGATATGTACAAGAAAACCCGCACTATAGCAGTTATCTAACGTTCTACCTTAAATTTGTAGTGAAACGAAGTCTAGAAAAATAAATGTTTTTACAAAGATTTCAGTCCTTTCTGTAGCAGTTTTGCTTGGTGTGTGTCTGCTATCAGTTGTTCTCTTGTGGACAGGAGAGTGTGCAAAAGAAATGCTCTGTGGAGGGTCTTAAATACTTGCGGTCCAAGGCAGTCTGTAAGTCTTGGTCTGGTCCTATCTTTAAGGTCAGTAGATAACACTCTTGTGCTTTCCCAAAAAATTCTTAAGGGACTCGTACCTTTATTAGTCAGACTGTCTTACAGTTCCACTATTCTGCTAGCTAACCAACGTAATTATACCATGACAGTTTCCTGGAATCTAGCACTGTCCTTTGAAGTGTAAAGTTTTTTTTTTTCATGATAGGGCTAGCTGTTAACATCTCCTGAGTTTATAACCCTTTTCCTCTTTAATAGCTACCCCAATGCTGTCTTCTGAAGCATCCTGGCTTTCAAGTTGCAATTTTTAATACAGGTGATTGATTTAAGACCTCTGTGTTACTTAGCCAGGAAGACTTTTGAAATGCAATTTCCAACTTCCCTGGGAAAACCAGTTTCTCTTAGGTCACAGGGACTTTGTAGACCTTTGGAAAAAAAAATCCATTGTTCCATGTGACCCTTTTAATCATTATTCCTTGTAGCATTTTAAACATACACAAAATATAACACCATATATCTGTACATCTGACTGGCAGTGGCATAGATTGCCACATCATATAGTTCACATTCACACCACCCACCCAGCCTCCCCTGGCAAGTGACACATGGATTCCTGCTTCCAGCATGCAAGATCTGACACCTCTGGGCAGAGCTGGAAGATATACCATCCGGGTAGTGGGAGGAACTTCTCATGAAGACATGACGACGAAGCAGCACTTTTGGTGGAATTACCATTTTGTGGATGTGGACTATATATACCACTCCTGGAACTATGATTACAGGTGAGTAACTTGTGTATCCTCCTCTTACTTGATGCAATATTGTTTTCAGAATGCTCCTCCCCACAATTGACTACAGGGAGTCGGTTTAACATTCAGCTTTCAAGTCCACGGTGACCCAGCGGAACTCCCTGTATCAAATTTTCTTTGGCCTTGCCCTAAACTGTCTGCCCTACACCCACCACTGCTTCATGTACTCTGAGCTACCACTTCCCTCCCTTAAAGGGACCCCAGGACACATCTGGAAAGGAGCTGTTACTAGCTCGGTGTGTCTTTCCTTGTACAACTTTTGAAATGAATAAAGGCAGTTACCTCTGTCACTGAGCCCTCTTGTATCTAAATTCTGGTTCTCTGAACTTATCTGCTGCTTCTTATCTTTCCCACCCCCCTGCATCTAACCATTGGAAGCTCTTTTGCACACACCATGTTTAAAATAACCTTCCTCCCACTGTTTGCTCCTCCTTCCTGTCTCCTTTCTCCATGAAGGCCTTGCTCTGTGATTTCATTGTTCACTCTTGCTGTTGTACCTAGTTTCCTCATTTCCCCTATGTTCTATGTCTGCTGTCTCCCCTTCCTACTATTTTCAGCTGGCATCTACCATGTCTGCCACAGTCTGTATCTCTGAACCCTCGTCCCTGTTGGAGGCACTCAGTTTGGTCTACACTATTTGAATCAACACCAATGGTTTTGTATATTGTACATTTAAGCAATATACCATGACAGGGTGTGGGTGGTTCTGGGATTTACCACGGCTGGCGTGGTTTGAGACCGAGTGGTCAAATCCTGGCCAGCCATGGTAAATCCCAGCATAGGCCACACCCTGGAGTGGTATATTGCGATTATACAATGTTCCTCTTTTTAAAATATTTTTTTTCTAAGATTAAAATGGTTTTAGTTGCAAATAAACTTTTTATTAATTTTTTTTTAATATCCTTCCTCTATAGGTTAAATAGTTCCCTGTTGTTAGAGCATAGTGCTGTCATTGCTGAGCAGAGATCAGAGTGTGACAGCTTGCCTGTTTGTTGTTTGTTGTTTTTTTTTTTTTTTGGATCATCTCTCCCCCGCACTGAAGCCCCCAAGCATTCTGAAGCTGATTTTAAAAAGCACAACTTTTTTTATAGTTAGATGTGGTGATGTGCCTATGATTGGGGCTTTCTCTCAACTCTGTATTCCCCAGGCCACACTGTATACCAGGTGCCACACTAACAGACAGCGTGTGTATTACAAGGGAGAGCGAAGGATCTGCTTTGTTTGTGCAGCTCAAGTGGTGTTCTTTTGGCTAGGATTTTTTCTTGGTTCTGCTGCTGGTCTGGGGTATCAGTGGCATTCCTGTGCTTTGGGGGTGGGGGGTTGCAGTGGTAACAATATCGGAGTGGAGTCTGAAGAAAAACGCTGCCACGGGACTGTGGTAGAGTGGGAGCCCCCAGCCCCCGGACAAACCTCTGCTGTTCTGTATTCTGTTATTTTTCTTTTAAATCTACTGCAGTAGTACTAATTTATTTCTATATTTATTTTTTTTCTTACTCTATCCTTTATTTTCTACTGTAATAGGGTTGGCCTTCTATTATGGTACATTCCTGCCTGTTTTCTCTTTAGGATTTGTTCTGGAGGTGGAAAGTTCCACATATCACCAAATGAATGTCAGACTGTAAAAGGTAGACACTTGATTTATATACCCCCGTTGAACTCAGTATGTAGAGGTTAAAAGCTGGTCATTAGCTGTTTGGACCAGGATTAAAGCCAGTAAGGCTAAAAGCATTACCTAAATGTAGCTGTGTTGGAATTATTGCTCATTAGAGCAAGGAGAGTGTTGCCCGACTCGCTCTGTTTCCCTGCTGCCTCACTGTCATTGGGCTGTGAGCCTCTTACAGAGACAACTAGGCAGGTACAAGCAGGAAGTGAATAAAAACAAAACAAGAAATGACTCATAGCAAGCTCTTTCTACAGTTATCGTTTTTCCCCTTTTCTTGTTCCAACCTGCACACAAGGACTGTGCCTGCCTGGTCTTTCAATGACCCAGTCCAGATAAAATGGAGCATGTCAGAAAGGGAACAAGAATGGAATTAAGTTTATAAGTTACCTGACAGAGGTGCTTAGGGAGGAACCCCTTCAGCTAGACTTCAGAGCAGCCTAAACAAAGTTAATATTTAAAGTGACAGTAGCAATTTAGGTCTAGTATTCATAATCACTGTTAGTGAAGGAGTTTTATTTTATAATGGATACATTTCATTTTCTTTTTGGGTTAAAGGCTAAACCTTACCTGCCTAACACTCCACACATAGTTCCTACCTGTGGAAGGCACTCATAGGACTGAGACAGCTCCTCTCTGTCCTGCTTTTATAGCAACATTCAGAAGGAGGTACTGCATCAGAGGAGAGTCAGGGTGTTAAGGTGTCCCATTAGTATGCAGTTAAAATTATTATGATTTATACAAAATTTATAAAACTTTATTTGATTCAGCCAACCTAATGGACTTATAAATATGATACAATGCAACTAATGACCTCAGTTACCGCCCAAATGCATGTATTAGTGTAGATTAATTCCTTGTATTAGTATTAGGGGCGGAGTTAGTGTAACATGACGTCATCAAGTAAATACTATATAAAGAACTTCAGTTGAAGCCTGATTCAGATGGATGTTGGACACAGAGGATGGTGGTCCTGTTAGTCTGATGGGATCACCCTGTGTGAATTGTGTTTGATTTAAACGATAAAAGTTATTTTCCTTTCGTTGCTTCAGTGGATGAGTTTGATTTGTAACAGAAATAAATCCTTTTAACACACTAAGCCAGTGTGTTTTCTACAACTCAGAACTGTCTTGTGTTGTCACTTAACCCACACTTCCACAGGGACACTGGAAGTGAGGTTAGGGGAAGCGAAGGTAAGAAGTGCATTGCTGGTGATGATGTACTGTGGAATATGGAGAGACTGGCTGTTTAAGTGCTAGAATGAGTTCTGGTCCACATTTGCCATTGGAGATGGCATGGGATCGTTCTCACGCATCCAAGCTGTCTCCCGAGTGTTGTAGAGCTCTCTACATTGTTTCGAATACCGTAGCGCTCCGTGTATAAACATACATCCGCTCCTCTGAAGCAAAGCGAGGTGGATGGTGTATTGATTTAAACATTTAGCGGTATTTCTGTTTTTAAATGGGTTCTGAGTGGAGCGAATGATGATTTGAGCATTGCAATCCAGGATGGGTACGTTGTGGGTTTAGCGAGCATTCAAGCTGGTGGTTTTCCCCTGGCAGCTAGAGGGGAGTCATTGATTTTAGAGATGTGGCTGACTGGCACCTTTTCCTGTTGGTACCTGTATATCGGAGGATTTACCACGGTTAAAATGTGGCAGTCAGCCAATCACAGTCAAGAATTTTCAGACCCCACTGTATAATTTGCATCCATGGTATTTGGGTGCCTAATGTTCTGTACACTGTCAAATTATTTATTTCCTGAAGGATACTCCTATTTATGGCCTAATTTGTATTTCTGTTACTACTGGGTTTGCTGTGTATAACTTATACAGTTATTCAGCTTGGAAATGAGAAGAGCCCAGGAGATCTCATTTTAAATTAATATGAAGTTAAGGATGATGAGCTAATGGTGGACATCAGTATAGCACTGAAAAATAGGGAGGAAACACTAAGGGCCACAGACAGATGGAGCCATGTTATAGAGACTAACAAAGGAGGAGATTCTTTAAATAGAGGGTGGCAGGACTGTAGAACAATATGCCAGACACTTACAGGGGCACAGGCAATGAACACTTTCAAATCCAGATTAGATAAGTAAGCAATAAGACATGACTGGGTGTGTGTTAGACACTTTAACACACGGTTAGGAGGCGTAGTGAGGCACAAGGCCATCGGCTGAGTGCGTCCAGCCTCCTAGCCTAGTGTTAGTGTCTAACACACAGACCCTAGAGTGGCTTATTGCACTTATGAAATGGTTATGTAGAATACAGATGTATAAGACAAAGAACCTCTATGCGCAAACACTGAGGCAAGGGTTACCTCAAAGGGCATTTGGCTGGGAAGCCAAGTTTCAAGAAAATACAAAATCACACATGCCCCCACAATGCAAAGAATCATGGGCTGCATATGCAAATCACCACAGAATGTTATGCTGGTCCAACTTTAAGCAGAATTGCATGGTGCCGAAAGGCCTCTCACACAGTTTGCAAAGGGTGCTAACAGAAGACATAGACACGGTATTCCCAACCAGGACTCATCAGTATGCCTGCCTGTTTGACACCCCAGTGGAATGGACCAGCTACCCCTAAGGCAGTGTGCCTGGGATATAGTGTGGTGAACCCATTAAAATAAAAAACTATTTAAAAGACAAAGAACCTCTGTGCGCAAACACTGAGGCAAGGGTTACCCCAAAGGGCATTTGGCTGGGAAGCCAAGTTTCAAGAAAATACAAAATCACACATGCCCCCACAATGCAAAGCATCATGGGCTGCATATGCAAATCACCACAGAATGTTATGCTGGTCCAACTTTAAGCAGAATTGCATGGTGCCGACATATGTCATAACTAAAATGCATAGTATTTCATAGTGAAAAGCTTAAATAGTTGTCTTATTTTTTTAATAAAATTGTTCCTCCGCCTGCTTCTTTGTTTCTTTGAGTTGAGAACTTTTGATATGCTAAGGCATCCTTACTTGTATTTGTTTTTCTCCTGTAATGTAGTTGTCATGGCAACCCCCCACTTGCAGCAGTTCTACTTCATTCAGTTTTGAAAGTGTTGGAGAAGAAATTGTGCTGTCTTTCTTTTTATAATTTGTGTATGTTATGGCAGTAGGTAGTAGTACGGAGAATACGCTGGTTTTATTTATTGAATTTTGATGACCTGGTTGGCCCACTGGGCCCCGAAGGTCCCTTTTTCAGAGGCACCCGGGGAACAGAAAATGGAAAAATACATACTTATTTGGAGGAGATGGGAGAAAGCCGTTACAACGGTGTGGAAGAGAAGCATGAACATCTTCCATAACTTGTTGATTAAGCTGTCCTCTCAGGTAGCGCTGATATTTCTTTTTTAAAACTACATGCACAATATTGTTACAGTATCATTGGTGTGGTGCTAAGGGAGTGAAGTACGGAATGCCCGCTTACTCAGTGTTAAATTACAAAGGGAGCGAGTGGGCAGACGGGTTGCGATACAGCAAGTCGACTGTTCAGCCGTAGACTTAGCAGGCGGACTGGGATTCCGTTCGTGGCAGTTTGTGCATTTTATTTGAAGATGTTAAATCTGGGAGAAGTGAGCCGTGAGAAATGTATTTTGGGCGATTACCTTCAGAGTAGGGGTGGCATCTCTTGTGGCACAAAACAAGATGGCATCTATTTAACATACTAACATACTAAAATGCCAGCAGAACGGCCTCTCTAGTCTGCTCGATTTTCAGCACCCTCACTGTGGGCCGATTTTGGTGTCCCCAGACCCAGATGTTCCACCTGTATTGGGCCTGGTCAGATTTACCCTCTCCCGTACCTGTCCCATCCCCTCTTAAACCTGTCCACAGTCTCCACTTCTACCAGCTCCCTGGGCAGTGCATTCCATGGCTTCAGCACCCCTTCAGTGAAATAACATCTCCTCCTCTCCCCTCTGAGCCTGCCCCCTTCCAGCTTACACCCGTGACCTCTTGTTGCCCCACCCTCCTTCCTTTGGAGGACCCTGACTGGGCCTCTTTTATTGATCCCTTTCATGTACTTAAAGGCCTCTATCATGTCCCCCCAATCCCTCCTCTCCTCCAGGGTGTACATGTCGAGCTCCTTGAGACTCACCTCATAGGTCCTCTCCCCCATGCTCCAGATCATTTTGGTTGCCCTCTTTTGGACCCTCTCTGGGAGTGTAATGTCCCTCTTTAAATGTGGTTTCAACTGTACACAATACTCAAGGTGTGGCCTAACCAAGCTGTTGTACAGTGGAAGAATCACTTCCGCCTTTCTGGAGGTAATCTCCCTGGTGATGCATCACAGCATCCTATTTGCCCTTGCCGCTGCCCTCCTACAGGTCTCGAGTTGTTCATTTTGACATCTACCACTACCCCAGGTCCCTGTCACCCTCCGTGACTTGAATCATGTGTCCTCCCAGGGTATACCCCTGGCCTGGATTTCTGACTCCCAGGTGCAGAACCTTACACTTCCCTGCATTGAATTTTAGTTTCCATTTTCCCGACCACCTTTCCAGAGCCTCCAGGTCCTCTTGCAAGGCCACCCTCCCCTCCTCCCCATCCACCACTGCACCCAGCTTTGAGTCATCTGCAAAGAGACTCGTCTCATTCCTGATTCCCCCTCCTGATGTCTGAGATACAGGCGTTGAACAGGAGTGGCCCTAGCACTGATCCCTGGGTAACTCCACTAGTAACCCACCTTGGGTATGAGGCTAACCCTCCAACCACCACATTCTGAGTATGCTCAGAGAGCCAGTTCCTATCCATCTTAACAACTGTCTCCCTACCCCCATTTCCTTCAGCTTAGCCAGCAGGCCACTGTCAGGTACCGAATCAAACGGCTTGCTAAAGTCCACTAAGAGGACGTCCACTTGCCTACCCTGGTCCAGGGCCCTCATCACCCAGTCATAGAATTCAACAAGATTTGTTGGGCATGATCTTCCTGTGACAAAGCCATGCTGCCTATCGTCCAAGTACCCAGTTTGCTCCAGTAATCCCCCTAGCCTTTCCTTGACAATACCCTCCATCACCTTGCCGACCACCGATGTCGGGCTAACAGGCCTGCAATTTCCCGCCTCCTCTCTTGATCCCCCTTTGTGGATCGGCACGACATGGGCCACCCTCCAGTCTTGAGGCACCCACTCAGTCCTCAGAGAGATGTCGAAAAGCTCCACTAGGGGGCCTGCTAGGACATCCGCCAGTTCCCTCAGCACCCTGGGATGTATCTCATCTGGCCCAGGTGCTTTCTTCATCCGAAGGGACCCGAGGGCTTCCCTTACACTCTCTACTGGGATTTTAGCCTCCATGTCCTCCCCCTTTTCACCCTGCACTACTGGGCCCCCACCTGTCTGTGGTGGCCACTCCCTTTCCCCAGACCCATCAGGGCCCTTGGTCTCTATTGGTCCCACCCCTTGCTCCGGTTTGCCCCTGCTCCCCTCGCAAAACATAGCCCCTCCATCCCCCTGGTAAAAACTGAGACAAAGTACTCATTTAGGACTTCTGCCTGTTCCCCTGCCTTCTGTGCCCAACCATCCCCTATCCTCATCTTGCTGATCTGCCCCCTTATTTTCCTTTTTTTCCCCCAATGTATCTAAAGAACCCCTTGTCCCCCCTCTGGATCTCACTGGCCAAGGACTGCTCCTTTTTTGCTTTAACTGCTCTCACCACCCTGGTGACTCTCTTGGCTGTCGGCTCATATTCCTTTTGTTCCCTTTCACTCCTTGAGCACTTGAAGCGCCTATAGACCACCTTCTTTTCCCTCACCACCTCCTGTACCTCCTGGGTCCACCAGCAGGGTTTTCTGTCCTTACCGAACTTACGCCTTTCCCTTGCGCAGGATCTGGTAACCTCCTGTATTCCCCTCCTAATGATCCCCCACCTGCTGTCAGCATCCATATCTGGCCTTATCCTGTCCAGACGATCTTTAAGGACCCTACCCATCTCTCTGAAGTCTGCTCCCCTAAAGTCGGTTACTGCCATCCTTGTTCGTCTTTCCTCCCCCCCCCCAGGTCCAGGAAGAACCAGACTGTGGCATGATCCCTTCCAGCCAATGGGTCCCTCACCTCTAGGCCCCTAATCTGATCACTGTCCGCCAGGACCATGTCCAGTATCCGGGCCTCCCTAGTTGGCTCACCCACCTGTTGTGTCAGAAACACATCCTGGAAGACATCCATTGAGGTCCCCCATTACCACTACCCTTCCCTTTCCCAGTCTACAGTGTCCCTCTAGATTTGCCACCAGACTTTCTTCCAGGACCTCCGCCAGTGCTGGTGGTCTGTATACCACTCCGACCTTTACTCTCTTACCCCCCCGCACCAGCAAGGTGACCCAAATAGCCTCCACATACCCTCTGCCTCCTCTACCCCTCCAATACCCATGCCAGTTCTGACTAACAGTGCTACACCACCACCCCTTCCCTCCCGCCTATCTTTTCTGAACATAGTATAGCCCTCCAGATTTAGGTCCCACTCGTGCCCTTGAGTGGCCCAGGTCTCTATGACTGCTGCCACATCTACCTCCCCCTCAACTAGCATTGCCTGGAGCACAGGCATTTTATTTCCTAAGCTCCTGGCATTTATCAGGACCACTCTCCACCCCGTTTCCCTCCTTTCTGTGGGCAGTGTCACACATATCAATGCCCGCCTGCCATAGCTTGGCGCAACCAGATCTTTTTCGCATGGTGTATGACATATTAGCACACTCGTAGCATCCAATCAGAATGCTGCTTTGCTACCAGCCATTTCATAAGCATACATAACCCCCCTACAAATTGGGGGTTCCTAAAATGTCTTCCTGGGCTTGCCCACTACCAGGTTGGTGTCCTGTGTCTAAAATAGTTTAAATATGCCTGCATGTGAGTGCCCTGTTGGCCTCCGTGCCTGTCTCTTTAAGAGCGGTCTATTTTCATAGGATATAATTAATCTGGGTGGGGACTGAGTGGATTCAGGCTGTAGTCCTGCCTGGGCTGTGGTACAGCTGCTTCATTCTGCCCTCGTTATGTGCACAAAGGGAGCCTTTTTAGGATCTGGATTGTTTGCTGATTATCTGCTTTAGTAGTAATAATATAGTAGTTTGTTTGACCTGCCTTCCTTTGCAGCATGGACTTGCTGCTAAGAGTCACCATTTTGGTTCTGGATTGCCAGTTTGGACCAATCGGTACCTCGGGGGACCCTAAAATGGAGATTGTCCCCACAGGTCTTGTGGGATTGAATTTCTGTAGGAATTGTAGTTTTTAGTGCCTAAATGGATCTGGAGGGGGAGAACCCTTTCTGTGACAGACAGATGGAGCAACCAGCTGAACCTTTTGGATCACTGGGAAATCCCAGAGCTACCTGCAGCAGTGTATCAGTCGAGAGTTGGAGTTTGGAGAGTGAACAGCTTGAGCGATTCGAGCAGCTGCTCCTGCGTGGTAGTACGGGGATTCGGCGGAAGGCTTTGTCTGACCTACCTGCCTGTTACCATCTTCCCATGTGAAGAAGCTTGCAAATTAAATCTGACTGTATCCTGACTGTATCCTAATGCTGTTTATTGAGACCCGAATCCTGAATTGAGAGAGTGAATTTCGCCTGGTGTGGACTGAAGACTTTCCCCTGGAGTGATCAGCCTGTCTGGAATGCTGAGAAAACCACAGAGCGTATGGTTTGCGCAGAAACCCTACCTATTTGCAGCCAGACTTCATCCGAACTATGGTATCTTGCTGTTTTGCTTATAAGTGTGCTGAAGATCTGGTGTGGGTCGTGATTTGGTTCCCCACCATTGAATGTGTTACGCTAGCTGGAAGCTGCTCCAGCACCTAAACGGACTTGATCCGAACTGTCTGCTCTGGCCTGGGCCCTGCTCTCTCGGCCTAGAATGCCGCTCCCACCACAGAGACAAAAGACCCACTCGGGGATTTGGCTCCTTGCTCAACACCATCGAACAGGCATTGAACACCGCAGTGCGTTGTCAGTTCTGCTTCCCCAGGCAAACCAAAACAACATCCAGAGGTCTTCGTCTTGTCAATTCTGCCTCCTGGTTTGGGTAGCGTGAGTAACCATCAGGGTAGCTCCCTGCAACAAAGCTGTAATCATTATGTGTCATCTGATTTTTATTGTTTGGGTTGGTCATCACTAACTGAGCCATCCGGCTCCACAATACAAATTGTGGGTTAAAGTGCATGTTAATTGTTTTCTTTCCTAAGGGCTCCAACAACAGCTGCAATGCCGGCCTACCCCGGGCAATGCTTCAGGCTAGCCTGAGTAACAACTTGGCACCCAGAGTGTGTGCCACTGCCAGAGGGACTCTTAGTGCATGCATGCTTAGCGTGACTAAATCAGATCTAAAATCAAATGCTAGATTACTGCCCCAGACTTGTTAACGTCCCCTGAATAAATCGGATTCTATTCTTTTTGCATCCAACTTGGCTAGTGTGTACCTTTGTGGAAGGGATACTGTATTACCTTTGAACTGTTCCATTGCAGGTCTTGTTTTACAGTGCAGCTGATCCAGCCCTGGTGGTAAGTATACCAAATGTGGGTTCAATATTGTATTCCTATGTTATATGTGATTGTTTATCTGCTGACCAGTGTAAGCCAGTAGAGGGGTTAGAGGGGATATTAGTGTCCCGCAGGGCTATACCCTTAGCAGCTATGCTACCCTTAAACTTACCCAATGGGTGCAGGCATCCATTCACTGAGCTCAGGCCCCTCAACCTGTGCCTAATCATGCAGGCAGGGGTAGTAGCCCTTGGGACAGTGCCACCTAAGGGTTACACATATAACTGAGGAATTATTACAGGTTAGCAGCTACAGAAATGTGGGGGCAACACAGTCTGCTTCTGTCTTTAATGCCTGTGCTCTTTTTCATTTTTGTGTATTTTGCCAGATTTGTATTACTGTAATTTGTCTCCCATGCTTCCTCCCCAGGGGCATCTGGAAAAGATTTCCAACTCTGTGTCCTTTTACTGGCCAGACATTTCTAAATAAATATATAATACAAATTGTCATGGACAAAATACACATCACATCCACATAATGCAAAGTAAGAACTTGGTTGGTTTAGCAATTTAAATATGGCAGCAGTCATAACAATTCTTTGCATTAGAGCATTGTCTTTTAGTGCTCATTATGATGACCCTTGGTACACAATGTACAGCCTTAAATATTAAAGTTCTTGCTCTGTGGTTTCCAAGAACAGCTTTGCAGAGAATGATCATTGTATTTCGAATCTGGTATATTTGTGTTTGATGCTTTATATTGAATGGTAAGGTGGACATTTTTTGTTTTCTTTTAGGTTGTATTGTGTGAGTTTCATTCAGTGTTCCTGTCTCAGAAAGGTCAAGTTTATACTTGTGGACATGGTCAAGGAGGCCGCCTGGGTCACGGAGATGAGCAAACATACCTGGTGGGTAGAACCAATTTATTCTGAGTGTATAAAACATGAACTAATGTTCTCACACATGATAAGGTGAGGTTGCCCAAATGGAAGAGTTGTAATATTGTGTAGAAATGTATGTAACCTGCCCCCCTCCCTCCACGCGGTTGGGGCTACTGAAACAACTTGGCAGTTTGCAGCCACTTTGGACCCACCTCTTCTCCCTTTGCACAAAGAGGACTGGCCTGGGTTTGCAGGACAGATTGGCTATACTAACAGTAATGACTGTGCCTCTACCCGAGGTAGTAGCAATGGGTGCTAGCTGGCAGTCAAAGATCACATCCGGAAAATATTTTAAACCTCCCACACAGTGTGAGATACCACCGAGACAATGACGACAGCAACAGTGAACATACCAGATATAAAGTGCAAAAATGAACAATTTATTTAAAAGGGAGGGGTAAGGATAGAACAAATGGACAAACGGAAAAGTGGATGCAATGAAGGACTATCTTGTACTTTATTCAGTACACATTTCTGTTGCTGCCACCCCAAACCCCCAGCAGTCCCAGTTTCCAAATTGCTAGTGTTTCCGATTTATGCAGCCTAAAGGTCTTATTGAGAGCTCTCACATTGTGGTATGTACCTCATCAGGTTGTTGGTAGCTAACCAGTTTGATGGAATGTTGGCATACTTGCTAAAATGTATATGTACATATAAAACAGTAAGCAGCTTGGATAAAGGAATCCCCTATTTTAATTCCCCAAGTTGGGCTGAATGGCGTTGCAGGTCTTCTGCCTGGGCCTGTCAGTTGGTAGCGCATCTGCCTCTGGGCCAGAAGGTCATGGATTCTAGTCCCACACCAGGACTGGGCTTGTACCTAAAACTCTCGCACCTGAGTGCAGTACTGGGGGTGCTGTTCTGTCACGGTGTGCTGTCCTTTGGACGAGATGTTAAAATTAGGTCCCTTCTGTGGTGATTTGGCAACAGCAGTCATATTGCAGACGTATTGCTGTCATATTTCTCAGAAACATTTTGTTTAAATTCCCCCAAAAAGGCCAGGTTATCAGGTTTACCAGAAGGATGCCCGTGTTTTTTTTTTTTTTTAAAGTGCACTGGAGAAGAGAGATTATATACTGTATTGCAAATGTCTGACATTCCTCTTTGCCTAAGATGAGGCTTGCTAGAGATAAATTGATTGAATTTCAGTGGGGAATTTCTTGGGAGCCATCTCCTCCACTAATAACCTTTTACATTTCTAATGGGGAAATTGGTATTTCCTGGTAAACTGATCGAAGGAGACCAGTCCAGAAGAACAGGAGATGGGAGAAACTGTCTTGCTGTTACAAACTTTTACACTTCAAGGAAAAAATACTTTGAGAACAGGATCTGGAAGTCTGTTGTGAATGCGCTTCAAGTGTCATCGTTCAGCTCCTTTAAGAGGTCACGGGATACTGTATCAGGCCAGCCAAGAAGTTGGTGTGGTGAGGAAATCTAAATAACATTTTGGGAATGAGCAAGAGAGACCCCTGCTGACCTAAAGATAAGGCCACTAGCTAATTTGAAGGACAGTTTTATAGACTGCAGGACCAGGGGTATTTAAGGCCCTTCCAAACAGAAACTCAGGGCATTTTGCAGAGGAGACATTTTTCCTGACACAGCATAAGCCTGCTACACACACACCCTGAGGACCAGTGGCTGCAAGAAGAACTATGACTTGGAGACTTTGCAGAACTAATTTATTTTCTGGACTTTTGATTCTCCACGGACAAGGTAGAAATTAGACAGTTGAATTTTACAGTGCTTTTTTGTATGTATATTTTCCCAACTTTTGTTTGTTATCCTGTAACCAAATTTGTGAATCTTTTGTCTGTAAGTCTTGTATGGTAATTCTTTAATAACCAGTAAAAGCACTTGCTTTTAGAAAAAACTGCCTGGGAGTGGTGTGTGTGTGTGTGTGTGTGTGTGTGTGTGTGTGTGTGTGTGTGTGTGTGTGAGATGGTGGGTAGTTTTATTCAATCTGTGACCAGCCTGTTTAGCACTAAGGTGTCACCATAGCTGCTAAAGACTAGGATCCTGGAAGGGAATGTGGGTGTCTAAGTAGGGGAAATACACAGGGTCTCGGGAGGGGTCTGTACAGTTTGAGCTAGGTTCCTGCACCACTTGTGGGAGAAGACAATCAGGGTTACGAGGACAGCTCCGAAGAGCTTGTAACGCCTGGGTCCTCCCCCCAGTGCAGCAGCCAAGGAGGGTTCTTACCTGGCTATGGGCTTGAGACTTTATTTTACCCTTACCCAGAATAGAGAGGAAGCCCTGGGCCCTCGTGGCGAGTGTTCAGTTGTGAACTCAGCAAGCACTCTAGAATGACATAGGGGTGGTATTCCTGTCTCTCTCAACCTCCCCCCTCTTCATGGTTTGCACTTTGGGGGGTACTGTGAGCTCACTGGACCCAGCCCCCAGGAGTGGGTTTGTGACACCGTCTACCCATCTCTGGTGCTGTCCTGGTGGATGTTCAGGTGGAAGTAAAAGAACCCAAGGAACCTTTTGCAGGAGTAGGTGTCTTTCCCTGGTGTCCCGACCATTATTCTTCTTCCCATAAAACCTGTTCATGTGATTGTCCAAGGCTGTGTGTGGGTGTTGATGTGCAAAATGGCTGCCACTGCACGTTCAGTCACTTCCCTACCAGTGTAGCATTGCTTGTAAAGTGCTTTGTGATACAGTGTGTATGAAGAGTGCTATAGAAATGCTGTTTCTTCTTTTTTATCAAGTAAATGATGCATTTGCCTGTCCAGGACTTTAACCCCTTAGCCTCTGTATCTAACTAAAACAAGAAAATATCGAGGGCCACAGCTCTGTGGTACTCATAGTTAAGAAGGTCTCAGAGGTTGTTCTCTCACATTATTGCTCAGCTGTGTGAAAAGGGAGATGGTAATACCTCAGCTCTCTTAGGATAGCTGGTGGTTGGACCTTCATGTCCATTTTTTACTTCTCTTAAATCTTTAATGTAATGTCTATTTGTCACCGGCTCCTAACCCAACATTTTGCTGCACAGAGCTTGCAGGGACGTATGTGCTCCTATGGTGTCTTATCACGTACACGTCCCTGGAAGCTTTGTGGAGTGCTTACTGCTGTCACTTTAAAACAAATAACTTCCTGAAATGTAAGATAATACTGAATGATCACTATTGCCTGAAGAAGTCCAGGCAGACAAAACAGTAGGCTAGGAGTTGCTGGCAGTTGGATATAACATGAAAATATAAGAGAAGAAAAGAATGGACTTGTGGCTGATTTCTTTTATTTTCGATCTTGCAGTTATCGAATCCTCTTAGGTGGATACTGGAAATCATTGATCTTACTTTGAGAGGGCTCTTGCAGTAGGTAATTCCATATAGGACTGACCCGGCAGGCGTCAGGACCCCATGGAAAAATTTCTAGCTAGCAGTCTCTGGCGGGGATCACCCCCACGTCAAGTGACCGATGTCATGCGACGTCCGTATAAAGGCATGGTCCCCCACGCCCACCTTCCAGTTCTTTCCTGCCGTCGACTTGTGAACGTGCCTCGTGGTAAAGTTCCTTCGCTCATCAGTCTTAACGTCAGTCTAGTTTACTGAGTTTGTTTTTCTTGTTTTTTCCTACTTTAACGGCTGTGTATGTCGTCCCCAATGCCCTCCGAATTGCGTTAGAACAAGTGTGACTTATGTGGTTTCCAGCTACTGCATAAGGACGGTCATTCCCTGTACCTCTTCTGCCTAGGCCCGGAACACCCCGTGGAGAAGTGCCAGCACTGCCAGCAGTTCAACGCAGCCACCCATAAACGGAGGCAGCAATCCCTGGAGGCCCAAGTTTTGAAGAAAAAGATGGCTTCCATGGAGAAGGAGCTGAAGAAGCTCAGGTAGGCTTCCACTTCGCCTGAAGGACATAGGAAAAAGAAAGAGAAGCACCGGGACTGGGACTCCACCTCCATGGCTTCCATGACTCTGGCCGGAGTCGCCGTTCTTAAGGTAATGTCCCTTCCGGGGGACCGACCCCCGACGACCGTCTTGGCGGTGTCCAGGACGGCGGCGTCTCTCCCGTCGGGCTCACGCTCGGGCCCCTCGGGTGCCTCTGGGCAAAGGAGGCGGCCGCTACCGGGAAGGCCGCTGCCATGCGGCCCTCTGGGTCGAGCAGGTCCGATAAGCCAGACGTCTGTGCTACCAACGTCCGCTTGGAAAGGGCTGATAAGATGCCTGCTCCTTTGGGGAGGCACACAGTCCCTCGTACGCCCGCCAAGATCACTTCCCCAACGTGACCCTCCTCGGGTGTAGGTTCCGATAAGTTGGATGCTGGCTCCTCTGACGCCCTCCCGGATCCTCCTGGCAAATCGGACGCCAGCCCCTCCGACGAACGCCCAGCGAAAGAGCATACATCGGACTCCTTGGACCAGTCCGACATCCCAGGCTCGCAGCAGCGCTTGTTGCTGCGTGCCGAGGCTCCCACGTCTCCTCTGTTGGACCCAGGGGATTTTAACCCTCCATCCCCAGTGACCACGGAGGATTTAGGCATGCTGATGTCAGGGCTCCTCCTATGGGACCCTGACCTCCTGGCGTAACTCCCGGATGCCGGCCTGCCCACACCGCTGATGTTCCCCGCTGCAGGCGCCGGGTCCAGCACCAGGCCCGACGCCCGTGGGGCCACCTTTACCTGGCCTGCCCGCTAGGCCTTTCCAAGGGCCATCTGCTCTGTCAGAGCCCCTGGCTCCTGGGAATCTGACTCCGCTTAATCCGGTGCTGTCCTACCTGGGACCGCAGTATCTGACACCGCAGTACCCGGCGCCGCAATACCAGATGCTGGGCTTTCTACCCTCTGGTTACGGATACTTGCCCTACGGATACCCTCAGTATCCATATCCCCCTCCTCCTTTACCGCCCCCTCAGCCACCGGTGGATTTGAAGGAGACTCTGGCTGCCTGGTGGGCAGAGGCCAAGGCTCAGCTCACCAGGGAGGTGGAGAGCCATCTGCCGGCACCGGACCCTGCACAGGATCCCCTACGCCGGAGACAAGAGACTCCCTCCCCCTTATCCGACACCAGAGGTGAACCCTCAGGCTCCAGGGGTTGGGAGGACACACTTCCCCGAGGTCTTCCCAAGAAGACCGTTCCTCCCCCGCATCGAGAGGAGTCTTCCTCCTCTTCTTTGGAGACCTCTGACTCCGACTTAGGGGGATGCTCTGATCCTGATGACGAGTCACATACTACAGACCATCCCAGGCCAAGGACTCCTCCGAAGTCTCCTCCGGAAGATCCTTCCTTTCTGGAGTTACTGAGAAAAGATCCAGGAGGTTCACCAGTGGCAACCTCTGGAGCTAGATCCACAGCGGAAGAAGCTCGCTGCTCACTTGGATCTGCCTGAGACCGCTCCGACATTGATTCCACCCTGGATTGAGCCTCACATGGACCTTGTTTCCACTATTTGGAAGCAACCATCCCGCGTTGGCCCCCCTTCAGAGGAAGGTGGATTGGCTATACCAGGCTCCTGAGGGTGTGGATTCTTTGAATACACACCCCAAGGCCGACTCGGTCGTGTTTAGCACTGCTCACAGCCGGTTGGCCAATCCAAAACATCTCCTCTCGTCTCCACCCGACAAGGAATCCCGTCTTCTGGACAAGTATGGGAAGAAGGTGTGTGCTTCTTCCACCCTGGGGATTAGGGCTCTAAATTATGTCGCACATGTGGTGGACTACCAGAAGACAATCCTGAGTCAGGTGGAATCCAAATTGGACTCCCTTCCTGAGTCTCAGACCATACAGGAAGTGGATGATCTTGTCCGATCTGCTCGTTCGGCCAGTCGGCACATGCTTTGTGCCACCTACAATGCAGTGGATACAGCTGTTCGGAGTTCGGCTTTCGTCGTAGGTCTTCAGCGTCATGCCTGGCTCCTGGTGTCAGGATTGGTCCCTGAAGTGCAGTCCACAATTCAGGATGCGCCCTTCAGGGGTTCGGTGCTGTTCAGTGGGGATGTCAAGGATATCATCACCGACCTGCAAGAGAAGCGCACTGCGCTCAAATCCGTTGACTCTCTGTACAGGCCCCCTCAGGGACAGCGTCGCCCTGTTTGCAGACGTTCTCGACCCAAAGCGAAACCTTAGGGCAAGTGGGCCAACAAACTTCAGGGCCCCTCCGGTAGCCAAGACCCCTCCACCGTCCAAAAAAGTTGCGGGAGCCTGAGCCGCTGTGTTGCCCCACACCTCCTGACTCCTTTCCTCTCCCACCGCCTCTGGACCCCCCAGAGGAACCAGTAGGAGGGAGGTTCTCCTTCCATCTACCAGGTTGGGAGATGATTACATCAGATTCTTGGGTGCTCCAGCTGATAGCAGCAGGACACTCAATCAAGTTTTTTCAGAAACCACCCCCCAAGTCTTCTTACTCCCCGGAACATCTTCCTCTGGTCCTTCTCGAAAGCGGCAATAGAGCCAGTCCCCAGCCACCTTTGGGGGGACAGGTTACTATTCTCATTTCTTCCTAGTTCCAAAGAAGACTGGAGATGTGAGGCCTATTTTATACCTTGGCTCCCTGAACATGTTCGTGGAGTACAGATGCTTCACAATGCTCTCTCTGCAGAGTCTTCTGTCGCTTTTTTGGTGGGGACAGTGGCTGCACGCTTTGGATATGTAGGATGCCTTCCTGCACATCCTCATCTGCCCTTCCAACCGCAGATTTCTTCATTTTTTGTTCCAGGGGACCACTACCAAGTCAAGGCCCTCCCATTTGGTCTTTCCTCGGCTCCCCAAGTGTTTACCAGATGTCTTTCGGTGTTAGCGGCATACATGCGTACCCAGGGAGTGCAGGTATTCCTGTATCTGGACGACTGGCTCCTGGCGGCCCCGTCAAGGGAGGAACTCCTACGCTCTTTCCCTTACCCTGCAGGTTTTCACCAGCCTGGGTATCACCATCAACCAGGCCAAGTCCCATCTGGTCCCTTGCCAAAGACTCCAGTTCATCGGGGCGATCCTGGACACGACCATCGGCATGGCCTTTCTGCCTCAGGACAGGGTGGATACCCTTCAGGCTAAAGCAAGTCTGTTGTCCAGTCACAGAATCGTCGATGCCAGGTCAGTCCTTCGCCTTCTCGGGCTCGTGGCGGCTGCTATTCTGACAGTCCCTCGTGCTTGGCTCCATATGAGGTTCTCTCAATGGATGCTTCAATCTCAGTGGGACCAGACATTGGACGACCTAGACCAAGAAGTTCTGGTCTCTGATCCCATGGTCAGGGACTTGCAATGGTGAATGATGCAAGAGAACCTTTGCCGGGGAGTTCCCTTCTATATCTAACCCCTTTCCCAAACATTGACAGCAGATGCCTCAGGAGAGGGCTGGGGAGCCCATCTAGGGTCTCGCAGGACTCTGGGCTCTTGGTCCAGACTTGAGCAGAATCTTTACATAAATGTGCTTGAGCTCAGAGCTGTCTTGTACACTCTTCAGGCCCTGCATTCTTCCCGGTCATCTAACAATCCAGACGGACAACATGTGTGTAGTCTGGTACATCAGCAAGCAAGGAGGAACTCGTTCCTACCCTCTGTGCAGGGAAGCAATGAGAGTTTGGAGTTGGGCCGTTCAGCACAACCTTCACCTGATGGCAGTTCATGTTCCGGGAGTAGAAAATATGATGGCAGACCACCTCAGTCGGTCTTCAGCCAAAGGACATGAGTGGGAATTGGATCAAGAGGTAATAGACAACATCTTCCTGCTGTGGGGAACCTCTCGGGTAGAGCTGTTCGCATCTTCTCTAAATGCAAAACTTCCCGCCTTCTGCTCGCTCGCTCCAGGGCGAGGCATTTTCTGGCTGGACGCTCTGTCTCTCTACTAGAGGGACAGATTCATCTATGCCTTCCCTCCAGTTCCCTTAATTACGAAGGTCTTACACAAACTCAGTACAGAAGGAGCCCAGATGATCCTCATCACTCCATTCTGGCCCAGGCAAGTTTGGTTCTCTCTTCTGCAAGAATTTTCAGAGGAACCTCCGCTTCCTCTTCCTCTTTCACAGCATTTGCTGACCCAGGATCAGGGGACCCTGGTTCATCCAGGTCTCAAATCCCTTCAGTTGCATGCGTGGCTCCTGCAGACGTAGCTCAGGCCCGGTTCTGGGTTTCTCCGCTTGTCACAGATATTCTGGTGGAGGCCAGGAAGCCTTCCACTAGATCCACATATGCCATGAAATGGAAACTGTTTTCGATTTGGGCCTCTTCTAAGGACTTCGAGCTGTTCTCTTGCCCTGTCGGGAGAGTCCTGGACTACATGCGTCACCTCTTCGACCTGGGTTTAAGGCATTCCTTTTTGAAGGTTCACATGGTGGCTATCTCGGCCTACCACGTCCTTTTTGGAGACAGGAGAAGTCTCTAAGACCATCCTTAGAGGGGTTCTCCATTTGAGACCCCCCCCATCCGCATACCTGCCCCTCCTTGGGATCCGAACTGTGTTCTCGAGAAGCTTACTCTGCCTCCTTTCGAACCGGCAGCTTCAGCAGACTTGAAGTTCCTCTCTTGGAAGCCTCTCTTCCTAGTGGCCATTACTTCAGCTCGACAAATTTCCGAGCTTCAAGCCCAGATGTGCAAAATCCCTTATTTGATTTTCCACAAAGAATGTGTGGCTCTGCGCACCAACCCTAAGTTTCTCCCTAAGGTGGTAGCACAATCCTTTGTGGAATCAATCCATTGAGCTACCTGCTTTCTTTACGCAACACTTCAATCACGGGGAGTACCTCTTGCATACTTTGGATGTTATAGAATACTGAGATACTACACCACTCGGACTAAGGATCTCAGAAAATCTGATCAGCTTTTTGTCTCTTTTGTTCACAAAAGAGAAGGCAGTGCCATTTCCAAGCAATGTGTATTCAAATGGTTGGCTCATTGTATCATTTTCTGTTACGACAAGTACAACAAGACCATGCCGGGTCAAGTCAGAGGTCACTCCACCAGAGGAGTAGCAACCTCTGCGGCTTCTTCAAGAATGTGTTGCAGACATCTGGCAAGAGTCATAACTTGACCTCTCTTGTCCATACCTCACGAAACACTACAGTTTGGACATTGCCTCTCGCCATAGAGCAGGCTTCGGGTTGGCTGTTCTGCAAGGTCTTCTCTCTTGAGAACCTTATAGCCGGAGGGTTTCTATTGGTTGGTTAGTTTTCCTCCTCCTGAGTGCTTTTCTTTGTTCCAAACTGCTTGGGATTCAGTCCTATATGTAATTACCTACTGCAAGAGCTCTCTCGAAGTAAGATAGTACAGTTACATAAGAACTTACTGTAACAGTAGATCTTCGAGAGAGGCTCTTGCAGTAGGTAATGCCTTCTAGCCCTCCATCCCCCTTAGCTTTTTCAGCTCCTTTTCCAGGAAGGGAAATATCCGCTTCTCTCTCATCTTGCCTTTTTTGGCCTTTGGTGGAAAAGAACTGGAAAGCGGACGTGAGGGACCACCCCTTTATACTGACGACACTTGATGTTGGTCACTTCACATGGGGGTGGTCCCCAGCCAGAGACTGCTAGCTAGAAATTTTTCCGTGGGGTCCTGATGCCTGCTGGGTCAGTCTTGTATGTAATTACCTACTGCAAGAGCCTGTCTCGAAGATCTACTGTTATGGTAAATTCTTGCATAACTGTACTTTCTAGGGGTGTGGATGCAGTTCACTATTCACTGGAACTGCTAATTTGTTGAAACATCTTTAAGCTAAGCTTCTCCCACCACCCAGGTGGTATATCCTCTGGCTCTGTCACATGACATCATAGCTTCCTTTTCGCTGGAAGAGTCAGGTCTTCTCCTTTGCAGCTCTGCAGTGTTGCAAGTGTTGTAGGCTGCGAAGTGTGTAGATGGCGATTTCTCCAATTTCTTCAGAAATAATGGCTTATTCCTTGACTGCTTCTCCTCTCTTTTGTCCCGGCTTTGCCTTTGTCGATGGAAGATGGACACAGAGCAAGTGAAGCCAACCTGCGGCATCATGTTTTGTGTCGTGTATGGACAGAAAATGTTAAATATCCACCTGCACATGTCTTGCCTTTGTTGCCTAGGGGGTAGCACATGATGTTTCTGGCTGTGGCTTGTCCGGTGATACTTCCCTCCTCTTTAGAAGATCACGCAGCCAAGCTTCTTCTCGGCCGGCTGGCCAACAGTGATCCAAAACTCTTGCCAAAGGGTTGCAAAACGGCCTCCACTGCTGCGGGTCGGCTGCTTAGCTTTTTGCCTTGGAAGAATTGGTGGCTGCTGTAGTGAGCACCTCATCAACTTCTGTGCTGCTCCCGGCATGAGCCAGCATCAGAGGGTCATTTTCGGACCAGTTCAGGGACGTGAATCTGGCCCTTCAGGGCAAGTTCAGTCCACCATGGTAAGAAGTCCAAGCACTGCCGACACTGGTCATGCTATTGGAAAGAGGGTGATCTTCCTGCTCCCTTGACTTCCCCAACTGCTCAACGCACGTCGAGTGGTCTACTCTGGTCATGCAGCCTGTAGTCGAGGAGCTGGTTGACCACTCCAGAGTTCCCTCATCAGGCTTGTTGACCTTGACACCGGTCAAGCAGGCTGTCAAGAGTTTTTGTAGGCCTTTTCTACCAGTTGTTGGAGGAGGTTGATGAGCTGATCTCCAGGACCATGGTTCTCCTGGTCCTCTCCCAGGAGGACGTGGACAGGTTGGTGTCCTCGACCTGCTCCACTCAAGACCAGCCTCCACTGGTAGTTGTGCTGCCAAATCCGAGGCTAGTCAGTGTAGCTTGGCATGTGGTCTGTACCAAACCTCCGGTGGCTTCTCCTCTATGTTGGCCCTTGGGTTGACAGTCGAGGTTGTGGTCGAGGTGCATTCGTGCTGTTGATCCCGTTTGATTGGGAGGCACCATCATTGACATTCCTTGACCTCTTTGTCCTTGGGTGATGAGAGGTACTACTGCAAGATGTGGCAGTACTATGAGGAACTCTTGTGGCAGCATTGAACCATTACTAGGCTGAGTGGGGCTCTACTTTCTGGACCTGTGCTCAGCTGGCAGACACCAGTAAATGCCCACACTGGTTCACCCTCAGCAGATGTCCCCAGATGTCCCCAGCATCTGTCTCTCTGCACTTGTGGGAAGAGCCACGTTACTGCAGCCTTTGTGGGAATCCTGACCATGGACTTCCTTGCTTCAGCCAGCTTGCCATGTCGGCTGTTAATGGGTGCCACCCAGTTGGAAGACTTCAGGCTGGTTTGAGGTGGCAAACTGCCCCAGACCATTTTTGAGGCATCCTCTGATGAGCTACATGGGTTCTCTGTGGTTGCATTAAGGTCCCACACCTTTTTATTTTTTCATTTCTGTTTTCACCATCTTCTCCAGCTCCCTCCTATGTCCTCATGCCCTGGGAGCAGACCCATACCTCCCTGGTCATGGTCACCTACCTCCTTCAGGCTCTGGCTGTTGCCCCCCAGGTGAGGTCAGGTTGGAGCTAGCCCCCCAAACCTCATTATCTGGTCAGGCAGGCTGATATGGTGGATGACTGAGGCTGGGGAAGCTCATGTAGGCCATCATCGTGGGGGTGCTGGGGCCATTTTTCCTTAGTGTTTCTCCTGCAAGTGGTGTCATCTGCGTGGTTGCCCATGCGAGCCCACATGTGGTGGTGCCTGCCGTTGTCAGTACTATGTCTCTTCCCCCCCCCCCGCTCATCTGTCTACCAGCCGCATTGTCATTTGTGGTCAACCAGGTGGCAATATTGTAGTGGAGAGCAGCTCTCCCTCCCCAGAGGAGGCGAGCATCTTCTGCGATGCTCAGTCCTCCTGCTCCCAGATGAACCAAGCTCATTCCTAAACTTGGGTCACTGGCATCACGAGCAGTAGCACTACTGCTGTGCTGACGGGCCAAACTAGGAACCACACCTTTGACTGAGTCTAGGTCAAAGACCTGTCCATTAACCATGGACCAGTGTCATTTGGGGCTTTCCACTGCCTGATGTCAGAGTTGATGCATTTGTCCTTGAAGCCAGTCAAAATATGGCTAATACTCCTTTATGGACATTTTGGATGAGGAATCACAGAGGTTGCCTTTCCCATGGTTGAGGCCATCTTGGGACTGGCTTTGGAGCTGTGGCATCATCCAGCATCCTACTCAGCACTCTCTATCCATATGGCCTGCAATTACGTGGTCCCCCTTCGGGTTCTCCGATAGTCTGTCAGCTGAGTGACTAGTCTACTACTCTGCCTTCCAGAAATCTGGAGGCCAAGGGGACGTGGACAGGCCCCCTGACAAAATGTTAAAGAAGCTTGACAATGCAACCAAGAAGGTTTACCCCGCTTCCTCCTCCTTAGGTCTGTCAGGTCAGCTATGCTGTCCTGATGACCAACTTTGGTCACCCTCTGATGGGAATGCTGGATGAAATCCTCCTTCAGTTTCCTGCTGATAAGCAGGTGTTGGTGAAGTTGGTCAGAGACCAGGGTCAAGCACTGGCTAAACACCTGCTCCAGGCGACCTTGGACATGGGTGACTCCCTTTGCCTTTGCCATGGCAGCAGCAGTCTGTGTGTGGCAGGGCCTCATTCAGGTTTTCTACCTTCAGAGCAGACACTCAACACAAGCTGTCCGATCTCCCTTTCCTGTGCAGCGACCTCTGTGGCTTGGGATGGAAGGACATCTCACTAGGATTTAGATTTTCAGTGCCACCATGGACTCTGTGACTTCATTCCAGAACGACCTATGGCCCAGTAGCCTACAAAGAAGACATTTCAGCCACAGCAGTCACTCCACCAGTCCAAAGCCTGGCATCCCAAGGCCAGGTTCTCTGGCCAAGGGCAGAAAAGTGGTGAGAGTAGGGGAAATGGTGTCTCTCTGGCCCCAGTGGCCAGTGCTCCCTCTGAAGCTGCACAGTGTCTGGCCATGGTTATAAACCTCTCACATGTCCAGTCTCTGACCCAGCTCCCTGTGGGGGGTCGGCAGTGCAAATTCCGGACACATTGGCCCGTCGTTACTGTGGACAAGTGGATATTAGATGTGGTAGCAGTGGGTTGCCTCTTGATTTTGAGGCTTTCTGGCCTTACCCATACCACGCTTCTTGGGAGTCCTTGGTGTTGCAGGATATGTCAGCCACTTTAAGGGAGGACATTGCTCGATTTCTTGCGAAAGGAGCCATAGCCCATGTCCCAAATGCCCTGAGAAGTTGGGGTATGTTTTCAGGTACTTGCTCATCCCAAAACAGATGGTGGGCTGGTGCTCCATATTGGATCTGCACAACCTGAATCAGTTCATGTGGAAGTGCAAGTTTAGGATAGGTCACTCTGAACCAGAGCATACCACCCCTGGAGCACAGCATGTGGTTCTGCTTCCTGGACCATCAGGATGTGTTCTTCCACGTCGGTCTTGTCTGTCCCACTTGACAGTACCTTCGGTTCCATGCAGAAGGGGTTCTTTTGTCAATTCCAGGCCATGCCCTTTGGCCACTTATTCATGCCCAGGGACCTCACCAAGTGCATGGCAGTGGTGGCAGCCCTCCTGTGGCACAACGGCATCAGGGTGTATCCCTATCTGAATAACTGGCTGATAGCTGGGTCATTCAAGTAGGCTGTAGCGGTCCAGAGATTTGGCCCTCCAGACTTGCAGAGACTTGGGCCTGTTGGTCAGCCTGGACAAGTCTGAACTCATCCCCTTGCAGTTGATCAAGTTCGTCATGGCCGAGCTAGACTCACTGTGGGCCAAGGCATGTTTCCCTGTGGAACAGGCTCAGGATCTTTCCTCCTTTGCCCAATCATTTCAGGTGGGGCACTCACGCCCTGCCCAGGAGTTCCTGCAGCTGCTAAGGTACATGACATCCACCACTAGAATGGTCCGATGGGCACACTGGTGGATGCACCATCTGCACTGGGAGCTGGGCCGTCAGTGGTCTCAGAGTTCCTAGGCCACCTGGACCAGACGATTCTTGTGACACATTCAGTGTTGGATGCCATGCAGGGGTGGCTGTTTCCTCAACAGCTTGGGTGAAAAAATCCTGTTTATTTGCCCAGAGCTGATCATTTTTCTCATGATGGATGCATCTCTGGTGGTGCCAGGAGCGCATCTGGTGAACCACAGAGTTTACAGTTTCTGGTCATCCAAGGAGTATTGTCACCACATCAACCTGCTGGAGCTGTGTTGCTGTGTGGCTAGCTCTGACAGACTTTGCTCTTCTAGTCAGAGGTCAGGTTGTGCAGATCCAGACCAACACCATGACCATGTTCTACCTGAAAAGGCAGGGTGGACCTCACTCCTTTCCCTTGTGTCTGGAGGCCCTCTGCACCTGGACCCTTGTGCGCAGTCCGGGTGCAAATCTCCTGGGAATTCATGTTGCAGGAGAGAACAGTTGGCTGGCAGATGCCGTCAACCAGGTGGGAGAGACCTTACACGAGTGGTCCCTGCATCTGGAGGTGATACGACACCTGTTCTTCCAGTGGGGCACCCCTCTGGTGGATCCATTTACCTCCTGGAAGAACAGAATGGAGAGGCTGTTTTGTGTGCCCCAGGCTGGGACACTGATGGAGAAGCCTTCACAAGGCCCTAGAATTCAGACCTCATGTACATCTTTCCTTCCTTCCCTTCCCCTTGATCCACAAGGTGGTGGTCAAGATCCGGAAGGACAGTGCTTCTCCTGGAGAACTGCTTGGAATCTGCCAGTGTATAGATAGTGAACTGCATCAGTGCCCCTAGAAAAATAGATTACTCACCTGTAGATATAGTTTTAGGAGCGGTATACAGTTCACTTCCACAACACCTACCTAACATCCCTTGGCAAGTGACACATGGATCCCTACTTCTAGCGTACAAAAATCTGACATCACAGGGTTGAGCTGCAGGATATACCACCCAGGTGATGAGATTAGTTTAGCTAAGAGATGGGCCTACAAATCGGCACTTCCAGTGGAACTGCCAGTGTGTGGATATGAACTGTATACTACCAGTGGTTACAGGTTAGTAATTTACAGTATATTTTGAGGCTACCAAGGATCTACCCTTGTTGGTTGGACCTTCACCTCATAAAGGGCCTTTTGTTGACAGTCTCAGCTAGTCTCCTTCATCCCTAGAGCCTTTCTTTGGACTCTGCTCCAAACTCTATCTGTGCAGCCTCAGTCTAACAGTGGGGAAATAAACGGGCTGCTTTGGAATTCTGCAGCTTATCCACTAACAAAGCATATCACCATATTTAGAGATGTTACCTGAGGGGATGCAAGACCTGGATGGTGATTTCCCTTCCAGTGTGTCTAGTGCATCAACTTTCCTTCAAAAGGGCTTTGACATGTCTCCGCTTCTCTCACTAACTGAAATAGTCGTGCCTGAATCGATCAAAGATCTATCTGTTTGTCTTTTAGTCTAAACCAAACTAAAATGAATTGAGGGGTTGTATATTCCACACATTTTACTCCCCGTCCCATCATAGTATGAAAAATACATCTTGTTAATGTTGTGATGTAGGGACAGTTGTTACCCTGCCTTGCTGTGACTGATTCATCATACATCTAAGGTCTCAGCCAGTTTGATCTGCCGATGGTGGACCTTGCCACCTCAGGTATTCCAGTATAAGGAAGTTGCAGTCTGTAACAGGAAAAATAGATGGATCTACTGGAGCGCCTCCTTCGCCTGCTGAATATCTGAACCCATATTCTACCCCAAAAAAAAATCATCTTGGAAGACAGGGGTACATTGTTCATTAGTGAAACAATCAAGGAGGAAAAAATTACAGTAAGGAGATGTGGATGCACTAATTTAAATGGTAGCTGCAGAACAAGAAAAACTGTGCACATAACCGTTCTACTGTTGAAAGAAAAAAATGAATTCATCTGTAAAGTTCAAAAGTCAAAGTTACTTTTATTAAAACAAGGGACTCTGGACTCTTAAGACTTGCAGAACCGCTCCTCCGATAACGTTTCACATGTCACAATGCATAGGGTCATCGATGGACAAACTGTCATCTGGAATCTGCTGGCTGGTCCCTGTCTTCAAGATAGGTTTGGCAAACAAAACCACTTCCTCTTGGGATCCAAACAGATTGAGGTGGCTGTGTAGTTGATGCGCGTGATAGCTGAGAACTGCAGTGAATATTTAATGTCAGTGGCTCGTAGGTTCTCATTGATGTTGTATTTGTATTTATTTGTTTTACCAGGAGAAGGCTCCACTGAGTGATGTTTATTTACAAGGAGGTTGTGTGTAGGAAAGCAAACCTAGAAAATATTCACAGTAGACATATGCAGTCTACGAAATAGGCAAGCGGAGGATACAGTGGCAGTAGGGAGCAGTAGAATGGATACAGTTGAAGGAATTATGTGAAACATATTTGGATGAAAAATGGCAGTATATACAGAATTATAAGGACTATAGCAAGGCAAGTATATAGAGGCAAAGGAAACTGCTGAGTGAGAGTGTGTGTGTGGTGGGGGAGAAAGCACCTGAAAATATAGTATGCTGAATATACACATATATGCATGGTACAGTTCCACAGTATCATATAAGGTTTATAAGGTTTTTCAGCAGTTAAACACGTTGACACAATGGGTATGAAGAATGACTTTAATAGCATTGCCACTGGTTGGGAAACTAAGCTTTAGAGTGTTTGGAAGCATATGACTTCCGGTGATGCTTTATGTGAGCTAGAAGCTCCTTAAATAGCTTGAGCTCCCTAACATTAATATTTACTCTAAATCTCCTAACTTTTCTTTTGTGGGCAGTTGTTTTCTTTCAAAAAGATGTATTTAACACAAGAAATGAAAAAGGAAATATTTTACCATGTAGGTAGAAGGAATGAGACATATGCTACCGTCGACTCCTGACCGTCCAAACCCGCTGAAGAAATCCAAGCAAGGCCAGAACAAAGGCGCTTCACAGGCACGTTCTTCCACAACACTAACAGAGGAGAAATGTTTGGCAGAATTATCTCCCTTGAAAGAGGGGATCAGAGAACTCATCAAGGAATCCAAGAGGATGAGAGAACCTTTGGAATAAATCTGCGCCTAAGTGATGCTGAAACCCATGTTTCCTCATTGGAGGACTGGAGACCAAGAACTAAATCGGAGCTCCCCATATTAAGACACAAATTAAACAGATTTGATCAAACACTGGAAGACCTCAAAGGGAGGTCTCATCAGAACAATGTAGTTGTTTGTGGACTACCAGAAACTTCTGAGGGAGGAGATCCCATACATTTTTCCCAGGTTCTAAGTGAAAACATTGGGGGGGCCCTCGCCAAACCACTCAAACTATATAACTGAAAGAGCTCATCGAGCTCTACATCCTATGCCTAATAAAGGAGATCCACCACGGCCATTCTGTATTAGATTTCTAAACTTTCTGGAGAGAGTTCACATTCTACAAAAGGCAAAAAACAACTCAAACCTGTCTCGGGATGGAAAGAAAATTTGGCTCTCACAGAATCTCCCCCAGGCAGTAAGACTCCTTAGAAGGGAATTCACACCGGTGGTGAACAAACTTTTGGCCATTGATATCAGCTTTAAAATTATGCATCTGGCTAAACTTTGCATAAAAAAAGAGAATATCATGTATTCATTTGACTCTGTAGACCAGGCCAAAAAAGAGCATTCCAGATTCTATCCTGAACTTTTTAAAACAGGCTGAAAGACTCGTTATTTAAATCTCATGGATTTGCAGTAATGATGCTTGCTGTATGGCAGTAGTTTGATATTTCAGATAACAAAGTTTCAGTTAATGGTTTGTTTAACATATTTTAGGTACAACATCGAACTGAGGCTGTCCGTATGGTTCACTTGAAACAGCCTAATGATCTTAATGCAACAAGCAAGTTATTATTGTGGTTGGTTTCTAGGATACTTTAAAAGTATGTTGATTATTTTCTTAGTTATATTAGCTCTATGAAGCATATAATGGTTGGGAAGGAGATGTTGTTAGTCATTTCATAAAGAGTTAAAGAATTTTGGGGAAACAGGAAGGAATGAAAGGAAATGCCTTAAACGGCTGCTAGCATTATGCTAATGTAAATTTAATACTGAGTGGGTTAGACGGATAAAAACTATCAATTTAGAAGTTTTTTTTTTTTTTTTTTTTTTTATTTTACGTATTCTTAGGGGACAACTGGCCGGTGGGGACACTCAATTTCCATAAGCAGGGGGTGAGTGTTTTGTCCAGTATATTAAGGTGAAGATTATTGAGAGCGGTTTCCTTCTGACGTTGATATTTTAGCTCTATAACCTCCTCACAAATTCAGTACAGGGTTTTAAATAATTGATTAGCAGTTTTTTTCTTGGGATGATACTAACTGTACAGAAAGTATTTATATAGATTTTCTAGAAGTGCTGTGTTTGTTAAACACAGTGAAGCAAGAGCTATTTTTCACAAAGTTTTAGCACTTTTATGAGCAAAACGCTAATCAATTTTTAGAGTTAAATAAAATCCTGCAGTAATATGGAAGAGAGTACAGGAAAGGTTTTCGAGAAATTTCTATAATCAAAATTCTCTTTTACAGTGGAATTAGTTCCATTAATGAGGGTTAACATTTTACTAAATAGCATTTCCGTTTATGGGAAGGTAGTGAACCCTATCAAGATATAATTTTGTTGAAGAGACGCAAGATTTTGCGAGTTATGTTAAGCATCAGAGTAACTAGAAATTCAATTGGAGATGCAAATTGATTACAGTTTAGTAAGGTCAGAAGGGATCCATGAGCAAGGAATTATTTAGGGGATTCCTCCGCTTTTGTATTCCTCTCCGAGGGTTGTCATACTTTCGTAGTTTGCCTCTTGAGTTAGGCGGTCTGGTACCTTTGAAAATAACACTTTGATTTTTGGGGCACTTTTGAACCTCCCTTACTTGGAGCGTGCAAAGAACCATACTGCTTCCTAGTCTTTGAAAAGGTATGCGCCAAGTTATTTAATTCCGTTATACTATGAATACAAGTCCAGTGTCTTCACAGAGCTCCTCTGAAATAGCTTTTCGGATCAACGGCATCGTTGTTTCTATAAGGTTAGCAGTTCACACTAGGTAGTTCTTCAAAGCTAGGAGGGCAGTAGGATCCAGTGACGACAAGCATGTTCAAGCTTTTAAACTGGATTTTATCGACGCACACTGACAGAGGCACAAAATAAAACCTTTACATTACCTCCAACTGGTTGTTCCCCTAGATGTGTGCAAATGATTTGTTTTCCCGGATGATAAATAAGGATATAATACCATCTATTTATTTTCAATGGTTCCAGTTATGACAATAGGATTTATATATAACATTCTATCTATAGAAGTTATGTCTTAAGGTTTCCTCGAATATTACTATCTTTGGGAGGGCTTGTTTGGTTAAGGGGTTTGTTAGATTATATAAAATTTCATTAAATAATAATAGTTAATTATGATACCAAAGAGGGGTTTAAATGTACTCTGGGTGTAAGCTTTCTCCTACCTTTCAGATTTACCAGTTGAGCTTGTGGTTACATAATTCACTTTATTATTAATGTTACGGTAGGGATAAGGAACAATCTCTCTCTTTTTATAACAGCAGAATGCAATTTTACCTTAGCTAGATGCCATAAAGGGGTAAATCATTATGATTAATGCATTCTAACACTATATCATTATGGTTGAATTGTTTTGGTTCACATTAGTTTTGTGACTTATTTTTTCATCTCTTGGTTCTTATATATTCTCTTTTTTGCACCATTTAGATGGAGCGGGAGCTATGAGCTTTTGAATAGTTTGCTGGTTTATAACAGGGTTACTAGGACAAGTTAGGGCAGTCTTATGACTGGGGCTATAAGAGTGCATATACTTGGGTTTTGTTTATCATAATGTTTTTGATTTTTTTGGGGGGCGTTTTCAATTTCATAATTTTGGACCCACGTTTAAAGCCCTTAAATTCTGACATAGCCAGTCTTGTAATTTGAATTATGAGTAATAGCAGTATTAAGTTGGCGTCATGGAATGTGAAGGGAATGTGATCAAAAAGGAAAAGGATACAGAGTCTAAATTATATAAGGCTACTAGAATACAGCGTAGTTTTCCTTCAGGAAACTCATTTACCGTGCTCTAAATTGGACTTCCTTAAAAAAACTAACTACAAGCTAGTATATGAGGTGGGGAAATATACATCTAAAACAGGTGTAGCCATTTTGATAAATTCAGAGGGAGATTCTCATTCTTCTAAGTTGATTTCGGATCCAGATGGGAGGTTTATCCTGGCAGCAGGGAAATTAGCATCTACTGGATATGTTTTGGGATCCATTTATGGCCCTATTACATATGCAGCACCTTTCTTTATGTCACTTATGTCACATCTGACACCTCATGTATCTTATTTCTTCATTTTAGGAGATGATTGGAATACTCCTCTTGACCTAAATCTAGACAGATTGTGTGCACCTAACACTACTATAACAGTAGAGAATACATTTCCCCACTACTGGAGCATATAACATTTTCTCACAGGTTCACAACTCCTTCTCAAGATTCGATTATTTTTTAGTAGCTATCTCTTTTTGACCATATGTAGATAATCCCCGTATATTATCCAGAGCCATGTCTGACCACTCTTTGATTCAGATCATTTTAAACCGTATCACACCTACCATCAAGCAGTTTTCTTGGAGGCTCAACAGTAATGTCTTGCGGCAAAATTACATTGTTAAATATATGAGTTGTTAAATATATGAGTGAAACTATCACCACTTTCTGGAAACAAAACTTTGATTCTATAGAAAAAGTAGACTTAATTTGGACCTCCTGTAAATGTCATCTCAGAGGGGAATTCATTAGATTTGGGGCCAAGTTAAAAAGACAGAAATCTGAAAGGCTAACATTTATTACCAACAGACTGAGTCAGTTGGAGGAGTTCAATCCAGTAAACCTAACTCTGCAGCTGAATCAAATGCAAGATCTCAGAGAAGAACTCTTTCGCCTAACATTAGAACAAGCTGAATTCCTTATTATCAGGTCGAAAGCAATAGATTTCGGGTAATAAACCCAGTAAAATTCTCGACAATAGGCTCAAGAAACTGGAACGAACAAATCATGTAAAAGCCATATTGCAGAAAAAGACAATAAAATAACAACAAACTATAAAGATATAGTACAAGAATTGTTAACCTGTTATTCGAACCTGTATGGCCCGATTAAGGATGCTCCTTCTATTGAGATAATTGAGGCATATCTTGGTGACTTTAATTGCCCCTGCCTAAAGGAATCACAAGTTGCTGGTTTAACAGTCCCAGCATCACTACAAGAAATCAAAGATGCCACTGCTAAATTCTCCATCAGTAAGGCACCAGGACCAGATGGTCTGACGGCTAATTTTTATAAAATTTTCTGTAACTCGGTTAGCCCCATCTTACAGAAGGTTTATACATATATAATAACCAGAGGTATCTCTGATCCCTCCGTTCTGGAAGTGGTGCTTATACTTTTCCCAAAACCTAACCAACCCAAAAACAGAGTCTCAAACTACAGACCAATATCATTAATTAACTATGATATAAAAATTCTAACCCATATTTTAGCACAAAGAATTAAAACTCCCTGGTACCCACTTATTTCTACAGATCAAGTAGGTTTCATTTCTTCAAAGCAAGCCTCGGGCCATATGAGAAAACATTCTCACGTATTTTCTTCATCCAGGGAATCTCAATACCCTGTGGCTTTGGTTTCCCTGGATGCGGAAAAAGTTTTTGATAGGGTAAATCACAACTTCCTGTTTGCAACATTAAAGAAATTTGGGTTTCCAGAATCCTTCATAGTTTGGTTAAAAGTGATATACTCATGTCCTACAGTGAGAATAAGTTGTAATAAAATCCTTTCCTCCCCTTTAGGCTACATTAGGGTAATTTTTTTTTTTTTTTACACTTGACGGCTCCCACGGCTTGCAGAGGAGGTCTCGTACCTCCTCCTACTCTGTCCACCAGGGCTGTCCCCTAAAGTATCCCATCCCCCTTAGCATCATTTTCACCTGTAGGGCCGGGGTTTTATACTTTTTTCCCCCCAATTTTCTCCCCTTAGTTTCCCCAGCCCCCTTAGGACGTCGGCGCCTTTCGGACTTGTGTCCAGAGAGGCGACGTGCTAGTGCATGTCATCCTGTCATGCGCCGTACGAGGTCCCTCTCCCGACTCCGCATATCGAAGCCACCCCATCCCTTCGAGGCCCAGTGCTTCCACCGGGTTCTCTCTACGGGGTGTTGGACGCTCCATGTCCCGGTAACCACCCCTGAGGAGGAGAGGATCCGCTGGGATGCTCGATCCTCCCTTCCCCTGCTGACCCCCGAGCAACCAGAGTCCGCTCCCGAACCCGGGTCGCCGGTGTAGCGCGAGGTGTGGCATCCAGCGCCTCAACCCTCAGTGCCACTGGGCTGGCTGAACCGTTGATCTTTTATTTAAATTCCGACAATTCCATTTCAGGAATCCTGATTTTTAAAGCAATCTTTCATATTATCAGCTTTTGCAGATGATCCTCGTGCTGCATGTAACCAATCCGGATACCCTCAATCAAAGCTGCTTTGCATATCATAGACAAGTTCCGTCGCGTTTCCAGTTATAAATTGAATAAAGAAAAGACGGGGTGATGCCCTTAAACCAGGTGTTCTTCAAAGAGGAGATCATTAAACTGGGCTTATCCTAGAGTCCACCAGGCATCAAATACCTGGGTATCTACCCGTCAAAGAATGAATCTGATGTAATTAAAATGAATCTGGAGGCAGCAGTTTCCACCATCACCCAGGATCTCAAAAGATGGGGCTCATTTCCGCTGTCTTTTATTGGTAGACTGAACGTGGTCAAAATGAATATCTTTTCTAGAATTTTCTTTCCTTTAAATATGCTTAATGTCTATTTTCCTATTTCATGGTTCACAAAACTTAATTTGGTTATTAATACATTTTTATGGGTGAACAAATCACCTTGAATTGCACTGGATAAATTAATGTTACCAAAATATCAGGGAGGGTTAAAATTACTAGATTTTATACTTTATTATTTGGCTGCTCAAGCTAATAAATATCTCAAATGGTTAGATGGCGCGTTGGGTTCTAATCTCTGTATTCCCACTTGAATCAATTAGAGTTAGAAATGTTAAAAAAAAATATATAAAATTTCTCCAGAGGCGATCTTTACACTAAGTATAGCCTATTACCAAAAAACCTAGTAAAAAATGTGGTTATAGGTATATCTTTAACGGTGCATAATCAACTATGTAGGTACTTAAATCTTGATCTTTGCCATAGTATTTTTCAACCAATCAAATATAATTTAAACCTAGTTATGCGTGGTAACCCCTTTACATACAAACGGCTCCCGTGTAATCTTATCATAAAAGTGTCATGTATCTTGAAGGACGGAGAGTTACTTCTCCTGCAAGAAATATGTAACCTATCTTTAGGTAAGAAGCACTACAGAGTAATTTTTATTCTTAGGTTAGTTCTTAAATCTTATTTAGGCCCTCCCCCGTGGTCTACACAAAAGGAGAATGTGGTCTTAAAGATGAAAGAAACAATAATCAAAACCCATCCGATATCAAATTTATATCAATATTATCTGAAACTAAAAGTTAAAAAATTTCACTACCAAGGTTCTTATTAGTCTCAGATTTCAGATAAATACTCTATTGATTGGTCGGAATTATGGTGTAATGTGTATAAATTCCCCCCACTGGATAATTTAAAATTAATTCAATTCAAAACACTGCACAGTGCTTATCTAACGCCACATAGATTGTATAAAATGGGCTGGAAAGACAAAGATGTCTGCCCAAAATGTTCCACCTCTGTAGGTTCCTTGGAACATATACTTTGGACCTGCCTGCAGATTAAAAAATTATGGTAAGAGATTAAGTCCAGAGTTGCAGACTATTTGTTTAATAACTGTAACAGGGACCGCACACTAGTAATAGGCAACTTCCAAAGGGGCTTATTACTGAAGGACAGATATATTCTTTCATTGATGAGGATCTCGGTTAAACAAGTCATACTGGTTAGATAACAACATTCCCACATTCACAGAATGGCTCTCCCAAATTTGCCAAAACATTTTTATTATCAGTATGATTCATTATTTTCATGGTAAGGATAACATTAATAAGAACTACAGGCATAACTTGTCAGATTTATTAAAGCCCTTATAATTAGCTCAGTTGCATTATAAAATGTGGTTGATCACATTCTCTATACCTCGATCTATTAATTATGGGTTCTCAAGGTATCGACTTATGTTACCATACTCAAAGGTAATTTGTTGGGTTTCTATGTCACAAGGTATATTATAGGACTACTCTTTATATGGAATTCTACAGAGTATGTATGAGTATATAGAGGGTTTTAGGGGTCCACTTTGTGTTTAATTTTGTTGAGTTTAGTTGGGTCACTACGTATTGCATTTAGCTCCCATGAGAAATGTAGGGTGAAGGGGGGAGATTTGTGGAGGGAAGGGTTGTAACTTAGGTTACTTACCGTCAGGTTTAATCTGTAGCTTTATTGGGTGTATTTAGGGTATTAGTTGTTTTTTAGGACTTTGCTCTGAATGTTAACTGTATTTTATGTTTGTATTTCGGTCATGTAATATGAAAATCTCAAGAGTGGAAAGTTTAAAAAAAAAAAAAATGCTTCAAAGCTTGTTTCAGTGCGTGGGGATGAGCCAGCTGAGTGCAGCTTTTGCAACTGAGATGATGATGTTGTCAAAGGTCTGTCTTTTCTTTAGCATTGGTGCACTGTAGTAAAGGAACAAGCACACCGGTTGACCTTCTTAGATGACATTCCCTTTCATACGGGCCAGGAAAAGCGACTTCTCCATCTTGATACGTTAAAGGTGACCGCAATGATATTTGCTACAGGGTTGCTCCTCTAACAGAACTTACCCTGCTAGCCCAAGGTTTCCATTCAGTTATAAAGTATAATTTTCTGTCTGTTGCTTATTTTGCAATTAAACTTTGCAGAGTGTTGGCAATTGCCAATCGAGCACCACCTGAGACTTACAGGTAAAGGAAAAATCCCCATTTTAGTGACATAGATCCCGCATTTGCTGTATTGAGCAGAGCAATGAGTGGGTATTCATTTCAAGTTTTTATAGCATTGACAAGAGGGTTACTGTTTAAAAGTTTACTTCCGGTGAGTTTGAGACCTGAAGTAAGGTAAGTGCTACTTAGAGGGGCAGCTCTGTAGTAAATATCGTTGCTGGTCACCTTTAAAAACTGCATGAAGACATGCCTCAGGCACTTGCCCCATTAGGACGAGGGTCCCGAACACTGTAAGCTTGCAGTATGGTCAGCCAGCCCATGTTGGCATCGGGGAACAAGGCTTCGAACAAAGTGTCATGGAAGAAATTGAACCAATGTTTTCCTTCTTTGCACCCCAGTAGACAGACCACTTGGATATTATTCCTGTAGCCTGGTTCTTTTGATCGTTCAGATTGTCTCAGAGTTGCCTGTTTGCTTCTCTCAGCATTTCCACCTCCACATACTTAATAAACTGCTTGTAGACAAAACTGGAGGTCACTGGAGAGTTCCTCTGCCGCCCTAGTTCTCGTCTCTGCCTCCTCCATGTGTCAGTGGTGGGAATGCACGGTGTTTTGAACTGCTTTCAGAGGCTGCTCCATGTTGTCCTGTAGTTTGTCTCAGTAGGGTAGACTGCAGCCAGTATCTTAGCGCTGGCCAATAAGAGTCTATGGTCCTGTCAACCATGCTTCCATGATTACCCTGCTGTTGGGGAGTGCTTCTGACCGCCAGTGCTCCAGGCAGTGTTTTATGCGGCTCCCCCTCAAGACATCAGTGCACAGTCTCAGCCGTATGTTACCTATAAGCCAGTAAGTAGAACAGGGTTCATTCTTCGAGGAGTTTGTAATCCATTTTAAGAGATTATTGGAGCTGCTCAGTGAGGGGTCCTACTCTTTGCGTGGCATCACTTGACTATCCAGATTGTTTTTATTTATGTTTGTTCATGCAGGCAGAGGAAATGATTTCCCCATTGCAGAGATGTCTGCCCTGTGCTTGCTGCTCGGTTCACATATGCTCTTTGACCACTTTGGTAATCGTAGACAATTGTGCACGCCTCTTTTTGGCCAGAAGGTCTCACAAGTTGGTTGAAAAATGGAATCCATCAACATTTTTCACTACTTCTGGGTTTCTGAGAGGAATTATTGACAGAACAGAGTAGTGGATTGGGGGAAGGTTAAGCTGAACACAACCTTAGAGGAAAATTAGGAGTCATTATTAGGGACTCCTTTAAATAACCAGCCAATGTAACAAAGCCTTCAGCATGGCTAACAGGATGCTAGGGTGCAACGGGAGTTGGATTGGCAGTAGAAGGCAGGAAATACTGTTGCCACTGTATAGGTTGCTGGTGAGGTGAGGCCACACCTGGAGTACTGTGCCCAGTTCTGGAGTCCCTAGCTAAAAAAAGACTGGGACAAACTAGAAAAGGTACATTGTAGAATGACCAAGGTGTTTCAGGGCCAGGAGGGCATATCCTGTGAGGATCAACTAAAGGCACTGAATATATATTCACTCGAAACTAAGAGAAAGGGGGAATTTGACAGAGACCTTTCAGTTCCTGAAAGGAATTCATACGGTAGACTCTGAGAAGCTATTTTCCAGGAACAGAGACGACAGGAAAAGGGGTCACGAGTGGAGGTTAATGGGGAAGGTTTAAAAAGGATGTGAGGAAGTATTACTTTACAGAAAGACTGGTTGAGCCATGGAATGGTCTGCCAGCAGAGGTGGTGGGTGCCAGAACAGTCTGGGGATAATAGTTACTAGCAGGGAGTGGGGAGTAGTAGCACTGATTGCAAAAGGGGGAATAGTGTAAGCGAAGACCCCACAAAGACAGTAGATCCTGGGGTATAATAGGGCAATGTAGGCAGACTGAATGGACCATCAATCTTTTTCTGCCATCATTGTCTGTGTTTCTATAACTTAATGAAAGACCTGAGATCAGCTTTCATTTTGGATAGAAAAAAAAAAAGATTGTATTTCAAATGTATACTTTTATATTAATCTTTCTTACAGCTATATAATTACTGTTGGGAAATTAATTTCCAAGATAATGCCATTTTAATCAATTAAAAGCAGACACTTAGCCGGCCCGGTGGCGCTGAGGGTTGAGGCGCTGGACGCCACACCTCGCTTTTCGCCGGTGACCCGGGTTCGAGGCAGTTTCCGGGTGGCCGGGGTCGGCAGGGGGAGGGAGGATTGAGCGCCCCAACGGATGCCTCTCCTCAGGGTAGGAACTAAGAACGCTGCTTCGCTTTCTGCATCACCCTCGCAGCCGGTGGAAGCACCGACAATGAGGGGATGGAGGCGGCTCCGTTCGCTGGAGTCGGGGAGGGGGGATGTCAGCAGTGCATGAGGGCTTGGTGTGCATCAGCACACCGCCACTCGGGACGTACGTCCTAGCGCACGATGTCTCAGAGGGCAGGGGAAATCAGGGGAGAAAACGGAAAAACCCTCTCAGCAGCCCTAGATGATAGCCTCTCGGTACCATCTGGACCACCGAAAAGAGGGACAGACCCCAATGTGCAGGGAAGGAGAAAGGAAGCACTCTAGGGGCAGATCCCACCGGAGGTGGAATGGAGGGTTGAGAGGAAGGAAGGAGTGGGCTCCAAGAGTAAAGAAGGAGGCAAGATAGTAAAAAAAAAAAAAAAAGACACTTTTTTTTTTTTTTTTTTTATGGAGGGGTAGGTGGCACCTCTTGGCATCCAGACAGGGAATGACGTTTTTAATTATTGTTTGGCCAATATGTTGCAGGTACCTCGAGTGGTGGAAGGTCTGATTAATCATCGGTGCTCTCAGGTGGCTGCTGCAAAGGATCACACAGTTGTGCTAACTGAAGATGGATGTGTTTACACCTTCGGTTTAAATACCTTTCACCAGCTGGGACTTGTAGCTCCTCCAGCCAACAGCACTGTGCCCAGACAGGTAATATTGCATTATTGTATTCATTTGAGATGTTCTGCTTGTTGTCCGCTACCCATCTGTTTTGTATGAAGCAACTCATAATATGCGTATTTTATCAGGGGAAAGTGTTAATTTTCTAGGGACGTGGATGTGTTCATCCATACTTTCTGGCAGTTGCCTTTCCCTTTAATTCTGTCCGTAACATTTTCAATCTGGCTTCTCCCACCCACCTGGGTGGTAACTCCCCCGGCTCTGCCCCATGATGCTAGATATTCCTTTCCACTGGAAGAAGCGGGTTCCTTCCTTATCACTCTTGGTGCTGAGTATGGCCTTTTGCTATAAATCTTCAGCTTTACCTCCAAACCTTCAAAGCTTTGTCTTCAGGCTCGATCTTCAGTTGTGTCTGTGATGAGCAACTACAAGCCCACTCTGGGGGTTCTGCCGGTGCCATTGTGGGCAGAAGATGTCCAGAACGGATCCCCACACTGTGTGCGTCTACTGTTTAGGCCACGAGCACGATCCTCAGGCCTGCGACATATGTTGTTCCTTCCATCCTTCTGTTCTTGAGGACTGCTACGCCCGCCTTGTTCTTGGCCAACCGGATGGTCAAATCTAAAGATTCCCGCTGAGTGGTCTCCGCGGCTGTGGGGTCTGTGGACCAGCTTGCGGAGTTTGAGGAGGTGGCAGCCCAGGCTGCGGCTCACACCTCCTCTACTTTGGCTGTCATTCCGCTTTCTCTGGGCACCTCCTTCTCCGGGTCTTTCAAGGAGTTGTGTCAGTCCTTGCTGATATGCGGTGAGGGCCTGCCTTGAGTCACAAGTGCAAGTTTAAAAAAGAGGCCAAAAAATGGTCTTGCCGTCGATTGTGGGATTGGGAATGCTGTCGGTTGAGGGTTTCTGATTCCTGCGCTTCTCTTGATCTGACTTCAGTTGAATCTTCGGCCCAGGCTGCTGGCTCCAGGGTACCCCCGTCTGGCCAGTCGGTTGAGACGCTGGTTGATCTGCCGGCCGAGACTTTTCTCAAGCCAGTTGACCAGTTGTCGACTGAGGAGGCTGATCCTTCACTTTCTAGTTCTCCGGTCCTGAGTCAGACCGTTGAGGGGGATGGATAAGTCCGCTAACCCACTGCCTCTGGTCATTGACCAAGACCCGGAGGAGCCTTGGCTCTTGCCAGCTTCCTCAGATTCCCGCCGCGTCCCCCGGAGGTAGAGATCCATGTCTCAGTCATACTTCCAGGGGTCAAGCGGTTCCCGCCGATATCGGCGCTCCCACTCTCGACACCATGGGAAGCGGTATCGCCGCTACTCTTCATCCTCATCCTCCTCGGGTGAGGAGCGGCTTTGGCGCAAAATGTGTTGATGCTACGAGGATCCTAAGTGGCAACAGCTGGTGTTCTCCGGTATGAAGAGAATCTGACTCCTACACCGACCATCAATTTGCTCTCACCTCACCGGCCGATGCCTTCTCCGCATCAGGATCCGACCAAGATGGTCTTGGCTCGGCCGCTTCTGGTGCCTCCACCAATTCCTGTGGAGCTACCACCTATATAGCTGAAAACTGGCGCGCCAACCAAGGAGTCTCGGCTGGCCAAGTCCTTTCCCCCTTGGCTGTCAGTCACCGTCACTCCTGACCATCCACGGAGGGTCAGCTGGGACTCTGGCTGTCAACTCCTCTTTAATGACTTCCTGGAGTTGGAGGGTTCCTCCTAGCACTCTTGTCCGGTAGACGTAGAGTCGGTTGGGGGTCTCTCAACAGATGAAGGCCCTACTTCCTTCATGGGCCTTCTTCGCCTGATCTCAAGAGTCCACGGGTATGAAAATGGAGCTTGTCCAGAAATGGGCTTGATACCCTTTGACTGAGATCCTGGACCGGGAGAGGCTCCTGGGGGGGCCTTCCCGGGCAGAGCCATCCTTGGAGCTTTAGCAGTGCCCCACTTCCTGCCCTGCGCACTCTGCCCGGATGGCCCGCAAGTATGCATTACCTACCGGGTCCTTGTCAGGCTTCTCAGAACACCACTTGGCCAAGTGGTTGGTGGCCGATTCTGTGTTCATGTGCTCTGGCAACACTGGGGATGTTGACAAGCCGCCCGACAAAAGAGTCCAAGAAGTTGGACCATGCGGCTAAGAAGGTCTGTGCTGCCTCCTTGCTTAGTCTTCACCAGGCGAGCTCGGCCCTCCTTATGGCCCACTTCTCCCATGTCCTACTGGGCACCCTGGATGAGGTGCTTCATCTGACAGCGGACCTCCAGACCACGATCAAACAGGTCCTTGACCAGGGCCATGCTGTAGCAAAGCAGCAGCTCCAGACAGCCATGGATGTTGGGGACTCCTGTGCCCACTGTGTGGTGGCCGCAGTGGCCATTCGCCGTAGGGCTTGGCTAAGGATCTCGACCTTCATGGCAGACACTTGGCACAATGTGGCAGATGCTTCTTACCTGAGCACCAGCTTGTTTGGGCCTGGGGTTGAGGGCCACCTCACCCGCATTGACAAGTCCAGTGCTACCTTGGACTCTGTGACATCTGCCCCAGATGACTCCAAGAGCTCTAAGCAGCAGCAGAAATGGAAGACGTTTCGGTCCACCTCCACTCATGTGGCCAAACCAGCCCAGCCGCAGGCTGGTCAGCAGGTCCAAGTTTGGAGACCTCAGCCGAAGTCAGTGGCCTCGGTCATCCGTTTGTCTGGGGGGGCGTGGCTCCTCAGCCGGACCCCTCTCCTCCAAGTCTGCTCAGTGATGGGATGAGGGGTGCCTTCCTCATGCCTGTCACACCTCCCCTGGGTCCTCCGGTGGGGGGCCGGCTCCACCACTTCCTTTCTGCCTGGTGAAGCAACTCATAATATGCGTATGGACAGGTGGGTCCTCGAGGTGGTGGGTCAGGATCTGCCTCTGGAATTCGAGCAGTACCCTCCTTGCTGAGCCTGCGCCCCACATGATGACTTGATATCCGCAGACACCCTGTCGACTCTTCAGGATGACATTGCCCAGCTCCTCCACAAAGAGGTCGTGGTTCCTGTTGCAGATCCTCTGGAACACCCAGGGTTTGTCTCCTGGTACTTCCTGGTGCCAAAACGGACAGGGGCTGGTACCCCATTCTAGATCTGCACTACCTGAACAAGTTTCTCAAGTTGTGCATCTTCAGGATGGTAACTCTGTCTCCGTTCATACCATCTCTGGAGCAAAATGTGGTTTTGCTCACTGGATCTCCAGGACGCATTCTTTAATGCCCCGATCTGTCCATCTCACCGAAGGTTCCTCCTCTTCTGAGTGGAGGGAGCCCTCTACGAGTTCCAGGCCATGCCATTTGGCCTGTCCTCAGCCCCCGTGGTCTTCACCAAGTGCATTGCAGTGGTGGCAGCTTACCTGAGGTGCTAAGGGGTCCGGGTTTACCCCTGCCTGGGTGACTGGCTGATCGCAGGGCCCTCCAGACCCGCGTCTTCCTTGGCCTCCTAGTCAACTAGGTCAGCTTGGAACTCATGCCTTCGCAGATGATCAACTGCATTGAGGTGGAGCTCGACTCTTGCAGATCCAGAGCCCGGCTCTCGGCGGACATGGTGGAGGCTCTGTCCTCCTTTGCCCGATCACTTCAGGTTGGACAGTTGTGCCCTGCCTGCGACTTCTTGCGCCTGCTGGGTTACATGACGACCTGCACCAGCGTGGTCCATTGGGCCCACTGGAGAATGCTTTCTCTGCACTGGGAGCTGGCCAGTCAGTGGTCTCCACGCAAGGATCACTTCGACCAGCTGGTTGCTGTGACCCAGCGGATGTGGGATGCTCTTCAGTGGTGGTTAGTCCCAGAACATCTGCAGGGAGGAATCCCGTTTGTCTGTCCAGAGCCGATGGCCATCCTGACTGCTAAAGCCTCTCTCATGAACTGGGGCGCCCACCTGGGGGAACACAGAGTTTAAGGGCTCTGAACCCCTGAGAGGTCCCAGTGCCACATCAACCTTCTGGTACTCCGAGCAGTTCGGCTGGCACGGACTGCTTTTGCTCCTCACATTCAAGGTCAGGTGGTCCAGATTCAGACGGACAACACCATGTCCTTGTACTACCTCAACACACAGGGCAGGATGCACTCCCTGCCACTGTGCAAGGAAGCACCTTGTGTGGACCCTCGTGCGCTGCCTGGAGGCTGATCTCCTAGCCAGCCATATGGCAGGGGCCTCCAGCCAGCTGGTGGACACCCTCAGCCGTGTGGGCGAGGCAACTCACGAGTGGTCTTTCCACCCAGAGGTAGTACATAGCCTGCTCTCCCAGTGAGGCACCCCTCAGGTGGACCTTTTCTGCTTCCAGGGAGAACACAAAGCTGAGGCTGTTTTGTGCCTGCCCCCCTCAGCAGGGAATGCTGTTGGGGGATGCTGTCTCGAGGCCCTGGACCCCAGGCCTCTTCTATGCCTTCCCTCCTCTTCCTTGAGCCACAAGGTGCTTCTCAAGGCCAGGACGGACAAGACACAGGTGATACTGATGGCTCCAGATTGGCCACGCAAGGTTTGGTACCCCGATCTCTTCTGCCTCAGCAGTAGGCTCCTGAGGTGTCTTCCTATCTGCCCAGACCTGCTCTCCATCAATCAGGGGAAGGTACTCCACCTGGACCTTCAAACCCTGCAACTGACAGCCTGGTTCCTGAGCGGCTAGAGTTCTAAGCTTTGGGTCTCTCTGAAGATGTCCTCACTGTTGTGGAGGCATCTAGGAAGGAGTTGACTAGGAAATACTATGCCTTCAAGTGGAAGAGGTTCTCCAGTTGGTGCCAGGGCAAGGAATTGTACCTCTTGTCCTGTCCAGTGGCTAGCATTCTTGACTACCTCTGGTCCCTCTCTAAGTGGGGCCTTCGGTCGACGACCCTTAAGGTGCACCTGGCAGCCATCTCTGCTTACCAGGCGCGGGCTGGTCAGCAGTCGGTGGCGCAGGAAAAGGTGGTCTGGTGCTTTTTTTAAGGGCCTTGATCACATTTCCCCCTCTGGTGCATGAACCACCACCACCACCACCACCTTGGGATCTGCTGCTGTTTTTGGCAAAGCTCATGGGCAAGCCGTTTTAACCTATGCACAGGTGCATGATGTCTCACCTGTCATGGAAGACCACCTTCTTGGTGGCTGTCACATCAGCCAGAAGGATTGGTGAATCCAGGGCTTTCGGTGGAGTCTCCTTACCTGGTCTTCCACAGGCACAAGGTTGTCCTTCACCACAACCCGAAGTTCTTCCCAAAGGTTGTGTCAGAGTTTCACCTTAACCAGGTGAGTAATCTCCCAGTGTATTTCAGTCATACCTCGGAGGTCGCGCACAGGCTCCATACTCTGTAACAAACGAGCACTCGCCTCCGGTCCAAAGAGCGCATGGCTCTGGTTCAGAGAGAGGTTCGCCAGCTGTCCGTCACCTACGCTGAAGCCACACCTGGCAGACCGGCAGCCAAGCGGATGATTGGCAGCTGGATTGTATCCTGCATTGATTTCTGCTATAAGTTGGCAGATAGGGAGCCTCCAGTAGGGCTAAGGGCTCATTCCACCCACCATACCGCTGCCTCGGTGGCTGCTTCCAGGGACGTTCCTATCCAGGAAATCTACAGGGCAGCTACCTGGAGGTTAGCACACACCCTCATTTCCCATTACCAAATCGACCTTGAGTCAAGCCGAGATGCTTGTTTTGGGTCCTCAGTTCTCCAATCTCTGTTCCCTAAGTAGGGGGTGTGCACCTTGCCTCCCTCCTCCCAGAGGACTGCTGGGAGTCTGCCAGAAAGTGTGGATAGAACATCATTTCCACGTCCCTATAAAAACGGGTTACTCACCTGTAATAGTAGTTCTAGGAGTGGTATATGATGTTCATCCATATGGACCCACCCGACCTCCCCTGACTTTGGCGCACAGCACTGCTTCCAGCAGGCAAAATCTGGCATCATGTGACAGAGTCGAGGGAGTTATCCTCCCAGGTGAGTGGGAGGAGCCAGCTTGAAGATGTTCTGGCCAGAATTAAAGGGAAAGGCAATTGCCAGAAAGAGTGGGTAAACATCATATACCACTCCTAGAACTACTGTTACAAGTGAGTAACCTGTTTTTATTTAAAAATGGGCATGTTACAGTCTTGCTTACTAAGTGGTCAATACATGGTCACATTATATGGGATAACATGGCGCATCCCTTCATTACAACTATAAAATATATGTATTTTCAGGAAATGTAAAGCCATTTTATAAGTAGAGTGAGACTCTCCAGAGTTAATTGTTTAAGGTAGATTGAACCATCCTGAGGGTTGAAAGCTTTCCTCTGCACCTTGGACCCAACCCACCACTGGTGTGTTAATACAGCTGGACTCCCACTCTGTCATGAACAATTTCTTACATGTGTAACATAATTGAGTTTGTATTTTATGTGGTACCTTTTATACATCGGGAGACCCCACGTTCGGATCCCACCCCAGCCAGCTGTAACATTGGCTGTATGTAGGACCCCACTGAAAATAAGACCCTGTCCACAGTGGTACTTGCGTTTTAACTCTTTTAAAACCAGGTAAAAGGTTTTCATCCACATTGTAGCATGGTTAAACTGTGTTACGATCTGTATCACAAAACCATGCTAAAACCCTGCCTGGAGCAAGGCTTGAGCGCGGTTTTAAACTGTTTTAACAACAGTACGGATGCTATACATTTTGTAACATGGTTTACGACACCTATATTAATGCCTTGCTCTTTTTTTATGTCTGTAGAAGGGAAAGAAATAAACTTTGTGGTATTTTGGAACACAGAATGAGCGCTTGATTTCGAGTGCCAGCTTTCCCCCCTGAATCTGTTACAGTGCCCGGTAGTGAGTATTCTGGCATGAATTGCAGTACCCACAGTCCTTTGTTGTGCTGCTGCAATCATGCCTGGGAAATTGTTTGGGCAAGCACGGTGTCAGAGTGCAATCAGGACGCTCCCACAACCGTGCTTAGAGTGCAGTCTGGACACTCGGACATTTAATGTTTTTTTAAATGTTTTCAAAGACTGATGCCATTGTGTGCATGGGCAAAAATGCTGCATCCTAACTGGGATATCCTAGGTTTGTAAATTGTTAAACACAGATAAAAATATGACAGACATTCGTGGAAAGTGTAGACAAACAAGAAATGAAAGGGGATTAAAACCGGCAACAGCTCAGTATGTACAGTGCCTTCAGAAAGTATTCACCCCCCCTTGGATTTTGTCACATTTTGTTGTGTTACTACCAGAATTTTTAATGCATTGAAATGATTTTTTCCCCCTTGATTCACACAGCATACTCAACAATTTAAAGTGGCAAAAATATTTTTATTGTGTAACAAAAATTTATGAAACATTAAAAACTGAAATATCTTGTTTACTTAAGTATTCACCCTCCTGAGTCAGTACTTTGTAGAAGCACCTTTGGCAGCAATTACAGCTTTGAGTCTTCTTGGGTATGTCTGTATCAGCTTTGCACATCTGGATTTGGGGATTGTCGCCCATTCTTCCTTGCAGATTTGCTCAAGCTCTGTCAAGTTGGATGGGGAGGGTCGGTGAACCGCAATCTTTAAGGCTTTCCACAGATTCTCAATGGGATTCAAGTCTGGGCTTTGGCTGGGCCACTCAAGGACATTCACCTTCTTGTTCTGAAGCCACTCCAGTGTTGCTTTGGCTGTATGCTTGGGGTCGTTGTCCTGTTGGAACGTAAATCTTCGCCCCAGTCCAAGGTCTATTGCAGACTAATGCAGGTTCTCCTCAAGGATGTGCCTGTATTTGGCTCCATTCATTGTTCTCTCTATCGTGACAAGTGCCCCAGTCCCTGCCACTGAAAAGCATCCCCATAACATGATGCTGCCACCACCATGCTTCATGGTAGGGATGGTGTTACACGGGTGATGAGCTGTGTTCGGTTTGCGCCAGGCATAGCACTTTGCATTCAGGCCAAAGAGTTCAATTTTTGTTTCATCAGACCAGAGAATCTTTTGCCACATGGTCTCAGTCTGCCACGTGCCTTCTTGCAAACTCCAGGCATGCTATTATATGGCCTTTTCTCAGGACTGGCTTCCATCTAGCCACTCTCCCATAGAGGCTACATCTGTGAAGTGCTGCAGAGATTGTTGTCCTCTGGACAGGTTCTCCCATCTCAGCCATGGAACTCTGTAATTCTGTCAGGGTGGTCATTGGGTTCTTGGTCAGGGTGGTCATTGGGTTCTTGGTCACTTCCCTGACCAAGGTCCTTCTTGCCCGGTTGCTCAGTTTGGGAGGACGGCCTGCTCTAGGAAGAGTCTGGGTCGTTCTGTAATCTTTCCATTTCCTAGTGATGGACTTGACTGTGCTCCTGGGAACTTTCAACACCCTAGAAATGTTTTTATACCCTTCCCCAGATCTGTGCCTTCTCACAATTCTATCACGGATCTCTACGGACAGCTCCTTGGTCTTCATGGTAGAGTTTCTGCTCTGACATGCACTGTCAACAGTGGGACCTTATATAGGCAGGTGTATTTCCTCTGAAATCATGTCAACTATTTGAACTGACCACAGGTGGACTCCATTCAAGTTTTAGAGTGATCTCACAAGGAAATTGGATGCACCTGAGCTCAATTTGGAGTGTCCTAGCAAAGGGGGGTGAATACTTATCAAATCAAGACATTTCAGGTTTTTATTTTAAATTACATGTACAAAAAATTCCAGAAGTTTCATTCCACTTTGACATTATAGAGTAATTTGTGTAGATACGTGACAAAAAAAATCCCATATAAATGTGTTTTAATTTGAGTTTGCAACATCACAAAATGTGACAAAATCCATGGGGGTGAATACTTTCTGAAGGCACTGTATAACATGAGAATTTTGTACTGCAGTTTTTTTTTGTTTGTTTGCTTGGTTTTTTTTGTAATTTTAACTTGATTTAGTTGTTAAGCAAATGTTGAGCTCTGCGCTGTCCTTTGCAAAGCTCGCCTTCTCTGCTTTCTTGTTGAAGGTGCATTCGGGAAAGGGGTTATGACATTGTTCCTTTGAGTACTGACCTGGGGCAGCTCTGACCCCAGGGTAGTGCTTCTGCCTCAAGATAACCAATAGAACCAAGAAACTCCACAGCTGGTACAGCCTAGAGATCAGGGTATAGGACTGCAGACCAGGTGACCTGGGTTTGAATCCCAAATCCTCTAATTTTACTTTGCCCACATATTACATTGGAGTGGTTATTCATGGTGGTGCAGTGTTGGCATAGTAAATCTACACTAAAGAGGCTTGAGTTCAGTTAACAATATGATACAATATGTACTAGTAAACTACCGCGTGGTCCGACTGCTCCTGGGTTGATCACCTGAGTCAGCACTTGTGGAACAATCTAGTGGGAATGGGCAGAAGAATATTTCTGCTAACCTCCGCCCTCTTTGAGATTCTTACGCACTAGGCCTCTGACAGAAACATGGACCCGCCAGAATGTAAAGCATCAGTGGTCGCATGGGTTCGGAAGTGGACTCGGGGTTGGGGATTGGGGTGGGGGCAGGCTAAGAAACAGTGCAGTCGTTGGCAGCACTTCCCAGTGGGAGGGGGAGACAGCACTGCAATGGCATTACAGCCACCCCCATTCTGGGCCAGGGAGTTTGTTTTCCCCAGTGTTAGTGGTGGTATACAAGGCCACCAGGGAGGTGGGTAATGCCACTGTGTGGGTGGAGGGAGGAAAGAAAAATGGGAGGAAAACTCTGCTGCTGCTGGTAGCTCCCTTGGGCCCCACGCTGTTGGCCCCCACCGGAGAGACGGTGGGGATAGTGGTGAATGGGGCTGGGGGGCTTCCATGGGGGCATTGGCAGCAGTGGACAAAATATTTAAAGCAACAGTGCATACTAGGGTGAAACTTATAAACATATGTATGTTTTAATTCTATTTTGGAGTGCCCTTTTTCTCCTGTCTTGTAAGACCGCCAGTATTCGCCATTTCTAGTCTGCTTTCATTTGATTTTAGATTTGAAATAAACTTAAGAACATAAGAAAATGGCCAGTAGAAGGAGACCTTTCGGTCTATCAGGTCTGCTCGTAATAATAAGGGTTGTTTCCAACTTTCCATTTACATCTGTGACCCCCCAGATCTTGTGGTCCTTTCCCTTAAGAGGCTCACACATTCCCTTTATGCTCATCCCAGGCTCTTTTGAAGGCTCCCACTGACTTTGACTCCACCACCTAAGCTCATTCCATGCCATCACCACTCTTTGTGTAAAAAAAGTGCTTCTTTATATCCCTCTTGAATCTACCCCCCCACCGACTTTAGGCTGTGCCCTCTGGTGGCCTTCTTGTTGAATAGGCTCCCACAGTCCACTCTGTTAATTCCCTGCAAGTACTTGAACGTCTCAGTCATATTCCCTGCTCCGCCTCCTCTCCTCCAGAGTGTACATCCTAAGGTCCTCCAGCCTCTCTGCATATGATCTATCTTGTTTTATCATTTTAGTCGCTGTCCTCTGGACCCTTTCCATCATGTTTGTCTTTCTTCAGGTGTGGGTGCCAATATCTTACTCCATACTCCCAAGTGAGGTCTGACCAATGACCTGTACAGCAACAGAATCACCTCACTCCTCCTACTGCTAATTCCCCTAGCAATACACCCTAACATCTTGTTAGCCTTTGCTACAGCCTTTTTGCATTCAGTTGAGTGCTTCAGGTCACTAGAAATTATCACCCCCAGATCTTTTTCCTCCTCTGGTGGTGTAACCTGGACTTTTCCAATGTAGTACTCTGTTTTCGGGTTCTTCGCCCCTATGTGCATCACCTTGCACTTTTTGGCATTGAACCCGAGCTGCCATATCCCTGCCCATCTGTCTAGTTTGGCTAGATCCTCTCTCATCTCCTTTATCCCCTCCTGAGTGTACACCCTCCTGCAGAGTTTGGTGTCTTCAGCTAACATGCACATTTTTCCCTGACTGCCTTCCACTATGTCCGATAATAAAGATGTTAAACAACACCGATCCCAACACCAACCCCTGTGGAACCCCACTGGTGACTTCCCTTGTACTGGAGAACTACTCCCCCCACTACCACCCTCTGTGTCCTGCCGGTCAGCCAGTTATCAACCCATCTAACCAACCTTTCTCCCACCCCTAGGTCCTTCAGCTTCGTGATCAGTCTTTTGTGTGGCACAGAGTCAAAGGCCTTGCTGAAGTCCAGATATATAATATCCACTGCTTGGCCTTTGTCCACTGTCTGGGGACCAAGTCAAAGAACTCAATCAAGTTCATTTGACACGACCTGCCTGCCATGAACCCATGCTGTTTGCTGTCCTGCAGGCTGTTTTCTTCTAGGAACTTAACCGAGCCCTCCTTCAATATTGTCTTCATTAGTGTACACACAGTTGAGGTCAGGCTGACCGGCTGGTAGTTACCAGGGTCCTCCTTAGGGCCACTCTTATGGAGTGGCACGACATGTGCTATTCTCCATTCCCCTCTCACCACCTCCCGTATCAAGAGATCTATTGAATAGTATTGTCAGTGAGCCTGTTGGCTCTTCCGCCATCTTTTTTAGTATCCTGGGGTGTATTCCATCAGGCCCCAGAGATTTTTCTACCTTCAAATTCATGAGCCCCTCCCTCACTCACTCTGTACTTATGGCCCCTAATGGGTCCTCGCCAGCCTCCTTCCTGCTTCTTACACTGTGCGGTATTGGGCCCTTTCTTTCTTTGGTAAAGACAGAGCAGAAGTAATTAATATCTCTATCTTTCACAGCAATGCATTCCCCCTTTTTCAGCCTGACTTATGCCATCCTTTTTGTCCCCTTTTTCTTTGATGTATCGAGAGAAGGCCTTATTCCCCTCTTTTATTCCTACTGCTATTTGGAGCTCCTTTTTTGCTTTTGTGTGTATTTACCTCCCTTTTTACTAGTTTAGCCAGCCTTTGGTACTCATCCTCATCCTCTTCCCTCGCTGTCCTTATACTTTTCTGGAATGCTGCCCTTTTATCTTACACTGCCTTAGCCACCTCTCTGCTAAACCAGCTAGGCAGTCGAGTTCCCGCCCTCTTTCCCCTCATCTTTCTTCATCTGTTTGTGGCATTCCATATGGCCGCTCTGATCGCGTCCCACATTTCCTCCACACCCAAGTTTTCCTCTAGGTTCCCAAGGTCTTATGTGATCATTTTCCTCATTCTCTTAAAATTCACCTTTTTGAAGTCTAGCACTCTTGTCTTGATGGGGATGTCTTCCCTACCCATGTCCAGGTTGAACCACACTGTGCTGTGGTCACTTCCACCCATGGGACCCCCAGTATCTATGTCCTGCATGTGTTTGCCATTGGAGAGCACCAGGTCCAGATTTGCTTCCCCTCGTGGTGGGACTGGTCGCATACTGCGTCATGAAGCCATCTTGGATTGCGTCCAGGATTGCCTGGCGTCTGGCACAGGATGTGGCTGGACTAACCCATTCGATTTTGGGCAGGTTAAAGTCTCCTACCACTACTGTCCCCCCCCCCCACTGCTTTTGTTAACTGAGTGCATAACTCCCTGTCCTTGTCCTCGCCCTGATTGGGTGGTCTGTATATGACCCCCATCCTCATCTTCCTTTCTTTATTTGTCTGGAGTTGAAGCCATAGCGCCTCCGTGCTGCCTCCTTCAAACTCCTCCTCCTCCCTGGCACACACAATATCTTCCCTTATGTATGCTGCCACCCAACCCCCCTTCTCCTGTCTCCCTGTTCTTTCTATGCCGGGTTTAACCTGAGATCGATGGGTCCCAGTCCTGGAGTGCTGATGCCCAGGTCTCTGTAATGGTGGCAGTGTCTACCCTACTTTCTGCTAAGAGCGCTTCCAGTTCTGTCATCTTGTTCCCAAGACTGCACGTATTCAGCACCACCACTTTCCACTTTGTGACGTCCCTATTAAATATGGCTATCCTCTGGTTTGTATTATTATTCTCAGCTGTATTTATCCTTTCACACAACATGAAGTCTTGCTATATTATGACATAAGCAGTTTGTCCCAGCCTTAGAACTGCTCCGGAGGTGAAAGAGTTAACTTCCATGCCAGGCATGGAATCTTGAACGCGAGCTCGGTTGAAAAAAACTCTTGTCTGTTGATCTTCAAACTGAAACTGTCAGATTCTTTACTCCGCCTCACTGAACAGTCACTCCGGAGATTCCCCCTACTGCTTGGTTCATTTCTTGGTTAAAAAAGTGTTATTTCTTGGTTTTTTAAACCGCAATTATATTTATTTTAACTGCAACCGGTCGGTTCAAGCTCTGTCTGTGGTATCGTAAGTAATAGATAGGTTTTACATTCTCTGTGTGGAACTTGCAAACGTTGTTATCGGTTTGGTTTGAACCGATCAGGTTGTTGTTAAAACTTATTAAATTACATTTAGAGTGTGGTTCCCGGTTCTTATCCGTTCTAAAAAAACGGTTTCATTACAATTTTTCCGACCCATGACACGGTTGGGAACCAATAAGGTGTCTTGCTTGGCGATTTGCGGAGGAAGGGCAAGTTTTTGGTTAGGCTGGCATTATGTCTGAGAAACCCAAAGAAAAACCGGGCCCACTGGGTTTCAGCACTGTAGTGTCTGTGGGAAGCCTTTGCCAAGGCTGATCCACACACCACATGTGTTTATTGTCTGGGTTTGACCACCTCAGTGTAGACTGCCAGATTTGCAAGAATTTCCCTGCAGCTACCCTGGATAAGAGAGTTGGTAGGTTCGAGGCGAGGCCAAAGTCCCACAGACCTGGATGGCCAGCCGGTTGGTACCGAACGGAGGGCTCTCCCTCTACCAGGCGAGACTTCCTCGGGCAAGCGAAGAGCTGACTCGGAGGAGCCAGTTCCAGCAAAGAGGACTAGAAAATCAGCAGGTGTGGAGCCAAAATTTCCTTCTCCAACACGCTGCAGAGATAGCCAAAGCGTCCAAATTGTCCAGTCGCTTCCCGGTTCGTCCGAACCGCCACCATCAGGTAAGCAGTCGGTTCAGTCGGTTCCACCGGTTCAAGAATATGATATAGAGGAATTTTATGAACCGGAGGAGGGGGAGGAGGATTTTGAAGAGAGTGAATGTGATTTTGAAAGTCTGGATGTGCCTATTGAACGGGACATCTCCCCAGACAGACCTTCAGGAGTGTCTCCCCCTAGGCTTTCTGAGTCCCCTTCTCATTTTCTGTTTTATAAAAGTTGCTGAAACCCTCCAGCTCCTTTGGAAGAAGCTGTGGATGAACAGGAGGAGCCTGACTATGTGGAAATGATGGATATCCCAGAGTCCAGGAGATTGTCTATTCCTTTACATAAATCTTTAGGAAACAGACAATAAAAATTTTAAAAGCTCCTAATTCTTTACCTCCTGTGGATAAAAGATGGACAGGAGGTACACATTGTCAGAGCCCTGATACGGAGTTCCTTTCACAACAATGCAGCCATGTTGGGGTAGTGCAGGCTGCAGCCTGTGATAAGGCAAATATTCCTTGGCTTCACACCCCTGACAAGGACTCCAGGAGGATTGATGCCATGGCAAAGAAACAATACATGGCAGCATCCTTGGGACTCAGACAGGCAAATTATATGGCCTATGTTGCAAGATACAGAAATCCAGATGGGATACTGTTATGGCTTTAGCGAAACAGGTCCCTGGCCAGCTGCCAAGGAGCTGGAACAGGTGGCTGCTGATGGTATTGAGGCATCAAGGTGCAATTCCATGCTGCAGTGGACTCTAATGATGTATCTTCAAGAGTCATGGCTACATCTGTGGCTTTTCGTAGAATGGCTTTGCTCAGGTGTACTAGCCTGTCACAGGATACCCAGGCTAAGGCCATGGATTTTCCTGTTGTGGGTAATTCTCTGTTTGGGGAGCAGACAGAGAATTACATGAAGAAAATGGATGAGTATAGGACCACTTATAGGAGTGCACAGGCCAAGGAGAGGCAAGCCACTCCTCAGAGGCAGCCTTCCAGGGGCAGGGGCAGGCATTTTCACAGGCCTTTTTACCAAGCCCAGGCCTCCTCTTCAGCTTATGCCCAGAGGGGGTTCTTCAGAGGGAGAGGCAGACGGGGTACAAGCAGGCCTGCTCCCACCCCTCAGCCTAAAGCCCCTGCCAAACAGGCACCCTGATGGGATGCTAGGGCGATTGTCCATTACCTGAGGGGGCAGGCTGGCTTACTAGTCCAGGACTGGGAGTCTTTAACATCAGACAAGTGGGTCCTGGAAGTAGTAAGCCAGGGACTAGTTCTCGACTCAAAAATTTCCAAAGATGAGAACCAGATCTTTTCCACCTGCAAATCCATTAGAGGCTCTTGCTTTGGAAACAGAAGTCTCAACCCTCCTGGCTCTCAGAGCTGTAGAAAGGGTTCCTCCCCTACACCAGGGCAAAAGACTGTACTCCAGGTACTTCCTTACACCAAAAAAGACAGGAGAATGGTGGCCCATCCTGGATCTAAGATACCTAAACAAGCACCTTTTAAAACCAAAATTCAAAATGGTGACTCTGGGAATTATTTTACCCTCCCTAAGGCCAGGGGACTGGCTAGCGTCCCTGGACCTCAAGGATGCCTACTTCCATGTTCTCATCAGAAGCTCCCACCGAAAGTACCTCAGATTGAACTGCCCTCAGGCCATTACCAGTTCAGAGCAATGCCCTTGGCCTTACCTCTGCCCCAAGGGTATTCACAAAATGCCTGGCAGTAGCAGTTGCTCACTTAAGAAGGCAAAAGATTGCCATCTTTCCTTACCTGGACGACTGGCTCATAGTGGGTCAGTCTCCAGACCAAGTCAAATCACACCTTCAGGTTCCCAGCAGCTGCTTACATCTCTAGGTTTTCTTCTCAATCTTCCAAAGTCAGTTCTAGAGCCTGTTCAGCTACTCACCTTCATGAGGCGCAGAACTGGACACAAAACAGGCCAGAGCTTTCCTTTCTCTAGAAAGAGTAAAGACCCTGGTGGCTCTGGCCTCCTCCTTCACTCTGCAGGTCTCTCGACCAGCAAGGCACTTTCTACAGCTCCTAGGGCACATGTCTGCTTCCACAGCTGTAGTGCAAGGAGCAAGATTTCAGATGAGGGACATTCAGTTCCATTTGAGAGCCTTCTGGTCTCAAAGGAGAGATCCTCTAACCAAATTGATCCCAGTAACTCTAACCCTGATCCAGGCCCTGCAGTGGTGGCAGGATCAGAGCAATCTGAGACAGAGTTCCTTTCATCCTCAATCTCACTCCTTGACCCTTACTACAGATCGTCCCTCTTGGGATGGGGGAGCTCACATGGGCAACCTCACCACCCAGGGATTGTGGTCCCTCAGGAATCTCTGCTCCACATCAATCTGTTGGAACTCAGAGCTGTTTTTCTAGCACTTCAGGTTTTTTCTGCATCTGTTCAGAACAAAGTGGTACAGGTCAGAACAGACAACACCACTACAATGTGGTACATCAACAAGCAAGGGGGCACTCAGTCTTCGGCCTTGTGCACCGAGGCAATGAAGTTGTGGTCTCTGGCTTATTCCCTGAACACCTCCCTCATGGCAGTTCACCTCCCAGGCAAGGACAATGTCCTGGCAGATGCTCTCAGCAGGATTTCCCAGGGCCATCACGAATGGTCACTGGATCCCCTAATACTGGGGTTAGTATTTGCCAGGTGGGGCACCCCTCAGATAGATCTTTTTGCAGCCCCAGACAATCACCAACTTCCGCTTTTTTGTTGCAGGCCCCAGTGTTGGGCTCAGTCCTCTGGATGCCTTCCTTCTCGATTGGGAAGGAAGTTCCTCTATGCCTTTCCCCTTCCCTCTCTTGTTCAGGTGCTAGTCAAAATCAGATCTCAACCTTGCAAGATGATTCTGATTGCTCCAGATTGGGCCAGACAACCCTGGTATCCACTCCTTCTGTCCTTAGCAGTCCACCTTCCCTGTGTCTCCCCAGGAATCACAATCTGTTAACCTGTGCCCAGGGAGAGTTTGGTATCTGAATCTCAAATCCCTCAACCTCAAGGCCTGGCTCTTGAGGTTAGAGTTTGCTGACCTACACCTTTCTCAAGGTGTATGAAATCTTAAGCTTCTAGGAAGCCTTCCACCAGAGGCTACTTATAATTCCTAAATGGAAAAGGTTTTCCATATGGTGCTCTGGGAAGCATATTTCCCAGAATCTGCTGATTTGCCCACAGTCTTGGACTATATGATCAATCTAAATACTTTGGGGCTGAGGCCAGCTACCCTGAAAGTGCATTTGGCAGCTGTCTCTGCTTTTATTTCAGCAGGAAAGCCCTCTTCTCTTTCTGCTCACCCTGTATTCTCCAAGTTTTCAAGGGATTGCTTCACCAACCCTCCATTCAGGGACCCTGCTCCTGCCTGGGATCTTAATGTTTGCATTGCTCAGCTAATGCAACCCCCTTGAGCCTTTGTCTTCAAGAGCTTAAGTACTTGACTTGGAAAACTGTGTTTCTAGTAGCCATCACTTCTGCCAGGCGCGTAAGTGAATTACAAGCTTTGTCAGTGGAGCCTGATTTTATCTTCTTTCACAGAGATAAGGTAGTCCTCAGGACTAACAGGAAGTTCTTGCCTAAGGTGTTTTCAGATTTCCACATTAATCAATCAATATCTCTTCCGGTGTACTTCACTGACCATTCCTCCTCTGGCGAGAGGAGGCTGCACAGTTTAGATGTAAAGAGAGCCCTTAGTTACTACATAGAGCGTACCAAAGGGTCACAGGTATGACTCCCTCAACTGTTCTCACTTATGGTGAGGTTGGTAAAGAAACCTGCCACTAAAGATCCATTGCCAGGTGGATTGTCTCTTGTATCCAATTCTGTTATCAAAAACTGGGTAGGTTCCCCCTTCAGGCCTGAGGGCTCACTCTACCAGAGGTACAGCTGCGTCCCTAGCTGCGGCCAGGGACATCCCTATCTTAGAGATATATCAAGCAGCTACCTGGAAAACAGTACCCACTTTCACCAAGCATTACTCCCTGGACATCCAGGCTAGGAGGGATGCTTGGTTTGGCACAACTGTGCTTCAGAGCCTATTTCCTAAGTAGGTTCTGTCCCTCCTTCATGGAGGTACTGCTGTGTAGTCTGCATATGTCATAATATAGCAAGACTTCATGTTGTTTGAAGAAAAATTACTCACCTTAGTAATGTTGTTTCTTCTAATGGAGTCTTGCATATTATGACCTCCCCTGCCCCTCTCAGAACCTCTGCTCTTGGGATGTGGGTGGGTAGTGCAGTGTTGGCACTTAATGATGCCCACCTTGTGTTTTTCACCCCTCCTTTTTGGGGTGTTTGGGTGTTGTATTTTATTTTATTTTCTGGGTCCTCTGACTTGAGTCTTGGTTTTGGGACCAGAAAAATGTGTTAATATTTTAGTAGTCAGTTGGCTAGTGTAGGTTTACAGCTTCCACACAGAACCTTAGTGAGTTTTTGCTCGTAAAGATCTGACAGTTTCAGTTTGAAGATCAACAGACAGAGTTTTTTTCGACCGAGCTCGCGCTCAAGATTCCATGCCTGGCATGGAAGTTAGCTCTTTCACCTCCGGAGCAGTTCTAAGGCTGGGACAAACTGCTTGTGTCATAATATAGCAAGACTCTATTAGAAGAAACAACATTACTAAGGTGAGTAATTTTTTCTTATTGTCCCTTTTCATGTGCCTTATGTAAACTAGCATGCAACAGACACTACTCCCTGGTCTTATTAGGCAATGGTTGTTTAAAGTCAGCTGAGAATACTAATACAAACCTGAGAGTGGTTATATTCCTTGTGAATGAAAAACAAAAGCTTAAAAGTGCAACTTACAAGATCGGTGACAAAGGGCAGTCTAAAATGGAATAAAAAGGATGGGTAAAAAATGATCGTAATGTGCACTGCTTTTAAATGAAGAAAAAATCAAAAAGGAAATGAACAGAGGTTCAGCATTACTGTTTACCTCAGTTAATGTCCCTGAATATATTTTTCAAATAAAATAATTGCAGTAGCTTATTGATGCTAACTTGGACTGCTGCTTCAGCTTGCCCTGTTCTAAGTTGAATGTATATTTATGTGGTGCTCTTCTAGGCAAACCTACTATTAGGGTGCCTAATGGAAAACATAACATTCAAGTAAAACTACCATAGAAAAGATGGGCACAACTAGAAAAATGTACCCTAAGCAAGACTAGCTTTAAGTAGGAGGTGTGCTGTATTGCTGTGTTGCACAAAGGCAGTGAGCAAGAAAAAGCGATGACTATGGTTCGTAAAGGAAGTGGCTAAAAATGTAGTTAATTATTTAAAAGTTGGTAACTGGGAGAAGCACGCTGAGCCAAGGCTCATTTCCAGGTGCGACCTGGGGGAAGGGGGAAGAGGAGAATAATACATACATACATACATGAGAAGCAGGCAGTTTGACAGGGATGTCACAGGAGGGTTACAATTTACCCTTGGTAAAAGAGGGGTACAATATTTCAGAGAGACAGGCAGGTTACAAAGATGCCTGAGGCGGTAACAGCAAATACTAACAAATGAAATGGCAAAAATTAACTAAAAATACACACAGTATACAACTCAAAGTTAGGTAACAGAAGACAATTTTTAAAAATAACATATTAAAAAAATGAGGAAGTACAGGGTGGACACAGGGTAAGGCAAAAATGGCATAAGGCAGACGTGGATCATTTAAAGACCTAACAAACAAACAAACATGAAGTTGCCATAAGTAACTGGGGCAAAACGAAGTTTAGTCAGGTGGATGGCAGGAATGGGGTGCAATAGAGTGAACGTTTAACAAGGTTGAGTGAAGGCAGCAAACTGAGAGAGGTGGGAAGAGAATTCCATAAATGTGGGAAGAAGGAGAAAGTAGCCATACCTGAATTCGAGTGAGGGTAGAGGAGGTGAAAGAGCGAGGGTCACGTGAGCGGAGGGAAAAGGCTGTGCGGGGGGAGGGGACAAGAGGGAGGCGAGGTAGGGAGGAAGCAAGCCAATCCAGCATTTGGCAGAGATGATAGTGGTGTGATGGCATTGGTGAGAGGATAAGGAAGGGAGAGACAGTGAGGAGTAGAGGGAACAATGATGAGTCCTGAATGGAACATTCAAGGTGAATCAACAAAACTGATTGAAAAGTACATCCAGTATGGAAAGGGTGGATGCAGTAGCAGACCCATATACAACGTCTACATAATCGAATGGAGGTAGGATTGTTTTAGTAAGGAGTATCCGATGAACGGGGAGGGAGAGAGCGTCTTTGTTTTTGTAGAGTGCACCAAGTTTGGGGTGGAGCTTTTAATGCATGTAGTTGACATGAGTTGAGAGATCGAGATACTTATAAGATGGAACAGTACCCAGTGGGGTGCTGTCGAGGGTAAGGAAAGAAGAGAGTGAGTTGAACTTGGCAAGTTTTTGGTGGGTGCCGTAAAACGTAGACAGTTTGTATTTACCTTGATCTGGTTAGTTTGGAACCAGTTTAGGACGTGAGTGGAGTCAGATTGCAACTGAGCTTACACCACAGGAATAGAGGGACCAGATGTTGAAAGGATAGTGTCATCAGCATGAAGGTGGATTTGGGGGAAAAAGAGCATACAGTAGGAAGATCATTGAGAAAGATGGCGAATAAAATAAGACCAAGAATGGAGCCTTGAATTACGCCAGCTAGGATTGGTGGGGGGAGTACATCTCTAGCTTGGACGCATTGGAAGTGACCTGTAAGGTAAGATGTGAACCATTTTACAGATAGAGGGGAGAGACCAGCAAGTTAAAGTTCAGTGAGAAGAAGCGAGTGTGAGACTGAATCAAAAGCCTTGGCTAGGTCTGTGAATATTACGGTGGTAAGGTGGCCTTTTTCCATCCAGAAAGGTTAAGGAGGAGAAAGAGACCACTATGGTTCTTAAAGGAAGTGGCTGAAAAGATTAAGGTTAAAAGGATAGCCTTCAGTAGGTATAAAGAGATACTGAGGGAAGAAGATGGTGAGGTGTATCCCACTGGTGGCCTCTGCTGAGGTGACAAATCTCTGTGCATCACTCTGGATGATGGATTGAGATTTGAGGCTTAGGGTGTCATCTGTTGTCCAGAGTGGTTTTTATCACCCAAGGAACATCGTTCGGATTAAAATCTTAATTCCTCCCGATGACCTGCCCTCACTGGTGCACACTTTTGTAACATCCAGACTTGACTGCTAAAATGCTGTCTACCTTGGGGTTAGTAGAGGGGCCCTGCTTTGCCTGCAGCTTGTGCAAATGCTGCAGCGAGGTTACTGACTGGCCTCCCGAGGTCCTGTCATGTGACCCCAGTCCTGCATGATCTGCACTGGCTGCCAGTGAGGTGGAGAATTACCTTCAAGGTGGGTCTTTCCATCCATAGAGCCCTGTATGGACTGGGCCCAAGTTGCTGTACCTGAGTAACCTACTGACTCCTCGCCACTCTCAATGCTCTCTCTACTCTGAGGAGGGCCCTCTAGCAGTTCCCAGGGCCCAGCTTAAAACATCAGTAGACCATTTGTTTAAGTTGGCAGGACCGACCCTATGGAACTGGAGGATGTTAAGCAGGGCCTGAAGGCACATCTTTTTAGAGAGGCTTTTGGGTCAATCACTTCACAAAAGAATAGCTACCCTAGCCACTTTTATTTTACTGTACTGTTTTATCTTGTTGTTCATTTAATTGATTTGTTTTTTGTTTGCTGATACTGTGACTGCATGTATTTATAGAATGCCCTGAGCCCAAGGGATAGGGCACTCCACAGTTAACATTTTACTTACTTACTGTATCAAGAGAAACAGAGGGAGGCAGGGAAAGTGGTGAGGAGTGCAGAAATGCACATTGAGTAGAGACTAACTAAAGGGGCAAGACATTTTTTAGGTATGTAAGTGAAAAGAAAGCTAGGGTAGGAGTTTTGAGGTTAAGAAGGGCTGGTGTGGACTGTGCAGAGGAGGATCAGAAAAAGCAGATATCCTGAACAAATACTTTTGTTCAGTCTTTACAAATGAAGGGAAAAAGGATGACTATGTAAAAGCAGTAGGGACACGGGGGTCCTTATACATAAGTCCCTTTACAGAGAAGAGAATCCTGAAAGGACTCGCATCTGAAAGTGGACAAACCTATGGGACCAGCCATGGTACACATAAGGATACTGAGGGAACTTGAGGAGGTACTGGCTGCACCTCTGACGGTCCTTTGTAACAACTCCCTGGAAGCAGGAGTGATTCCAGAGGACTGGGGGAAGGCAGATGTAGTCCCACGTCACAAAAGCAGTAGAGAGGAGGCTGGCAACTGTAGGCCTCTTGGCCTGACATCGGTGGTGGGGAAGCTAATGGAGTCCTTGCTTTAAAAAAAAAAAGGGTTGTGAAGTATCTTGAAGGCAGCAGGTTATAAGACACGAGGCTACAGGGATTCATGGGGAGGAGGTCATGTTGGACAAATCTGATAGATTTCTTTGGCTGGGTGACCAGGGAAATATGGCAGATCATGGTAGAGTGGCAGACATGGCCCGCTTAGATTTCAGTAAGGCTTTCAGCGCCATTCCACATAAGAGGCTCATAAGGAAACTGGGCAGCTTAAGGGTGGATCAAAAGGTGGTAAACTGGGTAACAAATTGGTTAGGCAACAGAGGGTGGTGGTAAATGAAATTCACTCCAGGGAAGGGAGGGTGACCAGTGGAGTGCCACAGGGCTCAGTACCGACACTGGTCCACTTTAATGTCTTTATAAGTGGCATTGCAGATGAGCTGGAAGGGAAGATCTGCCTCTTTGCAGATGACACCAAAATCTGAAATAGGGTGGACACTCCAGAGGGGTTGGAAAGAATGTGCAGAGACCTGAGAACTTGAGGAGTGGTCAAGGGTGTGGCAGCTGGGTTTCAGTGCAAAACAGTACAAAAGGATGCACTTTAGGCACTGAAACCCAGAGGCAGAATACAACATAGAAGAAGAGGTATCGATGATCACCATACAGGAAAGGGACCTGGGAGTAATCATATCTGATGAACTTAAAATGATGAAGCAATGCAACAAGGTGGTGGGAAGGGCCAGTGGGATGTTTTTATTTATTTATTTAGCTTTTGTTAACCGGGTAAGTGCACTAGCCATAAAATTACTATTGTCAGGCATGACCCGGGAGAGTATAGACATGCAGAAACTTAACAGGATAACAAATTATAAGTGATTTACATACAATGAGTTAAAGAGGATACAGTATATCAGAACATACAAAGTAAAGTGCTTTACATACAATGAGTTAAAGTGGATACGATATATCAGAGACATACAGAGTAGACCATTCATAAGTTCATAGGTGCCTACCTATGCAATGAATAGAGAGGACCTTGGACAATAAATTATCAGGTGACATATCATAAGAACAGAACAAGGTACACAAAAACAGGTAATACAAAAGGAAAAAATAACTATTGAGAGCAGGGGGTGTCATTAAGGAAAAGGTCAGTAAATGAGGAAGAGGGGAGTAAGCCATGAAATTAGATTATATGAGTGTATGTAAGTGTAAGGGAGATGCATGCAGTGCAAGATTGTATATGGGCAGGGAAAGGGAGCCGGGACAGGCTGAGGCAGTAAGAGGGTTTTATAGAGGTGAGGAAATACTATTGTATGGCCAGAGACATCAGTCATTAGGTAGGGTAAAAGCAGGAACAGGTATCAGCAATCGGCAGATTTGAGCACAGTTTTCTCTTAAAGCATGTGTGGGAGCTAAAAAGTCTAATGCTGAGGGGAAGGGAATTCCACAGCTGTGGAGCCGCATGCTCAAATGCAACAGTTCCTTTCCTAATTTATCAGCTGATTGTAGACCATGGAGTGTGTTCTGAGGAACAAGCATAGCTGCAAGACATCTAGGGGTTTGATTTCGAATTATCGAATCAATAAGAGAGCCAAGGTAGTATTTCCTACTAGCTAACGGAGAGAGCCAACCAAGATCATTATAAAGCTGACAGTGGTGTTTAAGCCGAGGAGCAGAAGAGGCATAGCGACATATGTTATTATACGTAATATCCCATCTGAGTAGGTCAGTTTTATGAGCAGCCCCAAATAAGGGAGCCCCATAGGTTAGGGTGGGGAGCAGAATCCCCCTCGCAATGGCCATTTTAGCCGATGGCATGAGCATATAACTAGTCTTATATGCAGCACCCAGTTTGGAGTTGACAGCTCTGCAAACAGACTGTACATGAAGATTAAGATTAAGAGATTGATCTAGCAGGATGCCCAGGTAGTTAAAAGAGGTCACACATTCCAGTAATTGACCTTCTAAGTCCTGCACTGTCAGTGCTGTTGTGCAAGCCCAGAGCTTTGGGGTAGGGTAGGGTAGGTTACCAAAAGCAAATAAATAAATAGGGTGCGTAGGGAGGGGTATCACCAGCAGAAGGAGGAGATACAGTAGATGGTGTCACAAACACACTCAGCAGGTCAGGCCCTCTGCTCCCACAGTGCCAACCTCCGAGTGCAGTAATGTGAACAGGTGTTCGTGGTCCTGTCCAGGGCATTCGACCTGATTGATCATTTTTTACTTTGTCAGAAATTATCTGAGTTGGGATTGTCCAATTTAGCAGTTGCTTTGTTAAGGGATTTTTTTGCAGGATCGATCCCAGTATGTTTCTCTTGGGTCCGTTTCCTCTGATGTATGTTCTACTGTGTGTGGAGTTCCGCAGGGGTCCATCTTGGGCCTCTTATTATTTCCACTCTTTGTTAATCAGGTTCCATCCAAATTTCAGGGGTGTAAATGTTTATTGTATGCTGAGATCTGATTCTGTATTGTCAGAGTCCGTCTGTTGACTTTATAAAGTCAACTTTGGAAACTGATTTTTTGAAGTTATGCCAGTGGATGTTTTCTAATAAGATAGTTTTGAACTCACGTAAGACCAAAGTGATGCTATTTGGTAGTTCTGTTCGTTTGCGGGACAATCCAAGTTTACTTATCCATGATACTCAAGGTGATCTGATTGATTAGGTGTCCGAATTTAAATATTTAGGTGTATTATTGGATTTTTTATTAACTCTTGTTTCTCAAGTAAAATTGGTTAAGAATAAGGTACATTCTAAGTTAGGGTTGCTTTATAAATTGAAAACATATTTGCCTTTGGAATCTCGGAGGCAACTTGCTCTGGGTGTACTTATGCCTCATCTGCATTATGTTTCTTCTTTGCATGTGGAATTGGATGTTAGGGAGAGGCAGACATTAGGTGTTGTTTATAATAATATATGTCGTTTTGTATTGGATGTGCCAAGTTTGACTTATCATTGTTTGTTGTACTCTTCTTTGAATTGGTTATCTTCTCAATTTAGAGTTAGGTATACTTTGGGTAATTTGGTTCATCAGGCTGTTCATTCTAATGGGTTTTCCCCCCTTTCCGATCTGGTTAGGACTCGGGAGATGAGCTCTTCGTTAAGGTCAGCTGAGGGCATTACGTTGGAAGGTTATTCTATGAAGAATAATTATGGCTCTCACTCATTTTCATGTCAAGCCCCCAAAATTTGGAATGAACTACCCACTTCATTGCATGTACTGAAATCACATTGTACTTTTAAAATTAGATTTAAAAGGTATTTGTTGTCCTTGATGAATTGTATCTGTATTTGAATTCTTTCAGTTAGTTATTTGTCATGTTGCGTTGTATGTTTATTCGTTTTTTTTATGCATTTGTTGTGTGTTGTATGTATCTATTTGTCCAGGCTGGACCTGAAAAAGGGCTTTGGCCCAGTTACCTTAACCTGGTTAACAAATAAAAATGAAATGAAACAAACAGGGTAACCCTTCTGTCTGCTTTTGGGTCTGAATCACCTTTAGTCTCAAGTTCTGGGGGGATTCAAACTGTGAACCTTATGCTAGCATACCCAATGTACAGGCTCAGATACGTACCCTCTTTGGGGATTGCGGTACAATCTTTCGCCAAGGGCATCCAGCCAGGCTTCCAAAATGAACCCTTTTAAATCTGTAAGAGACTTTGGGTATATTCTTACCTTTTTACTCAAACTCAGTAACACCATCAAGCTGTTGAACAGTTTTGTCAGACTTAACCATCTATATGTCACATGCAAAAAGAACTGGCAGACACCCAGGCAGTCTTTTGAAAAAAAGATACTTTACTAAAAGATGATAAAAATATGAAAAATGTAAACACAGAACAATATATCAAAGAGCACACAGTCACATAAAAGAACAAGGGAAGATTACAAAACAAAACTCCTACTGCAATACATTTAGACCTTTTCTATCTAATGTATTACCTCTGTAAGTGCAGTTAGAGAACTGTCTCTCTAAAGTCCCCAAAAATAAGGCATTCATTTCAAACACAAGTATCAGTTTAACTGTCTCTCCACACTCTTTCTGTGAGTCATCTAGCGCCTCCTTTTAGAATAAAAAAAAAAGCAGAAACTCATTTCCCAAATGATGAGTCTTTCAACCACCGGTTCCTTTGAGGTTTACAACCCTGCAATTCGTCACCTAGGTGCGATATAGCCAACAGGAATCGGCTAAGTGATGTCGTGTCCTGTAATAAAATGTATATTTAGTTTCCCAGCTTCAAAGTATGAGGTCATAAAAAGGCCATAAAATGCAATTCCTCAAGGAAGTTAATTACATTACAGAGATCTCCGGGTCAGTGTAATATATCCTGTAGCTTCACTGAAACCTTGAGGGGGGCACCCATGGGCACAGGCTGTCTTATGTGAGACAATCACATACTGTATTTTTATTTTACGAATATCATACAACAATCATAACCAGCTGGCCAAGTGTCACAGATGGTGTTGCCACTGTATCGATCACTGGCGAGACCCCACCTGGAGAATTGTGTCTAGTTCCGGAGATTACATCTGAGATGGAGTGTAAGCAGTCTAGAGGAGGGCAACTAAAATGGTGCAGGGTCTGCCTCAAAAGCCCTATGAGGAAAGAATGGAGGAACTTAATAAGTACACACTGGAAGAGGGGGAACATGATAAAGTCCAGTAAATACCTTGCAGGGTTAAATAAGTTAAAGTAGGGGAGCATTTTTCAGACGGAAAGATGCATGAGAACGGGGGACATGCAGAAAAGCCGGAAGAGGGTAAATTAAAGAGAGATATAAGGAAGTATTTCTTCACTGAATGAGTGGGGGATACCAGGAACAGTCTCCTAGTGGAGGTGACAGGGGTAGAAACAGTGGTGTACTTCAAGCATTCATGGGATAGGCACAAGGCAGTTTTAATGAGAAGAGAGTTGTGTGTGTGTGTGTGTGTGTGTGTGTGTGTGTGTATGTGTACCAGAAATGAAGTAGTGTGTACTGTGACAGTATAGGCAGGGAAACAGTGGGCAGACTGAGTGGGACAAGCGGTCCTTCTAGGGACATGGATATGTTTTTCAGTCCACACTTTGTGGCAGGTTCTTTGCCGCTTTAAATCTTGCCGGAAGGTCTTAAAGTTGGCTCCTCCCACCCATCCGGGTGGTAAAATCCCTCTGCTCCGCCCCATGACGCCAGATCTTCCTTACCGCTTGGAAGCTCGGGTTCCCTCCTTAGCGCTCTGCGTTTTAGGCCTGGATCCTAACACTTCAGCATTTCTGAAAATAATTTTAAAGTTTACTAGACTACAGTCTTTATCTTCCCTCGCGGCTGCGATGAACAAATCCACTCCTGGCTTCTGTCTGTGCCCTTGCGGGCAGAAAATGCCCCAGACCACGTGCCACATGCTTTTACTGCCTGGGTCTTGACCACGATCCACAGGCCTGCAATCTGTGCAGGTCCTTCACGGCTTTGGTTTTAGAGGACCACGCTGCCCGACAACAACTTGGGCGCCCCGAGAAACGGTACCCGCTGGCGAAGTCAAAGGAGGCCCCGTTGGGCTGTGTCCGCTGCTGCGGGCTCCGCGGAGCAGCTGGAGCAGTTGATTACCCTCGAGGAGGAGGCGGTCCAGGCCGCTTCATCTTCCAAGCGGACGATAAACAGGTGGGTTACCTCCTGTATAGATCTCTGCTATAGGTTGACGGGCATGGAGCCTCCCAAAGGGATAAGAGCTCATTCTACCTGCCATACCACTGATTTGGTGGCTGCTTCTAGGGACGTCCCTATCCAGGAAATCTGCAGGGCTGCTACCTGGAAGTCAGCACACACCTTTATTTCCCATTACCACATTGACCTAGAGTCACGCTGGGATGCTGGTTTTGGGACCTCAGTTCTCCAGTCCTTGTTCCCTAAGTAGGGGGTGCGCGCCTTGCCTTCCTCCTCCCAGAGAACTGCTAGGAGTCTGCCACAAAGTGTGGATTGAACAACATATCCATGTCCCTAGAAATACAGGTTACTCACCTGTAACAGGAGTCCTAGGAGTGGTATATGTTCATCCACAGGACCCACCCGACCTCCCCGGCTTTGCGCAACCTGGCTTCCAGCGGGCTAGATCTGGCATCATGGTGCGGAGGGCGGAGCTGAGGGTTCTACCACCCAGGTGGGTGGGAGGAGCCAGCTTGAAGACCTTTCCAGCAAGATTTAAATCGGCAAGGAACCTGCCACAAAGTGTGGATGAACAACATATACCACTCCTAGAACCCCTGTTACAGGTGAGTAACCTGTATTTAAATGCCATCAAAGTTTGTTTCTCTGCATGCAAGGAGCTGCTGCAAGAAATGCAGTCACCTGCAGCTTGTAACCTTGATAAGCACGTTGACCATCTCCTTACCGGTAGGGAGCCACATTTCCATAAGGCCAGCATTGTAAGGGAGTTGCTAATAGAGATTCAGAAATTGAAAGAGTAATTTATTTTGGACATAACAGAGAAGAGATCATTGTGAAATTCCATTCCGCATTGGGATGGGAATATGGTCAGCTTGCTCTGTCTGCTTATCTGTTGCAAACAGCTTTTCTGTTTACAACCCCAAAGGTGGTACTGTTTTTTATTTTAAATGATAGCATTGTATGTGTTAAATTATTTTCACTAAACACTCCTCAAAACCTGATATTGCATTCCGTGGAGATTTTCCTTCTTTAACTGTGGGACTTTAAAGTAGCTACTGCACATATAATACGAAAACACTGAAGATGACTCTTTTTTTGTTTGTTAAATTAACAAGTTGTCCTTTGTTTTTCTATTTCTGATTTTTAGGTCCAAGCTAAAAACCTAAAAGGCAGAGCTGTTATTGGAGTAGCTGCAGGAAGGTTTCACACTGTACTCTGGACAAAGGAAGCGGTGTATACCATGGGCCTTAATGGTGGCCAGCTAGGTAAGGTTCTGGCATGGTGAATAGAAGATGCAGTGTAACTGATTAAAAAAAAATATATATATATATATATTTTAGGGTCGTGGATATGATGCACTATCCACCCTTCTGTGGAACAGAAGGAGGAGGAGTGGTCAAGGAAGTGGCTGTATTATATTTTCTTCTGTTTTAATTGTGATATTTGAATAGTTTGTACTTTAAATTAGTACTGTGAGTTACAACTGTTACTTGGGCTGTGATAGTGTAACTGCTGTGGCTTGTGCTGGTTGTGGGAACAGTTGATGGCTGTGATATTTAATTAAAATTTAAATCTGTGCTTAGGGTTGCCACCTTTGGATGAGGCAAAAACTGGATCCTAAGCTCCGCCCCTAGCCCAACCCCTTTTCATGACTCATCATGCATTGCTCCTCCTAGAAAGCCATTTGTTATATCAATTTTATTTTATTTATTTTTTATTTATTTATTTCTAGGATTACAATACCTTTGAGCCATGGCTCTTTTACAAAGGTTCCACGTCAGGAGAATACAAACATGTTAAACAAGAGCATACAACATTTAAAAAAACTTCTGCTTATGGAATTTTGTAAAGGTGCCCTGAGCTTGGGAAGGGCGCCTTATAGAAATAAAATTTACGTTACATACATTACATTACAAAACGGGCATAAAGTAATACACATACAATTCAAGTACGGCATCACAGTAATAATATACTTGGGTAACACATACGGAGGTAATTTCATAAACCTAGTGGGAATCTGGTTAAAGGGAGAGAGGAGTGGCAGCCGAAGAGAGACTAGGGCAGCTCAAGGCTTTGTCAAGAAATAAGAGAGGGGTGGTTGAGCTTGATGGGGAGGGGGGAGGGGGAGTTAGGTGAGGCAGTTACAGGAGCTGGAGGCTGTGAGATGAAGATGTAGTCTAGATTTGAATAAACCCAGTGAGGAGGAGGCGGTGATATGAGTGCTGAGAGCATTCATCCAACACTTAAAGCAGCAGTTAAACAAAAATGTTAAGCTACTGTACTGTACCTGTTAAAGTTACTTTCCTAGTTATTTATTTACTTATTTATTTATTGACATTGGTTTACCGGGTAAACATACAGAGATAAAAGAAATCTCATTTAGAGATATGATCTGAGGGGAGACATGGGTAATACTGTAAATAGCATACAATAGTATACATGTTATATAATAATACATAGTACAGAAATTGTTTCCTGTAATGTGTACTTTATGTCTTTTTCTGGCTCCGTTTCCTTTTCATTTCCACAGTACTGTTTCAAAGCCAAAGAAGTGACCATATGTTTTTCTTGAGGGAAAAATAATTTAAAACATTTAAAAATGCCTAAATTCTGTTAGAGATGAAAATGTTTACCAGCAAATGAAAGTGGAAGACAACTGGCTGTGTTACTGTACAAAAGATGAGGGCAGCTTTACTGCTATGCCACTTTAAGATGCAGTGGAAAAGATTAGGTTAAGTAAGTGCTAATGGTGTTAATGGCCATACTTTACACCTCCCAGATTGATTGCTTTCACAAACAAAAAGGCTATATTGACAACACAACTTGTTTGTAACCTGAACATGAACAGGGCCGGTTTTAGGACTTTGGGGGCCTCCAGCAAACTCTATGACTGGGGCTCCACAGACAGGCCCTTCCCCAGTAATCTTTCTACATAGTATTTAAATTTTGTAAAATATATGCCAGTGCATACTTAGGTGCTAAATCACATTTGGAAGCCTAGAAACAAGCCCACCACATTTGTAAAACTGAAAAAAAATGGTACTCAGACTAACTAGAAACCAAATCAAAAGTAAATTCTGGGGACCAAAAAAAACAGGAACACTTGCAAGAATATGTACATACAAGGGGCATAGCTAATTTTGAATTTCTTACATAAATTCATTAGAAAGAATCTGTCAAGCTAAACCCCTGCGTTTACAATGCATCTTAATAAAATGTGTGGAAGCACCTGGTATATGTAACCAACCAAAAGCATCAGCAAAATCACTCACCACCCAAAGAAAGAGACTGCACACAAAAGGTGCTTCATTTTAGTATAAACATAGAAACATAGACTTTGATGGCAGATAAGGACCGCTTGGTCCATCTAGTCTGCCCATTTCCCTACCTACAGGATAGGCCGCAGATCCTAGTTATCCAACAGCCTATTTCTTCCTACTCCCCACAAGAATTGCCTTATGTCTGTCCCATGCATTCTTGAATTCTCCCACAGTTTTAGACCCAACAACCTCCTCAGGAAGACTGTTTCGCATCCACTACCCTCTCTGTGAAAAATACTTCCTCACATTGCCCGGAACTGCCCCCCACTATCTTTTAAATTATGTCCCTTGTTCTTGCACGTCTTTTTCTGAAAGATGCTACCCTCTTGGACTTTGTTGATTCCACTGAGGTACTTAAAAGTTTCTATCATGTCCCCCCTCTCCCTTCTTTCCTCAAGGGTATACATATTAAGCTCCTTTAGTCTCTCCTCGTATGGCTTCTCTTGCAGACCCTGCACCATTTTGGTTGCCCTCCTCTGGACTGCCTCTATCCTGTCTATATCCTTGCGGAGATGGGGTCTCCAGAACTGGACGCAGTACTCTAGATGGGGTCTCACCAACTGTCTGTACAGAGGGATAACAACTTCCTGTTTTCTGCTGGCGATGCCTGTCGCTATATATTCCAGTATACCCCCAGCCCTCCCTACTGCCTTCTCACATTGCTTGCTAACCTTAAGGTCATCTGATATGATTACCCCAGGTCCCTTTCCTTTTTTGTTGTTGTTACTACCCCCCCCCCCACATTGCGTAATCTTCCCCTGAATCTCATTTCCCAGGTGCATTATTTTGCACCACTTTGCATTGAATCCTAGCTGCCATACTTCTGACCATTCCTCCAACCTTGCCAAGTCCCTTTTCATCCTTTCCATGCCTCCTTGTGTAGCAACCCTGTTGCAGATCTTTGTGTCATCTGCAAAGAGGCATACTTTCCCTTCCAGTCCCTCTGCAATATCACTTATAAAGACATTAAAAAGGACTGGACCCAGTACTGAACCCTGCGGTACCCCGCTAGTAATCCCTCTTGCTTAAGGTGCAAATGTGCAAAGTCCAATCAAAATCATATAGTTAAGGAACCAGAGCTTTCCCTGCTCCATTACCCCCAACTCTGCTGCGTTAAAAGTCTGCATTGTCCATATAACCCAGTATGCTTCTGTATTGTAAATTATGGAGGGGTACTTAGTCTCATCATCTAGCTGAATTATGATTAAGCCTGACCACTACAGCAAAGTGACCACCTCCATTGGTCAGGAAAAAACATTTTATCTTCCCCTTCAGAGCGGATGTCCTCCTGCTTTCTCAGTCTTGTGGGGTAAACCACTCCCCAGCTTTATTATTTGGACAGTGTGTTCCAGCCAGTAAGAGGCTCACAGGGTTTTACTGGGGAGCTCACCAGTTTGAAGGTTACAATTTTCCTCTGTTCTAATCTGTATAAGTGATTTGGCAAGCTCAACCCCGTTATTTGCAGTGAAATTGTGCATGAGTTTTAAAGCTTCAGAGGGACTTTCTGAACTTTTTTGTCGATGAATTCATTGATTAGGTCACTGTAAGGGAGATTTTTGCCAACTACGTGCTCAATGGACAGCACTGCTAGCCCAGACAGTCTTTCTTGGCTCATTGATGACCTCAGATAAGTCTTTATCAACTTCAGTTTTGAAAAACTGCATTCTGCTTTAGCCACAGTTACTGGTACTGTCAAAAAAACGCTAAACACCACATAGGCATTCATATAGATTTCATGCAGCTGGTTTCGAAGGAGAAAATTTAACACTTGTATAGGTGATGTATCATTCTCGACCATTCCTGCCCGGTTTGCAGGTTCATGAGCATCAAAGTCAGAGTGGTTAGTTGTGCTGTCTGTTAATTTTTCTTTGAGAGCCTCACATTGTTTTATCAGGTCTTCTATGAAAACAGAATTTAGCATTTTTATGTTCAACAGAAATCCAAATATTTTAGCAAACTCGGACATTTGCTGAAATCGTTCACTAAAGGACATCAGTGTGGTGTCCAGTAGTGTGCTGAAAAACTCAACCTGAAAACTAAGTTTTGGGTCCTGCACTGCATCGTCGTGTCCTTTGTAATCAAATAGTCGCTTGACCTTTCTGTGTCTTGTCTGATGGAATTCAGCTGGGACATCCAGTTCTGCAGCAATCTTTGAGCCCTGTACCAATGCCTGTTCAAACCCACTCTCTCTATACTTTTTAGGTATGTCAGTGGTTGAAGCAAGCACCTTCACACAGGTCGATATGTCAACTGAAGCACTCTGCAATATCTTGCTTGCACGGTTCACTTCAAGCAGGACATCATACCAGATGATGAGACATACAGTGAATTTGTATGAGAGGAGTTCAGCACAGAGTGACCTTGCCTCTGCATATGTTGCAGCATATTTGGCTCTTACAGATCTGCAACCTCCTGCAAAGCACTCCTAAATTCTTGGAGCTGATAGCAAAGTGCTTTTACAGACTCTATCCGGCACTCCCACCGAGTCTCAGAAAGTGGCTTTGGAGTTATCTGAACATGTTTTTTCAATATTTGCCAGCGGCTTATTGAGGCAGAGCAAAGATTGTAGACCTTCTGCAAGCAACCAAAGAATGAGACAGCATGTTCTGATGATTAGGCTCCATCGCTAAGATGAGGTTCAGGCAGTGGCAAGCGCATGGCACATAAAATGCTCTGCAGTTCAGTTCTTTTATGCGAGCCTGCACACCAGCTCGTTTGCCTTTCGTGTTGCTCCCATTATCATATCCTTGCCCCCGACAGTTACTGATGTCCAGATTATGTTGCTGTAAAGTCTGAAGAAAGGAGTCAGTCAGTCCTTCTCCGGTTGTGTCATTGACAGGTATGAACCCCCAAAAATGTTCCTTGATGGTGGTGACATTTTTTGACACATCCACATGTCTAACAACAAGTGTCATCTGCTCTTGGTGGCTAATGTCAGGAGGACAGTCCAGGATCACTGAAAAATATCTGGATTCTTGTATCTGTAATACAATGGCCCATACAATTGCACTTGAAATTTGTTGAATTATTTCATTTTGAATGTCCTTCCCCAAATAGTGGTTCATTATCTCCTTATTCTGAATCGGACGAATATGTTTAGCCATTAGTGGGTCAGTCTTTGACAGGAATTCAACCTGCCCCAAAAAGTTTCCATTGCCTTGGGTATGAAGCACATCACTTGTGCCACGGAAAGCCATATACCTCTCAGCCAAGAACTGAATAGTTGCTATGATACGTTCCAAGACTCCACGCCAGTGTATTATTTCTTTCTCTATTAGCAGCTGTCTCTTTTCATCCAGTGTCTGGCCACTCTTCAATCTTGTCTCTAGTTCCTTCCACTTTATCATGCTTGCTACATGTTCTGGTGCACGGTCATGGGAACTTGGAGCCTTTGGCATTTCTCTCCATGTCTGATAACCTCCAGTCCAAAGAAGATTGTTTGAGTGTCCAAATAATTTGCAGGCAAAGCAGAACCTTGCATCCTTGGAGACAGAGTACATTAACAAAGTGCGCTTTACTCTCTCACCCCTGGGCAGAGTGTGAAAATAATTTTCTGCTGTGAATCTTCTCTTTTTCTCATTCACTGGGAATTGTGGCAGTATGACTTGAACAGGTGCATGTTTCACAGAGGACACTCATACTTCATCCCTTAGTGTGTCTGGCTAAGTTCCAAGATCCTCAAATGAAATTTCAGAAGATCCAGCTAAATCACATATGATGGCATCTATGCAGGTGGGCACAGTACTGACAGTGGCAGGTGCATTCCTGGTCTCTTCTGAAGGCAAAACTCCTGGAATGATAATGTTCACAGGTGGTGGAAATAGTACAGACCGTGGCGCATTCCTGGTCTCCTCTGAAGGCAGAACTTCTGGGGTGATGGTGGACACCATTTCTTCCACTACAGCAGTTGCAGGAACTTGTGCTCCAGGTTCAGGTGCTCTTTCAAGATCAGCTCCACTTCCTAGGCTTTCACATGAATGTGACGGGGTAGTAAAAAATTTCTCAATGGCACCTCTTTGCCGCTTTGTGTTTTCATCTCTCTTCTGATGTAACTTTCTCTTTGCAGCTCCCGACAAATATGTGCGCTTCATTTTTGTAAACTGAAGGTGCAAAAAAGCAAATGCCACTTAATGTTTGCACCAGAATTTTCAAATGTACTGCAGAGCAGGTTTTTACTTTCCGTTCACTTAACTGGAAGCTGACTACATCAGGCATTTTAATATTCGCTTGTGGATCCAGAAATACTTGCATTGGCCTGCTCTGTGAAGATTGTGATATGTAGATGCCCAGCCCTAAGCCCTACATTGAGATGGCCACAGAAAAAAACTTGTACTGTGATAGTCAGCACCCTCACACTAGGAGGATCATGACTCCAAAAAAACACATTGGGTGTGTCACAGCCCAACCCCCACCCCCACCCACGGGGAGTCCATGGCCACTTTACCATTTTGCTACACTGGGAGAGTCCTGGTTCCTCACACCCCATGCTAGGATGATCAGACCTCCACCCACCCCCATCCCCGGAGACATGAGGCTTAGCTGGATATCCGAATTTGGGTGGAGAGACGTTGATTTTGCGGGACATCAATAGGTAGGCATGTTTACCAGTGGGACTGCACGTGGCTGTGTGCATGTCTGTGTGAGCTAGAACTGAATATTATATACACACACACACTGTATGTTCATGGAAATAAAACCAATTTTGAACAGAAATTTGCTTGGCTGTTTCTTTACCCACACACCACAACTCAAGCAAACTCAGGGGTACCTAAGCAAGCTAGAGGAGTGGTCAGAGTGGTGGCAGCTGGGGTTCAATGCAAAGAAGTGTAACGTTATGCACTTTGGGGTGAAGAACCCCAGGAGAGAATACTGGATGGGAGGGGTTAAGCTGGGGATCACTGAGGAGGAGGAGGACGTGGAGTAATAACAGGGACCATGGACAACACAGCCCAGTGCATGAAAGTGGCTGCAAAAGTGAACAAAATGCTGGGATGCATAGCGGGGGGGGTTTCGTCCAGGAAGAGAGACGCAATCTTGGCCCCTCAACAGGTCGCTGGTAAGGCCACACTTAGAGTATTGTGTACAGTTTTGGAGGCCATACCTAAAGTGTAATATCAGGCTCTGCTCTGTTCACCTTAGGAGCTCCCTTCCCACAGTCTGCTGCTTTAGGCTTCCGCACAACAGCCCCTCCTGACTCTTCCCCCTCCACTATCTTTGTATTCAGAATGTTCACCCCGTACGCTTTCCCCTTAGCATCAACTTCCCTATCTAAGGGTCCTCTGTCCCTAATATCCCCCCTCCTGCTTGCTGTAACATAACGTCCTGTAATTTCAGAGCGTTGCCCCAGCCTCCCCTCAGACCCACCCTTCTGCTGCCCATATCCTTATCCTTGGACACCCCCCCAGCTTACTCCTTAACCAATATACCTCACTTCTGATACAAGATAACTGTCTACAGAGTGGGCAGCCTCCCTCTCTCCAGGCCCAATTTAGAATTATTGCCATCCCACAGCCTGTACAGCCTACAACCCTTCCAAAGATGCCTGCCATGGTGGAATATGGCCACCCTGTTTATCCCCTCTGTTTATAATGGCACCTTTTTCTCAGTCCCTTTCCCTGGAATACAGTTTCTCTCTATACTGACTGTAGTTATTTACAAACCCAATTTCAACCCCACCAATAAAGTTCCAAAGTCTCACAAACATACAGTCCAGTGTGTGTTCGGTCCCACTAAGAGTGTGTAAGCAGACATCAGGTACCGTATGATGTCACAGGCCCACTCAGCTGCTGTTGCTTCAAATTTCAGTCCTAAAACAGAAATACTCAGCCTTTCAATCCCAACCCCCAGTGGTTTTTCAGTATTTAGGCAAACAACACATTTAAATTTCCCTCTAATTAACCCTGACAAACAACTGTCCCCAAACCTCAAAAAGTTACAATATCACAGCCCAAGTAACAGTTCTAATTCAAGGTAATAATTTTTACCACATAGAGCTAATTTCACTTACAAACTATTCCAATATTTCAGTTAAAACAGATTATAAACCCAGACCTCTGTCCAACCAACCTGCTGCTTTGAGTTCCCAAGTGAACAATGGAGGCCAGGGTAATTCCTGTTTAAAGACAAGGTAATTGCAGCTAATGTCCCTTCCCCCAAACACCAGGCAAACAACACATTTAAATTTCCCTCTAATTAACCCTGACAAACAACTGTCCCCAAACCTCAAAAAGTTACAATATCACAGCCCAAGTAACAGTTCTAATTCAGGGTAATAATTTTTACCACATAGAGCTAATTTCACTTACAAACTATTCCAATATTTCAGTTAAAACAGAATATAAACCCAGAGCTCTGTCCAACCAACCTGCTGCTTTGAGTTCCCAAGTGAACAATGGAGGCCAGGGTAATTCCTGTTTAAAGACAAGGTAATTGCAGCTAATGTGCCTTCCCCATAACACCAGGCAAACAACACATTTAAATTTCCCTCTAATTAACCCTGACAAACAACTGTCCCCAAACCTCAAAAAGTTACAATATCACAGCCCAAGTAACAGTTCTAATTCAAGGTAATAATTTTTACCACATAGAGCTAATTTCACTTACAAACTATTCCAATATTTCCGTTAAAACAGAATATAAACCCAGACCTCTGTCCAACCAACCTGCTGCTGTGAGTTCCCAAGTGAACAATGGAGGCCAGGGTAATTCCTGTTTAAAGACAAGATAATTGCAGCTAATGTCCCTTCCCCAAACACCAGGCAAACAACACATTTAAATTTTCCCTCTAATTAACCCTGACAAACAACTGTCCCCAAACCTCAAAAAGTTACAATATCACAGCCCAAGTAACAGTTCTAATTCAGGGTAATAATTTTTACCACATAGAGCTAATTTCACTTACAAACTATTCCAATATTTCCGTTAAAAACAGAATATAAACCCAGAGCTCTGTCCAACCAACCTGCTGCTGTGAGTTCCCAAGTGAACAATGGAGGCCAGAGGGGAAGAAGAGGGGCAGTTTAGAGGTGCAGTCAGGGGAATCTCGGGTTACTTGATGGAGGCTGACATAGAGTGTCGCAATAAATTTGAGCTACTAAGCAACCTAGAGGGGGAGGAAGGGGCTGGTGGAAATGAGAAAACTTATACAGAGGCTGGGGCGAGGGAGTCTGATACCCATAGGGCATCACAGACCGGCAATGGAAAGGATAGAAATAATCCCAGGGGGAGAAGGGGAAACATATATGTTAAGCAAATGGGGGAGATGCAACATATTCCAGACATGAGAGAGGAGAGCATGATTGGAGAGAAACTGGGAGACAAGGAGGTGGGAGAGGGCCCCTTTCAGCAGGGGTCAGTACAAGGATAGGAGCCCTAGCTGAGGGGACCCACAGAGACCCTGGAGGCAGGAGTACTATTACAAGGGGGAGGATGGCGGTGTGGGGGAAGGAGAAACCATCAGGGCCAGGATAAATGGTTCAGATAAGAGAGGTTAAAGGGACACCTATTCAGAAGGAGTTTGAGTTAAGTGGGCAAAATAGCAAGGAGGCAGAAAGGGAGGGTGACAAGGGGTCTCTAGTAAGGCAGGAAGACTCCCAAATTGAGATCATGAATAAAGGGGGAAGGGGGCTGAGAGGCATAGTGGAGGTAACCATAAGGATGATGGCGGTGTTAAGGTTCTGTTATTGGGAGACTCGATGATTAGGGGTATCCAGTGGGAGGGACAGGGGTGGATGCCATAGCCAGTGAGAAGGTAGTGTGTATTCCTGGGCTGACACTGCACAGAGCAAAGTTCATGGTGTATGAAATGGTTAGGGATTGTGGAGGAAACGGGTTTCCTGGTGCATTTGGGAACTAATGATCTAGAGGAAATAGCGTTTTGGAAATCCAAGCAGAGGTTCAAGAACTTGCCAGAGTCTGTCAGGATAATGGATGCAACATTTCCTTTTAGGAGATATTGCCAGTACCAAAGGCCTCAGTGGAGAAAAAATAGAGATCACAGAGGTTAATGACTGGCTCAGGAAGTGGGGTGAAGGGGAGTGGGTTGGGGTGTTAGGGAACTGGAATGGAGTTTGGGAGGATAGGGACTATATGCCAAGGACAGGTTTCATCTTGCCCCATTAGGGAAGGAAGTCCTTAAACAGGGGATGGCTGACTACATACAAGAAAGCTGGGGTTTAAACTTGTGAGGGGGAAGGGATAAGGAGGGGCTGACCAAAGCCCTCTCCTCCAGATGAGGAAGTAGCCTTCACACCCAAGGGAAGGGGTAAACAGATTGGGGATGGAGGGTTCTCAGGAGGAGCAGAGGAGGATGGAAGTATAAGGAATCTGGGTGGGTTCGACAAGAGAATCAGGGATAAGGGGTGGGGTTGGTGTTAGTAAATGCCAGGAGCTTGGGAAACAAGTTGCAGAGTTCCAGAGCCATGCTGTTCAGGGGGTGGATGTGGCGGCGGTCACGGAAACGTGGGCCAACAAAAACCATGAGTGGGACCTAAGCGTGAGGGTACACTATGCTCAGGAAGGATAGAAAGGAGGGCAGAGGGGTGGAGTGGCTATGTTCATTAGAGATGACATAGAAATTGCTAGGGTAGAAGAGGCAGAGGGAAAGCGTGGAGGCCTTATGGGTCACTTACGATCCTCAGCAGGAAATAAGGTCAAGCTGGGTGTAGCATATAGGCCCCAGGATGAGTGAGGTTCTAGAGGATGGTTTGCTGGACAACATCATTGCCCAGTGTGGACCAAAGGGAAGGAGTGGTGTTGATGGGGACCTTAATATGCCAGGTACAAACTGGGGAACCATGTCCTCTAAGGTGGCCAAGGAGCAGAGGCTGCTGGATGGCTTCCAGGATGTTTTCTTAACACAGCATGTGATGGAGCCCACAAGGGAGGGCATGTCCTGGATGTAGTTCCTGGCAGATGGGGATCTGGTAAGGGACATGGTTGTACAAGACCCCTGACTGGGAGCGACCACAATACTGTCTGGTTTCAACTAAGCATGGGGGAAGGGGGGGTGAGATCTAGGACACTGGCAGTGGACTTCAGGGGGCAGACTTCATGGGCATGGGAAATATTCTCAAGGATCACTTGATGGGGATTACCTCAATGACAAGTGTGGAAAGGAGATGGGAGGTCATAAAACGGGGACTTCATGAGGCAGTCAGGATCTGCACTAAGTTGAAACATAAGGGAGCAAGGTCACATAAACCATGCTGGTGGTCCAGTGAGGTACAGGTAGCAGTCAGAGAAAAGAAGGCAGCCTACAAAAAATATAAAACAACAAGAGGGGATAGGGATAAGGAAATGTACCAGCTTGCATCTAGAAAAGTCACCCACGTATGGTGAGGAGCAAAGTCCAGTAAGAGCAGCGGCTGGCACAGGGGATACATGGAGGGAAAAGGGTTCTTCCGTACATTGGGGAGGCGGAGAAAAACTAAAGGCCATCTCAGCAGATTGAGATCAGAAGGAGGGTGGGTGGAAGAGGCGAGGGACCAGGCAGAGGTATTTAACAAGTACTTTGCCTCTGTGTTCACTAGGGAGGGATGGGATATCTACAAAGCAAGGCACGAGGGGATAGAAACATCAGTAAGTGGGATCAGAGACAACAAAAATGGAGCAAGGGAGAGAGAGGTACCCCAGGGGTGTCACATCTGGGTAAAGATAAAAGGCCAGGTGGAGGGAGGGACGGATGATGCTATCTCTGCCAAAAGGTGTGGTTAGCCCTCAAGGCCCTAAAGAAAGACAAATCTCCTGGGCTGGATGGCATTCATCCGAGATACTATAGAATTGGTGGACATACTGGCTGCACCCTGGCGGAGCTTTTCAGCAGGTCACTTGAGACAGGAAGGGTACCTAGGGATTGGCGAGAGGCACATGTGGTACCAATCCATAAAGGGGGGTCGAGGGAAGTACCAGGTAACTATAGACCCATCAGTTTGACCTCGGTGGTGGGAAAATTAATGGAGAGTATATTAAAGGAACGATTGGGGGTGTACTTGGAGGAGGTGGGAGGTCTGGATAGTCGGCAACATGGGTTTGTGCCAGGTAGATCATGTCAAACCAACCTTGTGGAGTTCTATGAATGGGTAACATCAGAACTGGACAGGGGTAAGCCTGTGGATGTATTATTCTTGGACTTCAGCAAGGCGTTTGACTCTGTCCCCCACAATGGTCTGGTGGAGAAACTGATGGGGTTAGGAGTAGGCCCTTTGATGGTCAGATGGATTGAAAACTGGCTAGCTGGGCGCACTCAGAAGTAGTGGTCTGTGGGGAGCTCTCGAACCCTAGAGGTTGGTAGTGGGGTACCAGAGGGCTCGGTCCTGGGTCCGATCCTGTTTAATGCATACATATCGGACATCAGGGAGGGTATAGGGTGTGAAATGAGTCTCTCATGGATGACTCCAAGATGGGAGCAGTAGTTGAGGGAGAAGAGGGAGGTTGGCCCTGCAAGGACCTGGACACCCTGGAAGCTGGGCTCACACATGGAAATTAAATTTCAATATCACCAAAGTGCAAGGTGTTGCATCTTGGTGGGAAAACCTAAACACAGGTACACCCTGGGAGGGAGGCTGGAGGCCTCAATAGGGAAAAAGACCTAGGGGTCATGGTGGATGCATGTATGAATAACTCTGAGCAGTGCAGGAGAGCGGCTAGCAAGGCAAACAGGATGTTGGGATGCATCGAAGGGGATCACCTCTAGGAGCAAGGAAGTGATTCTGCCACTGTACAATGGACTGGTTAGACCACACCTTGAGTACTGTGTACAGTACTGGAGACCACACTAAAGAGGACATACAGCTCCTAGAGAGGGTACAGAGGAGGGCAACAAAGATGATACGAGGGCTAGGGGATTTGACGTATGAGGACAGACTTGAGGAGTGCTGCCTGTTTTCACTGGAGGAGAGGAGAGACAGGGGGACATGATTGAGGTCTTCAAGTACCTCAAGGGAATACATAGGGTAAACATGGAGGGGATCTTTAGATTAAAGCAGGGAGGCATCACCAGAGGGCATGGTTTGAAGTTGGAAGGTGGAAGGGTAAGGGGGGAAAGAGGAGGAGGTTTTTCACTGAGCGGGTGGTGGACCCTTGGAATGCACTGCCTGGTGAGCTAGTTCAGAGATCCACAGTGGAGGGCTTCAAGAGAGGATGGGACAGACACAGAAAGTGGATGTATCAGATGATGTCCTGTCCCAGGGGGTGGGGATGGATGATAAGGGTTTCTGGAGCACAAGAGATGGGAGGGTCTCTGCACCCAACTAAGGATCTAAAGTTCGAGCAGACTCGATAGACCGTAAGGCCTAATCTGCTGGCAAATAGTATGTTAGTATGTTAGTACTGGAGGGGGTGCAGGAGGGCAACAAAGACGCTGTGGAATGGAAGGGACACAGACTATGACAGTAGACTGAGACCTGAATATGTACACCCTGGAGGATAGATGGGACAGGAGGGGACATGATAGAGACATTCAAGTATCTGAGGCGGGGAATCAATAAGGATAAGGTAGATAGGGTCTTTGAGTTAAAGAGGGGGAGGGTCACCATGGGACATGCGCTAAGAATAATTGGGGGGGTTGGGATTTAGGAAAGAAATGAGGAGACACTATTTCACAGAGGGGGTGGTAGCAAAATGGAATGCCCTACCAGAATGGGTGATGATATGTAAATCTGTGAACAGTTTCAAAGGGCATGGGACAGGGAGGGGGTGGCAGTGGGATGACAGATGGGAGAGGAGTGGGGTAGCTGCACACTCGAGCAGACTTAGCTGGACCCGGTGGTCTGTTTCTGCTGGCACATTCATATGTTCGTATGTTCCATCTCTACAGGCTTTGCTTTAATTATCCTACTGGGTATTTCTGGTTTGCACATTGCATGCAAGAATCATTTTTAGAACTGTGATATAGTTTATGACCCTTGCTTGATCATTCATTGTTGGCACAATGCATCCATGTTCTGCTGTAGAACTTTGCGGCTGAGAAGGACATAAACTACATAGAATTCTGAAATGTTACTTAAACACCAGAGGGTAGATGAGAAACACCCACTGAGGTAACTAAAAAGCCTTTAGAAATGGAACAATTACATAATTAGAAAATATAAACAGCTTCCAGTGAGCAAGATGTCTTCAGATTCAGTGCTGTGCCCCATTAACACATTTAGTGTTCACGTGGTGTGTGATGCAGTATCTACCAAGTACACCCAAGCAGTTGCTAATGAGTTCTAATCCAAAATTAAGCTGTCTGCATTTTTACATTGTCCTACAGACTCTTACCAGGTGAGCATAGTAAAGAGCTGCTAATGAGCCCATAGCCACTTGCATTTTTTTAACATTTGTTCTACAAATGAATCAACAAAGTCCAAGAGGGTAGCATCTTTCAAAAAAAAGAGGTGTGCAAGAACAAGGGGGCACAATTTGAAGATAGAAGGGGGGCGGCTCAGAAGTAATTTAAGGAAGTATTTTTTCACAGAGAGGGTTGTGGATGCCTGGAACGGCCTTCCGGAGGAGGTTGTGGAGTCAAAAACAATGGTGGAAGTCAAGCATGCATGTGACAGTCATAATTCTAGGGGGTGGGGGTAGGAAGAAGTAGGCTGCTGGTTAACTAGGATCTGCAGCTTATCCATTAGGTAAGGAAATGGGCAGACTGGGTGTGCCAAGCAGTCCTTATCTGCCATCAAATTCTGTGTTTCTATGTTACTAATGCCATCAGGATCTCATAAAGATCTGCTAATGAGTCATGAGTTAGCTTAATCACACATTTTGTCCCACATTTGTGAAAGCATTCCAGGTCTGAGACCTCTAGAAAAAAAACTGAGTTAATGTAGCAAATATTTTTCAGCCTGGATTAGCACTTTAATTTGCTTTAAAAAGGAGTGTGGGTCTTTTGGTATTCACCTCAGGGCTCTACTGGCACGTCACCCAGGTATACCACCCACCAGCTGGGTCCCTACGCCAAACTGTATCTGCCTCAAAAAGGTTTAACTATATAACAGCAACCCAAAATAAACGTAACTGAGGTGTGGTCCCTAGCCCCAGCCAATGTGCAGGTAACTGGTGGAGAGCTAGCTAAATAAGAGCCATACATCTTCTTTTACAAACCTTATCCAATGGTAGCTACTTACACTTGCTCATTCAGACTCTAAATGAGAGGTGCTACTACATATGGCAAACAAAACAAGAAGTTAGTGCACCCTCACCCAAAAAAGGGGTAAACCTGTAGCTCTTGTCAACCACAACATGAGACAGCCAGAGAAATAAAATCCTCCTGCATATATTTTTTTGTCACAGTACAAGACAGTGCCCACAGGGAAGGGCTTTGACGCAGTGGCATTTAAACATGCGTGGGACAGGTATAAGGGAACAGAGGTGGAAAGGAGGGGTGAAAAGTCATTGATCAGGTAGGGTTAGTCAGAGGCTGCAAGCTGGTATAGGGCGTATTATGAAAAGACTGGATGGGCCTACTGGTCCTTATCTGCCGACAGTTCCTCCCATGTTTTCCATAGAAATCTAATGCAATCCTGTCCTATTGAGCCAGGCATAATGTAATAGTGTATGCTTATTTTAAAAAAAAAAAAAAAGGCAGTAGCATAGCAACCTTATCAATGCCAAGCTTCTCTTAAATGCGAAAAAAACCAAGACAATGATTTTCTCGAGACGTGCCTTGTCTGGTGCCCTACCTACCACTAAAAACTTCATAGTTACCTCCTAGGTGAACCCTTGGAAGTCGTACCTAAATTTAAATATCTAGGTATGTGGATAGACAACAAGCTTTCCTTCAACGACCACATCGAGGATCTATCAAAGAGGCTTAAAGCTCGCTTGGGTTTCTTCTTTAGAAATAGGACCCTCTTTTCTCTCGCGACCTGCAAAAGACTTGTCCAAGCAACATTCCTTCCCTTGCTTGACTACGGAGACATTGTCTTTATCTCCTCCCCAACCTTGAACCTATCTAAACTGGACGTACTCTATCACCGTGCTCTTCGCTTCACTACTAACTCTACGTACAGGACCCACCACTGTGATCTTTATGCAGCAGTTGGGTGGACCTCTCTTGCCACCAGACGCCTCCTGCATGCTAGCATTTGGACCATCAGGTTACTACTCCACAAACTGCCTGTCTGTTTAACGTCTCTCGTACACATCTCGCATAGCGCCTGCTCCCTAAGGAAATCCGACCTTATCCTACTAGATGTTCCCAGGACAACGTACCACAGCTGGCCAAAGAGCTGTCTCATACGCCCTCCCAAACATTTGGAACCAACTACAAGCCATGCTGAAGCTAACCAGCATCGTATCAATTATAAAACACTAGCTATCTCTAAATTAAAAGACATATGTAGGTGCTACTAGGCCCCCAACGCCAAGTCAACTTCCTAGGTACCAACTGGCCCTCTACTTATTAAGCTGAAATGTGTTGCATAATTTAGGGCAAGGTTAAAGCTGGAACGTACTGCATATATAGCATAAAGACTTCTATTGTATATACTTCTTGTATTATATATATTTTTTTCTTTGTTCTACATTTTATATCTCCTGTCTATGTAATTGCGAACTGTATGTGTATGTGCCTCAGGACCTCCTTGTGAATGAGCTTGCTCAACGGAGTCTTTCGTGCAATAAACTTGAACTTGAACATAGCAAATGCTGTTTTCACAGTTTCCAACAGTCACATCTGCATAGTTAGAGAAAGCCTGAAAACTACCACACTTCCCAATTGTAATTATAAAGAAAGCTTCCAGGGGGGAAATCATAATTGTAACATTTAATCATAAAATGTACATTATTAGTACTACTAACATCTACAAATTCAGTGCCACTAATCAAATATAGTTCAGATCATTACCCCAAATTCACCAGAGCAGAGAAACAAATCTGAACTGATGCAGAACTTTACCAGTAGCTATCTAGCAAATTACATGTAAACAGTAACAATGAACATGTAAATTTATTACAAATGTATTTATTTATTGAATTGTGATGACCGGGTAGGCCCACTGGGACCTGGAGATCCCTTTTTCAGGGGCGACCCGGGAGTTACAGGACTAGTATGGTACACAGTTAGTACAGATATAGCTTTTGGCATGCAACATTCTGACATATATAGCAGTGTTAAATTACATAGCAGGTTACATTGATTATTGAGGTGTACAATATAGGAGAGCCAGAGCCTTAACTGAGTCACAATTACTCGAGTAGAATATCTTGGGAGGAGAGACATTGGAGAAGGGTTAGTGCTGCCAGCTCAGGTGGTAGTGATGAGAATGAGATCGTCGGGGCCCCTGTCTTCTTTGTGTTTGCGTAGGCGGAGTGACCTTGTGGCCGGTCGTTTCCCAACTTCAGCTTGCCAGTGAGTTGCCTAACTTGCTTAGGGAAAGGAAATCAGGCAGGCGGCGGGCCCACCGACCGGGCAGCATGAATAGTGACGCGGTGAGCAGCATGAACAGGCTAGCGAGGTGATACGAATATGAAAAAACGTATATAACAAAATGAAGGAACTACTAACTAGGAAGGTATGTAATGCTGGGCTGCTGCTTTTCTAATTGAAAAATGAACTTTTTTGTGTGTGTGTGTGTGTGTGTATACAGTGTATTTTTGCATATGTTGGACTTGGGAGTGCAGCAGGGATTTGGGAAGAGTCACCGCTTCAAGTGCTAACTGCCCATACATGCAGGGGGTCGACGGGGGCCTCCCGCGGCCACGGTGTTTGCGGGTGCCTAACACCGGCCCTGACATGAAGGCAAAACACTGAATGATGTGACAAAATATGTTTCAGAAGTATGTAAGCACTAAAAATGGCTCAAAAACCTGACCAACACAGAGCAAAACTGGATTACCTGATAGGGACCCTGAAAACCTGATCACCAGGTAAAAAAATGACAGGTGGCAACCCTATATGTGCTGTTTGCCTAGTGAGAGGGGAGGCACAATTTTTTGTCTTGCATTATTCACTTTGGAACAGAAGAGGGAGGAGTGGTCAGGGACGTGGCTGCGTTTTATTTTCTTGTGTTTTAATTGTAATATTTGAATAGTTTGTACTTTAAATTAGTATTGTGAGTTACAACTGTTACTTGGGCTGTGATGGTGTAACTGTTGGGGCTGTATTAGATACTGAAAAGCCACTTGGGGTTGGGCTTGAAGGCTGTGAGGGAGGAACTTCTGGAAATGCTAAATGCCCGTATGAACTAACTTTTAAAGCTAATAGTCGGGTGGTAAAAGTTCAGACACAGGGGATGTAGGTGGGTGGAGATACAAAGGTTTACCAAGCCCACAGTGTTTCTTGCAATGATTGTTATGATATGAAAGCTAGCCTTATGTGATGTCATATTTGGATTTGATATATACTAAGGTGGTAATGTATTACTAAACTACAGATCTAGCATACTCAGAGATGTAATACACTGAGGGGATTGTACTGTGTTACTGTATTAATGTAGTACACTGAGGGGATTGTATTAATGTGTTACTGAGTAAAGGCCATCAAATGAGGACCAGGTGATTAAAGAAGGACTGCTGTCGGACTTGTAATAGAGCATGTAAGTACGAGAGTAAGGACTGGGGAATAGGTGTAGGGATACACTTAAGCCAAATGAGAGTAATGAGTAGTAGGTGCAAAGGGCTGGGGGTGGGGGAGACATGAGGGGTGGTGGAAGTGGATGGAAACGGATTAGGGTTGGTGACAGCTGCAGAATAGAGGGTGGAATGATGGGTGCCGTGGGGTGGGGGGGGCAGGCACAGGGAGGATAATGAGTTGCAGTGGATGTGGGCGGCTGTTTGGATGAATTTATTACGAAAACTGGGAGGCTGTCCAATTTGCTGCAGGCTAAGAAAATTGGGGGGTGAAGTAATGGGTTAATGGAGGGAACTAAGGACAGTGAGGGAGGTGGGAACTGGGGCAGGAGTGACCCCACTGGGGCAGGGAGATGCAGAGAGGGAACTGCAGAGCTAAAGATGGGGATATATGGAGGATGGGGGGAGGTGAGCAGAGGTGCAGTAAGAGGACGGAGGGATCAGGGAAGGAGGAAGGAGGCGATGGGCACCACTGCTGGGTTATCGAGCAATAGGTTTGCAGTGTAGGCAGGAGAAGAGGATATATCAGAGCTGTGAGGGGGGAGGGATAGGGAAGCTCCAAGAGGCAGGAATTACAGTGGGAAACAGAGATGGAAGAAGAATGGTAGGGTGGAGTAGAGAGAGGCAGTAACAGGAGGGAGAAGGCAGGGGGGAATGATGCAAGGCACAGAAGGTGCAGATGAGAGATGTAAGTAGGGAGGCAGCGGGGTTCGTGGGGGAGTGGACAGGGATCACAGTGGAAGGGGGGGTCAAGATTGGAATGATGGTAGGGGTGTTGGTGCTGGGGGACTCCATACTGAAGAGTATTGGATGGAGAGGAAGGGGGAAAAGGCACAGTCTTATCTGGGTCGAGGCAATTCTGGGGTTGACCGCAGACAGGGCAGGCACTTCTCAAGTGCGAAAGTAGAGGGATGATGAAACCACACGTGGTGGTGCATGTGGGAACAAAGGACTTGGCCGGGGAAACAGTGGAGGTGGTGAAGGGGAGGTTCAAGGAATTGGGTAGACAATTTGAGGAGATGGGGGGGTGTCTGTGGCATTCTCTGAAGTTCTACCAAGTGCAAGTACAGGAAGAAAAAAAAAAAAGGATAGAGGAGTTCAGTGGGTGGTTGAGGGACTGGTGTCAGACTGGGGCAGGACCTGGGACCCATGGCGACCTATCATGAGGGAACAGGTTACGTTTGAGCAAGGGGAGGCGTACTCAAACAGGGATTGAAGGTATATTTCAACAAGGGTGGATTTAAACTAGGAAGGAGGGGTGGTGAGGGACCGTTGTTAGAAACAGTGTCCGGAATGGGGAGCATAGGGTGCTCATCCCCCCTAGTTAGAGGTGAAGGCAGTGAGGAGGGGGCACAGAGAGGACCGGGGGGGGGAATGGTAAGGTTGGGGAGGCAACAGGCTGGAAGGTGGTATCACTGAATGCAATAAGCCTAAGTTACAGAACTGCAGAGTTACAGGTTCTCTTGGCGGTGGAATTGGTGGACATAGTGCCCATCACGGAAACGAGGGCCACCCAGTACCAGGACTGGGATATGATGAGATAATCCCAGGGTACAGGCTGTTCAGAAAGGATAGGGCCAAAGGGAATTGGGGAGGTGGCGATCTATGTGAGGGAAGGGGATTAAGTACGTAAGGGAGGAAGGGGAAGAGGGGAGGACAGAGGCTCTTTGAATGCAGTTCCAGGATGCGTGAAATAGTACACCGAGGATAGGGGTAGCGTACAGGCCACCATCACAGGGTTGTGACCTGGACCGGAACTGGCAGATCAAATTCGAAGAGTAAGCAGGAAGGGAAGCACAGTGGTGGTGGTGAATTTCAACGCTCCAGGGTGGATTAGAGCTCACCTGCCACCATGAGTGCAAGAGGTCCTGTCAGAAGCTTTTCAGGACAGCTTCTTGACACAGCTGTTACAGGGGCCGACATGGCTGGAAAGAACTTTGGACCTTGTATTGGATAATGGGGAAGCTGTAAGGAACCTAGAAGTGGGGGAACCGCTTGCTGGGAGTGACAACTACTTGGCGTGATTCATGCTAAACATGTGGAGGGACATGGGCACGGGTACAAGGGTGGTTGAGTTTAGGGGTGGACTTTGGGATGATGGGGGAAATTCTGAGAAAGCACCTTGCAGACATCCAGCAACACATGGATGCAGATCAGAAATGGAATATAATAAGGAGAGGGCTGGCAGAGGCAACAGAGACCTGTGCTAGGAAAAACAAGCATTTGTCAATGCCAAATGTTGTTTCGCTGGCATTGGCATTGGTAATGCAGGAGTTAGAGATGCACAATTGGAATGGCAGTGAAGTATTGAAGTGACGCCAACCCCATCCCCACCCTGCAGAGACCGGGCATTGGGGTGTGCCTTTGGGTCGTCTGCTATAACGCTCATGCCATTTTCCATCACTCTACCCTGTAGACACTGACAAGTGTCGTGGTGTGCTTTGGGGTCTTTGGGCATTGTACTTACCCCATTCCATAAGGAAATACGCTGAAGTGGGTGCAGTATAAGAGAATGGGGGGAACTTTGTGGCCGAAGACTGCAAGGTACACCACAGTGCCTGTCACTGGCTGCAGGGTGGGGGTGGAATGGCGTGAACATTATAGCCAATGATCCCAAGTCACACCCATGATGCCTGTCCGTCTCTACAGGGTGTGGTGCTACAGATGGAAACCCTAACGTCGTAGGTGTGTGTTGGTATTTTTACTCCAGATTTTCAACATGGGCTTTTTGTGAGCCCACCTCATGAAGAGCGGTACTATCAATTTGCTAGCTGAAAGGTAGTTTTGCACAGTGGCTATGCCATTTGGTGACACTGGGATGAAAACACATTTTGGGCAGTATGTGGAAAATGACAACTGTATTGTTCATGAGGAGATGTAAAAAAATGGCAATATTGAAAATCTGGAGTGAAAATTTGAACAATTGTTGAAGACATGAGCATGCATAGAAACTGTGCAACACACGTCTGTAACCCAATTATTTTTGAATTTTTTTAACCACATTTTTAACGTAGGCATTTTAGGACCTCCCCTCATGAACAGTGGCACTGTGGTTTTGTTAATTTATCCCAGATGTTGATTTCTCACAGTGACCACGCCATTGTGCGTCACAGGTGTGAAAACACGTTTAGGGCAGGATGTGAAAAATGACAACTGTGCTGTTCATAAGGAGGTGTGACAAAATGCTAGTGTTGAAAATCTGGCATGAAAATATTGCAAATTTGCAATGTTACAAGGGTGCGTGGAAACTGCGCAATGCACACTTGTAACACAGTCATTTTATGGAATTTTGTCACCAGATTTTTAACATGGGCATTTTAGGACCTCTGCTCATGAACAGTGTCACCGTCATTTCCTCAGACTGCCGTGAAAACACATTTTGGTCAACTGTTCATGAGGAGGTGTGGAAAAAAGCCAGTTTTGAAAATCTGGAGTGAAAATATTACAAATTCATGAAGTTACAAGTGTGCGTGGAAACTGCGTAATGGGACTTCCAGTGGCGTCAGCAGCTCGAATGGCAGCTTAGAGTCGGAGAGCTCCCAGCTCAAAGTTAAATCGATAGGCATCCATAACAAATGAACATGCAGTCACCAGGCAAAATAACAAGATCAAAAGCGGGGACCAGCAAGAATATACAGACCCCGGTCCAGAAGTTACAACTAATGCTACAGGGAGGTAGGGCCCCACGACTTGGGGTCTGCTGAGGCAGGCTATGGTTGTAGATGCAGGGCCAGGCAGGAATGCATGCGAATTGGTGGCTTCGATTCTACAGACAGCCAAAACTGTACAGAAAATCAACACCTCACTGACTGAACTAAGAACCCACATAGGAAAAATTGAACACAGAACGGACAAGCTAGAGATGGGTCTGACAAGCGGTCCTAGAGCAAGCGGACCGCCACGACCCGCCTCCTATTATTCCTAATGGCACGAGAAAGGGAGCTACGGGCCAAACTAGAAGATATTGAAGGAAGGAGCAGCCACAAAATCTACTTGGATCTATGGCATACCCGAGGAGCTGAGGATGGAGCTACGGATGCAATCACTTTCTTACAAAACGCTTTGAGGACTTACTGAAACCACCTCCAGAATTTGGCATCTCCATGGATCGTTCACCATTCCCTCGCAGGCGTCCCATTGAGTCAGGCATCGCCCACCCAAGATCCTTTGTAATAAGGCTATCAATTATACATCAAAGGAGGAAATCCTTAAAAGAGCCTGGAAGCAGCAAAAAATTATGTTTGGGTCTCACCGAATAACGCTAGACAACGACTACACTGTCGGGGTTCAGGAAGCTCGTTGCACCATGTGGCCCATTTTGAAACAGCTTAGATCCAGAAATTTAAAGGCGCAGATGTTATTCCCTGCGCATCTGCGAGTGGAGACAGGACAAGGCACCAAAATCTACGAGGATCTTTTGGAAGCTAATGGTTTTCTCGAGGAGATCGGAATACCAGTACCTAATCTTGAGAAAGAAAAAATAGAAAAGGAGCTGCGGCGCTCGGCCTGGTCGGTTGCACGCAAAGGGCTGACTCGCCATGCTAACCCCCACACCACTAATCTGCGAGCGGATGTCACCGCGCTCCTCAAACCTTATGTGTCAGCGGTTCAAATAACTGGAACACCACCACGAGAGACCTTTGCAGCTGAAGTACGAGACCAGGCGACGACCTCTGTTTTGAGCAGATCCACAGTAGACTGAATAATGAATCGGACATTAAGGGGCTGTAAAGGGACGTGAGTACCTGTCAATGGGGACTTATTCTGTGGAAAATAAATGGGGACATGAGCAATAACGGACATGATGGCACGATGTGGGACTTGAGTCGGGGGGGGGGGGATACATACCGAAATGGATCAGAGAAGGCCCTCTTGGGGCTGATGAGGGCTCGGGGGAAGGAGGGTGACAGAGATTGAGTAATTTGGGAGATGGCTGGTTACCCTCCAGGACACCTCTTTTTTCCACTATGCCTGGCTTAGAGATGCCGAAAGGCGCAGAAGAAATATAAATGTGTACAACTGTAGACGGAGGGAAGTATGAGATATTGCCCTTCCCCCCCAAGATCATCCCAAATGAAGCCTGGTGAGAAGAGCTACAGAAATAGGGCCACATAAAGTCTGGTTTGTTCAGGGCAGGAGGGAACTTTCTCTTCCTGTCTATGTTCGAGTGGGATTGGGAAAATGTTAATGAGACTTGGACACTGGAAATGGCTAAAGTAGGACTTGACAGATGTAAGGGTCCTGCCTTAAGATATGGGATACTGGTAAAAGCGGAAGGGGGGTATAGGAAGTAAAGATTATTGGAAAAGGCAAGGTTTGAAAGAGACGAAACAAATTAATAATATGGGATGGCCTTGCCTTTACAGCCAGAAGGCTGGGAGGGCACAGTTTTATGTCTCCTGAGGACTCTCCCTTTCTCCAAGACTTGCTTTGGGGGCAGAACAAGGTAGTTTGCCTTCATATGCACAGACCGGGAGATGTGTTTCTCTCTATCCCGGTCTGAAGGGGGAAAAGAGGCTGGGAGGGGAAGGCACTCTGAGCGATTACAGCTTGAAATGAACATCGTTTGTTTACTGACTCTGCTGACGTCTGTATTACCCCAGAGCCCTGGGTTAGAACCCAAAAACGGTGCTCTAAAGAGGGAAAGCCCAAAACATCTTACAGGGCTAAGTGTCCCAAATGGGACACAAACCAATCCGACTATCTGGAGTTGGGCTGACCTAGGAAGCAGGAGTTTCCAATGGGGAACTACCACCTCCCCTCTGGGCCACACATCTCCAAAACTGAAAATACTTAAGAAAAGTAAAGCTAAAGGAGGGTTACCCTCTAAATGTTTAAAGAAGGTTATCAACCTGTCATTGAAATTGGTGAAGTTTGAATCACTGGTTATTCAGTGATACATTGTTAAGAGTCTTATACTTTTATTTAAAGAGGACAAAGTTGAATATGTTTTTAATTTTACACTGGTTGGCTGGTGGTTTAGAGCCAGCAGATTGTTTTTATTAATCAGATATAAAGTAAGGCACAGGATAGTTATAAACAAGTGCATATTCCAATTAGTAGGGATAGAAAGGAGAGACAGTCTCAAGCAAGAAATGGTTACACAGATCAGGGACGGAAAGAATGGGCCTTTCACAAACATTAAAGGATATAAGACACAAGGGAAAATTAGAAATCTAGACTATGGATAGGGTAAAATCCAAAATTGGTTCTCTCAATGTGAATGGTATAAACCATCCGATCAAGAGAAAACAACTTCAGAAATTTCTAAAGAGACAGAAGTGTGATTCACAATTTATACAGGAAACACATCTTTCTCCGAAGGAATCCCAAAAGCTAAAGAGTAGAGAATTCCCAACTGTATACCATGCGTCCCTCCCTAAGGGGAGGAAGAGGGAAGTCGCAATATTAATATCGTCCTCCCTCCCGTTTGTGGAGGAGGAGGAGGTAATAATAGATGCAGGGGCTAGATACGTGATGGTGGTGGGACGCATCCAGGAAATGCGGATAACGTTACTAGACGTGTATGCTCCCCCAGGCTCAAATATAGGTTTCTTTGCAGATTTATTTAAGCTACTAGGGGAGAAGGCAGGGGGAGTGGTGATTGCAGGGGGAGACTGGAACGTCGTTATGAACAGGACCCTTGACACGACCTCTGGTATCCGGGCACATAATGAGAGAGTCTCCAAATCAATGAAAAGACTCATGAGAGACACAGGACTGACGGATGTGTGGAGGGAAAAGTACCCACTAGCGCGGGACTATACATATTACTCCCCAAGATACAAAATTTACTCGAGACTAGATATGTTTTTTACATATAATAGAGATCTATCAGTTTTCGAGTCAGTCTGGGTGGGCTCTGAGAGCCTATCGGATCATAGGCCCATATATGCACAAATGGACCTCCAACTACCTAGGAAGCCGACACAATGGAGACTGAATGTCAGTTTGCTCAGGGATGAAAAAATACAAGAGGGGATACGGGAAATAATAAAACAGACTATTGAACTAAATGATAGTCCCGACACCAAGCCCCAAATTTTATGGGACACAATTAAGACAATGATAAGGGCAGGCTCATTTCAATTGCCATATATAAAAGAGGGAGGGGTAAACAAAAGAGCAGCTAAATCAGAAATTAATGCCTTGGAGGACAACAGAAAATAAAATTCTGTAGAAATAGAAAGAGAAATAAAGAGCTAAAGCAAAGACTTCAGAGAATACAGTTTTTAGAAGTTGAAAAGCTCTCTTATACACAGAACAGACTTACTATGAGGGGACCAAGGGCCACCCGCCTTTTGGCATACAGGCTGAAACAACAATCTGCCAGGGCTAATGTTGCAGGGCTCGGAACCCGGCCACTGGATGTATCTAAGTATAAATGGGAGCAAATAGCGGAAACGCTAGTCACATTTACAAGAATCTATACCAACCCAGTCTGACTTGCACCCACAGGAAGCTTAGATTTCTAGATACCTTAAAGCTACCTAGGCTTACAGAGACCCAGAGGCAGACCCTGGAAAGCCCAATACCCAACAGGATATTCTGGGCACAGTGAGAACTTAAAACAGGTAAATGTCCAGGACCGGATGGGTTCGGGGGCAAACTATATAAAATGTTCATGGTGGAGTAGCCCTATATTAAAAGCGGTCTATAACCAGGTATGGGTGGAGGGAAAGCAGTCCCCCCTCATGGAATTACACTACGATAACAGTGATCGAAGAAGGTAAGGACCTGAAAAGTGCGGATCATATAGGCCAATTCACTTCTTAATGTAGATTATAACATTTTACGGCTATAATAGCCAAAAGACTTCAACCCTTCTTGTAAACCTGATCCACCCAGACCAAACAGGCTTTGTAGAGGGCAGGCAGGCTCGGAGGGAGTAAGAAGGACTATAAACATGATTGATATTATTAATAAAACGTATCCCAGCTTGTCTTATGAGTTGGGCGCTGAAAAAGCATTTGATAAAGTCAGCTGGAACTTCCTCTTCCTGGTTCTTGGGAACTGGGTTTTCCATCAACATTTCTGGAGGCGATTAAAGCTTTATACGCTTCCCCTCAGGCCTATGTAAGGGTGAACGGTGGTATCTTACGGAGGTTTGACTTGGGGCGAGGTACCAGACAAGGCTGCCCACTGTCACCCCTCCTCTTCGACTTATATATAGAACCCTTAGCTCAGGCGATAAGAGAGGCAGAGGAGGTGAAGGGAGTGGAGGTAAACAGAGAAGACCATAAGATTTCTTTATATGTGGACGATGTCCTCTTATATATAACTAACCCGGACAAATCCATCCCTGAAATATGGTCCATCATAGATAAATTCAGTCAATACTCAGGGTTTACACTAAATAAAAATAAAACAGAAGTTTTGAAATTCTATTATAATCCCCATACCAGTATAATGCAACTCCTGGATGTGAATTGGAATAGAAGGAAAATAAAATACCTGGGCACCCAAATCCCAAAGAACCTAGCAATGTTATACTCGGTTAATTCTGAGCCAATCATAGCCCAGATTAGACAAGATATTAAGAGATGAGAGTCTTTACAGCTACCCCTCTATTCAAGGATACAATCGGTCTCAATGAATATCCTCCCTAAATACCTATACCTGTTTCAAAGTCTTCCAATAAAAATTCATAAGAACCAATTCCTAATATGGCAGAGGATGTTGGCAAACTTTATCTGGAATAATAGGAGACCCAGACTTAAAAATATAATAATGCAAACAAATAAAAAATATGCAGGCCGGAATATCCCTAATTTAGAAGACTACTTTTTAGCTACCCAGTTAAAATGGGCTCTTCTGTGGTTGGTTAAAACACACCCGGCCCGTTGGAAGGAAATAGAGGAAGCCCTAACAGATGGGATTCCCCTAGGGGCGAGAGTCCTGACACCGGGGGCTCAAACTAGAGATGGGAATACTCCACTTATGTCAGTACAAAATACACTGGGGTCCTTAAGACGGCTGTGGACCAAACATAGACTAGATGAAGAACTTTGACCTTTGAGGTGGTTCGCTTGGGACCCGGGCTTCTCCCTGTCCAGACAGGACCTTACCTTTAAGAGATGGGGAAGGTTGGGCCTATATTCCCTAAGCCAATTCCTAAATGGAAACATTGTTGTGGAATTTACTCAAATTAAAGATGACTTCTCTTTGAGACAGGCAGACTACTTTAGATATCTACAAATAAGGGCTTACATACACAAGTTGCAAAATCGATATACACAAACTAGAATCCCAACAGAGCTTATACATATCATAGTCGAAACCTTGAACTCAGTAAGGCCTAGAGGGCTGATCTCAAATATATATGGAGCTCTGAGAAATGGGAGAGGGAGTAAGACTTCTCTGATTAAAAATAGATGGGAAAGGGAGATGGGGGAACTCCTAGAGGACAAAGACTGGATCACTGCCCTAGCAATGGCCCATAGGACCACATCATGGAAGGTCAGGACAAGATTCTTTCTCGGGACATGGATATGTTGTTCATCCACACTCATTGGCAGGTATCCTTGCCGCTTTAAATCTTGCCGGAAGGTCTTCAAGCTTGCTCCTCCCACCCACCGGTGGTTTAACTCGGCTCCACCCCCATGGCCTTAGATCTTCCTTACCGCTTGGGCTCAGGTTCCTCCTTAGCAGCTCTGCGTTTGAGACTGAGTTCCTATTTCTCCGTTTATGATTTAAAAATAAATTTTGCGAAAAGACTTCAGTCTTGATCCTCGCGCGCGATGGACAATCGACTCCCGGTTCGGAGATGCCCATGCGGTGAAGATGTCTCGGACGGATCCACTCCCGTGTGTCTGCTTAGGCCTTGAGCACGACCGCGGGCTTGCGACCTGTGCTCATCTTTCAAGCCTCGTCCTCGAAGACCGTGCTGCCCGATTGCAACTGGGCCGTCCCGAGCGTTCCACGGTGAAGTCCAAGGAGCCCGGTTGGCGGTGTCAGCGGCGGGCTTCGGCGGATCAGCTCGGCCGGATGGTGCGCCCTCGAGAGAGGAGGCGGAGCGGGCCTATCTTCCTCAGCCGCGCATTTATCCGCTCTCTCTGGGCTCTTCTTCACGGCTTCCTTTAAGGAGCTTTGTCTGTCCTCTCCACTAAAGGAGAGGGCCCTACGTCTCTGAGGACCTTTTCTCGGTCAAAAGAGGGACAGGGGTAAGTCCCTCCGTCGGCCGCTCTTGGGAGGCGGAAAGGTCCTCTCCCAGTGGAAATGGGGCCGTCGGCTTGGTCGACCGCTCGGCTTCGGCCACTGGCCTCACGGTGTCCCCGTCAGGTCAGTTGACCGAGACTCCCACCGATGAAGTCGAGATTTTTCTCGACCCGTTGGACGGACTGTCGCCTTTAGCAGCCGAGATTCCCCTCTCCCCGGTTCCCCCGGGAGGAGTTGAGGATCCCGTGGGCTCGCCTGTGCCTCCGGTTCCGGAGCCCTCGGATGGACCATCCGAGCCGAAGGGAGTGCCGGTTCCGGCCGACACCTCCCCGCACCGATCTCGGAAATTCCGGGACTCTCGGTCTCGGTCTCGGACCTCTTCGCGGTCCAGCCGATCCCGTCATAAGCGGTCTCGGTCTCGGCTTACCCGCGGTAAGGCGGCGTCGCCCGCGATCCTCGATCCTCCTCCTCCCCGGACGAGGGGAAGACCCTGGCGTAAATTAAATCGGCCAGTGCGAGGACCTTATGTTACAACAGCTCCTCCTGGCGGGAGTAAGCCGACCCGTCGCCTTCCCGGCCATTAAGTAGCTGTCACCGGGCGGCCGACACAACCCTCGACTTATCCGAGGCCTATCTATCCAGGCGGTTGTTGGCCAAAACCAGCTGCTCCACCGATTCGGTGGAACCTCCGCCTCCACAGCCACCAACTGGGGCTCCGACCAAGATTACCGATCGGCTGAGGGTCCTACCCATCGGCTGTCAGTTACCCTCACTCCCGACCGACCTCGGCAGGTGAAGGGTGGCTCAGGCCAGAGCAGCTCTTGAGGACTCTTCGAGTCCGAAGATGATTCCTCCTTTTCTCCAAGCGACTGGACTTGGAGTCTTCAGGAGGTCAGTCAATGGAGCGATAGCCGTCGTCCTTCCTAGGACTGCTTCGGCTCATCTCGAGGTCCACGGGATGGAGCTCGAACCGTTTCAAGCGGGCCAGGTATCCCCTCACGGAGATTCTGGACCGAGGTTCTCCAGCCGGAGGCCTTTCCGGTGGCGAGGCCATAGTGGGTCCGGCACTGGAGCTTTGGCAGCGCCCTGCTTCCTGCCACCTTCGGCCAGGATGGCCAGGAAGTATCACGGTCCCTACGGTTCCTTGTCGGTTTTGAACACCCTCTGCTGAGGGGTTGGTTACCGACAGCGTTTTCAGCGCGGCCATAGCGCCAGGGATGTGGACAAACCTCCTGACAAGGGTCAAGAAATTGGACTATGTCGGGCAAAAGTCACGCTGCGTCTCTCTCGGCTCGCCCAGGCCAGTTCGCCGTCCTCATGGCACATTTTTCTCATGCCCTGTTGGGCTCCCTGGATGAGGTCATCCCTCATCTTCCGCCCGATCTGCAGACTACGGTTAAGCAGGTGCGGGACCAGGGCAGGGCAGTGGCCAGCAACAGCTCCAGACTGCTTTGGATATAGGGGACTCATGTGCCAGATCGGTGGCGGCCGCGGTGGCTGTCGTCGGCGGAGCTTAGCTGAGGATATCCACCTTTGCCCGGATACCCAGCACAAGTTGGCGGATGTTCCTTTGAGGACTGACCTCTTGACCCTGGGGTGGAAGGTCACCTGCAGAGGATCGAGAGTCCAATGCTACGCGGACTCGGTCTCTTCGCTCAGAAGGACAAGGCCGCCAAACCAGCCTAAGCCCTTCGTCCTTCTGGCCTTGGCGCTCCCGGCCCAGTAACGTCAGGGCCAGCAGGCTCGGCCTTGGCATCCCAAACCCAAACGCCGGCTTCCTCTAACAGGAGGCAGGGAGGAAAGGCCCAGGAGGTCCCTCGGCGGTCCCTCCTCCAAGCCTGCCCAGTGAGGGGCTGAGGGTGTCACCCCATTCCGTCACCTTACCCCTGGGTCCCCCGTGGGGGCAGGCTCCAGCACTTCCCGTTCCACCTGGTCCGCTACTACACGGACAGGTGGGTCTTGAAGGTAGTGGGAAGAGCCTGCCTCTGGAATTGAGCAGGCACCACCTTCAAGGCGTCGCCCCTGAGACCCGGGATCCCAGCCTCGCTGGCGGCAATCGAGCCGACGCCGCTCTCCTCCTCCAGAAGGAGGTGATAAGAGGTGGACCCTCCTTCAGACCCAGGGTTTGTGTCCAGGTATTTCCTGGTTCCGAAGCGGACGGGGCTGGCGCCCATTCTCGACCTCGACCTAAACAAGTTCCTAAGGTCTCGAACCTTCAGGATGGTCACTCTGGCTCAGATAATACCATCCTTGGAGCGGCGTGTGGTTCTGCTCTCTGGACTTGCAGGGCCAGCGTTTTCGCGTCCTATCCGTCCGTCTCACAGAGATTCCTTCGCTTCCGGCGGAAGGATCCCTCTTCGAGTTCCAAGCCATGCCCTTCGGCTTGTCTCCAGCTCCCAGGGTCTTCACCAAATGCATGGCAGTGGTGACAGCATTCCTGCGGCGCCGAGGGGTCCGGGTGTACCCTTACCCGGACGACTGGCTGATAGCAGCTCCCTCCAGGAAGGAGGCGGAGTGGTCCAGAGATCTGGCCCTCCAGGTCTGCTCTCAACTGGGCCTCCTTATCAACGAGGCCAAGTCGGAACTCGAGCCGAAGCAGGTGATTCTATTCATCGGGGCGCAGCTCGACTCTCTTCGAGCCAGAGCGCGGCTCCCGGCGGACAGGGCCGAGGTTCTTTCCTCCTTTGCCCGATCATTTCTGGTTGGGCAATTGCGCCCTGCCGGGACTTCCTGCGCCTCCTGGGTCTCATGGCGGCCTGCACCAGCGTGGTCCGTTGGGCCGCTGGAACATCGTCCCTTCAGTGGGGACTGGCCAGCCAGTGGTCGGCACTGCGATCCTTTGGACCAGCTTGTGTCGGTGACACAGGGGATGTGGAGCGCTCTCCAGTGGTGGACCGTTCCAGATCATTTGCAGGAGGGCATCCCGTTCGTCCGCCCGAGCCGGCGGTCTCTCTATCGACCGATGCCTCTCTGATGGGTTGGGGTGCCCATCTGGGGAACACGGGCTCATGGCCTCTGGTCCCCAGCGGAGTCGATGCCACATCAACCTGCTGGAGCTCCGGCGGTCCGCTAGCTCACCGCCTTTGCTCCGTTCCTCCGGGGTCAAGTGGTCCGAGTCAGGCGGACAATACCACGACCATGTACTATCTAAACCGCCAGGCGGGGCGCTCCATGCTTCTATGCAAGGAAGCTCTCGCATTTGGTCACTCGTGCGCAGCCTGGAGGCGGATCTCCTAGCCATTCACGTGGCAGGGCCTCCAACACCCTGGCCGATGCCCTGGGCGGATAGGGGCTGCATCCACAGTGGTCTCTCCTGCCGGAGGTAGTACAGCATCTGTTCTCCCATTGGGGCACACCTCAGGTGGACCTGTTTGCCTCCAGGAGAACTGAAGCTGAGTCTGTTCCATGCCCCCCCCTCAGCAGGGCTCGCTGCAGGGGGATGCCTTCTCGAGGCAGTGGACCCCGGGCCTCTTTTACGCCTTTCCCCCATTTCCCTTGATCCACAAGGTGCTTCTCAAAGCGAGGGACAAGGCGCAGGTGATTCTGATAGCCCCAGACTGGCCTCGCCAGTTCTGGTACCAGATCTCCTCAGTCTCAGCTCCAGGACTCTGACAGCTTCCAGCTCGCCCGGACCTGCTCTCAGTCAATCAGGGAAGGTGTTCCATCCGGACCTTCAATCCCTGCACCTGACGGCCTGGTTCCTGGCTAGGTTCCAGGCCTTGGGTCTTTCGCCAGAGTCCCTCAATGTAGTTGAGGCGTCCGTAGAGTCGACCAGAAAATGCTATGCCTTCAAATGGAAAAGGTTTTCCATTTGGTGTCAGAACAGGGCTTGGACCCTTCCTCCTGTTCCTTGGCAAGCATCTTGGACTATTTATGGTCCCTTTCTAGTCAAGGGCTTAGGTCGGCCACCCTAAGGGTGCACCTGGCAGCCATCTCTGCTTACCAGGCGCGGGCCGGGAAGCAGTCGGTGGCGCAGGAGAAGGTGGTCTGGCGCTTTTTCAAAGGCCTTGATCACATTTCCCTCCAGTCGGGAACCCCACCTCCGTGGGATCTACTGCTGGTACTGGCAAGCTCATGGGCAAGCCATTCGAACCTATGCACAGGTGTGCTCTCTCTCACCTGTCGTGGAAGACCGCCTTCTTGGTGGCTATCACGTCAGCCAGAAGGATGGGAGAGCTCCAGGCGCTTTCCATCGAGTCTCCTTACCTGGTCTTCCACAAGGACAAGGTTGTCCTCTTCCCCACCGAAATTTCTTCCGAAGGTGGTGTCGGAGTTTCACTTAACCAGGTGTTGACTCTGCGGTGTTCTACCCCAATCACACTGGGAGGCCAATATAGGCTCCATACTCTGGACCCTAGAAGGGCGCTCAGCTATTATAAGGAGCGCACGGCTGAAATTGGGGAGAGGTTCGCCAGCTGTTTGTCACCACGCTGAAGCCGCATCTGGCAGACCTGCAGCCAAGCGGACGATAAGCAGGTGGGTAACCTCCTGCATAGATCTCTGCTATAAGTTGGCGGGCATGGAGCCTCCCAGAGGATAGAGCTCATTCTACCGCCATACTACTGCTAGCAGTGGCTGCTTCAGGGCGTCCCTATCCAGGAAGTCTGCAGGGCTGCTACCTGGAAGTCAGCAAACACCTTCATTACCCATTACCACATCGACCTTGAGTCACGCCGGGATGCTGGTTTTGGGGCCTCGGTTCTCCAGTCTCTCTTTCCCAAGTAAGTATTGGGGGTGTGCGTCTTGCCTCCCTCCTCCCGGAGAACTGCTAGGAGTCTGCCAATGAGTGTGGATGAACAACATATCCATGTCCCTAGAAATACAGGTTACTCACCTGTAACAGGAGTTCTAGGAATGGTATATGTTGTTCATCCACATGACCCACCCGACCTCCCCGGCTTCGACGCACAACCTGAGCTTCCAGCGGGCCAGATCTGGCGTCATGGGGCGGAGCAGAGTTATACCACCCGGTTGGGTGGGAGGAGCAAGCTTGAAGACCTTCCGGCAAGATTTAAAGCGGCAAGGATACCTGCCAATGAGTGTGGATGAACAACATATACCATTCCTAGAACTCCTGTTACAGGTGAGTAACCTGTATTTATCGCACCAAATATTCAGTGCAAATGGGACAAGGACTGCTCAGGAGAATGCTGGAGGGGTTGTGGGATGCTTAAAGCGGACTGTTTACACGTATTCTGGTCATGCCCGACCCTTATAAACTTCTGGACAGAAATTGAGCAAAAGATAAGGCAGACACTCTCCATACAACCCATATTACACCCCAAGAATTTAGTACTGGGAATGAAACCAGAGGAGCTCAGGGGAACAGATAAAATTTATTTATGGAATATTCTACTTACAGCATCTCATAAGGCCATAACCAGGAGATGGTTTCCTATACCCTCCGACAACCCAGGAATGGGTGGCAATTATCAATGAGATTAAGGACATGGAGAAATCACCTATAGAATAAATCTGAGGACACAGAAATCGTGAGGCGGTGGACTCCTGGTTGGTGATACAAGGATAGTGGGAGTTACTCAGGTTGAAGGAAATTGAGGTGGGACATTAGGAATGAGATCCCAAAAAAGAATAGTAGGGATACGTCACTTCTAGGCTGCTCCCTGCAAAGTAAAGGGAAATAAAGTAAACTTTGTGGGATAATAGAACTTATAAAGGATGAAATGAGACTGTGCACTACGACTACTATGAAGTAAAATGTATGTACCCCTTTCATTTTTTAGTTTTTAAAGAGTAGAAAGTGATGGAAATGATTTAGAAATATTGTTAATCTGTGCCAGAATATGCAATAAACTTGAATTAAAAAAAAAAAAGAAACTGCGTAATGCATGCTCGTAAAATGGCAATTTTTTTGAACTTTTCCACCAAATTTGAAACATAGGCTTTTTGAGAGCCCCCCTCATGAACAGTGGCACTGTTGTTTCGTTAATTGGCTCCGAAAGGTGATTCCGTGCAGTGACCACAAAATCACCTTATGGGGCTGAATAACACCACGACAGTGACTGAATTCATGAGGAGGGGTGCCTATAACCCCATGTTGAAAATTTGGTGTCAGAATTCCAAAAAATGCCCGCGATACGCACCAAAGTTGAAAAAACCCTGTTTATGACATTATACAGCTTACCTGCATTTCTGCAGTTCGCGGTCGACTTTGAAGAGTGCAGATGTGTTTCTGGTCCACCGAAGATTGTCGCGCGGACTCTGGAGAGTAAGTATGGGGTGGGGAGGCAGGGTGTGCAGTGGGTGGGCGTGGGTTATGGGAAGGGCGAGGGAGACCGTGAGGACCATTTTCTTTTAAGGTATTAAAAAAAAAAAAAAAAAAACCGTGGGACGGTTTTGTTTTCAGGGATTTGGCACACTGGGGTGGGCTCCAGCATGCCACCTAAGTGTTTTATTTTTTTGGGGTGCTGTAGCTGATGGAGGATTGGAGCTTTCGTGGGGCTGCATACTGAAGGGCAAGATCACAGAGAGTTAGGCACCCCTCGGTGCTAATAAAAGCAGGGGCATTATGCTGACGGGGAGGGCCCCATCGGCAAAATAAACGGGGAAGGGGATAAAGCCGACGAGGATTGGGCCACCGCCATCGACAAAGAAAGACTTGTTTTTGGGGGCATGATGCCGAGGGGGATTGGGCACCCCTCAGCACAGAGCAGAAATGGGAGAAGGGTCATTATGCCGTTGGGGAATGGGCTTCCCCATTGGCATTGTGACAGGCGGTGGCGGCTGCAGACACTGCTGCCGTGTTACTTGCATGTCAGGAGGTGTGTTGTGGTCCCGCTGCGTGAGAGCTTCGCTCTCACTGCAACGGACCTTTTCTTAGATCTGGTGGCCACATTAAGGATGCATGATGTCAGTGCCTGCTGCTGGCTTATTGGGGAATGAGGGACGCACCTACTGATGCATGTCCTGCATTCGCCCAACAGTGACCATGCCTCCAAATCTGCTACTACGGCAAGATGTTGGCTGGTGCGCAAGCCAACATAAAAACAAGAAGGACAGGGCAAAGAAAACCAGTTGGCTGTCACCGGAGGTCAGTGAAGGGGTGAGAACCAAGAGGGCGGCATTTCGGAAGTATAGGAAAACGGGAAGGGGAGAAGATAAAGATGTATACAGGGAAAAGTCTAGGGAGGTCAACAGACTGGTCAGGGGGGCCAAAGCATCTAGAGAGCTGAAATTGGAGCAGGGGGTTAAAAAAGGAGAAAAATACCTTTTCTGTTACATAGGTGAGAAAAGGAGAAGCAAAGACCAGCTTGTGAGTATCAAGAAAGATGGGGGTGGGTGGAGAAGGGTGTGGAGCAGGCAGAGGCACTGAGCAAGTACTTCTGCTCTGTGTTCACGCATGGGGAGAAGGGGGGACAAATACCTCAGGCAAATGGAGGGGTGAGTAAGGGGGGGAGAGGATGACAGATGTAGGGATTATAGAGGGCAGGGTGCTGGAGAGATTGAGGGTATTAAGAGTGGACAAAGCACCTGGGCCCGATGGCATTCACCCTAGAGTACTGAGGGAGCTGGTAGAGGTCCTTGCAGGGCCGCTGGCAGACCTGTTCAATACCTCCCTGGACACAGGATGTGTACCACAGGAATGGAGGATGGCTAATGTGGTTCCCATCCAATAAAAGTGGGCCAAAGGATGAACCAGGGAACTACAGGCCAGTGAGCCTCACCTCGATCATGGACAAACTCATGTAGACCATCCTAAAGGAGAGGCTCGTGAGCTTCTTGGAGGCAAACGGTACCCATGACGACCAGCAACACGGGTTTGTCGCGGGCAGATCATGCCAGACAAACTTGGTAGAGTTCTATGACTGGGTGACACGAGAACTGGACAAGGGCCATGCTGTGGGCATCCTGTCACTGGACTTCAGTAAGGCCTTTAATTCAGTGCTGCATAGCAGATTGGGGAGGCTGGAGATTTGTGGGCAGGACCAAAAATGGTGACCTGGATCAAAACTGGCTGAGGGGAGATGGCAAGGGTGGTGGTGGTGGTGTTGGGGGGGGGACTCTCATCACCGAAAGTGGTGACGTGGTACCACAGGGATCTATGCTGGGACCAGTACTGTTTGGGATTTTCATTGCAGACATCTCGAATGGGATGGAGCAAAATTAGTCTGTTTGCAGACGATACCAAGATGGGAGCTGTGGTAGATGACATTGGGGGTTGCAAGAGGACCAGAATAAGCTGCAGGAGTGGGCAGATAAATGGCAGCTGATCTTCAGTGCCAAGAAGTGCAAGGTTCTGCACTTCGGAGCCCAGAACCATGGGAGGGATTATCACTTAAATGGGGTTCAGTTAGGTTGCTCCACAGAAGAGAAGGACCTAGCGGTGATCATAGCAGGGAGCATGAACAACTCTGTTCAATGCAGAAGGGCGGCGGCAAAAGCCAACAAAATGCTGGGGTGTATAGCTAGAGGGATCTCCAGAAGTACGGAGGTTATTCTGCCCCTGTATAGGTTGCTGGTCAGGCCCCACCTGGAGTACTGTGTGCAGTGCTGGCGCCCATTCCTGGGCTCTTCATATCAGATCTCGCGTATGGGGTGGCGAGCAAGGTAAGTCTGTTGGGAGCAGTGGTGGATGGAGAGGAAGGATGGAAGCAGCTGCAGGGGGATCTATGCAAGCTAGCAGAGTGATCAGAGAGGTGGCAGCTGGGTTTCAGTGCAAAGAATCGTAATGTTATGCACTTCAGGGTGAAGAACCCAAGGACAGAATGAATACTGGTTGGGGGGTTAAGCTGGGGATCACTAAGAAGGAGAAGAACCTGAGGTAATGGTAACAGGGAACATGAATATGTACATCCTGGAGGATAGAAGGGACGGGGGGACATGATGGAGACATTCAAGTATCTAGAGGAATCAGTAAGGATGGGGCAGATGAGGTCTTTAAGCTAAGGATGGGGAGGGACACCAGGTGGCATGGGCTAAGAATGGAGGGGAGAAGATTTAGGAGGGAAATGAGACACTGTTTCACGGAGAGGGTGGTAGCAAAATGGAATGCACTACCAGAATGGCTGGTATCATGTAAATCTGAACAGCTTTTAAAAGGGCATGGGACAAGGAGGTGGGGGGGTGGTAGTGGGATGACAAAGGGGGGTCAGCTGCAAACTAGGGGTACTAGCTGCACACTCGAGGAGACTTAGATAGACCGGGTGGTCTGTTTCTGCTGGCACACTTGCATGTTTGTTAAAAGAACATCAGATTGTTGGAGGGAGTACAACGTAGAGCTACAAAGATGATCCAGGAATTGGAATGCAAGCCATACGAGAAAAGGCTGGGGGAGTTGAATATGTACTGTCTGGAAAAGATGAGGGACAGGAGAGGGAGATATGATTGAGACCTTCAAGTATCTGAAGGGAATAAACAAGACTAATACAGAGAGGAAAGGGGAAGGACACGAGAGGACACCAACTGAGATTGGAGGGGGTAGATTGAGGAGAGAAATGAGGAGACATTTTTTCACGTAAAGAGTGGTGGACAAGTGGAACTCCTTGCTGGGTGAGGTAGTGGCCTGCAAGATGGTAGACAACTTTCAGAGGGGTTGGGATAGGGTAAGAGGTAATAGGATTGGGGGGGGCAGCAGCATTATAAGGTGCTAGTTGCGCACTAGAGCAGACTTGATAGACCGTGAGGCCTGTTTCTGCTAGCATTTTTGTATGTTTGTATGTAGTACTTCCTTTCCTTTTAAGACTCGCTGGAAGGTCTTCAAGCTTGCTCCTCCCACCATTCTGGGTAGTATCTCTCTTGGCATTGCCCCAGGACGTCAGATCTTCCTTTTCACTGGAAGCATCGGGTTCCCTCTTTCACAGCTCTGTGCTAGGTGTAGGCCTGAAAAACATTATCAGTCTTTGAGCCATTTAAATTTTACTTTTGGGAGTTTTTATCCTTGTTCCATCTCTGAAATGAATCGCAAAGAACCCAAATCGAGTCTTGGCTTTAAGCCGTGCGCGGTGTGCTCTCAAAGATGCCATGCACCTATTTGCACTCTGCATGCCTTTACTGCTTGGGGCCCAGCATGACCCACAGGCTTGCGGCCTGTGCCGGACCCTTCAGCCCTCCACATTGGAGGACTATTAGCCCGCCTTCTTTTGGGTTGCCTAGACCAACGGGATCCACCTGTTAGGTCCAAGAACTCCTGCAAAACGATTTCTGCGGCGACCAGTTTGGCTTTGCAGCTTACTGCCTTCGAGGAGGCCATGGCCCAGGTTGCTTCGGGTGCTGCTTTATCTGCCTTTGTTCTGGTAGGCTTGGGCACCTAATTTACTGGGGTATTCAGGGACTTATGCCAGTCCCTTTCTAATCTTGGGGAGGGCCCTTTCCAAGGGTCCAAAGCTTCATGGGACTCCAGATCAAAAAGTCACGTCGCAGTTTGTGGGATCAGGAGTAGGCTCACTCCTACCATTTTTTTGCTTCTGCTTCTGGCTAAACAGCTGTCGAGCAGTCAGCTTCAGTCGACACTTCTGGTATTCAAGTCCAGACTGCTGGCCCCACGGTGTCCCTGTTGGCTTTCCAGCTGAGACGTGGGGCGACCAGCTGTTTGAGATCTTTCTTGACCCATTAGACCCGTTGTCAGAGGAAGGTGGGGATGATTCCCTTTCAAATACTCTGGTCTTCATGGCCATCTAGCAGGAGGTGCCGGTTCAGCCGGCAGATCCGGTAGTCTACCCTTGGGAAATGACTCCTTGGGAGTTCCTCCGTGATTATGCCATCCCCATGTCTCCTCCCAGACGACCAGCATGTTGTCAGTCGTGGTCCTGATCGGGCTCATGGTTGAGGTCTTGGGACTCTGGACATTCCCACTCTTTGATCATCGGCCAGGAGGTGTCAATGCTCCTTGTCTTCCTTTTCCTTGTCTTCCGACAAGGAACAACACCACCACAAATTGAGTTGCTAATATGAGAAATTTGTTGGCGGCAGTGGATTGTAGGGCACAGTCGTGCTCTACAGCAGGCCCTGGTGCTCCCCTGGTCACCAGTGCCAGTTTCCCTGGCTGAGCTGATGCCTGGTTCTCCACCCATTTGGGTGGAGCCACTCTCTCCGCAGCCCTTGCACGGAGCCCCATTTAACACTGTGTTCCCCGCTTCCGGGCTTCCTGGTATACTCTCGGTGCAGATTTCACACTCTAATGAATCTCGGGTTGTCAGTGGGGAGCTGGGGTCACGAGTGGTGTTTGAGGAGTCCTCTAACTCTGACTCCTCCATGCACTCCCTTCGGACCCTGGCCTTTGACCAGGGGTCCTTTGAGGATCTTGGAGCAAGGGCTGGCTACTTTTGGGCTCTACTCTGAGTAATCTCGGATTCTATGGGGATACTGCTGGAACCAGTACAGAAGTGGGCTAAAAACACCTTAACTGAGGTTTTGGACTGGGATGACTCCCCTGGGGTTGCCTTCCTTGTAGCAGAGGCCATTCTTGGTCCTGCTGTGGAGCTGTGGCAGCGTGCCTCCTGTATGGTGCCGTGGACCCATATGGTCCGCAAGTGTGCAGTCCCTACTGGGCCTTTGCCTGGGTTCATGACCATCCTTCAGCCGAAGGTTTGGTCGTCAACTCAGTGTTTTGATGCATGGGAAGTATCCAGTATGTTGACAACCCCCAGGACAAGAAGTCCAAAAAAGTTACACCATGCGGGAAGAAGGTCTATGCTGCTTCATCCCTGGGCCTTTGGCAAGCCAGTTTTGGCTGCCATGATGGACAACTTTTCCTGTGCTGTCTTGGGAACATTGGATCAGGTTATTCCCCACCTTCCTGCAGATTTGCATCTCGCAGTTAAGCTGGTCCGGGACTAGGGCGTCACATGGCCAGACTACAGCTCCAAATGACCCTGGACATCGGTGACTCCTGTGCCAGGTCCATGGCCAACACGGTGGCCATGAGGCATAGGGTGTGGCTGAGGATCTCAACCTTTATGGCCAATACCCAGCACAAGCTGGCAGGTGTCCCCTTCTTGGGTACCGACTTTTTAGGGCTTGGTATCGATGGTCATCTTGACCGCATTGAGAAGTCCAGTGCCACCCTCCCAGAAGGATGTTAAGGGCCAGCATCAGGCATAGCTGCCCAAACCTAAGCCAGCCTCCTCTGGCCTTAAGAAATCTGGTGGCTAGAGGGCTGGGGCTCCCTTGGCAGCCAGCTCTGGAGCTGCCTTCAGGCCTGCCCAGTGACAGGCCGGGGGTGTCATTTTCCCACCCGACCAGTTCTGCCATGGACCTCCTGTGGGTGGCCGGCTTCACCATTTCGCACCTGCCTGGTCTGTCATTAGTTTGGAGGAATGAGTGCTTTAAGTGGTGGGTTGAGGTTTGTCTCTGGAATTCAAGGCTCTCCTGCCCAGCCAAACCTATGCCCCATGGGAAGATGTGGTGTCTGTTGCCCTTTGGGAGGACATTGCCCAGCTTCTTCAAAAAGAAGCTGTGACCTGTGTCCCGGACTCCACGGCCGGTCCGGGGTTCGTCTCCAGATATTTTCTGGTTCTGAAATAGATTTTGGGGGGTTGGTACCCATACTGGATCTTCACAACCTCAATCAGTTTTTGCGTCTGTGCAAGTTCTAGATGGTCACTCTGAATCGGATCATTCCGTCAGAGCAGGGCATGTGGTTCTGCTCTCTGGATCTTCAGGACGCCTTCATCCACATCGTGATTTGTCCATTGCACTGGCGGATCCTGTGGTTCTGTTCAGAAGGGATACTTTAGGCCATGCCTTTCATCCTTTCCTCAGTCTCCAGGGTCTTCATCAAGTGCATAGCAGTGGTGGCAGCATTCCTGCGGCTCCGAGGAGTTCGGGTGCACCCTTATCTGGATGACTGGCTAATCACCGGTTCCTCCAGGGCACAGGTGAAGCAGTCCAGGGATCCGGCCCTTAAGACTTGCTTGACCTTCAGCCTCCTGATCAATCCAGGCAAGTTGAAACTCTGACCCTCACAGGTCATCCACTTCATCGAGGCAGAGCTTGACTCCCTTAGGGCCAAGGCCTGACTCCCAGCAGACAGGGTAGAGCATGTTCTCTTCTTTGTCCAGTTATTTCGGTTTAGGCAATTGCACTCTGCCTAGGACTTCCTGCGGTTGCTGGGGTATAGGGCGTCCTGCACAAATATGGTCCAGTGGGCCCACTAGTGGATGCACCCCCTGCAGTAGGAGCTGACCCATCAGTGATCTCAGCGCCTCGTTCACCTTGACCAGTTGGTCTCGGTGATGAGCCGATGTGGGATGCCATGCAGTGGTGGTTCCTCCAGGAACATTTGCAGGAAGGAGTCATGTTTATCCACCCAGAGCCAGTGGTCACTCTCAATGACAGACACCTCTCTGATCAGAAGGGGAACCCACCTGGGGGACCACAGGACCCATGGGGGTCTGGATCCCCAGCGATTCCTGATGTCACATCATCCTGTTGGAGCTCTGCGCAGTGCATCTAGCTCTGATGGCCTTCGCTCCACTTTTTCGGGGCCAGGTTAGTCAGGTCCAGACGGACAAAACGACGACCATGTACTACCTCAACAAGTAGGGTGGGACACATTCCCTGCTGTTGTGCCGGGAAGCTCTTGGCACCTGTTCCCTCGTGTACTGTCTGGAAGCCAATCTTCTGGCGATCCATGTGGCTGGTGCCCCCAGCCAGCTGGTGGATGCTCTTAGCCAAGTGGGCGAGGTGTCTCATGAGTGGTCTCTTCACCAGGAAGTAGTTGATCACCTGTTCTCCCAGTGGGGCACTCCCCTGGTTGACTGGTTTGCCTCCCGGGAGAATGAGAAGCTGAGGCTGTTTTGTGCCCCCCCCCATGTGGGACACTGCTGGGGGATACCTTCACAAGGCCCTGGACCCCAAAACTCATGTATGCCTTCCTTCCCTTTTCCCCTGATCCACAAGGTGTTGCTCAATGTTCAGAAGGAAAAGACCGGGATGATCCTGGTGGCTCTGGACTGGCCGCATCAGTTCTGGTACCCCGATCTCCTCAGCCTCAGCAGCAAGCCTTCGTGGCAGTTGGCTCTCCACCTGGACCTACTGTCTTGCTCTCAGGGACAGGTCCTCCACCCGGACCTTTAGCCCTTGCACCTGACAGTCTGTTTCCTCCAGGTCATTGAGGCCTCTTAGAAGGAGTCGAGCTGCCAGTGCTACTCCTTTAAGTGGAAGAGATTTTCCACGTGGTGTCGGGGCAAGGAGCTAGACCCCCTTATCCTGCCCAGTGGAAAGCATCTTGTACTACTAGTGGTCCCTCTCTGTTTGCTCTGTGGTTGACGACCATCAAGGTGCACCTTGCAGCCATCTCTGCATAAAAGGCGTGGGCTGGTATGCTGATGGTGGCACAGAAAAAAATGGTTGGGTGCTTTTTCAAGGGCCTTGACCACTTGTCCCTGCTGGTGTGTGAACCACCACCACCTTGGGATTTGTTGCTGGTATTGGGCAAGCCATTTGAACCCATGCACAGGTGTCACATCTCCCACTTGTCATGGAAGACTGCCTTCTTGGTAGCTATCACCTCCATCTCAAGGATCAGTGAGCTCCAGGCACTCTTGGTGGAGTCTTCTTGTTTGGTTTTCCACAGGGACAAGGTTGTTCTCCAGTCCCACCTGAAGTTCTTCCGAAGTTTGTTTCAGAGTTTCACCTTAACCAGGTGATTAACATCCCAGTATATTTCACCAACCCAACCTCGGAGGCCGAGCACAGGCTCCATACATTGGACCTGAGGTGAATGCTTACTTATTATACAGAGCATATGGTTGCAGGGAGAGATTTGAGAGCTCTTTTGTCGCCTACGCTGAAGCCGCACCTGGCAGACCAGCAGCTAAGCAGATGATTGGCAGGTGAATAGTCTCCTACATTGACCTCTGCTGTAGGGTGGCTGGAAGGAAGCCTCCCATAGGGCTTAGTGCTCATTCCACCAGACACACTGTTACCTCGGTGGCTGATTCCAAGGACGTCCCTCTCCAGGCTGTCTGCAGGGCTTCTACCTGGAAGTCAGCACATACCTTCATCTCCCACTAACACATTGACCTTGAGTCATGCTGGTTTTGGGGCCTCGGTTTTCCAATCTCTCTTTCCCCCAAGTATGGGTGTGTGCCTTGCCCCCTCCTCCTAGAGAACTGCTAGGAGTTCTAGAAATGAGGGTTCTAGGAACATGGATATTTTGTTCATCCACACTCTGGCATGTCCCTTTCCCCTTTAAATCTGGCCGGAAAGTCTTCAAGCTGGCTCCTCCCACCCACCCGGGTGGTAAATACCTCGGCTTCGCCCCATGACGCCAGATCTTCCTTTCCACTGGAAGATTCAGGTTCCCTCGTGCTACTTCAGCAATTCATAGGCCCTGGATTCTCAACGTCGGTTTTCACTGCAAACGTTTTCTCTAAAACTCATTAGAGTTTTCGATTCCGATTCTAGCGCATCGGACATGGAGGAAAAATCGTCCCCCAGATTCGCCGGTATCCCTGTGGACAGAAAATGTCGCGCACAGATTCCCACCTCCGTGTGACTACTGTTTGGGTGTTGTACATGACACCACCTCTTGTACCATCTGTCTGGCCTTCCATCAGAACGTCCTGGATGACTGCAAGGTGCGCCTAAAATTGGGGAGACCAGAGCTTCTCAATCCACCGGTGAAATCGAAGGAGGCAAGGTGGGTGGTTTGCGCGGCCGTGGGATCCGCCGAGCAGCTCGATTAGATGGTGGCTTTCAAAGAGGAAGCTGCTCAAGCTTCGGCCAGATGAAGTTTTTTCGTGCCTCTCAACATTGGCTCTACATTTACTGGGTCCTTTCGGGAGTTGTGCCAGTCTCTCTCCACCAGGGATGAGGCGCCCTTGGGCTCGCAGTCCTCCCGCCCTAGGAAGAGGGACAAGGATCCCAAGTCATCTTCATCCAGAAGGAGACATTCCTGGGACTGAGAGAGGTCCGACTCTCAGGAACTTGCGGTCTCGACCTCGGTCGAGATCGCTTCCTCGGCTGCTTGCTTTTTGGACCTTCCATCAGGCCAAGGCACCGAGGCCAAGGAAATGGCTGAACCGGCTGAGATATCTCTCAACCCAATCGAGCCTTTGTCGCCGACTCCTTGGAAAGGACACCTATCCTTTCCTTCCTCGACGAGGAGACCCAACCCTCGGTGTCCCGATCGAGGGAAAGGTGCTGGAACCTCGGTTCTCTCTGACTCCGGCTTCTCCCGATCGAACAAGCTGACCCCGTCGGTCTCGATCGAGGACCAGGATCCTTTCGGTCGAAAAACTGAAGAAAGGTCACAAGCACTCCAGGAAGAGGCGTAGCCACCGATCCTCATTGGATGAGGAGAGACTTTGACAGAAGCTCTGTTGACGTTATGAGGATCTCATGTGGCAACAGCTGATTCTGACTGGTCAAAAGCCGGCTCTGTTGGCAACACCGACCATTACTTGGCCCCAGCCTCTCAGTCCGATGCCAACCCCCGAACCGAAGGCCTCAGTTCTCCCACCCATAGGGCTGGCACGCATTCCAGCTCAGCCTATTTCGGTCTCCCCACCTATATTGGTGGAACCACCGCCTAAGCAGCCTCAGGGAGGGGCCCGCTCAAAAGAGGACTGGACAGACACTGGCCTCCCCCATCATCTGTCCATCACTGTTGTCCCCGATCGTCCTCGGCGTATCGAGGGAGACATAGGTGGGAGACCCTTATATCCCGACTGTTCAGACTTGGATGCCACTGGTTTGCACTCGCATCTGGGGGATGATGAGTCATCAGTGGCAGACTTGGAGGAAGGTCCTTCCTCTTTTCAGGGCATCCTCCGTCTGATTTCCGAATCGACCGGAATGCCCTTGGAGCCTATCCAAAAGAAGGCGGAATACCCTCTCACGGATATCCTCAAGAGGGGGGGATACCCCGATGGAGGCCTTTCCAGTGGCCGAAACCATTGTTGGCCCGGCCCTTGAGCTATGGCAGCGCCCTGCCTTCTGTCCAGCTCTTTCTGCCCGCATGGTCCGCAAGTATACGGTACCTATGGGGTCCCTGGCGGGGTTCACAGAGCATCCCTCGTCCGAGAGCCTTGTGACTGCTTCTGTGTTTGGACGCACGGGTAGCTCAGCAGACACTGACTGCCCTCCGGACAAGGAGTACAAGAATATGGACCATTCTGCCCGAAAGGTTTATGCGGCCTCATCCTTGTGCCTTTATCAGGCCAGCTCGGCTGTGATCATGGCACACTTCTCTCATGCCCTCCTGGGGTCATTAGATGAAGTCCTCCCTCATCTCCCAGTGGACATGCAGACCACGGTGAAGCAAGTCTGTGACCAGGGCCATGCTGTTGCAAAACAGCAGCTCCAGACGGCCGTGGACATTGGAGATTCCTGTGCCCGCTCCTTAGCAGCCGCAGTGGTCACTCGCCATAGGGCCTGGCTGAGGTTATCCTCCTTTCCGACGGATACTCAGCTCAAGTTAGCTGACGTGCCCTTCCTAGGCACCGACTTCTTTGGTCCGGGAGTGACAGGTCACCTCCAGCGAATAGAGCAGTCTAGTGCCACCTTGGTTGCTACCTCTGCGAAGGGTTCTTCAGGCAAGAACCAGCAGAAGTGCAAGAAGAAGCCTTTTTGGCACTCTTCCCCTGCAGTTAGACAGCTCTCCTATCAAGGAGGCCAGCAGCAACAGCAGGCTCAAGCTTGGCACCCCAGGCCAAAGCAGGGTCCTCAACAGCCCCGTAAAGGAGGCCGAGGTGCTGGTCCAGGAGCCTCCTCCTCCTCCTCTAAGCCTGCTCAGTGACGGGTTGGGAGTAGCCACCCCTACACCTGTCACGCCAGCTCTGGGTCCTCCCATGGGGTGCCGGCTCCATCACTTTCTTTCCGCCTGGTTCGGTATCACTTCGGACAGGTGGGTTCTGGAAGTGGTCAGCCAGGGACTGCCTCTAGAATTCAAGCAGTACCCTCCCAGCCGAGCCCGCTCCTTGGGAGGAAAGGATCTCAGCTCACACTCAGTCGGCCCTTCAGGACAACATTGCTCAGCTCCTCCACAAGGAAGCGGTAGCTCCAGTGCTGGATCCTCCTACAGACCCAGGCTTTGTGTCCAGGCACTTCCTGGTGCCCAAGCGGACTGGGGGCTGGCACCCCATCCTAGATCTCCATGACCTGAATCAATATCTCAGGTCTCGCACTTTCCAGATTGTAACTCTGAACCTGATCATACCATCTCTGGAGCAAAACATGTGGTTCTGTTCACTGGATCTGCAGGACGTGTTCTCTCACGTCCCAATCCGTCCATCCCACCAGCGGTTCTTCCGCTTCAGGGTCGAAGGGACCCTGTACGAGTTCTAAGCCTTGCCGTTTGGCCTGTCATCGGCCTCACGGGTCTTCACCAAGTGCATTGCAGTGGTGGCAGCCCATCTTCGGCATCGAGGAGTTCGGATATTCCCCTATCTCGACTACTGGCTCTTGGTGGGTTCCTCCCTTCAGGAGGTGGAGAGGTCCAGGGATCTGGCCCTCCGAACCTGCTCCCAGCTCGGCCTCCTTATCAACGAGGCCAAGTCGGAACTCATTCCCTCTCAGGTGATGGGCTTTATTGGGGCAGAGCTTGACTCTCGTCAAGCCAGAGCTCGGCTCCTGGCGGAGAGGGCGGAGATTCTCTCCTCCTTTGCCCAATCATTTCTGGTTGGGCACTTGCTCACTGCCCGGGACTTTCTGTGCCTTCTGGGCTACATGGCGGTGTGCACCTCGGTGGTCTGTTGGGCCAGGTGGCACATGCGCCCCCTCCAGTGGGAGCTGGCCGCCCAGTGAACTCGGCAATATGGTCACTTCAACCAGCTGATCACTGCAACCCAGAAGATGTGGGACGCTCTCTAATGGTGGACTGTCCCAGACCAGTTGCAGGAAGGAATCCCATCTGTCCGCCCCGAGCCAACGGTTGTTCTGACGACTGATGCCTCTCTCATGGGCTGGGGAGCCCACATGGGGGACAGTAGGCCCATGGATTCTGGACCCCCGAGGAGTCCCGATGCCACATCAGCCTGTTGGAGCTCAGAGCAGTCAGACTTGCCCTGTCAGCTTTCGCTCCTCAGCTCTGGGGTCAAGTGGTTCAAGTCCAGACGGACAATACCACGACCATGTACTACCTCAACAAACAGGGCGGCACGCACTCCTGTCTGCTATGCAAGGAGGCGCTCTGAGTCTGAACCCTCATCAGCCGGTTGGAGGCGGATCTCCTAGCCATCCATGTGGCAGGAGTCTCGAACCAACTGGCGGATGCTCTCAGGCGCTTAGGCCAGACATCCCACGAGTGGTTTCTTCATCCAGAGGTAGCTTACAATCTGTTCTTCCATTGGGGCAAACCGTTGGTGGACCTGTTTGCCTCCAGGGAGGACACCAAGCTGATCCTGTACCATGCCTGCCCCCCTCAGCAGGGGGATGCCTTCTCGAGGCCGTGGACCCCGGGCCTCCTCTACGCCTTCCCTCCATTTCCCTTGATCCACAAGGTGCTACTCAAGGTGAGGAGGGCAAGGCGAAGGTGATTCTGGTAACCCCAGATTGGCCCTGCCAGTTCTGGTATCCAGATTTCCTCAGCCTCAGCTGCAGTGCCCCGGAGTGGCTTTGTACACACCCGGACCTGATATCATTGAACCAGTGGAAGGTATTCCTTCCGGACCTTCAATCCCTGCACCTCACAGCCTGGTACTTGAGTGGCTAGAGTTCCAGTCTCTGGGTCTTTGTGAGGATGTCTACACTGTGGTGGAGGCATCTCGTAAGGAATCGACCAGGAAGTGTTATGCCTTCAAATGGAAAAGGTTTTCCATTTGGTCTCAGGGTAAGAGTCTGGACCTTTTATCCTGCTCTGTGGCTAACATTTTAGACTACCTTTGGTCTCTCTCCAAAGGGGGTCTCTGGTCATCGACCCTTCGGGCGCACCTGGCAGCCATCTCTGCTTACCGGGTGTGGGCCGGTCAGCAGACATTGGCACAGGAGACAGTGGTCAGGCACTTTTCAAAGGCCTGGATCACATATCTCCTCCGGTGCATGAACCTCCACCTCCGTGGGATCTCTTGCTGGTTTGGCAAAGCTCATGGGCAAGCCATTCGAACCCATGCACAAGTGTGAGCTCTCACACTTGTCGTGGAAGATGGCCTTCCTGGTGGCTATCATGTCAGCCAGAAGGACAGGGGAGCTCCAGGTGCTTTCGGTGGACTCCCCTTACCTGGTCTTTCACAGGGACAAAGTTGTCCTGCGCCCCCACCCAAAATTCCTTCCGAAGGTGGTGTCAGAGTTTCACCTTATCCAGGTGTTGACTCTTGCGGTATACTACTCTAACTACACCTTGGACGCCTAGTATAGTCTCCATACTCTGGACCTCAGATGTGCTCTCTCCTATTATAAGGAGAGGATGGCGAAAATTCAGGGAGAGGTTCGCCAGTTGTTTGTCATGTACGCTGAAGCAGCTTCTGGCAGACCTGCTGCGAAGTGAACCATCTAGATGGATTACATCATGCATAGGTCTGTGCTATGAGTTGGCGGGCAAGGAGCCTCCCAAAGGGCTGAGAGCTCATTCTACCCGCCATACGGCTGCATTGGTGGCTGCTTCCAGGGAGATCCCTACCCACTACCACATCGACCTTGAGTCCCGTCGGGATGCTGGTTTTGGAGCCTCGGTTCTCCAGTCTGTTTCCTTAATAGGGGGTGTGTGCTTTGCCTCCTGGAGAATTGCTTGGAGTCTGCCAGAGAGTGTGGATGAACAACATATACCGCTCCTAGAACTACTGTTACAGGTGAGTAACCTGTTCTTACTCCCTTGAAACCGTACTTCTAGGAATGGTATTTGGTGCATATTCACACAACCCATTTGACCTCCCCTGGCAAGTAGCACACTGATCCTTTGTTCCAGTGAGCAAGATCTGATGTCATGGGGTGGTGCAGAGGGGGATACCACCCAGGTGGGTGGGAGGAGCTAACTTGAAGACCTTCTAGCAGGTCTTAAAGGGAAAGGAAGTACTGCCAGAAGTGTGGATGTGTACCATATACTACTTCTTAAAGTACGGTTACAGATAAATAACCCTCAGTCTTACTTTGAGAAGGCTCTTGCAGTAGTAATATCCATTAGGATTAAGCCGTCAGGCACTCAGACCACATGGAAAATTTTAGCTAGCAGTGTCTGGCAAGACCACTTCACCTGACATCACGTGACTGACATCAGCATGACCCTATATAGTGGGCTGTCTCCATGCCCGCCCTCCAGTTCTTTCCCTCCATTGACCTGCTCACGGTGGACCTCGTGGAAGAATGCTGCTTCAGTCAACCACCATTTTGGATGAGCAGTTTATCTTTTTTCATCATTATTTCTTGTTTTCTGATTGGAACTAGTGTTTCTGTGCATTTCTTCTCCAACGTCTACCGAGTCACATAAAAACAAGTGCGAATCCTGCGGCTCGCAGCTCCCACATAAGGACAGTCATTCCCTCTGACTTTTCTGCCTGGGACCAGAGCACAAGATCAAGGACTGTGTGGCCTGTCAGAGCTTCAACCAGGTCACACATAAACACTGCCAACAGGTCCTGGAAGCCCATGTTTTAAAGCTTCAAACGGCTTTCATGGAAAAGGAGCTACAGGGTTCATCTTTTTCACCGGGAAGTTCTTCAGACTCCACCAGGCACAAGAAGAAGAATGGCATCGAGCAGCCTTTCTCTAGCAAAGGGAGTGCCCCTCCAGTCAAGCTTGCCCCTACTACGGTGGAGCAGCCCTTGGTTACCCCACCCGTACTGATCACGGTTCAGGCAGGTGCCTTCAGATCTCCCAAGGCTCCTGCTACTCTTAGACCCATCAAAGCCCAGGGGTCTAAGCTTGGTGCCATGGCTGATAAGTCATTTGTCGGCCCCTCTTAGCACCCACCCCCAGCTGATAAGTTGGTGGCCGGCTCCTCTGACAACTGCCGAGCCACAGCTGATAAGTCGGCCACCGGCTCCTCCGGGACTGCCCAGACAAGGTGCTCTTGTTACGCCCTGTTAGCAGGCCCGACACCGCTCTCCAGGATCAGTGCCCGCTGTCACTTGCGCCACAGCCTTCCCCAGAGGGATCTTCCTATCAGGAGCCTCCATCTCCGCCTCCCCCGGCGGAACCTCCAGCCTCTTCTGTTATTCCGGAACTGGTGGAGGAGGAGCATCTGCCTGTTGACACCACTAGAGTGATGATGCTGAATCGCACTATGCCGGACCTCCGTCCGAAGCTTCTGGCTATGACACCTCAGGATTCCCCGTCTGGGCCACCTGCTCTTTCCCAGACTGCTGCAGGACCCCCCCCCGGCCCTTTAACGCCACCAGACAATCCCTCAGTGGCTTTGCAGCAGACGGACTAATACAGGCCCTTCCAGTGTCCCTTCAGGGCCACTGTCTGGTCCCTTGGCATCTCCGTCAGGGCCTTCGCCAGTCCTTCTGATGTCAGGTTACCCAGCACCGCATTATTTCTCTCCCGGGTATCCGACATCATGTTACCCGACAACAGGCTACCCAGTGCCAAAATGTCCTATGCTCAGCTACCCAACACTGGGCTATCCTACGCCAGGTTACCCGACACCAAGCTATCCAACACTGGGTTACTTGCTGCTGGCCTACCCACCCTTGTACTGTGCCTCTACCTCCTCAGCCACAGGCGGAGCTGAGGCAACTCTTCATTCTTGGTGGCATGAAGTCAGGACCCAATTCATGACAGAATTGGATTGTTGCCAGCTGGTGGCTGCCTCTACACCGGGCCCATTCTGTTCCTACGCAGAGGTCTTCCTCCCCAATGGAGTCTTGACCCTCTGTGTCAGGACTGACGTCGGGCCTTGTCTTGGTTAAGGAGTGTGGTGGGGATGCTCCTGTTCCCCAGAAGGAGATCTCTCTCCCAAGGGCCTTGTCCCTGGACAGGAGCCCATCATCAGACTTGGATTCTGACTCTTCCTCCTCAGCCTCTTGTTACGAGATCCTTCCTCTGGAGGTGCCTGTGCCCAAAGAGTCTTCCAAATCTCCGCCTGAGGACCTGTCCTTTATGAAACTTCTCAGAAAGATCCAGGAAGCCAGTGGATGGACAACGGAAGACTACTACCCAAAATGGAGGAGATTGGCAGAACATTTGGACATGCCAGATTTAACTCCTCTCCTTATCCTTCCATGGATAGGCCCTCGTGGACCTGGCCTCTACTATCTGGCAACAACCATCGTCAGTGGCAGCTGTTCCAAAAAAGGCTGACAGGCTATATCACACTCCAGAGGTCAAGTACCACCTCAGTACTCACCCTAAGGCGGACTCAGTGGTTATTAATGCTGCTCATGACCATGCTGCCAAGCCTAAACACATAATCACCTCTCCTCTGGATAAGGAGTCGAGACAGCTGGACCAGTTCAGGCAAAAGTTTTATTCGTCTTCTACTTTGGCTCTTAGGGTGCTGAATTATGTGTCCCACATGGCTGTCTTATCAAAAGACCATTCTGGGCCAACTTAAAGCTGACGACTCCAGACGGCAGAGATCTCTTGCCACCATGCTCTTTGGGTGACTTAAGATGCTGTGGACTCCTCTGCCAGGGGTACTGTTATGGCTGTTGCCTGCACAGATACTCCAGGTTGCAGGTCTTTGGGCTCACGCAGGATGTCCAGACTGCCATCCAGGACCCCCCCTTTTTGAGGGTCAGTCCTGTTTGGGGGGGCACTAAGGACATCATCACTAGTCTGCAAGATGGTGTCAAAGCTTGACCCTCTGTGCAGACTGTGTGGCACTCCAATTCTAAACCCAAACAACCTTTTCGTCACCAACAGTGGCACCAGTCCAAACAGCAGCCCGCCAGATGTCAGACCAATTGGGCTACATCGTCGGCTGCCACTCCCCCAGCAAAGTCTTAGCTGGCCACCGGTGAGGATCTTCTCATGCCCCCTCCACCATCTCCTGACTCATGGCTGTGCTCCTGCCTCCACTACCTGTTCCGGAAGAACCCATGGGGGCAGATTTGCCAACCTCCTGACCAGTTGGGAGGCCATCACGATGGACTCCTGGGTCCTACAATTGATAGCTCATGGTCACACACTAGAGTTTCTGAAGAGATCTCCAGACCATCCTCCGGATCACTCTCGTTACCCAAATGGCCACATTCCTCTGATCAGGGTGGAAATCGAGGTTCTTCTGTGTAAATCCACCATAGAGCCCATTCCTCGGGTGAAGGTGGACTGGGGATATTACTCCCACTTCTTCCTGGTCCCCAATAAGACAGGAGATCTTTGGCTAATCCCGGACATAAGCACGCTCAGTCTGTACGTAGAGTATAAAATATTCCTTTTGCTAACTCTTCTGGGCCTCTTGCCACTGCTCCATCAGGGACACTGGCTCTGCAGGATGCTTACCTGCATATCACAGTCTTCCACTCACATCGCTTCTTCCTTAGGTTCACCTTTCAGGGGGAGCATTATTAGTTCAGAGCTCTTTCTGTAGGCCTTTCCTTGGCACCCAGGGTTTTAACCAAGTGCCTAGCAGTAGTGCCTACAGCTTTACACTGTTGGGGCCTTTTTGTGTTCCCCTACCTTTACGACTCTTCCTTTCAGCTCTGTCATGGGACAGCCTGCTGGCCTCCTTGTCAAAAACCCTGGCCCTTTTTCACCAGGTGGGTATCACGGTGAACTACTCTAGCCAGGCTCTAGATGTGGATCTCTCAGTGGCACTATGGGTCCAGTGGGATCAGAGGTTGGATGACCTGGATCGCAGAGTCCTTGTGTGTCCAGTTCCATTTGACAGGTTCTCTTATGGTGCCAGGATTTGAACAGTCTCCCAGGGCGTTCACTTTCAGTCTCCCTCTCCAGTCCAGACCCTGACCACAGATGCTTCTGGCCAGGGCTGGGGCTGAAGAACCAAGGGATCCTGGTCTGGGTGGGAGTTCACCCTGCACATCAACGTGCAGGGGATGCGATCTGTGCTGTACGCCCTTCAGGCCTTTCAGCCCTTTCTCCTCCCGGGTCCACTTCTTGTCCAGTCAGACAACATGTGCATGGTGTAGTACCTGAACAAACTGGGAGGAATGCAGTCGTATCCCCTGTGCAGGGAAGTGATGCACGTTTGGTACTGGGCAGTCCAGCACAACCTCTATCAGACGGCAGTGCACATCCCAGGAGTTCAAAACATCCTAGTGGACAGTCTCGGCCACACTCAAGCAAGTGAGAACTGCCACAGTCAGTAGTTTAAGATATCTTCAATCTGTGTGGTCGCCCAGATCTAGATCTGTTCGCCTCCCCATACAATGCAAAACTACCCAATTTCTGCTTGCTCATTCCCGGGCATTATGTTTTCTGGTGAGACGTGCTGTCTCTTTGCTGGACAGGGAGATTCCTCTCGTCATTACTCCCTTCCAGCTATTGTAGAGGGTACTTCAGAAACTGCAGGTGGAAGGGGCTCATATGATTCTGATAGCCCTTTTCTGGCCTTGTCAGATTTGGTTTCCTATGCTCCAGCAATTGACCGTGGAACCTCCAATTCCTCTTCCCCTCTGCCAGGACCTTCTGACCCAGGAGCTGGGCAGGCTGGTCCATCTGGGCATCAGATCCCTTCACCTTCAGACATAGCTACTTCACGCTATGATGTTTCTGCCAGAGTCGCACAGATTCTTGTGGAAGCCAGAAAGCCATCCACGTGAACCCCCTATGCGATGAAGTGGGAGTTTTCCATCTGAGCAGCCTCCAAAGGTTGGGATCCTTTTTCCTGCTGGGTTTCTCAGGTCATAGAGTACCTGCTTCACCTCTCAGACCTTGGGCCAAGCTATTCCTCACTGAAGGTCCATTTGTCTGCCATTTCTGCCTACCATGTTCCGGTGGACGGCAAAACCCTGGCACAGTTGGAGGTTTCCAAAACTTTTCTGAGAGGAATACTCCACTTGAAACCCCTGGTTCAGAACCCTGTTCCGCCGTGGGACCTGAACTTAATTCTTAAGAAACTCACTTTACCTCCCTTTGAACCGGCCATAAGTTGCGACCCACGCTACCTTTCTTGGAAAGCGCTATTTTTTGTTGCTATTACTTCTGCTTGAAGGATTTCCGAGCTTCAGGCCCTGATGTGTAAGGAGCCTTATTTGATTTTTCATAGAGACTGGTTGGCTCTGCGTACAGATCCTAAGTTTTTACCCAAGGGGGTTTCGGAGTATACTGTGAATCGGACCATATGCTTGCCAGTGTATTACCCTGAGCATTCCAGTCAAAGGGAGGCAATCCTGTACACACTAGACGTACACAGAATGTTGTGCTACTACACAAATCGGACGAAGCCAGTCCAAAAAATGGATGTTTGTTTCCTTTGTGCCCAAAAGAGAGGGCATTGCAGTTTCGAAACAGTATCCAAATGGTTGGCAAACTGCATTCAGTTTCATTTTTTTTATTTAATTCATATATCGGATTTACAAACCTTTGAATCAAAGACTCATTTACGAAGGCACTTTGTCGCAGGAAGGGGAGACAATAGAAACAGAAACATAGAATTTGACGGCAGATAAGGACCGCTTGGCCCACCCAGTCTGCCCATTTCCCTGCCTACTGGATAAGCTGCACATCCTAGTTAACCAGCAGCCTACTTCTTCCTACCCCAACCCCCTAGAATTGCCTTATGACTGTCCCATGCATGCTTGAATTCCACCACTGTTTTTGACTCCACGACCTCCTCCGGAAGGCCATTCCATGCATCCACACCCCTCTCTGTGAAAAAATACTTCCTTAAATTACCTCTGAGCCGCCCCCCATCTTCAAATTGTGCCCCCTTGTTCTTGCACACCTCTTTTTTTGAAAGATGCTACCCTCTTGGACTTTGTTGATTCCCTTGAGGTACTTGAAAGTTTCTATCATGTCCCCCCTCTCCATCCTTTCCTCGAGGCTATACATATTAAGCTCCTTAAGTCTCTCTTCATATGTCTTCCGGTGCAGACCCTGCACCATTTTAGTTGCCCTCCTCTGGACAGCTTCCATCCTGTCTGTCTTTGCGAAGACTGGGTCTCCAGAACTGCACGCAGTACTCCAGATGGGGTCTGACCAGCTGTCTGTACAGAGGGATAATAACTTCCTGTTTTCTACTGGTGATGCCTCTCCCTATGCATCCCAGTATCCCCCAACCCTCCTTGCTGCCCTCTCATTGCTTGCCCACCTTAGGTCATCTGATATAACTACCCCCAGGTCCCTTTCTTTTTGTTGTTGTTAGTATCTCACCCCCATTGTGTACTCTTCCCTGGGTTTTGTTTCCCAGGTGCATTACCTGCACTTCTTAGCATTGAATCTAAGCTGCCATACATTTGACCATTTCTCTAACCTTGCCAAGTCCCTTTTCATCCTTTCCACCCACCTTGTGCATCAACTCTGTTGCAGGTCTTTGTGTCATCTGCAAGAGACATACTTTTCCTTCAGTCCCTCTGCAATGTAAACATAAAGACATTGAAGAGACCGTCTAATACTGAACCCTGCGGTACCCCACTAGTAACCCCCCTTTCTTCAGAGTGGACTCCATTTACTATTACTCTCTGTGTCCTATTCTCCAGCCAATTTTTTTACCCAGGCTGTCATCTTGGGACCCACTCATAGGCTAGCTAACTTGTATATTAATCTTTTGTGTGGGACTGTGTCAAATGCCTTGCTAAAGTCTAGGTAGGCCATGTCCACAGCCCCTCCCTGATCTACTACTTTGGTTACCCAGTCAAAGAAATCTATCAGATTTGTCTGGCATGACCTTCCTGCTGTGAATCCATGCTGCCTTGGATCCTGTGCCCCTCTGGCCTCTAGATACTCGACAATTCTTTCCTTCAGAAGTGATTCCATTATTTTCCCTACCACTGAGGTTAAACTAACAGGTCTGTAGTTTCCTACTTCTGCCTTGCTCCCACTTCTGTGAAGGAGATCACATCTGCCCTCCTCCAGTCCTGGGTACCACCCCATCCTCCCATGATCTGTTAAACAGGGTAGTCAGTGGTGTCACTAATTCTACCCTTAGTTCTTTTAGAATTCTGGGATGAATCCCATCAGGCCCCATTGCTTTGTCCACGTTCAGTTTTAAGAGTTCTTTCAGAACCCTTTCTTCTGTAAATGGGCTGGTATCAATTTCTGTATCCAGAGTGTTTCTACTGTTTGTTTTAGGTACCTCCCCCTCTTCCTTTGTAAATACTGAGCAAAATATTTGTTTAGTATCTCTGCCTTTTCACAGTCACCCTCTGCCCCCTTATTAAGCCTCACTATCCCTCCCTTGGTCTTCCTTCAGCTCCTGATGTACCTATAAAGGTTTTATCCCCCTTCTTAACTGAGTTGGCTATATTTTCCTCGGTTTGGGCCTTTGCTGTTCTGACTACCTTTCCAGCTTCCTTTTGCTTTAACTGATACAGTTCTCTGTCCTGCTCCTTCTGTGATTCCTTGTACTTTCTGAAAGCTTTCTTTTTCTCTTGAACCTTCACCGCCACTTCCTTTGAGAACTATAGTGGTTTCTTACATCGTTTAGTTTTGTTTATTTGCTTCACACAAAGGCTTGTTACCTCTGTGATGGCAGTTTTTATTATTCCCCATTGTTCTTCCACCCCTCCTTCCTGCCCATTTGCAAGTGCATTCCTTAGGCACTCACCATTTTAGCAAAGTCAGCCCTCCTAAAGTCCAGTACCTTTGCCTTTGTGTGGCTTGACTCTATTGCTGTGTTTATTGTGAAGCATACTGTTCGATGGTCGCTAGTTCCCAGATGGCTACCCACTTCTACATCTGTGATCCTATCTTCATCTCCATTTGAGAGTACCAGGTCTAAGCTTGCTCCCTCTCGAGTGGGCTCCAATACTAGTTGTCTAAGGCATGCCCTCTGTAGGGCATCTAGAATAACCCCACTCTTCGAAGTGGCTGCTGCAACTGCACTCCAGCTAACATCTGGCATATTCAGATCACCCATCAGCAATATCTCCCCTTTTTCTGCCATACTAAGTATACTTTCTATCATTTCCTTGTCCATTTCCTCCCCCTGAGAAGGGGGTCTGTATACAACCCCTGTGTGGACTGTGGTGCCATTGCTGGTCTCCAAATTTACCCACAGTGCTTCTTCTCCTCCCTGTTTTCCCTTTTGTTCTGTTGCTTTGATTCCTCCCCTTATGTAAAGAGCTACTCCTCCTCCTCTTTTACCCTCTCTGTCCCTCCTGTAGATAGTGTATCCTGGCATGTTTACGTCCCAGTCATGGTTTTGTGCAAACCATGTTTCTGTGACTGCCACGATATCCAGATGTTCCTCCTTCATCAAGGCCACTAATTCCGAAAGCTTGTTACTCAGACTACGGGCATTGGTACTCATTGCTTTCCATTTTTGATGGCTTTACCTTCTGTTGCAGCATCCCCACTGACCTTTCTACCTTGGTCTTTTCTCATTTAGTACCCTGTTTTGTAGGAGAGGCTGGGATTTTCCTGCTGCTTATCAGTGCCTCCCCATGACTAGTTTAAAAGCTTGCCAATGAAGCATTTAAACCGATTGCTCAAAAGACTTGTTCCCTTCCTGGACAGATGCAGACCATCCTGCCAGTATAGGCTGGTGTCCCTCCAGGTGGAACCCCAGTCCCCAATGAAGCCAAACCCCTGTGCCCCACACCATTTTTTCAACCATTCATTAAACTGCATGGTGCAGAGTACCCTTGCCTCACTCATGCCATTGACAGGCAGCACCTCTGAGAAGGATAAATATATTTGTGAAGCAAGACAGTGGGGAACAGTACAGGTGAGATACAAGTAGCATACATAGCAGGCATTTCAAAGAGCAAGTACACATAGGCAAGTTGCAGAAGAGCAGACAACAATAAGTCATTAGGGGTCCCAGTGGGTCACACAAGATACAGTGTGTGGTATACAGACTGAAAACAGGCTAATTGAGAAAACTGGTGCATACGTAATGCTATAGGAACAGGTTGGTTTTGAAAGGTGCTCACGGAAAGCCCTATGATAGGCATATACAGCTCTGAGTGCTAGTGAGGGGTTTGCATAGGGCGGTTTTGAAGGGGCCAGTTTTGGAGGTGTTTGTGATGTGCGTGGGAGGGGTTATATCAGGACAGTGCTCTGTGGTGAAAGGACCTTTGGGCGAGTGAGGTCCTAGCTCTAGGCACCTGGAAGGTGGCTTTGGTAGTATTACGGGTGGCGACCGAGTGGGAGGCCCGTAGAAGCGGTGCAGCGACTCCTGGGGGACATAGCCCAAGTAGAGCCTTTTTAGCCAGTATGCAGGTGTGATATTGCAGGCGTTCTTCAAGATTGAGTATGTTAGAGGTGGAGTAGAGCTGGCATGTGTGAGTTCTGCTAGGGGCACCGGTCAGGAGCCAGCAGGCTTTGTTGATAGAGGTCTGGACTTTGGTGAGGGCAGTGGGGTCAGTGGCTGCATAGGTGGGGAGTCCATAGTCAACCAAGGACAGGATGGAGGAAGCGATAACCAGCCGTAGGGCGAACTCAGGGAGGCAGTCTTTGTGACAGTAGAGGAGTCCAATCCGGGCATTCATGGCAGAGGACAAAGCACTGACATGGGCATGGAAGGAGAAAGTCGAGTCAGAGGTGGTGCCCAGGTATTTGTATGTTGATACCTGCTCAAGGGGGTGGAGGGTGCTGGGAATGATGCAAAGGGGAGCATTTTTGGAGTTACTTTGTTGGTGTGCAAAGATCATAGATTTTGTTTTCTTGAGGTTCAAAACCAGGCGATGGTCGAGGAACCATTTTCAGCTTAGCTGAAGGAGAGTTGCAGGAGCTCTGGAGTGAGTGGAGTCGGGTGTGGGACTAGGACTGCATCATCGGCATATAGTAGCAGTTTGCCTGTGCAAGAGCTGGGAAGGGTGTTTAAAAAGAGACTGAACAATGTAGGGCCCAGAATGGAGCCTTGTGGGACCCTGGAGCGTACAGGCAGTGCAGTAGATAAGATTCCATTTAACTTGACCCATTGGGATCTATCCCAGAGGTAGCTGGAGAACCAGGCCAGAGGGCCAAATGAGAATCCCAGCTGACTGAGGGTGTCAAGCATTAACGGGTGACTCACAGTGTCAAAGGCCTTGGATAGGTCAATGAACACTGCCCCAGCAATCTCCCCGGCGTCAAGTGCCGAGTGTATTTGGTGGGAAAACTCCAGTAGGGCTGTGGTGGTGCTGTGACCAGGGCGGAAGCCATGCTGTTCTGGGCACAGTATGTTGTAGTTGGATAGATAATCCCTGAGTTGCGTGGATACTATTTTCTCCAGAGCCTTGGTTGGGGAGATGGAGATAGGTCTGTAGTTGTTTGGTACTGTGCGGTCTCCATTTTTATGGATAGGGGTGATTTCAGCCTGTTTCCATGCACTCGGGAATTGGCCTATGCACAGGGAACGATTAAGAAGGTCAGTGAGGGGGGCTAGCATGACATCGCTTGTTAGGCGGAGTATCCTGGAGTCAAGGGGGTCACAGCTCGGGTTGTGGGAGGAGAGGGCTTTTAGGAGGAGCGGTTTAGCATCGTGGGGGGAGATAGCCCTGAAGAGAAAAAGGGGACGAGAAATAGCTGGGTGGTTGGTTACCGGGATGGGGTCAAAGAAGTGGGCAGGAAGGATTGCACTTAGGTCAGAAAAGTTGTATTAAGGCAGTCAGCAACACGGGATAGGTCTGTATTAATTGTGCCATTAATAACCATCTATGAGGGAGGAGGGGAGCGGGTCTTCCTGTTTAACTCCTTTATGTTATCCCAGAAGGCTCGGGCAGAGCCCAAGGAGGAGGAGGTCAAGGTGGTTTGATAGTGGTTGGCTTTGGCTTGTCTTATGGCCCAGGTGCACTGGTTGCGAGCTGCATTATAGGCTTGCCTGTCTGCTAACCTGCTGGTCTCAACAGCAATGTGCCATAGGTTATCAGGCTGCTTCAGTTGTTGGATCAGGGAGGGGGAAATCCAGGCAGCAGTGTGTCTCTTAGAACGGGTGTTGGTGACAGGGGCAAAGATATCACAGGCCTTGCAGAAGGCACTGGTGAGGAAGGCTAGAGCAGTATCTATATCTGTTCCGAGGGAGATCGGGGACTAGTCGAGCTGGGCAAGGTGCTACTTTAGCTTGTTTAGTCCCCCGGGGTGGAAGCGTCGACTGGGGGGTTGCTTTGTACGCAGGTTTGAGCGTGGGGGAGGACCAGAAGCATAGACTAGGTGAGTGGTCACTGAGGGAGTTGGCTAGGACATTAAAATCCTTTACTTTGTGTGGGTGGTTTGAGAGCACGATGTCTAGTAGGGAGCTGGTCCCACTTGATTGGTTAAATCTGGTGGGCCGAGTCACTAATTGAGATAGGTCAAGGGCTGTGAAGTTGTTCTTAATTTGTGTTGAAGTGGAGCCAAGCCAGTTGATGTTGAGGTCTCTTAGGACGAGCTGTTCAGCCTTGTGTGGCAGGGTAGTGAGGGAGTAGATAGCTTGACTTTGTTCACGTGGGGGGTACATAGGCGGTTGTGAGGTAAAGAGGGCCATGGCCTGGGTCAGGGGTAATTTTTAGGGTGATGGCTTGGGCCCTGTGGTCGAGCTTGGGGGCGGGTAGATCATGACCCAGGAGGGAGTTACTTAGGTAGACTGTGCATCCGCCACCACGCTTGCCCACACGATCTTCTCTAAAGAGGGTGAAGCTAGGGAGGGAGACAGCAGAGTCTGGAGTTGATTGGGAGAGCCAGGTCTCCACTATGGCAAGAATGTCGGGCTTGTGTTGAGAGACCCAACACTGGAGTGCATCAGTCTTCCTTGGGAGACTGCAGATATTCATGGAGGCAATGCAGAGTCCATGACCTGTAGGGGGCGATGTAGCAGGTCCTGGTCTGGGGTTAGGATGGACATTCCCAGAGAGCAGGAGGAGTAAGATGATGAGTCGGAGAAAGGACTACGGCAGTAGTGGTAGGGGTGCTTGTGACAGATGCTAGGATCGGGGGGCAGTGCAGGGGATGGGTAGGGAATTAAGGATGGGTAGGGCTAGGACAGAGGAGACCACCTACCACTGTGGACTGGGGGTATGGGCACGGTGGGTGGTGTGGGAAGGCTGTAGGGTGGTCCAGTGTGTGTGGTGCGCTAGTGGTGAGTGGCAGGCAGATGAGAGGGTTAGGAGCAGTGGGGGGATGAGAAGCTGGCAGATGTGCATATACAGGAGTGTTAGAGAGATTTTTGGCAGGGATGTTGGGGGGTGGGATAGGATAGTGAGGAGCAATGTGAATATACTGAGACCTAAAAGAGACATATTGCTGTATGAGATAAATGAAGGGGAATAGTTGTTGGCAGGCAGGATCCCCCTAGTGTTCAGCGGGTATAACTTGCAGGTGGAAAAGTGGGCTGATTGGTTCTGCAGCCTCATGTGACACCACCTATATAATACAGAGCTGACCAAGAGTGGTGGCGGGGCGGTGGGGAGCCGGCACACAGTGCTGGCAGGGTCAAACAACGCGCCTGCAACTGCTACAGTCTGGTGCTGCTCCTGCAGCTCGTGCCTGGGAATCAGTAGTCCGGGGAGTCCTGCTCCTTGCGGTCTGTGGGGTTGGGCAGGCAGCTTTCCTCCGGCCCTCGTGACCCTCCAGGAGTTCGTCTGTTAAAGGAGAGAGAGGGGAGACTTAATGTAGCAGAGCAGTAGGAGGCGGGGCAGGTAAGAACAAAGAACAGCTTTCTCTAACAATCGCGACTAACTTACTTACAATGGCTTTTAGTCTTAAAGTAATGTACTTCTACTAGAAGGATAAGCAATCTGCACAGAAACAAGCACAAAAAACAATCTACAGTGCTGCGCCAACTTTCCCAGTTACAGAGGCATTTTTTTTTTTTTTCATTAAAGGCAGTTTGTCCATTAGGAGTATTGGCGCCAAAAATCAAACAGAACAACGCGCCTGCAACTGCTACAGTCTGGTGATGCTCCTGCAGCCGCGTACCTGGGAATCAGTAGTCCGGGGGGGGAGTCCTGCTCCGTGCGGTCTGTGGGGAGGACGGGCAGCTTTCAGAAGTATAACAAACTCCTTCTAGGGGAAGTCAAGGGACACTGAACCAGAGACATGGCTACATCTACTGCTTGTTTCTGGAATGTTTCAGCTACTTGGAGCTCTGTCCACACTTTCACTAAACATTACAGTCTGGACATTGCCTCTAGGTGCAGGGCTGGCTTTGGAATAGCTGTCCTTCAGGGCCTACTTTCTTAATCGCTGCCTACTGTGGACTTTTCCTGCCTCCCGTATTCAGTCCTTGTCTGACTCTCACTGCTTGGGACTCGGTCCTAATGGTTATTACCTACTGCAAGAACCTTCTTGAAGTAAGATAGTACAGTTACGTAAGAACTTACCGTAACAGTAGATCTTCGAGAGAGGCTCATGCGGTAGGTACCTTTTCCCCTCCCACCTTCCCCCTGTTTCTGCTGCTACTTTTCTACATACCCTTTCTTTGGCTCCAGGAGCCCACTCTTCTCCTGTTGCACCTTCTTAGGTCTCCAGCGGGAGAACTGGATGATGGGGTGTGGGCACTGGCCATTATATAGGGTCATGCTGACGTTAATCACGTGACATCGGGTTGGCGGTCCCCACCATACACTGCTAGCTAAAATTTTCTGTCTGGTCCTAGTGCCCGATGGCTCGGTCCTAATGGTCATTACCTACTGTAAGAGCCTCTATGTCGAAGATCTACTGTTATGGTAAGTTCTTACGTAAAGTCACACAAGAGTAAGCACGGCTTGCACAAATATAGTATATTTAGACTCCAGTATGGTAAATGGGTGCACCTTACCAGGACTTCTTCAGTTAGCTCCAAATTGGAGACCAGCAGCAAAATAAAAAATTGGCACCTGCCGTATCTCACCTTGTATTTTGCTGCTGGTCTCCAATTTATAAAATTTTTGGATTAAACTACATCTTTTTTAAATAGAGTGCTGACCCTTTCTTCCACGACATAGGTATGTGCTGCTAATTGAAGAAGTCCTGGTATGGTGCACCCATTTGAAAAAAAAAAATCAGTTTTTGGACTTAATGGCTTTATAGCATTGAGCTCCCAGTATGACAGCAGCAAATGTTAATACTGAAGTATTAAGCATACATGATGAAGAGAGCGAGCAAATTGTGTTCTCATTAGAACAAACTGAAGCATTTTTTAATGAAAATAGCAGACCATCTACGTCTCCAAATGACGCTTATACACTAAAAGATCTTAAGAAAAAATCTACTAGATTCCAAATGCATGCTTTATCTTTATCCCAATATTGGGGAGATAAGAGGATTCCACGTGGGTTGCATATCCGGAAGCCCCCATCCTTTGGATTAGATGATAAAGAAGTCATGCTAGAATGGGAAAAAGTTGTCAATAAAAAAAGCTTTAACTTAATCTTGCTTATAATAAAAAAGGCAAAAAAAGAATGTGATAAGTTACAAAAAGAAATTCAGGATTTAGAAACAAAGATGACTTCTGCATTTTCTTCTGACCAACTTAAAGAAATTGAAACAAAAATTGATGCTCAGTTGGAGAAATTTAAAACTGAATTGAAGTATAAGCAGCAAAAGCGTGTCGGATACGGGAGACTACAAGGACTGCATTATTTACAAATGGCATGGTAAACTTAAGTGGTTAAAAATTCAGAAATTGACGTCTGGTGTTTAAGATACAAATTTATCATCAGGAGTTGATGGCAGTTCACCAAGCTCAAGCATGTCATCTGGCCCTTTTTATGTTCGCTTGCGCGCATGCTCAAGGAACATCTTGCAACAGTAAGACTTTTGGAGGTATGACCCTCTCGCGAATGCAGTGCTCAGTGTAGCAGGTGCGACCCTACCGGACCAACACATTCCAAGCTGTGTATGACAGCAGTTCATCTGTGTTGGTCTTCACGGCTAAGAAAAGGTCCGCCGCAATCAGCGGTGGCAGCATGTATGCAATTAGCATACGGATGTCACCCGAACTGCTGTTATGCACAGCTCGGCATGAAATCCCTCCTTCTACTAATGTCCTCCCCATCCCTCGTTACTGTTCTCCCCGGCCCCCACGTTGTGTGCTGAGGGGGGCCAATCCCCCTCGGCTCATGCACCACCCCCCAGCACACTGTGTGGCTGAAGGGGTGCTCAATCCCCCCCCCATGGTTGCAGCCCCCTCTCAACAAACAACCAGTTGACATACTGGGAGCCCACCCCAGCATGCTCATACTTCTTCCGCAGACACACACACACACACACACACTCTGTATGGCCGGTGGGGGTGCGCAGTCCCCCACTCCCCAACAGTCATTTAGGTGGCACGCTGGGTGCCTCCCCAGCATACCAAAAGTGTCAGTTTTTTATTTATTTTTAATTCCTGTGAAACCAGAAAAGGTCCTCATTGAGTTCCCCCACCAACCTCGCCACCACCTCCCACATCCCCGTCACACCCCATACTTGCGTCCGGAGCCCAGCGCATTGCTCTTTGGTGTACCAGGAATGCGTCTGCACTCTTCAAAGCCGATTGCGAACTGAAGAAATGCCGGTAAGCTGTATAATGGCATAAATAGGGTTTTTTCAACTTGGGTTGATATCTCTGCCATTTTTTTCGAATTTTGGCACCAGATTTTCAACATTGGGTTCTTGACTGTCCTTCTCATGAGTACAATCACCGTCATGGCATTATTCGGTCTCAATAGGTGATTTCATGGTCACTGCGTGGAATCACCTTTCGAGACTGATTACCGAAACGACAGTGTCAGTGTTCATGAGCTGGGCTGTCAGAAAGCCTATGTTGCAAATTAGTGAAACAGTTCCTAAAAATGACTGTTTCTAAGTGTGCGTTGTGCAGTTCCACCTTGTCACGAAAGTTCTTAATTTGTGATATTTTACTCCAGATTTTCAGCATAGGTATATTTCCACACCTCCTTATGAACAGTGCAGCCGTTATTTTTCAAATCCTGTCCGAAATGTGTTTTCGCACTTCCGGCACAAAATAGTGGTTGCTGTCTGAAATCAGTGTTTGCTACAGAGTAAGACAATAACAGTGACACTGTTAATGAGCAGAGGTCCTAAAATGCCTATGTTGAAAATTTGGTTGCAAAAGTCCGTAAAATGGCTGTGTTATGGGCGTGCATTGCACAGTTTCTACGCACACGCGTAAGTTCATGAATTTGTAATATTTCCACTCCACATTTTCAACATTGGCATTTTCCCACATCTCTTTATGACCAGTACAGCTGTCATTTTTCACATCCTGGGCAAAATGTGTTTTCGCATTTCCGGCGTAGAATAATGCGGTCACTGTGGGAAATCGGTGTTCGGTACAGAGTAAGAAAATCACAGTGACACTGTTAATGAGCAGACATCCTAAAATGCCTATGTTGAAAATTTGGTGGAAAAATTTCAAAAAAATGACTTTTACGAGCATGTGTTGTGTAGTTTCCATGCACACTCGTAACTTCACAAATTTGTAATATTTTCACTCCAGATTTTCAACAGTTGCATTTTACCACACCTCCTTATGAACAGTACAGCTATCCTTTTTCACATCCTGGCCAAAATGTGTTTTCACACTTCCAGCGCAGAATAGCATGGTTGCTGTGGGAAATCAGTGTTCGGTACACAGTAAGAAACTCATAGTGACAGTGTTCGTGACCAGAGGTGACAAAATGCCTATGTTGAAAATTTGGTGAAATAATTCCACTGAATGACTGTGTTACAGGGGCGCGTTGCCACACAGGCTAGTACCATTTAGCACGACCAGGGTGTTAGGGTTCCTAAGACAGACACTTAAGAAGTATGAGGGTGGAATGTTGATCAGATGCAAAAGGAGTTGTAGAGAGGTACTCTGTTGGGATATGGATGCTGAAGGGACATGGCTACAACTGGGTGGGGGCTGGCCTGCATAAATGCCAAACACCAATGTAAATACCTGCAAGCGAATGTTCAGCATTGACAAGTGCTTGTTTAGGATGGAACACTCCAGTGGGAGGTCAACATTCAGTGCAGGGTCAAGAAAGACGAGGAGAGGGAGGGGCAAGAGGCGGAAGAGGCAATATAAATTACAGAGGGAGACGACGTGGCAGATGGAACATGAGGAGCCAGCCGTGGAGATCACCATGGCACAAGAATCAGTAATGTAAGTTCTAAATTTAACAAATAAAGTATTGACTATGGAACAAAACAATGTATTATACAGAGGCCTTTCATTTGTTCCTACTAACGCCTCTAACCCCTTTCAAATAAAAGTAGATTTGCAAAAGTTTTTTCACCAACTGAAACTTAAAGAATTCTTTTCCTCGTGAAAAGGCAAACCAGAATCCAATTGTGACTGATAAACATGAAAACACACTGGTTTTAGAAACAAGTCCTCCTTTTGCCCTCCATCCAATAACATTACATTACAAGCATTTAAGAAAGCGGTCGAATGGGAAACTGATGAACTCCTTAATAGTCATTATTGGAATGAGACACAGAATATAAAAAAATCAGAAAGAGATGCAGTAAATGAATTAAAAAATATGAATGATGTTGCTGCTGAGACACAGAGAGAGAAAGCAGCCAGAGGTTCCTTAAATCAAGGAGGTTATTTTCTAGACTACATTGAACTGAATTTCTACTTTTTGGACCTGTGTAAGCAACTAGTATTGAATCTGTTTTTGGGGTTGACTTGTCTTAGTTTTATCTTTAATTTGCCTGGGAGGAACTGTCGCTGGGAGATATTTAGTCATTTGTGACTAGACCTGGCACTTAACCTCTGTGAAATAGGTGTCTGAAAGGAAGGAAGGCACTCGCTGGGGTGGAGGGTCAGAGTTGTAGTTGATTGTTTCTGGACGGCATAGGTTTACTCCGTCCTGCCCCAAGCAAATAACTTCCTTTATAGCAGGGGTTCTGACATCACTTCCCAAAAACTGCTAAAAACATACACCTGTTCATATCCTTAAAGGCACAGCACACTGAATAGGGGGCAGAGACACTAACAAGCTTGCACACACTAAAACAAGAACAAAAAAACAACAAAAGAAAAGCATCTGTAACAGGAAGGGACACAGGCATGGGGAGTGGTGCAGTGTACTGGCTGTGGAGCAGCAGTCTTCCGGGAGACATTCTGGAAACTGCGTTGCTGCCCTATTTGCAGGCACCTCTCTGGTCTGAGGAAGGAGGTTGCTCGTTTCCATGCTGACCTGGCAGTGATTCAGAAAACCTGCTCCCCTACCCAGGGACCACCCAGGCCACCGCCACTACCTCAGATGTTGCCAAGAAAGAGGAGTGGTTGGACCACGGTGGACTCAGAGAGGGTGAAGGTGGTGGAACAGAGGCACATTCCTCCAGCTGTGCCTCTCCACAATTCATTTGTCACTCTGGCGGAGCATGATTCTTCTATGGAGGCACCCGCAGTGGAGACCAAGGAGGATGCTGGGAACCTTCACAGTGGAGACCCACAGGAGGGTGGCACAGGACCCCACACGGGAAGGAAACAACTCCTGGTGGGGGACTCGATTGTTAGGGGTAGAACTGGGGGAGGGCAGGGAAAGGGAGGTAAGGTGCCTGCCCGGTGCCATGGCTTGGAGGGACAGGAAACTAATCCTCAGGATCGTGGGAGCAGCTGCAATGGGGAGTGAGCTGGATGTCATTATCCACCTAGGGATGAATGACCTGGCTGAGAATGGGATCAGAGCAGTGCAACAGGAGTTTGAGGAGTTGGGAAGGGGCCTTAGAGAAGTGGCACACACGGTAACTTTCTCGGAAGTGCTACCTGTCTATGGCATGGATGAGGCTAGGGTAGTCCGCACCATAGGATTCAATGACTGGTTGAAAAACTGGTGCAGAGCTCAGGGATTTGGCTTCATTGGGGACTGGGGCTCCACCTGGAGGGATGCAGGCCTATACAAGCGGAATGGTCTGCATCTATCCTGGAGGGGAACCAGGATCCTAGGTGATGGGTTTAAATGCTTCATTGGCAAGCATTTAAACTAGCTAAGGGGGAGGGGCACTGAAAAGGAGAAGGGAAGTCCTAGCCCCTTTCCCCCCAAAAAGTCAGGGTAGTTAATGAGGTAAACACCAAGATAGAGCAGTCAATAGGGATAAGGGCAGGGGTAAATGGAGAAAAAGGCAGTAAGGACAGGGATGGGGCACAAAGAAATAAAGCCAGAAAAAATTGGAGGTTAATGAGTACCAGTGCCTGTAGTCTAGGTAAAAAGCTCCCCGAAATGGTGGCCTTGATGGAAGAGGGATGCCTGGATATCGTGGCAGTCACAGAAACATGGTACACAGAGAACCATGACTGGGATGTCAACATACCGGGGTACACAATATACAGGAGGGACAGGGAGGGAAGAAGAGGAGGAGGAGGAGTAGCTCTCTATATAAGGGAAGGGATCAAAGCAACAGAACTAAAGGGTAAACGGTGAGGAGAGGAGGCAATGTGTGTAACCCTGGAGACTGGAAATGGCTCCACAATCTGCACAGGGGTTGTATACAGACCCCCGTCTCAGGGGGAGGAAATGGACAAGAAAATTATAGAAGGCATCCTTGGGATGGCAGAGAAAGGAGATATTGCTGATGGGGACCTCAATATGCCAGATGTTAACTGGAGCACCTTTGCTGCAGCCACATCCAAGAGCAGGGCCATTCTCGATGCCCTGCAAGGGGGCATGCCTCGGACAGCTAGTTTTGGAACCCACTCGGGAGGGAGCAATCTTAGACTTGGTACTCTCAAATGGGGAAGGAGAGAGGATCTCTGATCTTGAAGTGGGTAGCCATCTGGGAACAAGCGACCACCAAAACAGTGTGGTTCATGATAAACTTAGCGGTAGAGTCAAGCCACATAAAAGTGAAGGTACTGGACTTCAGGAGGGCTGATTTTGTCAAAATGGGAGGGTACCTCAGAAAAGCACTAGCAAACAGGCAAGAAGGTGGGGTGGAGCAATCATGGGGAAACATCAAAACTGCCATCACAGAGGCAACAAGTGTTTGTGTGAGGCAAATAAACAAATCAAGACGAAGGAAAAAAACACTATGGTTCACAAAAGAAGTGGCAGGGAAGGTAAGGGAGAAAAAGATAGCATTCAGGAAATATGAGGAAACACAGAAGGAGCAGGACAGAGAACTGTACCAGTTAAAGCAGAAGGAAGTGGGGAAAGCAGTCAGAATAGCAAAGGCCCAAACTGAGGAAAAGATAGCCAACTCAGTTAAGAAGGGGGATAAAACCTTTTTTAGGTACATTTGGGAGCAAAGAAAGATGAAGGCAGGGATACTGAGGCTGAATAAAGAGGAAGGTGGTAGGTCAGAGAGTGACGGTGAAAAAGCAGGGATACTGAACAAATATTTCTGCTCAGTATTCACAATGGAAAAGCAGGGAGAGAGGCCTAATCCAGTCAATAGAAGCACTCTGGATAGGGGGGTTGATATTAGTCCTTTCACAGAAGAAAGGGTTCTGAATGAAATCTTAAAACTGAAGGTGGATAAAGCAATGGGGCCTGATGGGATTCACCCCAGAATTCTAAAAGAACTAAGGGAAGAACTAGTATCACAACTGACTACCCTTTTTAATAAATCATGGGAGGATGGTGTGGTACCTGAGGACTGGAGAAGGGCGGATGTGATTCCCCTTCACAAAAGTGGGAGCAAAACAGACGCAGGAAACTACAGACCTGTCAGTTTGACCTCAGTGGTAGGAAAAATGATGGAATCACTTCTGAAGGAAAGAACTGTTGAGTACTTAGAGGCCAGTGGGGCACAGGACCCAAGGCAGCATGGATTCACAGCAGGAAGGTGATGTCAAACAAATCTAATTGATTTCTTTGACTGGGTGACCAAAGTAGTAGACCAAGGAGGGGCTGTGGACATGGCCTACCTAGACTTTAGCAAGGCATTTGACACAGTCCCGGACAAAAGATTAATAATCAAATTAGCCAGCCTGGGAGTGGGTCCCAGGGTGGTAGCCTGGGTAAAACACTGGCTGGACAGCAGGACACAGCGGGTAATAGTAAATGGAGTCCACAGGGGAGAAAGGAGGGTTACTAGTGGGGTACCACAGGGTTCAGTACTGGGCCCATCCTTTTTAATGTCTTTATAAGTGATATTGCGGAGGGACTGGAGGGGAAGGTATGTCTCTTTGCAGATGACACAAAGATCTGCAACAGGGTTGATATGCAATGTGGGGTGGAAAGGATGAAAAGGGACTTGGCAAGATTTGAGGAATGGTCAAATGTATGGCAGCTTAGATTCAATGCAAAGAAGTGCACCTGGGAAACAAAAACCTGGGGCAAGAGTACACAATGGGGGGTGGGTGAGATACTGACAACAACAAAAATGGAAAGGAACCTGGGGGTAGTCATATCAGATGACCTAGAAGTAGGCCAGCAATGTGAGAAGGCAGTAAGGAGGGCTGGGGGGATACTGGGGTGCATAGGGAGAGGCATCACCAGTAGAAAACAGGAAGTTATTGGCCCTCTGTACAGACAGTTGGTAAGACCACATCTGGAGTACTGTGTACAGTTCTAGAAACCCCATCTCCGCAAAGACATAGACAGGGCGGTGGCTGTCCAGAGGAGGGCAACCAGAATGGTTCAGAGTCTGCACCAGAAGACATATGAAGAAAGGCTAAAGGAGCTTAAGATGTATAGCCTCGAGGAAAGGGAGAGGGGGAACATGATAGAAACTTTCAAATACCTCAAGGGAATCAACAAAGTGCAAGAGGGTAGCATCTTTCAAAAAAAGAGATGTGCAAGAACAAGGGGATAATCTGAAGATAGAGGGGAGACGGCTCAGAGGTAATGTGAGGAAGTATTTCTTCACAGAGAGGGTAGTAGATGCATGGAACAGCCGTCCTGAGGAGGTCATAGAGTCAAAAACAGTGAGGGAATTCAAGAATGCATGAGACAGACATAAGGCAATTCTAGTTGGGGATAGGAGGAAGTAGGCTGTTGGATAAGCTGCAGATCCTAGTTAACCGTTGGGTAGGGAAATGGGCAGACTAGGTGGGCCCAAGCGGTTCTTATCTGCTGTCCAATTCTGTGTTTCTGTGTTCCGGAGATAAAGGTGGAACGGTAGTCATGTGGGACATTAGTGACTATAGAATAGAAGCAAATCGTCACTTGTCTGATTTGAATTTTTACTCTGCATTGAAACAAGATCCAATAGCCCAAATTCAGAGAAGAATAAACAGCTTAGTATCTGAAGCTGCTATGAATAAATGGATAACTGAGAAAGAAGCATCTTTCCTCATAGTAGATGAACCACGGAGACCTGCACTGTATTTATTGCCAAAATTGCATAAAAATAAAGTTCCAGTCCCAGGTCGACCAGTCGTGTCCTCAGTAGGTACAGCAACTGAATGGTTGTCAAAATTCATTGATTTCCATATAAAAAAGTTTGTCCCCTCTTTGCCATCATATGTACAAGATATTAACCATATGTGTAAACTGCTAACTGAAATTGAAGTACCCAACACTGATATTCTGGTATGCATCGCTGTAGAGAGTGTGTACACAAATTTTTTCCTGAGGGTGGTCTTTAATTATTGAAAAAAGAACAACAGGTACGACCAGATGATATCACACCTCCTACAGAATTTATTATTAATTGTGCTGGAACAGTATTGGAAAATAATTTCTTCATTTTTGATGGCAAATTTTACACTCCGCATAAAGATACCAGCATGGGCACTACATTTGCCCCAAATCTCGGTAATATTTATGTTGGCCAATGGGGACAGTCCTTCATCTTAGATGCTACAGATCCTTTCCACTATAATGTGTCAATTTGGAAGCGATATATAGATGATTGTTTCATGGTGTGGAGGGGCTCAGAAAGTGATTTTAAACTTATTTATGGAATATATTAACAGTACAAACAGGCACCCATACCTCTCAACCTTTTGTCCCCCAAATGTGGAACATTGCCTCTCAAAATGTGGAACTAATGAGCAAAATGTGGAACACTTAATCAAATCTTTACCTAGGAAGCTCAGAACACTGTTAAAATGTTGCATTTATGTTCAGAAGGACTGTTATTAATTGACTAATATATGTTTTGCATCATTTACTATAGATTTTTGCTTTAAAATGTTAATACTGAATGTGGAAAAGTCCTCACAATGTGGAACAGGAAGCATTTGTGAAGTGAAATGAGGAACGTTCCTTGTAATGTGGTACAGTTGAGAGGTATGCAGGCACCTTAGGTTCATTGCAGAATGGAATGTACAAGTTGATTTTATTGATCTTACGATTTTCAAAAATAAAAACAAGTTGGAATGTAAATTATATCGAAAGAAATATTATTTTGGAAGCTGAAAGCTGCCACCCCAAACTATTATTGAATAATATCCCTAAGAGCCAGTTCTTACGAGCCAAATGCACATGCTCAAGTGAGACTGATTTTGAAAGGTGCAGTTCTGAAATGAAAGCTGGGTTTTACAACAGAAAATATTCTCTCGGTTGTGGAGAAAGCATATCTTGTAGCGAAAAACACAGATGGGATGCAACTGATTGGACAAACTGTAGAAAGATCAAATGCTGAAATTGCAATCAGAACCTGAATTGACATTTGTTAACCAGTATTTCCCTAAAGTAGTGCAAGTGACAGATATAATTAAGAAACATTGGACTATTCTTCAGGGTTATAAAAAATGTGATTACATCAGCCATATGGAACCAAGAATTGCATTTAGAAGAGGACGCAATTTAAATGATACATTGGTGTATACTTTGTTACCTAAAAATGAGAATACTGGCAACTGGATTGCAAAACCACCTATTGGCAATTTTATTTTATTTGTTTATTTAGATTTTGGTAATCGGGTAGGCCCACTGAGACCAGGGATCCCTTTTTCAGGGGCGACCCGGAGTTAGTTACAACGACTACTTTCATAGATGAAAAATACAGTAGGATTTGAGTGAAATACATATTAAGTTACAGTGAGTGCATACATAATCATTGGGGTACAGTAGACAATGGTAGGTACAGGTCAGGGAGTGGGCAGTACACAAGGGGAACAGGAAATAGTAGGAATCACAGGGTTGAAACAGTTGCTTAAGTCAGGTCAACAGTGTTTTTAGCATTATCCATAGGCGATCCAAGGGGAGGAGGGCATTGGTCAGCTGACGTATGAAGGGTGGGTAATTGCGTACACTGTAGCAACACCAGAAATATGAATACTTTTTCTCATCCAAGAACTGGAAAACGGTTTTCAATAGACCAGTTTATAAATTGCAGCACTGAAGCTGCAATTTATGCCCTTTCTTGCCCATGTGGACAAACAAAACAAGCGTTAAATCTGAGAGTGGTAGAACATAAAACAGCCATTTGAACTGGAAATGAAAGCTGTGCTATTGCAAGACACTTTCGAGAAGCAAGACATACATCTACCTTAGTTCTGCAATTTTGTGGCATAGAAAAAGGTCAGTTTAGACATTAGAGGTGGCAGTTTAAAGGACACACTTCTGCACAGAGAAGCCTTTTGGATTGTCACCCTTGATACTGTGAAACCTAAGGGACTCAAATATTTTGTATCATTGCACAATTTAAAATAAGTTGTTGAATTTCTGTGGTGGTTGCCTCCTGTCTCCCTGTTTGTTTCTGCTCTTTAAGGTCCTATGTGTATGTATGTCTCATCTTGTGTATATACCCTTTGTATTTAGCACTTCTTGGCACTTCTAATTAGAGCACTGTCTCTTTAAGTGTTGTACTTTTAAGTGTTATCTGTTTAATGTTACCACATGTTCTGATGAAGGTGTCAGTTTAGATGCTGAAATGTAAACGGTTCTGTGGTCAAGTCGGCGTGCTGCTTTGTAGTCTGCAGTAGCTAAATGCTTTTATGCAAGCGCTATATGTATTTTTCTTAAAAAAAAAAAAAAACACGCTATTGAGACTGTCTAAATATCAGCATTGTATGCTGAGCAGTTGCTGATTTTGTATTTTGCTGCTAGTCTCCAATTTGGAGTATTTTTGGATTAAACTACTTATTTTTTGAATGGAGTACTGACCCTTTCTTCCATGACGTGGATATGTGCTGTTAAGTTCTTACATAGCTTTACTAAAACTGAAAGTCTGGTGTATAAATACTTCCTCCAATAAACATTTATCCATAGTTGATTATTGTACTGAAAGTGTTACCTTGAATTATTATCCTTCAATCTGGTTTGACAGATAATGTGTAGTACAGAAATAATGCATGAGATTTATACTGTATTTCATGCATACTTTTTCAGGTTACTTGCTGGATCCAAATGGAGAAAAATGTGTAACTGCTCCTCGTCAGGTTTCTGCACTTCTCCATAAGGACATTGTGATATCACTAGTATCTGCAAGTGATGGAGCCACAGTCTGTGCAACTGAGAAGGGAGACATCTACCTGCTGGCAGATTACCAGTGCAAGAAAATTGCATCAAAGTAGGCTCTTAGCATACTAGTGTGTGTGTGTGTGTGTGTGTGTATATAGAGTAGGAAGGAAGGGTATGCCTCTTCACATACAACACAAAACTGTGTGACAGAGTGGACACACGGGGGGGGGGCACGGTGGATAGAATGAGGAGCGATCTAATAAAGCTAGAAGAATGGTCAAGGAATTGGCAACTGAGTTTTAACACTAAAAAATGCAAAATAATGCATTTGGGTGGGCCTGTCCTCTAATGGCCTGGGATGTATGCACCAAAGGCACATTTTCCAGCTGCGAAGCTCCGCACCCAGAGGAGGGATGCGCGATGACCGTATTCATGAACAGCAGCCAACACATGGCACCTCTCCGTGGCCCCCCCAGTGCGCAGGTGTGCACAGGCTGTTCGGAAGACACGGGCGGGCATCCAGTGGAATGCCTGGACCCGGTCCGCAACGGGATCCCTTGTGCCTGCGAGGTGCCAAACATGGCAGTTGCACATGGCACTGTGGTAGGTAGCTGCCCGTTCAGATGCCCCAGTCCTTCTTGAGTTCCCTGAGGACTAGGGTAGCATGTTGGGGGGTCTGCAGTGCCCGACATCTCCACGGCCAGCATCCATGGGCCGCATAAGCGTTCGTCTGGGCCGTTTTCTTGTGGTAGGTAGCCCCCACAACACTCTGCACTTTTTGTGACCGTGGAGTGCGGCCGCCCCACTGCCCCTGGACCGGTCCCACGTGGAACTTTGCGTCCGACCGGGGTCATGGTTACAGGATGCACATCACTTTCCTGCATCCACAAGATGGGTAGAATGGGTGCAGGGTGGCTATGTGCTGCATATCTGCACCCTTCGTGAATAGGCCCCAAGGTGTACAAAAACCTAAGGGCAACATACAGCTTTGTTGGGGGGGAGACACTGACAGTGAAGGAGCAGAAGAGGGACCTGGGGGTGATTATTGCAGATGATATAAAGATTGCAAATCAGTGTGATAAGGCAGTGGGGAAGGTTAGCAGGATGCTGGGATGACTAGGCAGGGGCATCACCAGCAGGAGGAGGAAGGTGATAATACCCATGTATAGATCACTGGTGAGACCACACTGTGAATACTGTGTCCAGTTCTGAAGGCCCTATCTTCAAAATGACATAGCTAGGGTGGAGGTGGTTCAGAGGAAGGCCACCAGAATGGTGCAGGACATGCATCTGAAAACCTATGGGCTGGCTTAGTGGCATTGAGGGCAGAGGCGTTAGTCGCAGCACCTCACACCATGACGATGACCCGGGTTCGGGAGCGAGCACGAGTTGCCTGGGGCTGGCAGGGGAGGAGAGGATGGAGTGTCCGACAGACTGCTCTCCCTCTCTGGGGTGGGTGGGTGCAAACGGTCGGTGCCTGATTGCCCCGTAGCGGAGGGGGCGGAGACGCACGCCGTACCTGCGGGAGGAGCCAGGGGCAGATGCCAGGATGGAGGCATGTGCACACTCATGCCCACTGGCGTCATTGCACGCCCACCGACTCAGGGAATAGGAAAAACAGTAAAAAGTGGTGCCTCCCACAACTTGATGGCCGTCCGCGAGTGTTCGTCGGGACACTGGCATCTGAGCTGGATCCGTACTGGGTGGGGAGTTAAGGGACTCTCTGCTACCCCGCTGTGGGGGGTAAGCCGCAGGGGTTATAGGGTGCCAGCGATCCCGGATATGACGTACGGCGGCCGGATCCCCAGTGACAAGGATGCGAGAGACTAATGGGCGGTCCAGTGAGGGGGCCACAAGAGGATGGGGAGAAAAAAAAGAAAGAAAACCTATGAGGAAAGGCTTAAGGAATTGAACATGGACTCACTGGATGATAGGAGGAGGAGGAGGTGGGGATATGATAGAAAATTAAATACATCAGCTTCGGGAGTGCAGGACGGTGGGGAGTTTCAAGCAGGCACTTTTCTATGGGGGAAGCTTTTCCATTATTTTCCTGATTTTACCTTGTATTTATTGTGTTTTGTTTTATGTGTACTGTACACCGCTTTGGAATTTTGAAAGACGCTCAATAAATATATTTTATTATTATTACATCAGAGGGAAAATATGGTAGCATTTTTCAAAGGAAAAGATGCTCAAGAACAAGGGGGCATGTTATGAAACCAAAGGGGGAGGTTCAAAATAAATGTGAGAAAAAACTTCACCACGAAAAGAGTGGTGGATGAGTAGAACAGACGTCTGGCGGAGGTAGTGGGGTCAGAAACGATTACGGGATTCAAGAAGGCATGGGAAAGACACAGTAGGGTCATAGTAGTAAAAAAAAAAGGGGGGGGGGGGCGACCAGTGACAAATTGGGTCAAGGTGACAGAGAATAGATTGAGTGACTAGGGCAGACTGGGTGGGCCAAGAGGCCCTTATCTGTCGACACCTTCTATGTCTCTGTGATGTGCATTCTCAGCTTTTACTTTCTACTTTCAGAAGCAAGTTTGCTTGAGCTGTTGTGCTTGTAAGTGATCTTGAACTAGACAATACTGCAGATCTTGTGTGCATGTAAAAAGACTAAGTGCCACTGTGAGAGCATTAGATGAAGACTCCTAGAGTGTTATTTGGCATTTAAGTTGTAGTGGATCATATACTGACTATGCATAGTAGTGCTGGGGCAGGACAGTTAAGCATTTGGAAGATTTTGCTGCACTGCATTTGTGCAGAATGGCCAAAGCAAATTGCAAGATGCGGGAGACTAATGTATTGTGTGTCAGAAGGTCATAACATCATCCACTGCATTGACTAGTGCAGACGCAGTACAGCATTTACTCTGTATGTTATGGTTAAGAAAAAAATAAAGAAAATTAACATCATTCTGTTTTCTGAACACAGTATGAAGAATTTTTTTTTAACTCCTCCTCATATTCCCTTGGTGCTGCATTCCTTTGGGCCCCACACTTGTTCTGCCCACCAAACTGAGCCTCTACTGCCATATCTCACCTTCAGACTCCTAGAGATCCTCTGGCACCCCTTAAACTGTGGCTTATTCCTGCCAACAGGGGCCGCCCTGCTGCCAGCAGGAAGAAAGTGCCTTGTGACATCATTCAGGGGGTTGTGGACTATACATTGAGTGTTCAGGTGACCTGGAGGGGGTCACAGAGGGCCTTTTTCTGAGGCAGCAGAGGCAGGTCTTCTTGTCGCAATCTACTATCCCAACTCCCACCTGCCTCAGTATGATTGCATGGTATGATATTCTGGGAGAGGGGGAATGCATGGCAGTCTGTGGTGGTCACCCAACCTGCCAAGTGTGCATCCACCAGGCCACTGCCTGGAGCTGCTGCAGGAGCAGGGTATGCCAGTCCCTTCTGGGGCGGAGAACATCCACATGAACGCTTTGGCTCTGCCTTCCCTGTCTCTGCTCCAGACGTTCTGGTTGCAGGGCACAAACCCAGGTTAGCAGCGTGTCATGCAAGTGCTTCCCCTCTTGGTGCCACGGAACTGGCTAAGAGTAGTTAAAAGAGGGCAACCTGCCAATCAAGTTCTCTCCTGCCACTAGCATGGTGGGAATGCCCAGTCACCCCCTTTTTTTCTTCAATATAGTTACCTACTTTAAGCTTGAAAATTGTAAGTGTTGAATTGACAGACCCCACTTGCTCTGGAAGTCTGTTCCATGTGTTCAGTACTCATTCTATGATGTAGTTCTTCCTTAGCCACCCATTGTTCCTATCCAAGCCGTCTACCCTTGGTCTCTCTACCTCTGCAACCACCTGGTTCTACAATTATCTCTCTGAGCATCAGCAATTTATGCAGATCGGCAATGCCAAGTCCTCTCTCCCACACATGGATCGGAGTTCCCTAGGGTTCCGTCTTGGGCCCCCTATTTTTTTCAGTCTTTGTTAATGATCTCCCCCTATGTTCAGCCCTGTTATATGCTGATGACTTGGTAGTGTACTCTAGTTCCTCTGATCCATCGGACATTAACCGGAACCTCAGTCCCAGCTTCAACACCTTCCAGCACTGGCTGAAGCAAAATAGACTTGTCCTGAACAACACAAAGACTTTTTCCATGCTTTTTGGCTTGGGAGCCAAAATTAGGGCCCATTATTAGATATAATGCATCTGTGCATCCAGTGACACCCCACTCAACACTGTCTTCTCTTTTAAATACCTTGGAGTTATTTTGGATCCGGCCCTGGACTATGACCTGCACACCTCTACTACTGTTAAAACTGCCAGTATATAACTTGGTCTGGCATATGAAGTTGGGCATACAGTAGCCTTTCCTCTGCGGCGAGGCTGGCCATCGCTCAGGGGGTTCTGAGACCTTAAACTGGCCTATGGGATGATTGCCTTTCTGAAAACCTCAATCAATCACTTTATTTAACCAGGCATAAACACCATTGAGCAAGCTCATTTTCAAGGTGGTCCTAGGCATTAATACAATACAGTACACTTCATAAGATTACAATTACGGTGGACAACGGTGCAAAAAAAAAAAAATTGTGAAGGTGCCGGTCAATATGGGCCTATACATACCGGTCAACATAATTAACATGCAAAGGTACATAATGATAAACTTTACTGGAATGAGAAGAGACAACAATCCCATATAGTCTCCGCTGAGTAAGAGCTCATACCTGAATGGTAAAAAAATAAGGAGGTATTAAGGAATAGTGTAGAAATTGAGGTGAAAGAGTAGGCAGCCAAGAGGGAGTCCAGACTAGGTAAAAGGTAGAGAATATGCAGGGTAATCTCGGATTAAGGAAACCAGGCTTGTAGGTCCTAGGTTTCTGTTGTTAGGAATGTGGGGTGGATGAGATACTTGGGCGTAGGATTTGAGAGTGGCACCCAGGGCTTAGGGGTCATAGACGTCTGAAACAGTTGCATGATTCCTTCAGATAATCCGTTAATAGAGCTTTGAATGTGAAAATGCTTGGAAGTGAGGATAATTTTAAGGAGTCTTGCATAGTGTTCCAAAGTGATGTAAGTAAGAAGTTGATTGCTGCCGAGCCAAGGGTAGTTTTCACTCTAGAAATCTGGAAGCAGATTATGGAGCAGTGTCTCAGGCCATAGGAACCTTAAGCCTGTTTGAAGAGGTCCGAGATGTATGCAGGGAGGTTATCAGATAATGCTCTAAAAAAAACTAGAGGAGAGCATTCCTTTTTCTCCTAGTTGAGTGAGGTCCATCCTGAAACCTGGTATAGACAACAGTGATGTGTACCATGGGGTAGATTCAGGATAAATGTTAAAGCCCGGTGGTAAAGGGTGTCCAGTTTGTTTAGCATCGTTGATGGGCAATGACTGTAAAGGAAGTAGGTAGGAATGTAGTTTGTACTAGTCTCGTTCTGCCTTCTAATGTAAGTAAGTGTTTAATGTGATAGAATATACTTAATCGCTGTCTTAGTTTCTTCAAGGTTTCATATAAGTGGCACAGAACGTTGAGTTTGTTATCCAGCCAGAACCCTAGGTATTTAAAGGTATCAACTACTTCAAAGGGTTCATCTAAGAGTGTTCGGATCTGTGTGATATGTGGACATCCGGAAGTAGACTTTGGTGAGAGAACCATTGCTTTAGTCTCTTTGGCGTTGAGGAGGAGCTTATGAGTAATAAGGTTATATTGGAGGGTGATGAAGTGTTTCTGTAAGTAGTCATGGGCCAAATCCAAGGATGAATTTGTGGTATATAGTATCATCTGTGAATAAGTGCACATTGGCTGTGCCCAGCTGCGAGTCCAGATTATTGATGTATATTGCAAAGATGATAGGGCACAGGATGGAGCCTTGTGGGACTCCTTGTAACAAGGATTTTTATGGGGACAGATCTCCTATGGCTTTGACTTGTTGTAACCTATTGGTTAGGTAGCTGGTGAACCATTAAATGGCAGAACTATCAAGTCCGATGTTACTCAGTGCAGTAAGCAAGATGGTACGATCCACAGTATCGAAGGCCTTACTTAGATCAAGGAAGAGGGCAGATACATGCTTCTTGGAGTCCAAGGCCATTTGCCAGTCTGTAGTTACTTTGGCAAGAGCCGATACTGTACTGTGACCGGCTCTGAAGCCGGACTGAGCCGGGTTTAGCAACTTTTGTGAATCCAAATGTTCTCTAAGTTGGATGTTGACAATTTTTTCAAGTAATTTAGAGAGGACGGATAGTATAGAAATGGGCTGGTAATTGTTCAGATCACTCTGATCCCCAGTCTTGAATAATGGTAGGATGTGGGCAGTTTTCCATGAGACAGGTAGCTCACCTTGATTAGAGAGGTGTTGAATAAGTGTGTAATGGGGATGGTCAGATAGGTATGGCCAAGTTTTAGGAAGTAAGGTTCAATATTGTCTGCACCTGCACTCTTTTTTTTGTATCTAGAGAAAGGAGGAGGTCATCCACTTGCTTGAACGTAATTGTGAGGAAGCTGAAGGGGGTGGGACGCGGTTGGATATGGTTGTGGTTATCAGTGAAGCCAATAGTGTAGTCACTTGCTGGGCTAAGTTTGCTGATAAGTAAGGTGTCAAAGGCAAGCCCTGCAGTGGCAAAGTGATCATTAAACTTCTCTAGTATATCAGCTACTCTGGGCGGAAAGTCTATGCTGCTTCCTCCCTAGGCCTTCGTCAGGCCAGCTCGGCCGTTCTGATGGCACACTTTTCACACGCCCTTTTGGGTTCCCTGGATGAGGTGATTCTTCATATCCTGTCTGACCTCTAAACTGCGGTCAAGCAGGTGTGGGATCAGGGAAGGGCAGTGGCCAAACAGCAGCTCCAGACCTCCCTGGACATCGCTGACTCATGTGCCTGGTCAGTATCGGCCGCAGTGGCCATGCGCCACAGAGCTTGGCTGCGGATCTCCACCTTCACAGCAGATACCCAGCACAAGCTGGCAGACGTTTCCTTCCTGGGTACCGACTTGTTCGGTTCCGGGGTGGAGGGGCATCTTCAGCGGATCGAGAAGTCCAGTGCCACCTTGGACTCGGTCACGTCTGCCCAGAAGGACAAAGGCCGCCAGCTGCAGTGTAAGCCCTTTCATCCTTCAGCCCCTGCGGCACGTCTGGCCCAGCAACACCAGCATCAGGGCCAGCAGGCTCGCACTTGGCACCCCAAAGCCAAGCCTGCTGCTTCCTCCAGCAGGAAGCCGGGAGGGAAAGGTCCAGGAGGCTCCTCGGCCGGTCTTTCCTCCAAGCCTGCCCAGTGATGGGTTGAGGGGTGACAGCCCCAACCTCGTCACTCCTCCCCGAGTTCCCTCCTTGGGGGGACGGCTCCACCACTTCCTTTCCGCCTGGTCCGATATCACCACGGACCGCTGGGTGCTGGAAGTAGTAGGAAAGGGTCTGCCTCTGGAATTAGAGATGTCCCCACCCTATCAAGCCGTCTCCCCATGGGAGGCTGCGGGGTCCGCAGCCTCTCTGTCGGCTCGTCGAGCCAACATTGCTCTGCTCCTCCAGAAGGAGGTGATCAGGCAGGTGGCGGATCCTCCTCCAGATCCAGGGTTTGTGTCCAGGTACTTCCTGGTCCCAAAACGGATGGGGGGCTGGCGCCCCATTCTAGACCTACACGACCTGAACAAGTTCTTAAGGTTTCGAACCTTCAGGATGGTCACTCTGGCTCAGATCATTCCATCCTTGGAATGAGGCATGTGGTTCTGTTCTCTGGACCTCCAGGACACGTTCTTTCACATCCCAATCCGTCCGTCCCACCAGCGATTCCTCCACTTCAGAGCGGAGGGATCCCTTTACGAGTGCTGGGCCATGCCCTTCGGCCTCTCTCCAGCTCCCAGGGTCTTCACCAAATGCATGGCAGTGGTGACAGCATTCCTGTGGCACTGAAGGGTCCGGGTGTATCCTTACCTGGACGACTGGCTGATTGCAGCCCCCTCCAAACTGGAGGTAGAATGGTCCAGGGATCTGGCCCTCCAGGTCTGCTCTCAGATTGGCCTCCTCATCAACAAGGCCAAATTGGAACTTGTGCCAATGCAGGTGATTCAGTTCATCAGGGCAGAGCTCAACTGTCTTCGAGCTAGAGCACGGCTCCCGGCGGACAGGGCCAAGGTTCTTTCCTCCTTTGCCCAATTATTTCTGGTTGGGCAGTTGCACCATGCCCCGGACTTCCTGTGCCTCCTGGGCCTCATGGTGGCCTGCACCAGCGTGGTCCATTGGGCCCACTGGCACATGTGTCCCCTTCAGTGGGGGCTGGTCCACCAATGGCCACAGCGCTCCGGTCCTCTGGACCAGCCAGTGATAGTGACCCAGGAGATGTGGAACGCTCTCTGGTGGTGGCTCGTTCCAGCTCACCTACAGAAGGGTATCCTGTTTGTCCACCCAGAGCTGACGGTCACTCTGATGACTGCCTCTCTGATGGGTTGGGGTGCCCATCTGGGGGAGCTTAGAGCGCATGGCCTGTGGTCCCCTCAGGAGTCTCGATGTCACATCAACCTGCTGGAGCTTCGAGCAGTCCGACTAGCCCTCACTGCCTTCGCTCCGTTTGTACGGGGTCAAGTGGTCCAGATCTAGATGGATAACACCACGACCATGTACTACCTAAACCGCCAGGGCGGGACGCGCTCCTTTCCTCTGTGCAAGGAGGCTTCTCCGCACTTGGTCCCTCGTGAACAGTCTGGAGGCGGATCCCCTAGCCATCCATGTGGCAGGAGCCTCCAACACTCTGGCCGATGCCCTCAACCGGCTAGATGCTGCATCTTATAAGTGGTCTATCCTGCCGGAGGTAGTACAAGATCTGTTCTCCCATTGGGGCACACCTCAGGTGGACCTGTTTGCCTCCAGGGAGAATGCGAAGCTGAGGCTGTTTCATGCCTGCCCCCCTCAGCAGGGCTCGCTTCAGGGGGATGCCATCTCAAGGCCATGGACCTCGGGCCTCTTCTATGCCTTCCCCCCATTTCCCTTGATCCACAAGGTGCTTCTCAAGGTGAGGATGGATAAGGCGCAGGTTATTCTGGTAGCCCCAGACTGGCCACGCCAGTTCTGGTATCCAGATCTCCTCAGCCTCAGCTCCAGGCTCCCGAGGCGGCTTCCAGCCCGCCTGGACCTGATCTCAGTCAACAAGGGGAAGGTACTCCGTCCGGACCTTCAGTTCCTGCACTTGACGGCCTGGTTCCTGAGTGGCTAGAGTTCCAGGCCTTGAATCTTTCCGACGAGGTCCTCAATGTTGTTGAGGCATCCCATAAGGAGTCAACCAGAAAATGCTATTCCTTCGGATGGAAGAGATTCTCCGTTTGGTGTCAGGATAAGGGGTTGGTCCCTTCCTCCTGTTCTTTGGCTAGCATTCTGGACTACCTGTCATCCCTTTCTCAGCTAGTGCTTCGGTCGAAGATCCTTAAGGGGCATTTGGCAGCCATCTCTGCTTAATGGGCGTGGGCCGGGAAGCAGTCGGTGGCGCAGGAGAAGGTGGTCGGGCGCTTTTTCAAAGGCCTTGATCACATATCCCCTCCGGTGTGAGAACCTTCACCTCCATGGGATCTACTGCTGGTGTTGGCTAAGCTCATGGGTAAACCATTCGAAAAAATGCACAGGTGTGATATCTCTCTCCTGTCATGGAAGACTGCCTTCTTGGTGGCTATCATGTCAGCCAGAAGGATGGGAGAGCTCCAGACGCTTTCCATCGAGTCTCCTTATCTGGTCTTCCACAGGGACAAGGTTGTCCTGTGCCCCCACCCGAAATTCCTTCTGAAGGTGGTGTCGGAGTTTCACCTTAACCAGTTGTTGACTGTGCCGGTGTTCTACCCCAATCACACCTCGGAGGCCGAATATAGGCTCCATACTTTGGACCCTAGAAGAGCATTCTCTTATTACAAGGAGCGGACGGCTGAAGTTTGAGAGGTTTGCCAGCTGTTTGTCACCTACGCTGAAGCCGCACTTGGCAGACCTGCAGCCAAGCGGACGATAGGCAGGTGGGTCACCTCCTGCATAGATCTCTGCTATAGGTTGGCGGGCATGGAGCCTACCAAAGGGGTAAGAGCTCATTCTACCCACCATACCGCTGCTTCGGTGGCTCCTTCCAGGGATGTCCCTATCCAGGAAATCTGCAGGGCTGCTACCTGGAAGTCAGCACACACCTTCGTTACCCACTACCACATCGACCTTGAGTCTTGCCGGGATGCTGGTTTTGGGACCTCGGTTCTCCAGTTCTTATTTCTCAAGTAAGTATAGGAGGTGCGCGCCTTGCCTCCCTCCTCCCAGAAAACTGCTAGGAGTCTGCCATTAAGTGTGGAGTGAACAACATATCCATGACCCTAGAAATACAGGATACTCACCTGTAACAGGAGTTCTAGGAGTGGTATATGTTGTTCATCCACACAACCCCCCCGACCTCCCCGGCTTCGACGCGCAACCTGGCTTCCAGCGGGCTAGATCTGGCATTATGGGGCGGAGTCTAGAGTTTTACCACCCAGGTGGGTGGGAGGAGCCAGCTTGAAGACCTTCCGGCCAGATTTAAAGTGGCAAGAAACCTGCCAATAAGTGTGGATGAACAACATATACCACTCTTAGAACTCCTGTTACAGGTGAGTAACCTGTACTTGCTCTCCTGCACCCTCTCAGTCCTATCGATGTCTGTCCTCAGATATGGGGACCAGAATCACACACACTATACTCAAGGTGTGAGGCCTTGGGAGCCTGACTAGTAACCTGAACGGGGCATCATCACAGTATCACTTGAGCAGCTTGTGAAGTTTCTTTTATTGCACACCATAATTGTATTTGCTTTGCTAGCTGCTGCACTACATTGATTGCTCAATTTTAAAGTCGTAGCTGATCCTTATCGTTGGGTACCTCTGCTGCCGAGTTTCAACAATCTCGGTGTTGGGTAGTATTTTGCTTTTAAATTCAACTTACCTCCCCTGTATGTCAGTCCAGGGGAAGTGCAGACTACCGTAGCTCTGTGATAGTCTTAAAGGTTTGGGTGATGATGAGCCCAAAATAGGAAAGCAATCTAAAAGACAAAGAATCTTTCTTTTAGATTACTTTCCTACTTTGAGCTACCATGACCAGAACCCTTAAGACCATCATAGGGTTGGTTCATCCTTCACCTGGTTTGATATACAGACGAGGCACACTGATGAGTCCTGAGGAGGATGAAAAGCATGTCTCTGTCTTCTGTTTTCAGCCTTTGTAGATTGTGTTAGAGGCATTTGGCACCATATTCTGCTATTTAAAGCAGAACCAGTCTAAAATCTTTCATAGTGATTTGCATATACATCCCATGATGCTTTACATTATTGGGATATATGTGATTTTTCAAAACCTGACTTTATTGCCAGTGCCCTTTCCTGATAACCCTTGCCTCAGTGTTTTTATGCTGAGGCTCTTTTGTCTTTTATGCAATGGAGGAGTCTACTTTAAAGCATCATTAAACCTTTTTTTTTTTTTTTAAGTTGAGGAAAGTGTGTTTACAGTTTGGGGAGCAGGTCATGTTCACAGTCTTTTTGGAAACAACATGGAAGAGTTGACCTAAGCACAAACTACACTGGAAAAAGCAACCCCTCCTGAGGTGTAATGAGCTGTGGAAAGTATGTTTCTAGGGACATGGATATGTTGTTCATCCACACTCATTGGCAGGTATCCTTGCCGCTTTAAATCTTGCAGGAAGGTCTTCAAGCTTGCTCCTCCCACCCACCCGGGTGGTATAACTCTCGGCTCGGCCCCATGACGCCAGATCTTCCTTACCGCTTGGAAGCTCAGGTTCCCTCCTTAACGCTCTGCGTTTGAGACTGGTTCCTATTTCTCCGTTTGCGGATTTAAAAAATAAATTTTGCGAAAAAGACTTCAGTCTTCTATCCCTCGCGGCTGCGATGGACAAATCGACTCCCGGATTTCGGAGATGCCCATGCGGGCAGAAGATGTCTCGGACGGATCCACACTCCAAGTGTGTCTACTGCTTAGGCCTTGAGCACGACCGCGGGCTTGCGACCTGTGCTCATCTTTCTCGACTACGTCCTCGAGGGCAGTGCTGCCCGATTGCAACTGGGCCGTCCCGAGAAGCGTTCCCTCGGTGAAGTCAAGAGGCCAGTTGGCGGTGTCAGGCGGCCGAGCTCGGCGGATCAGCTCGGCGGATGGTCGCCCTCGAAGAGGGCGGCGCGGGCCGTATCTTCCTCGGCGCGGCATTTATCCCGCTCTCTGGGCTCTTCTTACGGCTTCTTTTAAGGAGCTTTGTCTGTCCCTCTCCACTAAAGGAGAGGGCCTCGTTAGCGGGACCTTATTCTCGGTCCAAAAGAGGGACAAGGTAAGTCCCTCCGTCGGCGCTCTTGGGAGCGGGAAAGGTCCCTCTCCGGCCGTCGACCGTCTGCTTGATCGACCGCCGGCCGCCACTGGCCTCACGGTGTCCCGCCAGGTCAGTTGACCGAGACCTCACCGATGAAGTCGAGATTTTCTCGACCCATTGGACGGGCTGTCGCCTTTAGCAGCCGAGATTCCCTCTCCCGGTTCCCCGGGAGGAGTTGAGGATCCCGTGGCTCGCCTGTGCCTCCGGTTCCGGAGCCCTCGGATGCACCATCCGAGCGAAGGAGTGCAGTTCGGCCGACACCTCCCGCACCGACCTCGGAAATTCCGGGACTCTCGGTCTCGGTCTGGACCTCCTGGCGGTCCAGCCGATCCCACCGTCATAGGCGGTCTCGGTCTCGGCACCGCGCTAAGCGGCGTCGCCGCTCGGCCTCGTCCTCCTCCTCGGATGAGGGGAGGCTTCGGCGTAAATTACGTCGAAGGTACGAGGACCTTATGTTGCAACAGCTCCTCCTGGCGGGAGTGCCGCCGCCGTCGCCCGGCCATTAAGTGGCTGTCACCGGGCGGCCGGCACAACCCTCGACTTATCCGAGGCCTATACCCAGGCGGTTGTTCGGCCAAAACCAGCTGCTCCACCGATTCGGTGGAACCTCCCCTCACAGCCACCAACTGGGGCTCCGACCAAGGATTCTCGGTCGGCAAAGGTCTACCCCATCGGCTGTCAGTTACCCTCACTCCCGACCGACCTCGGCAGGTGAAGGGTGGCTCAGGCCAGAGGCAGCTCTTCGAGGACTCTTCCGAGTCGAAGATGATTCCTCCTTTTCTCCAAGCGACTGGACTTGGAGTCTTCGGAGGTCAGTCAATGGGCGATAGCCCGTCGTCCTTCCTAGGACTACTCGGCTCATCTCGGGTCCACGGGATGGAGCTCGAACCCGTTCCAAGCGGGCCAGGTATCCCCTCACGGAATTCTGGACCGAGGGATTCTCCGGACGGAGGCCTTTCCGGTGGCCGAGGCCATAGTGGGTCGGCACTGGAGCTTTGGCAGCGCCTGCTTCCTGCCCTCGCCTTGGCCAGGATGGCCAGGAAGTATCGCGGTCCCTACTGGTTCCTTGTCCGTTTTGGAACACCCCTCTGCTGAGGGTTGGTTACCGACAGCGTTTCCGCAGCGCCGGCAGCGCCAGGGATGTGGACAAACCTCCTGACAAGGAGTCCAAGAAATTGGACTATGTCGGGCGAAAAGTCGTTGCGTCCTCTCGCCGCCGTCAGGCCAGTTCGGCCGTCCTCATGGCACATTTTCTCATGCCCTGTTGGGCTCCCTGGATGAGGTCATCCTCATCTTCCCGCCGATCTGCAGACTACGGTTAAGCAGGTGCGGGACCAGGGCAGAGCAGTGGCCAAACAGCATCCAGACTGCTTTGGATATGGGGACTCATGTGCCAGATCGGTGGCGGCCGCAGTGGCTGTGTCGGGGGCTTGGCTGAGGATATCCACCTTTACTTCAGATACCCAGCACAAGTTGGCGGATGTTCCTTTTGGGGACTGACCTCTTCGACCCTGGGGTGGAAGGTCACCTGCAGAGGATCGAGTCCAATGCTACCTTGGACTCGGTCTCTTCCGCTCAGAAGGACAAAGGCCGCAAAACCACAGCCTCAAGCCCTTTCGCCCTTCTGTGCCCGCGCGCCCGCCCAGTGCAACGCCAGGGCCAGCAGGCTCCGGCCTTGGCATCCCAAACCCAAGCCGCCGGCTTCCTCAACAGGAGGCAGGAGGAAAAGGCCCAGGAGGTCCCTCGGCCGGTCCCTCCTCCAAGCCTGCCCAGTGACGGGCTGAGGGGTGTCGCCCCCATTCCCGTCACCTTATCCCTGGGTCCCCCCGTGGGGGGACGGCTCCGGCACTTCCGTTCCGCCTGGTCCGCTGTTTCCACGGACAGGTGGGTCTTGGAGGTGGTGGGAAGAGGCCTGCCTCTGGAATTCGAGCAGGCACCACCCTTCAGAGCCGTCGCCCCTCGGGGGGCTTCAGGATCCCCAGCCTCACTGGCGGCTCGTCGAGCCGACATCGCTCTCCTCCTCCAAAAGGAGGTGATAAGAGAGGTGGTGGACCCTCCTTCAGACCCAGGGTTTGTGTCCAGGTACTTCCTGGTTCCGAGCGGACGGGGGGCTGGCGCCCCATTCTCGACCTACACGACCTAAACAAGTTCCTAAGGTCTCGAACCTTCAGGATGGTCACTCTGGCTCAGATAATACCATCCTTGGAACGCGGCGTGTGGTTCTGCTCTCTGGACTTGCAGGACGCGTTTTTTCACGCCCCTATCCGTCCGTCTCACCTAGAGACCTTCGCCTCGAGCGGAAGGATCCTCTCGAGTTCCAAGCCATGCCCTTTGGCTTGTCTCCAGCTCCCAGGGTCTTCACCAAATGCATGGCAGTGGTGACAGCATTTCTGCGGCGCCGGGGTCCGGGTGGCCCTTACCTGGACGACTGGCTGATAGCAGCTCCCTCCAGGAAGGAGGCAGAGTGGTCCAGAGATCTGGCCCTCCAGGTCTGCTCTCAACTGGGCCTCCTTATCCACGAGGCCAATCGAACTCGAGCGAAGCAGGTGATTCTATTCATCGGGCGCCTTTCGACTCTCTTCGAGCCAGAGCGCGGCTCGGCGGACAGGGGCGAGGTTCTTTCCTCCTTTGCCCGATCATTTCTGGTTGGGCAATGCTCCCTGCCGGGACTTCCTCGCCTCCTGGGTCTCATGGCGGCCTGCACCAGCGTGGTCCGTTGGGCCCGCTGGAACATCGTCCCCTTCAGTGGGGACTGGCCAGCCAGTGGTCTAGCAGCTGCGATCCTTTGGACCAGCTTGTGTCGGTGACACAGGGGATGTGGAACGCTCTCCAGTGGTGGACCGTTCCAGATCATTTGCAGGAGGGCATCCCGTTCGTCCGCCCGAGCCGACGGTCTCTCTATCGACCGATGCCTCTCTGATGGGTTGGGGTGCCCATCTGGGGGAACACCGGGCTCATGGCCTCTGGTCCCCGCGGGAGTCCCGATGCCACATCAACCTGCTGGAGCTCCGAGCGGTCCGCCTAGCTCTCACCGCCTTTGCTCCGTTCCTCCGAGGTCAAGTGGTCCGAGTCCAGACGGACAATACCACGACCATGTACTATCTAAACCGCCAGGGCGGGACGCGCTCCATGCTTCTATGCAAGGAAGCTCTCCGCATTTGGTCACTCGTGCGCAGCCTGGAGGCGGATCTCCTAGCCATTCACGTGGCAGGAGCCTCCAACACCCTGGCCGATGCCCTGAGCCGGATGGGGCTGCATCCCACGAGTGGTCTCTCCTGCCGGAGGTAGTACAGCATCTGTTCTCCCATTGGGGCACACCTCAGGTGGACCTGTTTGCCTCCAGGGAGAACGCGAAGCTGAGTCTGTTCCATGCCCGCCCCCTCAGCAGGGCTCGCTGCAGGGGGATGCCTTCTCGAGGCAGTGGACCCGGGCCTCTTTACGCCTTTCCCCATTTCCTTGATCCACAAGGTGCTTCTCAAGGCGAGGAGGGACAAGGCGCAGGTGATTCTGATAGCCCCAGACTGGCCTCGCCAGTTCTGGTACCAGATCTCCTCAGTCTCAGCTCCAGGACTCCGCGGCAGCTTCCAGCTCCGCCCGGACCTGCTCTCAGTCAATCAGGGAAGGTGTTCATCCGGACCTTCCAATCCCTGCACCTGACGGCCTGGTTCCTGAGCTGCTAGAGTTCCAGGCCTTGGGTCTTTCTGACGAGGTCCTCAATGTAGTTGAGGCGTCCCGTAAGAGTCGACCAGAAAATGCTATGCCTTGAAATGGAAAAGGTTTTCCATTTGGTGTCAGGAGCAAGAGGCTTGGACCCTTCCTCCTGTTCCTTGGCAAGCATCTTGGACTATTTATGGTCCCTTTCTAGTCAAGGGCTTAGGTCAGCGACCTAAGGGTGCACTGGCAGCCATCTCTCTGCTTACAGCGCGGGCCGGGAAGCAGTCGATGGCGCAGGAGAAGGTGGTCTGGCGCTTTTCAAGGCCTTGATCACATTCCTCCAGTGCGGGAATCCCCACCTCCGTGGGATCTACTGCTGGTACTGGCAAAGCTCATGGGCAAGCCATTGAACCTATGCACAGGTGTGTCTCTCTCTCACCTGTTGTGGAAGACCGCCTTCTTGGTGGCTATCACGTCAGCCAGAAGGATGGGGAGAGCTCCAGGCGCTTTCCATCGAAGTCTCCTTACCTGGTCTTCCACAGGGACAAGGTTGTCCTCGCCCCACCGAAATTCCTTCGGAAGGTGGTGTCGGAGTTTCACCTTAACCAGGTGTTGACTCTGCCCGGTGTTCTACCCAATCACACCTCGGAGGCGAATATAGGCTCCATACTCTGGACCCTAGAAGGCGCTCAGCTTATTATAAGGAGCGCACGGCTGAAATTGAGGAGAGGTTCTGCCAGCTGTTTGCCCACGCTGAAGCCGATCTGGCAGACCTGCAGCCAAGCGGATCATAAGCAGGTGGTAACCTCCTGCATAGATCTCTGCTATAAGTTAGGCGGGCATGGAGCTCCCAGAGGGATAAGAGCTCATTCTACCCGCCCTATGCTCTAGCAGTGGCTGCTTCAGGGCGTCCCTATCCAGGAAATCTGCAGGGCTGCTACCTGGAAGTCAGCACACACCTTCATTACCCATTACCACATCGACCTTGAGTCACGCCGGGATGCTGGTTTTGGGGCCTCGGTTCTCCAGTCTTTCTTTCCCAAGTAAGTATTGGGGGTGTGCGTCTTGCCTCCCTCCTCCCGGAGAACTGCTAGGAGTCTGCCAATGAGTGTGGATGAACAACATATCCATGTCCTAGAAATGGGTTACTCACCTGCCAACAGGAGTTCTAGGAATGGTATATATTGTTCATCTACGACCCCACGGACCTCCCGGCTTCGGCGCACAACCTGAGCTTCCAGCGGGCCAGATCTGGTGTCATGGGGCGGAGCCGAGAGTTATACCACCCGGGTGGGTGGGAGGAGCAAGCTTGAAGACCTTCCGGCAAGATTTAAAGCGGCAAGGATACCTGCCAATGAGTGTGGATGAACAACATATACCATTCCTAGAACTCCTGTTACAGGTGAGTAACCTGTATTTACAGTTTAGGGAGCACGTCATGTCCACATTCTTTTCTGAAACAACATAGAAGAGTTGACCTAAGTGCAAGCCATATTGGAAAAAGCAAACCCTCCTAAGGTTTAACAGTTGCTGTTGACGAGTGATTTCACCCCTTGGCACATACATTTCTGCCAGAGATTGCCTGATGATGTGCTGTTTCACTTCTGTAAATGTAGCCTGTCATATAAAATGGGTCACAAATCATACTGTTGGGGACATTTTCAACTATTGCTATGATTACAGAGTGCTTAGTGGAAAAGCTTGTGGCAATAAAAAATATATATTTTTTGCATTGAGCAAGAAAACTAATAAGCAGAAATAAAGCCTTTATTTTTGGTCGCTGTTGAATGGTTTTAGACATTTGTAATGAAACAAATTGCCTCAAGTTGCAAAGAAACAGTTTTTCTTCATGGCAACTAAAAATTAAATTGGCTATATCTGCAGAATAGAGGAGACCCAAAATGAGATACTGGTTGGTTGAAATATTATCAAACTGTAGGTAGTAGTCTTCACTGTAAAATGTTTTTTAATCTTATTCTGTCGTTGTCTTTCCTGTTTTCTGCAGACAGCTCAATTTAAAGAAAGTACTCATTTCTGGTGGCTTTCTTGATCACAGAGTTCATCCACAGGTTCTTAAAGAAGGCGGGGGGCAGAAAATTTGCATTCTTGTCCTGGATGAAGCTGGAAGAGTAAGTTGATGAGTTTATGAAACATTTCATGAAAGACAGGCTTATAAATGAGTATTAAGATTTGTAGTGGGGAAATGTTTAGGACCGAGCTGCATTCTTTAAACATAATTACATAGTAAATTTATGGTTGAAAGAGAATACAGATCTATCTTGTCCTTCCTCCCTTCCCTTCATAAGCATGCATGAATAAGTATGCTGTGCAGAGAACTAATTTGTTGCAATTCCCTACTCACTGTGTTGCCCCAGGTACTTTGTGATTCCCTTGGTTGTATCATAAGTTTGTACAGGCTTGCCTTGAAGGCCTGCCTTATCTCTAAGTAAGGAGACTAAGGTAAGCAACTTTATCTCCCTCACCTCTTGCATTTTACTTGTGGGGATGTTCTCAGTCCCAGTGGTTTCCTTGGTGCTCTGCCCTTACTAGCTGATTTCTGGTATTGCCCCAATACACTTATTTACCATTATCTGACCCCTCAGTGAAATGTTACAATCTGGTCAGGTTGGAAAGCTCTCTGATTTTTTTTCGAGGATATCTATCTCCATTGAGCCACATCATGGAATTGTAAGCCCTTGGTGTCAGGACCGCCACTTTTGCTAGCTTGGGCTGTCCTTGTCAAGGTGCATCATTGCCGCCTGTATAACATGGGCGGCCCTATCAAGCCTCAGTTTTTTCTTCTGCCATCATCCACTCATCGGTGCACCACTGCTGAAGAACACTATCAAACTTTGCAACTATTACTAATGCTTGTGCTTTGTTCTTTGCTGCTGAAAGATACGAACCGCAGATCTTCTTCAGGGGTATCTCAGTCATCAGGTACCACTGTAGGAACTTCACCATTGGTGAATGGGAATCCATGTGGAAGATTTTCAGCAGTACAGCTGGCACCACCCACGCCGTCGATGTCACCAAACCTATATAGGCGTAGACGGCCCTGCTCCCTCCGCCGTTCTTTCTCGGCGTCTACTTGCAAGCATAGTCTCCGCGGAAGAGCCGTTGCAGTGTACGCTTTTCTTTTGGCCCATGGCCTATTTTTCAACCAACCCTTACTTAAATCTCTTTTAGAAATGTATTTTTCTTTTATGTCGAGGGTTAAACCTTCTACATCTCTCTTCCGTCGCTGCCGCTGTGGAAAGAAGATTACCTCCAACGATGAGCACTCTGTGTCTGCTATCTTGAGCTTAACCACTACGCCTCAGATTGTGAGCTCTGCCAGCAGTTTAATCAAACCACTCTTAGGTGACACAGGAAGGCTCCAAAGATCTTCATGGAACAACAGGTAGCCATCTCTCGAGTCTGTGTCCTCCGGAGCACCAGCCGCCCAGTTGTCCTCTGGTTTTAAGAGTGCCAAGGCCTCTCAGGTAAAAGACAAGTCCTGGGGGAGTTATAGAAAAGACCGGGGAGCATGACACCCCCATGACCATCCCGCTCCCTGTTGGCTTTGCCTTCTTTGGGGGGCTCATTTTTGTCGACAGCCGCAGCAACGAAGAGACCAGCTGTCTAGCTCTTGGTTCACTCCAGGCCCATATCAACAGCTCCTCCGGCCCACACCCAGGGTGTTTGGCTGTTGACCTCCATGTCATCTGCCCCTCCTCCATCGACGATGGTCTCATCGTCAACTTCCCCTTCAAGACCTGCTCCTTCTTCTCCAAAGGCTCCGGGCTCATTGGGTCAGCTAGCTGGGTCGTCAGCCACTATGACACTGGCTGCTCGTCCATTGTCGAAATCTGACTTGATTGAGGTTCTTGTCCATTTTTCTAATGAGTTAGTCCAGCAGTATGTAGCCTTTACCAGGCCGCCATTGCCGGCTCCGTCGATGCCGGCGTCATCATCGACACCTGTTTGCCGGCCCAGGGAACCAACCCAGGGGCCGTTGATGGCACATATGCCAACAGATTCTGAGGAAGATGTCTATGTTGAGGAGTATCTCCCTGACCTCATCCTTCCAGAGGAAGGGGAAGAAGAGTAGGAGGACCAATACTTCACTTAAGACAAGTTCACTGCCTCTTCAGTCAGTGAAGACTCTGTTAAACATACCCCAGGTCCCCACCTGAGGATGCTAACTTCTTTAACTTCATTTCCACTGTGGAGTTTCAGACAGAAGAGGAGGTTGCCACCAGAAAAGGATCTGGCGGACTACCTGGAGATCTCAGAATTTCCCCCTAAGATTATTCCTCCCATGCTTAGGGCACTCAAAAATGCTACCATGGCAGCCTAGCACAGAGCAGACATGGTGCCAGCTATGCCCCATAGGGCTGACGAACCCTACAGTGCCCCTTAGGGCCTTCCTCACTTTACTGCCCAGGCTGAAACTGACTCAGTAGTCATTAAGGCAACACATGACAGGTCTTAGATGCCCAAACACCTTAGTTCTCTTCCCCTAGACAAGGAGTCCTGTAGGATTGATCTTTGGGGGAAAAAAGGGTGTATGCCTCCTCTTCCCTAGGTTTAGGATTGCCAACTACCTGTCACACATGGTGAAATATCAGAACACCACTTGGAGAAAGGGCAAGGGTGCTGCCCAAGCCCTTCCTGATGGTGCCCACAAGCAGGAATTGCTTCAGTGCTTCCAAACTGCAGAGGATGATGGCAAGCATCTCCTATGGGCCATTTATGACTTGTCAGGCACTGTTGCCAGGGCGGCTGCCACTGGCATAAATCTTCATAGGCATTCATGGCTCAGAGTTTCTGGGTTCACAGCTGATGTGTAAAACAAGGTGCCCAATGCCCATTTCAGTGGCACCAAGCTTTTTGGTCCGGATGTGCAGGACCTTATACACTATCTGCAGGCCTCAGGCACAACTCTTAAATCTGTCCACTCCCTTTACCACACTCCGCTGCATGGTAGGGGACATCCTAATTTTCATAGACCGGTAGTAGGCCAGGCTCAGGCCCCCATACCTGGGGTAAATGTAGAGCTCAGTCTTCCTTGCCTGCCCCCTCTAGTTCTGGAGTGGCAACCAAGCATCCCAGAAGTGAGGGACCCGCCTCAGCTTGACTCCTTGCCGGACATCCCTTCTCAGGTACAAGCCCAGGAGGTGGTGATCTGAGGTCGGTTCTTCCTCCATCTGAGTCAGTGGAGAACAGTAACTTCAGATGCCTGTATCCTGCAGATCACAGAGTGCGATCATACCCTGGAGCTCATCCAGCACTCTCCAGACATCCACCACCCTCCTCAAATTACACCCCCCCCACCCCCAGGTCATCTACCTGTTCTCCTGGAGGAGACTCGGTCACTTCTGCGCAAGCAGGCGATAGAACTGATGCCAAAGCTGCAGAGATACCAGGTATTCTCTTCCAGGTTTTTCTTGGTCTCCAGAAAGACTGGAGATCTGAGGCTCATTTTGGACTTGAAAGACCTCAATCTCTTCATCCAGTACAAAAAGTTCCAAATAGTAACTTTACCAGGCCTCTTGCCCCTCCTCAAGTCCGGGGATTGGCTCTGCTCACTGGACATGTAGGATGCTTACCTGCACAATGCTGTTTCCTCCTCACAGGAGATTTGTTTGCTTTGCCTTTCAGGAAGAGCATTACCAGTTCAAGATATTGCCCTTTGGCTTATCTTCTGCGCTGCTTGTCTTTACCAAGTGCTTAGCAGCAGTCACAGCAGCCCTCAGGAGGGAGGGACTATGTCGTCCCTTACCTGGACGATTGGCTTCTCAAGGCCCCGTCCAGGGAACAGCTGTTATTAACTCTGAAGTGTGCTCTCCAGCTCTTTCAGTCTCTGGACATAACAGTCAACCTGCCCAAGCCTGTTCCAATACCATCCCAAAGACTACAGTATATTGGGGTGATTCAGGACTCTCGGCAGGGAAAGACCTTCTTACCTGAGAACAAAGCCAAATGCCTTATGGTTGAGGCTCGGGTATTGTCTCAGAGTTGCCAAATTCCAGCCAGGCTATACCTCAGGCTCCTGGGCCTAGTGGCTGCAGCCATTCCCACCGTTGCACTGGCCAGGCTTCATATTCACACCCTTCAGGGGACCCTTCAGGTATAGTGGGATGAGTGCACGGATGAGTTAGATCAACTAGTCCTGGTCTCCCCAGTTTGTAGAGTGTTGCAGTGATGGATGGACTCCTCAAACCTCCTTCAGGGAGTCCTCTTCCAAATTGCCTCATCGCATCAGGTTTTAACCATGGATGCATCTGGTCTCTCAGCTGTGAGGCGCATCTGGGTCCTTTTCAAACCCAGAGCCACTGGTTTCAGTGGGAGGCTGCCCTACATATCATTGTCCTGGAAATGAGAGAGTGGTGCTCTATGCCATGCAGGCCTTTCAGGAGTACCTAACCCTGGGTCAACTGTTGGTGCAGTCAGACAATCTAAGTGTGGTCTCCTACATCAACAAGCAGGGCAGGACTCCTATCCCCTTTGCAGGGAGCTAATGCGAGTGTGGTATTGGGCTCTGGAGCACAGTCTAATGATCTCTGCGGTCCACGTGCAGACATCCTAAACCCACTTGCGGACAGTCTCAGCAGGACTCGGTCCAGCATGCATGAGTGGCAGCTTCTCTCATCTGTAGCAGAAGATCTGTTCGCCAGTGGGGTTGTGCAGAATTGGACCTTTTTGTTTCCCCACACAATGCAAAACTGTCCAGTTTTTACTCGCTAGATCCAGGACCTGGTGTTTTTTCTAGTGAGATGCATTGTCCCTCTCTTTGAGTGGGAGGTTTGTATATGCATTCCCTCTGTTTCCACTAATACAGAGGGTGCCGCTCAAGCTGCAAATGGAGGGGGCTAGCATGACTCTGGTAGCTCCATTCTGGCCCTGCCAGATATAGTTCCCTCTTCTTCAGTAGCTGGCAGAGGAGCTTCCGGTTTCCCTGCCTCTCTGCAGGAATCTGCTGACCCAGGATCGGGGACCTTGGTCCATCCAAACCTCAAGCCCCTCCATCTGCATGCGTGGCTCCTGAGGACGTAGCCTTTGCCAGGTTCGGGGTCTCTAATAGGGTAGCGGATGTACTAGTGGCTGCACGTAAGCCTTCCACCTGTACCACTTATGCCATGAAGTGGAAGCAGTTTGTTATCTGGGCTGCCCAGCATTCCACTGACCCTGTCACCTGAAGCACATCCTGGACTACCCGATTTCTTTGTCTGGCACCGGTCACCAGCATTCCTCCCTCAAGGTCCACCTTTCAGCCATTTCGGCATTCCATGAGCCCGTGGGTGACTGCACTGTTGCTCAGCTGAATGTGTCCCGCACCTTCCTTAGGGGCATCCTACATCTGAAACGTCCAATCCGTTCCCCTATCCTAGCGTGGGACTTAAATTTGATTTTGCAAAAGTTGACCATGTCTCCTTTAACACTAATGGCCACTTGTGATTTGCGCTTTCTCTCTTGGAAAGTGCTCTTTTTAGTTGCCATTATTTCTTCTAGTAGAATTTCCGAGCGTCAGGCTCTGTGGTGCGAGTAGCCTTATTTGATTTTTTACAAAGACAGGGTATCTTTGCACAAACACATCCTAAGTTTCTTCCTAAGGTGGTTTCTGAGTTTATACTCAATCAGTCTGTCCAGCTTCCTGTTTATTTTCCTGAGCGTGCCAATCCAGGGGAAGCACTGCTCCATACGTTAGATTTGCGCAGAACTTTGAAGTATTGTCTGCTCAGGACTAAGGAGTCCAGAAAGTCTAAGCAGTTGTTTGTTTCTGTCGCCTCAGGTAGAAAGAGTGCCTTAATTTCCAAGCAATGTTTATCCAAAAGGTTGGCAAATTGCATTGTGTTCTGCTATAACAAGTACGGCAAGGAGTTGCCTGGAGCTGTCAAAAAGCCCATTCCACCAGAGGCATGGCTACATCAGTTGCCTGTTTCAAAGGCGTCTCAGCCACTGATATTTGTGCGGCTGCCAGCTGGAGTACAGTCCACACTTTCACCAAGCAGTACAGTCCAGAAATTGCCTCTGGAGCCCATGCTGGTTTCGGCAGGGCTGTGCTGCAAGGACCCTTGTCTTAAGCTTATAGAGTCCCTTGGCAGGTTCAGTTTACAAGATCTTCTGTCTTAAGTTTAAGAAGATCCTTGGCTGGGCGGATTGTTTCACATCTTCTGTCTTAAGTTTATGAAGTTTCTGCCCCCAGCTTATCTGTTCGTACCTGTCACTGCTTGGTAATCGTTCTTGTGGTGGTACCTGATGACTGAGATACCCCCGAAGAAGATAGAACAGTTAGGCAAGAACTTACCATAACAGTAGATCTTTGAGGGGATCTCTATCATCAGGTATGTTTTCCCTCCCACTGTCCCACTTCTTAGGGCTCCTGTTCAGGACCTGGCTATCTGTTATTTCCATCCTTTTATCTAGAACTGGGTCACTCTGTCTATCCTTGGTTCCCCAGGACTTGAGCCTTGCTCCCTTCATCTCTGGGGGGGACTGAGGAGGGAGTGTGGCCATCTACATGCTGTGTAGGGTTGGTGACGTCAGCTGACATTGATGGTGTGGGCGGCCCCAGTTGTACTGCTGAAAATCTTCCGCATGGATTCCCATTCACCAACAGTAAGTTCCTACAGTGGTACTTGATGACTGAGAGCCCCTCAAAGATCTGCTGTTACGGTAATTTCTTAGTAACTGTTCTTTCCCCTGTTGTCATTTGTCATTGCAGTCAAGTGTTATAAGGACGACGCTCACAACATGTGTATCTGCTGCTTAGTCCTCTCTCATGACGTGAAAATGCAGCATTTGCCAGGGTTTTAACCAGGCTGCTTGGAAAGGTTGCAAGAAAGCCTTAGATGTTTCTTTAAAACTTGAGGAAATGGAGGACAAACAGCATGCGTGTCGTAGGCTGCTTTGTTGTCACCTGCTCCTTTTCTACACAACACGCTGTAGACCCATCACTCCATGCAGTTGAAGGTGCCAATTGTAGAATCATTGAAGCAAGACAAGCAGGTGACGGCTGCTACATCTGTGAAAACACTGCCATGCTGTTAAAGATAAGCAACAGCATTGTGACAAAGATGCCTCTCTTGTCAAGTCTCGCTCTTCTTATAAAGGAGGTAAGTCCGCTGACGAAGACAGATCTCAGGCTAAGTCCTCGCCCCCCCCCAAAAAACAGTCTCTTAAAGGAAAACTACACCCAAAACTTGAAAAAATATATGTTGTGCAGAGTGTTTTAATTTGTATGTGAAGTTCTAGTGTTTCCTTCCCTCTGACTGGTATTAGGAGTTTTTCCTAAATTAGCCTGCTAGCTTTAGGGTAGTTTTACAACCCCTGGAGATCTTCATATCAAATAGCTTAATTGTACTTCTTTGTCCTACAGTGCATCTTGTTTCATGTGATGGTGATGTAGCAGAGCCCATAAATCCAGCAGCAAGCATTGCATTACAATCAGTTCACAACAATAGAGATGGCTATATTTTAAAATCTGTAGAATTCAGCTTGGTGACCACCCTCATCCTAAAGGTTTTATTGTCCTGAAAAACTTTGCTGCTGGTAATTTTTTGTGCAGGTTGTAAAACTTCCAAGATATTTAGTTTGTTTGGCATGTGTGTGCTGAATGTTGGGTCTCTCTTACATCACAGTCACATGAGACAAGATGCACTGTGGGAACAAGAAATACAATTAAGCTAGCAGGGATGAAGATCCCCAGGGGTCGTAAAACTAGCATAAAGCTAGCAGGCTAATTTGGGAAAAACTCCTAATACCAGTCAGAGGGAAGGAAACACTAGAACTTCACATGCAAATTAAAACGCTCTGCACGACATATATTTTTTCAAGTTTTGGGGGTAGTTTTCCTTTAAACACCAGGGTCAAGATCTGCCACTGACTGTAATCCCCTGCCTGGTGTAGATTGCATATTCCACTATGGGGCACTCTTCCATTGACGAATCAGTCTACTTCCTTTAGGGCCCGTTGACACCCAGATGCTTCTGCCCATGGCTCTGCCATTTGACAGTGACCCTGTCCGCTGCTGTGAACTTTGCATCAGGTGCTCGATATGCAGGTTATCACATCTCGCCAGGATCTTCTTATGTCGACACCTGGACCTCCAATGATGCCTCCAGTGCAACCTCCTCCTCCTGCTGTTGACCTGCTGCCTATTACCCTTGACGAGGAGGAAGAGTTTATACAGACCTGTTAGAGGAGAAATATGAAGAATAGGAGGAAGGGTACGCTCACCACCCGATGTGGTGGCCTTCGGCTCAAATTTATCTTCCTGTAGTAAGGACAGTGTACATTATGCACCTAGGTCTCCTCCTGATGTTGCCACTTTTCAGGCTTTCCTGAGGCAGTTACATGCCAAGCTGGGCTTTACTGCTGAGGAAGAGGATTCCTCCAAGAAGACCCTTTATGAATTTTTGGAGGTTTCTGCACTGCCTACGGTTTTCCCTGCTATACATTTGTCTTTGAAGGATGCCACTGTGGCTGCTTGGCACAGACCCAGTGTTTTGCCATGCATTGCACAGCAAATAAACAATATCCTGCCCCTTCAGATGAGCCATGGTATTCCACACAACTTGAAATGTATTCTGTAATTCTAGGATCTTGAATATGTTGTTCGTCCACACTATTTGGCATGTCCCTTTCCCTTGAAGGCTTGCCGGAAGGTCTTCAAGCTGGCTCCTCCCACCCACCGGGGTGATATATACCTCAGCTCTGCCCCATGACACCAGATCTTAGCCTGCTAGAAGCCAGTGTGTGTGCATTGAAGCCGGGAAGATCGGTGGGTCTGTGTGGACAAACAACATATACCACTCCTAGAACAGGTGAGTAACCGTTTTTTCTAGGATTGTGGATATGTTGTTCATCCACACTATTTGGCAGACCCCTAGCAGTTCTCCTGGAGGAGGGAGGCAAGGCATACACCCCCACTGATCCTTACTTGGAGAAAAGAGATTGGAGAACTGAGACCCCCAAAACCAGCATATACCACTCCTAGAACTACTGTTACAGGTGAGTAACCTGTTTTTATGGCTGCACATGGCCATTTTAAAGGTCTGAAATGCATGAGTTCCAGGGATGTGGATATGGTGCACTGTCCACACTTATATACAATATTCCTTTCCCCTTTAAATCTGGCTGGAAGGTGTTTAAGCTGGCTCCTCCCACCCACCTAAATCTTAGTAGGTCTACGAGCCTTTTTCAGTTTTTTGCTAAGCTTGTTCCGGTCTTCACAAAAAATGGAGCAAGAGGATCTTAAAACAGATCCCAGCTTCAAATAGTTTGCGACATGTGCGCAGATGTCTTTTATTTATCTATACTCCATGTGTGTCTACTGCTTTGGGGTGCAGCACAACCCGCATTATGTGACATGTGGTGGACCCTCCAGCCCTCCACTTTGGAAGACCGTTACACTGACTCCTTTTGGGTCACACAGACAAACGGGACCCTCCTGCTAACTCTAAAGACACTGGCAAGGCGTTTTCTGCGGTAGCCGGTTCGGCTGCATAGCTTACCACCTTCGAGAAAGCCATGACCCAGGCTGCTTCAGAGTACCACTTTGTCCGCCTTGGTTCTGGTAGGCTTGGGTGCCTTGTTCACCATGGCATTCAGGGACTTGTATCAGTACCAACCTGCTCTTGGGGAGGTCTCTTCTTGAGAGTCCAAATCTTCATAGGACACTAAATCAAAAATGTCCTGCCCCAGGTTGTGGGATCGGGCTCGCTCCTTCCATTCCCTTGCTTCTGCTGGCTTGATGACTGTTGAGCTGTCGGCTTTGGCTGTCACTTCTGTTTCTTAAGTCTGGGTCGCTGGCCCCACGGGGTCCCTGTTGGGCTTGTCAGCTGAGATGCGAGTCGACCAGCTGGATCTTTCTTGACCCAGTGGACTCGTTGTCTGAGGACAGTGGGGGAGGATTCCCTATCCAGGACTCTGGTACTGCAGGCCCTTTTGCAAAAAGGGCTGGATCAATGCGGCAAGCTGACATTTTCTCCTTGGGATATTGAACCTTTAGGGGTTCCTCAGAATCCCACACCTTCTCTGTGTCCCCCCCGATGACCACCGCATAATTTGTTGAAATCTCGATCGAGGTCCTTCTCTATCTCTCGGAACTCTCAACATTCTCATTAGTCCTGCTCTCTACCATCTGCCAAAAGGCGTCATTGACGCTTCTCATTCACTTCCTCGTCTTCCGGCGAGGAAAGGCTCTGCTACAAATTGAGACATCAGTATAAGGAGCTTGTTTGACAGTGGTGGATTCTTGTACACGGCTGGTCTCCACAACTGGCCCTGGCACTCCCTTGGCTGCTGGTGCTGCAGCCTGTGCTGGTTCCTGCGACAGAGCTGACACCTGGTTCCCCACCCATGTGGGTGGAACCTCTGCAGCCTTTGCATAGCACACTGTCCAAGACTGCACACTCTGCTCCCTGGGCTTCCCGGTAGTCCTTCAGTGCAAATCTTGCACTCCGGTGAGCACCGCATTGTTAGTGGGGAGCGGGGGTTGCAGGTGGTGTGAGGAGTACTCGAAGTTGGAGGACTCCTTTACTCTTTTTATGCACTGCCTTCGGACCCCAGGCTTTGACTGGGAGTCCAGGGAGGAGCTCCCCACAGAGCAGGGTTTGACCTCCTTCACTGCTCTGCTCCATCTGATCTCAGAGTTGATGGGGACCCTGCTGGAACCTATGTAAAAGTGGGACAAATACCCCATAACTGAGATCTTGGACTGGGATGACTCCCCTGGGGTTGCCTTACCTGTAGCAGTGACAGTGCTTGGTCCCACTCTGGAGTTGTGGCAGCATCCGGCCTCCTATCCTATGCTATCTGCCTGTATGGTGTGTAGGTGTGCGATGCCTACCGGGTCTTTGCCTGGGTTCACTGACCAGCCTCCAGCCAAAGGGTTGGTCACCGACTCAAGTGTTCTGGTGAACAGGCAGCGTGTTTGATGTTGACAGGTGCTCGGACATGGAGTCGAAGAAGCTGGACCATGGGGCCAAAAAGGTCTACACCGCCTCGTTCCTGGGCCTTTGGCAGGCCAGTTCTGCCATATGATGGCTAACTTTTCCCATGCTGTCTTGGCAACACCGGACCAGGTAATCCCTGCCTTCCGGCTGATCAGCAGCTGCCGTTTGAGCAGGTCTGTGACCAGGGGTTCGCGGTGGCTAACCAGCGGCTCCAAATGGCCCTGGACATCAGCGATTCCAGTGCCAAGTCTGTTGTTATGGCGGTGGCTGTGCATTGCCAGGCATGTATGAGAATCTCTACCTTTACGGCCAATATTCAGCAAAAGTTGGTGGATGTTCCCTTTTTGGGCACTGACCTGTTTGGGCCCAGCACCAATGGGAATCTCATTCGCACTGAGAGTTCAGTACCACCCTGCACTCTGTCATGTCCTTCAAGGAGGACATTAAGTGCCAGAAACAGCATAAGAAACCCATTCAGTTTCAGCCCTATGCAGCACCCTCTTCCAGACCACTGTAGCCCCAAGCTGGGCAACAGTGGGTCTGGCAGCCCAGGCCTAAGCCAGCCTCCTCTGGCACAAAGAAGTCCAGAAATCGAGGGGTTGGGGCTTCCGCAGCCAGCCTCGGAGCCACCTCCAAGTCTGCTGAGAGATAGGTCGGGGAGTGTCAGTCTCCTGCCTGGGACCCCTGTGGGGTCGACTCTGCCACATTGTTTCTGCCTGGTTTCTTATTACGTTGGACAAATGGGTGCTTGAAGTGGTGGGTCAAGGGTTCCCTCTGGAATTAGAGGCTGTCCTGCCCAGCCGAGCCTGTGCCCGATTGGAGGACGTGGTGCCCGTGGACATGTTCTCTGCCCTTCGGAAGGACATCGCCCGGTTTCTCCGGAAGGAAACTTTGGCCCCTGTCCCGGACACCATGGCTAGTTCGGTGTTTGCTTCCAGATACTTTCTGGTACCAAAATGGATGGGGAGGTTGGTGCCTCATACTGGATCTTGATGATCTCAGCTAGTTTTTACTGGCTGCGCAAGTTTTGGATGGTCACTCTGAATAAGATCATTCTGTCCCCAGAGCAGGACATGTGGTTCTGTTCTCTGGACCTTTAGGAAGCATTCTTTCACATTCCGATTGATCCATCCCACCAGTGGTTCCTGCAGTTCCACTCAGAAGGGATCATTTACAAGTTCCATGCCATGCTGTTCTGCCTTTCATCGACCCCTATGGTCTTCACCAAGTGCAAAGCAGTGGTGGCCACCTTTCTACGGTGCTGAGGTGTGCAGGTGTACCCTTACTGATCGCTGATTCCTCCAGAGCAGAGGTGGAGCAGTCCAGGGACCTGGCCCTTCAAACCTGCTGGGCCTTGGACCTCATAGCAAACATAGCCAAGTCAGAGCTCGACTCCCTTTGAGCCAAGTCCCGATTCCCAGTGGACAGGGTGCAGGATCTTACCTCCTTTGCCCAGTCATTTTGGGTTGGGCAATCAGACCCTGCCTTGGACTTTCTGCGTCTGCTGGGGTACATACCATCTTGCACCAGCATGGTCCGTTGGGCCCGTTAGTGGATACACTCCCTGAAGTAGGAGTTGGCCCATCAGTGGTTTCAGTGTGTTGGTCACCTTGACCAGCCAGTTTCAGTGACACAGCTGATGTGAGATGCCATGCAGTAGTGGCTTGTCCCAGCACATCTGCAGGAAGGAGTCCAGTTTGTCTGCCCAGAGTCAACGACCACACTCACAACCATCTTCTCTCTGATGGGATGGTGAGCCCACCTGGGGGAAGGGGGACCACAGGGCCAATGGGTTCAGGACCCCCCAAGAAGTCCTGAAGTCACATCAACCTGTTGGAGCTCTGTGCAGTGCACCTAGCTCTGATGGCCTTTGCTCCTGTAGTACGGGGTCAGGTTGTTCAGATCCAGTTGGACAACACGTCGACCATGTACTGCCTCAACAAACAGGGTGGGATGCATTCCCTCCCATTGTGCCAAGAAGCTTTCCACGTGTGGACCCTTGTATGCCATCTGGATGCCAACCTTCTTGGGATTCATGTGGCTGGCATGTCCAACCAGCTGGCAGATGCCTGTCTCACGAGTGGTCTCTTCACCAGGAGGTAGTTGATCACCTCTTCTCCCTGTGGGGCACTCCTGGCTGTCCTCTCTGGAGAATGCGAAACTGAGGCTGTTTTGTGCCTGCCCCCATCCCTCCGTGTGGGTCGCTGCTGGGGGATGCTTTCATGAGACCCTGGGCCTCATGTAAGCCTTCCGTTCCCTTCTCCTGATCCACAAGGGGTTGCTCAAGGTTTGGAGGGACAAGGCATGGATAATCCTGGTGGCTCCAGACTGGTACCCCAATCTCCTCAGCCTCAGCAGCAGGCTTCCGTTGCATCTGCCTCTCTGACCGGAACTGTTCTCTTGCTCTCGGGAGGGTCCTCCATCCGGACATACAGTCTCTGCACCTGACGAGCTGCTTCCTGAGCAGCTAAAGTTCCAGGCTTTTTGTTTCTCCGATGAGGTCCTGTATGTCATCGAGGCCTCTCTAAAGGAGTTGACTTACCAGTGTTAATCCTTCAAATGGAAGTTTTTATCCATTTGGTGTCGGGGCAAGGACTAGACCTTTTGTCCTGCCTTGAGGCAAACATCCTGGATTACCTGTGGTCCCAATCCCTGTCGGGCCTACGGTTGACTACCTTCAGTGTGCACCTGGCAGCCATCTCTGCATAGCGGGCATAGGCTGGTATGCTGATGGTGGTGCAGAGAATGTGATTGGGTACTTTTTCAAAGGCCTTGACTACTTGTCCCCACCAGTGCATGAGCCACTACCACCTTGGTCTTGGTAGTGCTCATGGGTAAGCCTTTTGAACCTGTGCCCAGGTGTCACATCTCCTGCTTCCCTTGGAAGACTGCCTTTTTGGTGGCTATCACCTCTGCCAGAAGAATCTGTGAGCTTCAGGCTGTCTTAGTGGAGTCTCCTTATTTGATTTTCCACAAGGACAAGGTCTTCCTCTGCCCCAACCCGAAGTTCCTTCCGAAGGTAACCTCCCAGTGTATTTCACCAGCCCAACCTCAGGGGCCGAGCTTAGGCTCCATCTGTTGTACCTGAGGCAAATGCTCGCTTGTTGTACACAGTGTATGGCTGCAGGGAGAGGTTCACCAGCTCTTCGTCACCTGCACTGAAGTGGCACCCGGCAGACCGGCTGCTAAGCGGATGATTGGCAGGTGGACTGTCTTCTGCATCGACCTCTGCTATAGATTGTCTGGTAAGGAGCCTCTGGCTGGGCTTAGGGCCCACTCCACCATACTGTTGCCTCAGTGGCTGCTTCCAGGGACGTCCCTATCCAGGATATCTGCAGAGCTGCTACCTGGAAGTCAGTACACACCTTCGTTTCCCATTACCACATCGACCTTGAGTCACGCAGTGATGCTGATTTTGGGGCCTCGGTTCTCCAGTCCCTTTTTCCTAAATAGGGGATGTGGCCTTCCCCCCCCTCCTGGGGAACTGCTAGGAGTCTGTCAGAAAAATGGATAGTGCACCATAGCCATGTCCCTAGAAGTGAGAGTTACTCACCTGTAACCATAGTTCTAGGAGTGGTATATGGTGCACATCCATGCAACCCACCCGACCTCCCTTGGCAACTGGCACACCGATTTTTTTTTTGCTTCCAGCGTGCAAGACCTGACGTAACGGGATCATGCTAAGGAGGATACCACCCAGGTGGGTGGGAGCAGCCAGCTTGAAGACCTTCCGGACAGAATTAAAGAGGAAAGGAATATTGCCAGAAGTGTGGATGTGCACCATATACTACTCCTAGGACTACTGTTGCAGGTGAGTAACACTCATTTTTTCTTCTCCTGATAAAGAATTGAAGTTGTATATCATGGCAAGAGAACATGTTCTTCTGATTCCCTTGGCCTGAAGATTACCAACTACCAGGCTTATATGACTGAACAGTAGAACAGCCTGTGGAAATCTCTAGCTGCTATGGGTGGCAGGCTGCCTGATTGACCTGGCTAAACTGAAGTCCAGCAGATTGTTGCACCACCTTTTGGTTGGGTCTGCTTTGAAGGACCTGCAGATGTCTAAAATGACCTTAAAGTCCCTTCATACACTTAATCCAAAGTATGAGAGTCAGGGCAGGGGTTCCTTTCCTAGGCCCTATGTCCGCCCTGGTAGAGGCTATTCCAGGGGACCTGGCCGTGGCTCCCAGTGGACCTAATGATTCAGTGTCAACATGCCCTAGAACTCCTCTCTGCCCCTTTTGTACATCCTCCGTTGCCAAACTGTTACCCTCTGGGACATCTCGCCCTCCTACTGGAGGAGGTTCAGTCCCTCCTCTTTATGAAGGCCATAGAGGCCATTCTAGTTGCAGAAATGAATCAGGGCTACTATTCTCAATTCTTCCTTGTACCGAAATGGATAAGAAATTTACTTCCCGTCCTGGAACTTTGGGATTTCAACCAGTTTATAGACTACAGAAGGTTCCATATCATCTTTCTACAGTCTCTGCTGCTGCAGGGGGATTTTGCTGTGTGCCCTGGATATGAAGGACACTTACCTCTATATTAAGATCTGCAGGTCACACAGAAAGTTCCTGCAGGTTTTTCTCCAGAGTCATCACTGGTAATTTTGTGTACTGCCCTTTGGCTCGCCCTCTGCACCTCGTGTCTTTACCAAATGCTTAGTGTTTTTTCAGCTGTCTTCAGAAGGGAGATTCTTTGTTTTCCCATACCATGACGATTGGCTTCTGAAGGCCTTGTCGATGAGGGTGATAATTTACACACTGTTAAGCATCCTACAGCTCTTTGAACAGTTGGGCATTCTAGTGAATGAATAAAAATCAGTGCTTAGTCTGTGCCAGCATCTCCTATACGTAGAGGCAGATCTTACTTCGAGAGGGCTCTTGCAGTAGGTAGTTACATATAGGACTGACGCCGGCCGGCAGCAGGACCCCACGGAAAAATTTCTAGCTAGCAGTCCCTGGCGAGGGACCGCCCCCACGTCAGGTGACCAGCATCATACAACGTTGGTGTTAAGGGGTGGTCCTAGACGCCCGCCTTCCAGTTCTTTCCTGCCGTTAACTTGTGCAGCGCCTCGCGGTAAAGTTCGTGCTTCATCAGCCCTGCCTTTCATTGGTTTTTACCGAAAAATAGTTATTCTTTTTTCAATCGTCAGTGTATGTCGTCCCCTACACCCTCCGAGCACAAAAACAAGTGCGACTCGTGCGGCGCCCAGCTGCCATACAAGGACAACCATCCCTGTGCCTTTTCTGCCTTGGCCCGATCCCCGGTCGAAGTGCCAGCATTGCCTCAGCTTCAGCGGCTACACCCGTAAATGGTGCCAACAGTCCTGAAGCCCATCTCCTCAAGAAAAGATGTCTTCTATGGAAAAGAGTTGGAAACAGTTGGGGCAGGCGTCCAGTTCCCCGAAGGACATCGGAAAAGAACAACAAGGAGGCACGGGAGAGTCCTCCTCTACCGCGTCTCCGCTGGAGGCATGAACAAAAATAACATCCCCGGGGAACTGTTCGACAACCGCCTCAAGGGTTTGGAGGGCTCAGCCTACATCTGGCTGGTGCTCAAGGGCCTTGCGGGCGCCTCCGGGTGAATGGAGGCCTCCGCGCCCGGTTTGACCGCAGGCTTGCGGCCTACTGCTGTGGGAGACTCCTGTAAGTCGGACGTCAGAGGAGCCAACGTCCACATGGAGAGGGTCGATAAGACGCCTGACCCTTTGGGGCGGCGCATGACCACTTCCCCCTCGAACTGGGCCGCCCCTCCTCCTCGGCCTGCCTCCGGTGAGGGTTCCTGTAAGCCGGACGCGGGCTTCTCCGGCGCCATGAGACGCACCCCTAAGCGCCGTCAGCTCCTCCGGCGTGCGCCGGCCTCTGGAGACGAAGATGGATCCCCCGTCCGTTGTACCCAGTTCCCGCGGTCTTCACTGCCGTTTGGGGAGCTTAGTCACCCAGCCTGACCCGGGGATTTCTCACACGCCATCCCTGAGGCGTCGCGAGGATCTTTCTCCTCCGTCAGACCCTCCTCCGGCGGAACCGGATCTGGCGTCGGCCCCCGCCCGGTACCTCAGATGCGGCGGGGATGTCCCCTTCCGCCGGGCCCTCGGGCCCTAAATGGACCTGCCTGTGGGGCTGCCAACCGGGCACGTCTGCTTCGACAGCTCCCGGCTCCCGGTACACTGTCTTATCCGGCTGTCGTATCCGGGACCGCGGTATCCAGCGCCACAGTACCGGGCCCGGTCCTGCTGGCGCGCGGTACCGATGCCGTACCCGACCCGCGGGTTTCCGCAGGCGGGTTTTGGATACTCGCCTTACGGGTACAACCCGTACACCTTTCCCGCTCCTCCTCCACCGCCCCCACGGCCGCCGGTGGATCTGTAGGAGACTCTGGCCTCTTGGTGGGCCGAGGCCAAGGCTCAACTCACCAAGGAGGTAGAGAGCCGCCTTACGACGATGGTGCCGCCACTGGCTCCCGTACGTCCGAGACGGCACACTCCCTCACCCCCTACGGACTCCAGGGCTCTTCCCTCTGGGTCAAGAGAGGGGCAGGACACGCGTTTATGGGTATCACCCAAGGAACCCGTTCCTCCCCTAGTCCGTAAAGGTCTTATTCCTCTTCTTCTTCCCTCTCGGATTCCTCGGACTCTTCCGAGGGATACTCGAAGGCGACAACCCGCTCTTCGTCTAAACCCCAGCCGAGGACCCCTCCAAAGTCTCCTCCGGAGGATCCATCTTTCAATGAGTTGCTTAAAAAAATCCAGGAAGTCCACTAGTGGCACTCTTTGGAGCCAGATCCTCAGCGACTTAAACTCGCTGAACATCTGGATCTGCCCGTCACAGCTCCAACTCTAGTGCCACCCTGGATCGAGCCTCATGCCCACCTTGTTACCACGATTTGGAAACAACCGTCGGCGTTAGCCCCACTTCCCAGGAAGTCTAACAGGCTATACCAGGCTCCCGAGGGTGTAGACTACCTTGACTCTCACCCTCGTACCGACTCAGTCGTGATTAGCGGTGCTCACGGCCGGTCGGCACATCCAAAACATTTGAGCTTGTCTCCTCCGGATAAGGAATCTCGCCTCCTGGTCCAGTATGGAAGAAAGATCTACGCCTCCTCCACACTGGGAATTCGGGCCCTGAATTACGTCACCCATATGGGGGATTACTAGAAGGCCATCCTTACACAGGTGGAATCCAAGCTGGACTCCTTACCTGACTCCCAAGTCAAACAGGAGTTAGCTGACCTCGTCCATTCTGCTCGTTCAGCCAGTCGCCCCATCTTGCGCGAAGTGACATACGATGCTGTGGTTTGGTCGGAGGTGCAATCCGCTATTCAGGAGGCAGCTTTCAGTGGGTCGGTGCTTTTCGGCAGTGATGTCAAAGACATCATCACCGACTTGCAAGAAAAGGGGACGGCTCTGAAATCAGTGGATTCCATGTACCATCCCCAACACCAGCAGCGCTGTCCCTTTTGCAGATGGAATCGGCCAGAAGCGAAACCCCAGGGAAGGCGGGCCACTAAACGTCGGGCCCCCACAGCTGCCAGGCCCCCTTCGCCCAAAAAAACAGCGGGTGCCTCAGCTGCGGTGCTGTCCCACACCACCTGACTCCTTTCCTCTCCCACCGTCTCTGGACCCCCTGGAGGAACCGGTAGGAGGGAGGTTTTCCCTCCACCTTTCGGGATGGGAGAGGATAACCACGGATTCTTGGGTGCTCCAGCTTATAGCGGAAGGACACTCTATAGAGTTTCTTCAGAAACCGCCCCGCCACCCCCCTCTGAAGTCATCCTATTCAAGGGAACACCTTCTGTTGGTCCGGGAAGAAATCTCGGCTCTTCTCACGAAGCAGGCGATAGAACCCGTCCCCCTTCATCTTCAAGGGACGGGTTACTATTCCTATTTCTTCCTGGTCCCAAAGAAGACAGGAGATCTCAGACCCATTCTAGATCTCAGTTCCCTGAATCTTTATGTGGAATACAAAAGGTTCAGGATGCTCTCTCTGCAGAGCCTTCTGCCCCTCCTTCGGCCGGGTCAATGGCTTTGTGCCCTGGATATGCAGGATGCCTATCTGCACATTCCCATTCACCTTTCCCATCGCAAGTATCTTCGTTTTGCGTTTCAGGGGGACCACTACCAATTCAAGGCGCTCCCCTTTGGTCTATCCTCGGCCCCCCGAGTATTGACCAAATGCCTGGCTGTGGTAGCGGCCCACCTGCGTACAATGGAAGTACAGGTGTTCCGTTACCTGGATGACTAGCTCCTGGCGGCCTCGTCCAGGGAGGAACTCCTGTATTTTCTCTTCCTCACCCAGCAGGTTTTTACTTGCCTGGGTATTACCATCAACCGTTCCAAGTCTCATCTGGACCCTTCCCAAAGGCTACAGTTTATCGGGGCTATCCTCGATATGACTGTGAGCAAGGCCTTCCTGCCTCCAGACAGGGCGGCCTCTCTTCAATCCCAGATTTCCCTGCTATCAGAACGCAGGAGGGTCTCGGCGAGGTCAGTCCTCCGTCTTCTGGGGCTCATGGCGGCGCTATTCCGGCGGTCCCCGAGCTCGACTCACATGAGGATCTCTCAGTGGACTCTTGCTCCCAGTGGGATCAACTTGTGGACGACCTAGATCAATTAGTTCTGATCTCATCGCCGATGGTACGAGACTTGCAATGGTGGATGGTTCAAGAGAACCTGTTTGAGGGGTCCCCTTCTTTCATCCTCCCCCTCCCAGACTCTGACTACAGACGCATCAGGTGAAGGTTGGGGAGCCCATCTAGGCCCTCATTGGACCCAGGGTTTATGGTCCAGACTGGAACAAGCTCTCCACATCAACGTGCTCGAGCTTCGAGCTGTGCTATACGCTCTCCAAGCCCTTCACCAATACATTCTTCCCGGCCACTTAGCCGTCCAGACGGACAACATGTGCGTAGTGTGGTACATCAACAAACAGGGAGGGACTCGTTCCTATCCTCTATGCAGGGAAGCAATGGGGGTTTGGGATTGGGCAACTCATCACGACCTTCACCTCACAGCGATTCATGTTCCAGGAGTCAACAACTCTCTGGCAGACAGGCTAAGCCGCTCCTCTGCTCTGGCACATGAGGTCCAAGGCCCAGCAGGTTTGAAGGGCCAGGTCCCTGGACTGCTCCACCTCTGCTCTGGAGGAATCAGTGATCAGTAAGGGTACACCTGCACACCTCGGCACCGCAGGAAGGTGGCCACCACTGCTATGCACTTGGGTCGATGAAAGGCAGAACAGCATGGCATGGAACTTGTAAATGATCCCTTGTCAGTGGAACTGCAGGAACGACTGGTGGGATGGATCGATCGGAATGTGAAAGAATGCTTCCTAAAGGTCCAGAGAACAGAACCACATGTCCTGCTCTGGGGACAGAATGATCTTATATCTTTCAGCTTTGAGGGACTCCGCAGGTAGACCTGTTCGCCTCTTCCCAAAACTTTCCACCTTTTGCTCGCTCGTTCCAGAGAGAGGCGCTTTCTGTAGTGACGCTCTGTCTCTAGACCGGAAGGACAGATTCGTCTGTGCTTTTCCCCCAATTCCTCTGATCCCACGAGTATTGCAGAAACTAGCCACGGAAGGAGCGAGAATGATTCTGATCGCACCTTTTTGGCCCAGGCAAATATGGTTCTCTCTTCTACAACAATATTCAGAGGTTCCTCCTCTTCCTCTATCTCGCGGTTTGCTGACCCAGGATCAGGGACCCTGGTCCACCCAGGCCTCAAATCCCTTCAACTACATGCATGGCTCCTGCACACCTAGTCCAATCCCGCTTTGGCGTCTCTCCAAAAGTGGCGGAAATTTTAATGGAGGCTAGAAAACCCTCCACCAGGTCCACTTATGCCATGAAGTGGAAGAGATTCTCTATTTGGGCAGCCTCCAGAGCGTGGAACCTTTCTCCTGTTCAGTGGCTTTTCTGCTGGAGTACTACGTCATCTCTTTGACCTGGGTCTCAGCCATTCCTCCTTGAAGGTTCACATGGCTGCTATTTCAGCTACCATGTTCCTTAGCAGATAAAGCTTGCCAACTAGAGGTCTCTAAGACCTTTCTCAGAGGGGTCCTTCATCTAAGGCCCACCATCCATACCCCTGCTCCCCCTTGGGACTTGAATTTTGTTCTCGAGAAACTTACTCTCCCTCCCTTCGAACCTGCAGCTTCTGCAGATCTGAAGTTTCTTTCATGGAAGACACTCTTCTTGGTGGCCATTACTTCGGCTCGAAGAATTTCCGAGCTCCAGGCCCTTATGTGTAAAATCCCTATTTGATTTTCACAAAGGCAGGCTGGGAGAGGGATAACATCAGATTCATGGGTGCTCCAGCTAATCATGAAGGACACTCAATAGAGTTTCTGCAGAAACCACCTCGTCACCCTCCCCCAAGGTCGTCGTACTCTCGGGAACATCATCTTCTGGTCCAGGAAGAAATTTCAGCACTTTTGCTGAAAGAGGCGATAGAACCTGTCCCTCTTTCTCTGCAAGGACCGGGTTACTATTCCCACTTCTTCCTGGTCCCGAAGAAGACAGGAGATGTAAGACCTACTCTAGATCTCAGTTCCTTAATATTTTCGTGGAGTACAAGAGGTTCAGGATGCTCTCACTGCAGAGCCTTCTGCCCCTCCTCCACTCGGGTCAGTGGCTGTGCGCTCTGGATATGCAGGATGCTTACCTGCACATATCTATCCGCCCGTCTCACCACTGTTATCTTCGTTTTGCTTTCCAGGGGGACCACTACCAGCTCAAGGCACTTCCATTTGGCCTCTCCTCGGCCTCTCGAGTATTTACCAAATGCCTTGCGGTGGTGACAGCCTACCTGCGTACCCGAGGGTAATGGTTTTCCCGTACCTGGACGATTGGCTCCTGGTGGCCTCGTCCAGGGAGGAACTCCTGCACTGCCTCTCCCTGACTCAGCAGGTCTTTGCCTGTCTGGGTATTACCATTGACCATTCCAAGTCTCACTTGATTCCATCCCAGAGGCTCCAGTTTATTGGGGTGATACTGGACACGACCCTAGGCAGGGCCTTTCTGCCACAGGACAGGGCGGCCACACTCCAGACTCAGATAAGCCTGTTGTCCGGCTGCAGGCGGGTCAGTGCAAGGTCAGTTCTTCGCCTCCTTGGGCTCATGGTGGCTGCTATCCTGACAGTCCCTCGCGCTCGACTCCAAATGAGGGTCTCTCGGGCGGTTCGCTCTCAATGGGATTAGTTGGTAGACGACTTGGACTAATTGGTCCTAGTCTCCGCTCCCATGATTCGAGTCTTGCAGTGGTGAATGGTTCGAGAGAACCTTCTTCGGGGAGTTCCATTCTTCCTTCCTCTTCCCTCCGAGACTCTGACCACAGACACCTCGGGCGAAGGTTGGGGAGCCCATCTTGGTCCACATTGGACCCAGGGCTCTTGGTCCAAGCTCGAACAATTCCTGCACATCAATGTGCTCGAGCTTCGGGCGGTGCTCTATGCTGTCCAGGCTGTCCACCTGCATCTTCTTCCAGGCCACCCAGCCATCCAGATGGACAATATGTGTGTGGTATGGTCCATTACCAAACAGGCGGGACTCTGTCCTACCCTCTTTGCAGGGAAGTGATGAGAGTCTGGAATTGGGCAGCACAACACGACCTTCACCTCATGGCAATTCATGTTCCGGGGGCCGAGAACTTCTTAGCAGACAAACTAAGTCACTCGTCTGCTCAAGCTCATGAGTGGGAACTGGATCAGAGGGTCCTAGACGATATCTTCCTATGTTGGGGAACACCTCAGATGGACCTGTTCGCTTCACCTCTAAACGCAAAGCTTCCCGACTTCTGCTCGCTCGTTCAAGAGCAAGGCATTTTCTGGAGAGATGCTCTGTCTGTAGATTGGAGGAACAGATTCGTCTATGCCTCCCCCCACCCCCCGATTCCTCTGATCCCGCATGTCTTGCAGAAACTCTGTTCAGAAGGGGCACGAATGATTCTAATCGCTCCTTTCTGAACCAGGCAAGTTTGGTTCTCTCTTCTGCAACAGTACTCAGAGGAACCTCCTCTTCCTCTTCCGCTGTCACAAATTTTATTGACCCAGGATCAGGGGACCCTGGTCCATCCAGGTCTCAAGTCCCTTCAACTGCATGCATGGCTCCTGCAGACATAGCTCAAGCCTGTTTTGGGGTTTCTCCCCAGGTGGCTGAGATATTGGTGGCTAGGAAACCCTCCACTAGGTCTACTTATGCCATGAAGTGGAAATGGTTCTCAATCTGGGCCGCTTCAAAAGGCTTCGAACCTTTCTCCTGCTCAGTTGGGCGACTGCTGGAGTACCTGTGCCATCTCTTCGACCTGGGTCTTAGTCACTCATCTCTGAAGGTACACATGGCGGCCATTTCGGCCTACCACCTTCCCTTCGCAGATGGGACTTTTGCTCAACTGGAAGTCTCTAAGACTTTCCTCAGAGGGGTTCTTCACTTGAGACCCCCCCCTTGTCTGAGTTCCACCCCTCCTTGGGATTTGAACTTCGTTCTTGAGAAACTTACTTTGCCTCCTTTTGATCCGGCGGCCTCAGCAGACATGAAGTTCCTTTCATGGAAGACGCTTTTCTAATGGCCATTACCTCTGCTCGGAGGATTTCCGAGCTCCAGGCCCTGATGTGTAAAATCCTGTACTTGATTTTTCACAAGGAACGTGTGGCTCTGCGTTCCAATCCTAAGTTTCTCCCCAAGGTGGAAGCGGAATCTATATTGAACCAGTCCATAGAGTTACCCGCTTTCTTTATGCAGTACTCCAGTCAAGGTGAGTATTTACTTCATACTACGGATGTCCACCGGATTCTGAGATACTACACTAACAGAACAAAGGATCTCGGAAAGACCGATCAACTGTTTGTCTCTTTTACTCCCAAAAGAGAAGGCAGTGCTGTTTCCAAGCAAGGCTTGTCTAAGTGGTTGGCTCATTGCATCACTTTCTGTTACGACAAGTACAACAAGACTCTTCTGGGTCAAGTAAGAGGACACTCCACCAGAGGAGTCGCTGCCTCAGTGGCATGTTTCAAGAACGTGTCAGCGGCAGACATCTGTGCTGCTGCCTCTTGGACTTCTGTCCACACATTTACTAAACACTACGGTTTGGTTATTGCCTCTCGCTGTAGAGCAGGCTTCAGGCTTGCTGTTCTGCAAGGACTCCTTTCTTAAGGCCTTCGCAGCTAGAGGATCTACTTGAGTAGCTTTCCTCCTCCCGTGTGCTTCTTCTTATTCCAGACTGTTTGGGACTCAGTCTTATATGTAATTACCTACTGCAAGAGCCCTCTCGAAGTAAGATAGTACAGTTACATAATAACTTACCGTAACAGTAGATCTTCGAGAGAGGCTCTTGCAGTAGGTAATATTGTCCCGCCCTCCATCCCCCTAAGCTTGTTCAGCTCTTTTTCCAGTGAGGGAAATATCCGCTTCTCTCTCGTCCGGCCCCTTATGGCCTGTGGTGGGAAAGAACTGGAAGGTGGGCGTGAGAGACCACCCCTTTATACCGACTTCTCCTGATGCCGGTCACCTGACGTGGGGGCGGTCCCTCGCCAGAGACTGCTAGCTAGAAGTTTTTCTGTGGGGTCCTGCCGCCTGCCGACATCAGTCCTATACGATATTTCCTACTACAAGAGCCTCCCTCGAAGATCTACTGTTACGGTAAGTTCTTGTGTAACTGTACTTTTCTATGTTAGGCTTCACATATATACCCTGGAGGAGGGATAGGGGTGGCGGATCGAGACCTTTAAGTGTCTGAAGGGATAAACAAGGCTAATACAGGAGATAGATTCCAGATCAGAAGGGGAGGGATACTAGAGGGCACCAGCTGAGGTTGGGGGAGAATTCAGCAGGAAAATCGGGAGACATTGTTTCAAGGAGAGGTGGTAGCTAAGTGGAACACCTGTAGGACAGTGGGCTGCTTCAAGAGGGTTCGGGACACAGTGGGGAGGGGAGGGAGGGGTGGAACAGCTGCAGACTTGATAGACCATATGGCCTGTTTCTGCTGGCATTTCGTATGTTCGTATGTATGTTCATGTGTACATTACTGCTTATATTATGCTAACAACTAAATGATAGCTTTAGAACTTCTAAGCATGTGAAAATTGCTAGCAGAAAAAGGCCTTATGGTCTACCAAGTCTGCTCGAATGCGCAGCTAGCAGCCCTTATTATGCAGCTGCCCCTTCCTCTTTTACCCCCATCTGCCCTGTCCCATCCCCTTTGGAAGCCTCCCACTGTTCTACTGGATACCACCTCTGCCAGCAGTGCATTCCACCTGGCCCCCACCCTCTCTGTAGAAAAGTGTATTTGCATCTCCCTCCTAATCCTACCCCCCTCTAGTCTCATATCATGGCCACAAGTGTCCCTCCCCTCCCTAAGTTTGAAAAGCCCCTCCGTACAAGACTTGTTTATTCCATTCATGCACTTGAAAGTCTTGATCATATCACCCCTCTCCCACCTTTTCTCGAGCGAGTACATGTTCACTTCCTTCAGCCTATCCTCATAAGACAAATTCCCCAGACCATTGATCGTCTTCGTCGCCCTGCTCCGCACCTCCTCCTGTAACCTAATGGCTCTCCTCAGGTATGGGCACCAGTACTGCACGCAGTACTCCAGGTGTGGCCTAACCAGTGATCTATACAATGGCAGAATCACCTCCTTGAGGATATCCCCCTAGCAATACAACCCAGCATCCTGCTGGCCTTTGCAGCTGCCTTTCTACATTGTGCCGAGTTATTCATTGCACCCGTAACCATCACCCCAGGTCCTTCTCTTCAGTCACTGCTAGCTCCTTCTAGGGTTTTTAGCCCCAAAATGCAGCATTTTGCACTTTTTGGCATTGAACCTCAGCTGCCAGGTTTCCAACCAGTTTTCCAGCCTTGCCAGATCCTCCTGTAACTCTTGCTAACCCCCTAGATCATCCACCACTGCTCCTGTCTTGGTGTCTTCAGAAAACAGACTGATTCTGCTCTTGATGCCTACTGAAAATGTCCCCAATAAATACCTGAACAACACTGAACTCTGTGGAACTCCACTCGTCACCACCCTTGGTTATGATGGCTCCCCATCCACCACTACCCTCTGCTGCCTTCCCTGTAGCCAGTTCACTACCCAGCCCACCATCTTCACACCCTCCCCTGTATCTCATAGCTTCCCTCCCAGTCTCCCATGCGGCACAGAGTCGAATGCCTTACTGAAGTCCAGGTACAGGACATTCACTGCATGGCCCTTGTCCAGTTGCCTAGTTACCCAGTCATAGTACTCCACCAGGTTGGTCTGACGGGATCTGCCAGTGACAAAGCCTTGCTGTTTACTGTCCTGCATCCCACTGGACTCCAGAAGGGGCACCAGCCTCTCCTTCTGGATTGCCTCCATCAGCTTACTTATTCTGCCTTCTCTGGTAATTGGTGTGCCACCGACTTTTATGCATATCCTGAATTCAGATGTGTTTTACATCTCTTGGCATCCTAAGGGATTCGTGTTGATAAGGTTGTGATGCAAAGGGTTCAGAATGATAAGTACTGCTTTTAACTTTTATATGTGAAGGAATGTTTGAAAGTTGGTAATCGTGTAGAAAACAAATATATTTTGTTTGGCAGATGGCTTACTCTGCTTCCCAGGAGGTTTATAGTACTGTTTTATGCTTCACCAGTAGAGCATGTTTTTGATCAGTGACATCTATGAAGGCTCTTCCAGTTTCTGCATTTGGTTACTGGTCTTAGACTGCAGGTCTGCAGTACCATCTAGTGGAAAGCGGTTGAAATTCCACTGAATTTGTTATAAACTGAACATCTCCAAACAGAATGTAGCTTCACTTTAATGCAGTAAGCTGCTTTTCAGTACATAACAGGCGTATGTCTCCATCTTGATGAGCACAAATCACATGTTTCTGGTCTGGTTGAAAGTACTGGACTTTTGAATTAGCAGTGATCTGGTTTTGCAGAATACTGTTATCCCAGGTTCTCATTTCCAGTTCTAGTTTGGTAGTAGGTAGAATTATGAAGGGTGTTCTCTGTGAAAGACACAGCTAGTAAACATTGTGGCCTTGCCTCTCTGTCATTGTAGTTTGCCTTACAGAACATTTCTGATTATGCCAGTCAGTATGGAAAGTGAGCAGCTTCTCTGAACTGTCTCAATGTTAGGAGGCCAGTCCGTAAAAAAAAAATGAATAAATCAGCACTTCAGTGCTTATCTAGTTGCTGCTACCTGGAATTGAGCGGCTCGATGTGCCTTTCCTGGCCACCAAAATTATAGTAAATTGAAACAATATTAATACAGTTTTAAAGGATAGCAATATATTTTAAAGGCTACCTAAGCACTTTTTATGGGTTGCACTGTTCCTGAAACCCTCCTGTGGAAGTATAGCAGAAAGGGAGAGGTTTTGAATAATATAAGCAAGTGTCTTAAAATCAGGAGTTTAATACCTTTTCAGCAAGTTTTTTCACATTACCAAAACCAGGAAGCATTTTAAGAGAACTGCGCTGATCTGAGCCTGAGGCGATTGGGAATGTGCAGCGTGATGATGTAATCTTCTAGCTAAGGATGCTATAGCGTGGTCCAGAGATCTGTTCTTTCTGACCTGCAGAGATTTGGGCCTGCTGGTCAACTCGGACAAGTCTGAACTGATCTCCTTGCAGGTAACGAAGCTCATCGGGAGGGAACTAGACTCCCTGTGGGCCATGGCTCGACCTCCTGTGGACGGGGCTGAAGACCTTACCTCTTTTGCCCAATCATTTCAGGTTGGGTGCTCACACCCTGCACAGGATTTCCTATGGCTGTTGGGGAACGTGGCAGCCACCACCAACGTGATTCATTGGGCACACTGATGGATGTGCCACCTGCAGTGGGAGCTGGACCACCAGTGGTCCCTGTGCCTAGATAATCTGGACTGGACATTTCCTGATGACCCAGCTGATGTGGAATGCCATCTAGTGGTGGCTGGTCCCTTAACATTGGGAAGAAGGAACCCCTTTTTTCTGCCCAGAGACAACTGTCATGCTTACAGCAGATGTGTCCCTGGTGGTGTGGAAGCACACCTGGGAGACAGCAGAGCCCAACCAGCTGGAACTCCATGCTGTGTGGCTGGCTGTCACAGAATGTGCTCCTCTGAGCTGGGGTCAGGCCGTGCAGCTCCTGACAGACAATACAACGGCTATATTTTAATGGAACAGGCAGGGTGGAACTCGCTTTCGTCCTCTGTATTGGGAGGCTTTCCGTACCTGGACTCTTATATATATTATTTTATTTAAAAGTTTCACCAGGAAGGCATACTGAGCAGACAAACTGCTCGTTCTAGGGACATGGGTATGTTGTTCATCCACACTTATTGGCAGGTTCCTTGCCGCTTTAAATCTTGTCGGAAGGTCTTCAAGCTGGCTCCTCCCACCCACCCGGGTGGTAAAACTCTCGGCTCCGCCCCATGACGCCAGATCTTCCTTACCGCTTGGAAGCTCAGGTTCCCTCCTTAACGCTCTGCATATAAGACTGGTTCCTAATTCTTCGAATCTTCGAAAATAAAAAAAGTTTTGCTAAAAAGACTTCGGTCTTCTCTCCCTCGCAGCTGCGATGGACAAATCGACTCCCGGTTTCCGGAGATGCCCTTGCGGGCAGAAGATGTCTCGGACGGATCCGCACTCCACGTGCATCTACTGCTTGGGCCCTGAGCACGACCTGCAGGTCTGCGACCTGTGCTCTTCCTTTTCGGCCTACGTCCTCGAAGACCGTGCTGCCCTTTTACAACTGGGGTGTCCCGAGAAAAGAATTCCTCCGGTTAAATCTAAAGAGGCCCGGTTGGCGGTGTCCGCGGCGGCGGGCTCGGCGGATCAGCTCAAGCAGATAATCGCCCTCGAAGAGAGGCGGCGTGGCCGCTTCTGCCTCAGCTGGGCGCATTTGTCCCGCTCTCTCGGTGCTCGTGATCGGCTTCTTTAAGGAGCTCTGTCGACCCTCTCGACAAAGGTGAGAGTCCAACTTCTTCTGGACCTTTTTCTCGGTCCAAAAGAGCAAAAGTAAGTCTCACCGTTGGCTCTTGGGAGGCGGAAAGATCCCCTCCCTGGTCGACAGTCGACTTGGTCGACCCATCAGCCGGCCACTGGCTTCCGCGGTGTCTCCGTCAGGCCAGTTGACCAGAGACTCCGCCCTGCACGCGGTCGAGATTTTCTCGACCGTTAGATGGGTTGTCGGCTGAGAAGCTGAAAATCCCCTCTCCCAGTTCCCCGGTGGGAATGAGGATCCCGTCGGCTCGTCTGTGCCTCCGGTTCCAGGCCTTGATGGAATAAATCCGAACGAGGGGAGTGCCGATTCCCGACACCTCCCCACACCGTCCTCGGCCTAGCCAAGGGTCTCGGTCTCGGACATCTTCGCGGTCCCGCCGTCATAGGCGGTCTCGGTCTCAGCACCGCGGCAAGTGGCGCTGCCGCTCTTCCTCTTCCTCCACCTCGGACGAGGGGAGGCTTCGGCGCAAGTTGCATCGGAGGTATGAGGAACTCATGTGGCAACAGCTTCTTCTGACCGGGAATAATCCGACCCAGTCGTCTTCCCCGGCCATTAAGTGGCTGTCACCGGAGCGACTGAAACAACCCCTCGTTGTAGCCGAGGAGCCTGTTCCCAGGCCGGTTGTTCAGCCAATTCCAGCTGCCCCACCGATTTTGGTGGAACCTCCGCTTCCACAGCCATTAGTTGGGGCTCCGACCAAAAGTTCTCGGTCGGCTCAGGGTTTGCCCCATAGGCTGTCTGTCACCCTCACTCCCGATAAACCTCGGCAGGTGGAGGGTGGCTCAGGCCCGAGGCAGCTCTTTGAGGACTCTTCCGAGTCCGAGGATGATTCCTCCTTTCTCCAAGCGAATCGACTTGGAGTCCTCAGGAGGACAGTCAGTGGGCGATAGCCCTTACGTCCTTCCTAGGGTTGCTTCGGCTCATCTCTGAGTCCACCGGGATGAAGCTCGAACCCGTTTCTAAACGGGCCAGGTATCCCCTCACGGAGATTCTGGACCGAGGGGATTCCCCTACGGAGGTCTTTCCGGTGGCCGAGGCCATAGTGGGTCCGGCCTTGGAGCTTTGGCAGCGCCCTGCTTCCTGCCCTGCGCCTTCGGCCAGGATGGCCAGGAAGTATGCGGTCCCTACCGGTTCCCTGTCCGGTTTTTCGGAACACCCCTCTGCTGAGGGGTTGGTTACCGACAGCGTTTTCCGGCGCGCCGGGAACGCCAGGGATGTGGACAAACCTCCCGACAAGGAATCCAAGAAATTGGATTATGCCGGGCGAAAAGTCTATGCTGCGTCCTCTCGACGCCCACGTCAGGCCAGTTTGGCCGTCCTCATGGCACATTTTTCTCATGCCCTGTTGGGTTCCCTGGATGAGGTCGTCCCTCATCTTCCAGCGGATCTGCAGACTACGGTCAGGCAGGTGCGGGACGAGGCAGGAGCAGTGGCCAAACAACAGCTCAGACTGCTTTAGACATTGGGGACTCATGTGCCAGGTGTGTGGCGCAGTGGCCCATGCGTCGTCGGGCTTGGCTGAGGATATCCACCTTTACCTCGGATACCCAGCACAAGTTGGCGGATGTTCCTTTTGGGACTGACCTCTTGGCCCTGGGGTGGAAGGTCACCTGCAGAGGATCGAGAAGTCCAATGCTACCTTGGACTCGGTCTCTTCCACTCAGAAGGACAAAGGCTGCAAGCCACAGCCTAAGCCCTTTCGTCCTTCTGCGCCCACGGCACGCCCGGCCCAGCAACGTCAGGGCCAGCAGGCTCGAGCTTGGCATCCCAAACCCAAGCTGTCGACTTCCTCCAACAGGAAGAAGGGAGGTAAAGGCCCAGGAGGTCCCTCGGCCGGTCCCTCCTCCAAGCCTGCCCAGTGACGGGCTGAGGGGTGTCGCCCCCATCCCCGTCACCTCACCCCTGGTTCCCCCCATGGGGGGACGGCTCCGACACTTCCTTTCCGCCTGGTCCGCTATTACCATGGACAGGTGGGTACTGGAGGTGATGGGAAAAGGCCTGCCTCTAGAATTCGAGCAGGCCCGCCCATTCATAGCCGTCGCACCTGGGGCCTCGGGTCCCGAGCCTCACTGTCGGCTCCGTCGAGCCGACATCGCCTCCTCCTCTCCAAAAGGAGGTGATCAGGAGGTAGAGGACCCCTTCAGACCCGGGTTTCGTGTCCAGGTACTTCCTGGTTCCGAAACGACGGGGGGCTGGCGCCCCATTCTCGACCTACACGACCTGAACAAGTTCCTAAGGTCTCGAACCTTCAGGATGGTCACTCTGGCGCAGATAATACCATGTCTGGAACACGGCGTGTGGTTCTGCTCTCTGGACCTGCAGGACACGTTCTTTCACGTCCCTATCTGTCCGTCACATCGGAGATTCCTTCGCTTTCGAGCGGAGGGATCCCTCTTCGAGTTCCAAGCCATGCCCTTCGGCCTGTCTCCAGCTCCCAGGGTCTTCACCAAATGCATTGCAGTGGTGACAGCTTTCCTGCGGCGCCGAGGGTTCCGGGTGTACCCTTACCTGGACGATTGGCTGATAGCAGCCCCCTCCAGACAGGAGGTGGAGCGGTCCAGAGATCTGGCTGTCCAGGTTTGCTCTCAAGTCGGCCTTCTCATCAACGAGACCAAGTCGGAACTCGAGCCGAAGCAGGTGATTCTGTTTATCAGGGTAGAGCTCGACTCTCTTCGAGCCAGAGCACGGCTCCCGGCGGACAGGGCCGAGGTTCTTACCTCCTTTGCCCAGTCATTTCTGGTTGGGCAATCGCGCCCTGCCCGGGACTTCCTGCGCCTCCTGGGTCTCATGGCGGCCTTTACCAGCGTGGTCCATTGGACACGCTGGCACATGCGCCCCCTTCAGTGGGGACTGGCCAGCCAGTGGTCACAACGCTGCGATCCATTGGACCAGCTAGTGATGGTGACCCAGGAGATGTGGAATGCTCTCCAGTGGTGGACCGTTCCATCTCATGTGCAGGAGGGCATCCCATTTGTCCGCCCTGAGCCAACGGTCTCTCTATCGACCGATGCCTCTCTGATGGGTTGGGGTGCCCATCTGGGGGAACACCGAGTGCACGGCCTCTGGTCCCCGCGGGAGTCCCGATGCCACATCAACCTGCTGGAGCTCCGAGCGGTCCGCCTAGCTCTCACCGCCTTTGCTCCGTTTCTCTGGGGTCAAGTGGTCCGAGTCCAGATGGACAGTACCACGACCATGTACTACCTGAACCGCCAGGGCGGGACACGCTCCATGCTTCTATGCAAGGAAGCTCTCCGCATTTGGTCACTCGTGCGCAGCCTGGAGGCAGATCTCCTAGCCATTCATGTGGCAGGAGCCTCCAACACCCTGGCCGATGCCCTGAGCCGGATAGGGGCTGCATCTCACGAGTGGTCTCTCCTGCTGGAGGTAGTACAAGATCTGTTCTCCACTGGGGCACACCTCAGGTGGACCTGTTTGCCTCCAGGAGAATGCGAGCTGAGACTGTTTCATGCCCCCTCAGCAGGGCTCGCTGCAGGGGGATGCCTTCTCGAGGCTGTGGACCCCGGGCCTCTTTTACGCCTTTCCCCCATTTCCCTTGATTCACAAGGTGCTTCTCAAGGCAAGGAGGGACAAGGCACAGGTGATTCTGATAGCCCCAGACTGGCCCCGCCAGTTCTGGTACCCAGATCTCCTCAGCCTCAGCTCCAGGCTCCCGAGGCAGCTTCCAGCTCGCCCGGACCTGCTCTCAGTCAATCAGGGGAAGGTGTTCCATCCGGACCTTCAATCCCTGCACCTGACGGCCTGGTTCCTGAGCGGCTAGAGTTCCAGGCCTTGGGTCTTTCCGACGAGGTCCTCAATGTTGTTGAGGCGTCCCGTAAGGAGTCGACCAGGAAATGCTATGCCTTCAAATGGAAGAGATTTTCCATTTGGTGTCTGGGCAAGGGCTTGGACCCTTCCTCCTGTTCTTTGGCAAGCATTTTGGGCTATTTATGGTCCCTTTCTAGTCAAGGGCTTAGGTCGACGACCCTAAAGGTGCACCTGGCAGCCATCTCGCTTACCGGACGCCGGGCCGAGGAGCAGTCGTAGCGCAGGAAAAGGTGGTCTGGCGTGTTTTTCAAAGGCCTTGATCACATTTCCTCCGTGCGAGAACCTCCACCTCGTGGGATTTACTGCTGGTACTGGCAAAGCTCATGGGCAAGCCATTGAACCAATGCACAGGTGTGAACTCTCTCACCTGTCGTGGAAGACCGCCTTCTTGGTGGCTATCACGTCAGCCAGAAGGATGGGAGAACTCCAGGTGCTCTGCATTGAGTCTCCTTACCTGGTCTTCCACAGGGACAAGGTTGTCCTGCGCCCCCACCCGAAATTCCTTCCGAAGGTGGTGTCGGAGTTTCACCTTAACCAGGTGTTGACTCTGCCGGTGTTCTACCCCAATCACACCTCGGAGGCTGAATACAGGCTCCATACTTTGGACCCTAGAAGGGCGCTTGCTTATTATAAGGAGCGCACGGCTGAAATTCGGGGAGAGGTTCGCCAGCTGTTTGTCACCTACGCTGAAGCCGCACCTGGCAGACCTGCAGCCAAGCGGACGATAAGCAGGTAGGTCATCTGCATAGATCTCTGCTATAAGTTGGCGGGCATGGAGCCTCCCAGAGGGATAAGACCTCATTCTACCTGTCATACTGCTGCATCGGTGGCTGCTTCCAGGGACGTCCCTATCCAGGAAATCTGCAGGGCTGCTACCTGGAAGTCAGCACACACCTTTATTACCCATTACCACATCGACCTTGAGTCACGGGATGCTGGTTTTGGGGTCTCAGTTCCTCAGTCTTTATTCCCTAAGTAGGGAGTGTCATGCCTCCCTCCTCCAGGAGAACTGCTAGGAGTCTGCCAGTAAGTGTGGATGAACAACATATCCATGTCCCTAGAAATAAGGTTACTCACGGTAACAGGGTTCTGGAATGGTATATATTGTTCATCACCACGACCACCGACCTCCGGCTCGACGGGACAACCTGAGCTTCCAGCGGACCAGATCTGGCGCATGGGGCGGAGCGAGAGTTTTACCACCCGGTGGGTGGGAGGAGCCAGCTTGAAGACCTTCCGGCAAGATTTAAAGCAGCAAGGAACCTGCCAATAAATGTGGATGAACAACATATACCATTCCTAGAACTCCTGTTACAGGTGAGTAACCTGTATATTTCGTATATGTCGGGGAGTACAGATAATACATAGCATACAGAAAGGAACAGTACATTTACACAGATACAAGAGATATTTTGATACAATGCAACAGGAAATTACTTCAGATATAACAATCACTGATGATTACAGCGAGTCCAAATATAACGCAGCCAGATGTTTCAAGCGGCAGCATGAACTGACACCCTACCAGTTCCAGACAGGTAGTAAGTGCGCAGTCCTAGGTCATATGCAGCCTAGGTGTAGATCTCTGGCGACTCATGTCATGGGAATTCACAGTCAGCTGTCAGGCGCGCCCATCTGGGTGGAAGAGACGTTGCATGAATGGTCCTTGCATCAGGAGGTGGTACGTCACCTGCTGTCCCAGAGGGGCATCCTCTCTGGTGGATTTGTTTGTCTCCTGGGAACACAAAAAGCTGAGGCTGTTCTGTGCATGCCTTCCACAGTCCATGGCACTGTTGGATTATGCTTTAGCGAGGTCCTTGATCCCATAACTCATGTACGCCTTCCCTTCCTTCCTCTTGATCTGCTAAGTGATCGTCAAGGCCGCAAAGGACAAGGTGCGGGTAATCCTAATAGCTCCAGACTTGCTCAGTTTCGGTACCTGTATCTCCTCAGCCTCAGCAGCAGGTCTCATTGGTGGTTACCTCTTTGTCCGGACCTGCTGACCAGACAACAGGGGAAGGACCTGCACCCAGACCTTCAGTCTCTGCACCTCCCGGTCAAGTTTCTGAGTGGCTAAAGTTCCAGGCCTTGGGTCTGTCAAAAAATGTGCTCCACGTTGTGGAGGCCTCCTGAAAACAGTCAGCTTCTCAGTACTGTGCCTTTAAACAGAAGAGGTTCTCCATTTGGTGCCAGGGCAAGGAGCTTGATCCCCTTGCCTGCTCTGTGGCAAGCATCCTGGAGTACCTTTGTTCCCTCTGTGTCAGTACGGTGAGCAGTGACTCTTAAGGTGCACCTGGCAACCATCTCTGCATACTGGGCACAGTCTTCTGTGCTGATGGTGGGCTGATGGCTCAGGAGAAGGTGGTTGGGCACTTCTTTAAAGGCCTTGACTACTTTTCCCCTCTGAGTCTGCCTCTGCCACCTTGGGGCCTACTGATGGTGCTGGCTGTGCTCATGGCCAAGCCATCTGAGCATGTGCACAGGCGTGAGTTGTCACACCTGTCATGGAAGACAGCCTTCCTGGTGGCTCTCATGGCAGCCAGAAGGAATAATGAGCTCCAGGCCCTCTCTGTGGAAGCTCCTTACTTACCTGGTCTTCCAGGGGGACAAAGTTGTCCTTCACCCCCACCCAAAGTTCCCCTTGCAAGTAGTATCATAGTTGTACCTTAACTAGGTGATCAGCCTTCCGATATACGTGAACGGACCATCTTTGGAGGCTGACCGTTGGCACCATACTTTGGACCTTTAGAGGGTGCTTTTTTATTATAAGGAGTGCATGGTTAAAGTTTGGGGTGAGGCTTTGCAGCTGTTTATAATATACAGTGAAGCCACAGCTGGCAGACCAGCAGCAAAGCATATGATTGTCAGGTGGATAACATCCTGCATGGACTTCTGCTGTGGGTTGGCTGATAGGGAGTCTCCTAGATGGGTTAGGGGCTCATTCCACCAGACATACTGCTGCCTTGGTGGCTGCCTCCAGAGACATCCCCATACAGGAGATTTGTAGGGTGGGCTGCTATCTTGAGGAAAGCATACACCTTCATCTCCCATTGCAGCACTGACATCATGTCACATCGCATGCTGCTTTTAGGGCCTCAGGTCTCCAGTCACTGTTTGCAAAACAGGGGTGTCTGCCTTGCTCCCCTCCTCTCAGAGAACTGCTTAGAATCTGCCAGTGTGTGGATAATGAGCTGTATCCACATCCTTAGAACTAAAGGTTACTCACTTGTAAACGTAGTTCTAGGTCTAGTGTACAGTTCACATCCACACTACCGACCTGGCCTCTCCTGGCAGATGGATCCCTGCTTCCACTGTGCAAAGATCTGACATTTCATTATGGGGCGGAGCTGAAGGATATACCACCTGGGTGACTTGTAGGCATCCAACGAATCAAACCGTTCCAGTGGAAATGCCAGAGAGAGGAAGCGAACTGTATGCCCCTCCTAGAACTACGGTTATAGGTGAGTGACCTATATTTCTAGGAGCGTGGATATGTTGCTCATCCACACTCTCTGGCATGTCCCTTTCTCCTTTAAAGATCACCTGAAGTCTTCAAGCTGGCTCCTCCCACCCACCCGGGTGGTATATACCTCGGCTCTGCCCCATGACGCCAGATCTTCCTTTCCACTGGAAGATTCAGGTTGCCTCCTTCGTGCTCATGCATTTTGTAGGCCCTGAATTTTAAACCTTCGGTTTTGCTGAAAATTCATATCTTTTGAGTTAGCAATCACCTTTTCGCATCCTCGATTTTGGAAGAAAAATCTTCCCTGGATTTCGCCGGTGTTCCTGGGGCCAAAAGATGTCGCATATGGATCCCCACTCCGCGTGTGTCTGCCGCCTCTGTGTTGGCCATGACACCTAGTCCTGCAGTTTCTGCTTGGCCTTCCATCCCAAAGTCCTGCACGACTATCTTTCACGCTTGCAGCTGGGGAGACCGTAGAAGAGGCATCCTCCAGTGAAATCAAGAGGCTAGGTGGGTGATTTCCATGGCCACGGTATCCGCCAAGCAATTGGAACGCATGCAAGCATTCAAGTAAGAAGTGGCTTGCTCTTCTTGGAGCTTATTTGTTCCGCTCGACCTAGGCTCTACCTTCTCGGGTTCCTTCAGGGAATTGTGCCAGTCTCTCCCTACCAAGGGGGAGGCTCTTGTGGGCCTGCACTCTTCTCAATCCCGTAATCGGTAAAAGGATCTGAGCAAGTCTTTGTCCTGACAAAGGCGCTCTTGGGATCGAGAAAGGTCTCAGTTCCAGAAGCATGCAGTCTCGACCTTGGTCGAGATCACTTCTTCAGCTGCTGGCTTCTCAGACCTACCGTCAGGCCAGCCGACCAAGGATGTGGTCGATAAGGTCGAAATAGTTATCGACTCTATCGATCCCCTGTCACCGACTCCTTAGAAAGGATCCCAGTCCTTGTCTTCCCTGATGAGGAGACCCAGCCTGCTGGAGTCCCCATCGAGGATCAGATCCCGGACTCCGGGAAGTCACCGGCCCCGCCGGTGTCTCCTGACTGACCGAGTTGGCCTGCCCAATCTCGGTCTAGGTCTAGGACTCCCTTGTCCGACAGGCCGAGGAAGGGCCATGAGTGCTTTAAGAAGAGGTGATGCCATCAGTCATCCTCATCCTCCTTGGATGAGGAGAGGCTCCGGCGGAAGCTACGGCGCTACGAGCACCTCATGTGGCAACAGCTGATTCTGTCTGGGCATAAGCCTGCCTCGGCTTCCTCCCTGGCCATTACTTGGCTTTCATCTCCCAGGCCAAAGCAGACTCCCTTGGAACCGATCAAGTCTGTTCCCCTGACCGCAGAGCAGGTAAGACCACCTGTTCGGCCCATAATGGTCTCTCCACCTATTGTGGTGTAACCAACGCCCAAGCAGCCTATGGGAAAGGCTCCTTTCAAGGAAGACAGACCGGACACCAGGCATCCTTGGCGATTGTTGGTCACGGTCACCCCAGACCGCCCCAGGCGAGTTGAAGGTGACATGGGCGGTAGGCTGTTGTATCAGGATTTTTCGGATTCGGACGTCACTGGTCTTCATTCACATCCAGGGGATAATGATTGGACCGCTGGCCTCGAGACAGAGGAAGGTCCCTCGTCCTTTCAGGGGACCCTCTACCTTATCTCTGAGTCTACAGGGATGCCCCTGGAGCCCATCCAGAAAAAGGCGGCGTACCCTCTCGCCGACATCCTCAAGAGTGGGGATACCCTGACGGAGGCCTTTCCTGTGGCAGAGGCCATTGTAGGACTGGCCTTGGAACTTTGGCAGCGTCCTGCCTCTTGTCCAGCTCCGTCTGTCCGCATGGCCCGCAAGTATGCGGTGCCCATGTGGTCCCTTGCGGGGTTCACAGAGCACCCTTCAGCCGAGAGACTTGGACCACTTCTGTGTTCAGGCGCACTGGCAGTTCTGCCAACACTGACTGACCTCCTGATAAGAGTCCAAGCTCTTGGACCTTTCAGTCAGGAAGGTCTTTGCGGCTTCCTCCTTGGGCCTTCATCAGGCAAGTTCAGCTGTCATCATGGCACACTTCTCTCACGCCCTTCTAGGGTCGTTAGATGAGGTCCTCCCACATCTCCCCACAGACATGCAGACCACGGTCAAGCAGGTCCAGGATCAGGGCCGAGCTGTTGCCAAACAGCATCTCCAGACGGCCCTAGACCTTGGGGATTCTTGTGCTCGTTCGATGGCTGCCGCAGTTGTCTCTTGTCGCAGGGCTTGGCTGAGGCATTCCTCCTTCCCGGTGGATACCCAGCATAAATTAGCTGACGTGCCCTTCCTTGGGATCGACTTGTTCGGCCCAGGAGTGGCTGGTCACCTTCAGCGCATTGAGCAGTCCAGTGCCACCTTGGACGCTACTTCTACCAAGAGTTCTTTGAGCAAGAACCAGCAGAGGAAAAAGAAAAAGCCTTTTTGGCATTCTGCCCCTGTGACTCAGCAGTCCTCCTTTCAAGGTGGACAGCAACACCAGCAACAGCAGCAGGCTGAAGCTTGGCGCTTTCGGCCCAAGCAGGGTCCCTAACAGGCCTGTAAGGGAGGCCGAGGTTCAGGTCCTGGATCCTCCTCCTCCAAGCCTGCTCAGTGACGGGCCGGGGGCTGCCATCCCCGCTCCCAACATGCCAGCTGTGGGTCCTCCCGTAGGGGGCCGGCTCTGACACTTTCTTTCCACCTGGTTCATTGTCACCACGGACAGGTGGGTTCTGGAAGTGGTTGGTCAGGGACTGCCTCTGGAATTATAGCAGTACCCTCCAAGCCGAGCCCGCGCCCCTCGGGAGGAACGAGTATCCGCTCAGACCCAGTCGGCTGTCAGAGACGACATCGCTCAGCTCCTCCTTAGGGAGGCAGTAGCTCCAGTGGCGGATCCTTCAGCAGACCCAGGCTTTGTCTCCAGGTACTTCCTGGTGCCCAAACGGACGGGGCGCTGGCACCCCATTCTAGATCTGCACAACCTGAATCAGTATCTCAGGTCATGCACCTTTCGAATGGTCACTCTATCCCAGATCATACCATCCTTGGAGCAAAACATGTGGTTCTGTTCACTGGATCTGCAGAACGCGTTCTTTTAAGTCCCAATCCATCCATCCCATCAGCGGTTCCTCCACTTCAGGGTTGAAGGGACCCTGTGCCAGTGCCGAGCCATGCCGTTTGGCCTCTCATCGGCCCCACGGGTCTTCACCAAATGCATAGCAGTGGTGGTGGCCCATCTCCGGTGTCGGGGGGGAGGGTCAGAATTTACCCCTACCTCGATGATTGGCTCCTAGTAGGTTCCACCCAACAGGAGGTGGAGAGGACCAGGGACCTGGCCCTCCAGACCTGCTCTCAACTCGTCCTCCTGTTCAATGAGGCCAAGTTGGATCTCGTGCCTTCTCAGGTGATAGAAACATAGAATTTGACGGCAGATAAGGACTGCTTGGCCCATCTAGTCTGGCCATTTCCCTACCTGATGGATAAGCTGCAGATTCTAGTTAATTAACAGCTTACTTCCTCCTACCCCCCACTAGAATTGCATTATGCCTGTCCCATGCATTCTTGAATTCTCCCACTGTTCCTGACTCCACAACCTCCTCAGGAAGGCTGTTCCATGCATTCACAACACTCTCTGTGAAAAAATACTTTCTAACATTACCTCTGAGCCGTCCTCCCTCTATCTTCAAATTGTGCCCCCTTGTTCTTGCACATCTTTTATTCTGAAAGATACTACCCTCTTGTACTTTAATTCCCTTGAGATAATTGAAAGTTTCTGTCATGTCTCCCCTCTCCCTCCTTTCCTCAAGGGTATACATATTAAGCTGCCTTAGTCGCTTCTCTTATGTCTTCTAGGTGCAGACCCTGCAACATTTTGGTTGCCCTCCTCTGAACAGCCTCCACTCTGTCTATATCTTTGCGGAGATGGGTACTCCAGAATTGCACACAGTACTCCAGATGGGGTCTCACCAACTGTCTGTACATGGGTTTCATCGGGGCAGAGCTCGACTCTTGTCAAGCCAGAGCTTGGCTCCTAGCAGACAGGGCAGAGGTTCTCTCCTCTTTTACCCAATCATTTCTGGTTGGGCACTTGCACCCTGCCCGGGACATTCTGCGCCTTCTGGGTTACATGGCGGCGTGCACCTCAGTGGTCCGTTTGGCCCAGTTGCACATTTGTCCCCTCCAGTGGGAGCTGGCCGCCAGTGGACCCAGCGCCTCGGTCAGTTCGACCAGCTGATCACTGTAACCCAGAAGATGTGGGACGCTCTCCAGTGGTGGACCTCCCCAGACCGGTTACAGGAAGGGATCCCGTTTGTGTGCCCCAAGCCAACGGTCCTCTCTCGTGGACTGGGGAGCCCACATGGGGGACAACAGGGCCCATGGGTTCTGGACCCCCGAGGAGTCCCAATGCCACATCAACCTGTTGAGCTCAGAGCAGTCAGACTGGCACTGTCAGCTTTTGCTCCTCAGCTCTGGGGTCAAGTGGTTCAAGTCCAGACAAGACCACAAACATGTACTACCTCAACAAGCAGGGCGGCACGCTCTCCTGTTTGCTGTGCAAGGAGGCGCTCCGCATCTGGACCCTCATGAGCTGGTTGGAGGATGATCTCCTAGCCATCCATATGGCAGGAGCCTCGAACCATCTGGCGGATGCTCCCAGTCATTTAGGCCAGACATCCCACGAGTGGTCTCTCCATCCAGAGATAGCTTACAGCCTGTTCTCCCACTGGGGCAAACTGATGATGGACCTGTTTGCTTCCAGAGAAAACACCAAGCTGAGGCTGTTTTATGCCCGCCCCCCTCAGCAGGGCTCGCCTAAGGGGATACCTTCTTGAGGCTGTGGACCCCAGGCCTCCTGTACGCCTTTGCCCCATTTCCCTTGATCCACAAGGTGCTTCTCAAGGTGAGGAGGGACAAGGCGAAGGTGATCCTGGTAGCCCCAGACTGGCCGTGCAGTTCTGGTGTCCAGATCTCCTTAGCCTCAGCTGCAGGCACCTGGAGCAGCTTTGCACACGACCGGACCTGATATCGCTCAATCAGGGGAAGGTATTCCATCCGGACCTTCAATCCCGGCACCTCACAGCCTGGTACCTGAACGGCTAGAGTTCTTGGCTTTGGGTCTTTCCGAAGATGTCTACACCGTGGTGAAGGCATCCAGAAAGGAATCGACCAGGAAATGTTATGCCTTCAGATGGAAAAGGTTTATCATTTGGTGTCAGGGTAAGGGCCTGGATCCTTTATCCTGTTCAGTGGCTAACATTCTTGACTGCCTTTGGTCTCTCTCCAAAGGGGGTCTCCGGTCATTGACCATTAGGGTGCACCTGGTGGCCATCTCTGCTTACCGGGCGCAGACCGGTCAGCTGACGGTGGTGCAGAAGACAGTGGTCAAGTGCTTTTTCAAAGGCCTGGATCACATATCCCCTCCAGGCATGAACCTCCTCCTCCTTGGAATCTACTGCTAGTACTGGCAAAGCTCATGGGCAAGCCATTCGAACCAATGCACAAGTGTGAGTTGTCACATTTGTCATGGAAGATGGCCTTCCTGGTGGCTATCACGTCTGCCTGAAGGACAGGGGAGATCCAGGCGCTTTCAGTGGACTCCCCTTGTCTGGTCTTCCACAGGGACAAGGTTGTCCTACACCCCCCACCCGAAAATCCTTCTGAAGGTGGTGTCAGAGTTTCACCTTAACCAAGTGCTGACTCTGCTGGTTTACTACCCTAATTACACCTTGGAGGCCGAATACGGCTCCATACCCTGGACCTGAGACATGCTGTTTCCTATTACAAGAAGAGGACGGCAGAAATTCGGGGAGAGGTTCGTCAGCTGTTTGTCACCTAAGCTGAAGCCGCTTCTGGCAGACCTGCAGCCAAACGGACCATTGCAAGATGGATTACATCATGCATAGGTCTGTGCTATGAGTTGGCAGGCAAGGAGCCTCCCAGAGGGATAAGAGCTCATTCTACCTGCCATACTGCAGCATCGATGGCTGCTTCCAGGGATATCCCAATCTAGAAATCTGTCGGGCTGCTACCTGGAAGTCAGCAAACACCTTCATCACCCACTAGCACATTGACCTTGAGTCACGCTGGGATGCTGGTTTTGGGGCCTCAGATTTCCAGTCTCTGTTCCCTAAGTAGGGGCTGTGCGCCTTGCCTCCCTCCTCCTAGAGAACTGCTAGGAGTCTGCCAAACAGTGTGGATGAACAACATATCCACGCTCCTAGAAGAACAGGTTACTCACTTGTAACAGTAATTCTAGGAGTGGTATTTGTTGTTCATCCACACGGACTATCACAACCTTGCTTCCAGCGGGCTAAGATCTGGTGTCATGGGGTGGAGCCGAGGTATATACCACCTGGGTAGGTGGGAGGAGCCAGCTTGAATACTTCCGGTGATCCTTAAAGGGGAAAGGGACATGCCAAAGAGTGTGGATGAACAACATATACCACTCCTAAAACTACTGTTACAGGTGAGTAACCCGTTCTTACTGCACTTTTCCTGTACCTCACAGAAACTGAAACCTTGCAAGTGTATAGTAGTGAGTCAGACAGCTGTCAGCAACTGTATTTTGCCAGTACTGATCTAGGTTTAACCAGTGACCTAAAATATGTTTGTGAGAAATTCACTTCTAAGTGAGCAGTAGCACACTTCTGGGGAAACGGAAGTGATGTAGAGTCAGGAGTTTCTTGACTTAAAAAGAAAAAAACACCTGGAATTACATTCTAAGATTGGCAGTGGAGTAATTCTCTTTTGCAAGAATTGTACTCGAGACATTAGTTTTAAATTTTTTTTTTTTAAATGCACACTATTATTTAACAATACTGTATATTTTTGTAATTTGTTCTTTGTAGGTGTTTTGCTTGAGGACAGCTAGCAGTGCAACGAAACAGTGCAGATGGGCTTACAGTCATCAGGTGTTCATGTCCGACATTGCTCTGAACAAGAATGGGATGGTGTTCATAACCCGTGATGGAGAGGGATTTACAGGAGCATGGTTGGGAGAGGTCAAAAGAAACTCTGAGAAAAAAGGTAATTCTAGGGACATGGATATGTTGTTCATCCACACTCATTGGCAGTATCCTTGCCGCTTTAAATCTTGCCGGAAGGTCTTCAAGCTTGCTCCTCCACCCACCGGGTGGTATAACTCGGCTCCGCCCCATGGCGTAGAGATCTTCCTTACGCTTGGAAGCTCAGGTTCCCTCCATAACGCTCGCGTTTGTGACTAGTTCCTATTTCTCCGTTTGCGGATTTAAAATAATATTTTGCAAAAGACTTCAGTCTTGATCCCATGACTCTGCGATGGATAATCAGACTCCCGGATTCGGAGATGCCCATGCGACAGAAGATGTCTCGGACGGATCCACACTCCGCATGTGTCTGCTGGGCCTTGACACGACCCACGCGGGCTTGCGACCTGTGCTCATCTTTCTGGCCTACGTCCTCGAAGGCCGTGCTGCCGATTGCAACTGGGCCGTCCAGCGTTCCCTCCGGTGAAAGTCCAAGGAGGCCGGTTAAGCGGTGTCAGCGGCTCGTGAGATCGCTCGGTAATTCGGCGATGGTACGCCACGAAGAGGCGGCGCGGGCGTATCTTCTCGGCAGCGGCATTTATTCCGCTCTCTCTGGGTTCTTCCTACGGCTTCCCTTTAAGGAGCTTTGTCTCGTCCTCTCCACTAAAGGAGAAGGGCCTCGTCTGCTGGACCTTTTCTCGGTCAAAAAGAGGGACAAGGTAGATCCCTCGGCGCTCTTGGGGAGGCGGAAAGGTCCCTCTCCCGGGCGTCGACCGTCGGCAGTCGACGCTCGGCCTGCGCCACTGGCCTCACGGTGTCCCGTCAGGTCAGTTGACCGAGACTCCACTGATGAAGTCGAGATTTTTCATCGACCCATTGGGGCCAGGCTATCGCCTTTAGCAGCGAGATTCCCTCCGGTTCCCCGGAGGAGTTGAGGATCCCGTGGGCTCGCCTGTGCCTCCGGTTCCGGGCCCTCGGATGGACCTTCCGAGCGAAGGGAGTGTCGGTTCCGGCCGACACCTCCCCTGCACCGACCAATTCCGGGACTCTCGGTCTGGGTCTCGGACCTCTTAGCGGTCAGCGTTCCCCACCGTCATAAGCGGTCTCGGTCTCGGCTTACCCGCGATGGCGGCGTCGCCGCTCGTCCTAGTCCTCCTCCTGCGGATGAGGGCTTGGCGTAAGTGCGTCGGCTGATGCGAGACCTTATGTTGCAACAGCTCCTCCTGGCCGGGAATAAGCGACTCGGCGCTGACCATTAAGTAACTGTCACGGGCAACCCGACACAACCTCGTGACTTGCCGAGGCCTATATACCCGAGCCGGTTGTTCGGCCCAAGAACCAGCTGCTCCACCGATTGCGGTGGAACCTCCGCCTCCACAGCCACCAATTGGAGCTCCGACCAGAGATTCTCGATGCGGCTGAGGTTTACCCCATCGGCTGTCTGATTACCCTCCTCCCGACCGACCTCGGCAGGTGAAGGTGGCTCAGGCCAGAGCAGCTCTTCGAGGACTCTTCGAGTCGAAGATGATTCCTCCTTCTTCTCCAGCCGACTGGACTTGAGTCTTCAGGAGTCAGCCAATGGGCGATAGCCCGTCGTCCTTCCTACACACTAGGACTGCTTGGCTCATCTACGAGTCTGCAGGATGGAGCTCGAACCCGTTCCAAAGCAGGCCAGGTATCCCCTCACGGAGATTCTGGACCGAGATTCTCGACGGAGCCTTTCGGTGGCGAGGCCATAGTGAGTCAAGCACTGGAACTTTGGCAGCGCCTGCTTCCTGCCCTAGCCCCCGGCCAGGATGGCCAGGAAAGTATCACGGTCCTACCGGTTCCTTGTCGGTTTTTGAACACCCCTCTGCTGAGGGTTGGTTACCCGACAGCGTTTTCGGCGCCCGGCGCGCCAGAGGATGAATGGACAAACCTCCTGACAGGAGTCCAAAAGTGGACTATATCCGGGCGAAAACTCGCTCGTCCTCTCTCGACGCCTCGCAGGCCAGTTCAGCCGTCCTCATGGCACATTTTCTCATGCCCTGTTGGGCTCCCTGGATGAGGTCATCCTCATCTTCCCGCCGATCTGCAGACTACGGTTAAGCAGGTGCGGGACCAGGACGGAGCAGTGGCCAAACAACGGCTCCAGACTGCTTTGGATGGGGACTCATGTGTGCCAGATGGTGGCGGCACGCCCAGTGGCTATCGTCGGCTGGGCTTGGCTGAGGATATCCACCTTTAACGGATACCCAGCACAAGTTGGCGGATGTTCCCTTTTGGGGACTGACCTCTTGACCCTGGGGTGGAAGGTCACCTGCAGAGGATCGAAGTCCAATGCCACCTTGGACTCGGTCTCTTCCGCTCAGAAGGACAAAGCCGTAAACCACAACCTAAACCCTTTAGTCCTTCTGTGCCCCGGCCTTGCCCGGCCCAGCAAGCGTCAGGGCCAGCAGGCTCGGCCTTGGCATCCCAAAGCCCAAACCCGCGGCTTCCTCTAACAGGAGGCAGGGAGGAAAGGGCCCAGGAGGTCCCTCGGCGGTCCCTCCTCCAAGCCTGCCCAGTGACGGGCTGAGGGGTGTCCTCCATCCCGTCCCCTACCCTGGGTCCCCGTGGGGCAGCGCTCCGGCACTCCGTTCCGCCTGGTCCGCTGTTACCACGGACAGGTGGGTCTTGGAGGTGGATGAGGCCATGCCTCTGGAGATCGAGCAAGCACCACCCTTCAGGCCGTGGCACAGGAAAGCCGAGATCCCAGCCTCACTGGCGGCTCGTCGAGCAAACTGTCCTCTCACCTCCTCCAGAAGGAGGTGGTAAGAGAGGTGGTGGACCCTCCTTCAGACCCAGGGTTTGAGCCAGGTACTTCCTGGTTCGAAGCAGACGGGGGCTGGCGCCCCATTCACCGACCTACGGCCCAAACAAGTTCCTAAGGGTCAGACCTTCGGGAGAGTCACTCTGGCTCAGATAATACCATCCTTGGAGCCTTGTGTGGTTCTGCTCTGGACTTGCAGGAACAGCGTTTTTCCGTCCCTATCCGTCCGTCTCTGGGGATTGCTAGCCGGCGGAAGGATCTCTCTTGAGGTTCAAGCCATGCCCTTGACTTGTCTCCAGCTCCCAGGGTCTTCACCAAATGCATGGCAGTGGTGACAGCATTCCCTCACGGCGCCGAGGTCCAGGTGTACCCTTCACCTGGACTGACTGGCTGATGCAGCTCCTCTCAGGAAGGAGGCGGAGTGGTCCAGAGATCTGGCCCTCAGGTCTGCTCTCAACTGGGCCTCCTTGTCAACGAGGCCAGAGTCGGACTTCGAGCGAAGCAGGTGATTTTATTCATCGGGCGCAGCTCGACTCTCTCGAGCCAGGCGCGGCTCCAGCGGACAGGGCGAGGTTCTTTCCTCCTTTGCCCGATCATTTCTGGTTGGGCAATTCACCCCTGCCGGGACTTCCTCGCCTCCTGGGTCTCATGGCGGCCTGTACCAGCGTAGTCCGTTGGGCCCGCTGGAACATCATCCCCTTCAGTGGGGACTGGCCAGCCAGTGGTCTGGCATCACGATCCCTTGGACCAGCTTGTGCCGGTGACTGGGGATGTGGAATGCTCTCCAGTGGTGGACCGTTCCAGATCAATTGCAGGGAGGGCATCCCGTTGACGTCCGCCCCAGGCCCGGCGGTCTCTCTGTCGACCGATGCCTCTCTGCTGATGGGTTAGGAGTGCCCATCTGGGGAACACGGGCTCATGGCACTCTGGTCCCCAGTCGATGCACATCAGCCTGCTGGAGCTCCGAGCGGTCCGCCTAGCTCTCACGCCTTTGCTCCGTTCCTCCGAGGTCCGTGGTCGAGTCCAGGCCGGACAATACCACGACCATGTACTATCTAAACGCCAGAGTAGGGTAGCGCTCCATAGCTTCATGCAAGGAAGCTCTCCGCATTTGGTCACTCGTCGCGCAGCCCTGGGCGGATCTCCTGGCCATTCACGTGGCAGGAGCCTCCAACACCCTGGCCCGATGCCCTGAGCGGATAGGGGCTGCATCCCAGTGGTCTCTCCCTGCGAAGGTAGTGCAGCATCTGATTCTCCCTTTTGGGGCACCTCAGGTGGACCTGTTTGCCTCCACGGAGAGCGAAGCTGAGTCTGTTCCATCCCGCCCCCCTCAGCAGGGCTCGCTGCAGGGGATGCCTTCTCGGGCAATGGACCCCGGGCCTCTTTCGCCTTTCCCCATTTCCCTTGATCCACAAGGTGCTTCTCAAGGAGGAGGGACAAGCGCAGGTGATTCTGATAGCCCCAGACTGGCCTCGCCAGTTCTGGTACCCAGATCTCCTCAGTCTCAGCTCCAGGACTCCGGCAGCTTCCACTCGCCCGGACCTGCTCTCAGTCAATCAGGGAAGGTGTTCCATCCGGACCTTCAATCCCTGCACCTGGCTGACCTGGTTCCTGGCGGCTAGAGTTCCAGGCTTTGGGTCTTTCCTGACGAGGTCCTCAATGTAGTTGAGGCGTCCACGTGAGAGTCGACCAGAAAATGCTATGCCTTCAAATGGAAAAGGTTTTCCATTTGGTGTCAGAGCAAGGCTTGGACCCTTCCTCCTGTTCCTTGGCAAGCATCTTGGACTATTTATGGTCCCTTTCTAGTCAAGGGCTTGGAGTCGGCGACCCTAAGGGTGCACCTAGCAGCCATCTCTGCTTACAGGCGGGCGGGGAAGCGGTCGATGGCGCAGGAGAAGGTGGTCTGGCGCTTTTTCAAAGGCCTTGATCACATTTCCCCTCCAGTGCGGGAACCCCCACCTCCGTGGGATCTACTGCTGGTACTGGCAAAGCTCATGGGCAAGCCATTCGAACCTATGCACAGATGTGCTCTCTCTCACCTGTCGTGGAAGACTCGCCTTCTTGGTGGCTATCCGTCAACCAAGAAGGATGGGAGAGCTCCAGGCGCTTTCCATCGAGTCTCCTTACCTGGTCTTCCACAGGGACAAGGGTTGTCCTGCGCCCCACCGAAATTCCTTCCGAAGGTGGTGTCGGAGTTTCACCTTAACCAGGTGTTGACTCTGCCGGTGTTCTACCCAATCACACCTCGGAGGCCGAATATAGGCTCCATACTCTGGATCCTAGAAGGGCTAGCAGCTATTATAGGAGCGCCACGGCTGAAGTCCGGGAGAGGTTAGCCAGCTGTTTGTCACCTACGCTGAAGCCGCATCTGGCAGACCTGCAGCCAGCGGACGATAAGCAGGTGGGTAACCTCCTGCATAGATCTCTGCTATAAGTTAGCGGGCATGGAGCCTCCCAGAGGATAAGAGCTCATTCTACCCGCCATACTGCCTCCAGCAGTGTGGCTGCTTCCAGGGCGTCCCTATCCAGGAAATCTGCAGGGCTGCTACCGGAGTCAGCAAACACCTTCATTACCCACTACCACATCGACCTTGAGTCACGCCGGGATGCTGGTTTTGGGGCCTCGGTTCTCCAGTCTCTCTTCCCAAGTAAGTATATGGGGTGTTGCCTTGCCTCCTCCTCCGGAGAACTGCTAGGAGTCTGCCAATGAGTGTGGATGAACAACATATCCATGTCCCTAGAAATACAGGTTACTCACCTGTAACAGGAGTTCTAGGAATGGTATATGTTGTTCATCATCCCGACGACACCGACCTCCCCGGCTTGACGCACAACCTGAAGCTCCAGCGGGCAGATCTGGCGTCATGGGCGAACCGAGAGTTATACCACCCGGGTGGGTGGGAGGAGCAAGCTTGAAGACCTTCCGGCAAGATTTAAAGCGGCAAGGATACTGCCAATGAGTGTGGATGAACAACATATACCATTCCTAGAACTCCTGTTACAGGTGAGTAACCTGTATATATGTGCAGTTACCCATTTAGTATTTTCGCGTTGTAGGCCACCATGCTGTTTTATTTTTACTACTGCTCTATATTTTTCACCATGATCTTATATTTTTAACTAACATACTGTATTTGTGACACTACTCTAATTTGTTTAAAAAAAAATCCTAATTTTTTAACCAGCACTTATTTATGGCTCTGTTACCCATTTTGATGTCACTGCTTCATACCTTACAGTACTTTGAACCCACTTAGATCATTTATTTAAAATATTTGTCCAGGAAGGCACACTGCAGGAGCAGCTGCCCTGCATACTAACTTCAGGCAGTCCACTCATACCATGTAGTTGCCTGCCCTAGGAGCTATTTTAGATAGATAGGAATCAATTTTTGTTTGTGTACAGTAGATAAAATAAACTAGCACTCGAAAAGCTGTGCTCGTAACTTCCTCACATGAGCCAAGCACTGCAACCCTGCTTCTAAAAATAGTAGTCTGATGACGCTAAGTAGGGAATGGGGCTGCAGGCGCTCAGTGGAACTACTGTGAGGATTGGGGGACGGGGGCTGTTTAAATGCACTATCGTTGTCTTTACAGGCATGTACACATGTATGTGACTCATGTACATTTATTATATAAACATTGCAAAAACAGCCTGCGTTGATACAGGCAGTAGGGTTGAAGAATGCAAAGAGCACAAATGGAGAAAATGTAAAAACATTAAGATTTTTTGGTCTCCAGAGGCTTGCCAAATCAGTGGTGGGGTTCTCCTTGGGGTTGTGAACACTAACACCCACCACTGCAGTCAATAGTCTCCTGTCTGAAGCACAAGGTACAGCTCCAAGCCAGTGCCTGATAGTGATACACCCTTTGGAAGTAGAGGGCTCACCACATGTTGCCAACAGAATCTGTACTAGCTTTCTTCACGCAGGGCCGTGCATGAAGAAAAGAGATCATGTCTGTCTTTGTTTTCTCAGGAGAGGGTGGGTGGGCATTAGGTTTGATAACGGGGGGCATTAGGTTTGACAACCCCCAAGGAAGACCCCAACACCGATTCGTCAAGACTCCTGAGTTGCAAAACCCTAATGTTTTTTCATTTCCTTATTTCATGTGCTTTGTGTTGTCTGCATTAACGTAGTTTGCAATGAATTTCCATTTTTTTGTGATAGTGGAATCACATTGTCATTTCCACAGGTCATGTTGGGACCTGCATGAAATAAGATAAACGGAATATTGGAAATATTTCTAGCCTTGCTTCTCCAACTGTTAACAAGCGAGCTGACCTACAAAGTCTACTTCCGGGTTATTGTACCCTTTAAAACAACGTAATCAGCCGAATAGGAGAGATGTCGCACAAATGGTCTCTGAATCAGGAGGTGGTGAACCACCTGTTCTCCCTCTGTGGCTCACCCTCTGTGGACCTGTTTGCCTCCTGAGGGAAAGCCAAACTGAGGCTGTTTTGTGCCCACCTTGGCAGTCCAGGCAACTGATGGGGGATGCCTTCATGAGGCCCGGGACTCCAGGACTTGTGTGTGCCTTTCCTTCCTTCCCTTTGCTCAACAGAGTACTGGTAAAGGTCAGAAAGGACAAAGCATGAGTGATCCTGATAGCTGGAGACTGGCCAAGGCAGTTCTGGCACCCATGTCTTCTCAGCAGCAGGTCTTTGTGATGACTGCCTCTCTCCTCAAACCTGCTGACCAGACTTCAAGGGAAAGTCCTGCACTTGGACCTTCGGTTGCTGCATCACACTGCCCGGTTCCTGAGCGGTTAGAGTTCCAGGTCTTGGGTCTCTCTGAGGATGTCCTCCATGTCGTGGAAGCCTCCAGGAATGAGTTGACTTGTAGGTGCCATGCCCTTATATGGAAGAGAGTTTCCATTTGGTGTCACTGCCAGGAGCTTGATCCCCTTGCCTGCCCTGTGGTTGGAATCCTGGACTACCTCTGGTCCCTTTCTCAGCTGGGACTGTGAGCTGCGACACTTAAGGTGCACCTGGCTGTCATCTCTACTTACTGGATGTGGGCTGATATGCCAGCGGTGGCCCAGGAGAAGGTGATTAGTTGCTTTTTTCAAGGGTCTTGACCACTTGTTCCCTCCGGTGTGTGAACCACCGCGGGACTTACTTTTGGTCTTTGCTATGCTCATGGCTAGCCTTACACCTGTTGTAGAAGACAGCCTTCCTGGTGGCAATTATGTCTGCCAGAAGGATTGGGGAACTCCAGGTGCTGTCAGTGGAGTCTCCTTATTCTGTCTTGCAAAGGAGAACTCTGTCCCTGTGGCTCAACCCAAAGTTCCTTCCGAAGATGGTATCAGAGTTTCACCTTAACCAGGTGATTAACTTGCCAATAAGCTTTACCACCCCATCTTCGGAGGCTGACTGCAGGCTGCATGCCCTGGACCTGTGGAGAGCGCTCTTCTATTATGTGGAGCATATGACTGGAGTTTTGGGACAGGGGCATCAGCTGCTCGTCACTTACGCTGAAGCCGTGCCTTGCAGACCGGCAGGAAAGTGGACCATTGCAAAGTGGATCACATCTTGCATTGACCTGTGCCGACGGTTGTCCTAACGACCGATGCCTTTCTCATGGGCTGGGGAGCCCACATGGGGGACAACAGGGCCCACGGTTCTGGACTCTGGAGCCTACAGTAGGGATTAGGGCTCATTCCGTCAGACATACCACTCCTTCGATGGCTGCTTCCAGGGCTGTCCCCATACAGGAGATCTGTAGGGCTGCTACCTGAAAGTCAGCACAAACCTTCATTTCCCATTACTACATCAACCTCAAATCACTCTGGGATGTGCATTTTGGGACCTCTGTTCTCCAGTCTCTGTTCACCAACTAGGGGTGTGCACATTGCCTCCTTCTCCTGGAGAACTTGTAGGAGTCTACCAGAGTGTGGATAAGTGAATGAACCATATCCACGCCCTTAGAAGAATAGGTTACTTACATGTAACTGTAGATCTTCCATGGAGTGGTCTCTTGCAATAGGTAATACTTTTAGGTGTCAAGCAGAGGTCAGTGTGGTGCATAGCAGCTCTTCTAGCAGTCTTTTCCCAGGGACCACCCACATATGACATCAGCTTCCTGTTTCCTATACAGTATGTGTGGGTGGTCCCTGGTATCTTCAGTTCCTTTTTTTGCTGTCTTCAGCTTGCGTGCAGCAGCTAGAACAACTTCCAAAAACAGCAGTCATTGACAAGAAACAACATTGAAGATTCTATGAACAAAGGGCCTCGCCATCAAGAGCTCCCCCATCTACTGATCTACATTTCTTGACTAACATAGAGCAGGAGTATCCTTCCTTACCCTTTGTCTCCTTTACTCATAGACTGACACCATACCATCAACGATGCATCTATAGTCTAATTGACGGCCAGCATACCATCGACGATATATCTGTATTTTCATTGGCGGCCCATAACGGTCAGCATCCTCGTTGATGGCACATCTGTGTTCTCTTTGGCGGCCGTACCTGTCAATGTTCTCATCGACGGCCCTCACCATCGACGATGCATCTATACTTTCATTGACGGCTCATACCCGTCAATGTCCTCATCGACGGCTACCACTGTCGACGATGCATCTGTATTCTCATTGACGGCCATACCCGTCAGTGTTCTCATTGATGGCTACCTCCATCGACTATGCATCTATATTCATTGACAGCCCATACCTGTCAACTTCCTCATCAGTGGCTACCACTGTCAACAATGCATCTGTTTTCTCATCAACGACCATATCCATCGGTAATGTATCCATTTTCTCATTGACGGATTTCCCCGTCAACGATGCATCCATATTTCTCATCAACTCCTGTTCCCCGTCGACAGTGCATCATTATTCTGCCTACTCATTGACTGGATGTTTTTCTCACTCCCTTGTTAACCATGCTTCCCGCACTGTAAAGGCAATAGATAAATAACCCTTTCTGGGTTCCATTGGAGTCACAGAGCAGGAGAGATTCTCCTCGACATCTGTGCTTCACGCCTTGTCTACGGCAACTGCTCCAGGTGTGCCCCCATCAACAGTGTGCCCTCATATTCATTCTTAGTAAAGGGGGCTTCATAAAAAAAAGTAGCTTATGCCATGTTTCTATCCCTCCACCCTTTTAGGTGGACAGTCACAGGGGTCAGGCGGACAGAGGTCAGAACAGTGGATTTCACCACCCGGGGCAAGACCTGCTTCGGCTACACGTCCAACCCCCCTCCTTGTGTTTAAACACTCTCCCCCCTTCCTTCTCAGAAGGAACTGGACGTTTTCACTGCAGTATGGCACATCTTGCATGCCATATGGCACTCCCAGCCCTCTGATCCAAGGGGGCAGGGCAACTCTCCACAATCTCTTCCTCTTCCGCCTAAGATCTACTGTTACGGTGAGTTTTTACGTAACTGTACTTTCTAGGAGTGGTATATGGTTCACATCCACACAGCCCAGCCAGCTTTCTTTGGCGCACTGATCCTACTTCAAACAAAATGAAGTCTTGCTGTATTCTGACTGTGCAGTTTGCCGCAGCGCTTGAATTGCTCCGTAGAGGAAAGAGTTAACTCTATGCTGACGCATAGAATGTTGAGCTTGAGCTCAGTTTTCAAATCTCTGTCCTTGGTACATTCTAATGTAACTGTCAGATTCTTTACTCCGTCTAACTGTGAAGACACTCCGGAGAATTTCTCCTTGTTACTTTGGTTCGGTTAGTTCTTTCGGTCAGTTTTTATCCAACTATTTCTTTTTTTTACATTCTTTATTTTTCAGGTCAGTATTACAGCAGGAATACATTTGTACTGCAATTTTATTGTTCAGGATGTACATATACAGTGGAAGTTCATATGTTACAGGACATTCTAACCAGTTTATACCATTTGTAAAAAACGCTTCTGACATATGATGTCCATTGGCAATATATAATTGATAATGAGGTACCTGGGAGAAGAGAGACGCAGGCATCAAGGAGCTTGTCTCATCAGGGGCTAAATGAATCATCTAATGGGGAAACCTAGAAGACCCAAAACGTCCTATAAAATTCAAATTGGGGAATGGGGTCAGCTCTTTTAGCAAAGAGTCATTCCAGATAATAGATCTCTGACACTGTAGAGTGCCAGTGAGTAAAAGTTGGGATTGTGGACTTCCGCCATAAGCGGGTGATCACCTTCTTAGCTGCAGTTAAGTATAAATAGTTTGCATTTTTTTTTTTGAAATTTAAATTTTATTGCAACAAAACACATATCATAAACACAATACATAATACAAAGAACATTTTATAACCTCTCAACAGATGACCTAAATTGAGTCAAATACCCAACAGCCTCCCCCCTCTCCCATCTCCCAGAGAAAACCTCCTCCCACTTTACCACCCTATACTATACTACAAACCCTCTAGGAAGATCCGCTCACCCACCATTCTTCTACCCTACTTAACCACTACTGCCTATCCCTGGGGAAGGTATAGTGCTTGAAAACGGCTCCAAATCTTCTCATATATATGAAACCGATTATCCCTTCCCGCTCTTAATTTTTCCATGTTTAAATTAAACATCATCTCTTGTAACCATTCCGTATACGTAATAAGGGACTCTGACATCCAGTATCGCAAGACTACCTTTTTAAGCGAGCCGGAGATCAGGGCCATGTAAAATCTACGCTCCTTGACTGTGATGCCAGAGTAATCTCCTATCAAACATATATCCGGAGTGAAATATTGATCAATACCCAGCAATGGGTCTGCCCTCTGTTTAATCTGTGTCCACAACCGCTTTATCAGTGGACATTCCCAAAAATGTGATACAAATCTCCAGTTGCCTGGTGGCACCGATACACTTTTGATCAGGTCTACTACCCACTTTATGTAGTTTGAAGGGGTCCAAATAGTTTATTCAAGAAAAAAACTGCATCACCCTCAATCTATCCTGTTTAACATATTTGGTATACGTGACTCCAAACAGTCTCCCAGTCCCGCCTCCTGTTCCCCAGACATCTAGTCCAATACCTGGGCTTGAAGTCCGTGTCGACAAGAACTTGGTCAAGGAGTACCTATACCCTAGAATGTGACAGATTCTGTGCATACAGCTTGAGCTAATGACTCAAACCAACTCCCATCCACACGCCCTACCCGAAAATTAGTCCCCACCTGACCTAGTAAATGGGTAACCTGGAATACTTTGAAAACTTGCTTCGAGTTTATGTTGTACTTTTCCAGAATATCCTTTATTGGGAGAACACAACCATCCCCCATTAAATCCTCTACACGTAATTCTTCTAGTTGGGGTAACCATTCCCCCCCGTATCATTTTCCCCCCAATTTTCAAATTGGTATTTTGACATACCGGTTGATGCATGTCCCTATCCGGAACATAATCTAATCTACTACAAATCTGTCTATGAATACGCAAAGAATTTACTATTGGGTTAACAGTCAGTTTAGGAGGCACCTTCTGGGGAGCGGAATAAAGCAGTGCGAATGGATTTATTCCGGCCTCTTTAACCGCCTCCATTTCCAATCCAACCCAGGAGGGGACATAGGGCAAAGATTCAAGTTTGCTTGCAGGAGCCAGCCATTTTAGATATTTACAGAGGTTACTTACCCAATAATATAAATCGAAGTGTGGAAGTCTCAGTCCCGCTCTCTCCCTAGGGGCTGCCAACCTATTATGAGCTCTACAGGGCCTCTTCCTTTCCAAATAAACTCCGTTATCAATAAATGTAATTCTTTGAACCATTTTGGTGGTATTACTACATTAAGCATATTGAGTGGGTAGAAAACCCTAGGTAGAATATTCATTTTAACTATATTAACCCTGCCCCAGAGAAGCGGCAGACCATTCCACCTTTGCAGGTCCTGTTTAATGGTATTCTTAATGGCATCAAATTAAGTCTAACCAACTTCCGATCAGTTCTGGCCAAGTAGATACCCAAGTACTTCAAAACATCGAGTCCATTGCATGCCCAACTCTAAAACCTAAAACTTATGTACTCTCATATTTAATGGAAACATTTGGTTTTCTCCACATTAATCCTATAATTGGACAATCTACTATACTCTCCAGTTATAGTCATCACCGCCCTAATTGAGCTACCTGGCTGAGCGACATGCAACAAGATATCATCCGCATATGCTAAAACTTTGAGCTCTTGTGACCCTATTCTGATACCCACCACCCTCGGATCTAATCTCATTTTGGTGAGGAGAGGCGCCAGATATAAATTAAATAAAAGAGGTGATAAGGGACAACCCTGTCTAGTGCCTGAGTTGAGAGGAAAACTTGCAGAGAATACGCCATTGCAATATACTTTAGCTTTGGGATTCCTATATAAAGCAGATACATAGTTTATAAACTGGGCAGGAAGACCAAATTTCTCCATGGTAATAGCTAAAAATCTCAATCCACTCTGTCAAATGCCTTCGCTCCACCTCCCATTATCAAAACATGGAAATTTACAATCTCTGGAGACCAGAAGACATGAGAGACAGTTTACGAGGTGGTCCGACGCTAACCTGCTCCTTCATAAACCCAACCTGATCATGGTGAACTAACCTAGGCATGACCTTGGACAACCGTGAGGCTAGGATCTTCGCCAGAATCTTAATGTCGTAGTTGATCAATGAGATAGGCCTGTAACTTGTGACTTTATCTAACTCTTTCCCTTCTTTCGGGATAAGCACTATCAAAGCCTCAAATAAGTAGTCATCTACTGCGTCCAAGGTCAATATACTCTGAAATAATCTTCTCAAGCCGGGACATAACAGGGTCGTAAAACATTTATAAAAGTTAGGTGAGAACCCATCTGGACCGGGAGCCTTGTCATTGGAAAGCGTTTGTATTGCCTCCAAAATCTCCACTTCAGAGATGGGAAGTGAGAGCTCTCTCTTCTGATTTTCTGAGACCTGGGGAAGGTTACAAGTAGCTAAGTAGTCTTCCACCTCTGACTTATTAGGCCTAGGGGTCATTGGGCTATATAATGCTTTGTAATAGTCCTCGAACTCCCTAACAATATCCATGGGTGAGGTTTTAACCGACCCATCAACACGGGACGTGATACTTTGTACTATTCTAGATGCCTCTGCTGCCCTTAGGCGACAGCCAAAACCTGCCAGACTTCTCTCCTTGATTCAAATAAAGGGCCTTGGTTTTCTTAATCGCGATTCTGCCTTCTCACCCAGAATCCCATCGTATTCGTGGACTTAATTTAATCAATAGTTCCTTAGATTCCTCTGGGGTGCTCTGTGACAGAGCCCTCTAAATCCCTGATTCGCTCCAACAAAGACCTAATCCTTTCCTCCTTCTTTTTACTTGCAACCGCTTAACTGAATAAATTCTCCTCTTAACACACACTTTAGGGTACACCACCACAAGTCCCCTAATAGTTGAATGATTATTCTCCGCTCAGATTGTTCAATCCTACGTCCGATATACTCCTTTATTTCTATAGAGCCAAGTATTTGGTTATTCAACTTCCAAATAGTCTGTCTAGGAGTATTAGGGACCAAATTGAGGGAGCAACGGACTATAGAATGATCTGACAAAATCCCAGGGGTGATACTACTATTCAATAGTCCTGACAACAACCCTCTGCTCACGAAAAAATAATCTATCCTGGATCTAGACTTATGGACCTCTGATATAAAGGTGTACTCCCTGCATGATGGGTGCAAAGCCCTCCACGGGTCACATAAACCCAAATTGTCAACTAGATCCTGACCGCCTCTCTGAGCCGAGAAAGGCCCTTATTTCGCTACTCATCCTTGTCCAAACTGAGTAAATGGTAAGTTCCAATCTCCCCAACAGTATCGGAAGATGCTGAAACTGACTTAATATTTTAGTAAATCCATAAAAACCCAGGGTGTCACATTGGGTCCATATATACTTCCCAGTACTAATCTTGTTTGGTTTAAAAGCCCTACCACAATTATATAACGACCTGCCTGATCTACTATTTCCTCCTACTTTTCAAAAGCCACACTCCTATGAAACAAGAGTGCAACCCTCTACCAGATGTACTAAAACCAGCCCCAAATACCTGGCCAATGAACTGGCATCTAAGCGTAGTCAGCTCTCTGCCAAAGCAAATCGTTTCTTGTAAACATATTATCTGTCCCTTTAATAATTGCAAGTGTTTTAATATTTTATATCTCTTTATTTTTTGCCTGACCCCTTTCACATTCCACGTGAAAAACTCAAACAAACTACCCATTCTCCCGGTAATCTTCGAAAAACCTCCTATTTACCATCACTGCCGTCTCCATCACTCTCACGTCCCAAACCTTCGGGTGAGCGGATCTTCCCCTACCTATCTCCTCTAAGCCCTTACTAATCCCCCCCTCCCCTCTCCCTCCCTGATACTTGCCCATAATCCCCATATTAATCCTAGTACATACATCAATATCTAATACAATTATAATCCCAACACTCTGAAAAACACTCTCCCAACACCCCACCCCCCTCCTCCCCAAAAACACATTGGTCCATGATATCCTTAGCTCCGTTAACCCCAACCCTTCCTCCAGCTCTCCGACAGTATCACTAAGTACCAAATTCAGACTAACCTAAACCACTACTAAACTCTATACTTGCTCCGCTGTCCAACCATAGATTTATACCACAAAACCCTCTCTTGGTTTGTTGAACCCATCATACTCTAACCTCACCCCAATACCCAACTTATTTCCGCATACAGCAGCCCATGTAATTATAAATTAAGTAACATCCACAGTTCTTATAATAAATTCACATTGTCCAATGCTGCAAGAAGAGAAAAAAAACACCCCCCAACTCCCCACAGGGGGGGGATATGAAAATAGTCTTATCTGTGAGAGTTCCAACCCCTGGAGACCGTGTATTCACCAAGCATACAGTTCCAGCAAACGGCGTTGAGAATTTATACATACTGATGAATCAAGTCCACCAAAATGAATCCAAGTCCCCTAAGTCCCCCGATGGGCCAGTCCCCGGTTTACACTCTTTCCCTCCGGTCCGGGAGACCACAGCTGATGGCATAACATCCCCAAATTCCAAGCGATGGACTCAGACTCAATACCTTAGCGATCTAGACGAGATCGAGGAGGTTCGATCACACCCACATCAACAAATAGGCAGGGATAGGAGGTAATACATAATGCAGGATCATACTCCTCCTTCAATAATGTTGCATACCTACGAACCACTTGTTTCTTCAGCTGATAACACTTGTAATCAGAACCTAGAATCAACAAACACCCAGGCTGATATCCCCTTCCTCATAATATTACTCCTACACAGGTCTTTGTATTGGGTGATTCCATGATCAAATTTATAGATTGAACCATCTGTAACCCAGATAAAGTAAACAGGACTTGTTCAAGCTATAGGGAGCTAGGTTTCAGACATAACTGCTATGACCAAAACTGCCTTACATGCAGCAGGTAGTAATCCGTTAGTTATAGTTCACGCTGGGACTAATGATATCACCAAAACCCCATTACAACAACTTAAGCAAGATATAGTTGCTCTTTGTAACTTACTGAACGAAGGGGATGTAACATCGGTATATCTGAAATTCTCCTGTACCCGAGCCTCACACCACATCCAAAAAAATTTAAATCACTAAATGAGTGGCTCAGAAAGTGGTGCTTTAAACAGGGTATAGCATGTCTTACACATTGGGAGGAATTCAATGACAACCCTTCCCTCTTCTGCTGGGACGGCCTGCATCTCAGCCGAAGGAAGTTCTCTTCTGCCGTCAGTTCTTGTCATTTATCAATAAATATTTAAACTAAAACTTAAGGGGAGATTAGGCTTAAAAAGCCATCTCTTAATACTTTACATATGCTGAACGTCTAACTCTTAATGCAAGAGCACTTAACAAAGTCAAAATGGCAGAATTAGAGTTGAAGATTCAGGAATTCAACATAGGACTGATCGCTATTACTGAAACATGGGAAACTTGGATAAACAATGGATAATGAACATCCCTGGGTTTAAACTCTATTATAAAAATAGAGCTAATGAACAAAAGGCGGAGGAGTTAGTCTTTATGTTACTAACAACATTCCATCTTTTGAATCCTCCTTACCAATACTAACAGAAAGTATCTGGGTTCACTTGCAACCTAAAGGACATCCCCAGATTTTGGTTGGCAACTGCACCGCTCTTCCTCAGACTTCGTCATATCTCAATCAACTATCTTTAAAATTACCCAACTAGCAGATAAAGGGTCAGTAATAATTTAGGATTTTAATCTCCCATCTATTAACTGGGATACACTTTCTGGACTTAACCAGTATGATTTACAGTTAACCTCAACCATCACTGATCTTGGCTTTACCCAACAAGTCAGAGAACCCACACGTGAATAATACTCTGGACTTAGTATTGACTAACATGAAGGCCTCCTTGTCTAATCTGAGGGTATTAGACCCTCTGGGCAATAGCTACCATATGACAATCCAATTTTCTATTCTTCTGGCTCATAAAATTCTATTAATAATGGTACGATTAAACAATACGAGAAGGCAAATTTCTCAAAAATTAATGAACATCTTATACCTATACCGTGGAATTCATTATTTTCATCTCTTACAATTAATGGAGCATCTTCAAAGAAATTGTACACAATCTAGAAAAAATTATGTACCAGAAAGAAAGAAGTACAATAATAAAGGCAAGGTTCCGCCTGTACAACAATAATATTAAAAACTCAGCACTCATAAACGAAAATTATTTACATCCTTAAAAAGTGCCAACCGAACAAGTAGAGGGAATACTTATTAAGTATAAGAAAGCACTCAAGGATCTAAAACATCAATTATCCTGGCCAAAGCGGAACCTTGAATTTAAATTTAAAATCGCTCACACTAAGGATTCATATAAAAGTCTTCATTCATATTTAAATAACAAAAGGAGACACAAATAAAATAGGTCCATTAATCATTGACAATACAACCATTCTTTCATATAAGGTTACTGCATTTGAGTTTAATAAATAGTTTTGCTCTGTTTTGAACAGGATAAGGAACCCATATCATATGCTAATGTTAGTACATCTCCTAGCTATACTGTCACCATTTCCGATACCCTGAAACTTTTAAATACCTTGAAGTTAACAACAAGCCCAGGCCCTGACAATATCACCCCAAATTTCCTATAGGAACATGTAATAACATCGCTATTCACTTACCATTATCTTTAATAAATCTCTTAGAGAGTCTAATGTCCCCTAGACTGGAAACAGCCATTGTTACACCAATTTTTAAAAAGGGGCACACCATAAGGCTGAAAATTACAGACCTATCAGCCTTACTTCTATTCCATGCAAACTATTAGAAAAGCATATTAAATATCTAATTGAAGAAGAAATGCTGGTACTAAAACTAAATGATGTCCCACAGCACGGATTTAAATCTGGCCACTCCTGCACAACAAACCTGTTATCCTTTTACAACTTAGTCAGTAGCTATCTTGATTTAAATATCCCAGTGGATGTTATTCTACTTGACTATAGTAAGGCATTTGACAAGGTCTCATTCCATACTAATGAAGAAACTAGTAGCATTAGGTTTCTCTAAATGTATCGTGTCTTGGGTTAATAGCTGGCTTTATAAAAGAACCCAAACTGTCAGGGTTAATGGGGAATTATCGGACAAAAATCTGTGTCAAGTGGAGTCCCTCAGGGCTCAGTGTTGTGTCCCACTCTGTTCAGCATTTTCATCAGTGATCTTATTATCTCATCACAGAATATCTTATCTAAATCAGCAGATGATACTAAATTAGGAGGACCTGTTGATAACTGAAACCAACAGGAGTACTCTAATAAATAATCTCAAAAATTGAATCCGTGGTAACTATTAAAATGTCATTTAATGTGTCCAAATGTTCTGTGTTACACATTGGTAAAAAATCCCAAACAAACATACCATCTTAATAATACAATACTCAGGGAATCACTTGTCGAAAAAGATCTGGGTATACTGGTTGACAATTGGTTGTCTTTTCAAATCACTTTAACAAGGTTGCTAATCATGCCAATGCCCTCCTATGTAGGATTAATAACACTTTCATTCTCAAAACTGAAGAATGCATAATGACTCTATATAAGACCCATGTCAGAACTGACTTGGACTATGTTCATCCTTGTGGAGTCCCTATTTAGCTAAGGACATCACAAAATAGAGAGAGTTCAAAGAAGAGCTACTAAAATCATACCTCATCTTTCTCGTTTCAATTATGAAACTAGGCTTCAAAAACAAAGTTGTATTCACTCGAATTTAGAAGACTAAGGGAGATCTCCTTCAGTTATTTAAAATCTTACATTCTGCTACATTAATGAGTTCATGCGGATTATCTTCTACATCTAGAAAAATAGTAGCTAGAATATACAACAAACAAATTGAAATTGAGAAAACAAAAACAAACAGAAGACAGCAGTTTTTACTGTTAGAGCACCAAAAATCTGGAACTCTGCCACAAGAAATTGTTGACTGCCAGGATATTAATACATTTAAACTCAAACTTGATAAATGGCTTCTGGACAGAATATAATCTATCAATGATCCACACTGTGTGGAGGACATCCTCGATGGGCTTTGGCCTTCTTTTGACCAAACTACCAAGTACCAAGTACCAAGTCACGACGTGCGTAGAAAGCAGCGCTATGTACACCATAATGTAATTAGTTTGGGTTTTTACAGCAGATTTTCAACAAAGGCATTTTGGGACCTCTGCTCATGAACAGTGTCACTGTGATTTTCTTAATCTGTCCTGAACACTAATTTCCCACAGAAACCACGCTATTCTGCAGAAGTGTAAAATGCATTTTGGCCAGGGTGTGAAAAATTACAGCTGTACTGTTCATAAGGAGGTGTGGAAAAATGTCAGTGTTGAAAATCTGGACTGAAAATATTACAAATTAGTTAACTTACAAGGGTGTGTGGAAACTAAGTAATGCACACTCATAACTGAGTCATTTATGGAATTTTGTCACCACATTTTCAACATAGCCATTTTAACACCTCTGATCATGAACAGTGTCACTGTGATTTTCTTAATGTGTTTGAACATTGATTTCACACTCCAATTGTGCCAATGTGCACTACATGGCAAAGCACATTTTGGGTGAGATGTGAAAATGGCATCTGTACTGTTCATAAGGAGGTGTGGTAAAATGGCAATGTTAAAAATCTGGAATAAAATATTAAAAATTCTCAAAGTTACCAGCCTGTGTAGGAACTGCTAGCGCACCCTAAATAAAACAGTCATTTTAGGAATTTTTTCACCAAATTTTCAACATAGTCTCTTTGAGGCCTACCTTATGAACTGTGACACTGTCATTTTGTTAATCAGTCCCAAAAAGTGGTTCTGCGCAGTGACATAAAATCACCTTCGGGACGAATAACAAAATGACAGTGACTAATTCTTAGGTGGGGTCCCAAGAACCCATGTTGAACATTTGGTGAAAAATTCAAAATAAGCTGAATCATCAAAGTTGAAAAAAACATTTATGCCATTATACAGCTTACTGGCATTACTTCAGTTTGTGGTTGGCTTTGAAGAGTGCAGGCGTGTTCCTGGTCCACGAAGATCATTAAGCTGGCCTCTGGAGGTAAGTATGAGGTGAGGCAGGAGTGTGGGGAGGTGGGGTATGCAGAGGGTGGGTGTGGGTTGGGGAGGGGTAAGACAGTCAACGAGGACGTTTTCTTGTAGGTGTTTTTTTCTTTTTTAGGAAGGCGACCACGGGACATTTGCCGTGCTGGGGTGAGGCAGCTGTAAGTTTTTGGGGGGCAGTGGAGCCGATGGGATTGGGCACCCCTGTCAGCCATATGAACTTTTGTCATGCTGGGGTGGGCTCCCAGCATGGCATCTGGAACTCTGGTTTTGGGGGTAGTCAGTGGAGCCGCGGAGTTCAGCACCCCGTCGGCCGCATCAGTGTGTGGGGAGGAGTGCATGAGCATGCTAGGGTGTGTTCCCAGCATGCTACTTGGGTGTTGTTGGGGGAATCAAGAAAAAACTTGGCTGTCTATGACAGCTGTTCAGGGCTGATGCTGACATGCCAGGCACTTTGCATACCGGTAGCGATATGTAAAATTACCGACTACAATGTAGCAAATTGCCTACATGTTACCACCGCTGATTGTAGCGGTCTTTTGCTTTAAATGTACACCACTGCATCTGAACTGCTGCCATAGACAGCTCAGATATTATTAGTGTGGTGAGGCCACCTGCAAGAAGGAACGGGCATTGGAAGTGGGGTGACACACCTATGAAAATCAGTATAGTGGCACTATGTTTCTTGCACATGCATGCAAGCAAACATAAAATAAATCAGTGTCATCTTCACAAATAGGACAGCATCAGTTAGGGCATCACTCACACATGAGGACATGGATGGTCATGAGGCAAGGCCAAGATCCTCAGCACAAACCAAAGCAGGCATGGTGAAAATGGAGAAGGAGTCCCTGGAGGAGAAAATTCAGATACTGAAGATGCTGAAGGGGAATTTCTTATGTAAGAAATGCAGCATTATTGAACTTGAGTAACAATAATTAAAACTCATGTGATGTGAAAAACTGTAATTTTTTTCTGTACCATGTGGCATGGGTTCAACACATTTGAAACCAAATGCTCTAATTTTCTAATCTTCTCATTTGGAATAATATTTACTATGCACATATACAGTGGTTGTCACACAAAAGTATACTGTTACCACTCATCATTGCACAATAGCGGTATATATGTTATTCAATGGGTACCGATTTTGCGCAACACTTGATATACTGCGCTACCGTAAACTTTGCATGATTACCACTGTATGTAGAATATATGCCTCTGGACATAGTTGTAGTACTGTATCCAGTTTTGGAGCCGCATCTCAGAAAGGCATTGACAGAGTGTGGGGTAGTCCAGTGAAGCAGCAACTAAAATCATGCAGGGATTGTATGAGAAGCCTTATAAGGAGAGCCAGAGGATCTCAACATGTACACAAACAGGAAATGCCTCACTCTCAGCAGTGCTGGAAAGTGCTGCTTTGGGCCAAGCAAACCCCTAAACTGCAAATAAGCAACAGGAAGAGGTGCAGAGAGGCAAATGTTGCCATTCTCCTGGTGCATTTGTTGTCTGCTCAGCTGATTCTCTGTAGTGTTGAGTTTATACTGTAGGTCAGATAAATTGCTGGATATGTGCTAGGTTGCTTTGCACCCAGTTTAACACCTTGATGACTTCCTTTGCATTCCCTTGCTGTTGGTCCCTCCTTGTTGGACGATGTCCACTATCATTGTTTTGTTGTTGAAGCATATTATTTACTTACAATTTGGGACCACAAAAGGCACACTAAGTGCAGATGGCTTGTTACCAGGTGCATCCTGGGGGTGGGTTACGTGGACCTTTTTTTTATTGATGTGAGAATGTTGGCCATGAAACCAGGGAAACTCCCCTGCTCTTAGTTGATCTTCTGTGGGAGAGGCTTGATGTTCAGGGCTTAGTATCCTTTTTATAAATATGAACATCGATCTGATTTGACTAGTTGACATTGTTCCTTGAAGAGCTTTACTCATGGATGTTAGATTTCAGGATATGCATCTCTGCTTGATTAATCTTTATGCCCCATAAACAAAGGCAGATAGGGTGGAACTCTTTAAACTGATTCAATCCTACCTATATACTACCAGAGGGTTATTATAATTGTGGGCTATCTACCTCTGATAGGGTGCCTGTATATCAAAAATGTTTAGTGACATGCATTGGATAATATGATTTCAAAAACTGGTTTGTTAGATGCAGCCTGTTTATCTTGAGATCAGTGGTCACACGTTTTTAAGGAAAATTGTCTACTAGAATAGAATTTATTTTTGTTCACCTTGGTTGGAAATTTCCCATTCTCAAACAAAACCTATAGAAACTTCTGACTATAGGATGATAAGGGTATTTTTGGAAACAAGCCACAATGTTCCATCAGCCCTGGTTTTGGCTATAAAGGGCCCAATTCCAGAATGCATAAGCGCAACTCACGGGCATATACAGTTGTGCCATGCGCGCTCTACTAGGTACACTGCACTAGTTCCATGACAGGCAGAGTCCCTGTCACCTATGACCTACAACTTGTGGCAGCTGCAGGCCTGTGTCATGGGAATGGCACAATGGACCTGGGTGTCGCAAGTTACAGACCGATCAACTGCCCCTGGAGCCCCCTCACCCCATAACATCCCCACAATCATCTGGGGCCTTGGGGGCTGGCCAGGTGGCACAGATGCATGAGAGGGCACTGCACACGGGACCTGGGTGGCACCCGACATTCGGGGTGGGGTCATCACTGTGCAGGGGTCAGTGGGGCAGGGCACAGTGTGATACATGGTGCTGTGGGGTGGGCATCCATTGTTATGCAAGGATGGATACCCCTTAGACCATCTCCATGCTGGTCTAACCCCAGCGCCATTGTGGGTCTTGTAATTCGTAATTGGGTTATGGCAGCCACCCTTTTAGAATTAGGTGCAGGTGCTGCCATAACCACCCTTGCACCATGCCACAGCAGGTTGCAGGTATAGTGGGTAGCGTAGCCCACCTTTGGCGCAACCCGCATTTTGGAATTGGGACTTGCGTATTGCATGGCACAAGGCACGATTTATGCCATAGGGTTTGGCGTAAGTCATCTTCGCCAGGCATAAGGTGTCTTGGAACTGGGCCCAAAATGGCTCACTTTCATATGAAGAAGCAATCCAATTTAAATTAGGCCATTTTATGCTGACAAAAAAACCCACTATGATTTTATCGATTCTCTAATAGAGTGGTGAGAAGATGTCAAATTGAGTTAAAATCCTTTTTCCTTTCCTGGGAAGAAACTTTCCCAAAATAAATACAGTACATTACATACTTGTCTCTGCACTAGCACTTTCAGGAACTAGTATCTCTAGCTACTACAACAGGACATGATTTTTTGACTCACCTGGAATCTTTTAAAAGAGATGACAAAGTTACAGTAATGGAACAAAAATACAATATGAAACGAAAACAATGCCAGACTAATCCATTTGATAACTATACAAATCATACATATGACTGGTCTTTCCCTCAGTTCTTGGATGAAGATGATAGGTTTTATCAGCTACAAAAGACCAGTTGACTTTCCTTGGGAGATATACCCAGACTTGGTTTGGGAATCTGGCCCCACCATGCCACATGAGCTTACATAGTAGACTTCTTGGCAGAGCTCTAGGTTCCCGACCTCACAGTGGAACAACAGGACATACTACAGGTAGATATTTCCCTGCAGAGATTCTAGCAATCATTGTTTCCTTACCCTCAGGTTCAGCACCTGGTTTTGATGGGCTTCTAGGAGACTGTTTTTGTCTGGTGGGGTGTCCCTACAGGATGAACTGGCATTTACCTACAACTAAATGCTGGAAAATGGGGATGTGGTTCCCAGATTTAAAAAAAGTATTTTGATATTTTTATACAAGAAAGAGGATAGAACAGATATCTCAAATTGGAGACCTATTAGTTTGTTAAATACTGATTTGAAGATACTAACTAAAATTCTAGCCTCCAGATTATTACAGGTGGCCCCTCTGCTAAAAGACTACTCACAGTCATGTGGTATTCCTGAATGTAGGATTCATTCAATATACATATATTTGCTGGAGTAGCAAAGCTGGATAATCAGGAGGGCGTCTTAGGCCTTCTTCTGTTTTGGACCAAGAGAAGGCCTTTGACCGTATTCACATAATTTTAGTATAGGTTTTGCAACATTACAGAATCCTAACTGACTTCTTAAATGGGTAAAGGTATTATATAAAGGTATATATTATGTTCTTATACCTTTACCACACCTATTTTAAATGGATGGCAGGGATTTCAGAGTTCCCATTAAAGGGTGTGAGGCAAAGGTGTCCCCTTATCCCTATTATATGTCTTAGAGTTGGACCCCTTGATTAGGAAAATTAATGGTTCTGTACATATTAAGAAGTGTTTACAACAGATAATTTAGCTGTTCAGCTGTACTAGCTTACACAGACAATGTCTGTGTGATAGTTCTATCTGGATTCTGTAGAAGTGGCAACCAATATTTTGGCCTTTTTCTGACACTGCTGGTGTGATGGTTAATCTGTAAAAAGTAATGGGATGGCCTTGGGTTCTCTACAAGGTATGTTCACTGTTATTATATTTGGGATCCAAAATAGGGATAAACTCCTTATGATTTTAGGAATTAACTTTGGGATGGGTGACATGGCTTGGGTAAACCGGGAAGTGAGTCAGTACTGTCAGAGTATAAGATAACCCCTTGCAATAAGAGGCCAAAGTCCAAATCTAAAAGAGTATACATGGTCAAGACATTCCTGGTCCCCATTCCTTTATATATAATCTTTGCTCCTCTGCAAGAAACTAGAAACAAAAATTTATAGTGTCTTCTTCAGACTTCTTTTATCAAGTTTATTTATTGTTCAACTTTCAAAGTCCCTACAATATTTAAAAACTAATTCTAAAAGCATACTATATACAGTATATCTATATCTATATATATATATCTACAGTAGATACTGTATATATATATACACATATTCATAATTGTCTAACATATATACTTTTATACTTAGCTTTCATTTAATTTCAAAATATTTGTTTTCATACATTATCTTTGTGTACATGGTTGAAGAAGGAAGAATGCAAGGGAATGGGTTTACTGTATCTAATTTTGCTAATGCAGGAATTTAAACAGGACATCTGTGGGCTTGAGACTAGTTACCTACACTCCCAGTAGGCATATTACTGCCAGTAATCACTGATCAAATTGAAAGAAGGTCCTTCAATGGGCCATAAATATTTCCCTTGCATTCTTTCTTGAAATACAATAATAAACCATTTTCTTTCACATTAATTCAATTACACACCATTCAACAAGAGCAAAAACTGAGAAAATGTGTGCATAATTTGTACATCATTTGAAAAGAGCACAACCTTCAATATGTGAGAGGTAGAGCAAAACATTCCCAGTATGTTACTCAGCCAAGTTTCTCTGTTTTTTATAACGTTAACAAAAAGCAGTACATGTTCAAGGTCGTCCACATCTCCAGACACACATTTGCAAAGTGGAGATGGAGTGTAATGTCATGTTGTTTATAATGCAGAAGTTACTTTTAAATAGTTCTAATCTAAAATTAGCATATCTATGCCTTGCTTTTTGTCTACCAGAACTGTCAAGTACAGTACTCTTGTGTGATGTAATTTGTTATTTTATAAAGTTGATGTATCTTAATGGTTGTCATTTCCTTGAGATTTTGAACTGAGGATTTACTCCTGTAACCCTAAGAGTGCTATTCCAAGGGCTACTACCCTGTCTGCTCCAATGTTAGCAGGTTGAGGGGCCTGGATCCGATGGCGGGTGCCTCCACCTAGAGATTGGGGTTGTAACAGTCTAATATGACTTGGTTACAGCTCTCTGGGTCACTGCAACCCCTTCTTCCCACTAGTGGCCTACACAAGTCAACCACTGTACCCTCTCCATATGCACTTATCCCCACTTTGGTTCAATCAAGCTTGACTCTGAGGACCCCTGTAAAGTAAGATGTAGTTATACAACAACCTCTGTGCAGTAATTTAACATAGACACACAGTTTAGTCAGTATACCTCTGCAAAACAACCAATCTGATTTATTTAGGGAGATAACAAGGACTGGGAGAGATCAGGTTAATTGTTTACCACTCTAATATATATATATATAAATATATATCTAGGGCACTGTGCACAGGTCAAACCTATAAGTCACTGTCTCTGGGTACGAGGGCCATAGAAGGCTAGCCTCTTGATGCAGCTGGTTGGGGCCTGATGCAAAAACAAGCACTTGATTCCTAAGAGGATTAAGTAGAGCCAGCAGGCTCAGTTCATGTAACAATAAAGCAGCCAAGCAAATCTTGCCCTCACTATGAACATCTGACAGTGAGCTACCTGATTTAGTACTCACAACTCCAGCCAAAGGTGCTCTCACACCACTCGCAGGACTGAGCCTGGAATTCAGACACTTCTCCACACATTTTATATGAAGAGCAGAGGGTACCATACCAGGCAGCTGCTATATAATCCGATCGCTTTCACTACAGAATACCGGGCCCAACAACAGGCTTCACTTGTCTTGACAGACCGAGTGTGACTGAAGCAGATTCTCCAGTCCTCTACAGGGTGAGCCTGGTAGGTAGCTGTACACTTGCACAGCCTCCTCTGACTATGGCCTAGCAGTTCAGTCCGAGCTGTGTAGATACAACCCCCAACTCTGGCCTTCCACATGCTTCCCTCTCGAAAACTCAATGGTGCAGAGCCCAGGCTCCTTCCTCACTCTCAGCCACAATGACACTGAATTGGGCAGTTTTGGGCAGGGAATTCAGTTAGGGGCCACCGATCCCATTGGTGGGATGCAGATGCCGGTTACTCTCTACTGCCTTCAGTGGTGCAAACAAGGCATCATAGTCCAGAACTCACTCCAGAATGGCTAGCTGTATCCCCATTAGTCAGCCGGCTCCATTTAGAGTCCTGATTCTGGTTGGTCACTTCTTACTCCATTTTAGACACCCCTGGCTCCTATTGGACCCCTCAAACTGTCCTGGTCCAAAATGGAGTACACAGCACACAAAGTCCCAGCTGCAACAAAGGCAGGTTAAACAACTACATTTTCACTATTACTGTAAATAATTGCAGGCAAATAGTTACATCTTTAGAGTGGGCTCCCTTGCGATTTCCAGCGACGGCAAAGAGGCAGTGCATTACCGGCGAGTGGGACTCGAGCAGGGAAACCACAGTCCCCTCATGAGCAATAATTATGTCTGCAAGCAGACAGCTCTTAAAGAGACAGTATGTGGAGGCTCTACAAGCACTCACAGGACTATTCAAGTGGCTTAAATGCCGAACGCCAACCACCGGGGAGACATTAGGGCAGCTCCTAGTAGGCTTTTAGGAACCCCATTTGTAGGGGTTACCTCTACAAATTGTTTTATTTGGTACATTAAGTTGATCTTGGAACTGTGTAACTATTGTTAAAACATTGGATAATTTTAATGGAAACAATTTTTTGTTTAATGAATTCCATATAAAGAAGGAATCCTGTATTGGAATATTCTAGCTGTTCCTCAAAACATATTCTGGACAATCTATTCCCTGGTAAAATCTGCATGTCCATTATAAACTGTGTATCTAACACAAGCAATAAACAAATGTTTTTAAAAATCACTATTTTTCAACAAGCAATGTTTCTATTGTATATTGATCAAGTTCGATTGCTAAGAAATGCCCTGGTACAAAAGTTGGAACATACTAACATACTAAAATGCCAGCAGAATAGGCCTAACGGTCTTTCGTGTCTGCTCGTTTGTCAGTCCCCAAACTGGGTGCTGACCTTGCTGTCCCCTCGCCTTCTCTGGCTTCTCCTTCCCAGTTCCAGATATTCTTGCTGCATTGGATTTTGCTTCCAGAACCCTTCCCTGTACCTGTCCCACCCCTCTTGAACCCCTCCACTGTCTCTGCCTCCACCAGCCCCCTAGGCAGTGCATTCCATTGCTCCACCACCCTCTCAGTGAAGTAGCACCTCCTCCTTTCTCCCCTGAATCTTCCCCTCCAGCTTCCAGCCATGCCCTCTAGTGGCCTTCCTCCTTCCTTCAAGCACCCAACTGTTCCTCCCTATTTACTCTCTTCATGCACCTAAGACCTCTATCATGTCCCCGGTTCCTTCTCTCTTCCAATGTGTACATATTTAGCTCTTGAGCCTCTCCTCATAGGTCCTGTCCCCAAGCCCCAAATCATTTTGGTTGCCCTCCTCTGGACCTCTCCAGGAGGTTAATGTCCTGCTTTAAGTGTGGCCTCCAAAACTGCATGAGTACTCATAAATGCATCACAGAGTTATACAGAGGGAGTATCCTTCTAATATGTACCTATACAATGTATTAGGACTGTCTCTCATGGAATTATTTTAGTCATTCCCAAATTTCACCTGCATATAATAATTACTGCTTTATTTTGTGTTGATAATGGTCATAGAACCTTTAACTGACTCACCACCATACTTTCTCAAAATATGGTAATTCCACTAACTGATAATCTGTGTGTCTATTCAAGAGGGTTACTTGCATATCTTAGGCCCAAATAATCATGTGGAGTTACCATTTGAAGTTTGTTCCTTATGATCAATGTAATTTTTACTTGTATTAGAACTGCCAAATGTTAAAACTTGTGTCTTTTGCTGGTAAATGGTCAAACATGTTCCATCACATAGCAAAAGAACATCCATTTTTCACTGAAGACCTAACTGAGATGTTGCCATGTGTACCAAATCATAAGGATAGGCCAAAGGGGATTCCATTATTAAAATATTTAGAAGAGAGAAACTCAGTTCCATAGGACTGCTGAATATTCATTAATATATAGATTAATTGATATTGGCACCATTATACACCACTGTCAGACATCCAAGTTAGTTATAATTTGTCTTGCAAGTCCTCCCTCTGTGTTATATTGTACTCTGGACCATGTGCACTCATAGGCCCTGGATATTCAGACTGCAGCAGGCTGTGGCGCAAGCCTGGGCCAGCGCAACTTGGCTGCACTGGGGTATTGATTGGGCGATATTCAGCGAGCTGCGCCATGGCATAGTATCATTGAATATCACCCTGACCACCATGATGCGCATGGCACAGTGGCATGCAGCGCAGTGGCAGAGTGGAGCAGGGGATGCACTGGGCAGGTTCCATAGCTATGCTTAATAAATGATATTCAAAAGTGCACATGCAAATGAGGCCATAATGTATGCAAAGTGCAAATCGGCCATTTGCATGTCATTATGTCCCCATTTGCATGCAGGTGTGCTATCCCATGATTTTGTGTTCATGCCCCTGCCAGGCAGCAATCATTGGGACCAACGCCTGCACAGCACGGCACGCGCCTCTGCCCGATTGTGGGCATATGTAGATTTAAATAATGTCCCATATCCCTGGTGGTCCAGTGGACGCTACACCCTGATCACAGGTTTAAGTATATAATAAAGCATGTCCTATATCCCTAGTGGTCCAGTGGACTGTTGTCAGCCCGATAAGCGGGCTTAAGCATAAAGAATTCACGTCCTATATCCCTGGTGGTCCAGTGGACCACTCACAGCTGTCAGCGGGCATTTGTGTTAAAAATAAAGTCAATATCCCTGGTGATCGGTGGTGCCCCCTCCCCACTGCCCTGGGCCCACCACCCGCTCCCCGGTCCAGCGGGCAGCAGCACCACCTGCCTGCTGCCCGCCGCCACCGACTGACACCGTAGGTAGGGCTGTATACCCATTGGTCCACCGCATGAGCCAATGGGCATGCAGCCTGCCGTACTGCACATTCAGTTATGTGAATGGATCCTCCCAATTTGCACCACTTCCCCAAGGCGCCTTCTTTGGCCCGCTACACTTCTCTCTCTTCCTTAAAGCCCTTACCTCTGCCTGCTTATCTGTGGCCATTCACATGTATGCAGATGACACGGTCCTGTTTGCCTCTGGGCCTTCCAAAGTTAAATTACAGCCAGGCTCCAAACTGATTTTGACACTGTCCAGCATTGGTTCAGATCAGATCAACTATCCCTAAATGCAAAGCAAATGTCCTTTGAACTCAACAGAGACTTTCCAGGCTCCCATTCCTTTCCCCTACACCCTAGATGGGGTAACAGTTGATGGCATCCCCTCATTTAAGTACCTAGGGTCAGGCTTGACCAACACCTTGACTTTACACAGCATGTAAATGCCATTCATAAAAATCCACCCTAAGCTTGGCTCTATAAAGGCATAAAAGCTATATCCCTCTACCTGCCGGCTGAGATACAGTCATGTAAATGATCCTCCCCATCATTGATTATGGTGATAGTCTCTACAGTGCTGCTCCAAAGTCTACCCTGTCCATACTGAACCCCTCTTTCACTCCTTCTGCCATTTGTCTTGGACTGCTTGCCTCCCACTCACCACTGTTCCATGTACTCTGCCTCTCCTCCCTTCCTTTGGAAGATCATCCATTACTACCCACTGTGCGCCTTCATTTCTAAATTCTGGCTGGCATCACTCCCCCAACCTTAGCTCTCTCTCATCTCTGCCTCCCTCCTCCTCTACTCCATCCATAACTCAGGCTATCGCTCCTCTTACTTCCCTCTCATAAATCCCTTGCAGATCAGGCTGCCTTCTCCTTCTGCTTTCCTAAACTTTGGAACTCTCTCCCCTAGCTATTTGCTCTGTGTCTTCCAAATGCTCTCTGTCATCTCTACTCCATGACCTCTTCTTCCCTGTCCTTGCCCTTTGCCATGGCCCTACCCCACTCTACTTATTCCCTGCCTTTTACATACTCCTTGCCCTTCCTCACTCCTGTCCTTCTCCATTCATTTGCAGGCCTGGAAACCAGGACACAAGCTGGTGTGCACCCAACTATGTCTGGCCCTTGTGTTTGCATCCCAGAGGATGAAGGTCTGCCCCTCCTCCTCTCTACTATTCCACACTCCCTTTCCTATTCCATTCCACACTAGTTCTCTACCCTCCCTCCCTCACCCAGGCTCCCCACCTTCTACACACTATCCCATATTCCCTCACTGATGTATTTTCTCTTTTCTCTGCTCTAAGGGACTTGCCTCCCATCCTAGACTTCTGTTATTTATATTTATTTTGTATGCATATGGCAAAACATACTTCCCTAATGTATCGCTTTGCACTGCTATTTATTCTGTGTATGATGTTTTATTTTGTAGTAAAAATCTATTGTACTTATCCCTTCCCCTCATAGAATCCCAGAAAAAATTTAAGATTTGGTGTGGTTGTGAGCACAACAAATTACAAGTTAGAAGAAACCACAAACATAGGGAGTGCCATGAATAGGTTTTGTTTCCAAGGCTCTTTTTTCAAGAGATCTCAGAATCACAGACTCATAGAAAAAGATTGAGCCCATGTCTCATTTATTCTTTACCTGTCCTTATATTTTGGACTTCTGGAAGGATCTGGGCATGTATTAGAGGACCCTGAATTCTACTACATATGAAAATGTGATATACTGTTCTTTCACAGATGGCTGGAAAGCTTGGGACTACAGTATGCAATACATAATCATGACAGGTTTGAAATGGGGCATAAGGCATGCTAGATGTTCTTTTATTCCAGCAAAATGTGTTCCCTTTACAGATATGGACATATACTGTTACTAATGAGATCAGGGCTGTATAGGCTAAAGAATATAAAACTCTGCCCATGCAGCAATCTCAGGTTCTATGGAAGAAATATCATAGGTTATAATTTGGAAGTGCAAATTGGTATTCACTTATTTCCTTCTGTTTTTGTTGTTTTTCTGGAAGAGTCTTAGGAAAAGGTATGATTTCTGTTCCTTGATGTTATTAATTATTTTCTTCCTTAGTTTCTTGCAGACTTTTTGAGAAGATGACTTGAGTTTGCTTGTTTTATTCTTGCAAATATTTTCTTTTTATCAATAAAAATACCCCAGCTCTTCATCGATAAGTGCCATGGAATTCCACCTAGACAGTGACCAGAAGGGTCCTTGGTTTAACATCTAGGACATAAAATGGCACCTCAGTTGTGCAACACCCCTAATACAACACTACAGTGTCAATTATGGGTATTCTTAGTGCTTGGTGTGGGGCTAGAACCCATGACCATCTACTGTTCCAGCCCTAGAGGCAAGCATGCTAACTACTGTGCCAATGACACCGTATTTATTTTACATCTTTAATATATTAGTATATGTATCTTAATTTATTTAACATACTTTAGGATTACAACTTTTGAGACAGGGACTAATTACCAAAGGCTCCATGTCAGAGTTCAAAAAATCAGAACAGACAGAATACATAGTAACAGCAAGATGGAATTACACTAGGGTTACACACACAAAATTATAGTAACAGCAGTAGTACATGATTGTAATTACATTCAGCCATGTTTCAACAAAACAGTTGGAGTAGTTAGGCAGAGCTTGGTAGTGGTCTTAACAGATCTCAAGCGGTTATCATCATACATTAGGCACTGGCTAGCTCTGACTGTACTTTAGTGGGTAGAAGACTAGGCGCAGCTAACAAATGACAAACAGCCCAACAAAGGCGTTGTCCTGAGGATTGACAATGAGGTAGCCATAAGGTAGAGCCTAACTAGAGGGTACATAGGCACTGCAGAGAGCGACTATGTTCTTTGAGTGCTACTTTGAAGGGACCTAGGTTGGAGATGGAGGATATATCAGAGAGGAGTTCATTGTACCAAGTCAGTGCTCTGAAGGAGAAGGACCTTTGTGCTAGTGAGGTCCTGACCCTCAGGTTTGACCATACCTGTTTGCTGGTTGTGCAGTATTTACTGTGGTGTGGGAGCATTGGGTGCAGCAGATACCCCCAGTGGGAGAGATCCAGGTGAATTTTTCTTTGTAAGGAGACAGGTTTGGTAATGTATTCTCTCATCCAGGTCTAGAAGGTTTGTAAGGCAATACAGGGTGCAGGTGTGGGTATGCTTATCTGCCCGACAGGAGTCTGCACACTTTATTTATGGCCAGATGGATTTTGTTCAGTGCTGTATGATCAGTGACTGAGTAGATGGTTAGCCCGTAGTCCACAAGAGAGAGGACCGATGCGGTGACAGACAGGTTAAGGGCTTCAGGGGTAAGCAGATTTTGTGCCTGTACAGAAGCCCTGTGAGGGGCATTGATGGCTGACGACAGGTTGTTTATGTGTGAGTGGAAGGAGAGGTGGGAGACAAAGTTATGCCTAGGTATTTATATGAGTGTACCTACTCTAGAGGAAGGAGATAGTGGTCAAGGATAGATAGTTGCATATTCTTGGCCTTATTCTAATGGTAGGCAAAGAATATGGCTTTAGTTTTTTCACATTAACTATGAGTCTTTGGTCTGTGAATCAATTCTCAATTTGGTTATATGCATATTGGAGGGATGGTTGCAGAGAACTGGATCTTGGTGTGAGGCAAGAGAACTCGTCATCTGCATACAACAACAGATTACCAGTGCAAGACTTGGGCAGGGCATTCAGGTAGATGCTGAACAGCAGTGGGCCAAGAATTGAGCCCTGGAGAACCCCAGAGCAGACTGGCAAGGTGGAGGACTGGGTGGTGTGTATTTTGACACATTGCAACTGGGCTGTGAGGTAGCTAGTGAACCAGGCTAAAGGTCCACTGGATAGGCCTAGGCATTGGAGTGTACATAGGAGTAAGGGTGGGACACAGTGTCAAAGGCCCTTGACAGGTCAATGAAGATGGCTCCCGCAAGGTGTTTCTTATCCAGGGGCAGAATGGATGTAATTGGAGAACTCAGTCAGGGCCGTGATGGTGCTGTGACCTGACCTGAAGCCATGTTGTTCCCTGCACAGCAGATTGTAAATGAGAAGATAGTCAGTAAGTTGGGTGGCTATAATCTTTTCAAGGGCTTTGGAGAGGTGGGAAGGATGGAGATGGGCTGATAGTTATTGGGAGAGTACTGTCAACACTCTTTAGTATAGGGTTGATGGTGGCCATCTTCCAGGTTTGGGAACTGCCCCAGACACAGGGAGCAGTTTAGAAGGTCAGACAATGGGGAGAGAACAGTGTCAAGTTCAAGCCCAAGGACCCTCATATCAAAAGAGTCCTTACAGTAGCAAGAGCCACTGAGGCGTTGGTGAGAAATGGCCTTGCCTCGTTCATGGTCACTACTTTGAAGTGGAAGGGGGATACTGTAAGTTAGGAGGCTGGGTTGCCAGAATGGGATTGAAGAAGTTGAGTGGAGCACATCACCGAGGTCGGAGAAAGATGCATTAAGGCAGTCAGCTATGGCTCTGCGGGTTGGTGGTAGGGACATTGTTTATGGTAAGCAGGGATGGGGGAGCCAGGTTTTACCGTTCAGTTCTTTGATGTTGTCCCAAAACAGCCATGAGTTCCCTCAGGAGGAGGCTAGGGTTGTTTTATAGTATTCAGATTTTGCCTGTTTTATAGCCCAGGTGCATTTGTTGCAGGCTCTTTTAGGCCTGCCTATCTGCTTGTGAACTGGAGGAAACTGCTTTCCTTCAGAGGTCATCTCAGCATTTGAGCTGATGGACCAGTTCAGTAGAGACCCAGGCAGCATTGTGCTTCTTGGTCTGTACATTAGAGAAAGGGGTGTAATATCACAAGCTATATTAAATGAGCGGGTAAAGTAGTCAAGAGCTTCATCTATGGTTTGGTGCCTGAGAGATCGGGGACCAGTCCCAGCTAGTTAGGTAATTCCTAAGTTTGGCGAGGCCACCAGGTCTGAGGTGGCGCCGGATATTTTGTGTGGTTTGGATTTCTGCTGAAAGCATGACCATAAGAATATAATGAGGGAATGATCACTTAGTGAGTCAGGGAGGACCATAAGATTAGAAATTTTGTTAGGACGGTTTGTGAGTAGGAGAGTCGAGCACAGTTCTAGAGCTATTAGTGGTGTTCACCCTTGTGGGTTGGTTGACCAACTGGGTAAGATCAAGAGCAACGAAAGTGTCTTTGATATGCAAGGTCATGCCGGCGAGCCAGTTCACATTCAATCACCGACTATAGTGTGCTCTGTATTTGGTGGGAAGCTGGTGATGTTCTTGATTTGCCCCGAAAGTGGAGTAAGATACCACCCTCATCTCCAGAATATTGATGAGCAGTCATGATTTTGCCCTTGTCCATTTGCCTTGTGCTGTGTTGAAGCTTGACCCTGCTCCACATCCTGTTAGGCTGGTATCAGTATCTATTATGATGTTTTGTTGGATGTCCAATGCTACTCCTTTTGTGAGATTTGTCCATTTTGTTCCAGTGTAGAGTCTTGTAGACTTGTGGGGAATCAGTACTTTGGCTGAGAACTCATCATCTACTGAGCTCAGTTCCATGTTGTACAGCCAGTAGCAGCAGAAGTCTCATATTCCACTGCACCCACTGGACCAGGTCAATACATGACACCAAAGTCCCCAGCACCTGAGCCAGATGTTCTAGGGTTGAGTAGTGGTTGTAGATGCCATGCTTGTAGAATCATATTCTGTACCTTTTTGTTGGATGAATGAATCCATCCTGTAGTTGTGTCTATCAATGTTCCCAGGTGTTCTATGCATTGACTGTGAAGACTAGTCCTTTGTTTGTTTATTACCAATCTATGGCTTTCCAGACATTGAAGAACAGTCTTGGTCTCTCTGTGGAATTGTGAGGGTGATCTAGTTCAGGTGAGAGTTGTCCAGGTAAGGCATTACTTGGGTGCTTTGTCCCTCATCCTGGAGGCTACGACTACTGGCACTTTGTGAAGACCATGGAAGTGATGCCAGGCTGTATGGGAAGGTTTGATATTGCTAATGTTGTCCCTTTATGTGAAATCTCAAATACTTGTGGAGAGACTATAAAAGTAAGAGTCTTTCATATCTATGGGTGTCAAGTAATCCTCCAGCTGGATTGCCTTGAGTGTGGATATTATTCTCTTTATCTTGACCTTCCTATGCTGGAGGAATTGGTTTAAGATGTTCAAGTCTAGCATGGGTCATAAGTTGCCTGTTTTCTATGGTACAGTAAGGGATATCAAATATATTCCTTTGCTTCTTCCTCCTCTGGTACCTCTGTGATGACCTTGGTTATGAATAAGTTGTGTAGAATTTGTCTCACCTGTTCTGGGCTTGCCTTTTTTTTTTAAATGGGTGATGTTATCCAGTGGTCTCTTATTAGTTTTTCTGCCAGTTCTATGGCATGGCCTTTTGTACAACTTTGAAGAACCATTTGTCCCATGCGTTGTTTCCTCCATTTGTTTGAGAACTGAAGTAGTCTGGACCCTGTTGGTGGGTCATTCCATTCTTGGTCTGTCGGGTTGTAGTCATTGACTGAATTTTTGTTTGGTCTTAAAGTAGTTGCTGAAACAACCTCAGTCAGAGATACTGTGGTTCCTGAACTTGTTCTTACTGTTGCTAGAGGAGGAATGAAACTTATTATTTGGTTGATATTGAAGTTTTGGTGCCTGTCTCAAAAGTTACTGTTCTGCTCAAAATCTTCCCCTGAAGGTAGCTACTGTATGTAATTCTTCTGCTTGTATCCTTTTCTAGAGTTCCTCATCCTCTTTTGCTTTCAGGAATCTTTCTAGGCCTTCTCTGAATAGATGGCCTCTTTTAAAGGGTAATTTCTGATGCATTATTAGCTCTGTATCCACCTACCATAGTTTTAGCCATAAGGTTCTTCATGCCCAATTTGCCATGGCTGATGCCCAAGTATTTATTTTTAGAGAATCCACAGCCATGTCTGACAAATATTTAGTGAACTGGATTGATTGCTCCACCAGTTGCACCTCCACTGATTTGGATACCTGAGTCTTGTACATGTCCAGCATCCATGCCAGTTGTGCTCTACGCGCACAAATAGCCGTAGTGGCAGCTTTTGCCCGTACACCAGTCAGTTTGAGCATTTCCTCAACCTTGCCATTAGCTGGGTCCTTGAGGCCAGTGACTTCCTTTAAATGGTATACCATTTTCTTGCTCAAGGTGGCAATTCAAGGATAAACCAATGGAGCATTACACCAAAGTTTAAGTTTGTCCAGGGGGATATCTTGTCTTAGAAATGTTTCACTGGGGTCCTAGATGGTTCTGCTGCTTCTCACTGTTTTGTCATCACCTTGTCTATTGACTCACAGACTAGGAACATGTCTGTGATCTTAGCCTGGGGTGGAGTGATGGTGCCAGCATAGATTCTGGAGGAGGTAAAGGAGCCTCAAACCCCACTGTTTTCTTAGTGTTCGGCAAGATTTGGGACCGGGCCAGGAAAATACATTTTTGCTGTGAGCATCTGTGGGTCCTGTTCCATGTTGAACTCACCTTCTGACTCTTTGCCTAATTCGTCTCCTGAATCTTTTTTTTTTCATTAATTCATGGTTCCACAGGTTATGGTATGGTAGTAGGAGGAGATGGGTAGGCTCTGATGGGTAGAATTGTGTAGATAGGCTATTTCTGCCAGGTTTATGATCATGCCTGCCATGAACTGCTGTTGAGCCTGGATGAGCACCATGGTGGCCTGCTGATTTTGTAGCAGAGAAATGTTGCGTCAGACAACTCCCTTGGTGATTCTTTTCTATTGGGAGGCCTGTCTTGGTAGATTTTTGAATGTACTGTTGTATCTTCGATAAGCCATGATGCTCCTCATTAATGTAGACTGTATAAGTCCCATGGTTCATTCGAGGACCATGTAGGACACAGTGGTCCAGTCTGAGATGGTAACAGATGAACCCTGAAGGTATGACACTTCTTTGCTTTCACCATGTCGCCTGCATAAAAGAGACATAATAGAAAAGTGGATTGAGTATTAGTATGTACTGTGATGTTCATTATCTAGTAACAACATATAACATTCTAGTGATATGTATGATTGCTAGTGCATGGAGTGCTGTCACCAGACGTTGGATGAAAAATGGACCATTGTCATGGCTAGAGTCAACCATTTGTTGGCCTCTTGAATTTATTGCTGCTCGTTGTGATATAATACATGTCTGCTTATAGGGCAAGTGTATTCATTCGCACCTGCCTGTGCATAGTATGGCTGCAGAAAGTGACATGGCTGGATCACTTTTGACAGTGAAGAGCTAGCATATACTGTGATGTTATTGCCGTTCTTAAGATGCCCACTGGAAGTGACATAAATTGGTCACTTCTGGTGCCTGAGTGCAGGCAGGCATACCTTGCTGTTTTCAAGATGGCTGGTAGAAGAGATGTGATATCAGTCACTTTGATTGGTTGAGAGTCACCTATTTAGTGCATTCCAAGGCTTTTTGCTGTTTTCAATATGGCCACCAGAAGTGATGCAAACGGGTCACTTCTGGCAGCTGCAAGGCATGTATTCTTACCATTACCATACACAGCACTGTATTCAATATGGCCACCCAAAGGGACATGGATTGGATCACTTTCAGTGGCTGAACAATATGTACATAGTTCCAGGTGACATGGTGAAGAGGAGCGACCTGTTCGGCATGGCATCAAGTAAAGCTATAGCAGGCTTTCCCAGGATCTGTACATTGATTGCAGGGGTTGTGGGACTGAAACATCCTTTTACATTGTAGAGAAGCCAATAGTGCCTTAAGCAAGATGGAACCATGACATCATTGATATTGCAGCATCCAGCGAGTCATGTATGAACACTAATGGGGACAGCCAGTGCCCAAGGAGGGAAGAAGGCATGCTCCTGGACTCTGCATAAAACAACGTTATCTAGCATTGCTATGGATTTCTTTGGGATGCTGGACTGCACCAGTGTCTCAGTGCCAATGTGGTCTTCCTGGATGGCCTCCTCCTGCCCCTAGTGAGCAACTTGCAGGAAGGGAGGAGGAGGAATGAGTTGATCTGGAGCTGCTTGCAGAGGGCTTTGGGCAATCACCTAGCGATTGTCCATTTTCTTGCTACAGTGAGTGACCCGCTACCGGGGAGTGCTACTGCAGAAGGATACACTGCGCTCATTTGCTGGCTCGAGAGGGTTCACACGCATGCACAAGCACACTGCTGATACTGCTGGCAGGGAAGTCAAGTGTGGCATGAATCAGACCAGCCGTGGCAGGCAGTTTAAATTTAAAGGCACAGCATACAGTAAAAAGGGACTGCCACGAATTTAAAGGCACAGAACCCCTATTCTAAAATAATTATTAGAACTCAATGACCAAACACGAGTTTGGCCCTGAATAGAACAGGGACCAGTACAGAACAGTAGGAGACTACTACATTAGAGGAATTAGCATTGGTAGGATACAAAAGCTTGATATTAGCTAAGTAAGTTAGTCACAAGTCTAATAAAGAGTATCTACCTTAAGATTTTCTGGAATAGTTTTTGAATATAATAACAAATGTTGCTGAGTAGTAGGAACTGTGATTCTGTGCTGTAGCCTGGTCAGATGCACATGTATAACTGGAGGTTTCCTGGGACAGGGCCGAGCTTAAGGTGGGTCGATTTCACCTTTGAAGTCACATGTGACCAACAGCATATCAGGTGGACATAACCCAGCTGGTAATGATTTGGAGTGCCTCAGAGATTACATCCCAGGTCCCACAATTAATTTTTTAAGTGTAGGAGAGTACTTGGACAGAAATCAAGATGAGAAAGGACTGAGCAAGCAAGAGTACAGTATGTTATTTTACAGCTAAGGATGGGTTGGAACAGAAGGAGGATCAGTGAGGAGGACCGGAGAAGACAGGATGGAAGCAGTATGTGTAATATATTTATTGTGGACAAGTGGAAAGAGCAAAAGCACCCGCACAGCTGCAACAGAGCTCTGTCATGCCTCCAAGAATTTCTGATTTGACAGCTGCATCTGAAGTGTTTCCTCAATCAACACAGCTCAGTAGTGGAGGTCCCCATCTCTGTCTGGAGTTGTGCCTAGTCTCCGCTAGCTGATGTTGGTGTCGGTGGCGGTGCTGCCCCTAGCCCTCCTACTGAGTTTGTCTGCTGGTCCTGGTACAGACCCATGCACACAGTGCCCACATGACTGTCATAATCCCCTACTGTGCTGCCCCTCAGCAACATAGAAGAACCACTGCCACCACCACCACTCACAACCTCCTTCTTTCTCAACTCCCACTGGTGCAGTTGCTTTACTTTCAAGTGGGGTGCTGTCTACCAGTGCCCAAATGGCTGCCCTCTTCCCACGCCAAACCAGGGTATCACACAGGTTGCAGTTAATAGCATTGTCATTGTTGGGGTCAGTGGTGAAAATCTTCCACACAAGGGAGACTTTGTTGGCTTCCTGGACTGTGAGAGTCAGAAAGGATGATCTTGCATGTGGCACCTCATGGGGATTAACCTGTATTGGTGGTGGCACCATGGGGTGGTACAGGGAGTTCAAGCTGCAGCAGTGAAATAGGATGAACTGAGGTCTGCTGTGGAACTTGGGGCAGCTGCAGAAGTGGGTCTACTGCTGCAGAACTGGGGCTGCTGCAGAACTGGGGCTGCTGCTGCAGAACTGGGGCTGCTGCAGAAGTGGTGGGGATGTCTGTTGGATCATCCCTCCCACTGCCCCTCACACTTGGACCTGGACCCAGTGCTGTCCAGCATAGATGGATGGCTCTTCCATGGCTCCCTTCTCCTCTGTCTTCTCTTCGGTCTGTAATGACCCATCCCAGATCAACCTGCTCTCCTTTTCCTCACTCATTTTTTAAATAACAAAAATAAGAAAATATATAGAGATTAAAGACTATAAACAAACAAGCATTTGTCAATGCTGAATGTTTGCTTGCTGGCATTGGCATTGGTAGTGTAGGAGTTAGAGAGCTGCAAAATAAGAATGGCAGTCAAGTATTGAACTGAAGCCAACCCTGCCACCACTGCAGAGTGAGAGGCATTGGGGTGTGCCTTTGAGTTGCCAGGCATAATGGCCATGCCATTTTCACACCCTACCCTGCAGACACCGACAAGAGTGTCACGGTGTGCCTTAGGGTCTTTGGCCCTATGCTCACCCCATTCCATCAAGAAATACAGTGAGATGGGTGCAGTATAGGAGAATGGGGGAGCTTTAGGGTCGAAGAGTCCAAGGCACACCTTGATGCCTCTCACTGGCTGCAGGGGTGTGGAATGGCATGAGCATTACAGGCACGAATCCCAAGTCACACCCTGATTCCTGTCATTCTCTCTACAGGGTGGGGTGTTATGTTTGGAAACACTAACGCCTCAGGGGTTCGTTGGCATTTCCCCAAATTTTCAACATGGGTTTTTGTGACCCCCACCTTATGAACAGTGGCAATATCAATTTGTTAGCCGAAAGCTGATTTTACACAGTGACTACGCCATTTGGCACCACAACTTCGAAAACACATTTTGAACAGGATGTGAAAATGACAGCTGTACTGTTCATGGGAGGTGGAAAATGGCAATGTTGAAAATCTGCAGTGAAAATATAAAAAAAACTGGTGAAGTCACGAGTGTGTGTAGAAACTGCGCAATGCACACCCATAATGCAATTATTTTGGGGATTTTTTTACAGCAGATTGTCAACACAGGCATTTTGGAACCTCTGCTCATGAACAGTGTCACTGTGGTTTTCTTAATCTGTCCCCAACAGTGATTTCCATAGCGACCACGATTTCTGCGCTGAAGTGCTAAAACACATTTCAGCCATGGTGAAAAATGACAGCTATACTGTTCATAAGGAAGCGTGGAAAATGCCAGTGGTGAAGATCTGGACTGAAAATATTAGAAATCCATGAACTTACGAGGGTGCGTGAAAACTGCGCAATGGTCGCCGTAACGCAGTCATTTTATGGAGTTTTTTCACCAAATTTTAACATAGCCATTGTAACATGTCTGCTCATGAACGGTGTCACTGTGATTTTCTTAATCTGTCCCGAACATTGATTTCGCACACCGACTGCGCCATTTGTGCGCTACATGCACGGAAATACATTTTGAGTGAGATATAAAAATGAGAGCTGTACTGCTCATAAGGAGGTGTGGTAAAATAGCAATGTTGAAAATCTGGAGGGAAACAGTGAAAATTCACGAACTTATGAGAGTGTGTAGGAGCAACGCCGCATGCTCGTGAAACAGTCATTTTGGGGAATTTTTCACCAAATTTTAACTATACCATTTTAACACTTCTGCTCATGAACAGTGTCACTGTGATTTTCTTAATCTGTCCCGAACATTGATTTTGTACACCAACTGCACCATTGAGCACTACATGGTGAAACACATTTGGGCAAATGTGAAAATGACAGCTATACTGCTCATAAGGAGGTGTGGTAAAATGGCAATGTTGAAAATCTGGAGTGAAAATATTGAAAATTCGCTAACTAAAGGCGTGTGTATGAACTATGCAACGCATGCTCATAAAACAGTCATTTTAGAGATGTTTTCACCAAATTTTCAACATATAGGGTTTTGGGGGTCTACCTCATGAACTGTGACACTGTCATTTTGTATCGGTCCCGAAAGGTGGTTCCACGCAGTGACCGCTAAATCACCTTCGGGCTGATTAACAAAATGACAGTGACAGAATTCATGAGGTGGGGGTCCCAAAACCCCGTGTTGAAAATGTGGTGAAAAATTCCTAAAATGCCTGAGATATGCATCAAAGATGAAAAAACATATTTATTACATTATACAGCTTACCAGCATTTCCTCAGTTCAGAGTCGGCTTTGAAGAGTGCAGGCGTGTTCCCGTCCACGAGACCGTCTTACGGACTCTGGAGGAAAGTATGGGGTGAGAGGGTGTGAGGAGGCAGGGTGCACAGATGGTGGGCGCGGGTGGGGAGGCGGGGGTCAGGACAGTCAGCGAGGTAGGGTTTTAGCTGGAGTTTTTTTTTCCTTTGGACAATGTGGGACTTGTGCCATGCTGGGGTGGGCTCCCAGCAAGGTGGCAGCTGGAAGGCCGCTTGAGGGCGGGGCAGTGGAGCTGACGGGGATTGGGCACCCTGCCGGCCATACAGACTGTTGCCACACTGGGGTGGCTCCCGCGCGGCACCCGCTTGTCTGTTAGGGGGACATTGGAGCCAACGGAGGATTGGGCACCCTGTCGCCCATACAGTGTGTGTGGGGGTGCATTAGCACGCAATATACATACATGATGATTGTGTGTGGGGGGCGGATATTTTCTTTCAAGTTGGTGGCAGCGTTCAAACTAGTGTCACTGGCTGTGTCCCCATTATTGGTGGACATCACACCGCCCCAAAATGCTGTGCGGTATTAGCCACAACAGTGCTGCACCTCCAGATCCTGCTTCAGCACCAAGCTGCCGCTAATGTGTTCTTGTGCTGCATGCAAGCAAACATAAAAAGTAAGAGAAACAGGTGGAGAGAAACAAAGGGAAACAAAGAGAAACTAGAGATCTCTTAAGTGGAAGTTAAAACTACAGATACATTTGACCGATTAACCCACACTGCAAAACTGAAAGTAAAGCAGACTCACTGTAAAGAGATGCACCATGTGACCTGCAGAAGCTTTCAGGTGATCTTGAGGCACTTGTTTCAGTGGCCTCAATTTGAGAAAACTTGATCCAAATGTACTAAAGGCGAATTTACAGGCAAAGTTGCCAGGTGAGGTTACTAAAGGTGAATTTCCTAATAAATGGCAAAAATTCATGAATTGATTTGAGAATGCAAAGCAAGTTACCATGTATACTCATGATATAAGCCAGCCCATGTATAAGCAGGCCTCCCAAAATGCTGGATTGATTTCATAAAAATGCAGTAAGTCGCATATAAGCCGATGTAAGTTTTACAACTGAATATCTACATCAAGCTCAGGCAAAGGTCAGTGTTGTTTCAGTAAGTGTGGTATCTCGGTGTGGTGCCTCGGCTCATTTCTTTTTGTTTTGTTTTACCACCAGTCACTCAACAACTTATCAACCCTGTTCCCTTTCACCAATCCCTCCCTTTCTGCCCATGTCTCCTGTCCACTGTACTTCCCTTCATCCAGGTGGCTTGCTGGTGATGTCAAATGCCAAAGCTCCTCATGGTTTGTAATGCCGGCAGGCACCTGCAATACCCAGCTACTGCCCCACTCTGTTACTTATTCCTGCTGAGCAATTTGCTACCCTCTATGACAAACTCTTTCCATTCCTTTTCTCTCAATCTTTTGATCAGCTCCATCTCTGGGGTACTCTGCACTGCCGCTCACTGCCACGTCCTCCTGGAATCCTTTCCACCTGGCATCCATTCCCTTTCCCATTTCTTTTTCAAAAAAACTCCTCTCCCTAGCTGGCTATGCTGACCCATCATGCCCAGCCCTTAATATTACTGTGCCATAATGACTGACCGGGTATAAGCGAGACTCTCTAAACTGAAATGCAGACTTGGTACAAAAATTTCAGCTTATACAGTATATCACGGTATGCTGTTTTAACTGCTGATGATTTCAAACTTCACAATATCTTTACTTGCCACAGAAATGTTTCTGATGCCACGAGCATGGAATTACATGAGTTCAAGACAGGATAACCAGCAGCAGCAGATGGAGTCTATAGGCACAACAGGCTGTTATCATGAGCATGCTTTTAGTAAACATGAATTGGTCCTGAAAACAGCAGTATTTAGGGTTTTACACTACTGGATCTGCACCGGTGCTAGCAGTGCAGATCAGTTGCACTGGTGCAGATCTGGTAGAGTAAAGAGATGCCGAACATTGCAAGCCTCCACTGTGGCAAAATGTGTTCCCTGGTTTGTTGTGTATGCAGAGCGGAGTGCATGATGCAGGCATTTCTTGCAAGCGTGTAGAAAAGCTGTTTCACCTGCACTGGTGCACTCCTATTCACGAACCCTCTATCAGAAATGCCCCTAAACACCTGAAAGTCATTGGGAATGCTGCACAGCCTCATCATGTAAAGGAGAAGGCGGCGGTGTGAGTGGAGAGGGCAAGTTGATTCAAGTCGGCAATGCTCCAGCTCAGTATAATATGAAAGCAACTTTTGTTAGCCTGCAGATATTGTCATCATATGCAGAGGAGCCAGCCAGGATGCAGTGCAGTACCTTGCTATAAATTACATGTCACAAATACTACATGACAAATGGGCCTAATTGCCGTTGAATTACACTGTTCCCTGCAAGCATACTGCAGCATTTTGCAGTAATACTGCAACGTACTGTGTTGCATCCTGGTTGGTGCCACTGTAAATTGTTACCCAAGATGTATTTCTGACATCCTTAGATTCGTCCTCAGCATAGTTTTAATTTTTAATATGAAGACTGTCACCTGTAGTTCTATGGGGATAGTTCCATCCCCATTCTCTATAGAAGCATTCTGCCAATACCCCTTGGCTTAAGCGAGTCACACTTGTTTTGGTACTTTGTGCTGTGGGGCTGGCTCTTCCTCTTCTCCCTTCTGTGCCTCCCCCGCCCCCGGTGCCTTTCCTCTGCCTCCATGCCTGTCATCTCCCCTCCCCGTTTTCTACCCTGTCTTTGCGTCCTCATTTTTCCTGCCCCCCCATTCTTCTGTACCTTTGCCTTTCTTCTGCTTCTCTTTCTTTAGGGCTCTCCTTCATTTCTTCGCCAGCCTCCTATTCAGTGCTGCCGGCTCCATACTGCAGCATTGCTCCAAGGTCCGAACCAGTCCAGCTTGCTCCTCACATCCTGGACTCCATTCTTCCTTGCCACTGCTCCTACCTCCTACTCTGGATGTCCTGCAACTGTTCACTCATCTGCAAGCTCCACAGACCTGCTGCTACTGCTTGCTTCCTCAGTCCTCACCTGCTATGCTTCCCTGGGCGGGAGCATTTCGGTTCGGCGCCCATCTTGCACCAGAACTGCGCCACCATGCCTGCATAACCCGCCCCTTCATCCTGCAGCTCAGCAGGGTGGGGAACTATGGATTCTCCTTCTTTATCGGCACCATGTGTCTGCTGGTTATGGCTGTGCAATGCTTTTGCCTGATTTCTCTGCCTCTGAGTCACCTTTGGGCTGGGGATTCCAAATTGAATCACTGTATGTTTGACCTGCTACATCAACTTTTTCAGCCATGTCAGATACCAGGATACTCTTTCACCAGACATGTATGTCAATTATTCAGTGTCTGCCTGCAAGAGCAGAGAATTTACAACATCCCCATTTTGAGAGTGGTCACACAATTACAAGTATTTACTCAGTGTGTTTGAACTCTAGAACTTAAAACTCTCTCATCAATAAGCTAGAGCTCATTTGTTTCCACTGGACACTCACTTGTACTGCTTTGTTCATGTAGTGTTCCTTCATCTGTTCATGACTGTCGCCTTTGTCAGATGATTTAGTACAATCTACAATGTGTCTGTCATGATGGTGCATTCCCTACTCTCCGGTAGTCCTAATTGTACTGCAGCTCTTTTGGGCCACTGTGACCTCAACTCTTGCACAGCCATGCTTAGCACAACACAGTACTGCTTTCAGCAGGCCCAGGACGTCTCACTCTTCTTATCAAGGCACCTTAACCCTGATGTTCCAGGATATGTACACCCCTACTGACATTTTCTATGTAGGTCATTGCATTCTCCTTTCAGGTCCTCCTGCCACTCCTTTCTCCAACAGGCCTAGATGGAGGCTGCTATATTGCCATCCTGACTCTGTCAGTCCAGCCAGACCTATGTGGATGCTGGCTGAACTCCCTCACTTCTACTGCTCTCAAGGCAGACCTATGTGGGGGTCCCGCTAGTCCAGCTAGCCTATTTGGAGGCCTAGTTGGACTAGTTCACATCTACCCTTCTCAGGCAGGCCTACATAGAAGTTCTGCTGATGTCTAGCTAGCCTACGTGAAGGCTTAGCCTGACTCACCTCTACATCTCCTCAGGCAGACCCACGTGGGGGTCCTGCCGCCCAGCTAGCCCACGGAAGCCTAGCGACACTCAGTCACCTTACATGCTGTCCTCTGTTGGATCTCCATGGGGTCCTCTGTATACGACCGGGGACCTTCCTATCACCTTGATCAGTGCACCTTTTAAATCCTGCATTCCTGCTGCCCTGCTGGTTCAGCTGCACATTACCATTCTACACCTTCCTTACCTATGCCCCGCTTAGGTTTCAGCTCAGTCTGCTATATTGATGGCCTCTCGCATTCATTCAACTCCTTCTGTCATTCTGCAGGGATCTCCAGTTTTGCTCGACCTCTGTGAGACCTCAGGAAGCTATAATTTCATCCATGCTTACTACAGTGACAGCGGACCCACAGGGGTCTCATCATCTCAATAATCCATGCCCACCAAAGGTACCTCCTCACCATTCATGATTTCATATTACAGTAGACTTACTGGGGGCTTGTCCTCCTTATATCAGACTATGTACCACTATAGCAATGGCAGACCATGGGGATCCCACCATCTGTTGCTCAAGACCTGACTCTGTGGTGTGGCAGAGGCTCCCACCATCTAAAGCATGCATGCTCCTTGAGGGAGCCCCTTCTTCTTAGCTAGCATAGCTTATAATGGCGATGGCAAACCCATGTGGGGTTCTCACCATCCTGAATCAATCGTTCTCTACTGAGGCGTTTCTCCTTGCTCAAACATCTTGCCATCTTCACAAAATCAGACCCACGTGGGGTCTTGTCTTCCCATGCTCCAGCTTGCCCATCTGGGCCCACCCTACTTCTTTGTTCAGTACTTCTACTGCACTCTATCTCCATTTTTGGTCCAGTCCAACCAAATATCTATGCCACACATCTCCATAGGGTACTCCTCCATCCTTGGACATCTTAGGACAATTCTCCTTCTGATAAGTACTAGAGTGTACATTACTGTTTCCTGGATTCCAGCTCCAAGCAAGCCTCTCATTCGCATAGACTCTAACTCAATTTGTTCCCTGCTGGGCAACACTGCCAACCATATCATCCTCAAAGATTTCTATGTCCTCAAATATTTACAAGTTGGCACTCAACTTTAACCATGCTGACTATACATGTATGCTTACAGCTGTTTTCTCACAGCTACTTTGGGCCAGATTATATTGTCCCTCATCCAGATGTCACTCTAGCTGGATCTCTTCATCTGCTGGAACTTCATCTTCAGCGTTGACTCTGTGCTTCATAGACATCGACAAAAGATTTGGAATTCTACCTGGGAAATCTAGCCTTCACGCCTTTCACTTACTGTGCGTGAGACAGCTGTTTACATTCTCACCAGATGTACCTAGCTCTGCTCCTGTCAAAGGTAATTGCTGATCCTACCTCTGCTTCCCTCCTGACATCATCGGAGACCATCCGTCTCCATATGGGTGTCCACCACGATGGCCTACCACTCTGGCCTATGGTCTCAGCATTATCCTGGGATATCTTTTCTAATCAATGCTTTCCACCAGGGGGCCTAACGCTTGTTCAATGCATTCTGCCTTCACCTTGGCTGACCCATGTGGGGGCCTCGCTCTTCATTCTGTAGCCTATGCACCGTAGACCATGTGGGTTCCAGCTCTACCACACCAGTTTGACATCTGTGATGCTGACTGGCATTACAGCAACAGGAATCATGTCGATTGCAAATCATGGTCGGCATGATTCCTTGACAAACTCCAGTCCTGTTTTCATTGGAGACTTGGCCCCAACCCCCAACGTGGGGACTTGCCCCCTGCACCCCAACTAAAGGTTCTTAACTCCAGTCAGAGTTAAGTCAGGTTGGGGGTGCAGGACGGGAGACAGCATGCCCCTGTCTTGGGCACACCACACAGTGACCTGTCTGCAAAGTGCCAATTTTGCAGACAGGAGCATAGTTTGCTGTGTTGGTGTCACCATAAGGTGGGCATACCTGGGGTTCCACCATGTCTCTAGCTTCACCTGCACAGGGCCTGGCTGCTTGCTCATCTGCATTCCATCTCCTCTCTGCCAACCCACATGGGTCTGGCCATTTCTACTGGAACCAAGCAATGGCAGACTGCGTGGGGTCCACCATGTCCCTGCTTCACCCTGCAAAGGGCCTGGCTACATGCTCAATGCATCCCTACTCACCCTTAAATGGAGTCTATCTGTTTGCTCTACACATTCCTGTTTCACCCTGCAAGAGGGCCTGGAGGTTTATTTCACTTTGCCCCACAAGGAGGCCTGGCTGCCTGCACACGCATTCCTGCTTCACCCCTGTAAGGGGCCTGGATGCTGCTCAATGCATTTTCCATCCAATGCGGCTGACCATCTAGGGCCTTGCCTTGCCTTCTCTACTGGAACTATGCGATGTCTGATCACCTGGGATCCGCCCTTTCTACTCTACCCACAAGGGGTCCTGGCTCCTTGCTCACCATAATCCATTTACATCTACTAGAATGGACATCCTCCTTCATTGCACTCAAGGATCAACCATCAACCAGTTCTATGTTCTTGCTCCTCAAGATACAATTCAGTGAACAACCTTCGCGAGCTGCTTGACTATGCACTATTCCTCGCCATCTACACCTATAAACATTTGGACTAGGATGCTTACCTTCCTAAGATATTGTCTCTCTCCATGGTGGACTCTTCATTCACCAGTACCTTGTTTTCAGGATTACCTGCTCGCCATCAAACTTAGGACATGCCTGTTTGATCAACACGGATCTAGATATAAGACTACTTAGCAATACTTTTCTAATTTTGGATTACTCTCCTTTTAGTATGCCTAGAGGATGGGCAGGTCAGTAGCCATGGGTCCTTAGAGGTTTCCCCTTAGGGATTTCCCCTCTCCTCGTGCTACCACCACTCTCTGGAGTTGGAGGAGACAATCACATCAGTAATTACATTCTTTTGGGGCCTTCAAACCTACACTTTTCTAGCATTCCGCCAAGGTGGATATAGAGAAAGGCCAAAGATCAAGACTCTATCACCAGCTATGTTTCATCCAGCTCATATGGATCTAAGCACTAACCACATCATCTAGTTCCTATGTGCTACAGACACTGACCTATGTACCAGTCCAGTTCAAGCGTATCTAAGCACTAAGCATATCATTCAGCTGTTATGTACCACAAGCACTGAGCTATGTACCATGCATAGAAATGAAAGGCTGTAGCCTGTAGTCCTGGGGGAAGTTAGCCCTCCCCATCCTCTATATAAACATTCTGCCAACTCCCTTGGCTTACAGTGAGTCGAACTTGCCCTCCTTCCTCCCCTGCCTCCTCCTCTTTCTCCAGCACTCTTATCTCACTTTATGCTGGGCCTTCAAACCTACACTTACCTAGCATCCCGCCAAGGTGGGATGTACAGAAAGACCAAAGATCAAGACTCTATCACCAACAATGTTTCATCCAGCTCAAATGTATCTAAGCACTAACCATATCATCCACTTCCTATGTGCTACAAACATTGACCTATGTACCAATCTAGTTCAAATGAATCTAAGCACTAACCATATCACTCTGCTCTAATGTACCACAAACACTGAGCTATGCACTACACATAGAACAGATATTTTTTCAAGAGCTTTGATAACACTTTTAATTAATGACTAATAATTTAAAAGGGCTGCCACTACAATTTTAAAAGTCTCTTCTAGTGAGGTTACCTGTTAAATGTACATACTAGATTAACACTGTGGATGTATTAGGATGGCGCTACCACTTTCTGATGGTAACAGCACAGAATTGTACTAAGAAATTATATTTTTGTGTCTGGCAGAGCACGGAGCAGGAACTTTAAAAATTTCAAAATCCTGTATCTTAATTCAGGAATGAGAGAACATGTAAAGAAGAAGAAGAAGTAGTAATAGTAGTTTTAATTATTTATGGCCCTTCCTGGTGGCCCAGGGCACCAGTACAAAGAGAAATAGGACGATTGAATACTCAGATACATAACAATGAACAAATAATAAAATATAAATATAAATTACAGCCCCAAACCAATAATAAATAAACCAACAGCAGGATAGCACAACAAATAAGCAAATTCCTCATAAATAACATAATTCAGACACCAAAAGCCTGAGCAAAAGAAAGGTTTAGCTCCTTTTGAAAGACTTCCAATCAACGGGCCCTCCCAAGACGACTCCCTGAGTAGCTAACCCCTAAGCAGCAGTACAGCAACTTCAAAAGCCCTGTCCCCAAACATTTTGAGTCTGGTCCTGGGGACAGCCAGGAGATCCTTCTCAGTAGAATGGAAGGGTCAAGCAGGAAGATAAGGATGATGGAGCTCACACTGGTAGCCTGGACCCAGACCGTGTAGAACATCTTACAGGTTAGTAAGCTAATCTTGTGGGATATACACCACTTAACCATCATCCACTGCAGTTCCGCCAATGCTGAGGTAGCAGCTTATCCTCGAGCCTGGTAAGCAACCTTGCAGCAGCATTCTACACCAGCTGCAGGTATTGCAGCTGACCTCCACTCACCCCAAGGTAGACGGCATTACAGCAATTGAGCCAAAATGGGTATTTTATGTTTTTGCCAGGTAAACATTGATTGCTGAAAAAATTACATGGTGACTAAAAATCCTGCTGCATTAAATTCAGTTTCTGTGGCAATGTTATGAGATCTGAGTCCTAGTGATGCCAACTACCACTGTTTGCCAGCAACCTAGGAAATCACTTAAGCACTTTGCACCCTATTTGTGTGGTACCCTGATGGCAGTGTTTGCTGGGATCAACTAACAGAGCAACAGTGTCATGATGACCCAAATAAATCACACACAATTTATCAACACCAGTACCGCTCCCTGCAGGTGAAATGATGGAGGACGCTTCATGTTCCAAAGAGGTGGATGTTGTCACCTGACAAAGTCCCCTCCCCATTCCTTCTCATGTTTTTGTTTTGCATCTTAGACTTTCATCTCTAGTCCCTTTATCACCTTCCTACTTCACTTCCTGATTTTTAATTGCTCCACAGTGGATATGAATACTGCTTATGTTGCTCCGTTTTGCTATTCAACTGAAGAAGGACCAGTGTGGCCCTGAAAACTGTGTATAATTCCATCTTTGTACAAGACATTTGTTGGTCCAGTAAAAGGTATCAAAACTTCCATCTTCTCCTGTTTTGCAAGGACCAATATGGCTGGAATCTCGTTTACAAATTCATTGCAAGACAAATGATAGAATGAAAGAAGTCTTGACAGTCATAAAGTAATTATTGTCTCTTTTACAAAAGCGATCATTTAAAATAATAGCGGTAGTAGCCCTGTGCATAGACTGGAAATTAATTAAATAGTCAGGAGACCAGCTATGTACTGTGCAATATGATCTGTTAAATGCACCATCCCTGAATTAAAGGAGTAGTTCACCCAGAATGTGAAAAACATGTTAGATAGAGTGTTTTGATATGTATGTTAAATCCTAGTGTGTTCTTCCCTCTGTCTGCTATTTGGAGTTTTTCCTAAATTGCCTGCTTGCTGTATGGTAGTTTTATGATCCCTGGGGAACTCCATAACAAATAGTTTTATTGGCTTTCTTTCTCCCAGGATGCCCCTGTCTCATGTAACAGTGATGTAGCCATACCCTAGATTTAGCATGTGTATTGCTTTAAAATTAGTTTAGCAGCAGCAGGCCTTGTAACTTCTTATCCAGGGAGCACAAATGGCAACAGTTACTTAGCAGATACCTAAGAGTAAGCTAACTGGAGTTTCTGTAAGGCAACAGCTACTAAATAGCTCTGATTCACTATTTTTGTTTTCTCTGTGCATCAGGTCTGAGCTAGCAGGAGTGTTTTAACATCAAAAACACAAATAATGAATTAAAGCTATTTAGTATCTGTTGTCTTACAGAAACTCCGTTAGCTTCTCTCGTATCTGCTAAACTAGCTGTTGCCATTTGTGCTCCTGAATCTGATCTGCACTCAGGTCCCAGCAAGCAACTCTAGCAACATTACTGGTTGTAAGCCATTGTTGGATGAAACAGATACCCGACACAGCAAATAAAGCTACTGTACCTGCACAGAAACCCTGGTATTAAGTTCTCTAGAAGCAAGTGCACAAGCAGATGTGGGTCCAGGTCAGCTTTAACCACACATACAAGACGCTGGCAGTGGCAGTAAATGAACCCAGCATCACTCGTGGCCAGTCATTGAAATTAGTACATTGAAAAATGAGTACAAGTTGACTTTTGATGGAGACCAGCTGCACCAAGGACTGACAATCTACAAGGTCACACATTTCTAGCAAACACCTTGGGAACTTTGAGTGATTTATACTTGGGCAAGATGAGAAGGAGCCAGGGAAGTAAAATATACTGCTCCAGTGAGTAACAGCTAGTTTATAGACATGGCTTGTTTCTGCTGGGAAAATATATCTGTATCTTTTCTGACTCAGATTTAATTATAGCTGCAAAAATCTTGTGTGGGACATCAATGGTCACTTCAAAATTGAGGGGATGTGTCACCTCATCTCTCCTGGTGGATGCGCCCATGGCGTGACCCCTTTAAACAGTAATGGGCCTAGTTGCCTTTTAAGCACTAGATCCAGTGTGGTTGAGGCATAACACTTGTGAGCCTATATGGCTAGGTCCTTTAAATACCTTTGGGCCTTGTTGTCTGGGCCCTTTAACACCTGTGGGACTATGTGGCTGGGCCCTTTAACAATGTGGGCCTATGTTGCTGGCCCCTTTAAATACCTTTGGTCTTATTGTCTGGTCCCCTCGACATCTTTGGCCTTATTGGCTGGGCCCCTTAACACCTGTAGGCCTATGTGACTGCACCCCTTAACACCTGTGAACCTATATGGCTGGGACCCTTTAAATGTCTTTGGGCCTTATTGGCTAGGCCCCTTCAACACCTTTGGGCCTTATTGGCTGGCCCTTTAACACCTGTGGGTCTATGTGGCTGTGCCCCTTTAATAATTGTGGGCCTATGTTGCTGGACCCCTTAGTACCTTGAGTCTTAGTGTCTGGGCCCTTCGACACCTTTTGGCTTTATTGGTAGGGCCTCTAACACCTGTGGGCCTATATGGCTGGGCCTCTTAAATGCCTTTGGGCCTTATTGGTTGGGCCCTTCAACAGCTTTTGGCCTTATTGGCTGGGTCCTTTAACACCTGTGGGCTTGTGGCTGGGCCCCTTTAACAACTGTGTGTTTATGTTGCTGGCCCCTTCAACAAGTGGCTTGATTCCCTCTTTAATAACTTGGGCCTGGTTGTCCTTTTGAAACTCCTTCAGGCCTTGTTGCCCCTTTAAATAGCTGCTAGGTCTGCCCAAGGTCTTACTGTCAGTCTATATTCAGCCACCTGGCTGCTGCTCTGCATCATTTTAAATAAATAAACATGTCCCCATCTGGGCCAGCAGGCCGGGCCCTCCTGGCGTCACCACACCCTGAATGTCAATTTATGCAAATCTAGCTCCTAGGACCAAACTCTGAGACAGTCCTTTTCTCTTCACACCTAAGCGCTTTTAAAAAATAAAAATAAATAAACTTTGTTGGTTCCCGGTCAGCACATTGCTAGCATGCTGCCTTCAACTCACTGCCCCGGCCTGGGGTGAAAAAGCAGGAATTGGGATGTGGGAGGTGTTGCTGGCAGAGGAGGGTTTGCAGGCTGGAACTGGTCGACAGAAGACCTTGCAGGGCTTTTGATGCTGCTCGACGACTCTTCTTGGGACTGGAGGATGCAGCACAGCTGCAGATGTCGACGAGGGACAGATACTGAACTTTAAATTTCAAAATAAAAACGAGGCACCAAGCCATTTTCAGTGGATGGCGGGACATTTCTTTTACTTTTCAGTGCATCTGATGGCACTCCTGACCGCACAGCTTAGCAGGCAGGCAGTCTTCAGTGACTGGAGGCGGCAGAGCACACAGGAAAGCCCTCAGGGACAGCTTCAGCCCTCCTGGCTTCTTGTCCCTTCACACTTTCTACGCCTCTCTCCTCCACAGTCACCATGATTCTCCCAACAGGTTCACTTTTTCAAACCCTAACACTCTGGATTCTCATTCTGGAAGGCAGGTCATGTGCAACTCAGCGTGGCATTCCACCTACCCAGCCTGGCATTCCATCCTGAGCCACTTTACATACATATGCCACTTGCTCAGTGGCGTCATGCCCATAGGCCCGAGGATATGTGCCCCAAAATATTGTTGTAGCATATTAACATAATTGCATTCAGCAGAAACTTTTTAAGGACCTGCGGGTCCTAAAAACAAAAGTAGTGTTTTTCATGCTTTTATCGGGGGCTGGGGGCAGGTTCAGAATCAACTGTGAGTCGTCATGGCGAGAAACGGGAATAATAGACTGACTGAAAGCCACCAGGGACATCGGTTTTCAAAACAGCTACTTGTTGTTGCTGACTGGCTTTGGTGTTTAGCGCCTTGAAGACAGAGCGAGTGAGACAGTGACAACAGACAGTTGATTGGTGGTAAACCTGCAAACCAGCAGCAGTCAATCACAGTGCTGGCAGTTACCACCAATCAACTGTCTAGGTGGCACCGTAGCTGAGGCACGAGGCAAAGCAAAAGATCCCCATGAGAGGTGATGAGGCGTCAAGTCTGTTAGCGCCACTTTGATGAGTAGCTTCAATCACAAAGTCGCAGACGACGAGGCAGAGGCAGTGATTGACTGTCAGTCAGTAGAGACAGAGCTCAGTCGGTGTGTTCAACTCACACTAGGTCCAGAACACTGAATGAAGTTTCTTCGTGGCCCAGCCTGGCTGCTTCATAAAGCAAAGGTTAGTTTTAGCATTGTAGTGGAAGGAAAGAGTTCTACTACGATGCCGTCTCAGAGGTAGGAGCTTGACTTTGTTAGGGAGTGGAGCACACAGGCTGCAGGCTTGAATCTGTGCACTGCTGGGCTGGTTTAATTAACCATGATCTTTCACTCAAGCCTGCTGCCTGTGAGGGTCACTGCTGGACTGGTCGACCAGTTGGTCTGGAGTGAGATGAGTGACAGTGTGCACAGCACCAATCGTCAAACATTTTGAAAAATACAGTAATGATAACATGGTCCTTATTTTATTAATCTTTATGCAAATTTTCATTCAGTCAAAGATTTCCACTGTCAGGTCAGTGCCCTGCTTGGGGGGTCATGACCAGCATTCCTGCCCGTGCTACGTCATAGTACTACCTCAAAACTCAGCAGAAGGAACCCCACCCTGCCTAAGCATCATCACCTCAGTCTTAGTTGTACCACTGTAAGGGGTAGAAGAATGCGCTGGACTGAGTTCTCTGAAAGCTCTTTATTTATTTGACCTTTTTCTTTTTGTGCATAGTTTTGTGTAACTGTAGAGCAAGTTGGGTCTTCCTGTTTGTCAGGGTGCACCCCTAAATGCAGAATTCATGCCTGTGAAGCTGGGGTTTTCCAATAAACTAATCTGTAAAAAAAAAATCTCATTCTAGTGCCTGCAGGGTGTTCCAAAGCTGTGGTTCAATGAAGCAATAAGTCACGAGGGGCGTGGGTTATCGGAGATTTTCCACTGCTGGCGTGGTTTGCCCACGAGGCACAACAGCCATGGTAGACATGATAGAAACTTTTAAGTATCTTAACAGAATCAACAAAGTCCAGGAGGGTAGCATCTTTCAGAAAAGATGTGTAAGAACAAGGGCACAATTTAAAAATGGAGGGGCAGATCAGGGGTAATGTGAGGACATTTTTTCATGGAGAGAGTGGTAGATGCATGAAACTGCCTTCCTGGAGAGGTTGTTGGGTCTAAGAATTCAAACATGCATGGACAGACATAAGGCAATTGTAGCGGGGTTGCAGGAAGTAGGCTGTTGGTTAACTAGAATCTGCAGCTTATCCAATAGGAAGGAAATGGGCAGACTGGTTGGGCCAAGTGGTCCTTATCTGCCGTCAAAGTCTATGCTTCTATGTCAGTACTTCAGCATAACAACTTGGAATGCTGCCACATAGTTGATTTCCTCAATCAGTTAAGCTGGAAATTGCTGGGGTTTTTTATAAACTTGAAACATCTGCAGCGCACTGTGTCAGTTAAACAAATGAAAACGATTAACATTTCTGTTCTCTGTTGTCTTCTCCAGCTGGTTTTGCATGATTTTCTATGCTGTGATCATAGCCATACACTATAAAGATGTGTGTATGAGCAGTCATACACAAACAAGGAAATTATTGTATCTTGAGGTTCCCTGGAAACAGAGTACCTCTCAAGTTGTGCTCTTTGAGGTCACCTGTTACCAGGGAAACCTCTTGCTACAAGAATATCATTGTTATGTATGAATGCTCATACACAGTCATCTATATTATTATTATTATTATTTATTTGTTTCTTACTTACATTACTTTTTTTTTCCCATTTAAAGTTTATTAATATTTTTAACCATACATGACAGATAGCCGAGTACAATATCATTATACACTGACAGTACACAGCAGACTAAATCTGTCACCCCACCCTCTCCTCCCACAACTGAGTCCCCCCTTCTAATACAGCTTTATTCTAACCTCACTTCTACAGATCCTACAGCACAGATATCTCAATATTGACAGAATGTACTAGGTACAAAGGCCCTGACAATGAGAATCCTTAAATCGAAAATAGAGTGTAAAGGGGTCCCATATCTTCTTAAACCTTCCTAACCTATTATTTAAACTTGTAATAGCCTTCTCCATTCTGAGATTCACAAGAAGCTCGGTTAACCATTCTCCATAAGTAATTTCAGATTGGTCTTTCCAGTGTCGTAATACCACTTTCTTAAGTGACATAGATATCAAGGCCATGTAGTATTTCCTATTATGAAATCTGATGCTAGAGAAGTCACCTAGGATACATATTTCAGGTTTAAAAAGATCCTCCAGTCCCAAAATGGAGTCAGTCTTATTTTGAATAGCGGTCCAGAGAGTACTATTTTGGGGCAGGACCAGAAAATATGATATAGGGTGCCCTCATAACCAGAGCATCTCACGCACTGGGAAGAGGATGTAAGGCCAAATTTTAACATTTTTTTGGTGATGCATCTGCATCAGTCTTAATCTATCTTGCATTATGAATTTGTGACAATTAAACCAGAGGTCGCCCAATTAATGTTATGACCAGGAAAGTGGGGGGACCAATAATGGGTCAGACCATAACATTCTGGGTATAACCGATCAAACAAGATACCATAAATTTTGGAGACAGCTTCGCTGGCCCACCAGGTGTATCAGATCTACTATAAGGGAAGGGCTTGTATATGAGTCTAACTTTGCCCAAGTACTTTGATTAACAGGTGTCTCACTTGGATGATTCTGAAAAGTACTTAATCGGATCTTAAACTTTGCTTTATACTTTGGCCTGACAACCAGGTATCGTCTTCACCTGTTAAAGTATGCAATGGGATACCCTTTAACTGGGGCAACCAATTTGAGGGAATATATTTGTCGTCAATCTTAAAGTTAGGATTACTGGGAATATGGGTGTGGCAGGCAGTAGTGTGGTGGTAGGTAACTGGCTGGTTGGCAGGACACAAAGGGTGGTGGTAAATGGCTGTCACTCCACAGAGGGAAGAGTGACCAGTAGGGTACCACAGGGATCAGTGCTGGGACCGGTCCTATTCAACATCTTCATCAGTGACATTACACAGGACCTAGAAGGCAGAATTTCACTGTTCACCGATGACACAAAGCTCTGTAACACAGTAGACACACCAGAGGGTGTAACAGAATAAGAAGTGACCTGCAGAAACTTGAAGAATGGTCAGGGGTTTGGCAGTTGAAATTCAATGCAAAGAAGTGCAAGATAATGCATATGGGGTACAAAACCCTGGCACAATATATCATTTGGGGGGTGAGGATATAGCATGCACCAAGCAGGAAAGGGATCTTGGGGTTGTCATCTCTGATGACCTCAAGGTAGGGAAACAGTGTGACAAGGCAGCAGGTAAAGCAAATAGGATGCTGGGATGTATAGGCAGGGCATCACCAGCAGGAAAAGGGAGGTCATAATTCCGCTATACAAGACACTAGTGAGGCCCCACCTGGAGTACAGTGTACAATTCTGGAGACCATACCTACGTAAGGACATAGACAGGGTAGAGAAGGTTCAGAGGAGGCAACAAAGATGGTGCATGGATTGCATCACAAGTCCTATGAAAACAGGTTGAAGGAACTGAACATGTACTCCCTGGAGGAGAGGAGGGAGAGAGGGATATGAGAGACATACAAGTATCTTACAGGGAGGAACAGGGTGCAGGAAAACACTATTTTAAGCGAAAAAGATGTTCCAGGACTAGAGGCATGGGATGAAGTTGGAGGAGGGGACGATTCAGAGGAAACATGAGAAAGAATTTCTTCACAGAACGGGTGGTGGACAAGTGAACACCCTGCCAGAGGAAGTGGTGGGGGCTGGAAACAATCACGGATTTAAGAATGCATGGGATAGACATAAAGGAATTCTGGAGGTCAGGGGTGAGGGCAACAGACTTTAGGAAAACAAACTGAACTTACAAGTTCAAATGGGCGGACTGGGTGGGCCATAGGCCCTTATCTGCCGACACTGTCTATGTATCTATGAACAGGGGTTGATTTAAGTCTCCTGTATTATTATATTTGAGAAAGCGACATAATTGAGGTGGACCCTGATGGACAGTGCTCTGGGGTGTTCTTTAATCTACTGGGAAGGAGAGTCTCCTTAATATAAAGGAGGCTTCTGGGTCTACACCACATTCACAAATCCGCCCTGATCTATTTTGAGCCATACCGAGTATAACTTGTTGCCGGGTATTGTCCATCTCAGGTATTTATTAATATGACTAGCCCAAAATAGAGCCCTAGGTGGGCAAGCATAAAGCCACCTCTCAGCTTTGGTGCTCCTAATTTATGGAATGCAATCCTAGGGGTCTTGTTAGCGCCCAGATAAACTCTAAAAGGACCGTTTACCTTCTTGAACCACGATACCGGAAGCCAGACATTAAGCATTGACAGGGGTAAAGAGTCTTGGGAATACATTCATTTTGAGCAGGATCACTCTCCCAAATAGAAATTGGTAGGGAGGCCCACCTATTAAGATCCTGGTTATCACCCGAAGCAGAGAGCCCAAATTCAATTTGATAGTGGCTCCCTGAGTCTTGATAATTCAATACCCAGGTATCTTAGGGAATCCTGTTTCCAGGCAAGCCCCAGTTTAAGGATATCCACTTTATAAAGCTTGTGGTTAAGGAGGAAGATAATTGTTTTATTTACATTTAACTTATAATGGGAGACTAAACTAAAGGATTTCATGATATTTAACATTGGGGAATAGAAGAAACTGGCCTTACTTACACTACTATGACTGTAGTTGTATACTGTTAACTTTTATTGTTAAAATCTACCCTTCCATGGTCGAACCTGAGAGCAAGCTGATGTTCATTCGCGAGCTTTTCCAAAGTACAGAATTTAACATAAATAAAAAATAAATAAAACAGATGACTTGTCATTATTATTCTAATCTAACATTTCTAGTTGACTACAATGAAATGAAAATCGAAATGGTGAATTCCTATCATGTAGAAGTTAATGGATCAGCTACAAGTGGACTAAGTAGTTATGTGATTAATATATGGTAAAACTGAACTTGTGCATTTTGTGAGTCTTTCATGATAAAAGACTTGACATGCACAAGTTCTTACTAATTTAAAAAATTAATACAAAAGGTAACACTATTAGTAGAATGAACAAGGTACAAAAACAACTGATCATTCATCTAACCAATATCAGTATTATGGCTTACTGGCTAGAAACCGCTTTCTTGGACTACTAAAAGTCACCAAAATGCACCATTTGGCCTCAGTTTTTCAAAAATTTTCCTGGGGGCATGCCTCCCGACCCCCTAGAGAGGTTGAGATTTTGTGCCCTCCATAATTTGTGACTGCATGATGCCCCTGAATGTGCTGGCATAGGATGCTAAACTTTTGCATTACTGGCTATTTATATTATTTTTAAAATGTGTTGTGGCGGCTGTATCTGGAAGCTTGGGACACCTGAGCATTCTGAGGCATCTTACAAGTTACAGGCACCTTTTACTTTTCTCTGTTGTGCCCCCAACTTTGGGGCACTATAGATTCAGGCCCACCAAATGATATATGACCCCATGTATCCCCAAATTTTCTAACACCTATTGCATTTAAATGAGTTACTGTAGTACTACTGTATCTAGATGAGGAGCATCTCTAAAACCTTTATACAGACTGTATAACAGTTTTCTTAACTCTATTTTATGCAAGCATTAAAAGTTGGATGCAATTCAATCTATAGGTACTATGAACTAGAATTGTAAAATGAATTATCAAGACTCTAAATAGCTCTTAACCTCTAAGGTGACTCTTGTAACTTTAAAAGACATGGGCGGGCCAAAGGCGCCAGGCAGCAGATACCCTTCAGGAGAGGAGCAGCGACAGAAGGAGCCACTTCCAGCGTCGGAAGCCAGAGGTGGATCGAGGGAGCATTTCCCGCAGCGGGAAGGGTCAGGGAAGAGGCAGCACAGAGGAGGACCAGGGATTTTCCTAGGCCAATCCAGCTGCAGGGAGCTGGGTGGAAGGTGCCAATTGGGTGCAGAGGAGGAAGCCAATAAGAAGCAGCAGCAGGAGATGCATCAGCGGAGCAGGCTTTTAAAAAGCAGCTCAGCCGTATGCCTGCAGGATTTTTTCCCAGTCACACAGAGTGGGCCAGGGCACCAGGCAGCAGATACCCTTCAGGAAAGGAGCGGTGGCAGAAGAGATACTTCCGGGCCACAAGGGTGGGCCAGGGCATTGGAAGCCAGAGGCTGATCGGGAGAGTTTCCTGGCTGCAGGCAGTGGGCCAGGGCAGAGGGAAGCATAGAGGAGGACCAGGCTCCCATCCACCCTCCCTGGCCCTGACCTCTATTAAATGCTCGGTGAGGCGGGTGGATCAGCAGAAGCGATCCTGTTAGTTGACCAAACAAGCGGGAGAAACTGGGCACTTCAACCTTGAAAACTGGACTGGAGTCGGACTGGGAGGAGGAATGAGTATCTGAACTTAAACTCATTGCTGGGGAGTGGGAGTCTTGGTGAAAACCAGGCACCACTTCTAGGCTTTTGGGTAGAGAAATTATTATCTGTTTTGAAAAAATTCTGGTTGGAAAAAGCAGGGCAAGGGAGATCTGTGTCAAAGATCAGTGTTATAACCAGCCACCCCACCTTTTTGGTACCTGGGGTTGGGCATGTTCCTTTGGTAACTTTTGGTACTTGGATTTGGTCATGAAACTTTGGGTACTAACCAGTTCAACTTTTGCTACATTTGTAACTGGCAGGCACCTCATTTTGTAGGTTGGTCATTTAATTGAAGAATTTCTCTGTTTGAGAAAAGGAAGGAAGGAGGGAATCTGTGATCGGAAGCAAGGAGGCATTTATTGACTGTTTTGAGGGGCTCCTGTGAATAAATAAAAATGAGGAGGGACAGGGGAGAAGGGCTTGGACCAGGGAGAGAATCATAGGAGAGGGGAGCTGGAAGGCTTGGGACAGCAGCAGTGGAGTCCCACTTGAGGGAATAGGAGCGGGATGTTACTGGGAATCGAAAAGATATAGGGAGCGGGGAAGAACAGTGGGATGAAATGGCTTTGGGACTGCTGTGTTCATGGGCACCCTGTGGAAGCTAGGAGTTGCCCTATCTGCCAAAGGATAGGTGGATGGAGGCAGAGTTAGCACAATTAAGGTGGAATCTTATAGAGATTTCCTCAGGCATAAGGAGGGACAGGAAGAGTTGCAGATAGACAATGATGGAGTCTCTAAAACTACATGCGTGACAATGGGAGCAGGGCAAAAATGGGCAGGAGGAAGAAATGAGGGAACCCTTCAACAGAAAAACAAGGGTGCAGTCTTGGGGACTCAGGAAAGGAGGAGATAGTCTGTGGGGGAGGTGGCCAGTAAAAGACTCAAAAAGGGAAGAGATACTTGACAGTGGGGGAACGACCCTGGGGATGTCTGGGGAAAGCTCAGGGAACACACACAAGAGGGTGCAAGGGTGAGCACAAAGACAGGAGAGGGATCCAGTGATCAGGAAGGAAGGAAGGAGGGAGGGTGCACTGGAAGGGACAATCACAAGAGGAGGGGGCAGTGGCAACTGCGAGCAGGAGGACATGTGCCAGAGGCGGGAAGACCCCAACATGTAAAATGCACAGGTTAGATTAGAGAACACAGGACCTTTGAGAACTCCACTGAAACAGGTTAGGCAGAGAGGAAGGTGCCAGGAAGCAGAAGAGGAAGAGTGGTCCCCCAGATCAGGACTCTGTAAAATGCACAGATAGGAGCAGCAAGGGTGGGACCTGTGAGAACTGTGCAGGAACAACGGCAGGGAACTGCAAAACTGTGCAGGAACAACCCAGGCAGGAGAAAGGACTCAGGGATGGGGACTTCTGTGGGAAGGACCAGGGACTTGGGACATCGACCTGAAATAAAGCTGGGGGTAAAGGGATGGAGGGAAATCCTGGGGGGTCCAAATGGAGCAGGGCACAGGAGCACATAGCAGCACAGAGGAGACAAGGAACCAGACACTGGCTCAGGGAGATAAACAGGAGGAGGAGGAATGGGAGAGGAAGTCTCAAGAAAGTTCAGGGGAAAATAGCAAGTGTAGGATAGGGATAACTTGAGAAAGGTGGGAGAAATGCAGTAGCGAGAGGTGCCAGGAGGAGGAATGGGATGGGGTTTTAATTGTCAGGGACTCCATTAAAAGGTGTTACATGGGGAGAAGGGAGGTGGTGGGGGAATATGGGTGGAATGCTGCCAGGAATGATGGCGGCCAAAGTTATACACTGGATCCCTCAAAGGGAAGGTACTGGATGAGAGAACACAACTGATGTTCCACTAAGGACAAATTACCTTGCAAGGAGTAGTGTGATGGAGGTGCAGGCTCGGTTTACGGACTGGCTAGCTCTGCAGCAGCTTGATTTTAAATCCTTGACATTCTCCGAGGTGCTGCCAGTACCAAGGGCCAGCACAGAGGTGAAAAAAAAAATAGAGGAATTCAACAATTGGCTAGCAGGATGGTGTGCTTAGAGGGGTTATAGTAGTAGGAGATCAAGGAACAACTTGGAGGGACATAATAACATACAAAATTTGCCAGCAGATAAAGGCCGAGAGGTCTATCAAGTCTGCTCAAATGTGCAGCTATCACCCTTATTCTGCAGCTGCCCTTCCTTCCACCCTTCCCTTCATTAACCTCCCTTGTCCTGTTCCATCCCCTTTGAAGCAGTCCACTGTTCTACTGGATACCACTTCTTCAGGTAACGATTCCAACCAGCCACCACCCTCTCTGTAAAAAGTGTCTCCTCATCTCCCTCCTGATTCTTCCTCCTCCAGTCTCATATCATGGCCCTGGTGTCCCTCCCTCCCTTACTTTGAATAGCCCTCTGTACCTGTCTTGTTTATTCTTTCATGTACTTACAGGTTTCAATCACGTCCCCCGCCCTCCCCTCTCCTCCAGTGAGACATGTTCAACTCCCTCAACCTCCTCTCATATAGTAAGTCCCCAGCCCTTGATCATCTTTGTCACCTTCGCTGCACCCTCCAGTAACTTAATGTCCCTCTTCAGATACAGGCGCTAGTACTGCATGCAGTACTCAGATGCGTCTAACTAATGACCTATACAGTGGCAGAATCACCTCCTCCTCCTCGAGATATACCCTTGCCAATCCCAGCATGTTGTTGACCTTGCAGCTGCCTTCCTACATTGTGCTGAGTTGTTCATTGACCCTGTAATGAGCACCCCAGATCCTTCTCCTCTGTCTGGGCTAGCTGCACTCCCCCAGCTGGTAACTCCTCCTTGGGTTCTTCATCCCAAAATGCAGCATCTTGCACTTTTGGCATTAAACCCCAGTTGCCAGGTGTCTGACCAGGTTTCAAGCTTTGTAAGATAATCCTGCAACCCCTGCCATCCCCTAGATCATCCACCACTGCTCCTACCTTGGTATCATCAGCAAACAGACTGATCTTGCTCTTGATGTCCCATGTTATGTCTGCACTGAATATCCCAAACAACACTGGTCCCAACACCTAGCCCATACATGTGATATCTCCCTCTTTCGCAGGAGACTCCTGTTTTTTACTGAACTCCTTCCTCCTTCCTGGAAACAAAATCTCCTGCTTAAGTAAAATTCTGTCCAAAATAACTATGTTTTTGGGCAGAAAAAGAATACATAAAAATTAAATTAGTGGTGAACAATGTATCTGATAACTTTATATAACTAGTTGTTTATTCTTTTATGTGCTTATTCTTGTCAAAATGAAATACATTTACAGTGGAGGAACCACTGTCAAGGAGTGACCACCACTCAGTATGGCTCACCCTGGTCCTGACAAATGGGGATAAGGTAGGAGAGGTGTCGGTGGGTGAACACCTTGGTATGAGTGAAGACAGCACCGTTGTTTCAAAATAAGGAACACTGCAGAGGTTAACTGGTCAAAGTTGATGGTGCTTGATTTTAAGACCGCAGATTTCAGGAGAATGGGGCAAGTAGTGGAGAGGGCTATGGAGGGGATGGAGGAGTTAACAGATGTGGAGGACATGTGGAAGAGGGTAAAAGAAGCTATTGTGGAGGCTACAGACCTATGCACCAAGAAATCAAGTAAAATAAGAGGAGGAGGAAACCCCTGTGGTTAAATAGGGTTGTAGCAGAAAAGGTCAGGGCAAAAAAATAAGGCCTTTTAAGAAGTTCAAGGTAACACTAGCTGAAGAGGACTGGGAAAGGTACCACGTGAGCCAGAGAGAAGCAGGGGTAGAAGTAAGGGAGGCAAAGGCACCAACAGAGGAGAGCATAGCTAGCATGGTCAAAAGGGATACAACTTTTTAGGTATGTCAGTGAAAGGAGAAAGACTAGGCAGGAATATTCTGGTTAAAAGCAAATGAGGGTGAGCTGATTCAAGGGACAGAGAGAAGGCAGAACTACTAAACAACTATTTTGCTCGATGTTTACTAGGAGGAAGAAGAGGAGGGCAGCAGAGCAGGAAAAGCCAAGGCTGGTGAGGGGAGCGGATACGAGTCCATTTCGGGTGGAGAGAATCTCTGGGAACTAGGCTGCCTGAAGGTGGACAAGATGATGGGGAGATGGGGTGCACCAAAGGGTGTCAAAGGAACTTAAAGATATACTGGCGGCACCTTGACTGCACTCTTCAACAGGTCCCTGAGTTTGAAGTGGTAGGCAGTTGACTTTCCTTCAATATTGTCTTATTTATTTTGTAATATTTCTTTCTCAGTTCATGTGCTTTGACAAATATAATTCTGTTTTTCCATAACAGTACTCCTTTATAATTATTTTGTGATGATGTATGTTTCAGGACTAAAATGTCCCTTCTTCAGAGCACACTTTGGGGTTATTTATCTAAATAAAAATACAAAACAAATGCCCATCAATATTTCATTTACACTTGCATCTTAAAGAAACTCAAACAGCCAGGTGTTATGCTGAATTTTCTACCTGTTTACAATTTGAACTTCCAGCTCTTTTTCTTTTTACTTTGTCTCCAGGATTAATATTCTAAAAGAGAAAAGCCAATGTTTTGTCTTGGTTTAATTATAGTGAAGGGGTGGAGTTTTTATTGAAGTAAAGCATCACACTTATAAAATGAGATAGAATGTCTTTAAATACTTTTTTGTAATACTTTTCATTAGCCTTTTAATTAATTAAATGTATACCTTAGCTACCTTCTAGAGAATTTTAAATATGAATCCACTTTATTTGTTTTATGTTCATCTCACTTTGTTATCTGTAATGTAAAATATAAACTCTTGTAACCTTATGTTTAAAAGTTTCTTGCAATTTTCCCATCTCCTGTATTTTTGAAAGGTAATTACCTGAATTAGCTTGATTATTTTTCATCTGGGCTGCATTTAACTTTGTTTTGTTCTCTTGCTACTTTAAAATGCAAGAGGAAGCCAATATAATTGTCTATATTTAACTTGATTAGCTTAAGTTATGGAGCATTTCAAGTAAATTATTTCTCCTACCAGTATTCTGGAGTATTCTTGTGCTTCTCCAAGTGCAAAGCTGCTACTTGAGGGACTTTTTTAACCTGTCTGGAGCTTATTATTAGGCATGGAACTGATGGCCACTGGGTTAGTACTAAACACTACTACGCATGACCCCAAAGTGTGTTCTGAAGCAGGGACATTTTAGTCCTGAAACATACTTAACACAAAAGAAATGTAAAGGGTACTAGTGGGAAAAACAGAGTTATATTTGTCAAAGCACATGAACTCAGAAAGAAATATTACAAAATAAATAAGACAATATCGAAAGAAAGTCGACTTGCCATTTTTTTGCATATGATTTGGATGGAAAGTACCTATGGTAGCGTGTCGATCAATTCTAAATATTACTTCAATGGTCTGGACACTTAGAACCCTCCCACAATTATTAAGATATCTCTCAATAATAAAGAAACAACATGAGGTCACCCAATATCATTTTAAATTGACTGTTAATTACCCTGTTCCAGACAGGGGTTTTCATTGGGTTGATCCATGTGGACACTCCAGAACAGGCAATCAGGATTATAACAATGGCCACATTTTCTGAGTTAGGGGAGATGATAGATGAGATAGCCACTGCTGTGAATATAAATATGGAAGATGGGAGGCAGTATAGCACAGTAGCTTAAGGCTCTGAGCTGCAAATCTGAGAACCTGGGTTTGAATCCCACAGCCCTCACTTGCATACTGTGTGACCTTGAGCAAGTCCTTAACTTCCCTGTGCTCTCAGGTTGCACCTGTAAAGCTTTCAACTAGTGTGTCTCACCAGTTAAACAATTGGAAAAAAAAAAGATGCTCATGAATTATGGGATTAGTACAAAGTAAAAGAAGTATAACTAAGCGCCTGATTTACCCCAAACATCATAACATAAATTAGAGAACTTGAAAGAAAGAGATTCATTTAGACTGGCATGCAGTCACATTATTGGAGTATACTAAGCAAAAGCCTATACCCTGAGGTCTGAGAGTTCTAGTTGAACCTAATTTAGATTTTCTTCAGATGGTTTCTCAGAAAAATGGGATGGTACTTGAGCCAAGTGCTCCTTTGATTTCATGCTGTTATTAATTGAAGTATTAATGAATGAGCATAAAAGGGTTTGGGAAGAAATCAAAAATAGAGGTTGAAATTAAAGAAATTACATTAACAGAACAGATGAAATCATTATTAACCAGAATTGAGAAATCCTTACAAGAATATGACAACCACATAAAAGGTATCAAATTAAATAAATTTAAAAGGGATATCATAGATTACAGAGAAGGAAAAGTTTATAGTTGGAAAAAATCAAATTTACGTACCACCTGTTTTGACTTGGATGAGTCTGACATATCTAATCCTACATCAGAGTCAGACAATTATGAACCGAGTAACAGATCTATGTACTTGCTATCCCAGAAGAAACAAAAGATTTAATAGATTCAGTTCATGCAGGTCCCCATATAGAAGCCAAGTCCATGTAGGAACCAATACAGAGGGAGAAACAACTATTTTGACTCATACTATGAAGACCAAATTATCATTATAATTCTTGATACTAAGAAGACAGACCTTTTTAGGATGACCAGAACAAGCCAGTGGTTCAAGAACAAACATAACAAAAGAACCAGGCATAGAAGGAAGAGAAAAGGCAATCCAACCAAATCACACAATACCAGGTCCAAGACACACTAGAACTATTTATAATCTCTCAGATAGAATATTAAGGAAGAAGAAACTTCAGTTCTGAACCTGGGACTTAGTTTTGGAATAACAGAAAACTGAATTATTTTGAATTAAAATTGATCTAGAAAAATTCTGTAGAAAACTTAGATTAAAAATGTTTTGATACACAAGATAAGCAGTCCACTACTACAAAGAAACAGAAGAAAAATATGCCTTAAAGAGCTTTAGGCACGAAATCATCCTTTGATCCAATTGGTAACACACCACTCAATACTACAGCATTTATTGAATAAGTAAATAGGAAATGGAAGAAATAGTAAAGAGAAGCAAGACTCAAAAACCTAGGTTCAACCTTACAAGAAACAACAGAATATCCTTACAAATTTGGAACAAGACAGAAGGATTATAATAAAACCATCAGACAAGGAAGGGGATAGTCATACTGAAGCGTGAAAATTACACGGCAAAATGTTTTAAACAACTTACATTAAACAACATACAGATGGAACTACTTACCAACAACTCCTCATAATCCCATTTGAAACATTAAAACAAGATATTAGAAATTTTGACTGAAGTTCTAGACAGAGGACAGATTCAAGCTTGGTTGGTCACTGAATTAATAAATCAATACCCCGAATCCCACTCTTCCATTGCCTTCCAAAAATACACAAAGACCCAAAAATCCACCTGAAGACTCATCATCTCAGGGATAGGATCAATAACTGAACCATTGTCTAAGTATGTGGACCATTACATCAAAGAATTGGTACCTTCAACACATCTTACATTCGAGATTCTAAACATTTTATACAATTACTGGAACAATTTAATAACTGCATAATGAAAATACAGGTATGATCCTCGTGGCGTGATGTAAAAAATCTGTACACAAGTATCCCACATGTAAAAGGTTGAGATCATTGGAATACTTTTTAAGCACAATAACTGAAAATAAACCAGACAAAGAATTTATTTAGAAGTTAACAGAATTTGCTTTGAGAAATAATTATTTTAAATTTGAAAAAAATTGTACATTCAAGTTAAAGGAACAGCAATGGGTGCCACCCTGGCACCATCATATGCTAATCTCACCATGGCAGCCTTTGAAAGACAATTCATTCACAATGAGAATAATCAGTACCCACATCACTTCAAATATATAAACATTTTATTGATGATATTTTCATTGTGTGGGCAGCGCAAAGAAAAGTTGATGGAATTCAAAGAGCATCTAAATATATGCACAACATTTTGAACTTCACTCTAGAACACAATCAGAAGGAAATTTTGTTCCTAGATCTTAAGGTAATTTGGGAGAATAATAAACTAACAACAGATTTATATCATAAACCCACTGACAGGAATACCATTCTTCACTATAAAAGTTTTCATCTCACAGCATTGAAAGAAGGTATACTTTATGGCCAGATGCATAGGGTAAAATGGAACAGTGGGACTGAAAATACATTGAAAACAAATATAGAGATTTGAAAAGCAGGTTCCAGCAAAGGGGCTATAAATCAGACATTTTGGAAAAAGCAGAAGAAAGAATGATGGGGATTACCAGAACTGATTTATTAATGAGTAAACAGACAAACAATAATCAAGACAGAATGTGCTTCTCATCCACATTTTCTGACTTCTTTCCACAGATCAAGCAAACAATATTTAAAAGCGGGAGGATTCTGAGATCCACTGACATTGGAAACATAATTTTAAATATGAAACCTGGGTCACAGCAAAAAAAAATTTGAAGGAGAAATTAGTTAAAACACAACACTGGGTAGAAGAACAGCCTTGACTACTTGGCTAAATAGAGGGGTCAAAAGATTTTACATATGTGACACTGTACACACTGTAACAAAGGAGTTAAAACAAAAACCATCAAAAGCACATGCCAAGACAAGACTTTTGAAATCTGTGACTTGATAACATGTGGCACGGACCATATAGTATACCATAATTTGTCCATGTTCATTGTATTACATAGGTGAAACCACTAGACCTCTCAAAAATTGTATAACAGAACATAAAAGTCAGATTCGCTGTCAAGATCTAAAGTTACCTTTAGTAGATCATTTTTAACACACAGTCATCAAATAGCATCACTGAAGTTTTTGGAATGGAAAATGTGAAGAAACCTACAAGAGGAGGTAACTGGGAATCTTTACTCAAAAGAAGAGAAGCATGGTGGATTCATACTTTGAAGACCCATAAGAGCAGATGTGGACTCAAGAAAACTTGATATGGAGCTCCTTTTAATAATATACTATATCAATTTGTATATAATATTGAACATAGAAGTAAGAAACAGTAGAAATAATAGTAATCCTTTCCCATTATAACTATTTTACAATAAGTCTGATTCACTCTAACACTTTAATTTTTGTAAGTATAATGTACCTTTAATTTCCAAGCACATATAAGGAGCTAAGCATTAATATAGCCAACACAATTACATACAAGAAAAGTATTCTTTAAATATACAGAAATTGAACTAGAAACAGAGCGTTAAAATCATAGTGTCAGTTCTTGAAATTTGTATCCTTCCCTTTTGGTAAGTAAGATCTGTACTCATTAGCATGTAAAATCCCAACTGAATGTAAAACAACCAAATAAAAAAATAAAATAGTCTAAACTTAGAAGAAGCAAAGGAAACTTCAGTGGAAGAGGGACTATATAGGCTCACTGTATGAGCCAGCTGCTTCAGGCAAACTTGTAGTTTCCATTAAGGACTGAGCCATGGGAACTCATTCATGATGTCACATGCTCATTCCAGAGCATGAAAACCAGCGGCTCAGCCTCTTCCAGCTGCACAGAAGAAGCAGCAGTGTCCTCCCATGTAGTAGTGTTTAATGCTAATGGCAGGCCATCAGTTTGGCGTTCTAATAATAACGCTTCCAGACAGGCTAAAAAGTCCCAAAAAGAGCTTTGCACTTGGAGAAGCACAAAAATACTCCAGAATACTGGTAGGAGAAGTAATTTACTTTGAAAGCGTTCCTATAACCTAAGCTATCAGCAAGTTATACACAGAAACTTATTTTGGCTTCCTCTCTTGTTTTTAAAGTTGCAAGAGAACAAAACGAAGTTAAATGCAGCCCAGATGAAAAATAAATCAAGCTAATTCAGGTAATTACCTTTCAAAAATACAGGGAATTGCAAGAAGCCTTTCAAACATAAGGTTACAAGAGTTTATATTTTACATTCACAGATAAAGTGAGATGAACATAATAAAACAAAGTAGATTCATATTTAAACATTCTCTAGAAGGTAAGCTAAGGTATACCTTTAATTAATTAAAAGGCTTATGAGAAGTATTAAAAAAGTATTTAAAGACAGTCTATCTCATTTTATAATTTTGATGCTTTACTTCAATAAAACTCCCCCACCCTTCCTATAATTAAACCAAATGGTAAAACATTGGCTTTTCCTTTTAGGGCCAGATATTCAAAACTTTGCACTGGGCAAAAACCGTTTACCAGGTTTAGCAAGGATTAGTGCAGGTCTGCTATATGCAAAAGGCCAAATAACATGGGCAAAACATTAGCGCCAGGCAAAATTACAATGTATATAAGGAGCAAACTGGCATGAATACAGGTGCAATGCTATATTCAGCGACTAAGCGCCGCACTAAGTGGTTTCAAATGACTTAGCGACACTTAAGCGCTATGCACAGCCCTAGGAAAAGCTTGTCTTAACCCTGGGCAATCAGCCTGCGTGACACTATGGCCTGTGTGGGTTTGGTGTGACCTAACAAATACATATGACACATAGATAAAGCCAAACATAGAGGAAGCATGCTGCTAACTGATGGCATCACAATGATGCATCATCTACCACCAGTCCCAGCCATGCCAGGCAGTAAGTGGTGACCCTGCCACCAGTGGACAGCATGGCAGTGTGGCTACAGCACACACCTGTGGACCACTCTTCTGTGGACACCAACAGATGCCAGCACACATGCAGCACTGTGGGCATGGAAGATGTTAAGGAGAGTGTATGGGTGGCGAGGCTGTGACTACAGACCAGGTGTGGCCATGAGGCTGGGACACATCATGCTGTGCATGGGCCAGTATTGGGAATACCCCAACACCAGTGTGCCTTCGGATAATATATGCCCCCTCGGCCACATACTGCACAGCTGTACAACTGCCATAGCACAAAAAGCCAGAAATGTACATGTCACTGTGAGCATCCCATACCACAGGTGCAGCATGTATGGGTCACACAACAGTGTAACAGTAATGTCCACTGTCAGTAAACACCTGCAGGTTGGGCCTCTCACTGTGTATAGTGCAGTTATCATCACACCCTACACACCATAGGCATTGTTGTGTCCACACACTACTGGCCCCTTGCTACTGTAGTTTCTGCTGTGCACTGTAGCATGACCTACAATATGACAGTTGCATGCAGCACCATACCAACTGTGCCTATGCTGTGTTGTCCCAGTACAGCTGCAGGCAGCAGCGCGTATGGAAGTGATGTTTAGCACTGTATAATATTCCCAAACTGTTTTGCAAGCCTTCAACACACATTCTTGTGGAGTTTAGCGCAGGGGCTAAACAGATAGCCAGTGCAAACTACCATGCAAATCAGGGGCATAATGAGATGCTAATCTGGATGTTTGCCCACAGGCTACCTAAGTAGGCTCATTTGCATGTCACTTTTGAATATGGCAAAGTTTAGCATGAGGCAAACGTGTTTGCACCGGCTAACAGTTTAGCCCCGCGCTAAACCTGCGAACCATGTTAGCTCTGGCGCTAACAGTTCGGGGACTATTTTACAGTTTTGCACACTGTACTTTCACATACGCTGCTGCCTGCAGCTGTACTGGAATCACGCATTTGCTGGCACACACATTGGCCACATAGTTCATCTCTACCTACCTTCACATCGCTGTGCACTGTGTTGCTGTTGTGGTTTGCACTTCCTGGTTGCCATATTCAGAGCTGTCTTATTCAGGGCTAAGTGTGCCCTGCACTCCCAACCAGTTTGCCGGCCTCATTCCCATGCTATATTCAGAAGCTGTTTGCCCCGGCTATTCCTTTTGAATATGGCTTGTTTTGTGCTCCAGGCTAAGTTTGCCTGCCAGGCAGTGCTAATTTAGCCCAGGGCAAAGTTTTGAATATCTGGCCCTTAGAATTTTAATCCTGGAGACAAAGTAAAAGAAAAAAGAGTTGGAAGTTCAAGTTGTAAACAGGTAGAAAATTCAGTATAAAGCCTGGCTGTTTGAATTTCTCTAAGATGCAAGTGAAATATTGATGGGCATTTGTTTTATATTTTTTATTATTTATTTATTTATTATTAGATCATCAGTTTACAGACCTTGAGTCATAGACTCATTTACAAAGCACCTCGTCAAGAGAGCAATACATCACAGCAAACAAACAGTACAGTACATAACACTTAGATTAAAAACAACCAGTGTTACAGGCATTCACTGGTGGTACACGCTAGTAATAGGTAGATTACAGTAGTCATAATATAGATACACGAGTACCACGTCAGGTAGCAACCAGAGATATTATATTACATTAGTCAGCAGATGTTGCATGAGACCCCAGGTATATACAGCAAAAACAGACAGAGCAGACCCAGCCATGGGTGAAGGTAAGGGCAATTGGGGATTATGTGCAGTTGCAGCAGCGAATGCTTGTCAGATGGCTTCGAGGGAGACCTTGAAAGGACCAAGCTTAGTGGAGTCAGCTATATATTGGCTAGGAGGAACTGAACCAGAAGGGAGCTTGATAGCAAAAGGATCTCTGGGCCATAGAGGTCCTTACCCTGGGAACAATAAGGAGGATTTGACAGTGCTGGAGGTGGAGACTGAGGGGAGGCATGCTGGGGAGGTGGTGACCCCAGGAGGAGAGCCCCAGCAGGTTTTCACAAGAAGGCAGGTTTGGAAGTGGAGTCTTTCTTCAAGGTTGAGCAAGTTGGTGGTAGAGTACAGCAGGCATGTATGGGTGCACCTAGGGGCTCCCAGCATTAGCCTGCAGGCCTTGTTTATAGAGACCTGGATTCTTGCAAGCGCAGATGTTGTCAGCTGCAGCATAGATGGGTAGCCCATAGTCAATTAGCAATAGGACAGAGGAGGTGATTGCCAATCTAAGGACCTCTTGTGGTAGGCAGTCCCTATGGTGGTATAACAGTCCAATCCTGACATTGGTGGCAGCAGAAAGGACATTGATATGGGAATGGAAGGAGAGTGCTGAATCAAAGGTAATGCCCAGATACTTGTAGGAGGAAACCTGCTCAATGGGGTTTAGTGTGCTAGGCAGTATCATGATTGGGGCACCACTGGCTTTGCTTTAGCGTCTCGAGAAGAGCATAGCTTTGGTCTTTTAGGTTCAGGACTAGCCTTCGTGATGTGAACCAATGCTCAGATCAATCAAAAGCTTGTTGGAGGGTAGCCTGGAGTGTGTTGGGGTTGGAATCAGTGGTGAAGAGCACAGCGTCATCCACGTAGGAGGATCTTACTTGGGCAGGCCAAGAGAGGAGCTGAGATAGAGGCTGAAGAGGAGAGGGGCCTAAAATGGAGCCCTGGGGAACCCCTGAGCGGACAGGTCGTGTGTCAGATAGGGTGCTATTGATTTTTACACACTGAGTTCTGTCAGAGAGGTAGCTGGTGAACCATGCAAGGGGCAGGGGAGAAACCAAGGCATCTGAAGAGTCAAGCAGGAGAGGATGGCAAACTGTGTCAAAGGCCTTGGAGAGGTCAATGAACACAGCACTGGCAGGACACGGCACCCGACATCAAGAGCAGAGTGCAGGAAGTTGGAGAATTCAAGTAGCGCAGCTTATTTAGATAAATAACCTCAATGCGTGTTCTGAAGAGGACATTTAGTCCTGAAATGTACGTCAGAACAAAAGAAATGTAAAGGGTATTGTTATGGAAAAGCAGAATTATATTTGTCAAACACGTGAACTCAGAAAGAAATATTACAAAATAAATGACAACATTGAAAGAAAGTCGACTTGCCCTTTTTATGTTGATTTACCGCATGAGCAAGTAACATATTGTGGCAGGTTGCCAGAAGCAGGTTGTGGAGGCATGGCACTGTTGTGGCCAATGCTCCCACAGCCTTCAAAGGCTTGGACCGCTTTCCCCAATGGCGTGGCACGCTGCTGCTGACACTAGTTCAGCCAGCGATGCCATAACCGAGAAGGTTTTAGCCACTGCAATCAGGGACTGCCTCGTCATTGTAGAGAGAATTCACTGCAATGAAGGCGACCTCTCATTGCAGGGATCCCTTACATTCCCCACCTGTTTGCCGAGGTGGTGCCCAATCCCCTCAGCATCATATCCCTCCCCTGTCTTTTTTGCCGACAGGGTGCCCCAATCCGTCGGCATGTCCCCCCACCCACAAGTTCTTGTGTGCGAGGTATACCAATCCCCTCGCTCATAGGGCCCCTCATACCAGTATGTGGCAATGGGGGTGCCCATTCCCTGTTGGCATAATGTCATCCCCCCATTTTTGTTGTGTGCCGATGGGGTTGCCCAATCACGTCAAGCATAATGTAGGCCCCCTTTGTTGTGTAGCCAATGGGGTGCCCAGTCCCCATCGGCTACAGCTGGCCCCCAAAAAACAGTCCATTGGCACTGGGAGCCCACACCCAGCGTGTCACATGCCCCTAAAAAAAAGCGGTCCAACAATGTCTTTTTTTTTGGACCTGTGAAAAAAAAGAAATGGTCCCTCGGAGGTCTCCCTGCCCCTCTCCCACAACCGCACCCACCCTGCGCATCCTGCCTCCCCATACCCCTCACCCCATACTTACCTTCAGAGTCCGGCTCGACGATCTTGGCGGACCGGGAACACTTCTGCACTGTTCAAAGCTGACCGCGAACTGAGGAAATGCTGGTAAGCTGTATAATGGAATAAATAGTTTTTTTAACTTTGATGCGTATCTCAGTCATTTTTGGAATTTTGGCACCACATTTCAACATGGGGTTTTGGGACCACTCCTCATGAATTCTGCCACTGTTATGGCATCAATCAGCCCGAAAAGTGATTCCACGGCCACTGGTGGAATCATCTTCGAGACAATTAATGAAACAACAGTGCCAGTGTTCATGAGGTGGGATCTCAAAAAGCCCATGTTACAAATGGTGGAAAAAATCAAAAATGACTGTTCTGGCGTGCATTGCGTAGTTGCTACGCCTTCGTGACTTTCCTAAATTTGCAATATTTTCATGCCAGATTTTCATCACTGCCATTTTCCATACCTCCTTGTGAACAGTACAGCTGTCATTATTCACATCCTGGCCAAAATGTGTTTCACACTTCGGCGAGAATAAGCAGCGGTCGCTGTGGGAATTCAGTGTTTGGGACAGATTACAAAATGACAGTGACACTGTTCATGAGCAGAGGTGCTAAAATGTCTATGTTGAAAATTTGGTGCCAATACTTTATAAAATGACTGTGTTACTGAGTGCATTGCGCAGCTTGCATGCAAACTCATAAGTTAAAAATTTACAATATTTTCACTCCAGATTTTCAACATTGCCATTGTTCTGCCCCTCTTTATGAACAGTACAGCTGTCATTTTTCAGATCCTGGCCAAAATGTATTTTCGCACCTCCGGCGCAGAATAGCATGGTTGCTGTGGGAAATTCATGTTGGCGCTTATTATGAAAATGACAGTGACATTATTCATTAGCAGAGTCCTAAAATGCCTATGTTGAAAATTTTGTGACGAAAGTCCTTAAATGAGTGCTACAAGCGCGCATTGCACAGTTTCCACACACGCCGTATCTTCTAACTTTGCAATATTTCACTCAGATTTTCAACATTGCCATTTCTCCACACCTCCTTATGAAAAGTGCAGCTGTCATTTTCACATCATGGCCGAAATGTGTTTTGCTCTTCTGGCGCACAATAGCACGATCGCTGTGGGAAATCAGTGTTCGGACATATTAAGAAAATCACACTGACACTGTTCATGAGCAGAGGTCCTAAAATGCCTATGTTGAAAATTTTGTAATAAAAGTCCGTAAAATGACTGTGTTATGAGCTTGCATTGTGCAGTTTCCACGCACCCTTGTAACTTCACAAATTAGTAATATTTCACGCCACATTTTCAACACTGGCATTTTCCATACCTCCTATGAACAGTACAGCTGTCATTTTCACGTCCTGGCGAAATGTGCTTTGGTACTTCGGAGCAGAATACCACAGTCGCTGTCAGAAATCATTGTTTGGGACAGATTAGGATCAAGAGAGTGGGGGAGTGACCGAGCTCAACTGAGCTCTGTTGTGAATGCTGCATATTTCTTTGTGGGCAGGAAAGGCCCAATGCAGGCAGGAGCCCAGTACAAAGGGCAGCCTGCAATGCTGGGAGACAGAATGAGTGACTGAGGAGGGAGTGAGTGAGCTCAGCAGACTCTGTTGGGACTGCTGCAGATTTCTTTGTGGGCAGAAAAGGCAGCGATGCACTCAGGGGCCCAGTACAAAGGCAGCCTGCAGCGCGGAAGAAACAGAATGAGCAATGGAGACAGGGGGAGGAGCGAGCTCACATGAGCTCTATCATGACTGCTGCACGTTTTCTGTGGGCAGAAAGGGCAGCAATGCATGCAAGCCCCGTACAAAGGGCAGCCTGCAGCACCAGAAGAAACAGAATGAGCACATAAGACAGGGGTGAGTGACCTCAATGGAGCTCTGTCGGGCAGCTAGGATTTCTTCATGGGCAGAAAAGGTGCCAATGCAGGCAGGAGCCCAGTACAAAGGGCAGCCTGCAGCGCCGGGAGAAACATGATGGCGAGTGAGAGAGGGGCGAGCTCCTCAGGAGCTCTTTCATGACTGCTGCAAATTTGTTTGTGGGCAGGAAAAGGCAGCTACGTAGGCAGGGTCCAGTACAAAGGCCAGCCTGCAGGCCTCGGCAGAAGCAGAACAAGCGAGTGAGGAGAGGGGAGTGGCGGCTTCAACGGAGCTGTGTCGAGATTGCTGCAGATTTCTTTGTGGGCAGAAAAGGCAGCAATGCATGCAGGGCCCAGTACCAAGGGCAGCCTGCAGCAGTGGGAGAAACAGAATGAGTGAGTGAGAGAGGGGGTGGGCGAGCTCAGCAGACTGTATCGTGACTGCTGCAGATTTCTTTCTGGGCAGAAGAAGGTGGCAAAGCAGGCAGGAGCCCAGTACAAAAGGGAAGCTTGGAGCAGCGGCAGAAATGGTGCAAGTGAGTGAGAGTGGGGAATGAGCAAGCTCAACGGAGCTCTGGGGACTGCTGCAGATTTCTTTGTGGGCAGAAAAAGGCGCCAACAGAGGCAACAGCCCGTACAAAAGGGTAGCCTGCAGCACCAGGAGAAACAGAATGAGTAAGTGAGACAGGGGAGTGAGCTACCTCAACAGGAGTTCTATCATGACTGCTGCAGATTTGTTTGTGGGCAGGAAAAGGCAGCAATGTGGGCAGGGCCCAGTACAAAAGGCCAGCCTGCAACGCCAGCAGAAATGGAATGAGCAAGTGAGAGAGGGGAGTGAGCGAGCTCAACAGACTGTGTTTGGACTGCTGCAGATTTCTTTGTGGGCAGAAAAGGCAGCAATGCCGCGAGGCCAAGTACAAAGGGCAGCCTGCAGCAGCGGAAGAAACAGAATGAGCGAGTGGGGAGTGAGCAAACTCAACGGAGCTGTATCGTAACTGCTGCAGATTTCTTTTGTGGGCAGAAGAAGGTGGCAATGCAGGCAGAAGCCCAGAACAAAAGGGCAGTCTGCAGCACCAGGAGAAACAGAATGAGCAAGTGAGACAGGGGAGTGAGCGAGCTCAAAGGGACTCTATCATGATTGCTGCAGATTCGTTTGTGGGCAGGAAAAGGCGGCACACCAGGCAGGAGCCCAGTACAAAAGGCCAGCCTGCAGCATCGGGAGAAACGGAACTAGTGAGTGACAGAGGGGAGTGAGCGACCTCAACGGAGCTGTGTCAGGACTGCTGCAGATCTGTTTGTGGGCAGAAAGACGCCAATGCAGGCAGGAACCCAGTACAAAAGGGCAGCCTGCAGCAATGGGAGACACAGAACGAGGAGTGAGGGAAGGGAGTGAGTGAGCTCACCGAGTCTGTTGGGACTGTTGCAGATTTCGTGGGCAGAAGAATGCAGCATTGACACAGGGCCCAGTACAAAGGGCAGCCTGCAGCGGCGGGAGAAACAGAACGAATGAGTGAGAGAGGGGAGTGAGTGAGCGAGTTCAATGGAGCTCTTTCAGAACAGCTGCAGATTTCTTTGTGGGCAAAAAGGTGCCAATGCAGGCAGAAGTCCAGTACAAAGGGCAGCCTGCAGCAGTGGGAGACACAGAACAAGCGAGTGAGGGAGGGAGTGAATGAGCTCAGCAGACTCTGTTGGGACTGCTGCAGATTTCTTTGTAGGCAGAAAAGGCAGCAATGCACGGGGGCCCAGTACAAAAGGCAGCCTGCAGCAGTGGGAGAAACAGAATGAGCAAGTGAGAGAGGGGAGTGAGGCGAGCTCAATGGAGCTCTATCGTGACTGCTGCAGAATTCTTTGTGGACAGAAGAGGCGGTAATGCAGGCAGGAGCCCAGTACAAAGGGCAGCCTGCAGCGCCAGCAGAAATGGAGCAGCGCGAGTGAGAGGGGGAGTGAGCGAGCTCAGCAGACTCTGTCAGGACTGCTGTAGATTTCTTTATGGCCAGAAAAGGTGCCAACAGAGGCAGGAGCCCAGTAGATAAGGGCAGCCTGCAGCGCCAGGAGAAACAGAATGAGCGAGTGAGGCGGAGTGAGTGACCTCAACAGAGCTCTATCGTGACTGCTGCAGAATTCTTTGTGGACAGAAGAAGGAGGTACGCCAGGCAGGAGCCCAGTACAAAAGGGCAGCCTGCAGCAGCGGGAGACACAGAATGAGCGAGTGAGGAGGGGAGTGAGTGAGCTCAACAGAGCTCTGTTGGGATTGCTGCAGATTTCTTTGAGGGCAGAAAAAGGAAGCAATGCACCCAGAGCCCAGTACAAAAGGGCAGCCTGCAGCAACAAGAGAAACAGAATGGGCCAGAGTGAGAGGGGAAGTGAGCGAGCTCAACAGAGCTCTATCATAACTGCTGCATATTTTTGTGGGCAGAAAAGGTGGCAATGCAGGCAGGTGCCCAGTACAAAGGCTAGCCTGCAGCTGGCAGAAAGCAGGCAAGTGAGTGACAGAGGGGAGTGAGCAAGCTCAACGAACCTGTGTCAGGACTACTGCAGATTTCTTTGTGGGCAGAAAAAGTCACCAACAGAGGCAGGAGCCCAGTACAAAGGCCAGCCTGCAGCGCAAGGAGAAACAGAATGAGCGAGTCAGAGAGGAGTGACCCACCTCCAGCAGAGCTCTGTCAGGACAGCTGCAGATTTCTTTGTGGACAGAAAGGGTGCCAATGCAGGCAGGAGCCCAGTACAAAACAGCAGCTTACAGCACTGGGGAAACAGAGCGTGTGAGTGACAGAGGGGCCAGTGGCCGAGCTCAATGTACCAACACAATCAACATTCGGCATTGACAAATGCTTGTTTTACGTATGATTTGGATGGAAAGTACCTATGGTAGAGGTGTCCTATCAATTCTAAATATTATTTTAATTATCTGGACACTTTTAGGACCCTCCCACAATTATTAAGATATCGCTCAGCTATAAAGAAACAACACGAGATCACCCAATATAAATTTAAATTGACTGGAGGATGGGAGGCAGGCAAATGTGGTCCCTCTGCATAAGGGGAGGGAGGGAGGGAGGAGGTGGAAAATTACAGGCCCACAGGCTTGACATCAGTGGTGGTCAAGCTCATGGAGAAACTAGTGAAAATCAGGATCACCAATTACCTAGAGGTAGCGGCCTGATGAATCAAGGCAACATGGCTTTACCAAGGGTGAGATCCTGTCAACAAACTTGATAGAGTTTTTGGCGGTAGTCCTAAGGAACTGGAACAGGGAGGGAAGGATGTCATTGTCTGGCTTTCAAAAGGCATTGACTCAAGTACACACAGGAGACTGCTGTACAAGCTGTCATACAGTACCTGGGTGTGGGGCGAAAGTGGTTCAATGGATGGTAAACTGACTGGGGACAGGAGACAGAGTCATTATAAATGGGGTGGTATCTGGAAAGGGCATGGTCACAAGTGGGGTCCCTCAGGAGTCAGTTTTAGGGCCACTACTGTTCAATCTATTCATAGGGGACATCGTGGAGGGCCTTGAAGGGGTGCGAGTTTGTTTGCAGACAATATTAAAGTCTGCAATAGGGTGAATGCTCCAGAAGGGGTAAAAGAATGCAGAGAGATCTGGGAGACTCAAGGCATGGTCAAGGAGGTAGCAGCTTTCATTCAACATGGACAAGTATAAGATCATGCATCTTGGATACAGAAACCAGAGGGTAGGGTTCTGTGTGGGAGGCTGAGACCTGGAAGTAATGGAACAGGAAAGTGACCTAGGTATCACTATATCGCGGGATCTGAAGGTGGAAAGGCACTGCGAGGGAGCAGTGGCTAGAGGCAACAGAATGCTAGGCTGCATCAGAAGGAGATTACAAGTAGAAAGAGGAGATCATAGTACCCTTGTACACCCATCTAGATAGACCACATTTGGAGGATGGGGACCACTTCTGGAGGCCATACCTCAAAAAGGATGTGGGAGGCTGAAGCAAGTTCAGACAAGGGCAATGAAGATGGTTAAGAGGCTCAGCCACCTATTCTATGAGGAAAGGTTGGGAGAGTTGAACATGTACTCCCTGGAACAGAGAAGGGAGAAGGGGACATGACTGAGACCTTCAAGTACCTGAAGAGTATAAACTGAGTGCCAGTGGGAAGCATCTTCCAGGTGAAAGGAATCAGAGGGCAAGGGGCATGGATTACAGATTGAGGGGGGACAGTTCAAGGGTAACATTAGGAGAGTACTATTTCACAGAGGGTGGTGGATAAGTGGAATAGGCTCTCAGAGGAGTTGATTGGAGAAGCAACAGTGGAGGGCTTCAAAGGGCATGGGACAGACACAGAGGATTGGTTGGGGTGGCATGTCCTAGCAGATAGCTAGACAAATGGGCAGACTAGGTGGGTCTGTTGGTCCTTTTCTGCCATCCCACTTCTATGTTTTATGTTTCCATAAATCTAAAGTGACCGTGTCGGGGCACCTTATCAAATTATAGTACTGTGGGATGCTGAGGTAAAGTGTTTTTGATATGAACCTCTTAGGAGGGATCCAAACTTAGCTCTTTGAGATCTACAGAGTAAAGGAACTGAAAGTAATAACAGGTTCTGTCTCTGTTGCATCTTCGGGCATCAACCTTTCAGCGCAGTCTGAGTTAGCAATATATGCTTAACTCCAAGAATTGATAACAAGTCTGTAGCAGCTTTTAATTTAGTAAAGTCAAGATTGCTGGAAGGATACTTCCACCTCTTTGTTGGTTTTCAGTCTGTGTCAACTGGTAGATCTGATCCGGCTTGGAATATGTATGGTTTCAGCAGGTTTCAGTGTACAATTTTGGTATTCTTCCCAACTTCTCCTTTTTTCTTCATACAGCTTTTTATCCTCTGGGAGTTCTGGGAGCTCTGGCAGGTGGCTGTCCTATTGAGAGACTCACTCTCGGCTATTACCTGTGTTCCGTGTTGCCGACTGGATTGTCCCCACGGATTGCCCCCATGGGCGGGACAGGAGAGAGGTGCCGTACTCCCCTCCCCAAGAGATCCAATCTGGATATACTGGACTGACCCCACAGACGCAGGAACCATCATGGAACCTGCCAGGCTCCAATTTTCCACTTTTCTCCGTCCCCTTCCCGTCAATGTAATGATATCGGCAAGTGCCTCCCAACCCATACTGCCCTCCAGCCACTGCCAGAGGGCAGTCAATGAGCGGGACAACAGGTCTCCTCCCTAAGAGGAAAGCAGTCCTCTGGATACCGATCCTCTCTCACCCTGACGACCCGAGCTTGTTCCCGAACCCAGTTCACCGACGTGGCACGGGTGTGGCGCCCAGCGCTCAACCCTCAGTGCCACCAGGCTGGCTACTTTTCCTTGGAGTTTGTATACTGGGAGTTCTCTAAATGGAATTTCAACAATGAGATATGGCTCAGGTTCCACTTTGAGGATAGCTTAGTCAGTTTCTGTGTCATCTTTTAGCAGGACTCTGTCTCCAATTTCTAGCGGGCTTGCATTAGCCTTGACATTGTACACTGCTTTTGTTCAGTCATACTTGAGCCATATGTTTAGATAGAACTTTCCTGCTTCTTGTAATCTGTTGCTATGTCCTATAACCCAGTCTGTGCACTGGTTGCTGGTAGGGCGTCTCTTAAGTCAACAAAGAGTACAAGATCCATAGGAAGAACACCATGGTGCCTGACCAATAAGTAGTAAGGTGTAACCTGTTGAGCTTTGTAGTGTTAGTGTAGAGATGAGTGAGTTCTGGTAAGATGGTAGGCCAATACGAGTGTCCATACTCGGTAATACTCTTAGCATGTTAATTAGAGTCTGATAAGCTCTTTCACATAATCCATTACATACTAAGTTACATGCTAAGAGTGATAGATGTACAGAAGGCTATAGCCCATATTAGTACAGATCCAGAACCTGGATATATATATGCCTTGTTTAATAAAAATGTATCAAGATTTGTTTTGAATGTTTCCAAATTTTCTGTATCCAATAGTGATTTAGGTAGGCCATTCCATATAGGTATGATCCTCTGGGTATAAAAGAATTGTCTCTGTTATCTAACTTGGGATATGTTAAAGATAGTTGAAGTTTGTGGCATCTGAGACTGCACTCTCTCTTGTTAAAGGTCATACCGGTTGAATCACAAGTTCTTTATCTTTGGATATGTTGAACATCAGTAGCAAATCCTCACTTGTCCTTCTCAATTCTAATGAAAAGAGATCCAGCTCCTTTAGTCGCTCATCATAACTTGTGACTTGCAGGCCATCTATCATCTTGGTAACCCTTCGCTGAACTCCATCCAGAGCATTGCTATCACGCTTAAGATAGGGACTCCACAGTGGAGAACAGTAATCCAAGTGGGGACGTATATATGCTCTATAGAGCGGAAGAATACATTCCTATTTCTAGAAATGAAAGATCCTTTTATGCATCCTATTAATATGATTACAATGCAAACTAAATGAGAGGTCTGAATTAATAATTACACCCAGGTCTTTTTCTTCTCTTATAGGTGTCAGTGGAATACTATTCAGAATAAACTGTTTATTGGATTTGTATCCCTAAATGCATGATTACACATTTATTTATGTTATAAATCATCTCATTTTGTTCAGCCCAGTTTTCTAGTTTTTAAGTCATTGGAAAAGTCCGCTATATCCTCTATTGAACCCACTTTAGCTGCAATTTTAGTATCATCTGCAAATTTTATGGCAATGTTCTTCAGATTTATCATCATATCAGATACAAAAATAGAGAATAATAAGGGCCCCAAGACGGATCCCTGTGGCACCCTACTTGTGACTGTGCCTATATTTGAGGTGTGCCTCTTATTCAGTACTACCTGTGTATGTTTTTTTAGCCACTCATCAACCCAGTTAGCTAGTTTATAGTGTATTCCAAATTAGCTCATTTTTTTGATGAGAGTTTTATGTAGCACTTTATCAAAAGCCTTGCAGAGGTCTAAGTATACCACATCCACTGGTGTCTTTCCGTGAAGGAATCTACTAACCTTTCATAAAAGACTAAATTGCTAGTAAGGCAAGATCTTTTAGTCTTAAAACCATGCTGATTTGGATCCACTGTATTTTTTAACCAAATCACCCTCAATCCTTGTTTTGAGAATAGCTTCAAACATTTTGCCCAGTATGCTGGTCAGGTTAATAGGTCTGTAATTAAATAGTTCACTCTTTTGCCTTTTTTAAATATGGGGTTACCAACGTGGTCTTCCAATCATTTGGTACTAATCCAGATGTTAGGGACAAATAAAAATTTATAAAGTGGTTCAATTAACATGATGCTATTTCTTTTAACAGGTGAGGGTGGAGGTTATCAGGCCTTGGCGATTTATTAATGTTGATTGCATCCAGTTTGCTTTTGATTTCTTGTCTAGTTATTTCCAGCATATCATCATTTCCTATATAGTTTATGTAGTTGTAGTCTTGTTTTGTGTGTCAGATTGGATTAAATATTGAACAGAAATAGTTATTAAATTCCTCTGCCATTTCCCAAGGGATTCTAGTGTATCATTACCTACAACAAATGGGCCAATAGTTTTGTCGTTTGTTTCTTGTTGTTTACATACTAGTAGAAACTCTTGCCTCCATCCTTTATATGAACTAACTTACATTCTAACTTCTTTTTTCCTTTCTTATAGCATACTTACACCTTTTAATAATGCCCTATAGTTATTTTTATTACATTCGGTATTACATCTAACTGCAGCTCTGTACGCTTCTTTTTTTTTAATCAGGTGTAATATGTGAGCGTTGCCCAAATGGGTATTTTTCCTGTTATTGTATCTAATTTTGTCTGGTACATATTTTTGCTCTAGGGTAATAATTTTATTTTTTATTAATAGCCAGATCTCTTCTGGTGATGTAGACCCAGTATCCCATTTCCACGCAATAAGTTCTTTCTTGATTTAGTCAAAATTTGCCTGACCATAATTTTTGAAAGTTGTTTTACCCGGATTTCGCTTCCAGAATGATTTTAGACTGGAAAGTTATTATACGATGGTCACTATTTTGTAAGGGGTCCCAGATTTTTATATTTTTGATTTGGTGAGGGATATTTGTTATTAATAAATCGTGAATGTTATCTTTTCTTGTTGGTGTATGTATAAGTTGAGTTAGTCCGTTGATTCACATACTTCCAGGAACGTATTTTCCATTTTGTTATTTGTTGTACCTTTTTCCAATTTATTCCTGGATGATTAAAATCCCCAAGTAGTATAACGTCTGATTGATCCATTTTATTACCTACACTATCCAGTATTGCCTGATGTTCTTGTGGATCAGTATCAGGCGGTCTATAACAAAGGCCCGCCAATCATTTTGCTTATCTCTCATTATTTCTATCCACAATATTTCACCAGATACTTCATCACTTGGGGTATTAACAGATTTGTATTTGATACTATTTTAATATAGAAAGCTATCCCTCCTCCCTTTTGGATGTTCTGGTTTTATTAACAGTGTTATAGCCAACAATATGTGTTTTCTGGCTGGATTTGTCCTCCACCAAGTTTCAGTAACTGTGGCTATGTCGATGCTATCCCTATCGAGTAATATTTCAAGCTCATCTAACTTTGAAGAATGAAGACTTCTTATGCTTGTGAGCAGGAAAGACAACCTGTTTCTGTATATTTTTTGTGTTAGTATTGCTGATATGTGTAGCTGAATGTTTAATAGGTGTTTTGTTTACAGTTTCCTGTGCCCTCTGAAGTTAGTTTTTGTTATTGTAATTTATTTTATTGTGTTAAACATGGTATACCCTAATTCTCGTGTACCTTTTTATTCAAGTGTAGTTTCATAACAGTATAGGTCCCCTTCAAATTTTCTCCATGTTTTTATACATTTTGTATTATCTGTAGAGCTCCATCTTCATAGCCAGTTATTGTAAGCTTTTATGTTTCTTGTTCGTGATAGCTGACTCTTGGTACCAGTAGCACTTCAGAATTAATGGGTGTCACATTCAAAGTTTTGAATGTTTTACTAGCTTCTTCCATGTCTTTTGTTATACTTTCAACCTCCTGCTTCCCAAAATCATTTGTCCCTACACAGAGGATAGCTGTTTTTTTTTTTTTTATATTTTGAAAAATAACTGGGAGCATACTAGTTACATCTTTTATAGTTGCTCGCTATAACTACAGCTTGCCACATTTTCCTTATTCCCCTTGTGACAACCCACCTCTCCTCTGGGCTGAAACAGCTTTTAGAGAGGTTGTCTGTCCTTGGATTTGCTGCCACCAGCTGGAGTCATCCAGCACCAACCTTCAAGTCTACATACTTGAATAATTAAATGTCAATTGCACAAGTTAAAGTCTGGTAGTGAGTCTCTCTCAGGTGGCGGATGCTACACAGAGTTTACCTCAGCCAGTGGAAACCAAATATTACCTTAGAAAATGACATTACAGTCACAACTGTTGAGCAAATAAATAGCTTTTACTTAACAGAAAGTGCGCTGAGCATTTACAGGATATCTATTTACAACACAAGAGAATAACACTCATACAGGAAAAGTGAACAAATGTTGTTAAACAATAGATGGCAAAAGAAAAGGCTTTTACTGTAATATGCTATCACTAAACTTACCCTTTCCTGTCCTTACAAGAGACACTGGACCCTGTTCTAACTGCCAGCTCTCACGGACATAGCTACAAGGGTAGGCTCCAAACTTGTTTCCCTTCCAGCTTCCAAAGCAAGAGAGAGACCTTCATTGTCTTTCAGCCTCTTATATATTCTCCTGGGAATAGGTAATGCCTATTTCTTTGAATGCACTAACCATCTAACATGTATGTATTTAATTGTCCTAATCAAACTGAACACCTGTCAGGGACCAATTATATTCCCTTTTAAACCTTCAGTTTATATCTGAATGACCCAATCCATTTAAACTGCCCTGTGTATGTGTCTGCAGGTCTGTGTGTATGTGGAGATGTCCACTGAGATTTATGACCCAGCTCTTATCTAGCAGCTAGGAGGACTGCAAATTCCAGCTTGTGGATGCTGCTGGACAGTGGATTTTAGCCTGTGCATTTTTTTCCCTAAACTGCTAAAAAACACCAGCTAAAGAATCCAAACCATTAACTCTTTCCTTACCATTTCTGTCATATCCCACCCCACCCCCAGATAATGAAGGCATGTCCCTTGGGCCACCCCAAGTGACACAGCCATTCATGAAATTACTGGGAAGTACCCAAAAGTATCCAGCCATGCTGTTAGCCCTGTCTAGATAGCCCATCCGATTTGCATTTTGTTTGCCACTGCGATGCTGGATGGTCATGTTGTATGCCTGCAGTGCCAAACTCCAAAGTAGTAGTTTTCCATTTTGCTCTCTTGACTATGGAGCCAAATCAGGGATTATGATCTGTGACCACAGTAAATTCTCTCCCATATAGGTAAGGCTGCAGCTTCTGAAGGGCCCACCCTATTCCCAAGCATTCCTTCTTGATTGTGGCATATGCCTCCTCTCTGGGCAAAGCCTCTGACTGAGGTACACAACTGGTGCTCCTCCCCTGCTGGGTAACTTGGCTCAGCACAGCCCCAGCCCATGATCTGAGGCATCCACATGGACCATAAATTTTAAACTATAATTGGGGCTAGCTAATACAGTTGGGCCACTAAGGCCTTCTTTAGCTCCTGGAAAGTGACCTCACAGCCTTCTGACCACTTTAATGAATCTGACTTTCCTTCTTGGTTCGTCTGTCAGGAACTTGGCCAGATCGCTATAGCAGGGAACAAACCTTGGTAGTACCCTGCTGTCTCTAAAATGCCCTGACCTGTTTCTTTGTGGTAGAAGTAGGTCAGGCCAGGATTACATCAACCTTGGCAGGTTGCAGGATGTTTCCACTACCCACCCGTGCCCAAGGTAGGCACTTCTGCCATACCTATCTGGCACTTCTCTGCCTTGACTGTCAGACCTGCATTCTTTAACCTATGGAACACATCCGTACATTCTTGATGTGCTTATCCCAGGTCTGGCTGTGTGTGGCTATATCATCCATATAAGCCAATGCAAACTCACCTACCCCAGACAGAATCGATCCACAAGCCGTTGAAAGGTTGCAGTGCATTCTTCATTCCAAATGGCTTTACCTTGAATTCGTTTAAACCAAATGGAGTAACACAAGCTGATCTCTCCCTGGCAGCAGGGGTCAGAGGTACCTGCCAATAGCCCTTTGTTAGGTCTATTGTGGTCAAATACTTGGCTCCCCAGTCACTCCAGGGTCTCATCTGTTCTGGGCATGGGATAGGCGTCAGACTCCATGCAGCTATTAAGCCTCTGGTAATCAACACAGAATCGTGTGATGCCATCCCTTTGGGGATCAGTACTATGGGTGATGCCCAGGAGCTGCTAGATTCTGGATTACTCCAAGTTCCAGCATCTCCTTGAGCTCCTCTTTCACAGTCTGCTTAACATGCTCAGGTACCCTGTGGGGACTGTTTCAGGGAACCTGGGTCCCTGTATCCACATGGTGCTCTGCCATCGTGGTGTACCCTGGTTTCCTGTGAACATGTCCTTAAATTCTCTCAGCACACCCCTAATTTCTTGCACCTGGGCTGGTGTCAGCTGTCCTGACAGGGTAAGGTTGTCTACAGAGGATGCACCCTGGCCTCCCAGGTAGGTCCACCAGTGGATCTATCTCAGTTTCTCTTCTGGGGCACTGCATACAGTGAGGACCAATTCCTCCCTGTCATGGTAGGGCTTCAGCATGTTAACATGATACACCTGTCGCCTGCATCTCCTGTCCAGTAGCTCTATCATGTAATTAACATCACTAACCTTTTGGACAATGGCGAATGGCCCTCCTGTAATTTATTCTGTCGGACAGGAATGAGTGCTATCACTCGCTGTCCTACCTCATATTCTCTGGCTTGGGCCTTGGTCATACCAGACTTTCTGATGCTGTTGTGCAGTGGCAAGTGCTCCTGAGCAAACCCCATGAGCTCCTTAAGGTGGGTCCTGAAGTTCAGGACATACTCCACAACAGACTCCCTTGGGAGGCATAGTCACCCTCCCATTCATCCTGAATCAAATCTAGGGGCCCCAGACCCTTTGACCAAACAGGACTCGAAGGTGAGAACCCTGTGGACTCTTGGGGACTTCCTGTGGGCAAATAGGAGATGAGGCAAATATTTGTCCCAGTCCCTCTTATGCTGGTCTGCAAAGTCCTTAGCATGGTCTTAAGGTTGAATTAAATCGCTCATGCCAGACCATTAGCTTGGGGATGGTATGGGAGGTTTGAGCTGCTTTACCCACACTTTCCCACAAACTACTCATTAACCCTGACATGAAATTGGCACCCTGGTCTGACAGTACCTCCTGGGGAAAGCCCACCCAGCTAATTATTCCCAACAGTGCATCTGCCACTGGTTCTGCCTCAGAGGATGTTGGGGCCACTGCCTCTGGGTATCTGGTGGCATAGTCAACAACTACCAGGATATACTGCTTGTCGGTGTGACTTGGGGTGCTCAATGGCCCCACTATGTCCACAGCTACCCTCTTAAAGGGTTCATCAATATAAGGCAGGGGCACCAAAGCTGCCTTGGCCTTGTCCCCATTTTCCCACCTGCTGGCACTGTGAACAAGTCCTGCAATAATTTGCCACATCCTTCCCAATACCAGGCCAGAAGAAATTGTTGGTTAGATGCTTTTCATGTTCCTCACCCCAAGTGCCCTTAGAAAGGGATATCATGGGTGAGGGCCAAAAGCTGTTGACGGTGAACCTTAGGGACTACTAGCTGCTGGAGTACCTCACCGTCTAGCCCTTCCTCTGTTGTACATTCTCTGTACAACAGCCCATTGTCCCAGTAAGTGGACTTTTAGCCCCCTGAGGATGCTCAGCCCTATGAGCTATTTCCTTAGTTTTTGAAGGGTGAAGTTCACTGTGCAGCACTCAGCTGCCTCATCTGAGCCTTCCCAGTGCCCTTCAGAAGGAAGTCCTTTGGCTACTCTATTTGTGACTGGGGTTCTGGACTGCTGCTTCTAGTCAGCCTCCCTCTGTGCTAGACACTTCCTCAACTGCTGAGGGTGTGGCTGGACCACCCAGAGTCACCCCTTTCACCTCAGAAGCTTGCCCTTGTGCCTGACTATGAGTTACAACACACCAGTTTTTCCTGGGGTCCAAATCCTTTCTCACAATCATATTTACAGGTAGGTCCTCTCACAACCCCACCTCCTTTTCTCCATGGCCCCTTCCAGCTCAGGAAGGCTCTAGCCATTGGTAATTGGACTGGTGGCCTTGTGAATGCCTGAACCTGGAGTATTTCCCAGGCACCATCTGCTCTGCCCGAATGAGATCCTGTCTCACCAGGAGATGTCAGCTCCTGTGTCCCACAGTCCCTGTGTTACTATTCCATTAACTGTAATGGGATGCAGATTCTCATCAGAGGAGAGTGGTTCTTCAGACTGGATACACCTACAAACACACCAGTGCTCTTTTGATAATCCCTCCCCATACCTCTGCTCCTTAACCAGTTTCTGAGGGCAGTTATATCTCAAGTGTCCCTTGATTGCAAATATGACATTTCTGGTCCTATCTCTTGAGTCCCCTTAGAACCAGAGGTTCTACTTTGGGCTCAGCTGTAGGCTTGTTTCTTTGGGCTTCCCCCATTATATCCCTTATAACCATGTGCTGTCCCTCCACCATAAGACTTGCGCTGTGTGTGGCCGGCTAGACAGATACATGTCAGCGCCTTCCTGACACCTCTGTTGAAGAGGCGCATGCCCTGTCTAGGAGCCATAAATGCATGTCCTCAGGTACAATTTTCAGGAATTGTTCTCTCACAAATACATCTTTAATCAGTTCCACAGTGGTTACTTCAGCCCCTCCATCCACCTATCAAGGTAAATACACAGTTGAACCTGCAGTTCTGCATAACTGTCTTCTGGGATTTTCTTAACTCCTAAATTTCCTTCTATAACCTCAGGAGTTAATTCAAAATGTTTCAACAACACTGTTTTAACTTTATCATAATCAGCATAGTCTTCATTACTCTATTTTAGCAAATGCATAAAAATGTCTCCCCATAAGTAAGGGGTGTGAGATAAGTTGACCAGGAAGCCTTAGTCAATTTTAATTGGTCACATACTCTTTCAAATGTCCTTAAAATAAATCAAGGTCATCTCTCTTTAAGCTGAGGAACAATTTAGAATTAATTTTGGCTTCATGAGGCAAACTGACTCCACCATTACTCATAGTTTGCTGGCTGCGAGGGTCATCATCTCCTTCTCGTGGTGTTGTCTCTGGAGTTCATGCTGTCATTCTCTTTCTCTTCTTCACGTTCCTTCTCTCTGTCTTAGCTTCTTTTCTCTGTCTGCCAGTCTCTTTTCTTCAAGTTCTTTCTCTGCTTCCAGTCTTTTTCTTCCAGTTCTTTCTCTGCTTCCTGTCTTCTTGTCTCTGCTTCCATCTTTGGTTTGGCTTCCAATCTTTTGTTTCTGCATCCAACCTTCTTGTTTCTGCTTCAGCATCCAGTATTTTCACCTCCAGTGCCCTTTCTTGCAGCAACAGCTGCAGTCACAGTGCCTCAAGCTAGTTTGGGGGTCTGCTGCCTCAGTTCTGACTCACCCCCAGTGACTGTCTGCTTCAGATCATGTGCCAAGAGGGCAGCTATGAGGTCTGCCTTTTCTTGTGTTTTAGACCTTCAGGCTGAATCCCATTTCTGGCACCTTTCAAAAGCTGTGGCACAGTAAGTGAGTCATACTCTGTGGAGCTCATTCTCTACTGCTACGCTATACTGTGCAACAAAACAAATAAAACTGTTGTACAATGTCCCTTATATATCTGTTTTGCAACACTAAGGTAACTGTTCCACTTGCAAACTCTGTACCTCAGTGTGCTATGCAGTCCACTATCATCATTTCACCTCTGCCACCAATATGACAACCCACCTCTCCTCTGGGCTGAATCAACTTTTGAGAGTGTCTGTCCTCAGGTATTCGCTGCCACCAGCTGGATTCATCCAGCACCAACCTTCAAGTCTACAACTTGAATTATTAAATGTGCAATTGCACAAGTTAAAGTCTGGTAGTGTGTGTCTCTCTTGGGTGGCGGATGCTACACAGAGTTTACCTCAGCCAGTGGAAACCAAATATTACCTTAGGAAAAAGACATCACAGTCATAACTGTTGAGCAAATAAATAGCTTTTATTTAACAGAAAGTGCACTGAGCATTTACAGGATATATATTTACAACACAAGAGAATAACACTCATACAGGAAAAGTGAACAAATGTTGTTAAACAATAGATGGCAAAAAGAAAAGGCTTTTACTGTAATATGCTATCACTAAACTTACCCTTTCCTGTCCTTACAAGAGACACTGGACCCTGTTCTAACTGCCAGCTCCCACGGACATAGCTACAAGGGTAGGCTCCAACTTAAGTTTCCCTTCCAGCTTCCCAAAGCAGAGAGAGACCCTTCATTGTCTTTCAGCCTCTTATATATTCTCCTGGGAATAGGTAATGCCTATTCCCCTTTGAATGCACCAACCATCTAACATGTATGTATTTTATTGTCCCAATCAGACTGAACACCTATCAGTGACCAATTATATTTCCTTTTAAACCTTCAGTTTATATTTGAATGACCCAATCCGTTCAAACTGCCCTGTGTATTTGTCTGCCTCTTGTGTGGAGATGTCCATAAGATTTATGACCAGCTCTTATCTAGCAGCTAGGGGTACTGCAAATTCCAGCTTGTGGATGCTGCTGGATAGTGGATTTTAGCCTATGTGTGTTTTTTTTCCAAACTGCTAAAAAACACCAGCTAAAGAATCCAAACCATTAACTCTTTCTTTACCATTTCTGTCACACCTTGTGGTAAATCTATCAGTAAATCTGGTAATTGAGTCCCCAAGATATAAATTTAATCTGGCAATGTGTCTTGTCACGGGGTACTAGTCGCATTATTACAGATATTGATAAGTGCTTCCTGGGAGATGTTAGAAGTACTTCCTTTATTTTGGGAGAGGATGGGATTAGGCTGCCTTATATTGCTAATTTCACCTCTAGTGGTGGTGTGGACTTTGACTGAACATCGATAGTATGATTTAAAGGTACAATGGGGACAGGTGTTGGTGCTGTAGGTTGTTCCTTGTCTAAAATTGCATCACAGGGTCAAAATTGTTAGCTAAGGGTAGTATAAAACCTTCTGTGTCTGTGGATGGTAGGCTGTGGTGTGGATTTTCTGAATTCCATACAAGCTGCAGAGTTCATGGAACAGTTGTGACTCAAATGATGGTCCTTGATCAGTCAGGATTTTGGTTGTAAAATCATACAGTTGCAAGAAGTATTTAAGGAAAGTTGCCGTGGTACTTCTGGCAGTGAGATCTCTAACTGGTGTGGCTATGATGAACTTAGAATAATGATCCACCATAGTTAGGACATAATCAACCCCATTTCGCTAGGTTTGAGTTTTAAATGGTCCAGTGCGACCAAGTCTAGTGGAGCGTGACTAATGATTGGTAGGTTTTATTACTTCTCTTAAGTTGCAGGTTGGGCATTCTTCACACCATTTCTGAATCTGTCATTTCATACCTGCCCAATAAAATATTTTCCTTATGTTAGATTCTGTCTTTCTTCTTCTGAAGTGTCCACACTTGTGATAGGCTTCTAAGATTACTGGTGCATTCTCCTGTGGTACAATTATTTGTGTGATTTCACAGTGGGTGTGAGGATCTCTGCTTTGCCTCATTAACTTAGTCTTGTACAACCAACCTATTGTGGTGTCGCCACAATTTTATAAGTTCAGGGTCTGTATCTTTAAGTGTAGGCCCAAGACTTTGGTTATTTTCTAAGAGAGTTTTGATCTGCTGTATACGGAACTCTGGTTCTCAAGTTGGATCCACAGATTATTCTGTTCTGCTACATAAGTTGGGAATCAGATTTTGGCTGGTTTATAGTTACAAGACTAATTTGGCGTCATGCATGTACCATTTCTGCTGGAACTTGTAAAATGCAGGCATTTCCACATCCTCCAAGGTTGAATCATCATTTTCAGGTTCCATTTGCTGAAGTAATCTGGATAAGGCATTGGCATTGGCGTTACTCTTCCTGTTCAGTATTTCAGTCTGAACTGACAGTTGGACAGTCGTGAGGCCCATCTTTGTTCCAATGCCTCCAATCGGGTGGTATTGAGGTGAGCTAGAGGTTTATTATCGGTGTACACAGTGAAAGGTGTGATGGCCAGATAGTGTCAAAATTTCTCCATGACTGCCCATACTAGAGCCAAGAACTCTAGCTTAAAGGAACTATAGCATTCATCATTCCATTCTGAACCTTGTAGGCTGCGATTAGCATACTCAATTACTCTCTCCACTCCAGACTGTTCTTGTGCCAGCTGGACCTAGACCTTGATTACTGGCATCTGTGTACACGTTGAAAGGTTTGGTGTAGTCTGGGTAGGCCAGAACTGGAGCTTCTGTCAATGCTCATCATAAACTGTCAAAAGCGATCTGGTGTCTGGAGGTCCAAATGACTGGCTGATTCTTAGATGTGCATCCTCCTGTTGATCCACAAAGTAATTCATGAAGGGGAGCAGCTAATTGGCAACATTCTGAATTACCTGCGGCAGTATCCAGCAAATCTGAGAACTTTTATAACATCTCTCACCACAGTAGGCACAGGCCACTCTTTACAACTCGTAGTTTGTCTGGATCTGGCGACACTCCATTTGCCAAACAACATGTCCAAGATAATTAACCTGGGGTTTTAGAAGGTGACATTTGGACAGTTTGAGCTTTAATCTGTACTGGGTTAACACTTGAAGACTTCTTCCAGATGCTTCAAATGGTCCTTGTGGTTCTTTGAATAAAGACAATGTCATCCAGGTATAAGAGTAGTATGTCAAAGTTAAGGATCCTAGGCAGTGTTCCACAAGGCATTGAAAAGTACCAGGGATATTACAGAAGCTGAAGGGCATACGAGTGAATTCAAACAACCCCATTAGAGTGATGAATGCAGTCTTCGATATCTGCGGATGCAGTTGGCACTTGCCAGTTGCCACTGGTCAGATCCAAGGTGAAAATACAGCTGCCGATTGCAGTGTGGTGAGAGAATCTTTGATGTGAAGCAGAGGGTATGCATCCTTATGGGTGATTTTGTTAAGATTTTGGTAATCAACACAGAATCAGATTTTTCCATCCTTCTTCTTTACTAGCACCACTGGTGTGGCCCACAGACTGTGGCTTTCCTTGAATAACATTGGCCTCTCTCATTTCCTTGAGCATACCTTTTACCAGCTGGTACATGGCTGGTGGAAGTGGATGAAATCTCTCCTGGATAGGTGGGTGCTGATCGTGGGGATATAATGCTGAACCCTTGAGCCACTCCAAAGTCTAGTGGAGGCTTGCTGAAGGCTTGGTGGTGCTGAACCACTACTTTTCTGATGTCTTCTCTCTGGGCATCGGTGGTGTTGGACATGCCAATGTCAAGTTCTTTCAACCACTCTGGCAAATCTCTGCTTTCCAGGTCTAGCTGGCACGCTCTAGTTGATTTGGTCCTCTGGCTCTAGGACATCTTGGATATTGATGGCATGTAACTTGGCGTGGGTTGGTTCTTATAGAACTGCACTGCATGGTCTCCATAGTTGAGAACTCAGATGGGAATCCATCCCTTGCTGACTATTGCAATGCTGTGTGCGACAATAACAGGTTCTTCTTTAGCATCATGGTATGGTTCTACCAAGGCATCATAGTCTTGTCCTCTGGGACCTATTTTTCTTTGCACCATAGGGTGGTTTCAATTCCTGGATTTAATGCGATGGGATAGGAATCAGTCACTCTGACCTTCCCAATTTCTGTGTCCACATTGACGAAACACTGATGGCATTGTGACAGTTGGATGGTTTGCTGTAGCACTTGCTTGTCTGCTGTGGGTAGCTGCTTAGCACATTGACACAGAATATGAACAAGTTCTTCAAAATAATGTTGCAGTACATTCATTCCTAAAATGAGTGGAGGAAATTTGCTACTGTTGGCGTCACTGACTATTATACCTTATTGAGCTTGAATGTGACTTCTCAGTTGAACATCAGCCTCAATATATCCAAGGTATGGAACTTCAGTACCATTGCTAGCTATCAGCTGAATCCAGGATCATGGTGGAGGTTGTAAATCTTGAGGGTTCCAGTATCAATGGAAATATTTCACTGTAGGGCAGTCACTTGAGAACCTGTGTCCAATAATGAAGGAGGTCATGACCATTTACCTTCACTTTCACAGCCAGGAACTTTCTATCAAAAGGATTTGTCCTGTTTTTGAGGCTGGACCTGGTCCATTGCTCTCTGACAATCGATCCGCATTCCAGGAATTTTCTGTTTAAAGCTACAGCACTCAGGGTGACTTGTCCACATCATCTTTCCACATATCCTGCAATTCCACATCTTCGACAAATGGGTTTCCTGACCATCAAAATGATCATTCGGGCATCACCCTTCTCCTCATCTTGGTTGGGACATCATCTCCCTGGATCCTTGATTTCTTTCCAGTTGGTCACCTTTGGGTCCTGGTCTCCCAACTACTCTTAAGGTCCTCTCACCTCTTGACACACCTCTGTGACTTCCTAGTAAGGGCAGCAATTTGTTCAGTCCATTCAGTCTCAGATCCTGGACTAGGTCTGTGAAATGGAATCTCGTCTGGACCATCTGTGTATAGGCCTGTTCAGTACCTGAGTAACTACTCGGCTGAAATGGTCTTTCCAACCATGGTCCTGTGCCCATCGATTTTCTTGTCTCCACCCTCCGTGGGGTATTCTGGCCATGCAACACCAGGGAAAATCATCTGTTGCTGGCACCGGCAGCCTCTTTTCCTGCCTGGCTTGGGCCAAGAATGCAGATTGCCACTTTCTTAAAGTTCAAGAAGGGGGATCTGGATCCTGCAGATGAAGCAGTCATAATTCTCTCCAAAGAGCTTCACTATGAAATCCATCAATGAACCTTTCCTTGAGGGTCCTGTCTGGGTCTCACACTTCTCGGGATCCACCCTCACTATGGCTCAGAGCACTTCTTGCAGACTTAAGGCATACTCCTCAGTGTTTCTCAAGGCTTCTGCATTCGAGAGAAGAGCCTCATCTTTAATTCTGACATGGTCTAGGTATCAAAGGTGTCTCATAACCTGTTGAAAATCCATTCTGCAGTCACCTTCTCTCCCTTGGGCCATGACTGCACTTCCCGTTGGGCAGCTCCTTTTAACTGTCCCAATAGGATCTCTACTCCTGATGCTCTGGAACATGGTAGAGTTGAAACATTGACTGCATCTTGGCTCTAAATTATCCTAAATGACTGGAGTCTTCACCACCTGACTCCCGTGTAGCTGGGAAGCCATGGCTCTCAAAGTAGCAGGCATGGTCAATGGGGAAGGTTGCATCCTTCCTGGGCCTTCTCCTTCTCCTCTGTCCATCTCACTACTACTTCTAGCTCTGAAAGTATCTGGACTTTAATCCTTCTCGACTTTGGACTCTTTGGAGAACACTCGCCCTGCTCGCTGCACCAAATGTTATGTGGTTCCCTGATGGTAGTGTGTGTGCTGGATCCACTAGGATAAAAGGTGACTAAAGCAACAGTATCGTGATGACCAAATAAATCTCAAATAATTTATCAACACCAGTGCTGCACCCTGCAGGAGGAATGGCAGGAGAACACTTCAGGTTCCCAAGAGGTGGATGTTGTCACCTGACAAGAGAGATGGGAGCTGGAAGTAAGTTTCAAATGCTTGACAGGCTTTATTCTTCAAACAAGGGAAGGAAGACACGGTCACAGGGAAGAGAGGGGCTATTATCTCTAATCTTTAGTACAAGGAGAACTGTAAGGTAAAACCAGATGTAACAGTTATGCTATAAGAGTGCCTCTAACTCTAAAGTCCCTGTAAGAGGGTGACTCTATGGCAAAAACTAGCAAATTGGCAAACTGGCTGTAACAGCTACACTATAAAAGTGTCCTGTGCAAATCCTTATAATGCACACCTAAGGTGCACCTCTAACAAAGGCCTACTACCTGAGAGTACTCCATACTACGAAACTGTACAAATATACTATAACAAAATTCTAGATATGTTGTTAATAGCAGTTCATGCATGATCAATACTTTCTCTGGCATCAGGAAGAGAACAGGACCAAAGAAACTTCGTAACAGGGAACAAGTTGACTGGCTGGGCAGCGTGACTGGGGACCTATTGAAAAATTAGAGAAACTCGAGAGGGTTTCTAAACAGACCATGAGTTCCTTGGCCACCCACCTCCTCCTGGGTTGCCAGAATTTAAGAACGAACACTAAGATTTCTTCAGCTAAAAACCCTCCACGGAACTGAAGCACAAAGGTTCCAGCCACTGTCTGCTGGTGGACAGCCGGATTGAGATGACAAATACAGTGGCTACCCTGCCACAGCCTGCTTCTGGACTACCAGGTACAGATGATGCAGGACACACCTGCCACAGCCTGCTGGTGGACTGCTGGGTAAAGAGATGCAGAACACCCTGCCACAGCCTGCTGGTTGACTGTTGGGTAAAGAAGATGCAGAACATCCTGCCACAGCCTGCTGGTGGACTGCAGGGTAATGATACAGAACACCCTGCCGCAGCCCACTGGTGGACTGTCAGGTAAAGAAGATGATGCAGAAAACCCTGCCACAGCCCGCTGGTGGACTGTCGAGGTAATAAAAATGATGCAGAACATCCTGCCACAGCCCACTGGTGGGCTGCGGATAAAAAGATGCAGAACACCCAGTCACAACCTGCTGGTGGACTGCTGGAAAGAAGAAGATGATTGGAGAACCCCATGGAAATCAGGAATCAGGATGAAGAAGTCTCCAGACATTGGGGAATGACAGAGTTCTGGAAACCAAGGCTGGCTGAGCCAGGACTGGCGTAAAACAATAAACAGGACATTGACTTGGGTAACTGGAACAGAAGATCTGGATGGCACTCTGGTGCAGGCGACAGAACAAAGAAAACAGATGGCAGGATCTGCACAGGGCCAGAAGCGGTACACTGGGGACTGTTAGAGGAAAATAATAAACATGACTTATAAAAGTGCGGCTATGAATATGACTCTTGAGGAGTACTGCTGCACGGATTCTGGAGCGCACTTGTGGAATACCTCTTGGAGGGTTACTGAGGACTGATTTGGAAACACACTGGTGAAACACGCTAGACAAGATGCTGGCACAATGCAATTAAAATCACAGTTCCAACAGTTTTGCTCCATATTGCAGTTCCAACAGTAGTGGGCAAATGTACAGTCTCTGAATGTCCAGCCCACAACAATGAGGAAACATCCAGTAATTCCTCCTGATGGCTACTTAACTGAAGTGGGACCCTTTTAACCGAATTGGACTTCCCAAAGCTGGGGACCCTTTAAACAGTAATGGGCCTAGTTGCCCTTTTAAGCTCTGGTGGCTACTGCAGCTCAGCCCTTTTAACACCAGTGGGTCTATGTGGCTGGGCCCTTAAAATATATTTGGACCTTATTGGCTTGGCCCCTTTAACACCTGTGGGCCCCTGCTCTTTCCCGTTATCTCAACACCCTGCCAGGTGCCTGTACTGGTAAACTCCCCTTTATGCAGATGACGCTGTTATCTTTGCTTCTGACCGTAACCCCACCACCCTCCAAGATTCCCGCAATTATCCTATAAAGACGTGGAAGCCTGGTTTAAGAACATAGACTGGTTATCAATCTTAAAAGACCAAATATATGATCTTCTCCCACCCCCAAACAAAGTTAGTAATTTCCAACTTCAAGTCTTCGCCAGCTCTATGTTCCCACTCGAACAAGTTTACACATACAAATACCTTGGGATAACCTTTGACCCTGCCCTCACGTTCCATTCCCATATCTCCGCCTTAGCCTCCACCACCAATATTAGGTTGGGAATCCTTTACCGCCACAAACACTGTCTCTCCCCGATGCCCTCCGACTCGCAGTTATGTCCTCCATTCTGTCACTTGTTGACTATGGCTTACCAGTCTACAGGGCTGCTGACCAGACCTCGCTAACAAAATCCACCTCACCTTAAATAAGGCCTGTCGACTAATCTTAGGTGCTCCCAGACTTACACATACCTGCCATCTTTATTCCCAGGCAATCTGCTCAATCTTGACGAATGTCTTAGGTATCAAACCTGCATCCTTACAAAAAAACTCTCCTTGGGCTCTCTCCTCCTGGTTTGACTGCCGTTATCCACCATGTAAACTCACTAGCTTCAACACGGTCCTCCTGTAAAACCAAGTTGAAGGTACCTAGGGCAGGACCTCTCATGAACAACGGGCTTTCCTCTACCATGCCCCTTCTTGGTACAATTCCCTCCTGCCAGTATCTCAGACACCCCTACAACCTCTTGCTTTAAAACTACCCTCCGGAACCAACTTTTCACTACTCGTAGCTGTTGCTGTTTCTAAGCTATCTTACTCACTCTCTGACAAAGCCCCTGTTGGCTGCTCAAATCCTCTAACTTCTCTACCTTAGTTCCTGCTACCTCCTGTTGACTCCGCTAAAACACACTGTATTGATATCCTATGTTTTTACTGATGTTCTAGTTATTTCCCTGAACAATGTTAACTTCACCAATCCTGTATGTTGTAAATTGTTGATCTCATTTGTCGTCCTGTATCCTCAAAAAAACTGTACACTGTTTCTCTGTACCAAGTTGTTATCACTGTATTGTTCTCTCTGTGACGAGGTACTTTGTAAATGAGCCTCTGGCTCAAAGGTTGTAAACTGATGCTTAATAAATAAAATAAACATTAAAATATGTGGCTGCACCTTTAAAACTTGTGGGACTATATGGCTGGGCCCTTTAAATACCTTTAGGCCTTACTGGCTGGGCTCCTTTAACGCCTGTGGTCCTATGTGGCCAGTTCCTTTAACAGCTGTGGGCCTATGTGGCTGGGCCCTTCAAATACCGTTCGGCCTTATTGGCTGGGAACACCTTTGGGCCTTATTGGCTGGGAATACCTTTGGGTCTTATTGGCTGGGAACACCTTTGAGCCTTATTGGTTGGCCCCTTTAACTCCTGTGGGCCTATGTGGCTGGGCCTTTAACACTTGTGGGCCTATATAGCTGAGCCTTTAAATATCTTTGGGCCTTATTGGTTTGGCCCTTTGACACCTTTGGGCCTTATTGGCTGGGCTCCTTTAACACCTGTTGGCCTATATGGCAGGCCCTTTAAATATCTTTGGGCTTATATGGCTGGTCCCACTAACAATTGTGGGCCTGTGTGGCTGGGCCCTTTAACAACTGGCTTGGATGTCCTCTTCAATAACTCGGGCCTGGTTGCCCTTTAAAACTCTTTTGAGTCTTGTTGCCCCCCTTAAATAGCTGCTAGGCCTGCCCAAGGCCTAACTGTCAGTCTCTTCGACCACCCCTCCTCCGCTCTGCCACATCTTAAATAAATAAACACTTCCTCTTCTGGGTCTGCGGGCTGGGACCTTTCGCTGGGCATTGCCACACCCTGAATATCAGTTTATGCAAATCTGGCTCCTATGCCCACCCATGTCTCTTCATGCCTAGAGCCTTTTATTTAAAAATAAAATAAACTTTTATTCAGTTCTGGCAGTCAGCACACTGCTAGCGTGCTGCCGCTGACTCACTGCCCGACCGGGGTGAAGAAGCAGGAATCGGGAGGTGGGAGGTGTTGCTGGAAAGGGAGGGCCTGCAGGGAGAAACCAGTCAACAGGGGACTTTGCAGGCTTCCGATGCTACTCGACGGCTCTTCTTGGGACAGAGGATGCAGCACAGCTGCAGATGCCGACAAGAGACAGGTACTGAACTTTTACATTTTAAAATAACAAAGCAGGGCACTAAGCCCTTTTCGGTGGATGGCGGGACATTTCTTTTACTTTTCTGTCGCTCGACAGCACTTCAGACCACATGGCTTAGCAGGCAGGCAGTCTTCAGTGACTGGAGGCAGCAGAGGCACACAGAAAAGCCCTCAGGGACAACTTCAACCCTCCTGGCAAGCTCTTCTCATCCCTCCATGCTTTCTGTGTCCTCTCTCCTCCACAGTCACCATGATTCTCCCAACAGCTTAATTTTTCAAACCCTAACACTCTGGTTTTCATTCTGGAAGGCAGGTCATGTGCAACTCAGCATGGCATTCGAACTACCCAGCCTGGCATTCCATCCAGAGCCACTTTACATACATATGCCACGTGCTGGTATAGGATACTAACATACTAACATACTAAAATGCCAGCAGAATGGCCTAATGGTCTTTCAAGTCTGCTCGATTGGTCAGCCCCACCCTGGGTGCTGACCTTGCTGCCCTCCTCGCCTTCTCTGGCTTCTCCTTCCCAGTTCCGGATATTCTTGCTGCATTGGATTTTGCTTCCAGAACCCTTCCCTGTACCTGTCCCAGCCCTCTTGAACCCCTCCACCATCTCTGCCTCCACCAGCCCCTAGGCAGTGCATTCCATGGCTCCACCACCCTCTCAGTGAAGTAGCACCTCCTCCTTTCTCCCTGAATCTTCCCCTCCAGCTTCCAGCCATGCCCTCTAGTGGCCCCTCCTCCTTCCTTGAAGCACCCTGACTGTTCCTCCCTATTTACCCTCTTCATGTACTTGAAGACCTCTATCATGTCCCCTGGTCCCTTCTCTCTTCCAATGTGTACATATTTAGCTCTTGAGCCTCTCCTCATAGGTCCTGTCCCCAAGCCCCAAATCATTTTGTTGCCCTTCTCTGGACCCTCTCCAGGAGTTTAATGTCCCTCTTTAAGTGTGGCCTCCAAAACTGCACGCAGTACTCAAGGTGTGGCCTCACCAAGCAGTTATACAGAGGGAGCATCACTTCCTCCTTCTGGAGGTGATCCCCTAGTGATGAATCCCAGCATCCTGTTGGCCTTGGCTGCTGCCCTCCCACAAGTCTCCAGTTGTTCATTTTGACATCCACCACCACCCCAGGTCCCTCTCAGACATCGAGACTTTGTAGCATTCCCCCAGGGTGTACGCTGGCTCGGGTTTCTGCCCCCAGGTGGAGTACCTTGCATTTCCTGCATTGAACCTCAGCTTCCACTTTCTAGACCATCTTTCCAGAGCCTCCAGGTCCCCTGTAGGGACACCCTCCCTCCTCCCCATCCACCACCGCCCTCAGTTTCAGTCATCCACAAAGAGACTCATCTCACTCCTGATTCCTGTCCTTATGTCAGAGACGTGAGGCGTTGAACAGGAGGGGCCCAAGGACTGATCCCTGTGGGACCCCACTAATGACTCACTTTGGGGATGAGACTATCCTGCCAACTCGACCCTCTGGGTCCGGTCCTGGAGCCAATTGCCTATCCATCTGATCATCTGGTTCCCCACCCCCATTTCTCCCAGCTTATCCAACAGGCCCATGTGAGGAACAGGAGTCAAATGCCTTGCTGAAGTCTAGAAAGAGGATGTCCACTGGTCTACCAAGGTCCAAGGCACTCGTCACCCAGTCATAGAACTTCACAAGGTTTGTCTGACACTGTTTCCTCGAGATGAATCCATGCTGTCTATCGTCCAAGCACCCTGACTTTTCCAGGTCTCTCCTAGCCCTAGGATGCTAAACTTTTGCATTTCTGGCTATTTATATTATTTTTAAAATGTGTTTGAGATGGCTGTATCTGAAGCTTGGGACACCTGGGCATTTCTGGGGCACCTTTTACTTTCTCTCTGTTGTGCCCCAACTTTTAGGCACTACATTTGTATTACGGGATCCCCATGAAAATTAAATATTTAATCTCATGGGATCATTCCTCATCCGTATAATGCAAATTTCAAAGAATTGCATGAATATATATATATATATATATCGATATATACTGTATATATATATATATATATAGAGATAGATAGATATATACAGGGCCTGGCTTTTCTCCTGAGACAGGAAGCAACTGTCTCATTGCCTGGTTATCACTGCAGCTCTGTAAATGATCTTCAACCACCCGGCATAAGGCTGTGCCCTTGTCTCAGTCAGAAAGCAAGTCCTTATTATAGAGCTGCAAGATACAGCATCCCTAGCAGAGGTCTATTTGCAATCTCCGATAACCTCCCCATACAGATAATTTATCTATCACTCCGCCTCGGCACACCTCCACTGTGCACTGTCCTTGCAGGCTGGTTGCTAGGATACACATAAAAGACCTTGGGTACGGACTAAGGAATCACCAGAAAATCCAAATTTTCCAAGGCACATTGATCCCTGTATCATCTCTCACTCTGGGAAACATGCATCTCTTCTAAAACAGCCTAACAGTTGTCTGTGTCCTTATAAGAAAAACTACTAGAACTTTCCTCCTTTGAGCAGCTTGTGTTTCCAAAGATTAATGACTATGTTATTTAGGGCTTCTAACAGTGCTGTCACCAACTCAGAAGAAATGCTGTTTGATGGGGTCTGCGTGGCATTTCTTTCACAGGCACTGTAGTGGGGGAGGGGACCACCTGCTAATGGTTTGAGAAATCTGAGTTTGAATCCTCCTGCTGAGTGCTGGGGTACTATGCTAAGGTACAAGACTACAGACAGCAGTGGTGAAGAAACTGCAGTAATTCTTTGATACCATTTAGATTTATGGGGCACTTTTTATCGTGCTGCATCTCAAAGTGTTTTACAAAGCATTAAATACAGTGTACTGATTGCATATAGGCAAATGCAATACTTATAGTTATCATACATCAGCAGAATAGTATCTCGGCACTCAACAGCATTATTTATTTATTAGCTTTTGTTTACGGGTAAGTGCACCAGGCACAAATTCATTTCATTCATTCGTTCATTTATTAGTTTTACCAGGAAAGTGGATTTTAGCCATGCCTGGGAAGGGAATTACAAAAGATACAGAAAACAATAACAAACATTTTTTTTATTTTTTTATTTTTATTTTAGTGTTTGTTGACCAGGTAAGTGCACTAGACAACTTATACCTATTTTTAGGCACAACCCAGGGAGGGAGACAGATGAAAGCCAACAGGTCTTGCACAAGATTAAGCTGTTGGTGTATTTTTAGTGAATTGTTTCTTACATCTGATCATACTAACAATTAAAAATAAACTTCATTCATTCTTACAATAATAAAATCATCATAAAAATCATACAATATGTACAATAGCACACTTAATCAAGGTTACCTGTAATGTAAATAGCATCATGTAACCCTGGCACATTTACAACTGGAGGCACTGTCCAAGAAATTCTCCAGAGATCTTTTAAAACACCTCTTTTTGTATGTCCAATTTGAACTGAGGTTATTTATTTATTAATTTGGGCCATAATTAGTCAAAGAGTGCTCAGCAATTTTAATACTTATTTTTGTTCTGTAAGTAATTTAGTTGTGACTCCCTAAGTGCTCTTACAGAGTTGTGCATTGTGAACATACTGACAGGGCAGAGGGAGTTTGTGCATGAAATAATTTATGCAAAAACAAATGAACTGTCTTCATAATTCTCTGTCTCTTGGGGTAAGGTCCTAAAAGTGGAATGCAGATTACAGTGATGTTCCTTTTATCAGAACATCCAATTGCAAACCTCACAATATTATTAAAAGTTACTGTATATTTATTGTACAAATTATCAGGAGCATTCATTGGTAAAATACTATTATATTCTAGTGCTGGTAGTAATACATGATGTGCTATTGCCTATTTTGCCTCTGCTGTTAAACAATTAACTTTTCTATATAAGAAACCCAATTTGTTGTCTACTTTTTGTGTTACTTTTCATATCGTTCATTTAAGGTCAGTCCACTAGCCAAGTTTACCCCAAATAATTAAATACCCCACTTTGTCCAACTTTACTCCATTTTCTCCAGTTATAGACAAGGAGTTACCGTCTAGTCTATGTTTAACTCCAAGTAACATTATGACCGCTTTTTCTCATTTAACAGTACTCTGTTTTTCACAAACCACTTTTGCAAGCCATTATATAGGGGTTGTAGTTTAGATTCAGGTCCACTCCGTTCTTGCTCCACAATCAATTACCATATCATCTGTATCGTAATAACTGATGCATCAATACAAACATTTGGCAAGTCATTTATGAAAACAGAGAACAGGGGTGGACCTAGAACCGAACCTTAGGAACCCCAGTGTAAACAACCCTCAGAGTAGATGTCTCTAGACCCACCTTTACTCGTTGCTTTCTGTCCTGCAAATAATGTTCAGACCATGGGATGGCATACTCTCTTAGCCCCAGATGCTTCAATTTAGAGATCAGAATAGGGTGGTTCACCAGGTCGAAGGCCTTGGTTGGGTCAACAAAAATCCCTCCTGTTAATAAACCTTTGTCCATATTATCATAGATCTCACTAGTTAACCTGACCAAGGCCATCAACATGCTGTAGACTCTTCTGAACCCATACTGATTTTCATTTAGTAATTGATTCTTCTCTAAATAATCTGTTAATTGTTTAGCTACTATTTTCTCAAGTATTTTTGCTAATGCTGGTAATACAGAAATGTGTCTGTAATTTGTAATCTGATATTTATCCCTGATTTAAAAATAGATGAAATTATAGCAGTTTTCCATATGTCTGGAATCTTATTTGTACATAATGAATGATTATACGAATAAGTCATTGGTTTGGTCAATGGCCCAGCAGCTGCTCTTAGTATCCTTAGAGGTATTTCATCAGCCCTGTCTTTTATTCTCATTAAGGAGGCTAATAAATTGAATACCTCCTTTTAATGTATGTTCATAAAAGCAAATGTTCGATGATTGCCAGTTTTAGTCTGAGATAATATACTGTATCAGTTACATCTTTATTCAAATCAGCTTTTTGATAATTCACATCCGTTTGTTTCTTGTATTGATTCATGTCTGTAAAAAATTCATAAAATCTATTTGCTACCATATAATCAGTATCTAATGTTGCATTATCATTGTTAATTTTTTCAATCTTACTTTTATTCATAGTAGTGCACAAGTCTTCAAAGGAATCCCCAAACTTTTGGGGCTCAGTAAGTTTTTAATTGTTCCTCTTTAAAGAATTGTTGCTTTGTTTTTTTTACTTTCTGTTTTACACACATTTCTACTATGTCGATAATTATTTAAATCAGACTGGGGCCCAGTTTTCTTATATTGTTTCCATAGAATCTGTCTTGATTTAAATAGATCCAATAAATTTAGTTTTCACCCTAAACTTTTTAGGTGCTAATTTGATAACAATGTTTAAAAGTTGAACAGTAAAGTAGCTTGTAGCTTCATTTATATCAGTAGGACAGAATAATGGGGACCAGGCAATTTACATACTTCCCTCAGAATTGTTTCTTTTGTTAAATTTTGTAAGACCAAGTTTTTCTGATTTGAACCCTTTTCAGTGGATATTTTATCTTTTCCTAATTAAAATATAGGCAAATGATCAGAAATGGTATCACTGAAGACACCTGGGCCCAGATATTCAAAGCTTTGCGCAGTGCATAAACCATTTGCACAGGTTTAGTGTGGGATTAGCTGGTCCACAATATTCAAAAGGCCAAATAGCTCATGCAAACCGCATTAGCGCTGGGCAAACATAATATATGCAAGGGGAAAACTGAACATGAATACAGGTGCAAATGCTATATTCAACTACTAGTGCTGCTCAAAGTGGTTTCGCATTGACTTAGCGTGACTCTGCGCCATTCAAATTACCACCCAGGAAAAGCTGGTCTTAACCCTGGGCAATCCAGCTTTGTGCAACATTGTGGCCTTATGCGGCATTAGCATGACTTTAGTGTGTGCATGACCCTAACATATGACCATGACACATAGTAAAACCAGACATGGAGGAAACATGCTGGGCACTGATGGCACCACAATGATGCCAACATCTGCTAAAAGTCCCAGCCATGCCAGGCAGTAGGTGGTGACCTGGCCTCCAGGGGACACCGTGGTAGTGTGGCCATACAGCACACACCTGCAGACCATGTCCGTGGTGACCAACAGATGCTAGCACACACATGCTGCACCATGGGCATGGTGGGTGTTGAGGGAGGGTGTATGGGTGGCCAGGCCTCACCACAGACTGGGTGAGGGCCACAAGGCTGGGACACAGCATGCAGTGCACATGGGCCAGTATTGGGAATACCTAATACCAGTGTGCCTGTCCCACCGCATATGCCCCCTAGTCACATACCGCTAGCTGTACAAACACCACAGCACACACAGCCGACCATGTATCGTCACTCTGGGCATCCCGTGCCAGAGGTGCAGCATCTGTGGGTCACATAACAGTGTAACAGTACTGTCCACTGTCAGTAAACACCTGCAAGTTGGGCTTGTCACTGTGTAAAGTGCAGTGATCATCACTACCCTACACACCATAGGCATTGCTGTGTCCCTCACACTACAGGCTCCCTTGCTACTGTGTGTCTGCTGTGCACTGTAGCATGATCTACATTGTGACAGTTGCATGCACCACCACCACCACCTGTGCCTATGCTGTGTTGTTCCCCGGGTACAAAATGCTATGCTTTACTGTATACATGTAGTCTGCAGCTACCATCATGCATTGTCAGACTGGCCTACAGATGGAGCTGTGGGCAGACCTGGCTGGCCCCTGTACTTCCAGACTGACCTACAGGTGGAGCTGTGGGACCCTGCAGTAATGCTGGGCAACTGCATGCAAATCAGGGCATAATGAGATGCTAATCAGGCTGTTTGCCCAGAGACTACCTAAGTAGGCTCATTTGCATGTCATGTTTGAATATGGCAAAGTTTAGCACTGGCAAACGTGTTTGCTCTGGGCAAACAGCTTACCTCCATGCTAAGCCCACGCAAATGTGTTGGCGTGGCACTAACAGTTCAGGAATATTACACAGTTTTGCACACTGTACTTTCACATGTGGTGCTGTTTGCAGCTGTACTGGGTCTACATTTGCTGGCATGAACACTGGCCACATAGTTCACCTCTACTTACGTTCACATTGCTGTGCACTGTGTTGTTGTTGTAGTTTGCACTTCTTGGTTGCTATATTCAGAGCTGTCTTATTCCAGGGCTACGTTTGCCCTGCACTCCCAGCCCAGTTTGCCCAACCGAATTCCTATGCTATATTCAGAGGCTGTTTTCCCTGGGCTATTCCTTTTGACTATAGTTGGTTCTCCGGCTACATTAGCCCACTGAGCAGTGCTAATTTAGCCCCGGCAAAGTTTTGAAATATCTGGGCCCTGATGTTTTTACATAATCTGGTCTATTTACCAAAATTCAATCAATTAAAGTCTCACCTGTCACTGTTTTATAATTGTTTCTAGTATTTGAATTTATTATTTGATGGTACCCTTTAGCTACAATGGCATTCTTTTATTTTTCAGTTTATTTTGGGTTTGTCCAATCTAAATTAAAATATCCTAATATAAGATGCTCCTTGTTTTGATGTAAGATAAATATTGCCTATTTTCAGGCATGATCCGGGAGAGTACAGGATACAGAGAAAACAAACATGGTGCAAGAACTTACAGTTCATACAGTAACATCATGTATTCCCCATGGGAGACATAGTACACAGCCAGAAAACAATCCACGTAGGGAAGTATAACAATAGGACAAATACTATACAGGAACTACTTTAACTTATCTATGAGGAAATGTGAGTCTGGGTTTATGCCCTGCACTTTCTCCCTCCCTCTTTCCCCATTTTACATCCTGTCTGCCACTCTCCAGTTGGAGTTGCCACAGCTGCACCATTCCTATGGCCTGTAAGGGTGGGTGAGTGACTGTTAATTTACAGTTGATGCCAGTGCTGCTCATGGGTCAGCCAGTGGGGTACATAAATAATGAGGTGCCTCTTTCTTTCCTCCCACTTCTAGAGCCAAGCACCTTACTTCCACAATATATTCTGATCACAGCTAGAATCAGCGTTGGATTCTGGGACTCAAGCACAAATGTACCCGACCCCAATTTCATTGGGAGCTATACTGTCAAGGCTCTTACAATTGCACATCAAAGCCCTGCTGCCAACGATGGAGCTGATGCATCAACTCTCCCAACTAGATTAGGATTTTCCTGCTCATTGCCTCGCCTGACCTGGATATGAAGACGCAACAGCACAGAACTGGTTTTGGCTGGAATTGCTAGACAACTGTAGAGATTTATGTAAATAAATACATTTGAGGAAAATCATATTTGGACTACAAACTGATAGTCATTTCCATCACCTCTAACCTGTGCTGGCATGGTGACAGGATCAGAAGATGATTGGGTGATCAATCAGACTCAGATCACCTGTGGGAGAAAGTCCAAGGGCTCCTGGACTAATGAATGACTTAACTAATTCAAGCATCTTTGCAGCCACCAATACTACATTGAGTGACAAGTCTCCAGAACTGCCTCACGGTGATTGACAGCTTGCACAACCAATAGGGAACTTCTGTACCCTTGTGAACAGTAGGGGCTGTCCACACCCAAATCAGTCCTAGTTCGACTACTGAATGGATTGGTGCCTGAGTGCTGTTGAGAGAGCTAGTGTACACTGCAGCGTGATGCAGTGCTCCCAGATCAGGCAAAGCATTTTCCTGTAGTGCACCCAAATTTTCCCTGTAAAACTGGGATGAACTTCCTGTACATTTTCCTGTACGCACAAATCAATGTAAGTATGCAATTAGTGTCATTATGCCAGTCAATAAAATCACTAGGACAAATGTTCAAGCTGTTTTATGTTCTTATTTATTTTAAATATAAAAATCACCTACAACGTATCACATAACAACTCTACAACTATAAGAACTTTATATGTAACAATACAATACCATCTTGAGATTCTGGGGACCATCATGCACTGTTCTCAGGGTTCACATGTCTCCAGAACCTCCTGAAGGTATCATAACCTTGTAATAATACAGTCCCTTATACAGTATTCTATTTATAGTATGAAATGCCTTAACTTCAAATTTACCCCTTAATCACAGACTGATACATTTTGTGCTCTGCTCACAATGCTTGAAATGGGCATAGGGATGCACAAAATGCCCATACCCTACCCTTGCCCCTGCACCCGGGACAGGTGCACCCATACTGGCATTCACCAATGCTGACCACCTATCCATGGCTCCTCCCCAATGCACAGAACTCTGCAGGGTGACCGGGAGGAGTTGTCCCAGGCAGACATCAATGGGATGCCCCCTGTGACTCATAGTAGATTTCACACATAGGTGGCATGGGTCTGGGGCTGTGCATGCCGATAGCATGCACTGGACCAGCAGCACCCTCCAGTCCCAGTGCTGCCTCACATAAACTTTCTGGATGCTCAACCATCCAGCTGCCCCTGCCGCCTCCTGCTACCCAGCAGTTAGGAGCAGCACAGTGTGCACTGTCTTGGTCCCCAGTGACTGAATACCTGTGTTCATGGGGGCATGCTGTGGGTTATGGCAGGGTCTCCTGGTGTATCCTGCACCACCCTCTGCATCCATGCAGCCAGCACTACATGGGTTAGTGAATACACGTAGTGCTGGCACACCCTGGAACATCCCCATTGTGGAGCTGTCTGCAGACATTGGGGATCGGTGCAGGGTCTGCATATGCCCCTTGTGCATGCCATGCGAGTGGCACAGGGGTGTGGAGTAGCTTATCACCCCAGACATGCGTGCATAGACACTGCACACCAGTCGTGCATTGGGCCTACAGCTCTGTGTACCTGTAGTGCTCCATTGATAAACATTGTTTCAGTGTATTGTTGTGTTTTCATTGGCATGCTTAAGCACCCCTCAACACACACACACACACTCCACCACACACACACACACACACACACACAGCTTTGTGCACTGACCTCTCAGAGGTAAAAACAAATATTCCTTTTTTTCATTTATTTTACTAAGCTTAGGCCAGACCAGGGTCTATGGGTCCCTTCTGATCTCACACATATAACTCATAACTTCTGCTTATCTTGATGAAGACACCCCATACCTCTCCAGGCTCACAATTAAATAGAAAAACTTTCTAATGTTTTTCAAATAACCTCAACCTCTAGGCTGGTCAGAAGAAATGCTGCCTTAGTGATCTTTTAAAAACAACTCTGCTCTGTGCACCAAATAAGCCAAGTAGCACTTAAGCACTCTTTGTGTCCCCATCACCCTTTAAAGCCCACCATCGAGTCTCTTGTCTGGCTCGCTTTTTGCACTTCATGTGTTTAAAATAGACAAATTTACCAAAACAGAAGGTTTGTTTGCCTTGGTGGTTTGGGCGCTGCTTCCCTCAAACAACACTTTAGCACTCTTTCTGCCCCCAAAGCATATCGTCATCAAGTGGTCAGTCTTTGTCTGACTAATTTTGCACTTAAAATGAGTTTAAAATAGACTAACCTGAGGCTGCCCACATGAAAGGCTAGTTTACCTATAATGGCTTAGGCTCTCTGCCAGTCCAGAACAGTGGCATTTGAGATGCAGCTCGGCTGACTCAACAGTGTTGCTGTTTTGAGTGGGGCCACATGGCAGGTGTTTGGATCATGCAGCAGCTCACTGGTTCTTGATCATAAGATCTGAATTCATCCTCAGAAAGATGCACTGCCAACACATTATCTTACTACTCCAGAGAAACACAGGCTGCAAATAGACCACCAGAATTGCTTAGTGTAGCAAAGTCAGCAAACTGAGCACCAGTTGGAGGGCTCTGTCTGGATCTTGGCAGCCATGAGATTCATAGTGGGCATTTTCCCATAGTGTTTGTCCATTTCCCATATATTTTAAAATAAAAGATTTCCTTCCCGTATCCCATTTTGTAGTAAAATCTCTTAAAATACAGGAATCCTATAGATCTGGGAGGACTGTCACAGAGACAGACTGTGCAGCTGCCAGAGATCAAGGGAACCAGAATTCCTGCTAGTGCTGGGAAAGAAAAAGTAATCATGTGCTATGCACCAGATGAAAACTAAGCTGTGTGTTACAGTTGGAGACTCACCTGAAACCACCTAGCTGGTACACAGTAGGTACTGATTATCACCATCTATAAGAAATGGATGCCAAGATATGCTGGGTGGGACAGACTGACTCAGAGATTTATAGGAGGAGATGCCTTGAAGTGGACACTGCTACCGACTGCTGGAGCAAGCAGAGACCTGACTTGCATCTTATGGACTTCAGGTACCCACTGACACTGACCGCCAGGGATTCAGTTAATTTATTTTTAGTGAGAGTCTAATACTTCTATGAGTCAATATCTGGAAGTCATTCCAATTTTTTGAGGTCAAAATACTTCCCAGATCCCACAATTTGGAAGCCAGGATTCTAGGAAGGATCAATTTATGGATGGTATTATAAACATTAGTGGTAAAATACAATGTCTTTTGGAAAAGAAAACATTATTTCTTGGCCTCTGTGCCTTTGTTATTGAAGGCATCCCTTTTGTTTTTCACATTTGGAAGTCAGTGACTTTCTTCCCTTTATTTTGGAAGTTGTTGTCTTATTTATGGAAGACAAATACTTCCAAAATAGCATTAACTGAAGCCCTGTTGACCACTGTCATAAATGGGAAAGAGAGACAGAGAGTGGGACACCAGCCAAAGAGGGATTCCTGCAAATTGAACCATCACCCCTGCACTGTGAGTTAAACCCTTGGTCTGGCAAACTGGGAGTAAACTCAGGGCTTGCTCTGCAACAATACTCTGTATCAAAATTGGGAAGCACTTGATAGACTAGATCATCCAGCTAGGGTTTATAAATATAACAGGGGCCCTGGTTTTCCTCATGAGATTTGAAGAGCATCTAAGTTTGGGGATTTATTACTGCAAAGCACTGCTACTTTTTTAAGTTCACCACCAGCTACCACATGCAACACCATTAAGCCTATACCATTTCCTTGGCTGGGTACCCAGGAAAACACAGAACTCCCTAGTTTATTTATTAATTTATTAGTTTTCGGATACACCTTTGAGCCAGAGGCTCATTTACAGAGTTCCATGTCATGATATATTAAACAGGAGTATAGGATACAGAGCATATAGCACGAGTACAATGAAAAACAATAAACAATAAAGTCAATATAAACTGAATAACATAGGAGGAAATGGATACAGTGATCAATATGTACAGTGAAGTACACAATTGGGTTAACATTGTACAAGTGATTTATAGCCAGTACTTGTTGTATAAAACAGAACCTTTGTCTAAGTGCAAGGCGATAGGGCAACAGAAAATCTCGAATTGATGAGAGGAAAGTGCAGGCAGAGCAGGGTTCTGGGAGTATGAGAGGAGTAGGTTCATATTGCCATGAGAAAGGGGAGAGGAGGGAGAGGTGGATGAGAAGGATACATGGTGAACAAGGATAGCCAAGGACTAGCGTTCTGTTGAAGGTAAGGTAGAGATTGATGGGGAAGGCCAGGGAGCAGAGGGATATGGGGCATAGCCCAAGTAGTGGTGGTGGAGGGGTATCAGGGGATGGGTGGGAGGACACAGAGGGGAGGTTGGCCAAAGGGAGGAGAGGAAGGAAGGCTGGAAAAAACAGAGAAGGCCACGTGGAGATGATAGAGTGGAGGGTGAATATGGACAAGGGAGGGGCAAGGAACAAGAGCCTTTGTGGGAAACAAGGAGGAGGGAAGGGAGGAGAGGGCTGACAGGTGAGGGTTAGTCTAGTGGGGCAAAAGAAGTGAAAGAAGGAAAGGCTAGGTTCCAAAGTCATATCCACTGTTAGATGCAAGTAGGATACAAAGTTTATTCTTAAAACAGGCCCACTAAATGAACAGGTATCGCTCACTAGTGCAAGACCTCAGTGCTGGCCGTGGGGGAGTTAACTCCTGAATACATAGACAACAAGACAGAGAATGGCCTGCTCTCAAATAGTGCCTGTCCACCAAACAGCATCAAAACAGCTCCAGAGTTGAAGTAGTTCTCAGTGTGAACTGAATCCCAATTCAAGGTACAAATGCAAATCCAGAAGTGCTGCTGAGGAAGACCTAGTGGTCAAAGCACCGGGGCTTTTGTTTCAGTGTCCATTTTTGTGTATGGGCTCACAATAAAGCTTCATTTATACTACTTGTCTGAGTAACAGCTAATGTGCAAGACAGTTGCAAAACACTATACCAGATGCCCTGCTGCTTCACTCGATAGAGCTTCGTCAGTGGGTGGGTACCTGGAGTGATTGACACCTTTAATACTGAAATGCGTGGTTAGCAAAATGGAGTCTCACAGCCAAATTAGCAAGGTGTTTGCCCCAATCATCAGCGGCCATGAAGTAATTAGAACAAAAACACCAAAAGTGACTCTAACTAATATGATGTAGCTATCTAGGTACAGCAGCTGCAAATACAAATGCAATTAGAAGTAGAAAGTTTGGTGTTGAGTTGTAAAGATAAAAGAGCATGTCAAAATTTATGTAATTGTAACCCCCTCATTCCCAAATGTCTAGGGGCCAGGTGTTTCAGGAAAGGTGTCCCGGACTCCAGAACCTCACCAAGCATTTCTCAGGAGATAGCAGCATTTAACATAGATTCTCTTACCTTGAAACATCTTCAATCTCGCCATCTTTTCACCACAAAAGTGATCACATCTCCCAGCAGGCCCAGACCAGCAGGTGGACTGAATAGTTCATCTGTGAATTCTCCACCCACCAATCCCGGAGCAGGAGGGAACCACAAAGCTTCAAGACCCCAAGGAAACCATGGAAGCCCCTACAGACTAAAGGACTTGTTATTTCATTGAAATCCTTCATTAAAATTGATCACACTGGACTCCAGTTTCTCCCCAAAACAAATCAGGTTTATTCTCCTAAACCCTTAAAGATTGCAAGAGCTCAGGGTCCCAATTGCTTAAAGGCTTTTAAGTTACACAGCTCCATGGTGCTAACTTTTTACACCAAATGGAATACTAAAAGAGACAAATGTGGGCATTCTTAGGCTTAGATTTTCCGTACACACAGAACCAGCAGCAAACCCTTTTACTCAGGACAAGAGACTGTTCTTTACTTTCCAGAGCGTGAAGCTCCCAAATGACCACCGGCACTGATAAGTACCTGAACTTGTCACTGCCTCCTTCATATAGAGCTTCACTTAAAACAGGGACTTTAACACAAATGATCACTTCTTCTGCAAGGCTTCAACTAGAAACTAGGACTTTAACCCAAAATGCTAATTTTTTCTGCCTCAGCACCTCTACCAGGGGAATGATGTGCTCCTCTGGCCTCGCGAGTCATTTCCATACTCAGGATGTAAATTCCACAGCCTGCTAATTCCTCAGCTGCTTCTCACAAACACTGCTCACATTACTCCATTTGGCCCTTGTCCTGGATGGGCCTGGTCCCTGTACTTTTGCTCTCTCTACCTCAAACTGGCTCTCGAAGTTCTCCCTGAAGCTGAGCCTCCCACAGCAGTCACAGTGACTCCTTACAGTTTCTTCTCGCCCGAGCTGAGCCAAAGCCTATATTGGCTTAAAGACCTACTCTTCAACAACAGCCCAGGGACCTGCCCACAGCAGGCCCCATCAAGTCCAGGCCACCATCTACTCCCCATCTACAGTACTAGCCCATGAGCCAAGTGCTGTATCTCCATAACTTTTATGCTTTCCTCACATAAAGCACCCCCGAGCATTATTGTTAGTAGTAAATCATAAATTGTATTTTTATTGATTTTAAGGTTGCAGTGTGATTTTTCATGTGTAGGGTGACACTGTGGGAGCTGGGGAGGTAGTGCATCCCAGAGGGTGGTACAGCTCTTATACCATATCCTCTTAAAATAATCTCTAGGTGGAGGCACCACGCTAACCAAAATATCTGGACATGAACTCTCAAATCAGGGAAATATTAACCCAGGTCCCTCACCCTTGTTTGATCCCACAAGGCAGGGTGGGAACCGTAACATCCACGGTGCCCTGTTTACAACTTCTACAGGTACCACTGGGATCATCTGTTCACCAGTTGGACCCCACATGGAGTCAGGTGCAGTTGAGACCATTTTGGGTCTCTCACCCATAACAATTCTGCTAGATGCCATGGCATGTGAAAGATTGATCATCTGGTGTGCAGGTAAGGAGTGAGATCCTCAGAAAGCCAGATTGCTCCTTGGAGTCCCACCTGGGACTGATACTGGACAAATTGAAGAAGTTCTGTATGGAGTGAAGTGTCTTGGCAATGTAGCTGTACAAAGATGTTCCTTAGATAGCAACCCCAGAGTCTGACAGTATTGGTATAATTCCACAGTACCATGGATGCCACTAGAGTGCTGCGATGGACTGAGCTCAGATGAAGACAGTGCCAAGTGACTTAAGCCAGTGTGACCACCCCAAAGCTTGAAGTCTCATCTGTGACTGATAGTTTGAAGAGAAGTTCCTTTAATGAGTGCGTGCTGAAGGGAAGTCAGCAAGTGAAGTTTTGATGTTGTTAAGGAGCAAGGATGTATGACACCTCAGATTGTAGGAGCATGGCCCACCTATGTGCTGCCTGGCTCCAATTCATACAGGAAGCTGAGACTATTCTCAGGAATGAAAACCCACCCCTGCTGGAGAAGATGACTTAGAACCATGGATGGACTATGCTGCTCGATTGATTCAGGACTGGTAATGCTCAGAAGTGTAGAAAACATCTTGGAGAATGCCTCCAAGGTTCTGTCTTAGCAGCTAGTCATTCTCTGAGACCCACTGATCAAGAAGCTCCAACCCAAGAGTATCTGACCACCTTGGAGAATGTCTGTGGAAGCACAGAATCCAGTGAAAATCTCTTGAGAAAGTTCAAAACAACAAAGCAATAGATGGCAGACCCACTGTCTACATTTCTGAATCACCTCAAATGAGCATTGCATAGAGTATTTCAAAAAGGAGATGCACTGCCCCAGGACCATAAACAGATAAGACTGGAACAAGTGCTCAGCGCTGCCCACTATTCCACTTTGCTACTTTTTGTTGCATCTGGGAGAGAGAAAGGGTAAGCCCATCTTCACAGAGTGCTAATGCAAGAAGACAGAGAAGGTGAAAAGAGCAGGAGGCATGATGGGGACTGCACCATGTCTCAAACAGCTGTTACGTAAGTTATTGAAAGTACTCCCTTGAAAGACTCAGGAACTTAAAGAATTGCTTAAACAATATAAAGCAGTAGTGGCAATGTCAAAGACACAAGCACATTCCTCCGTGGATAGGACACCCACCACAGCCATGTTTCTCCATCCAAAAAAAAATCTAACAGTAATGGTGAGAAGTGCAAGCCAAACACAACCTGTAAAATGTGATCTCCAAACCCAAGTTAACGAATTGCATGACCTGTTGGCTAAACTGAACAGATGTTATTCATCCTCAGAGGGACAGAATCCCAGAGTGAGGACACGCTGCAGTCAGAGCCCCAATGCATATCCTCCAAAACCAAGAAACTGAGAGTGGAGCCTTCCTCTTGATGGGCCACCTAGATCACATCAGTACAGATCTATTACAGATGCAGAGATGATGGACACACAAATAGAGAGCATTTTCACAGGATAATTTGCACACAGTCGCCAGTAAACTGCTAGACCAAATCCAGAAGTAGTGAAACTACCGGGCCCAGTAAGGAGCACACTGGAGTCTCTCTAGCAACATGCTGAAACCAATCAGTAAAACAATCCAAAGTCATGTCAATAGTGAAAAACAAGATACTTTACCAGAGCATCTTGACAACTTAATTGGTCCTTTAACTGAGACAACCATAGTCAGCAATGGAGTATCAGTTCTAGCTGTCCTCAACAGGGATCCTGGGTCAACAACAAGGCCTTGCATCTTGGTTCTCACCTCCTCCAGTTGATGTCATCACTGGGTCTGTCTTAGCAGTTATGTCCGGAACCCACCACCACCACCACCACCACATGCTTGACCTGATGTTCTCACTGGGGATCAAGGTAATTAACCTCGAGATTGATCAGGCTGTATGGTCTGATCACCGCGCAGTGAAGTTCCTGATCAGGGCCTCCCCGAGAGTCCCTCCCTGTTGAGATGGTCAGCTATCACCATTAAGGGGATTGTCCCTTGAAGGACTATTGGTGGTAGCTGATCTATCTAGATGCTGCATGTGTGGAGGGTAAAGCAAATAATAGGATGGTCTCCGGGCGCTTGATACCCTCGCACTGGTCCGGATATGACCCAGGTCCTCTCACTTGAGATCTCCATGGTTTGATGGGGCTCTCAAGGTGATGAAGATCAGTACTGGAAGTTGGAGCATTGTTGGCAGAGGACCCAGTTGGATGTGGACAAGCTGGCCCTGTGTACTCATTATTCTGATTACCAGAGGGCAATCAACTGTAAGAAGGCAGAGTTTCTGTCCAGGGAGATTGCTGCTGGGAAAAGCTGACCTGCTCAGCTTTTTAGGACTGTCAACAGACTTCTCCATCCTGTCTGTCTATGTCCAAAAAGCCTTTTCAGTCACTTTATCTCGGACAGAGTGGCCACTGTCCAACAGGGATCCCATCAACAAGCTGTATTGTGACTTGCAGTGATCTGCCTGGATAGAACAGGGCACCGCCAGTCTGGGAGGAGTTTAAACTGGTGGAGGTAGCCAAGGTCATTAAGGTCATCTTGAAGCTGAAGCACACATATTGTGAACTGGACTTGGCTCCAACTTATTCCTTAATGAGATGTGTTGCTACCATTGGCCCGGTGTTCACCAAGATTTTATGTTGTTTGTTGTCCGAGGGGGTCTTTCTGGAACCTTTGAAAGAGGCTTTAGTGAGGCCCTTTCTGAAGAAGCCATCTCTTGACCCTGACATCCTGGCATATTACGTCCTATCTCCAACCTTCTCTTTTGGGTAAGGTTGTTGAGAAATCATAATGCAGCAGCTTGAGGAGCACCTTGTGTCCTTTGTCATCTATAAGCCACTCCAATCAGGTTTCAGAGCTAGGCATAGCACTGAAATGGCATTAGTTAGGTGTACAATGACCTCCTCAAGTTGAGAGATAGAGGAGACAAGTCAATTCTTATGCTCCTTGATCTCTCTTCAGCCTTTGACACTGTAGATCACATTGTGCTTCTTGATCATCTCAGAGAGTTCTGTGGACCGCCGCACTGTCATCAGCTGGTTTGAATCTTTCTTTCTGGCAGGAAGCAACGGGTGGTGATGGGGAATTCTCCTCCTCCTGAAGCTCCTGCCATGTGGAGTACCTCGGGCCGATCTTGCCGCCGATGTAATTTGCAGTTATATGCTGCCCTGGGTGAGCTTCATTAGGTGAGTTTTACTGTTACAGATGATACCCAACTGTACCTGTCCTTGCACTGGGAACACTGGACACTGTGGACATGCTTAATATTTGCCTGCTGAGATCAGTGCTTGGATGTCCTCCAGCTGGTTGCGACTTAATCCAGACAAGACAGAGGCACTAGTGATTGAGCTGGGATGAGGGCATCATAGGAATGTCTGCAATGTGCCTACTGTGTTACTCCTGGGACCCATGTTGTTGATGGCCTCCTAGGGTATACGAACTTGGTGTGATCCTTGATAACAGACTGACACTTGACGCCTCAGGTGTTGGCTGTCATCAAAGGAACATTGCCAGGATCAAACCCCTAGTCTCGACCAAGGACCTGCCTTCACTGGTGCATGCCTTTGTGACATCCAGATTCAATTACTGTAAGTCGCTCTACTTTGTGGTCTCTGGGAGGTATCCTTTGCCAGCTGCAGTTGGTGCAGAACACAGCTGCCAGGTTGCTGACTGGCCTTCCCAGGTCTAATCATGTAGCCCCAATGTTGTGAGCGCTGCAGTGACTGCACTGTCTGCCGGTCAGGTGGAGGGTTATTTTCAAGGTAAGTATACTCACCTATAAGGCCCCATGGGCTTGGCCCTGGCTACCTGGCTGATCTTCTGACACCACACCTCAGTCCAGTCCCTCTGTTCCTGACCAGGGGCCTCTGAAGTTCTTAGGACTGGATTAAGAACTTGTAACTAGGCCTTTAGTGTCGCTGGACCGGTCCTATGGAATTTATTACCAGCTGTTGTCAGGGATGCCCCATTGATCGAGGGGTCTAAGATGGCCTAAAACACATATCTTTTCCATGTCCTTCCTGGAGTTTTGAGAGCAGATCAACCCAGAAATCTTGAAAGAAAAATCTTCTGATTCTGATAGTGTTGTTTTATTAGTTATTCTGATATTGCTGTTTTATTGTTTGTTTTATGTATGATATTTTATAATTACCCTGCTCATTGCTTGTTTTACGTATGGCACCCAGAGTCTCCTGGATTGGGCGCCTTAGAAATAAACTTTGCCTTGCCCTTGCCTTGCCTTGCCAAGTCACCATAATTCTCAAGGACTGGTATGATAAATACTTGTCCAAGAAAAGTGAGCTACAACCATTGGAAGGCCTGAATGTGAGGGGCTGAGTGGCAAGTCCTATCCCTATCTTGGTTATTTGAAAGTCTGGATTGTTTTCCCATCAACCGTAGCTGGAGTTAGTAATGCAGTTGAAACTCTGGCATTGGTCTGCCCACAGTCTGGAATACTTGATAACATGCCCATCCACATTGGATTCTTAACCCAATATTGCCAGAAGCAAGAAATGCAACAGATTAGAAGAGCACTGTAAGTACATAGACTGGCAAGAAAGCCTACCAGAACTGACCAGTAGACCAAGAAGATCCTGTTGACATAGTATGGTGCTGAGATGCTGAAAAACTTGTCCTACCCCTAATTCATTTTTTTTTAAATTTTGCTTCTTTTGGGCTCCATCTGACCAGCGATGCATCAGTTCTATTCTCTGTACCCACCCTACACTACTCCCAACTTACCTTAATTCCCAAGCACTCTAGCTTGCCCCCAACAGTGGGGCCACCGGGGACCCTACCTCAACAGAGACTCAGTTAGTACATAGAGTAAGGATTTACTGTCAGTGGTGCAGGGTCTGTGGTGTGGGATGGATGTCATGTTGCATGGTCAGATAATTTTCCAAGTGTTTTACCCTGGGAGGCCTGGCATGCAATGATGTGATGGCGCATATCCGCATATCTAGACACCTCCCAGCACTGCCTAACTCCAGCCGTCAGATCCCTGGCCTCCACCAGGGGTCAATCAAACCCAGCAGCTTCCCTCCTGGAAGAGGAGAGCAATCCATGAGATGCTCGATAATCCTCCCCTGGCCGGCCCTCTGACAACCCAAGCCCATTACTGAACTCGAGTCATCAGCATCATAAGTGGAAGCCTATCGCTGCACCGGACAGGCTGGCACCCTACCCCCAATTCAAAGTGTAGCATCACTGGGTGGCAAGGTTACAGCAGCTTGTGAGGAACCAGATTCTAATGATAGATACTCTGAAGAATACAGATTGCCAGAAGGACTGCTGGACAAACCAAGAGTGCTGCCTGTCAGAGCATATACTTATGTGAAGAGAACCACAATCCAGGTGAAGAATGTGACTGATCAAGACATTACTGTAAGTAAAGGTCAAATGCTGTCCCGGTGTACCATGCAGACACAGCAGTACAACCCCAAGCCAACATGGAAGATGTAGATACTGGAATAGACCTCAAGTTCTATGACTTTTGGAGAGTCAACCATGTCTGAAAGTGGAAGACTGGAGTGAGCTGGAAGTTGTGGGATCTTGGATGTGTCATCAGGAGGAACATCACATCAGACTGCATGATGATCACTCTTTTGTGAGTAATCCCATCACCTGGCCCCAGCAGGTATTAATGATGTAAGAAAACATCTTCGGAATTCCTTGCAGCAGGAATGATACAAGAATTGAGAAGCCTTTATACCTTTCCTATTGTAGTAGTGCACAAGAAAAATGGTGCACTTTATATGTGTGTTAATTACAAAACTCTGAATAAGTGAAACACCCCAGATCAATGTACTATGCCAAGAATCCAGGATGCTTTAGACTGTCTTAATGAAATCAAATGTTTCTCAGTTCTGGATTTGAGAAGCTGGTACTACCAGATCCCAATGGCTCCTGAGAACAGACAGAAACCACTTTCATATGCCTGCTTGGCTTCTGTGAATTTCTTCATGTTCTCCAAGGTATATATGGTGCCCAGCAACATTGCCTTGTGGTGTGTGCAGTCAGATACACAAACCTTCTGGAATGCTTAGTATGCCTAGATGATGTAATTGTGTTCGAAAGACTCTCAAGTAGCACAAGGCTCATCTGATGAAGGTGCTAGGTTGACTGAAAGAGTTCTGGCTGAAGTTCCTTATTGATAAATGCCAGATTTTCTGAGTTCTGTCAAATATCTGGGACATATCTTGTCAGGCCAAGGGATTCAAGCTAAGCAAAGTTGAAGCCTTGACCACCTGGCCCAAACCAAAGTGCCTGCAAGACCTGCAGTAATTCCTAGGCTTTTACAGGTATTATATATGCTTTATTAAAGACTATACCTGCGTGGTAAGACACCTGCTTCATTTAACTGAAGGTTACCTGCCAACAAACAAAGGCAAAACATACCCTGCAATCACAGATCCATCCAGAAGGTACTTCGAGCCAAGTGACCCATTTGGCCAGTGATGGGACACCCAGTGTGACAAGTCGTTCTAAGAAATTATCAACCAGCTGACAAATGTGCTAGTTAGCATATGCTGGTCCAGCAAAGCCTTATATTCTACATACAAACACCAGTCTGTGGACTTGGAGCTGTCCTTTACTAAATTTGTCCTGAAGGACTGAGGCCTGTCACCATTGCCATTAGGGGCTTGAACATTGTAGAAAGGAACTACCCTATCCATAAACTGGAGTTCCTTGCCATCAAGTAGGCAATCATGGATCAGATTTCACAAATACTTGTATGGAGCACACATCACTGTCAAAACTAATAACAATCCTTTGACGTACAGTATGTGAAAACAACTGTAAAGTTAGATGCTCCTGGACACAGATGGCCATCCACCTGTCAACCTATGACTACTGTTGGAATAAAGATCCAACTTGAATCTGTGGACGCTGATGCCTTGTCAAGACAACCAAATGCATCAGCCACAAACAAGCAAACGATGTATGAATCCCAGACCAAACTGTCAAAGCACTGTGCAAAAGTTTGAAACAGATGAGCCCCAGTCACCTCAAATGCTCCTGATCTCATAAACAATCTTGGCACCTTTGATGACCATCTACCAAATGCTTGTCACCTTACTGCACTAGACCTGACCACACTTCCACATTTAACTCCCAAGATCTGCAGAGAGAACAAAGAATGGACTCTTGCCTAAAAGACACTGTCTTCACCCTGAAAAAGAGGGTGACGCCACTCAGTGCGTATAAACAATCCTGACACAAAGTTGTTATGTAGAGTGATCCAAGTTAAAAATTGAAGTCAACTTGTATTGTTAAATCCAAAGGCCACAGGCTTTACTCAAACTGCAGCTGGTACTGCCTTTGAAGTTCAAAAGAGTTATGCTGTGCCCTGCACAATGACATGGAACACCTTGAAGTGAGCGAACCCTGGACCTTGTCCATGCTGATTTCTATTGGCCACATATGGGGAGTGATATGTAACAATACTGCAAAACTTGCAACAGACGTGTGCAATGCAAAACTTTGTCACAGAGGGCAGCCCCTCTAGTCAATATCATAACAAGTGCACCTATGGAGCTGCTATACATAGACTTTCTCAGCCGGAACCAGACTCTAAGAACACACTTCTCCAAATATGCCTAAGTTTATCCAACAAAGGACCAAAGGGCAACAACTGTCACAATAGTAGTAGAAAAATTATTTGTGCACTATGGCATTCCACAACAGATCCATTCAGACCAAGGTAGGAATTTAGATAGCCACCTAGTAAAAGAATGGCTGTCCCTCTGGGGAATAACTAAATCCTGAACCACCCGTATCACCCTCAAGGGTTCATTAGATGATTTTAGTGCAGTATTAGCCACTACTAAGCAATTTAATTTGCAAACTGTAGAGAAAGAAATAATTTGACCTACACAAGGTGATTCTCAGCCTGAGTGGTTCAACAGAACCCTACTGAACTGGGAAAGAACAAGTGGAGTCAACAAGTCAGTGCACTGGTTCATGTGTACAACTGCACCAAAAGTGATGCCACCAGATTCTTCTGTATTGTCTCATGTTCAGCCGGGAAGCCAGACTCGGTGGACTTGTGTTTTGGTGTCTCTGCCAGTGGTGCTAAGCAAAAGACTGATCTTCATCATGTACAAATACTGAAAGTCCAGTTAAATGCCACCTGCAAGTTGGTCACAGATGCACGCAGCAAAGTGTAATAAAGCCAATAAAGATAGGTATGACAGATGAGTGGAGGCACAGTGCTCTGTAAGAAATTTGTGATTGCCAGGGAAGCACAAAATTGCTAACCAATGCAGCAATATCCCTTATTTTGTGATGGAAAGGTGAGAAACAAGCCCATATACAAGGTTCATCCTGAAGGTGAGTCACATCATCCACTGAAACCATTTGTTGCCTATTGAGCAGTTGATCCCTAGTGATGCACTGGGACCTGTAGAACCTCCAAAACCACCAACAACTTGATCTCATGATGTGCAGACAAAAAGCAAAGCAAAAGACAAGACAATCCAAAATTGTTCCATCTATGACTAATGCTCAAGCAGACCAGGAAAATGTAGACTCTAAAAAAAGGAGGGTGTAGCATCCTACTGTGGATCTCACCAGATTGTTCAGAAGTTTAAATGGAACAAGTTATTTGTTTTTGCAGAGCCCACACCAACAATCGTGGACTCTGAAACTACATCAGATATACCCTTGGATGGCAGACCTGTATCTGAACAGGGTCCAGAGGAAGAATGTGGAGACTCTGAAAAGCCATAGAACCACCAGAGTAAGTTGTGGGCCCATTTTGACTGAGGGTGCTTCGTCATTGGTTGATGTAATGGGGAATGCATGTCCTAATACCAAGGAAGAAGTGACTATGTTGCACGTAGCTCTGAATGAGATATCAGACCTTTGCTGAAGTTAACATATGACACGCCAGGTGCCCCTAATAACCTTCCAATGTACCTATTACACAAATATATCTATGTTACACTCAGATCTCTGCCTCAAATTGTCTTTTCAAGGCCCAGACCATATCACCTAGAGCAGGATTTGCAGTACAGGGTGAAAACGGAGGTTGATCATTATTACAGTTTTGCTTACTTTGTATGTATTGCATACTATTTTATTGATAATTATTACTGTCACGACACCTGTTATTGTGAAATCTGAAAGGCCTTTCATTACCTTTTCTTAGCCTAGCTGTATTTGTCTACACAGGTAAGTATTGTATGCCTACTCCAATCAGGAAACAATTGTCTCGAAGACCGTACATGCTATGTACAGTATGTTGTGTGTTGTGTACTGTTTCTCTTGTTACAGATGGACTCTGTTGATGGTCTTGATGCGGATGTCAAGTGTTCAAGTGGGTGAGTGTAACCCTCCCAAAATGGAGGTGTTTATCTTTACTCACTCTGCTACCCCAAATTGCCTGCCCAAACTGTGTGGCACCTCTGGTCCAGGAACTGCAGCCCATTTGGGGACTGGAGGAGCATTCTTCTTATTGCCGTCTGGCTAGTTGTCTGGCTATTGTACATTATGGCTTGAAAAAAAGCATTTTGATATGAGTGTACAGTGGGGAAGGAAGGAATGAGTTAATATAGAACTCAAAGAAATGTGGTAAGTACCAAATTCTATATCAAAGGATGTTTCACTTCTCTGAGGTGCTGCCTGTCAATGGCATGAGTGAGGCGAGGTACTTTGCACCATGCAGTTTAATGAATGGTTGAAAAATGGTGTGGAGCACAGGATTTGCTTCATTGGGGACTGGGGTTCCACCTGGAAGACACCAGCCTATACTGACAGGATGGTCTGCATTTGTCCAGGAAGGAACAAATCTTTTGAGCAATCGGTTTAAATGCTTCATTGGCAAGCCTTTAAACTAGTCAGAGGGAGGCACTGATAGCAACAGGAAAATCCCAGCCTCTCCTACAAAACAGGGTACTAAATGAGAAAAGACCGAGGTAGACAGGTCAGTGGGGATGCTGCAAAAGAAGGTAAAGCCATCAAAAATGGAGAGCAATGAGTACCAATGCCCGTAGTCTGAGTAACAAGCTTCCTGAATTAGTGGCCTTGATGGAGGAGGAACATCTGGATATCGTGGCAGTCATAGAAACATGGTACACACAAAACCATGACTGGGACATAAACATACCAGGATACACTATCTACAAGAGGAACAGGGAGGTAAAAGAGGAGGAGGTAGCTCTTTACATAAGGGAAGGAATCAAGGCAGCAGAACAAAAAGGAAAACAGGGAGGAGAAGAAGCACTGTGGGTAAATTTGGAGACCAGCAATGGCACCACAATCCGCAGAGGGGTTGTATACAGACCTCCTTCTCAGGGGGAAGTAAATGGACAAGGAAATGATAGAAAGAATACTTAGAATGGCAGAAAAAGGAGATATTGCTGATGGGTGATCTGAATATGCCAGATGTTAACTGAGTGCAGTTGCAGCAGCCACTTCAAAGAGTGGGGTTATTCTAGATGCCCTACAGGGGCATGCCTAGACAACTAGTATTGGAGCCCACTCGAGGGAGTAATCTTAGACCTGGTTCTCTCAAATGGAGATGTAGAGAGGATCACAGATGTAGAAGTGGGTAGTCATCTGGGAACTAGCGACCATCGAACAGTATGGTTCACAACAAACACAGCAACACAGTCAAGGCACAAAGGCAAAAGTACTGGATTTTAGGAGGGCTGACTTTGCCAAAATGGGTGAGTGCCTAAGGAATACACTAGCAAATGGGCAGGATTGAGGGTGGAAAAACAATGGGAATAATAAAACTGCCATCACAGAGGTAACAAGCCTTTGTGTGAAGCAAATAAACAAAACAAACGATGTAAGAAACCACTATGGTTCTCAAAGGAAGTGGCAGTGAAGGTTCAAGAGAAAAAAGCATTCAGGAAGTACAAAGAATCACAGAAGGAGCAGGACAGAGAACTGTATTAGTTAAAGCAAAGGAAGCTGGGAAGGCAGTCAGAACAGCAAAGGCCCAAACCAAGGAAAAGATAGCAAACTCAGTTAAGAAGGGACTAAAACCTTTCATGGTACATCAGGGAATGAAGGAAGACCAAGGGAGGGTTAGAGAGGCTTAATAAAGAGGAGGGAGGGTGGGCAGAGGTGACTGTGAAAGAGCAGAGATACTAAACAAATATTTTTGCTCAGTATTTACAAAGAAAGTGGGAGGTACCTAAAAAACAGTAGAAACACTCTGGATACGAAGTTGCTACCAGCCATTTACAGAAGAAAGGGTTCTGAAAGAACTCTTAAAACTGAAGCGGACAAAGCAATGGGGCTTGATGGATTCATCCCAGAATTCTAAAAAGAACTAAGGGTAGAACTAGTGACACCACTGACTACCCTCTTTAACAAATCATGGGAGGATGGGGTGGTACCCGAGGACTGGAGAAGGGCAGATGTAGTTCCCTTCACAAAAGTGGGAGCAAGGCAGAAGCAGAAAACTACAGACCTGTTAGTTTAACCTCAGTAGTAGGAAAATGATGGAATCACTTCTGAAGGAAAGAATTGTTGAGTATCTAGAGGCCAGAGGGCTCAGGACCCAAGCAGCATGGATTCACAGCGGAAGGTCATGCCAGACAAATCTGATAGATTTCTTTGACTGGGTGACCAAAGTAGTAGATCAAGGAGGGCTGTGGACATGGCCTACCTAGACTTTAGCAAGGCATTTGACACAGTCCCACACAAAGATTAATATACAAGTTAGCCAGCCTGGGAGTGGGTCCCAAGATGACAGCCTCGGTAAAGAATTGGCTGGAGAATAGGACACAGAGGTAATAGTAAATGGAGTCCACTCTGAAGAAAGGGGGTTACTAGTGGGGTACCGCAGGGTTCAGTATTAGGACGGTCCTCTTCAATGTCTTTATAAGCAACATTGCAGAGGGATTGGAAGAAAAGTATGTCTCTTGCAGATGACACAAAGATCTGCAACAGAGTTGATGCACAAGGTGGGTGGAAAGGATGAGAAGGGACTTGGCTAAGGTTAGAGGAATGGTCAAATGTATGGCAGCTTAGATTCAATGCTAAGAAGTGCAGGTAATGCACCTGGAAACAAAACCAGGTGAAGAGTACACAATGAGGGGTGAGATACTAACAACAACAAAAATGGAAAGGGACCTGGGGTAGTCATATCAGATTACCTAAAGGTGGGCAAGCAATGTGAGATAGCAGCAAGGAGGGCTGAGGGATTCTGGGATGCATAGGGAGGCATCACCAGTAGAAAACAGGAAGTTATTATCCCTCTGTACAGACAGTTGGTGAGACCCCATCTGGAGTACTGCATGCAGTTCTGGAGACCCAGTCTCTGCAAAGACATAGACAGGATGGAGGCTGTCCAGAGGAGGGCAACTAAAATGGTTCAGGGACTGCACGGAAGACATATGAAGAGAGACTTAAGGAGCTGAATATGTATAGCCTCGAGGAAAGGAGGAGGGGGGACATGATAGAAACTTTCAAGTACCTCAAGGAATCAACAAAGTCCAGGAGGTAGCATCTTTCAAAAAGAGGTGTGCAAGAACAAGGGGCACAATTTGAAGATAGAAGGGGCGTCTCAGAGGTAATTAAGGAAGTATTTTTTCACAGAGAGGTTGTGGATGCATGGAGCGGCCTTCGGAGGAGGTTGTGGAGTCAAAAACAGTGGTGGAATTCAAGCATGCATGGGACAGTCATAAGTCAATTCTAGGGGTGGGGGTAGGAAGAAGTAGGCTGCTGGTTAACTAGGATCTGCAGCTTATCCATTAGGTAGGAAATGGGCAGACTGGGTGGGCCAAGCGGTCCTTATCTACCGTCAAAATCTATGTTTCTATGTTTCTGTGTAGATGGGCGTACCTTTAAGGTTAAGAACTCCATAACTTAAAGAGGCATATTGAGCATTGACATCTCGGAATGTTTTAAGGTGATTGACAGCTCTGTAAACCAATCAAATTGCTGCCCTTGCCTAGAGAATGTATGAGAACAGATCTAGCCCTTTACACCAGTCAGATTGTTGTCCATGCCCAGAGAAAGTCAAGGCCAGATTCAGCATTATTCAGTCAGCCGTGAGCTTGCACAGTGTGAGGAAGGCTGGTGCTGCTGGCCAAAGTCACTGAGGAAAGCCTGCCTGGAGCTTCTATAGCAATTCAGCAGGAGATGACTTTGAGGTTTATACAACTTGTAAAATACAGGCACTGAACTGTGTGTTTGCTGATTGTGTCAGAATGGCACCTTTGGAGAAAGACTATTCCTATTATCCTGTGAAAGGAGGTCAAAGCATATTGATCAAGTAATTGTGTCACAGCTGTCAGTCTGCAGTGTGCCCTGAGGACCGCATGTGAGTACAGCTGTGTGAAAGCCTGCACTGAGACTGCAGACAGTTAGGAGCCTGCCAGTCAGTGCTACTACTAGGCACTGACTAGTGTACCATACTAGGGACACTAGGGCCCAGAAACGTAGATGTTTGTGTGGCATGTGGCCTGATCCCTAGACTGGTCTGTCCTATGGAGGAAGGGGAGAGAGGAGCCAGAGAGGTCCAGATGATTAGAAACATAGAAACATAGACTTTGAAGGCAGATAAGAACCACTTGGCCCACCCAGTCTGCCCATTTCCCTACCTATTGGATAAGCTGCAGATTCTAGTTAACCAACAGCCTACTTCCTGCAACCCCTACTATAATTACCTTATGTCTGTCCCATGCATGTTTGAATTCCCCACTGTTTTAGACCCCACACTCTCCAGGAAGGCAGTTCCATCGTCCACCACTCTCTCCATGAAAAAGAATTTCCTCACATTACCCTGAGTCGTTCCCCTCTAACTTTAAATTGTGCCCCTTGTTCTTACACATCTCTTTTTCTGAAAGATGCTACCCTCCTGGGCTTTGTTGATTCCCCTGAGGTACTTAAAAGTTTCTATCATGTCCCTCCTGTCCCTCCTTTCATCAAGGGTATACATATTAAGTTCTCTCAGTCTCTCTTCATATGGTTTCTGATGTAGACCCTGCACCATTTTAGTTGCCCTCCTTGACTGCTTCCATCCTGTCTATGTCCTTTTGTAGATGAGGTCTCCAAAACTGCCACGAGTCGCCAGATGGAGTCTCACCAACTGTCTGTATAGAGGATAACCACTTCCCAGTGATTGCCAGTGTAGAAAGCCTGATCCACATCCATAGGCACCTGAGACCCACATCATTGAGCTGACCCCTCCATCTCACAATTGATAAACTATTCAAGAGAATCTGCCCTGCAGAGAGGAGGAAAAAGAGGAGCCCAAGTTGTTATGGAAGCTGATAACACTAGAACCTTAAGTATTCTCAGGGCTCCACCTGCAACTAGGATCTTGTATAAAGTTTTCCATCAAAGCCACAGCTTTGGCCATTGAGCCAGGATCTCCAAATACCTCTCTTGAGGTTTGTCATTTTAACAATTGCATGACCTGTGGGCTCTGAGTGTAAAAGTGTTTATTCTGTTTCAAAGTGCACCACCACTGCCCAACAAGCTGCAAATTCTATGGGCCTGCACTGTTACTCTGGCTAGGTACCCACTGAAGCACAGAAGGCTCCCATAAAGTTTGAAGTTGTTTAAACTGGTACCAGTGGGAAGTGGGCAGTGCTCTCAGTATAGGCAGGCTAGTAATACCAAATGTTTTACAATATTTACTGCAACTGTATTGCATTGCTGGGTGGAGTGGCTACTACTGTGTTTCTACTGCTGTTTAAAGGGTGTTAGATAGGTCAAGGCCATTGAGGCACTTACCGTTGGCCCGCATTACAGTTCATGAGTTTCATTTCTTTTCATTTTATTTTTATACTTGTAAGCAAGATGAACATCACTGCTGTCAAATACACATAGTAAATTCATGAACAAATAATAAAATACATTAAGCAAAAACAAAATGCACAGAGCTTTCATTTAGGTTAAACTGCAAGTACAATCATTTATAGTATCAAGCCATGATTTCAATCTGTGTTTAAAGTTGACAGAAGAACAGTTGGAGATGGTGGTGGTAGGTATTGAACTGAAGAAAAGCGGGGCTCTATATTGGAATGATTTTTATCCACTGGCGTTTAAAAGAGTGACAGCCTAAAAACAAATTTGCTTTGGGATCTTGTCCCTTGAGTATTGATGCGTCTTGGAACTAGAGCCTGAACAGAAGTAGGAAATAGGCCATTAGTCACTTTAAAGAGCAGTACACCCATTTTAGTTTTAACCCTGTTTTCCAGTGAAGGACAATTAGATATTTTGAAAGATCACAATGCTGTGTTCTGGGAAGTGAATTTGTCATAAACCTAAGGAGCACAGTAGTAGGTAACCTTTAATTAAGATAATCATTTCTCACTTGCTGCAATATTAACTATGAGACCATAATCCAGAAGACTAAAAGAAAGCCGAGTAGTTTTTTTTTCACTCAGGAGTTCTGAAGCCTTTACTTTATACAGTGCTCCTAATGTTTGATGGATAGTTTGTATTAGGTTATTAATATGTGGTTCAAAGGTAATATTAGAATCCAGTGTTATCCCTAAGTCTCTAAAGCTGTTGACCACTTCAACAGTCTCACCATTCAAGTCAACAGTTGGTGCACAGACTTATCCTTCTTCTTGGTCCTGAGAAAATCATTGATTTAGTTTTCTTGACGTTTAACACCATGCATTTTGAGAGCAAGCATTTTTGAGGAAAAAAAAAATATTTTGTACTACATCAACAGCGTCCTTTGGCTGAACACCAGTACTGTAAATTACTGCATCATCAGCGTGAGTCATGGAGGATTTTTGACAGATATCTGAGGTGCATTCATGTATAGGGAAAAATAAGAGGTCCAAAATCAAGCCTTGTAGTACCCCACATTTAATGGTGTTAATCTGTGAAATATGATAATAGTAATAATAATAATATGCTTTATTTTAATGCCTTTCAGGTATCAGGCGCAATACAATTAAAACAGTTAAACAAGTAAAAACAATACAGTAATCCTATTAAAATACACAGTACAATCAAAGTCTGCAATCTTCATCACCGTATGCCTTTTTCCAAAGATAGGTTTTAGGGCCTGTTTAACTCCCCACGGTCATGCAGTCCCTAATCCGGCCAGGTAAAGAATTCAGAGAGTAGGGTCCACGAACATAAATGCCGGCCCCAGCAGATTTCAAAGACACCCTCGGAATGTCCAGCAACCCCTCGTTGGCCGAGGAGGCGGTCGACAGGGTGATAAGGAACCAGGAGCTCTTTAGGTAGTCAGGACTCAGTCCGTGTGAGGGCTTTATATGTCAGTAAACTGACTTTGAAGGTGATCAGTCACCGAGCAGGCAGCCAGTGCAGTTTCTGCAGCATTGGCGTGATATGGGAAGATCTGAATCCCATCAACAACCAGGCTGTGGGTTCTGCACCAGCTGCAAGCAGTGCATATTAACCCCAGATAGCCCAAAGTAAAGCAAGTTGCAATAATCCAGATCGAGGTCACAAAGGCGTGGATCAATGTAGGAAGGTCACCAGACAGAATAAGGTGCTTGATCCTAGCAATGTTTCTCAGATGATAGAAGGATGACTTAATGACAGCCGACACCTGCGCAAAGTGTCAATCCATTGTCAAGTATCACCCTAGGTCTTGCACCTGTTCAGAGGTAGGAAGTTCGGGTCCCCAAGGAATAATCCTAGGGTTGACCTGCCCCAACCCGCTATCCGGCAACCTGGATCCACAAACATCACCTCCATCTTTCTAGGGTTCTACTTCAGCCAGCTGGACTTCATCCAGTCCTGGATTTCAATGAGGCAGTCATTAAATACCGAGAGTGCTCCTTCCTGGTTGGGTGCAAAAGACAGGTAGAGCTGGGTATCATTAGCATAACAATGAAACCTCAGCCCATACCATCTTACAATGTCTCCGAGGGAAGCATGTACACCACAAACAACATGGAGGACAGCACTGAGCCCTGAGGCACCCACAATACAGAGAGATAGGGTCAGAGAAAGATCCCCAACATCACCATCTGAGTTCTTCCAGTGAGGAAAGATGTAAACCATCTGTGGACCAAACCAGAGATCCCACAGATGAATCTCAGGTGCTCAAGCAGAACCCGTGGTCAATGGTGTCAAAACTGATGACAGATCTAAAGGTACCAAATGGACCATTTTCTCTGGTCTCTCACCATCAGGAGATCATTGAGCACCGAACCAGCACAGTCTCAGTACTATGCCTCTTTCAGAAACCGGATTGGAGAGGTTCGCAGATGCTATGGATGGTCAAATGGTTCTCCAGCTGAGCAGCCACTACTTTCTCAATCACCTTCCCACAAAGGGAAGGCTAGAGATAGAGCCTGTAGTTTGCAAGAGAGTCTGGGTCCAATGAAGCCTTCTTCAACAAAGGTGTCACCACTGCTTCTTTCAAAGAGCAGGATGCTCACCAAAGTCAGGAAGCACCAGACTATCTGTGCCAGAACGGGCTGATAGAATCACCACAACCCCATTATCAGGGATGTGGGGACCAGATCTAAACTACAGCATGAAGGCGCATCCCTGGACAATCCGCGCAACATCCACGATTTCCGGCTGGTCGAAGGCACTCCAGGAAAAAGGGGATAGTGACCAAGCATCGATCATCAACAACTCGCATAGAATGTGACACATGAGTCTCAAGTTCTATGTACTCTATTACTTAAGTAATTAGAGTACCATTTTGACACATCAGTTATCACCAAAAACAGTTTTGTCATCCTTTATGAATATTGCTCAATAAATGTTATTGTTATTTTACATTTTGTCTTGTGAGGCATTTGGGCCTATGCTTGATGGATCGTGCGTGCATACCGTGCGTGGGGCAGGCAGGGAAGCATTACAACACCCCGATGTGCAAGCACCACACAGCAGCATACATGACTGGTGAGTGGCGGGTGAGCAACAGTCAGCGTAACCGGTATGTAGCCACTGCTTGCACACAATTACGTGGGAGTAGAGCCACGTACACAGGTGCATAGACACCACATAATGCACATGCATGACTGCCGCATGATGGAATGCCGCACAGAGCTGCAGGTGCACATGATATCCCAGGGAGATGGTGGGGTAGTGGGCCACGCAACACACCATGGGAGTTCACACAGGCCAACATGGCATGCAGACACCCAGGTACAGAGGAGCCATCACACCCACAGTGATGACACACTGGGAGCACCAAGGCTGCTGCACAGTCCCAGCAGTGGCACACTGCACCATGGGCACATTCACCACCTGCAGGCACCAGAGGTCTGCCACAATGGCACATGGGACATGCTGCACTGGTCACATGGCACAACAGTACCAAGTTCAGACAGCACACGGCATGCCTGCACGGCGTGTCTCCAGTGGCAGCAGGCGGCACAGCACACACACACCCCTGGGATGACAGGGATGCCCCAGGCCATGCCCCACATGCCCATGGGGCACAGCAGACCACCAGAGGTGGAACAGCACAGTGGTTTTGCCATGCAATATGGCAACGTACGCGCCACATCACACGCATCAGCATGGCTGCACAACCTGGTGGCAGGTGGCGCACACAGCACCATGCATGGAGCACCACTGGCACCAGGTCTGTGACCCGTGAGGTGCACCTCTAGCACCAGACACATGGGCCATGGGTGCGGGATGCAGGATGGTCAGGACACACACACTGTAGCCTGAATGCCGCCCACTAGCCCCAGGCAGTATGGCAGCCCAGCAACCCCAGCGCCCCGAGATACATTTTTGGTATAGTGTACAGTGTAACAGAAAAGAGCCAAACTAAGCACAAGAACTGCTTAAACACATAATTACATAGCCTGCAGCTTAGGAAGCCAACTAGCAGCTCCTCGTACTGGGCACATTCTATTTTGATTTTTGTTCAATCAAGCAAAAGTACTGCTCTTTGTTTCAAGTGCATTGCCAGTAGCCAGGAAAGAGTGTGGAATTAATTGTAAAACTGCTCCTAGCTTGCCAGGGTGATGCTACCCGCAGTCACTGTGCGACTGCTCCCACCCTTCCCCACCACTCCCACCCTTAGCCGGCACCAGTTATATAGAGTGGAATTAGTTTGACTATGCCCAAAAGAAAATTAACTATCTCCTCACTTTTCCATTAGCAGCCTAAACTGTTTGACTACTAGAGGCACCTGATCATTGTTCCATCTTCCGGCTTCCAAATTATAACACTGCAAGCAAAATTCCTGTTACTCACAAACTATCTCAAAATGACCCTGTCAATAAAATCTAATATGGTCATAAATCCTTGTGCCATATTCTTAATAGTTTCTATATCTTATACCCTTACATGGCTCCCTATATTACACTACCTAACATCAAGTAACTACCACCACACCTACCCTGACAATTCTAGGCTCTTTTTTATGCATATCCACCACACACCTGCCAGCTGCTACCTCCCTCTTCTTGTCCCTTACAAGTTCACCTACCATTTAGCCTACACTCTGTATAAATCCTCGCTACTCAACCTTACCCTGTCCACCTTTCATCCACGTAGCTATGTTACCTGTTACTTTTAGCCTTAATGTTAGCTGGGGATATTGAGCTAAACCCAGGGCTAGGGTTACCACCTGTCCCTATTTTCGAGGACAGTCCTGATTTGGGCAGCTGGTCCTGCAAAAAAAAATGAAAATGCTAAATGTCCTGACATTATAGTAGAAAAATATTTTCTGATTTTCCTCTAAATGTTGCAGAAAACTACAATACCTTTACTAAAATACCTTAAAATAATAAAACACAAGAAACAACTAAAAACTACAACACTTAGTCTTAATTCTGATTATTTAGAGAAAACATGTCTGTTGCATTGGTCAAGATGACATACTGTCCTACGAAAAATCCTGTTTCAGTAAGAAATGTCCCACTTTGGGCTTCTTAAAAGGTGGGAACACTACCAGAGCTTGTAAGTAAGCTATCAAACAAGGATACAAACTGGTATGACACCAAGGGCCTTCATGTGCCCACCTGAATATCAGGAGCCTGTCTCGTAATTTGGCGGAACTTCGGCGTGGGTTGCATGGACTACCCAGATATCCTTTGCCTATCTGAAACTTGGCTAAAACCCTCCACTCTTGATCCCCTGCTCTCTACCTAATTACAAGCTAATCCGACAAGATAGGCCCTCATCAAAGCATGGAGGTGGTGTTGCCATCTTCTACAAACCTCATTTGTCAATATCCCATAATGCTCTGCCTACACTATGACACTGTGAAGTGATCCATGCAACCTTACAGCTTGGCTCAAAGAAACTTTACTTGGTCTGTGCCTTATAACCCTCCGGCTGGTGGTAGAGCGGGTCTTGAAGAACTCCTCTCCCAAGTGGAAAATATCACTGTCAAATGAAGTCCTCATACTGGGGACCTGAACCTAAACTGGACAAGTAAATCTAATAAGTCTTCTCATACCATGGTACAAGGCAAAACCTTCACCAATTAATCACAGACCCAACCAGGGTCATGCCCCCCTCAGGCTAGTACTTTTATCGGAGGGTCCTTACAAACCACCCTGACAGCATAGTATGTGCAGGTATCCTTGCTGACTCAATAAGTGATCACTCCCCAATCTACTGCATCTGGCACTCTACCAGTAAACCATCTCTGCCTCCAAAACTTATCACCTTCGAAACTTGGCTAACTTTAATCAAACAAAATTTATACAAGATCTCTCATTGATTGACTGGTCACCCATCTACATCAGCTAATGCCCAGCTGGCGTAAGACTACTTCCTGGCCCAGTTTAAGCGTGCTCCAAAGACACCCATGCTCCCTGTGTGGCTCATTCCGGATTCATGGAACTCAGACTAAGTGTCTTACCAAAGACCTACTCACCCAGATAAGGGCCAGGGACAGAATGTGGTGATGTTTCAAACCACTGGGCTCCAGAACAATTATAACAACAACTATACCTGAGAAACACTTGCAAAAACAAATTCGATTAGCCAAAAGCTCTTTCTGTAAAGATCTGCTGACAAAAGCAGCAGGGACTCAAATAAATTCTGGTAAAAAAAACCTTTCTTGGAGTAAATCAAATGGCCCATACAAGTGACATGCTGATAAACAGCATACATTGCAATAATCCGATTGACTATAGCAAACTCATTTAAACACCATTTCTCTGACCTAACCAGCTACAAAGCCTTCTTCCCTCGTGCTTCCCCACAGCGATGAAAAACCTCTACTCATGCATCCTCCCTTTAGGTTCGGAGAATTACAAGAACAGAAGTGCTAAAACTGCTCTTCTCCATTCCTGATAGTACCAGCTCAGGGTCCGATGGTCTGGAACCCAGGCTCTTAAAAATCGCTGCCCGCTCATAGCCTCTCCCAACCCAAATCTTCAACCTATCTCTATGTCATGGTAGTGTCCTAATATCTGGAAAATAGCTAAGGTCACACCCATTCCTAAAAAGGGTGATCTAAAGAAATCATGAATTATCATACTATAGCAATCCTCTTTCCGCTTAACAAGATCCTGGAAAAACTGAGTAGCCACCCAATCCATAGAATACCTTCAAGTATAACCTTCTCTCTTGCTCCCAGCATGGTTTCGTAAGGGCCACAGCACTTCTGCTGCCCACCTCAAACTCACAAATGACATTTTTGCTTCTATGGACTTGGGCCTCCTGACAGGTGTGATTTTCATTGACTTACTTGAAGGCATTTGACCTGGTCAACTATACCCTTCTTCTTGCTAAACTTCACTCCCTTGGCTTCCCTACCGATGTAGTGGCTGGTTTAAAAGCTGTCTGAAGAAAACAGGCTGTAGTTTTCCAACTCAGCCATATCTGACCTTTCATCTATACATGTTAGAGTGCCCAGGGTTCAATACTTGGCCCTTGCTATTCTCAATCTTCATTACTGACATCCGTTGCTCGCTTCTACCTGTTCATTTTTGCTTATGCAGATGACCTATCATTTACCATAGAGCAAGAAATATCGTTGACCTGACCAGCCTCTTGCCTTGGACTTCTCAAGTATTCAGACTTGGCTAACTGAGAACAAACTCATTCTCAAAATTAGTAAGACACATTCTATGCTCTTCAAGTCACCTGCCAGACTTAAAGCAAAACAAAATGCCCTTAAAATCTTTTGTGCAGTCGGCTCCTCACTGGTTAACACCAGATCCTTTAAATATCTGGGCATTACTCTTGGCGAATCCTAGATTTTGACCTACACATAACCACCACCCGTAAATCTGTCAGCGCTAAGTTAGGAGGTGCCTACTGTACTAGCTATGCCCTTACCCCATGGCTAGACTAGCTGTGGCACAAGATTTTCTGCTCCCAGCCTTGGCATATGACTCAGTCACATACCTATCTGCCTCAAAATCCTCCTTCCACAAATGGGACACCACCTATAACAACATCTGCCATTACTCCTCTGCATCCCCACATTACAAACATCATTGCCAACTCTATACTGACTTAAACTGGCCTAGCCCCTCCGCCCATCGACTTCAGTCCTTTGGCTCACTGATTGACTGCATGGCCAGATCTGACCTCCACTATCCCTTGCCTGTCTGCTTCACTCCACAATCTCTCAGCTACGGGCTCCGATCTGCTGACCTAGCCCCTTTTCACATCCCAGATGCAAAACTAATATGGATGCTCGTGCTGTGTGCATGGCTCCAAAGTACTGGAACTCTATACCTCAAACCATTCGTGGAGCACCCACCCATGCTAGGTTTTAAGAAACTTCCCATGACCATCTGTGTACAATTAGCCCCTGCATTTGCTTTCATCCACTTAGACCATCTTCTCCTGCCATCTGTCTTCCTAGGCAATCCACCTCTCTGACTCCACTTCCTCACCTCTCTAATTAACCTCCTCACATGTCTTCTTCTCTCACCCTCAACCCGTTTCCCCTGCCTCCTTCCTCTCTCTTCTCCCGTTTTCACTAACCACAAATCTTAGGCACTTACTTTATTTCCTCTGTGTATATCTTTCTCTCACAATGCCTGTTTTACATTGTTTTGACTCTTGTTGTTACTTGGCCTAAATGTAATTTGGCTGCTTCATACTGAACAATTGTCTCTATAGTCCAAGTATGATTGTTTATTGAATCAGTGTTCTCTCTACACACTTAAGCTTGATGGTATGTTGATTTACCTCCCAACTGTGTTACATATCTCATGTGCTGCATCACATGTATGATCCTTTTGTATTTCATACTGTCTTTCTCCCGGGCATGCCTGAAAATATGCATTCTTATGCCTAGTGCACCCACCCGGTTATCAAAATAAATAAATAAATAAATAAAAGTAAGACACACAGGCTGGTACCAGGCACCTTTATTGAAGACAGTGGTAACACAGGAAGGTACACTCCACGGCAACCACCATCCCCAAACCCACCCACAGGTACCAACAGCACACAGTAGAAGCAATGTCAGAAACAATACTGCATCCCAGCATCCTGTCCACCACAGCCTGTGCAAGGTCCACTGGCACATCCCAATGCACAGCAAGTGGATCATGCAGGGCTGCACAGTCTGGTAGCCAGGATGCTAACCGCCCGGCCCAGCATGCAGTCATGCCTGGCCACGGGTGGGGCAAACACAAACTACGGGCAGGCGTCCTCTGGCAGGTGGGCCCTAAGGCTGTTGTGGCTACAGCCATGTTGGCATAGAATGTCCACTGTCCTGCTCATCCTCCCGCTCCTCTGATGGCAATGACTGGCCCCACCACCCTCCAAGGTGTAGCACCATCCTCCTCACTGGTCCATGGTAATGCTGAAGGCAAAGGGACACATCAGTATAACACAGGCCCAGAAAATGGGGTGACACACACGGGCACATGCAGCATACTTACTGGAGAGGGACAAAGACACCCCAGGCCCTGCATCTGTCATCCTCATAATACAGGTCCACCCCGAGCCCTTCAGGGTCATGTGAGTGGAGCAACCACTCCTGGAACCACTGCCACTGTGCTGTCCTGGATTCCACCATCATGTGAACCCATCTGAGGGGACTTGTAGGATAATCTCCAGTCTGGCTGGCATGCCAACAGGATCCTGTGAAAGGGAGAATAGACACATGAACATATAGGCCACTGCTGCCTGGCCTGCCCCCCCGATGTGCCACTCACCTTGTCAAACATCTTGATGGCCCACAGGCGCCAAGCCACCTCCATCAGCATAGCCACCCTCAGCAACATGAAAAACATGCCAGGAAACATGGCCTGCACTCCACCATCTGCCCCACCATGACACCAACTGCATGCACCACCACGAACTGCACATGGTGCTGACGTGAGCTGGGTGTGACCCTGCCGTGTGGACACACTCCATACCTGGGCAGGCCAGCAGGCCAAGCACAAAGGGAGGTGGCTGAGCACATGGGCAGTACCGCACAGCCTGCACTGCCACAGATGTGAGATGTGTCCAGGCATGCTAATGCACATCCACCTATTGAAGGAGATAGCTGTATGCAGACAGGAATGGATGACACCAGCCACATGTGTTCCACACCCACATAGATGCCTTGAGAGTGTGGAACACATTGCATCAAACAGTTCCACCTACCTTGGGACACCATCGGCATGTTGTGTGACAGCATCCATGGGGTGGTGAGGCCATAGACATGCTGGTCATGTGCCATGCGCCCTTGGCTGCTAGGCCACTGGTTCTTTCAGTGCATCACCGGTGACACTATCGCGCATGAGCCAGTCCTCTGTCTCCAGAGCTGTGGCAAGGGTAACAGACACCCTCATTCAGCAAGTGAGGGAGCACATCACCTTCCTGAAGATGTCTGTGGAGGTCAGGGCTACAAAGGAGGAGTTTTATGCAATGCACAACATGCTGAACATATCGGCACCTTTGATGGGACACAGGTCCCCATCTTCATGCCCACAGCCCATGAGGGAGGTATGCAAGAAACTGTAAGAGGTTCCATAGCATTAACTGCCAGGTGGACTGCGATGCACACGGCATTATCATGGACATGTGTGCCAGTTACCCAGGCTCTATGCATGATGCCTACATGCTGGATGGCTTGGGCATGGGTGCATACCTCCATGATGGGTGCCTTGATGGCTGGCTGCTTGGTGAGTCACCACATCCATGTGGGATGAGTCTTGCACATGCCACAGGGCCTGAAACTGACATCTCATTCCCCCCATGCGGTGACAGCGACTATCCACTACGAATCACACTGATGACACTGTACCACACATCTTCAATGCCTGCTGAGGTCGCACACAGCACGGACGGCACACAGATGGACATGGCCAGTCATGGAGAGAACCATCGGTCAACTGAAGATGCGCTTCAGATGTCTGGATCACACCAGCGGCAGACTTATGCAGAGGCTAGCAAAAGGCATGCAAAGGTGTTCATGGTGTGTGCCATGTTGCACAACATTGTGAAGCATGTGAATGTGCCACTGCGGCTGATGCTCCCGACAAACTGTGTGGCAATGGGGACGATGATGTCGGGGCAGTGCCCACCTGGATCCAGGGTATGGCGGGTGGCCTGCGGCATGGCAGGTGCCTGTGCAGGGCACATTCACACACTGAACACACACCTCGCATGGGGCAGGTAAGTATTGCGGTGGCCATGGCACAGGAACCATGCAGGATGGTGCCTGGCCATTGCTGCAGAGTGCATGACATCATGGCCCTGCACAGCATTCGCTCGCGGCCTGCCAGTGTACGATGATGAGGCCATGCCAAAGTGCACCACATTGAGAGTGGGTGGATGGGTGGGCGGACGTATGTCCATGCGGGGGGGTGGGAGAAGTTCCTGCAGTGTGCCTGTGCATGGGCTGGGCCAAATATCCCAGTTCCACTGTACAGCGGCTACCCACAGGTGGTGCGGTGGACTACCTCGGCCCCTCCAGACCCATGCGCGGTCTGCAAGCCGTGGCGATGCCTGGCTGCACAGCTGCCATGCTGGTGGGCATGTCCATGGTCCAGCACCTCCTCTATGCCTGCCACTGTTGGCAGTGTCATGTTCTTGCCATCGCCGTGTGCCTGTATGTCCTGCTGTCCATGCCCATCAGTCGCGGCGCGTGCCATGGGTGTCTGTGACTCGTGGACATGTCCGTGCCTGTGCATGGCGTGCTATCCACTGTTGGCTATGTGGTGTCACTGGCTGCCTGTGCCTGGTGTGCCTTTGGGTGCGGCGCATTGCACTGTGTGGTGCTGTTCTCAGCTGCCAGCCGTACGGGTGGGACATCGGCGGCTCTGCTGTGTGTGCCAGCAGCTCCTACATGCCCTCCAGTGTGACTGCATACTTGAGTATGGCAGTCGTTCTGCTGCACTGCTGTCTTTGCTTCCACTCGACAGTTGTCCTACATTGTTTCCCTAGGCAGTCCCGCTCCAGCAGCAGCAGTTGCCTGTACTGCTCCTCCACATAGGGCAGTGGCAGCAGCGGTGCCATGTACAGGTGTGATAGGCGGGCCTTGTCCCGGTGTCACTGTGTGGCGGCCTGCTGCAAGTTGGTGTATAGTGGCAGGGGGGTCCCATGGCCTCCGTGTGTGTGTGTGTGTGTTGGGGTCTTTGCGTGAGTGGCAGGTGTGTGCGGCTTACATTACACGCATGGGCACAGTGTGCTGTGTCCATCCTACTGCTGTGTCCTGCCAGTTCTGCTGTCCTCTTCCTGTGGGTTGGTTGCACTGTCCCTCTCACTGGCTGTCCTCCTGTGTCTCCGATTCTGCTCCTGTATGGGTGCATGGGTTATGGTTAGATCGCTGCACATGGATGCCCTCCCTCCAACCCCAGGCTGTGCATACTTACCCCTCATCTGCTGCCTGGTCAGTGGTCTCCAGCACTGCCTCGTCAACGCCGGGCATCCCGCCCCTCCGTGGTGCCCTGATCCGCACCACCTGTGGGATCAGAGCAGGGGTTACATGGGCTGTGGTGCCCGGTGGGCTTTTCCAGCTGGCTGTGTGTGATGTGCCTTATCTGCCATCATGTCCACCCTTCCACAACCCATGGACAGCGATCAGTGTCAGTGTCTTAGCCGCGTCGCTTAAGGAGTGACAGTTGGCTGTCCGTGACTTGGCGGGCCACCACCCATCCCACTGCATTCCCTCTCATTGGTGGCTTGCTTGCACTTCATCACCACCCTCAGGTCCTGCCACTTGTACTTGATTGCTGCCAGAGTCCGTGCCTCTGACCCGGTGGCATTTACAGCGGCCTGCATGTCCAGCCATAGCCTGGCCTTTACCTCCACCAGTGTGTTGGTGGCCTCTGCACCATAGAGCCTGCTGTAGTACTGGTGAATGTCTATGACCATGGTGGCGATTTGTCCACCGCTGAAATTTGCGGTGCGGGATCAGCTCGCGCATCATACCTGGCCACGTCCCCGATCGGGGTGCCACTGCCCTTCGTTCATTACTGTCCTCCTGTTCTCTGCTCCCTCTCCTGCAGCCACTTGCAGTTCCACCATTGCATCCTACAGGCTGTGTTGTGTGGCATTCACCAATGTGTGCTGCTGTTCCAGAGGGGGTGCTGTCACCATATATGGTGGGGTCATGGGTCATTCCCACGTAGTGCTGGCCTGCCCAAACCACCTGCACTGTGTGCTACATGGCCCATCTGCCTACACCTGCCTTTGTGCATGTCGCGTGTCTGCCATCTGCTGAGTGGCGCAGCTGCTCACTGCTGCTACGCCATTTCTCATCGTATTTCCGCACTTTCGTGCACAGGGCCCATTATTAGTAGTAAGCTATTAACTGCATTTTTGTTGATTTCAAGGTCACACTGTCATTTCTCATTTCTAGGAGCATACTGTGGAGTGATGGGAGGTACAGTATCCCAGTCATAGGGATAACAGACCCACTTAAACTAATCTCTGGATGAGGCACCAGGCTAACTAAAATATCTGGACACAATCCCCACAATCACTCAGTAGGAAATAAATCCCAGGCTTTCAACCTTGTTTGAGCCCACAAAAGAAGGGAGTAGTAACCACAGTGGACAGACTAGGTGGGCCAAGCAGTCCTTATCTGCCATCAAATTCTATGTTTCTATTTAACATCCACAGTGATTCAACTGCAACAGCAAGCACTGAAATACTTAATACAAGTTGCAACTGCAGCCAAGAGGGGAACTGGGGCTGCCACAGAATTACTTGCATCCCAAAATCATATTTACACAAAAATGGATCTATTAACAGAACACTGAGGGATACATAGCCTCTAAGCTAGTCTAGCATCCCTTGATTGTGTGCATCAATGAGGTACTGTAGATATAGAGCTCATCTCATCACATCTTACTCAACCCTTGGGCCTTGATGTCTGAGTAACACCCCTCTCTTCAGGGCAAGGGGTTCACACTGTCTCCAGCTGGGAGGCTGGAATATGGAGGATCTTTGGCTGTCCTATAGACCCAGGGAATTACCAGTGATCATCATTAGGTGGAACCCCCACCCCATGAAGGGAGCTGCCAACAAGCACTCAGTATCCTATACAACAATTTCCAGTGAGGCTCTAGCCTGCAGAGTCTTAGTCTGGAGTGAGTTAATGCATGGCACCTTAAGGCTACAAAGGGAAAAGCTAGCAGAAGTCTGGTTAAAAATTTAAGAGAGAGGCACAGTAGTATCTAAGTGGATATAGTAACAGGGGCAATCCAGACAAGAAAAGTGAAATAAAGAAACATCCTATCTGGGCTAAATGTATATTCATTTCAAGTAATGGTAGGATCAGATTTGGGAATGATGGGAGTGGTAGAGTGCAGTGGCTGTGGAGTGGTTGTCTTCAGGAAGACCTTCTGAAACTGAGGTGCTGCCCATTTGTATACACTTTCTCATCTGAAGTGGAGGTCTCTAGGACTCAGGGCCAAGCTGGTTAGGATTCAGAGGATGATCCCCCACCCAGGGTCCACCAAGTCCTGCACTGATGCCTCAGATGGTGCATAGGACGGCAGGCTGGACTGTAATTGTCTCTGGGAGGGTGGTGGTAGGGATAAAGGAATGCATCCCTCAGTCAGAGACACTACAGAACTCTTTTGATGCACTGGTGGGACAGGACTGCCAAGACGAGGCACCCATGGTAGTGATAAGGGAGGATGTGGGTGTCCTTCAGGGCACAGACTCCAAGGTGAGATGAAGAGGACCCCAGTGGAATAGGAAGAAACTTCTGTTGGGGACTCAGATGTCAGGGGTAGTTTCGGAACAGCACAGGAAGGGAAGGAGGTGAGGTGCCTATCTAGCACCTCAACATGGAGAGATGGGAGTGGATGCTTAGGATCACTAGGGTGGCAGAGCAGGAGGGAGCTGGATGTAACTGTCTTCTGGAGTCATGAAACCTGGCAAGGGATGCAGCTGAGGCAGTGCAAGACAGACTTAAAGAGTTGGGGTGGTTTAATTGGGATAGCACACACAGTGACATTCACTGAGGTGCTACCTGTGCATGAGTAGGGGGAGGAAGGGCACACTGCCATGTGATCATCAACAGCTGGTTGAAGGTGTGATGCAGAGAGGAGGTTAGGCTACATTGGGGCCGGAGGTCCTACTTGAGAGATGAAGGCCTGTGCAAATGGTATAGTCCTCATCCATCCATCCAAGCATCCATCCATGCATCCATCCATCCATCCATCCATCCAGGAGGAGCAGCAGTCCTGAGTGAAAGGTTTAAATGCTACTTCAGTGGGCAGTTAAACTAGCCAAGGGGGATAGAAGAAATGAGGAGGTATTAAATGCCCCTCAGATGATGGAGTAGCAACAGTGAAGAACAGTCTGGGGCAACAAATTACCCAGGTGTAGTGAGGAGCAGGGGAAGGGATAGGAGAGTCAAGAGCTGAAAACAGGGCAGAGGAAAATACTAGGGAGGGGTAGACAACAGGAAGATAAAAAGAGGAAGGACAGCACCACTGATAAAAAGAAGGAAAGGATGGACTTGGGAAGGGATGGCAAAGTAGGGGCAGGGAGGGACAAAAGGGTGGGCGCTATGTGCACCAGTCCAAGGAGCCTAGAGAACAAAACTCCTGACCTTGAGACTACCATTGCAGAGACAGATCTGTATCTGGTGGCCATAACAGAGTCATAGTACACTGACAACCACAGCTGGGAGGTGGTCATTCTGGGTTACACTATGTTCCAGAAGGACAAAGCAGGGATGGAGGTGTTTATGTAAGAGAGGTATTAGGCCATGGAAATGCAAGGATACAGTAGAGAGAAGGAGGGGCTAGAGATTCTTTGGGTTGGCATGGAGATGGGGTCATTTATATGTGTCAGAGTGGTGCACAGTCCACCAACACAGGGGAGGAATGGACAGAGTTTTGGGGAGGCCCTAGGCAAAATGGTAGCGAAGGGAAGTAATCATTATGGGTACCCTTAATCTGCTGGATGTGGACTGGAACATTCAAGACACAGCTACATCTAGGAGCAGGATCATCGTAGACTCACTGCAAGGGGCATTTCTCAGGCAGCTGGTAGCCGATCCCACTAGAGATGGGCAGTGCTGGATCTGATATTTATGAGCAGGGACAACATTGCAGAAATCACTATGGGTAGATCCTAGATACAAGCAATTATCATACAGTGGGGTTTGAAATATGGTTTGGGGGGAAAAACACACCTGGATGAAGGTCCTGGATTTCAGGAGAGCAGATTTTAAAGAAATGGGAGACTGCTTTAGGTAATACCTTGATGGGCAGGATAGCCAGGGGTGGAGGCACAATGGAATATAATAAAGGAGGGAATATCCAAGGTAATAGTAAGCTGTGCAAAGGTAATAAGCAAAGAAAGAGGAGAAGGAGGCCACTGTAGTTTCAAAGGAGATGGCTAAGGAGGTAAGGAGAAAACAGCATTCAGGAAATATAAGAAGACCCAGGCAGAGGCAGACAGAGAGGTATACCTAGAGAAACTGAAAGAGGCAGGAAGGAGGGTAAGGACAGCAAAGGTTCTAAATGAGGAAAGAACTGCTCAGGAGATCAAAAATGGGATGGGATTTCTTCAGGTATGTGAGTGAAAAGAGGAAGCAAGAGGTTGTATAGTGAATATCAAGAGACCTGGGGTGGGGACCATAAAGAAGAAGTCCAGGAAAAAGCCAAAATTGTATTTTTAAACTCCTTTTATTGTATACATTGGGGACATAATACATACATTGTACAGAATAATGAGCATGATCTGAGACAATATTACTAAATATAATGGTTATAGCCATATTGAAGTCCTTTACTAATGGCCAATTGATTTGTTCAGGTCCAGTCTCAGCCATGCACATGACTTTCTTTTGTCTCTCTTCCCAATGCTGTATCACAATATTTCCAAATAGAAATTAAAATGCAACTGTCCACCTTCTAAATCTCAGAGTCCTTTATTTGTCCATTAGTCCATTTTGAGAAGTTATTTCAATGTTAAACAAGCATTTGTCAATGCCGAATGTTGCTTGCTTCTATGTGCTGTTAAGGTATTTGTAAGTCATTGAGTGCAAATATTGAAAATTACGCAAACTTCTGACGTGCGTAGGAACTGCATAGCGCATGCTCAGTAAAACAGTCATTTTAGGAATTTTTCACCAAATTTTCAACATAGCCATTTTAAGACCTCTGCTCATGAACAGTGTCACTCGCGAGTTTCTTAATGTGTCCCATACATTGAGTTCGCACACAACTGTGCCATTTGCGCTACATGGGCGGAAATACGTTTTGGGCAGGATGTGAAAAATGACAGCTGTACTGCTCATAAGGAGGTGTGGCAAAATGGCAATGTGGAAAATCTGGGTGGAAATATTGAAAATTCGTGAACTTATGGCGTCAAGGAACTACGCCAATGCGCTCATAAAACAGTCATTTTAGGAATTTTTCACCAAATTTTCAATATAGGCTTTTTGAGAGCCCACCTTATGAAAACAGCAGTGTCATTTCATTAATCAGTCCCAAAAGGTGATTTCACGCAGTGACCACGAAATCACCCTTCGCCCAATTAACGCCATGACAGTGCAAGAATTCATTAGGAGGGTTTCCAAACCCCATGTTGGAAATTTGAGGCCAAATCCCCAAAATGCCTGAGATATGCAACAAAGTTGAAAAACCCTATCTATCCCATAATACAGTTTACTGGCATTTCCTCAGTTCGGTCAGCTTTGAAGAGTGCAGGCGTGTTCCGGTCCACCGATGATCATAGCGCCAAGCTCTGGAGGTAAGTATGGGGTGAGGGGGTGTGGGGAGGCAGGGTGCGCAGTGGGTGGAGTGCGGGTTGTGGGAGGGCAGGAAGACTACGAGGGACATTTTTTATTCACAGTTTTTTTTTAAAGAGAGCTGACGCTGAAGCGTTTGCCACGCTGGGGTGGGCTCCCAAGCGTGGCAGCAAAAAAAACTGTTTGGGGGACATGGAGCTGGCGGGGTTTGGGTACCCGACAGCAAAACAATTTGCCACGCTGGGGTGGGCTCCCAGCGTGGCACCAGGAAAGCTTTGGGGGGCGCGTGCAGCCTTGGAGCCGACGGAGATTGGGCACCCCGTTGGCTATAATAGTTTTGCCACGCTGGGGTGGGCTCCCAGCGTGACACCTGGACAGCTGTTGGGGCCGTGGAGCTGACAGGAGATTGGGCACCGTTGGCCATACAGTATGTGCGTGGGGAGGCGCATCAGCACAATATGCATGCTACGGCGTGTGTGTGCGTGGGGGAGAGCTCTGCTCACTGAAGTGGAGCTCTCCCTTTCAACTGTATGCCACTGCATTTTCAGCTTGTCATAGACAGCTGCAGCAGTGACTGGGAACTGGGACCGTGCCTGCAAATACACTGACTGCATTGGAAGACAGGCTGACACACCTCCGAAAACTTCGGATGATGGCACTATGTTTCTTCACATCGTGCAAGCAACATAAAAATGCACTGTATGCACTACAAAACTGTTAAATTTAGTAACAATTCAAAGAAAATAAGTACACAGTAAATGAATTAAATGGATGACATGCACAAAAGAACAGATGAAATCTCTACCTTACTCTGCCAGTCCCTCCCAGTCCTTTGCATGAGTGGTATGAACTGAGCCTTATCCTTATTGATACAGGACTGAGCTTCCTTCAGTTTTCTATACAATTTATAAAGGGCAGCCAAACCTTGTGTAAATGTATCCATCTGTAACCTCAGGTCAGGAGTTCATTTTTCTGACTGGCAAATTTTATTTATTTAGCTTTTGTTTACCAGGTAAGTGCATTAGACAAAAAATGCCTATTTTCGGTCACAACCGGGAGGGTAACAGTACATAGCCGGTAGCAACAAATGCAACATAAAAGTGAAATATAGAATAATGCATGGAAGTGTGGTTAATAAGGAGTTTATGCACACCGGGTGTGTGATGCCCCATAAACCTTGAGGTGAAGCCGAGGGGATTATCTGGACAGCATACTGAGGATGTGCATAAATCTAATTTTCCACACTTTCCCATGCATTATGTTTTATATTTACTGGTTTCTTTTGGGAATTACTGTTTTCTGTCTGAGATAGTGTAATTTGTGACTGTGGCCCAGATATTCAAACTGCGCCCAAAAAGTGTGCAATAGCAGGAGCAAGCACAAGTCCATTAGCCCATGTGCAAGAGTCGCGATATTCAAAAACTGAGCTGGCCAAACTGCACCTACAGCCAACGACTGAATATCACACCACCTGTGCCATAGCGCAACTAGGGAGGAAGCTGAGCAGATCAGATGCGCCATAGCGCAACAAGGGATGTGCAGCTGAGCAGTCCAGAGGCACCATAGCACAACCAGGGACACCCCAGCAGCAGGGTGGCAATGCAACTGCACAACCAGGGAGGTAGGGGCCCCACCCATGCCACAGATGGGCACAGGAACACACAGCAGAACAGACATTGTCCCCCCACCCCATGCACTGCACAACTCAGGAGGGCTGGAATAACCACCGCCCATGAAGACCAGCAACCAACCCACAGCTGGGCCATGGTGCCCCATCACACCCGGCAAGCTGTGACTGGCACACAAGGAGGCTGACCACCCCATGACACACCATCCCCTCAATGTAGAGCACACCCTGCACCATGACCCCTAGGCACCCTGCCCAGGAGCAGCGCCCACCACTGCAGGAAACCCCATGCATGCCACCACCCCCACTGTGACACTGCAACCCTGTGCACCACAGAACCATGCAAGGCAGCCCCACTATGAGCACCCATCAGCGGGTGGCAGCACACAGCGATGCAACAATGGCATATACAGTGCCACCATGTACAGCCCAAAGGTACTGCTGAGAGACCAACCATGCGTCGGCACAGGAGGTACCCTGCAGGACAGGGCATGCCATGGACCCCACGACTAGTGGTACAGCACCCTGCACACTCTCCCAATGACACCCCGACCCAGCACTATCCACAACAGCCAGCGCAGACTCCCACAGTGGGGTGTGGAAGCATGCACCACACCAGATGCCACACAGTGCATGGACAGATACCCACCCATACCCAAGGGCACAACAACACAGGGACACAGTGGCGGGGCAATCAAGTCCCAGCATGGGCCCATGTAAACTGTGTACACGCAACCCTCAGTCCTCTATGGCACTGGAGTGTCAGCCACCCTGTGCAGGCACTGTGGACCTATGCGCCACCAGCATTTTCCCAGAGCACAAGTCACAGCCAATGGTGCACATCCCCTGCAACACACACAAGCCACAGCATGGAGGTGGGTCAACAACTGTGGAGGCCACAGTGTCATCTAAGGCAGACATGCACCACACCAGTGACAGGAGGCAACCCAGCATTGTGACAGGTATAGTGGCTGCCCTGCATGGACAGCCACCACTGACATGCTGGCAGACTGTACAGGTCACAGACATGCATGGGTGTCAGCTACACAGACCATGGATGGACTGACAGGGGCACCATGGACACAGAGCATGCATCATGGACCACTGCACACAGTCATCCAGTGCACAGGGCACAACACACACACCACAGACGCTGACTGATAGCTACCCCACACCATAGTCACCTCCACACAGACACACATACATACCTGTGACTGCACCACCCTGACACCATGCACACCACTGCAGCTGAGTACCTAGCCTGCTGCAAATCAGAGACCACCACAGTACTCATATCAAAATAATTGTATTAAAACAACATATAATAGGTAACTATGTACAACAATATATAAAAGGTGGGGAGGCCACAAACAAGGTGGAGGTGGGTAAGGGGTAGGGGTGGACAAATGGGACAGGAAAGGAGGGTGTGAGGGTGGGTCCAGGGGGTAGGGGATATCAGGGCAGAGGGACTTTAACAGGAGCCCGCTCCCGTTCTGGCTTCTCTGCTGCCTGTACCTCCTGAGGACCCTGGTCTCGTCTATCCGGTGAAGGATATCCAGGGACGCCCTTGCCACCTGCAGGATCTCCTGCAGTGCCTCCCTGATGTCATTGAGCTGGCATATTCCTAGGACAAGGGAGCACAGTCAATAGGTGTGAATGCACAGCCCCATACAGCCCACCCACTGCGCATGGCATACAGCCATGGGACATACCTCTGCGATGGTGTGTGACCACCCACATTGATCACGTCCACATGACCTGCCCCCAGGCGCATACAGCCATGCGGAACACTGCACAAACCAACTGGCCAAGTCACGCACAGCACCACCATGACCGGTTAGTGACATGGCTATGTGGTCAAAGGCAGTGGCACAGCCATGTACCTGGTACGCATGGACCAGCATCGATGCACTCCCAGACATGCATTGCCACTGGACAGTGCTGACTGTAACAAGTTGCGTGCATGGCAGTGGTGTCGATGGATGGTGGCCATGCCCGCTGCCCACCCTGTTACACAGCATGCAATAGTAATCATGGAGGTATGGCACTTACCATCATTGGGCCAGTCCCTTGGGCACTGTGGACCCTCACCCGCATGGCCTCCCTCTCCTCTTCATTGCGCCACAGCTCACGGGCCAGGAGCGCTCCTCTGGGCCTGTTATGCAAACAAGGAGAGAGGAACATCAGTACAATCCTGTAGCAAAGCCCCTGCCCCCAGGTGTGTGCCTCCCACCCAGCTAGACCCTCCCACCCCACACCCTGATAACACCACCAAAGCCAACACGGATGGTCCCTCCCCATGTGCTGGACACATACAACTGTGATACCCATATGGAAGATAAAAGTGTGTTGACATAACACCTACCTGGCCATGGCACGTGCCCTCCTGGCACGTCCACGCAGAGCGGGCTAGCAGCTCTAGCTCCCTCCGCCTCACGTCCCCATACCTATGGCAGCACTGCTCAGTACTCCTTCCCCCATCCAGTGGCCTGCTCCAGTGCAGTGGCCACTTCCTCCACACCTTGCTCCTGGACCTGTCCAGGGGTGCCTCCCAAACAGTGGTCCATGGTGTGGCTCCACTATGGCCACTAGGTTGGTCAGTTCCACCTGCGTCCATTGAGCAGCCCTTCTGCATGCCATTCTCTCAGCTCGGTCTGCAAATATGGCGCTCTGCAGCGCTGCTCCCCACGTGCAGTTGCTGCTCTGTACAGCACTGCCATTCCCTATCGCGCTGTCACCGAGCAGCGCGATAGGGGTGCACCCATGCCTGATGCATGGTGCCTAGGAGAGCAAAGGTCAGGCACAGGGTCCACGGGTCTCTGGCACACGGACATGCAGAGTGTCATTGGAACCCAATGCGTGTAGCACGATTGGCTGCCTGTGTGCTATCACCAGTAGTGGCCTACCATGCTGTTGCCCCAGAGCGCCTATGATGGCCCAGTGCCACAACGCCATGTAGGTGAACATCGCTACAGCGCCACTGGCACAATGGTGGCCGTGCTCTGCCTTGCTTCCCACGCACAGCACGTCAGCAGCGCGCAGATGCCTCGTCAGCAACCCGGCATCTGCGCAGTGAGATGTGTACTACACATGTCACAGAACTGCGCCATAGGCTCAGCACGTTCAACACAATTGGTAAAGCGCAACAGCGTGATATTTAGTCATATGCAAAACAGCTAATCAGCCATGCAATAGCGCAGCACTGCAATTGCATCCACTTAAAGTTATGCCTCGCCTCATTTGCATCGGTTGCACTATAAAAGTGCGACATTGGGCTGCAGTGGCCATAGTCAGTTACTGCAGTCTATTGGTGACTTGCATGCTGTTTGGGAGTGTGGACTGTGGATTTAGGGACATGCATGGGACTGCACAGTCACAGGTAATAACTGCCATTCTTACAAGCTAAATAATGACCGAGCAAGTTGTGGAAGAGGAGGAACACAGTGGTGGGAGAAGGAGGAGGCCTAATTTTACCAGGGCCAAGACCAAAGCCCTGTTTGCGGCCTACCTGGATCAGGAGCTGCTTCTCTCGGGATGGCAGGGAACACCTCAAGTCATTGCTGCTGCATGGGAGGTGGTGGCATGTGCTGTGAACCTGCATGGCAGCCACCAGCACTCCATGCAGGAGTGCAGAAGAAGATGGGCACAGACAGGAGGAGGATAAAGTTGGCTGCCATCAGGGCAGCATGAGCTGCGACAGGTGGGGGACAGCTGGAGGTGGTACACCTGACCCCACAGGAGGAGAGGATTGCTGGAAGCATGCAGCGTTGTGCCATTGAGGTGTTCCAGGTGGTGGCTTTCAGATGGGTGGTGGCCCATCACTGCATGGTAAGTCATGGTCTGTCTATGGGGGCAGGGTAGGTCACATGCAGTAACGTGACTTTGTTTTCCTTACAGATCCTGAGCATCTGCATGGGTCAGCGGTTGTGGGCCTGTCCACTGAGGACAGTCAGCTGGAGATGGAGGAGGGCCCATCCACCTCCACAGGTATACATGGCTCAGTGTGACAGTGGGCTCACCTGGCTGTCCCACACAGATGTTGTTGGAACAGGTGCGGAGGAAGCCCTGCCCATGTCCTAGCATGACAGCATCCACAGATGCCAGCATGCTGTGACACGGGCGGTGCCGAGTCCGCCACCGATGATGATGTCGCTAATGGCATGGGAAATGACATGTGTGTGCCACGGATGGACACACATCCAGGTAACTATCGCGCCATGGCTGTGGGTGGTGCTGCCGTGGAGGCCTGCGTGTCAGCATAGTCCCAGCCTGTGCCTGTCAGCACCAGTGGGGCAGCACTGGTGTTTGTTCAGGACAGTGGGACTGTTGCGGCCACTGCGCAGCACCACTGAGCCCTGGGGAGCGGCAGCCGGAGGCAGCATCAGTGGTCAGCCAATGGGCTTGGGGGTACAGGGTCCAGCGGTGGCATCTGGCACCACCTGTGGACATGTTAGACCTGGTCCTGGTGTGCAGTGCCCATCCTCAAGGGGTGCTGAGCATCAGGGCTGCATACACCATGAGGGACAGGATGCGGAGGCAGATGACCTCTTGGATGAGCACACCCGCCTACTGCAAGCATCAGTCCAGCAGCAGATGCAGCTTGTGACATTGGTGGATGCACTGCATGCGGCTCTGGAGTGGGCAGAGGGCGTCGCAGCACAGACACCACTCTGATCCTGACAGGGATGGACCAGTTGCGGGAAGATGTGACCGCTGCCATTGACAGGCATGCACAGGCATTCACTGCTGTCATGGCCACAATGAGCACACAGTCATGTGCTCATGCATAGAGGACACACACAGTGCACTGTCAACCCCCATTCTCGGTGTCATGTGACACCCTCCTGTTGACACCGGGTCAGCTGAGGCATCGAGCACACCTGGGCGGGCATGTTCGGTGTGCTGCAGACCCTTCGTGAGCACAGCCACGTTCACACAGTGGAACCCCTGGGGACCATCGGTGCCACCCATGAGGCCAGTGGTCAGCCTGTTAGTGCTGGCGGGTGTCGGTGGGGCCGCCCATGCATCCGTGGTGGCGGGGCACTGTATCGCGTGACTGACCTGTCTCCCAACTCGGCTACTGTCTAGTGTTGCCCTGTGTGCATTGTGTCTTTCAGTGGGCAGTGCGCGTGGGTACCAGGCCCTGCACGTGGACACACAGTCCATCTGCACACCCTCCCGACTGCTGTCCGCGGTTGCGTGTGCATGATGATGCCTGCATTGCACTGTACACCAATGTGCAATGGTGCTCAGCATCTGACACCGCACATGGACGGGCAGTGGGCATGGTGGTCTGTGGACATGTGTGGCTAGGGATGGTGTTCTGGGTCGGTGTGCCTCCTACCCTTTGTGCAAGTTTGGTGTGTTGTGTGTGTGAGCATGTGTGTGTGTGTGTGTCCATCCGTGTGGCATGTTAGACCTCACCCGTCCCTGGTTGTATGTGTGGTTCCATGCCCTACCACTTCCCTTGACAGCATGCACCCCTGGTATGTGTCCATGTGTATTTGTGGGTTGTGCCTCAGCCACTGTTGGCTGCACATGGCCCCATGACTTACCTGATTTGGCTGAAGTGCTCCTCTGTGATGGTGTCCTGGTGCAGCTGTGCCAGCCGCAGTCAGGGGGGTCCCATAGGCCAGGGGTTGCCCATCACCATTGTCACAGGCGTCCTCATTGTCCCCATTGCTGTCCCCTCTTTGACCTGTCCGGCTATCCCATTCATTGGCCATGTTGTGCAGGATGCAACAGGCAGGAATAGCCCACAGGCCTTTGATGGACTGTACTGTAGGGCACTGCCAGAGGTGTCCAGGCAACAGAAATGTGCCTTCAGTATCCGAACACCCACTCGATGACATTACGTGTGGTGGCGTGTGCCTCATTGTAGCATTGCTGCGATGGGGTCATGGGCGCCCGGTGAGCTGTGAAGCCAGGGATGGTGTGGGTATCCACTGTCACCTGTGTGTAGAGGGTGGAGGTTAGTTTGGTGATCAGCATCACCCTGCCCTGGGCCATGTAGGCCACTACCCATGTCACCTCTGACCATTCCACCAAGGCCCTATGATTGTCCATGTGGTTTGCATACTCACCCACTAGGTGGCCAGTGGGGATATCCCCACTCTCAAATCTGTGGCACAGTGCCGACTGGTGCCAGATGAAGGCATTGTGTGCTCCCCAGGGTGCATGGCACAGACATTGATTATGCGCCCCCTGGCATCGCACACCACCTGGCAGTTGATGCTGGCATAGCCCTTGCAATTGATGTATCACAGGTCCCTCGGGGCCAGGTGGTGTCTGGATGGTCACATGGGTGCAGTCTATTGCCCTCGCATGCCAGGCATATGTGCTACCCTGTGGAACTCCTGCATGTTTGCTGGGCGCTCCGCCCGGTGTGCTGGGGAAATGGATGTACTCCGTAGCACATGGCAGCAGTTGGCTGAGGAACTGGGTGAGGTGGCATGATGTGGTCGACTGGGTTATACCTGTGGCATCCCCAGCTGGTCTCTGGAAGGTACTCATGGCGACCAAGCACATGCTAGCAGTCACTTTGGTCTCCACTGACAGGACATGGCTCCATCGTGTGGGTGCCACCATCACATCAATGCACAGCTCACAGAGCCGCCTCAGAAGTGCCTGATTCAGGCGGTACTGGCCCACAATCTCAGTATCACTGTACAGCTCAAAGCTGGTGCGGGCTCGGTACTGCCTGTTGGGGGCACTTCACGGCCACTGCCATGCCCCTGCTGCCCGCCTTCTCCCCCCTCAATGGCCTCCATCTGGAAGGTGGCACTGGCCATGTCCCTGGCTTGTGTTCACCCCTGGCAGCTGTTACTGTATTCCACCCGCTGTCCTCACTGCTACTTCCCAGCACCGGGAACACCTGCCTGTGCTTGCCTCACTGCTGTGTGGTGCATCTCCCCCTTCTGCACTCACCCTTCCCCTGTGGCTATTGCTTCCAGGTGCCCTTTCCCAGCCTGGCCTGTGTGTCCCTGCTGCCCAGTGTGTTCTGCTGTGTTTGCTCTCATATGTGGCTTCCCTGTAGCATTCTTGTGCCTCTCCTGGCTCCCTTTTATTTTGGCTCATTTCAGCTATAAAGCTAGCTTCCGCTTGCTCCCCTATTCGCATGTATAAGTTGTTGAATATCCACTTCGCTTTTATGCATGGTTCCTCCCCTTCAGTTGCGCATGCCTTCATCATCATTGCGCTGTTGCTCAGCGTGATTTGGGCGCCAAGTGCCTCCTGCTGAATATCGCAGAATGGTGCATTTTGGACTTGCACAGGCGCAACCCTATTAGCATGGCTCAACTCTTTGAATATCTGGGCCATAGTGTTTTACTGTTTGGATGTTTATTTAATCAGAAACAAGAAACAGTCTGAAGTGATTTTGCAAAGAAGCAGCTTGAAGGAATTGTTAAATAGTTTTTTCTTTTTGCAGGCTTAGAATGCATTTCTAGAACATTTTGTGGTTTGTTTTTCATCTCAGAGGACAGAACTGGTTTCTCATGGAGGAAGCCCTTTTCTGTGTGGAGGTTCTGTGTGGCGTGAGCTGACAGAGCAGGGAAGGGAGCTACAGAGCTGGTCAAGCTTACCTCTCACAAGTTCGGACCAGCTTTTGTAGAGTTAATTTGACTGTGCTGACCATTTTATTTTCTGTAGCTTTGGATCTGGTTTGTGATTCTGAGGCAAGGAGAAAGGTTTGAGTATATTGCTGGTTTGGGTTTTTGTGGTTGGAATCAGCCTCTTTAGTTTCTTTCTTTCTTTTTTTTTTTTTGGAGTCTGTGGCAGGAGAGAGTGCAAGGTTAGTGAGCTGGGGAGCTTATTGTTTGAGATAGGCTGGAGCAGTATTCTCAGTTTTGGAGGAAGTTTTACAGAATATTGATTTGGTGCCTGGGTTGAGGGTTTGTGACAGATGAGGTCAGAGCACGACCAAGGCAGCTGAGGACTTTATTAAGGACATGTCTTGGATACACAGAAGAGTTGTGGGAGCGCTTTGGGAAAACTCCATTATTCATGGATCATTATTCACATGTGTGAATAAAGGGGTTTGCCAGCCACTGTCCACAAGTGATTATCATAGTCAATCAGTAAATAAGTGAATAATGAACAGTAAGTGCGTGATTACAAACAGCAGTCATAGAAAAGGCAGTAGCATGGTACAAATACTAATACAAGTAATAACATATGAGCCAAAGACAAGACAATAGCAAAGTAACCAAAACAGTTTACGGTTCCAGAGATGAATAAGTGGGTGCAGGACACAGTAAACAGAAATGTGAGGAACAGCAGTCAGCAGGGGTAGTGCAACAAGTGAGTACTAGCATCAATCTCTAGGGTAAACCACACCAGACATTGGCAATGACCAGCTAGAAAAAGAAGCAGAGAAGAAAAGAAAACATGCAGCATTACAGGAGATAGTGGGAAACCAGTGAGAGCACAGAGATTTGGAAATGTCAGGAGCAGAAGATTTATCGGGGAGCTGAGATAATTGAATAGTTTTCTTTTGAAGGTGGAGTAGGACTGGCAGACACTAAGGTGAGAGGACAGGGAGTTCCAGGCTCTAGGGGCAAAGTAAGAAGAATCTATTTAAAGGAGCAACTGAGTCAAATGAATACAATGTTGAACATCCCCATGAATAATGAGGATGTGACCATGTGATGTCATTTATGTAGCCTCTGTGTTTTGCATAAAAGGTGATCCTATCTTGTGTACAGAGCCCCTGAAGAAGCTCTATTGAGTGAAGCACTGTGGTCACAATTTGCCAGTTTGGCTCTTGTATTTGTCAAACATATAAGCTTATTAAAGCATTTTGAATTTATGGACTGTCTCTGCTGGTGAATCCTGTCATCTGAATGATTAATTGCATTTAAGCATTTAAGTGTTCTGCTGAGAAAAGTGCATCTGACTTCCCTATGTCTTATGTTGTTACTTGGTCATCTAACTACAGCAGCACCTCCAGTTCTGTGTTGTGTGGCCTCACTCACCAGTTCTGCAAAGTGAGCAAGCACCTGCTTACCCATTTTGTAGAAGCATTTGGAACGGCAGGAGGGCATGGTATTTGGACCACAGTAGGTAAGCAGAGTTAGCGGGAGTAAAATATAGGCCAGCGAGGCAGCTTCGAGGACCTGATGATGTTATCTATTGAGCAACAGAGGAAGTAAAGATGCAGGAAAGGGAGAGCCAGTTTAAATCAGAGTAGAGTGAGCAATGGTGGGTGAGGCGAGGTGCAGTCAGGGCAAACCTACATCGTTGTTATAAGTGACATTCCATTTAAGGAAACAGTTGATGTTAGCCTGCTAAAGTGAAATAATTGCATAGGATAGTCTAGGGAGTAAGACACCCTGGGTGATGGTGGCTCTGGCTGTGTGAGTGAGGACATAATGGATCCTGCATGCAAGTCCAAGTTTGGTGTAAATGGATTTACAGATATTAGATGTTCTGTGAGAAGTCCAGGGCAGGGTCAAGTGTGATGCCAAGATATTTGAAAGAACTGGTCAAAGAGACAGGAGCCATTGAGACACCATCAAGACCGGTGGCAGGGTACAAGCCTTTTGGGGGAACTCAAAGAACATGGCTTGGGTCTCATAGTGTTCATAATGAGGCAGTTTTGGTAAGCCAGGTTTGGACTTTGTGGAAGTCTAAGATGAACCTGGAATTTATATCGGTCAGGGAGCCTGAGACAGAGTAAAGCACCAAGTTGTCAGCATACGGAGAGTATGACAGTGGGAGGGGTGTTGGAAATGTTATTAATAGAGAAGAGCAGTGGGCCCCAAGATGAAACATTGAGGGACACCAATGTTTATGGAGGCAGGGTTGGAGAGGGCCCTGTTGAAGGAGGCGAACTGATGAAAGTTGTGGAGGTAGTTAGAGAACCACTGTAAGGCAGAGATGTGGAGACCCCAAGGGTCTCAAGTTTGTGTAGCAGGAAGGAGTGATTAACAGGTCAAAGGCTTTGGTAAGGTCAATGAAAATGGCCCTAATGAACAGACCTTTGCCCATGTTAGATATGACACCATTGGTTAACTGGGCAAAGGCATTTTGATGGGAGGGAGGGGGATGAGGGGTGGGGTGGAGTGTGGCTTCTCATGTTTATGTATAATCCTAAATGGCTGAGCTATGACAAATATGGCTAATAATCTAAGAAAATTTGTGACGTGGAAAGTAAGGGGTCTCAGGGATCAGCTCAAGAGGTATCAGGTACTAAAACATTTATCTATACTTCAGACCCAGACTGGTTTCCTTTAAGAAACCCATCTTTTCCTCAGGAGGCGATTCAGCTATGGAGACAAGGAGTTGGCCAGATATTTGCCTCAGGAGGGTCGGCCTCCAGCAAAGGCACCGCTATCTTAATCAGTCACACCATTTCTCTCCAATCTGACCACATTATTTTGGATCCTCAAGGTCATTATATATTTGTTACAGGACTCCTTGAGTGTAAAAATATCATGTTCGGCAGTGTGTATGGACCAGTGGGGGAGACCCAGGCTTCTTATGGAGTTAATTGATAGTTGACCCTTCCTTACCCTTCCCTTCATCCTAGGAGGAGATTAGAATATTCCCCCACTCAAGATCTTGACTGGACAATGTCTACCCTTAAACCTCCATCAGCAGTACAACAAGCTTTAAGGGAGTTAATGGACTAACTGGGTCTAATTGATCCCTGGTGAACTCTCAATCCCACCACCCATAGCTTCTCCTTTTATTCAATGGTTCACCACACCTCTTCAAGATTGGATTATTTTCTTACTAGTCTCTCTTTGCTCCATGGTCTTTGTAATGTGGGCCTGGAACCCATGGTGATCTCTGACCATGCGGTGGCATGGGTGCTACTGATACTCGATCCCCATCAGCAGTGAAATACCTCATGGAAGGTCAATACCCAACTTCTCAAAGATGAACAGGTGGTCTCTAGAATCTCTAATCTTATTCATTATTTTACCACTACCAGTCAGGACACTGTCAAGAGGCACATCCATGAATGGTGTGCCTTGAAATGTTCTTAAGGGTGAGTTCATTGTATTGCCTCCCACCAGAAATGTCATAGAAAGCAGAGACACTCTCAACTCTCACCCAAATATGTGCCTTGAACAAGCTCTTTCCCCACATCCACTCCGGACGCTTTAAAAGCCCTACTATCCTGTAGGGACACGTACACCAAGCTCCTTCAAGAGAAGGCTGAATTCTCTATTCTAAAGACTAAGTCTAAATATATAGAACAAGGTGAAAAGGCAGGACATCTGCTGGCTCTTAGACTTGAAACTAGAGTCCTCACGTAATATCCCATCAATCTCTGCCTCAGATGGCTCAATTAAATCATCCCCAAGGGAGGTGGCAGCAGTCTTTGAACAATTTTATTCTGTTCTATATGACAGATGCCCCTCTCCACTGACCTGCAGTGGAAATGGCTTCCTATTTAGATTTCTGTCTGCTACCCAGTTTCATGATCCATCACTGCTCTCTTCTCTCTGCTCCCATCTCCTTAGCAGAGTGAGGCAGCTATAACCAGTCTAACTTTTGATAAGGCCCTGGCCCTGATGGGTTCCCTCAAACTTTTATAAAATCTTTAGTAAAGACCTGTCCCCCTCCTACTCTGTCTTTACCAGTATATGTTCTCTGCAGAAGAATTTGACCCCTCACTTTTAGAAGCCACAATTGTCCTCCTTCTTAAACCAGACAAATCTCCTCTTAATCCAGCAAGTTACCAGCTTATCTCCCTACTGAATTGTGATACTAAAATTTTGGCCAAAATATTAGCTACTCGTATTCAGGCGGTTTAGTCTGGGTTATTAAGTCCAGAGCAAGTGGGTTTTGTTTATGGGAGATCTTCTGCAGACTACCTCTGTAAGATCAGCCACTTAGTAAAAACGGTCCAAGCCTCCCCTCTCAATGGCTCTAATTTCTCTTGATGCAGAGAAAGCCTTTGATAGGGTGGCCTGATCCTTCCTGTGGCTTACTCTACAAAAAAAAATGGGCTTCCCTACATAATTTCTGCAATGGCTTAAAACAATCTTCTTCTTCTCTCCCTCGGCAAAGATCTACTGTAATTGTGTCTTCTCTTCCACCTTTTTCTTACACACTGGTACCCATCAAGGATGCCCTTATCTCCTTTCCATTTGATCTATATCTTGAGCCACTCATTAGGCACCTCAAGATCTCACCTGTTATATGAGGCATCCTCACTGATATTCCCACACCCTCTATCTCAGTTTCGCAGATGACATCCTTCTGCATCTCTCTGACCTAGTCCAATCTCTTAGTGAGGCATTGAATGTGATTAAAATATTCAGTTACTATTCTAACTATAAACTTAACCTCAGTAAGACAGAAATCGACCTCCTTAGTCATTTCACCAGCAAGATAGATTTTGCTGCCTTCAAATGCATTGGTCTCCTCATTCCCTAAAATACCTAGGCATCTATCTCACCACCGACCCTCCCTATTGGCAAAACTGAATCTGGAGGACCTTTTGGTCGTGATCCAGCAGAACCTAACAAGATGGAAGAGCTTTCCTAGTTCTCTATGGGGTAGCATCAATATAATCAAAATGAATATCCTGTCCAGACTCTTTACACATTAAATATGCTTAACATTGTACTTCCTCTTTCTTTCTCCAAATACATTCAGTCTTTGATTACCTCCTTCATCTGGTTGGGTCAAATACCCAGGCGCTCGTACTAAGCTGGGCTCCCTAAAGTCTCTGGTGGGCTTCGCCTTCCTAATTTTTACTTTATTACTGGGTTAACCACCTGTACAAATGTGGAAAATGGTTCTCTAGCTTGTATCCCATGACTGATAATGAATACTCCCTGGTTTGGGTACAGATAGAATTTTGTCTCTTTTCTGCCCACAATCTGTCTCCTGCTACTATCATCTTCGCCCTGTGGAAATCCTACCTGACCAGAGGGCCTCTCAAATCGGTACCTCCATTAAGGTCCCATTAGGGTCTTTTCCCAAATCTGCATGTATCTGAAGATACATCTCTCAAAAGATGGCACCCAGCCTATCTTCTCTAATCTTAACATTAAGATTGGGGACAAACCACTAATACCTGGGTGGTTACCACTGCCACAGGTTGTCAAAGTTTCTAATTTCTACTCTCAATCTTCTCTTTGGACTTCCCAGGAATTAATGGGAAAATTCCATCTGGGTCCAGTGAACATATTTAAACTCTACCAGACTCAGAATCTAATTCTACATTGAGGCTATACCAATGGTTGCTTATGGCCCTTCCTCCCTCACTCCAGATGGCTCCAAGGGATGGGAATCTCTGCTTCCACAGGTCAATTTTAACTGGCCAAACTCTGGAAAAATCTTTACACTTACATATCCCAAGACTGATTAAGATTCATCCAATACCATATTCTAAACAACATGTAGTAGGCTAGCCAAAATGGGCCATCTCCCTCTCCCAATTGTACTAGATGCAGCAAGGCAAATGGCACTCTATAACATATATTCTGGTCCTGTGAGAAAATATCTTCCTTATGGGCTCTAATAGAAGAACAGAGTGACCCCTTCTTGGGCTATCTGGCCTATTCTCTCCTGAAATCTGTGTAATTGGAGACTACTCCCAGATCCCAGTCAAGGGAGAGAAGGTATCACATGGCCCTCATATCCTTGACGGTTAAGAAAATAGTCCTCAGGTACTGGTTGGATCAAACACATATCTCATACTCCGAATGGTTGCAGGAGCTATCCTTCTCCCTTGGATCAAACATATGATTGTCAGTCTCTGTCATCGACTGTCCCAATTTAACAAAAATGGGTCAAACTGCATGCCCTATATTTATTTTGATTCCTCTGAGGCTCTCTGAGTGCCCTCCAGAAGGTTTGTCAATTACCTAGCAGTTTCAGTAGTCTTAAGATTTGTCTTATAAGATAGTAGGCACACTCGAGGGAGGGGCAGAGGGGGATGGGGGTTGTTGTTAGGTTTCTTTGTTTTTTTTCTTTGTTTTTTCAGCTCAATGCACACTGTATTATATTCCAGCTGTTTGTGTATGTTTTTACTTTACTAAAGCTAATAAAACTTTAAATAAAAATAAAAACTGGGCAAAGGCAGTGGAAGTACTGTGAGCAGGTCTAAAGCCATGATGGGCAGGGGTTGTGTTTTAGTAGGTAGTTGGAGACCTGAGAGGAAACATGTATTTCCAGTGGTTTGCTGAGAGTAGGTAGAATAGCAATAGGGACATAGTTATTAAGGAATTTTGGATCTTCCTTTTTAAACACAGAAATAGTCTTAACCATCTTCCATAAGCTGGGGACAGTGAAGGTTATAAGAGAAAGGTTGAAAAGTGGGTGACGGGGATGCGAGGAGGGCAGCCAACTTAAGTATTTTAAGTATTTTAAGTTCAGTACCGTCAGAGGCATCACTACCGAAAGATGAAATGGAGTTGAGACTCAGGACCTCATGGTGTGAGACAATCGAAGGTACAGTGGAGGAATAGAAGGTGTGTAGAAGAGGGAGGGTAGAGTGGGGCAGGACATAAGTGACTCAAAATGAGATAGATCACAGAAGATCAAGCTGAATGCATTAGCAATCATGGTAGGATTATTGCAGTTGACATTGTCAATGACCATATCTGGAGGGTTTGGCCCGACTATTACCAGACCATTGATTTGTGACCAGAAACCTTGAAGCCTCTACCTGTGGAAAACAAATATCCTTGCAATATTTACTTTTGGCAGACACAATTTCTCTTTTACAAGCATTTTGCAAAGTGCGATATGTGAGCCAGTCAGAGTGTAATGAAGAGGATTTGACTTTGTCCCAGCATTGGTCTCTAGCTTTGAGCTAAAGAGTAGAGGGCAGGGCAACCATTTAGTGGGCATTCCTCTAACTTGGCATCTAGTGACTGATATATACTTCTGTTGAAGGAGGTGAGAGTGGAGGTAAAGTACTCAGCAGCACAGTCAACATCATTAGTGATAAAAAGAGGTGACTAGTCAACACATCTGAGGTTGGCAAGGAAGGCATCAGGGTTGAAAGCTGATAAGTCACTTATGGTTAACACCTTAGAGGCAGGGAAGGAGTCTAGTGTTACAAACACAAAAGACCGGTGAGTGATCACTGATTGAGTCAGCAAGGGTACCGGCAATGGTGATCCTGTTCCTTCCTGTTAGTTGGGATCCGATCAATGACAGAGTGGTATGCCCCATTGTTGGAGTGTCTGGTAGGGTCAGTTATAAGTAGGGAGGTGGGCCCTGCTTACAATGGACTCAAGATTTTTACATTGAACCCTGAGCCAGTCTAAGTTAAAATCACCCATGAGAATTATTTCATTTTCATAACAACAGAGGGCAAGTAGTCTATATGTTCAGTTAGTCCAGGTTTACCACCTCTAGGAGGAGTGTAAGTGCAAACAATGTACAGCTCCTTTGTCATACCTAGAACCAGCAGGGAGTGTAAGACTTTACAGGAATGGAAGGGAGGAGTAGGAAACAGACTGAGGTTAAGATGAGGCTTGAAGAATAGTACAATTCCACCTCCCTTTTAGATGGGGGCAGTCTGCATGAAGCATGTGGTACCCAGACAGGGAACACATAGAATCAGGAATGGAGAGTTTTAAGCAAGATTCAGAGATACCAAGAATGTGAGAGTCATAGTGTGATGCCCATCCTTCAAGCTCAGAGTGGTTGGCCATAAGGCTCCTAATGTTAAGGTGTGCAAACTTCAGGTGCTTAGCATGCATCTATGAGTGGGGACTATCAGGGCTAAGCTTATTAGATAGACAGAGGGCCAGGATTTGGTTCAACATCACCTGATAGAGATAGGAAGAGGGCTATGAACCAAATGGGAGGAGACATGACAGCAAGGAGTTTTATTGTGTGAGAGAGGCATTTCACCTTAGTTAGGCACCTAACAATATAGACTAATAACTTGGAACTGTGACACCAGACTGGGGTGGGGGAATGAAGCAGTCTCAGCCAGCAAGTTGGAGAATATAAAGTCAGAGTGGTTGGATTCATTGGGGTAGAAGAAGGACTAGCAGCAGTGATCAGAAAGTCAGAGGTGAGAATAGCACAGATTGAAACAACAGAGGCAAGGAAGTAGTAAGGGAAGCATTCTAAAACTAAAGTTAACCTACCAACAAGTGTAGGACTGGATGATTTCAGAAAGGAGAGTTACAGTGACAGAGATTAGGAGATGGGGAGGCTGGAAGAAGAAGAGCAGGCAAACAAATTGTTGGCAAGTCAGGTGAAACCACTGGCTATCACGTTGTAATGGGCAGCAACAACGCACAAAGGTATTAGAGTTTCAAAACAGGCCTACCTTAGACAGGGTATTAGGCTGAGACCAGAAAATTGATGAGTCTCCAGATATCTGACTCACTGACTTAGGAAAGCAGTAATAGGACTACGTAAGTATTAGGGTTTGGATACAAGCATAACCCTAGAAACACGTGTCTATGTCATCTGTTAGCACCCTTTGCAAACTGTGTGAGAGGCCTTTCAGCACCATGCAATTCTGCTAAAGTTGAACCAGCATAACATTCTGTGGTGATTTGCATATGTAGCCCATGATGCTTTGCATTGTGTGGGCATATGTGATTTTGCATTTTCTTGAAACTTGGTTTCCCAGCCAAATGCCCTTTGGGGTAACCTTGCCTCAGTGTTTGTGCACAGAGGTTCTTTGTCTTTAAATAGTTTTTATTTTAATGGGTTTACCACAACATATCCAAGACACACTGTCTTAGGGTAGCTGGTCCATTCCACTGGGGTGTCAAACAGACGAGGCATACTGATGAGTCCTGGTAGGATGAAACACGTGTCTATGTCATCTGTTAGCACCTTTGCAAACTGTGTGGGAGGCCTTTCAGCACCATGCAATTCTGCTTAAAGTTGAACCAGCATAACATTCTGTGGTGATTTGCATATGCAGCCCATGATGCTTTGCATTGTGTGGGCATGTGTGATTTTGTATTTTCTTGAAACTTGGCTTCCCAGCCAAATGCTCTTTGGGCAACCCTTGCCTCAGTGTTTGTGCACAGAGGTTCTTTGTCTTTTAACCCTAGATAGGGTGAGTGGCTGAGACCAGCACTGTATAACTGGTGAATCTCTAAAGTTCAGACTACACTAAATTAAAATAGCAGCAACAACAATGATATGGGTATAAGCATTATAAAACAAGCCTATCCTTAATAGGGTGTTTGACTAGGACCAGTAACACTGGCCAAACTCAAAACTCTAGATTTTGACTGCTAATTTCTGAATACACTGACTTAAGTTGCAGCAATAGCATTACATAGGGACTGGAGTATCAAACACAATGCTGCCCTAGACAGGGTGTTTGGCAGAGACCAGTGTAAGTGGTGAAACTCTTGATTTTAGACTACACTAACTATAAATAGCAGCAACAGCATTATAGACATAATGTTTCAAATAAACAAGCATACCTGAACAGGGTGATTGGTTAAGACCAGTATAACTGGTGAAACTCTGAGTTTCTTTTTAACATTAAATACTTTCTCCCCTCTGGGAAGCAGGCCCATGATCTCCAGCCATTGGCACCTGCCCCCCTGAGCCAGGTCTGGAACATGGATAATAAGCCCTATGCCACAGGGGTCAGCCGCCCCCCTGAACAAGGTACCTCTAGTGCATAGGGATGCAGGGCAGGGCCATCAGCCATGAGATCACCCTGCATTGTTTTCCACTGTTCTTTGGTCCCCTGGGGAGACAGACATGCAATGGTGTCCAAGTCGTCCGTGCTGACACCCACTGAGCTCCCCTCACCGTAGCTCTGCACACAACTGTAGTGCAGCTGGCCTCCACCAGTCACCGCTGCAGTAGGTGCATGACCTGTACCCACCCCAGAGAAAGGAGAGCAGTCGTAGGATGCTCAACCTCCTTCCCTGCTAGCCCCTGGTGGCCCAAGTCCACCCCCCAACCAGGTCAGCCAGCGAGGGCGAGGTGTGGTGTCCAGTGCCTCAACTCTCAGCACCACCAGGCCAGCCTAAACTCTAAGTTTCTGACTACACTAACTGAAAAATAGCAACAACAGTATTATATAGATATTATTTATTTTTTATTTTGTTTTTGTTAACAGGAAGGGTGCACTAGGCAGTAACTTGCCTATTTTCAGCACGTCCCAGGAGAGTATAAACATCAGGATATTACATAGTTACAGAAACAATTACAGGGTTCTTGAGGAGTCGGACAAGGCAAGTAGATACATATTAAGGATTCAAAGAAACAAGCCTACCCTAGAAAAGGTATTTGGCTGAGACCAGTATAACTAGTGAACCTCTGAAATTCTGACTATACTAACTTAAAATACCAGCAACTGCATTACATAGATGTTAAGGTTTCATAAACAAGCTTACTCTAGTAAAAATAGTTGGCTAGGACCATGGATCTGGCAAAACTCTGAGTCTAAGGACTCTACTAATATTGACAGCAGCAATAAGCAGAACAGAGGTATCTTAACTTAGCATCCTTACAGGCATTGTACTGCAGTTGGTATCTAGAGGTGGACAAGCAGAGTGGCCAGCCAAATGGTGGACTACTGGCTGACTCAGTAGACAATATCCTTCTGGCTGTGGTCCCTAGCATGGGGGTGCAGTGGGAGCCTTGGTGCTCCTCTGAAAGAGAGAGAGAACCATGCCTCTGGTGCAGAAAACCTCCTCTGGATTAGCTGGGAGGCTGCTCTGCTGGTTTCTGATGCAGAACTGAGTTGGGAATGTCAACTCATGAGGTTTAAAATTGACGGGCTCAAACACAAAACACCCCAGTGTAGAAAACAGCCTCTGGATTGGCTGGGATTGGCTTAAATTATTTTTATAATAGCCACTCAGGCACTGACAGTTGGACAGCTGGAAAACAGCCAGTTTTATGTAATTGCCTTGCAAGCTGATGCTGCTATGAGGATACTTGAAAAACTTTTCTGCTGATTAGTTTTCTTCCCAGTCTATTGATCCAATTTCTACCAAATTTGATATTAAATCCAGAACATGCCAGGGATGCCCCATATTTTCCATCGTTACCTTGAACACCTGGTGATTGCTATCAAAGAATCAGACAAAATAAAAGAAATTGAGGTTGAGGGTCAAAGGCATAGTTCTCCATTATGCTGATGATATTCTGATTCATATGGCTAACCTTTCCAACTCTTTATAAGAATTATTGAACCTGATTGATGAATTTGGCAAAGTAGCTGGATATAAGGTTAATCTAGATAAATCTAATACGATACTATGATTTTAAAGAATTGTACTTCTAAAGGTAACTATAATCAGTTCTGCTTTAAATGGAGAAAAGGGCATATAAGATATCTTGGTATAACTATGTCAACTAATTTATTGGAGATAAGGCAACAACATGGAAAAATATGGAATGAGGTAAAGGAGACTATGGAAAGGTGGTTAAAAGTACAGTTGTGTAAGAACTTACGCAGCAGTAGATCTTCGAGTATCTCTTGCAGTAGATCATAACACATGGAATTCAGCCACAGGTATCATTTTCTCTGGATGACTTCAACAGTTGACCCTGGGACCTCTCCCTAACACTACCATGTGCTGTCTGCCTGGCAGGTATAAAAGGGAAGGTCCCAGCTACTCTTCAGTTCTTTTCCATCCTGGCAATCAAATGTGAAAACATTTCCAAGGCCTCTGATGGGAACCGAGGAGGAATTTAAGTAGGTGCTCATAGAGTCATAGAAGACAGGAGCAAGGAACCCTTCTGAAGTAACAGCAATGGGGAAGGAGGGAGGGCTGCATGACCTGCTGCAAGAGATACTCTTGAAGCTCTATTGTTATGGTAAATTCTTACACAACTGTACTGTCTTCTTCAAGGCAATCTCTTGCAACAGGTCATAACACATGGGAAGATTCCCAAGCAGTTATTTTGCCAAGCAGAAGAAGGAAGTGAACTATCAGGACATAGGACAGTGGGCGTGTGGACGGCCCATCCAAAACTGGTCCGCTTCTTAGAAGCAAAGTCTAGACTGTAATGCATGGTGAAGCCATGTACAGGAGACCACGTGGCAGCTTCCCAAATATCCAAGGCAGAAACACCCCAGAAACACGCCATAGAGGCAGCCAGGCCTCTCACAGAATGGTGTTTTCAACTCTTGTGAGAGGTTTTCTTTTTACGTATTTAGCGTGGATAAAGGTAGCAGTTGGTCAATCAGGTGAACAAATACTGCAGTGAAACATAAACCCCTGGTTTCCAGGGGCAAAAGAAACAGAAAGTTGCTCGCTTATACGCAACTGTGAAGTGAGGAGAAGGTCAATGTTCAATGTTTTATGCACATCGAAGGAAGAAAGCAGGCTTCCCTGGATTCTAAGGCTCTACAAAGTACACTGGTAATGGTATGGTCTGATATAAAGTAAAGCCAGAAACAACATTTAGTAAGAATGCCAGGTGTGTGCTGAAATGCATAAGTATTAGGGTTTGGTGAAACCACTGGCTACACATACATTGTTATAGGGATGCACATTAGTGTGTGTAACTCCAGAAACATCTGCCAGATGTAATGGCAACTAAAACATAGTTTTCCATGAAAGATAATGGAGGTCATTGGTTTCAGATGGCTAAAATGGACTCGTAGTCAATATTTCAAGCACAAAATTCAAATCCCAGACAGGGACTGGATCCCTGAAGAGGGTTGTTGGTGCAGATTACCTTTTAAAATGATTCTAATCAATGGCAATTGGGACAAAGGTATGTTGTCCACAGTCAAATTAAATGTGGCAATGGCCAAAGATGGACTTTCACAGAGGAATATTTCAGTCCACCCTCCGATAAGGAGAGCAAATAATATAAGGTGCTTTGAGGGAACATCCATAAGGATCCAAGTCCAAGGAAGACACCAAACAGAGAAGCATTTCCACTTCTGGGAATAGGAAGACCAAGTAGAAGGCTTCCAGGCTGTTAGGAGAACCTCCACCACCTTTGGGGACACCTGAAACATGAAAGGACTAAGTCCTCAGGAACCAGGCATGCAGGTAGAGGTAGCAAAGGTCCTGGTGTAACAGTGAGCCTTATGCCTGGGAGTAAAGCCTGGCAAATTGGCAAAGGTATTGGCTCTGGTTCCAAGAGTTGTAGAAGCAGAGGGAACCAAATCTGTCTTGGCCAGAATGGGGCAATGAGAATCATCGACGCCCTGTCCTGAACCAGTTTCAGGAGTACTTTCTGAATAAGTGGAAAGGGGGAAGGCATAAAGAAATCTTTCTGTCCAGAAAAGAGATAATGCTTCCCACCACACAGTTCCAGGACCTCGCATGAGAGAGCAGTAAAGCGGCAATTTTTGGAGAGACAAATAGGTCCAACTGTGGTCATCCCTCAAGTGGAAGATGCCATTTAGAATGTCTGGTAAGATTTCTCACTCATGGGCCTGGACAGTGGATCTGCCAAGGGTATCTGCCAGGGTGTACAACACCCTGGGATATGTACTGCCAGAAGATGAATATGTTTCTGGAGTGCCCAATTCCATACCCTCATTGATTCTCTGCAGAGAGGGCATGAATGGGTGCCTCATTGTTTGTTTAGGTAGTGAACTACCGTGAGGTGTCAGATTGCACTTGCAGGCAACAGGGGATGTGAGTCTTGAATGCCTGTAAGGCATAGAGAACTGCTTTCAGTTCCAAGACATTGACATGGAGGCATGCCTCCACTGATGTCAAGATCCTTGTGAACTGATGTGCGGAGATAAGCACCCCACCCCATCAAGAGGCGTCTGTAGTCAGAATGAGACTTGGTACAGGAGATTGGAATGGCATGCCTTGCATTAGATTGTTTCTGGTCTTCCACCATTGTGGAGCTCAAAATGCTGGGGCAGACATCAGGACCAGGGCATCAAAATGATCTGTTTTGGTCCCATTGGACACTGAGGGAGCACTGAAGGACCCTCATATTTTAACCTAGCATTAGGGACCATCAGTATCATTGCCACCAAATGTCCCAGGAGACAAAGGTAGTCTCTTGCAGAGACTAACCTGCTAGACTCTAATCTGCACACCAAAGTGATCAAAGCATCCACCCAAGCCATGGGCAGATATGCCTTCCCTAAGGAGGTGTCTTGTACAACTATGACATATGGGTGGCATTGTGTAGGGTCCATCTTTGATTCTGGATAGTTTACATAATACCCACTTGATAGAACAACTGTAGGGTTTGAGAAAGTGTCAGACAAAGCTGTTGGCTAGAAGAGCGCTTTCAGGAGCCAGTCGTCCAAGTAGGGAAAGACATAGAGGTCTCCCTGCAGAGGACCACCATGACTGCCACTAGGTATTTTGTAAATACCCTTGAGGCTGAGGAAGGTCCAAAGGGAGGACCCTGAATTGGGAATGATGACCTTGGAACATGAAATGGAGAAACCGTCTGTGATCCAGGTGCATAGTGACATGTAGGTATACGTCCTTCATATCCAGAGAGCAGAGCCAATCTCCTGTGTTCAGCAAAGGGAGAAGTGTTTGAACTTTGGTAAGTGATGTAGAGATTAAGATACCTCAGCTCTAAATTGGGCATAAATCCACCATACATTTTTAACCGAAAAAGTGAGAGTAAAATCACGCACCCTCTGAAGAAGGAGAACTGGTGTGATAACCTGTTTTGACAATAAGGCATCAATCTCAGTCCATAGGACCCATGCCTAGTCTGGAGGGTAGTGAGAGACCCTGGGTGGCAAAGGAAGAAGTATCCTGTGAACTCCAGTGTGTGTTCTGTCTCGATCAGTTGCAGGAGCCACCGGTCAGTGGATATAGCTCGCCACCCTGACAGGTGCAGGGAAAACATGCCCCTGATGGCCGTGAGTAGGGTCTGTAGTCCCACAGCCTGAGGAAGACCTTCAGGTGTAAGGCTGGCCTGCTGGGGGGCAGCAGGGCGTAACAGGGTTTCTGAGTATTTCTAGGACCTGCAACTGTAACTGAGGTTTTCTCTAGTTGGCAGGTTGCCTTTGAGCAGAGGGATGGCCCTGTGGGGTGGCCTCTTGAGGATCCCTTAAGGCAGTTTGGGTTATGGACAATAAAGGGTTCACACTGATTGAAGGGTACCACCTGAGTCCTACAGATCTTTCAAACTGTCTTGGGTCTGGGACGAACAACTGAACTCCTTTAAAGGGAGCATTCAGAATAGATTGCTGTACATCCTGTGAAAAGCCCGACACCTGGAGCCAGGCATGTTGGCTGAGGCAGACTCCATCTCAGGATGCACAAGCCATAGTATCAATGGCATCATAAGTTGTCCGCAGCAGGTGGCAGCATACAGGTGGCAGCATACAGCCGCCGCAATAGAAAGTTTCACCATCAGGTCCTCATGAGAAAGAACCCAGTGGGAGGGACTGTATTGTTGCCTGGGAGGCTTTAGGATTTCCTCCAAATATCTCAGGAGGTGACCCATGTAATTAAGTATACATAGGGACAATGTGGTCCAAGAAAAAACCTTTTCCCCATGGCATCCAGTTTCTTGGATTCCATATCTGAGGCTGTGCACTCATATGTTGAGGTCTAGTGGACCTATCATATGAGGCATGGATCACTACTGAGTCCGTCTGAGGCGGAGACATGAAATAGGGTGATCTACTGGAGCCTGATAAATCCTATAAGCTATTCATGGGTTGGAAGGAACCTTAAAGGTTGTGTCTAAGCCACCATAATAGCTTCCTCAAAGCGTCCACGGGGGCCAGAGTGGGGCATTCGGCACACCCAGGTACTGAGCCAATTTTTTTCTGGAAGCATCCTGCTCAGTGCCCTGGAAACAAAATGTTTTCTGAAGGTGGATCATAATGTCTGAAAATGCGAGTCACCTGGCAGAGAACAAAGAGGAGTTCAGGGGCAGTTTCACCTAAACAAAGGAAATGGCAGAGGAGGACCGAGGAATCCTTGTGGTCCATGTCATCCTCATCCTCCCTGTCCACCAGGCCCCAATCCTGCAGGAAAGGGTCTTCCATGTCCACATCCTTGGTGTACCTAGAGGGAGAGAGACGCAACTGACCCCTCCTGGGGGTGCAGGGCCTGAGATAGTGCCAGTAAGGTGTCAACCAGAGTCTGGACATCCACCATTGCCATCTGTCCAGTATTAGTAGCCATGGCAGACTGAACAGAGTGAATGGTAATCACTGATGGCATGGAAGGAGGCAGTGGCACCAGATGTGCAGTGATCAATGAGGGGTATACATAGGACCCCAGGATTATCAACGAGGGTGGTAGCATTAAGCCACTTGAGGTAAGGCTGATTGTTGATGATGAGATAATTGACAGGCCTGAAGCCCTGCCACTGACAGGGTTGTTGGAAGTTCTGATCCAACATCGATGATAAGATAGTCAACTGGATATCATGCAACATCAATGATGGTAAGATCGTCAATGGGCCATGAGGCAAAGCCCTCAATGAGCCTGCAGCCATTGTCAACAGACAGTGGTTGGAAAGCATGGAAGGGGAAGCAGCGTAGTTTGAAGCTTCTGGACAATATCCGTGCCCATCATCAATGGAGGAGCCATCAATAGGGAGGAGAGGTGCCAGCAGTTGTCAGCGGTGGAAAAGACGACAGAACAGTGGCTACCATCTCAGGTAACCCTGAATGCACCATCGATGAAGGAGCCATCAATGGAGATAAGAGAGGAGGCAGCAGTCATCGACAGTGTAGAAGATGATATAAGAGCTGTCACCATTTCAGGTACTTGTGAACCCACAGTTGACGAAGGAGCCATTGATGGTGTAAAGACAACATAATAGGGCTACCTCTCAGATAGTTACCTTTTAGTAGCATTGTAGATTGGTGAGACCCTAATGGTGGATCTCTGTTGAACTATTTGCAGAGGCACAATCCTGGCTGCCATGTACAGGGCCAAGGCCCGAATAGATTTTCTAGTTCGACAACTGGTAAGCAGAGCTCTGAAGGTGGACTTGTTGCATGCTGGTCACAGTTGAAAAGTAGCTGGGACCTCCCCTTTTATATCTGCCAGGCAGACACCACGTGATAGTGTTGGGGAGGTCCCAAGGTCGACTGCTGAAAAGTCATCTGGAGGAAATTATGACTGCAGCTGAATTCTCACGATTATGACCTGCTGCAAGTGACTGCCTCGAAGAAGATCTAGGTATATCTGACTGGGGTCAGAATAATATTGTCAAGATGGATGTTCTTCCAAGAATCAATTATATAATCAGTACACTACCAACAGAAACAACAAAAGCGACATGTATTAAACTATGTGGAAAAATTTCTTCATTCATTTGGAATGGCCGTCCTCCAGAAATTGCTTATAACAAACTTTCAGCGGGGGATAAATAGTCCTGATTTCTACTTATATTCTCTAGTTTATAACACTGCACAATATATCTTATGGTTTAAGAACTGAGATAATACCTAGATAGCACTTATATGCCAACATGGTTATGCATGGAACACGGCCTATATTTAAGTAATAACATGCACATAAAAATCACTCTTATTTTTAAATAAACACAACATCTCAGCTAATATTAAACATTCTCCAATAGAGATGTCAATGAATTCTTTGAAGTCTAAAATAGACCTCTTGGGATTATGTTGGATGGCTTAGGATGAATAATCATTGTGGAGGAACTCAAAATTAAATTGTCAAGAAACGTGTTCCACTATAAGTCACGAGGAGAGAAGGCCATATGGTTAGAGATGGTAACGTCACAACATTTGTTCAATGTGCTTATGCAGCTTGGTATGATGTATGCTTGTGTGACTTAGATACATTGTAGCTGTTCGCTCTCTGTCCATGGGATATACCACCCTATAGAGATGCGATGGCAAGGAACCCTAGAGGAGGTTCCACCCCATAGGTGCCATGGAAATGATTCCCTAGGCAAAAGGTAGCTTAGGAAGAAGCCCATGGGAAAGAGAGACATGCCACCAGAGGAAGAGGGAGGATGGTGGGACAACGAAGAAACGAATCCTGCAACAGTCCAGGAGGTGGCCTTTAAGGCCTGATGGGGAATGATGTTGTTGCTCCACCCATTGAACCACAGGCATAGCCTTTGTAATTCAATGTGCTTACGCAACTTGGTATGATGTATGCTTGTGTGACTTAGATACATTGTGGCTGTTCACCTCTCTATCCATGGGATATACCACCCTATATGTGCAGTTATGATTCCTTGGCTAAAGATAGCTTAGGAAGAAGCCCAAAAGAATACTCAAAGGGTGCTGAGCATTGAAAAGGTGAGAAAGCAGAAGGACATCGAGACGGAAAGTAATGTGATAGATATAGATGTGAAGGACAGGAGAAGAATGAGATTTGATGAGGCCAATGAACGAAAGGAAATATGACAAGATGCAAAGAGGTGGACTTCCTAAGGAGAGGGGAACAGCTGGGGCCACCATTCCACTCCATCCAACAGCAGAACCTAACTACGGAACCCATGAAAGCACTAAGAAGGCAGTATAGCGATGGTCTAAGGCTCTGAGCTGCAAATTTGGTGACATCCAGCAGACCAGACCTGGGTTTGAATCCCACAGCTTCCATTTGCATACTGTGTGACCCTGAACAAGTCACTTAATTCCTTGTTCTCCCAGATCGCACCTGGAAACAAGCTTGACTTAGTGTGCCTTTCCTGGTTAAACAATTTCCCCTAATCCTGACTAATATTATGACCATTGGCATGGAGGAGAGGAAAACCCTTGAGGAGGAAACCTCAGGGAATTCAAGGCCTAGTCACCTTCTCTCAGGCTGAAGGACATTTTGGTTAGTGATGGCTCAGCTAAAGCAGTTTAGAGTCAATATTGAGGGAAGAGGAGACGATTCCAAATTAGATGAAGCTCTCACTCTGTCCTTCTAACAGGAATGCTGTTGAGGTTGTGAGCAATGTCTCTGCAACCAGATGCCCAAAAGCGAAGGAGGAGAGAAAGACAGTTGAGGCACTCAGCCAGCATACACGAGCCTATGAAACAGGCCAGGTGAACCAAAGGTGGTCTCAATGGAGAATAGCATAAAGGTGCCTCCGAATCTGCTCAGGCAGTGAAAGGGGCCCTGTTGATGAGAGCCCCACCCTCACAGCTTGAAGTCATAAATTCTACATCCAGAGGTGTCAGAAATGAGGGACGACTGAAGGTCCACTCAGAGCGAAGACATTCTCACTATGGGCAAGGAGGAAGGGACCCACTCTGAGCTTCACATGCTCTAGATGCAGACTTTGTAGGTGTAGAGTGATACCATTGGCTACAGGCTAGCCCAAGCCATGGAGCAATAGACACGGAAGGCATGTCTTCAAGAGGAAAGCAGGTACAGTCGAGGTAGCATAGGACCCATATGAAGGGTATGCTCAATTAGGCGATGTGAATGAGTAGACCTACTGAGAGGTCAAACTGAGTGAAGGAGACCCCAACATGGGTCCAGAGGAGGCAGGTCACAGTAGCAATCACAGGAGTGTGTGCCAACCGGTCCATTGAGAAGCCAAATTAGGGAAGGATCGAACTGCATGAAGGTAGAAATGAGAACTGCCGGGTGAAGCCCACAGCCAACTGTTGAGGTACAAGTACCAAAAGTAGAGAGGTAGGAGCTCTGGCTGGAATGGACAAGTGGAGGTTTAAACATGAGCAGACAAGATATGCCGAGAAGAGAAGCCTTGAGGGTGGATGTGGAACTGCAGAATTGGAGTGAATGGGATGAGGAGGAGAGATGATGATGGCGGGTGATGCCCACAGCCTATGATATGGGGAGAAGTCAGAATGAGAAGAGGAGAAGTCAGTGCAGGAGGACAGAATGGTTGAGAATGAATGAAAGATAAATGATGGTGGACTGAAAGCCTTGAAGGCCTGAACAGTTTAAGATGAGGAATGAAATGTACAATGTACAACAATGAAATGAATCTGGAAGGCGGTACAATGAAGGTGAGTTATGAAATGGACAATGTATGGTAATTGAGTGAAGCCTTGATGGCTGGTATGGTTAAGGTGCATATGAACTGGTCGATTATGCGATGATGGAGGAAGCCATGAAGGCCAGAACAGTTAAGGTGATGAATTGATTGAATGATGTATGATGATGGGGTGAAGCCATGGAGGCTGGTACAGTGAAAGTAAGATATGAAAGAATGAAGTACGATGATGGAGGAAAGCCTTGAAGGCTGATATGGAGAAGGGTAAGAAAGATGGCAGGTGGGGTAAGATGAGGTATGAAATGAATGATGTATGATAATGGTTGAAAGCCTTGAAGGCGAATACGGTTAAGGGTAGGTAAAAAGCAAGTAGGGTGTAGGAAAGATGAGGTTCAATAACAATGGAGGTTTGACATGGAGTGGAGGATATACAAGTCGAGTGGTCCAGAACTTAGGACTAGGGTAAGAGGAGGCTATGAATAGGTATGATGATAGCAGGATAGGAAACACCCCAAAAAGAAGGCATGAGAAAGCATGAGCAGGGAAAAGAGATGATATGATGCTAGCAGTATGGGAGAGGAAATGAAGACTGACAATGGAGGTTGAGGACACACCTGGACCAACTCCAGTGGAAGGTGGTATAGCCAGAAATGAAACACCATCCACTATGGGTGGGTATACAGAAATGGGGACGCCAGGTACAGTCGGCTAAAAGTTGGAATTGCCAAAGTGGAGAGGGAGCGGAAGTGAGGTCAGAAACTAGAGATCTGAGAGAAGGGGTGGTGGGCTAGCATGAAGAGCCCAAGAGAAGGACAGAGTGCAGGTGTGAAAGCAGATGGACGAGGCAGAGGGTGGGTCAAGAGGAGAAAGCAGGAGGGACGGGGTGGAGCAGAATGTTCCAGTGGGGGCAAACCAGGGAAGGCAATGACAGCAGCAATGCACAGCAGAGATGAAGGTGCAGCAGTATAGAGCAGGGAAGGCAGGACAAAACCTAAAACACACAAGCCCACCACTGAAACATCTACATAAGAACTCACGGAGAATAAATGCTCCTCAGGTACTTCCTGAATGGAGCTTGCACCTGTCCCCAGGAATGTCCATTACCAGCAATGTCACCTGATGAGGAAGCGGCATAGGTGAGAAAAGCAATACAAAGAGCTGCAGGATGTGGCAAGGAAAAGATGAGGAAGCTCTGTCTCATCCTACACAGGATGAACTAGGTAATCTGAGTCCAGCCAGGGCAAATGGAGAAGCCCGACCGGTCGATGAGTGAAAGTTCAGGCAAACACAAAACGCTTAGGAAAAGATGCAAACCCAGAAGGAAGTGTGGTGGGCAGAACATCAGGAACAGCAGCACTGGGAAACAGGTGGACTGAAGGAATGAGGGCTCTGATGAGAAGCAGGACTGGCTGACGAAGAGCAACAGCTGCGGAAGAGGGAGACTAACGGGAGGGAGCACTAGGCGACCTACCAGCTGCAGTCTGGAGAAGCATAACAGCGCTAGATAGAGGAGGAGGGAAGGTAAGCCAGCAAGTGCGAGTGTACCCAGGAGCACCAGGAAGTGGGCAGGGAAGAGAAAGAGAAGGATGGGAATGATGGGAAATGTAGGAGGACTGAGGGAAAGAAGGAGAGCAGAGGCGGGGGAGAAGGAGCGAAGCTGTGCAGGGATGGGAGTGCTGAAGAGGAAAATGAGGAATGGGCAAGAAGAATGAGCAGCTGGAGGTGCAAGAAAAATGGGTTAGCCCAGAATGAAGAGAAACAGCCTCCAGCCATAACAAAAAGCGAATCCTGGAACAGTCCAGAGGAGTGGCTTTTAAGGCCTGATGGAAGAGTGATGTTGTTGCTCTGCCCATTGAACCACAGGCATCGCTTGCAACTGATATTCAGCAGAACTTTAATTTAGAAGAGAAAGAAAAATCTAATTATCTCCAGCTAATTCAGGCTGTTATGAAGGTGTCCCACATTTAGTTATACAACAGTGTGAATGGCTCAAAGGTTGTAATTCTGAAACTGAAATAAATAAAAAACAGTGTCATGATACTAGGTTGGTTAAATTAATTTAACACTCAGAGAAAAGACACACAGCCAGCTTAATGTATAAATATTTATTACAATTAGTTAAAACAACCACAGCTGAGGGTATAAATGGCAGGGAAGAGAACTTAATACAAACTTGGAAGAGGATGCGTGGGAAGACAAGGAATGATTTATACAAATTTCTTAAACTGGACAGTCATAGAATCACACAGATGAAAATTATACACAATGCTTAGTGAACACCTGTTAAGCAAAAACATGGAATAGGTACGGTGACATACGTTGCAGATGTGAACTTCAACTCGATAATGTTAAACATATATTTCAGGGCTGTGCTAAAGTTAAACCATTGAGGGATACAATTAAAGAGAAAGTCGAGTAAAGTTTGTGTTGGGTAATGCCTTCTGTCATGAGTTTTGCTAATTAGGGAATGTTCCATCAGAGATGAGTACATTGCTGAAGTACTGGATATTCATGATAGCAATATGTTTGAAGAAACTTGTTCTGAAAATTGGAAAAACACAAAATAAATCATATATACTGAATAGTACAGCTTTATTCTTAATGCTCTACACTTAGAGAAGATTTCAGCAAGTTTGTAAGATAAAATTATCTTATTTCATGAAAGGGGAATGCTATGCAATATTCATACAAGCAATACAGACCATATGAAGTGATAATATCAAGTACCTTTGATCTCTCCTGCTATAATTTATTCCATTTCATATTTGTAACTACTACGGGATTCAGTATTACTGTGTATACTGATTTAGACATGTAAGTATTACTCTAAACATTGTCACCAAGTACTGCATTATGAACCCTTATTGTATGTTTGTTTGTGTGGTTTGTGTTGTATGTGTGTATTTCTTGAATCCTAATAAACAATTTTAATCAAAAGGTTAACACACATATGTAATCAATTAGCTGTGCCAGCAGCTCAACTTAATGGGTGTTGTACTGCAGCCAGGAAATAAAATTGCACCACATCAAAGGACTGCTGTTGCTTACTTTGAAAATACTGTAGTAGACATGAAGACGAGAGGAGGTGCTAATCAAAAACCCGAAATGCCACAGATAAAAATAAACCAAATTTAACCCAAAGATACGTAGATCAGAAAAGCTGTATTTAAGTACTCTATCTCCTGCATTCAGTTTTATTTTAACCAGGAGAACACACTAAGTTGAATGTTTGTTTAAAGGTGCAACCTGGGAGCACAAGAAAGTTAGCGATTTGTTTAAGATCACACAGCATGCAAGTGGGGGCTATGGAATTCAAACCCAGATTTCCAGGTTTACAACTCAGAGCTTTAAACCACTGCGCTATACTGCCTCAATAATTTTAAGTAATTTTAGTTGCATCTTTACCTAGCTAACCTTACAGTAAAACTTACTATTGTTCATTATTCATGCCTCTGTATACTGATTGCTGTACTGTGTAATGTTTCCTGTATATATATATATATATATATATATATATATATATATATATATATTTATAAAATGGTTAAGGACAAAGAATCAATAACATTGGACAAAGACCATCAGGTGACCGTGTGTATATCAGAGCATGACCATATACCTGCACTTTTACCCTCTCCAAAACAATTTTACATTTTATAAGATAGATAAACCACTCTGAGGTGTGTGGCGCACTCTGATATATGCACACCTTGGGTGGTTGATGCACTCGACCTGCAGCCTCAAGCGTACAGACAGACACCAAGGCATGTGTACATCGGTGCACAACGCACTCCTCAGAGTGGTTTATCTATTACATAAATATATATATATATATATATATATATAGGGTTTTAAATAATTGATTAGCAGTTTTTATTTGGGACTATACTAACTGTACAGAAAGTATTTGTATAGATTTTCTAGAAGTGCTGTGTTTGTTAAACACAGTGAGGCAAAAGCTATGCATTTTCACAAAGATTTAGCACTTTTATGAGCAAAACGCTAATCAATTTTTAGAGTTAAATAAATCCCTGATATATATATATATATATATATATATATATATATATATATATATATGTGTATTACTTGTATGTTAATTTTATTATTGTATTCTCCCTCACTTTCTCTCAGGTTGCACCTGGAAATGAGCCCCGGATCAGTGTGCCTTCCTGGTGAAACATTTTTAAATAAATAAATAAAACAGATTAAAAATCACAGCAGTAGCCCCTATACACTAGATTCTGATAATGCAGTCTCATTCATAGAAATGTAGAAACTGACAGCAGAAAAAGGCACACTGACCTAGCGAGTTTGCCCAGCCCTACCTATAGTAAGATGTGAATGCCCTAGTTTTCTCTCACTCCTGCATGTCATCCTTCCCTGCTATCCTCACTAGCCCCATGTATCCATCGGCCTTCATTTAAATCACTCCAGTGATTTGGTGTAGACCATTCCCTCTGGTGCCAAAGTACATACCTAGTCTCCATCAACCTGCACCCCTGAACAGCTTTCGCCTCCAGTACCATTCACCACCCCCATCCATCTGTCCCTGACCCTTCCCCACAACCATGTAGGAGCACAGCAAGGACAGGGTCAGGACACAAGTGGAGTGGAAGATGCTAGTGGGCATCCAATCACATGCCCATCCACGGCTGACTGGATCCCCTGCTCTGCACAGAGTAGTGGATTGTGGGCACGGAAGAACCACAGTACCTAAGGAGCCCATGCACTATGGGTAGGTGATAACTGGTGGCCCTCAACCCTAGCAGCATGTCAGGCAGGCTGGGTACTGCAGGATAGGGATTGCTGCTTGCCTGATGGACAGCAAGCTGCTGGATAGAGGGGCATGTAGTGGCTACTTCAGGGTGCCTGCAGGCATAGCTAACACCCGTCCTCTGCTACTTGGCACCTTCAAGCATAACCCCACCACTGGTCACTGCCCATGGGTAGATGCACAGCGCCACCCACAACTGCAAGCTCAGACATGTATGGGGCATGCACCCCTGTTGTGCATGCCACCGGATCTGGCTGGACACCCCTCCACAGCTTTGTGACTTTGTGATGCCTATGCAGCATGTATGCATCATGCATAGGGCCCATTGTGAGCAGCTCCCGGTGTTCACTTAAGTATCACACCATAGTCTTGTGGCATTGCATCAGAGCTGATCTGATATCAGAGTCAGCATGTTTTATACCTGCAAGAAAGTATGTGATGCAGGATAACAGATGCTTAGTGCCACAAAGTAAACAGACTTGGAGACACAGCCTATTTACTTTGAATAAATACAAAGTGACAAAGTGAAAGTGAAGTTAAAACTTAATATTACACAAGTTAAGTTACTTTTTAAACAAACATTCTGACATGCTTTACTGGGCTTTGTAGGCCATTATCCTAATGCAGTGATTGCCTGTGGAAAAAAATTTAAATTGAATTCATAGTGTCCTGTAACGGATGGAAGGGATCATAAATCTGGCCAAACTGTCAGCTAGCTGATCCCTTCCACTTCCTGGTCTGCTGACCCTGTGCTCAGGCGTTTTGTGATGTCTTACCAGGGAGAGAGTGAGGGTGCTCAATTGAATCCAGTAGGGGTGGTTTTGAAAATGTTATTATCCATGTTTAAGCTACCTTTGATAAAAATGAAAGCCACCACTCAGCGATTGCGTAGTACATCAGACCATTGCTATGGCGTAGTACAAAGCTATGAATATAGCATAATTAATGCTATACTGTAGCTGTGTTACGTTACTTTCATTGTGTGCTTGCTGTTGATTTTGTCAGTTTATTTGAATGGGGGAGCTTAGCCCCCACCTCCCCATTGTTTCACATGCGGTGTGCAGGCAAAGCCCTCCAACTCAAACTAATAAAACCTAGAGGCCAACATAGAGCAGAGCATGCCATAAGTGGCCAACGAGCGTAGAGTGTGCTGTAAGTGGGAAAGTAGGAAGGGTGGTCCGATGATCAAATAATCACCCCATTAGATTGGTGTGTCCAAGTGTATGGGGAATGCCGGAAGCACTTCAGATCAGTGTCCTACTGTATGGGGAATGCTGGAAGTCCATCGGGTCAGTGTGTTCTAGTATATGGGAAATGCTAGAAGCCAGTCATTTTGGTGTGTCCTAATGTATGGAGAATGCTGGAAGCTCATCAGATTGGTATGGGGAATGCTGGAAGTGGAAGCCTGTCAGATTGGTGTGTCCTAGTGTATGGGGAATGCTGGAAGCTCATCAGATTGGTATGGAGAATGCTGGAAGCCCATCAGATTGGTGTGTCTTAGTGTATGCGGAATGCTGAAAGCCCATCGAATCATTGTGCCCTTGTGTATGGGAGTGCTGAAGCTTGTCAGATTGGTATACGGAATGCTGGAAGCTCATCAGATTGGTGTGTTTTAGTGTATGTGGAACACTGGAAGCCCATCAAATCAGTGTGTCCTAGTGCATGGGGAATGCTGGAAGCCCATCGGGCGTGTGTCCTAAGGTATAGGGAATGCTAAGTCCATTGGATCGGTGTGTCCTGGGGTATAGGGAATGCTTAAGGCCCATTGGATTGGTGTGTCCTAGGGTATGAGGAATGCTTAAAGCCTGTAGGCTCAGTGTGTCCAAGTGTATGGGAATGTTGCAAGCTCATCAGATTGGTATGGGGAATGCTGGAAGCCCATCGGACTGGTGTGTCCTAGTGTATGGGAGTGCTGGAAGCCCATTGAATCAGTGTGTCCTAGTGGATTGGGAATGCTGGAAGCCCATTGGACCAGTGTGTCCTAGTGTAGGGAAATGCTGCGGTGATCTGTAGTGTGTTTTCACTTAAGACAAGCCTTTCTGCTGTCCCAGTGGCCCAGCAGAAGCAGTACATCCCACTGCCATACAGGCAGCCTAGGATTGAGGAGACCATCCTAGTCATTGCATAGGGAGGCAGGCCAGACAGAGGTAGCTGCCACACAGCAGCATGCCTCAACCAGGAAAGGTCAGCGGCAAGCTTCAGCACTGTAGTGACCCTGTGGCTGGGCCAAGGAGCCACAGCATGCTTGAGAGGTGGACGTAGGCTGCGCTCATGTCAGGGAGGTGAGAGGGACTAGAAATAGGGAAAACTCCCATGGCTATCTCTATGATAGTCCAGATTCTGTGTTCCCCTGGGTCCTACTGCCTCTCAGAACTCCTGAATCCTAGTCCACACAGTGAACTGCCTTGGGCGGGGGCCTGCAACCTAGAGCCCCTGCCATGGAGGCAAAGCCATGGAAGTAAGTCAGCAGTGTGTTGGGAGCCAGGGGAAACAGGAGACACATGTCTGAACAGGATATATCCCTGGGACTAGGGTACATGCCTGACTTGACGTACATGGTCAGGAGTAAAAGCTCTATAAAAAAAATAGAGCATTTTCTGACTCATTTATCTCCAGGGTAAGTTTGCTTTACTATATCTATGGCATTTCAGGTTTGGTGAGTAGCCCACTCTTCTTGTTTTAAGTGTGGTACTGCAGTATCTGATACCCATGTTTGGGAGTGTCATTGGGTCTCCAACTCCTAGACAGGGTGAGATTGAATGTATAATAAAGCAGTAGGTTGTAGAGCTTAAGAGCAAAGGGGCTACTCCCCAGGCAAAGCAATCATTCTGAGTCAGTCTAGTGGCATGGTGGGCTGAAGCACAGGTTCTCGCCACCAGCCACGCTAGCCACCCTGGTTCGAGGAGCAAACTGGGGTTACTCAAAGTGCAGCTAGGGAAGGAGGATTGAGCATCCCAGGATACTCTCCTTCCTCAGGGATGGGAGATAGCATGTACCACTGATTCACCACTGCATAGTGGAAGCTGGGTAATGGACAGTGGTCATCAAACTGGTTGACCAGGTACAGAAGCAAAAGTATCACTGAATCTTAGTGCAGTACATGCGTGTCACTGCACATATACTAGTCAAGGTAAAGCTCTAAATTGGGAAAAAATGACTCAGGTAGTGGATAATGGCTACACCCTTACAGTTCTGCACCACCCAACACTGACACCACCCAGCTATGGCAGTTCAAGAGGTAAGGGGGAAAGACCTGGGTAGGGTGGGAGATGGGGCTGGGGCTGCTATCTGAAGAGCAACTGCCTGTGCAAGGCGGATAAACATAGGAAAAAGTGATCATTCTGTATCAAGAACAGGAGCTGCTGGGATAGCTGAATAACAAAGTAACATTTTGAAGGGAACTTAAGCCCCTCCTCCATGCTTACCACTGGACCCACTCCTGCATGGAGGGTTGGTAGACATTGCTAAACTGTATCTCCCACAGTGGATTCAATGGAAGCACTTGCAATCTATCCTGGTGAAGACTGCCCATCCCATGACCTTCAAGTTGAGGCAAAGTGCCAGAGACATGGCTGAATATAGTAGGTAGCAGACTGGGGTCCAATGAAAACATGGAATCAGTAACAAAAAGAAAGAAATTAATAGCATAATACAAACAACAAAAATCAAGGTTTCTCTGGTTTCAGAGGGTTTTATGTGCCTAGAGTCAAGCAAGGGCAAAAGAATTTAGGAAACAGGGACTCAGATGGTAATCTGCATACTGGCACCATTACATGCAGTAGGGCTTCTATCAGATACTAGTTTGCATTGTTCTGAAATATGCCTTCACAATGAGCATCTGTGCTACTGTACTGCCTACTGCCAGGCTAATGACTCAGTGAAGACAAGAGTGTTAACAACAGTTATTGAATACTGTGACATTTTACCTTGAAGAAGTCTTTATATCATCCTCTGAGTCACCTCACTGAGACAGATCTGGGTCATCAATCCGTTCTTAATATACTTTGTCAAGGTTGTAGTGAATGAATGGAGCCAGACGAACAGTATACGAATGTCATTATGTTTCATAATTCTCCATCTCTTTCCACACCTTTGAGGAGCTGTTCTGTATAAAGCTTTTCACTGGCTGACCTGGCAGACTAGTAGAAGGAATATTTGCCTCACTTGTATGGGACCCAGCTTCAGTTCCCCAGCCTGGGTTCTCTAGTCAGAATGGTAGGAGGCTGAGTATTGATCTTGATTCTGCCCTGAATAGCCATATTTTGTCTGTTAAGCATGGTCATAATACCCTCCATTAAGTTTTTTTTTACTTTTACTTAAAGAGATAAATGGGCTCTGCATTAGACCTTCCTCCTTCAGTATAATGACTTATTTTATGAAAAGGAAATTAATTGTCTTAACCCTATCAGTATTATTTCCTTGAAGTCTGCATCTTGAGGGTGAGTTTGCAAATGTTATTGCTACTTCCTGGTTTCTGGTAATGTTCGGATTGAACGGTAGCCTAATTGTAATAATGAGTTTGAAATGTCCAGTAGGGGCAAACTGAAGGGTGCCTTGTCAATTGTCCATTTAAGTATTTGTAGCTGAATTCCTAAATTTGATAAATTTAAGGCTTAGACTGTTGCTAATGATTTTGATACACTGTTTCAGAGATGTGGCTTACATCTAAAACAGTGATAATATTATTGAATTACATAAACACAGACCATGATGGCAGAAAAAGACCAGAGGTCCATCAGTCTGCCCATATTCCCTATAATCACGGAACCTTCCTGGAACCTATCGTTCCTCCAGGGTACTAACCCTCCCATCCTATCCCCATTCTCCTTCCTGGACTTGTCGCCCACGTGACCACTATTTCCTTCATTTTGTCCCATGCCTATTTGAATCTCCTGACTGTGTTTGCACCCACCATCTTGGCTGACAATTGTTCCAAGGCTCCATCACCCTTTCCATAAAGTACTTCCTCTCGTCCCTCATGAACCTCCCTACTGTTAATTTCCACTTTCGTGAGCCACGTGCCATTGAGTTGGTATTCAAGGTAAGGATCCATGACGGGAGTCCAACAGAATTCTGTCGAGCGCCCGTCAGCGACACTGGCAGGTCAACGGCATTCTGCAGTCGACTGCCAGCTCGCTATGCTGTCTTTGTTTTCTACAGGGCGGGCTTTGCCCTGAACCCTCACACGGGGGCTGTGTCCCCCGCACCAAGGATTCTCAACTCCAGTCAGAGCTAATTGGGGGTGCAGGACCCAACAGACAGCGCGGGTTCCAGCGGTCTTCCACTGTGTCTAGGTGCTGTAGTCGCTGTGGGGACCTCGCTGGTGAAATGTCACTGTGAGGGGGTTAACACAGGGTAAATAGTTCCCCACAGTTTACCTCATTAATTCTTTTAAGGAACTTGAGAGGTCTCTATCATATCTCCCTCTCCTTCTGGTTTCCTGTGAATAAATATTTAGTGTCTTGAGGCTTTCCTTATAGGATCTGCCCTGCTGTCACTGAATCATTTTGTTACTCTGCATTGCATTATTTCCTAACCTATCCCTGTCCTTTCTGAGATGGGGGCTCCAGAACTGGACAAAGTGCTCCAGGTGAGGCCTCACCAGGGATCTGGATAGGGAAGTAGTACCTCTTTTTCTGCTATCAATACCCTCCCAATACATCCCAGCATCTTGTTAGCCTTGCCATAAGCCTTGTTGCACTAACTCATTTATTTAAGGGAGTTACTGATGATAACTCCTAGATCCCGTTCCTCTTCTGTAGTGCTAAGTCTCACCCCACCCATCCAGTACTCCGACTTGGAGTTCCTTTTCCCTAGGTGCATTGCTTTGCACTTTTGGCATCAAATCTTAACTACCAGAACTTTGACCACCCTCTATTTTTGTAGGTCTCACTGTATATCCTTATTCCTCATCACTCTCCACCTCCCACTTAGTTTTGTGTGATCTGCAAAGAGACACAGCCTGGCCTGAATCCTTGAATTGGGAAACTGCACCCTTTTCAAAAGACAGAGTGGGGAAATTGGGAGGTGGGGTCTTGATTTATGTTAAGTTTAGTTTGGTGGTAGTTGTAGGTGACATTTGTCATTCTTCCACACATTGTGATTTTTTGGCAATTAAGCTTGTGTTCGTGGGGCAAAACATTGTTTGTTAGCACACTTTATGTTCCACCTGACTTCTCTAAAAGTCTCCTGCTTTTAACTGACTATCATTTACTAGTTATAAAGACTTGATAATGTTGATAGATGCCAATATAAATTCAGCAGGCAGAACAAATGTAAAATTAAAGATAAATTGGAGGGTTTAAATTTAGCTCAGGTTATAAGTTTGTTCACACACTTAAATTTTTAAACTGATACTGATTCTTTAATAAATTGGATCCTTACTACCTGGATTGATGACAGGATCCTTTTGGCTCCCTGCACCACACACCTTGGGACTCCTTAAACAATCATTACCCTGGTTTTGTTTTTGGGAGGTCCCCTTTCAATTTTTATCTTGTCAGGATAGCTGAGCAATCTAGATCTTGCTAGTTTTAGGAGAAAGTTTTATCAATTGATTGGCCTTATTTGTTCTCAATTCAAGACATTCATAAAATACTGGATTTTAGTTCTATTGAATGTGGCTATATTGGTGATATGTTTGTTCTAAAACGGAAGTTGAGAGTACAAAATCGTAATCAAGAATGGATTACCCCTTATCTGATCCAGTTCACATATATCTGACAAAACTTGGAGGGAATATCAAAATAAATCATTTGTGACATTCAATATCAAGAGGAATTGAAAATCACAGCAAAAATGTTGAGAAAGTGCAAAGCAGACTACTTCTTAAATAAGCACTTTGTAATGTTAATGAATTTAAGGAAAATTGGAGGTTTTAAATGATTTATTGTACAAGTCCACGTCAACTGTGATTTCATCTCTGAAAACTTCTAGGGTAAACTAGTGCTTTCCTTGGATATGGCTACTGAGTTTAATCACAGTTTTTGTGATTCTACTAAACTTATTCCACATTTGAAAGATGAGGAAGTAGCTGTTACTGCTCTTGGAAATATTCACAGTATCTCTTCTGCATTAGGTTTAAATTTAGGGATATTTCTGTTAATGAAGCTAGCAGGTAAAGCAAATAGGATGCTGGGATGTAGAGGCAGGGGCATTACCAGCAGGAAAAGGAGGTCATAATTCCGCTATACAAGACACTAGTGAGGCCCCACCTGGAGTACAGTGTACAGTTCTGGAGACCATACCTACATAAGGACATAGACAGGGTAGAGAGGTTCAGAGGAGGGCAACAAAGATGGTGCATGGATTGCATCACAAGTCCTATGAAGACAGGTTGAAGGAACTGAACATGTACTCCCTGGAGGAGAGGAGGGAGAGAGGGGATATGATAGAGACATACAAGTATCTTACAGGGAGGAACAGGGTGCAGGAAAACACTATTTTTAAGTGAAAAGATGTTCCAGGACTAGAGGGCATGGGATGAAGTTGGAGGGAGGACAATTCAGAGGAAACATGAGAAGAATTTCTTCACAGAGCGGGTGGTGGACAAGTGGAACACCCTGCCAGAGGAAGTGGTGGGGGCTGAAACAATCCAGGATTTAAGAATGCATGGGATAGACATAAAGGAATTCTGGAGGTCAGGGGTAAGGAAACAGACTTCTAGGAAAACAAACTGAACTTACAAGCTCAAATGGGCAGACTGGGTGGGCCATAGGCCCTTATCTGCCGACACTGTCTATGTATCTATGTATCTGTGTAACCCTCTTGAGGAGGGTTTCACCCTAGAGGTGCTGCAGGAACAAAATATCTTTAGCTAAAGGTACTCCATACCAACACATTTTAAAACCAAACATAACACTTTGTCACTACTGGTAGATTTGATTGACTATCTGCATGGAGCCTTGGACAATGGGGATATGATGAAGGCTGTTTTCTAGATTTATCAGAGGCATTTGATCTGCTTCACCATGATCACCTGCTTGTAAAGCTCAGTGCCATGTGTATGTCAAGGACTAGTTTCGTGGTTTAATAATTATTTATGCAATAGGAAGAGGGTTTCCTTAAATTCTGTTGTTTCTTATATTTTGATGCTACAATTGGGGTTCCATGCTGTTCCATTTTGGGCTCTGTTTGATTGTGTTTGCTTTTAAATGACTTATCATTTATTTCTTACACCTAGATTCTTTTATATTCGGACAATATTGTTGTTTTTTTACACTAAAAGTTCTTCTGGTAATTCTATGTCTTGCTTAATTCAGAATGCTTTTGATATAATTCAAAATTGGTTGATCCAGAATGGGTTAGCTCTGAAAGGACAATTCATGTACAGTGGCAGACATAGTTTGAAAGCCCATGAAAAGTTATTTTAATTGGGGTATTGGGCATACCTAAGCTGGAAGCAGTCAGAGATATAGATAATGGAGCCTTGCAATATAACTACTTCATTAGAACCATTCTTAGAACCTTGTGATGTCAGTGATGGACGATCAGCGTGCTCAACTGCATTGGAGTTAAGCACTACTTGATCATCACTGACATCACAAGGTTCTAAGAATGGCTGTAATGTAGTATTAATATTGTACAGACTCAGTCATCTATATTCTGACTGCTCTCAGCTACAGGTATGCCAATACCTCAATTAAAAGAACTTTCATGAGTTTTCAGACTATGTCTCGCCACTGTACATGAATTGTTCCTTTAATACTGTACACAAAAAGTTAGTGTTATTGCGAACTTATCATAAAACTTCCTGATCTACTATTGTTGGCTGTTACAGATCTTTATAAGTGTAACCCCTGTTACCCGGGGTTACTAGAATCCTAGTAAGACCTAGTGGTAGGCAGGAAGACAGCGTGTGAAACTCCAGTTAAATGGATTTCACGCTGTCTCACTCTATTCTCAGTCTCAGCTGAGACTGAGGGATGACATCACCATAGAACTATCGTAGCTGCATGAGCCACATTGGAATCTGCAGATGGGAGTTAGGTTAGAATGTTGGGAGTTTTTGAACAGTGGCGGCAGTTGTGATTGAGCAGTCTTGAAGAGAAGAGCACAGCAGACTGTGCACAGGCTCTGGAGCCTAAAGCTCTGATATAGAGCTACTTTAGGGAGAGGTGTGTATTTCCACCAAAAGAGGAACACAGTAGCTGTTCATGAAGTGGTGGGGACTGCTGTTACTGGTCTCTGTGTCCCATCCCTGAGAAGATCGGTAAAAGGTTTGCCTGTCATTCCAGGGCAACCTCCTGGTTTCCAGCTAGGAAGAAGCTGCCTTATTTTTCTAAGATGTGTTGTGGTGCCAGAAGCTGTCAAGAATCACCTGTGGGTTACCTGCAACCAAAGGGTGAGTTCTGCTCTTTCCATGGGGCCTATGTTTCACCTGAACTGTTGTTAAAGAGGGATTGGACTGCTGAATCAGTGGGAGGCCTAGAGGAATAGGGTATGCCAAAGTAAAAGTATGTTCAAGTCCAGCACAAGGGAAAGCCAAGACATGGAGAGAAATGTGCTATACATTTACCCTTTAATCTACACTGCCAAGCTTTTCAGAAAGAGATGTTTAAGTATGTTCGAGTCTAGTACAAGGGAAAGTCAAGACACGTGAGAAATGTGCTATGCATTTACCCTTTAATCTACATTGCCAAGTTTTCAAAAGAGTTGTTTAATGTCCAGAGAAATGGCGGGTATGGATTGTGGAAGCTGGAGGTGGGAGAACCCCATCTTTAGTAACCAGGTTAAGCCTCTATGGATTTGCTCTGTGGCTGTTTTACTTTGCCTCAGGCACTTGGCCAGTGCTGAAGGAAGTACCCAGACATGGGATGAAAGGAAATTTCCCTTATGGAGTCGAAGGCTCTAAGGTGGTTTAGGGAGCCACCAGGAAAATGTGTCCACTGCCATGGACAGGGTTCTAGTGGCTGGCAGGGAGCCAGGCCAGGAAAAACCAAATAGTGTACAAGTTGGGCTGTGTACCCAAAGCAATGTGCAAGTCCGGGCTGTGTGCCAGGTGGGTCTGGAGCCTGAGGGCTGAAGTGTTGAAGAAGTGTTCTGTTTCTCTTATCTGCATTACCAGGAATGTAACCCCATGGAGGTCCGTCTGTGATTTGTTTGTTCAGTTTTGGATATGAATAAAAGCCACACTTTAGAATCCCATTCCTGGTATTGGACATTACAGTTATTGCTTCCTGTGTTGGATTTAATTGGGTGAGCCTGTGCAGATGTAGCAAACCTAAGCCCTTGTGCCGAGTAACCTAGTCCTCCCCAAACCCAGTAGCCCACCTGGTACTGCTGTCAGCTTCAACAGCATACCACCTGTTGTTTGCAAAAAGGTAGAGGTGAGAAGCTTACAAAATGGAGGCACAGCTTTTGATTTTAATTTAGGAGGAAAGGTGCTCGGGCAAGGGGTTAGCAATTCAAGCATGCATGGGACAGTCATAAGACCATTCTAGGGGTGGTGGTAGGAAGAAGTAGGCTGCTGGTTAACTAGGATCTGCAGCTTATCCAGTAGTAGGGAAATGGGCAGACTGGTGGGCCAAGCAGTCCTTATCTGCCATTAAATTCTATGTTTCTATGTTTCTATGTTTGGTTATCTGAGTGGGTAGCCCAAAAGCTGAAGCAAGTTTAACTAGTGTGTCGCTGTGTGCTGTGGTTCATATGCTGCTGTTAAAATACCAACTGTTTACCAAGAGCAGTAAAACTGAAGGAGTATGCCCTTGTCCTGCATCAACTATTTACACCGTTTTTCCAGCTTTCTAAACACTGTGTGTGATAAGAAAAGTGTGAAAACTAGGGAAGCAACAGGAAAATTGTGCCCTGGACATTGGAAATGCTTTCTAAAGAACTGCTGTGATAAAGAAAAGTGGAAGATTAGGGTAGCAACAGAAAATTGTGCTCTGGACGTTGGAAATGCTTTCTAAAGAACTGCTGTGACAAAGAAAAGTGTGGAAGACTAGGGGTAGCAACAGAAAATTGTGCTCTGGACGTTAGCTTTCTAAAGAACTGTTGTGACAAAGAAAAGTGTGGAAGACTAGGGTAGCAACAGGAAAATTGTGCCCTGGACATTGGAAATGCTTTTAGTAAACTGAGAGACTTGCTGTGTTAATGGTCATGCTAAATGGTTGAAATGGCTGCCGCCGTGGAGTCAGTTGAAAAAAAAGTGTTTTGCAGTTAAATTTGCCTGCTCAACGATCGCCGTGAAGAAGAGCACTCATGAGAGAAGAGGCTCATTGCATGGCGTTGTGTGATTGGTGAGACTGCAATCAGTCCTGCCCCCAGCCAGCTTTACAGTGACTGCCCAGCCTTCGAGAGGAGTGGAGGAGAGTGCGTGTACTGGCTTAGTGGAGGATCATCGTGGTGACTAAAAAGTGCTGTAAAAGTATTAAAAATAGACTTTTCTGTTTAAAATCGGGCTCAACCTGCATCTCGATCGACTGGATTGTGAGTGTGGTGACTGGAGAGACGATCAGCAGGACTGCCCACCCACTTCCTTTCTGAAGCCTCCAAGACTGGCTGCAGGCCGTTTTCCATCGCAGCAAACAGCTACTGATAACAGTGAGTACCAACAGTAATAATTGCTCAAAACAGTGATTTTCTGCCAAAAGCCAGCTGAATCTCTGTGCAGCAGTGTAGTTGCTTCAAGTAAATAAAGACTGTGTCAAGTTTTACCAGCAAGAGCAAGTTTGTTAAGCCACTGACTGTGAGCATAGTTATGGGTTTAGTGTCAGTTTAAAGGTTCAAAGCCAGTAGAGAGACTGTGAGTTGTAGCAAAAGTGCAGCACTAGTTACAGGCAATCCTGTGCTTGAAATCCTGAGGCTTTAAGGGACTGTGAGCTAAAGCAATGTTTTCAGCAAGTGAAAAGTCCATGGCAAATCATATAAATGTGCTAGAAAAGAACAGTGCAAGTTTGTGCAGTTTTGAGCAAAGTTATCAGCAGTGTGTGTGAATCGGATGCGCCGTGGCTAGACCCAATTTCTGAATGTTGATGCGCAGGAGTGCTGCCGCTGCCATTACAGGGTGGGATAGTAATGTAAATACAGCAACAGAGGAGCCATTTTAAAAGTAAAAGAAAGTGTTCAGTGAAGTGGGGCTTTCAGTAACAGTGAGCATTTGTTTGTTTTTAACATAGAAATTTAGAAACATAGAATTTGACGGCAGATAAGAACCCGCTTGGCCCACCCAATTTGCCCATTTCCTACCTAATGGATAAGCTGCAGATCCTAGTTAACCAGCAGCCTACTTCTTCCTACCCCACCCCTACAATTGCCTTATGACTGTCCCATGCATGCTTGAGGCCTCAGGACCAGCCCACTACCCGGATCATGCCCATGCTATGGTGCAGCAGAAGTAAATAAGTTAAGGGACATCGAGAGGAGTTATTATGGAGGACAACTGCTTCTCATGTGGCGATTCCTGGATACCAGTGCAAGTGTGTTTGATATGCTTAAATGCTGGAAGGGACATCTTCATGGTACCTCACTGTTGGGTTGGTTGAGAAATACGGCTTGTATAAAGCGCCCAAGATTCGCTTTGGCTCCCACATGGATGAAAGTTCAGGAATTTGTAGTTGGCAGAACACAGCACCAGGTGGAGCCTGTTGAAGAAGGCCCTTGGGGAGTGTGGCACAAAGCTAGAGGGTGCAGATTCAGAGACAGAACCATATGCTGATGTTTAGTATGCTGGATCACAGAAAGATAATTCAGACAGAGCATCAGTAGACCCCTGAGGGGGAGCCTAGCCCAAATCTCATAGGAAAAGATGAGATGAGGAGGCCTTTGAATGGGAGGTATCAACCTCCATGCCCAGTGAAGAGTGGATAGTCTCAGGAGTGAGGATGACTGCTCACTCCTAGGCACAGATTCTCAGTGAGGAAGAAGAAGAGGGGAACCTATGTGGCCTTGTGAAAAGGCAACGGTACACAGCCTCAAGCTCTTGCCTCGGAGGAATGCATGGAAGAGAGTGGTGATGCCACTGCCATGGCTGCAAGAAGAAGTCAGAGATCCATTTTTCATCTTGTTGAGAATGCGTAGCTGGCAGAACCAGAACTGGCCACCCCAAGCCAGGCCAGTGGTCTCAGGTTGACCAAAGCTAATAAAGAGGAGAGACTGGTTCATAGGAAGGTGAATTAAATGTATGGAATGTCCTTTCCTACCTTCCTCTGAGAGTCAGGAGGAGATTGAGAACAGCAGGAAATCCTGGATCTGGGCTGAAGCAATGAAATGTGTGCATCCTGGTGCAGACAAGCATGTCAGGAACAGACTGTTTCACAAAAATACACCCAGTAGAAAAGAGGCAGGACACTGTTTATGGATACTGTGCGAATAGTGGATGGAGAGGGACGTGAAACCTTTCACAGTGTGAGTTATGTGCACCCAGATGGGGTAATAATTCAAGCTTCTGACCTCCTGTACTATTGGCCACAATGCAAGGACCTCCCTTCAAATGTGCCCGTGCTACCAGATGGAAAGCAGAGCAGTGGTAGTCAATACTGCCACACAGCCACTGCAGTGCCTTTGTTGTTCTGCCAGTATGGACATCTAAGACTCAGATGCCCCACATTCATCAGTTCTACAGTGTACTGACTTTCCAGAATCCATCGACTGGCCCACCAGATGACTTCAGATCAGACAGGGACGCCAGCCTAGCTGTATCCTGATCCATCGCCTGGTAATCAGATGATGTCAGACCTGCTGTTTTCCTTTTGTTCCTGTTCCAGTTCCATCTCCAGAGATCACATCATCCCAGCAGTTTCCAGATGTGCCCTCCTGTAGTTCCTGGAAGATGTCCTCCCAGCTGTATTGGAAGAATGCTGCCAGGAGAGTCTTGACCGAGGAGCAGGTTGGTGTGTGTTATTCCTTCTACAAGGGGCTGGTAAGTCCAAATTTTTCTATCCTTATGACATTGCAATACACACCCTACACTAACAGATTCCAGAATGTGTGAACTGTCCTCAAAGACTCTCCTTCAGGACTTTGGCCTGCTAGAACTGTGCTTTACCGGCTCTGGCCCAGGAGAGACTCTTTAATGGACTAGCCTTTGGGCACTGTAGTCACTAGATGGGATGTTTAGGGCACTCCATCCCTCAAATGTGTATTGTAAATAATGTCATTGTTTTCTACTGTTTTCTGGTGTATATACTGTTTTCTACCTTTTCTAAAAAATCTTTTGAGATTCTCCAGTGTTTTGATGGTAGGGGTTTAGATAGACTGTGTATGCAGATTAGGAGGGTCTGGTATGACTTCCCATCTGTCACTCTCCGACAATTCACCTCCCGACTGCAAGTTCCGTAAACCGAGTTCCGTTTGGTAGCATTTGCCGACAGGATCTTTGCCTGACCGACAGAACTACACTTAAATACTGTATGCTCACTAAGAATAAATAAAATCACTTGTAGAGAATCAGCATTGCAAAGCATCACAGAAATGTACAGGGTATTGCAAAACCTCAAAACCAGCTTTACTGATCATTTCACAAGGTACTTCATCGAAATGTACAAAGTCTCTTACATCCTATTTGTGCGGCATTCCGAGCCCTACACTGATTTGCTTGCCTCACAACCAGAGTTTAAAGTAGTTTGTAATGATAACTGTAAGCGGCATTTCATACATTCAATTCGGGCAGTGGTACGGATCCCGCTTGAAACACATTGAAAGAATGCCGATCTAATCTTAACGGAAGACTGGCAGGATGGGAAGTAATAGATAAGAAAGAAAGGGAATCATGTGTCTGGGGCTGTTCAGCTCTCCTCAACCACAGTACCAGTTTTGATGTGGTATTTGCAACATACAATAGGTGCCCCAATACTGAGACAATTACCTGACCCACTTGCAAACAGTTGATGCTGCTTCAGGACATGATGGTTAAAAGGGGGAGTGTAACCTATAAATGCATACAGATTGCTCATAACTAGACAAGAGGTCTCAGTAAAGTCTGGGAGGGATGGGGAGGAGAAAGGAGGATAGAACCAGAATTGAAGTAGTTAAAGGGGCATTCGGGGCAAAAATAAATACATTTAATCACAGGATATCAGGGGCAGGGTTAAATGTGGAATCAGGGAATGGGATCAAATATTTGAAACCTGTGTGTCCAGCTGCAGCATACTTATGAAAGTGATTGATAACCTACAATAATAAGTCCATCAATGGATGAAAATAAGAAGCGTGTGGCTGGTAGTGAACATAGGAGTGCTGGGAAGTAGGAAGGGCTACACCTTATAAAGCGAAACAAATATAAATTAGGAAAGTAGTGATCCAAAGGGAGCAGAGAGACACTGTGTACCTCTCAAGGGTTCAATCAGATGACTACGCAGGTAGTCATGGGCTGTACTTTATTTTTATTATTTCTTTTTACATTTGGAACACAGTTCATGCAGATGTAAGACAATGGTTTGGAAAACCTCTACACTTGTTTGTCGGTCAATGGTTGTTATGGGATAGAATTTGTTGGCAAACAAACCCATTCAGTAAATTGAAGATGGGAAGTTGTTTGTCAGCAAGTTGCAGGTTGGGCAGTGGTACGGATCCTGATTAGGAGTGTGTTATCTTTCTTTTTCTTGCAGGTGTTCCTGAAGAAGACAGAAGAGAAGACAAGAAGAGGAGGAGAGGCTCATCAGAGTTCCAAATAGTACTTAAGTGTGTAGAGTTTAAAGTACTGTTGTTGTTATTGTTGTTGTTGTCACTGTAGTAACCCTTTCCTTCCACAGGTGTGGTTGTGGGGTATGATGGAGTAATGTAATAGATGGTATTAGTTCCTGGTGTGTGGTTGCATGGTGCCCAAGGTCGGGGAGGTCCCTGGTTTGTTTTATTTTGGGGTGTTATGTTACAGGCAGACAGATTTTCTCTAGAGGGCTAGGGAGGATAGACAGGCTGTGGTCCTGAATGGCCATAGGGACTGCAGTGCTGAGCTATTAGAGGCTATGCTCTGGACAGTTCTACCAGAGTCACTAGGCACCCATAGTTAGTGGGTAGAGTAGAGGCTGATATGTCAGCCACAGGCCTCTAGGCCCTTAGTGTTGCCTGCCTGTGTTAGCACATGGTAGGAGGGGGCCTGATCACCCCTTGCAGGTAGCACATACTGTAGGGTAGGATGGCTAAATAATAAATGACTGCAGACAGTCATTTTCCTGCCCAGGGTGAGTGTAACCCCTGTTACCCAGGGTTACTAGAATCCCAGTAAGACCTAGTGGTAGGCAGGGAAGGCAGCTTGTGAAACTCTAGTTAAATGGATTTCACACTGTCTCACTCTGTTCTCAGTATCAGCTGAGACTGAGGATGACATTACCATAGAACTATCACAGCTGCATGAGCCACATTGGAATCTGCAGATGGGAGTTAGGTTAGAATGTTGGGAGTTTTTGAACAGTGGCGGCAGTTGTGTGTGAGCAGTCTTGAAGAAGGAGCACAGCAGACTGTGCACAGGCTCTTGGAGCCTAAAGTTCTGATATAGAGCTACTTCAGGGAGAAGTGTGTGTTTCCGCCAAAGAGGAACACAGTAAGTTGTTCATGAAGTGGTGGAGACCACTGTTACTGGTCTCTGTGCCCCATCCCTGAGGGATGGGGTAAAGGATTGCCTGTCATTCCAGTGGCAACCTCCTGGTTTCCAGCTAGGAAGAAGCTGCCTTATTTTTCTAAGATGTGTTGTGGCACCAGAAGCTGTCAAAATCACCTGTGGGGTACCTGTAACCAAAGGGTGAGTTCTACTCTTTCCATGGGGCCTATGTTTCACCTGAACTGTTGTTAAAGAGGGATTGAACTGTTGAATCAGTGGGAGGCCTAGAGGAATAGCTAAGCAAGAAGTAAAAGTATGTTCAAGTCCAGCACAAGGGAAAGCCAAGACATGGAGAGGAAATGTGCTATACATGTACCCTTTAATCTACAGTGCCAAGCTTTTCAGAAAGAGATGTTTAAGTATATTGGAGTCTAGTACAAGGGAAAGTCAAGACATGTAGAGGAAATGTGCTATGCATTTACCCTTTAATCTACATTGCCGAGCTTTCAAAAAGAGTTGTTTAATGTCCAGAGAAATGGCTGGGTATGGATTGTGGAAGCTGGAGGTGGGAGACCCCATTTTTAGTAACCAGGTTCACCTCTGGATTTGCTCTGTGGCCTTTTACTTGCCTCAGGCACTTGGCCAGTGCTGAGAGAAGTACCCAGACGTGGTATTGAAAGGAAATTTCCCTAATGGAGTCAAAGGCTCTAAGGTGGTTTAGGAGCCACCAGAAAATGTGTCCACTGCCATATGGACAGGGTTCTAGTGGCCGCAGGGAACTGGGCCAGGAAACCCAACAGTGTACAAGTCGGGCTGTGTACCCAAAGCAGAGTGCAAGTCCGGCTGTGTGCCTGGTGGATCCAAGCCTGAGGGCTGAAGTGTTGAAGAAGTGTTCTGTTTCTCTTATCTGCATTACCAGTAATGTAGCCCAGTAGAGGTCCGTCTATGCTTTGTTTGTTCAGTTTTGGATGTGAATGAAAGCCACACTATAGAATCCCATTCCTGGTATTGGACATTACAGTTATTGCTTCCTGTGTTCAGATTTACTTGGGTGCCCCTGCAGAGTAGCCAAAACCTAAGCCCTGTACTGAGTAACCCAGTCTCCACCTGGTACTGCTGTCAGCTTCAACAGCATACCACCGGTCGCTTGCAAAAAGGCAGGGTGAGGGCTTACATAATCAATAAATCAGTTCAAATATTTAGGTTTCATGTTGGACAGCTCCTATCCTATAATTATCATGTTGATTTAACAGTACATATCAGCTAGGTTTATTTTATAGGATTAGAAAGATAGCATGTCAATTGAGCGATTCAAAATGGGTGACAATTCAGGCGAATGAACTACAGTGGCCATCAATATAGTGAATGCACACATACAGCTAATGACAATATTAGCAAGTACCGATTAAGCGAATACATATATAGCAACTAGTAATTACAATGCCCAATGATTTGGGCAATCGTTGATATAACTTTCCCTTAAGTCAAGGAGTGTCTCGGAGTGAGAATAATAAAATATGGTGGGTATGGGGAGCACAGCCCCCATGAGGTGTGCAGGGGCATAGCCCCTGCTTGACATTGTTGCACCTGTGCGTAATATAATAGCACTTGTGTTGAAGTGGATATATGTACTCAGGAGGAGGAAAGAATGGCAACTAACCGTATTGAGCAAATTGTGTCGGGGTAGCAGATGGTACCAGTACAAGGCATTACTGTGATCTAACCAAGCGACTCATGCAGGTCATTCATGAGTAGGGAGAACTGAGACTTTTGGGTTATTTACATGGTATTGCCTACAACATCTCTGTGTAGTGAATGTGTAGGGCTTTGCTGTCACTCAAATTGTCATTAGCGCATTTATACATTAGCCTTAAATGACGTTAGTTATAATTGTCATTACGCTATACTTGAACACGTTGTAATTGTAGTTGCATTATTTTAGTAGCTGTATAAGACTCGCTCATTTTCAATTCGCTGTTTAAAGTTCACTCATTTGACATGGAACCGATTAGAAACTGTCATTGGTTAAATCCTAGAAAAACTTTGGCACAATCCCTTATTCTTTCTTTAATTTGTTTTGGCCTCCCAGTTTATTCTGCTGCTAGTGACACTACACTGAATAGGTGAAAGTGTTGTACAATAATGTTTGTTATTTTATTACTTTGAGCTAACAGTTAATATATCACTGCAATTTATACCTTAAGTTGAATTGGTTTTCTTTTGATCCCTTGTTCATTTTTAGGTTGATTAGTTTCTGGAGACTTAAACAGATCCCAGTTAAACATACTTTTAAAAATGATTTGAGTATCTCCACCTCTGATCATTTTACAAGATTGTCATGATCAAATTGTGTGAGTTTTCAGTTTTTTTGAACTTCTGCTGGATGTTCTTTTGTGTACAGGGCTTCAAAAGTATGGAACTCTTTGCCTTCACATCTTCAACAAATCACATCATACCCCAGGTTTAAAACTAGATTGAAATGGTATGTCAATGCTGCTACTTCTGTATGTTATGGGTTTGCTTGATTCTTTTACTTGTATTTGTGTGTATGTATAATTTAAGAAAAGTTTTCTTACCTTATACACACTTTTCCACTTTTGGCAACTGTAGCTCATGATTTACTGTCTGATCCTACTATATGTAACTAATGTAATACTCTGTGTTGTTGTCCTTTATTCTCAGTAAAATCCCAGTGGTTTGTAATGTCATTGATTCCTGTGATTTATGACTTATCTCACTATCACTCTACTTTGTTAATTTCTGCCTTTAACTAATTCCGGGTCACCCCTGAAAAGGGACTTCTGATCTCAGTGGGCCTACCTGGTTACAAAAATTCAATAAATAAATAAATAATTTGTACTTGTATGTATATATTTTTTTTCTGTATCTTGGGTCCCACTTGAAAAATGGGTGTTTAATGCTCTTAGGTTCTTACTTTATCACAAATTGTAAAAACATAAAACTAAATAAATGATCCACTGTGGTCAGCAGTAATACACAGGTGTCAGTGTTAGAATTACAGGAGGGCTTGCCAGGGCTCAACCCTCCTAGCTCTGAGGGAGCACCAGTAGTTCAGGCATCACTGCCATTGGTTTATAATAGGAAGGGGTTCATTTAAAGATGGCACCCTCATAGTCCCCATCTCCCAAAGTTCATAATGTATGATTCCAATACTGCAGGTATCATCAGAATCTAGTGGGTAGCATACTAAACCCCAGGGGTCTCTTTTTATAATTAATTACTTGCCTTTCCAAACTGAAATGCAGAATACTAATGTTTTGTCTCACTGAGGTTGCTTGACGGACAGGAATTGAGCGGGAAACATGAGACTCTTTTCTCAATCACTAATGAGGACAGCACAAAACAGGTAATTACTGCCCATGTCTTTGTGCTGCCATCTGAAGTAGCCATACATAAATGCTAGTGCATGTCCTAGGTGGAGGAGTTCCCCAGCAGGTAATTACTGCCCATGTCTTTGTGCTGCCATCTGAAGTAGCCATAAATAAATGCTAGTGCATGTCCTAGGTGGAGGAGTTCCCCAGCAACAGTGGCACAGTACAATGTGCCAGTACCCCAGAATGTGCCTGCTACCTTGGCAACCATGACACAGCATGGTAGAGCGAACTGCACCTTACATAATCACATTATCAAAAGCTGCACTATAGTGGCAGCACCAGTCAAACAGGCATCTGAACCAACAGTGTCTCTTCCCTATGCATCCCAAAGCAAAGTTCTTGGTTGTCCAGAGGTCCTCCCCAGTTCCACATGACTTGGCTATCTGATTGCACAGTGCCTCCATCCACTCTCTTACTCGAAGATCTAATGGCGTTTATCTGGTGGAAACCAGGTGAGGACACAGTTGTCGTGACCAGGACCATGAGAACTGCCCTGTATTTGTGAATGGCTCTGCAGGCTATGTGCATTGTGGTCCTAATGCCCTTTCATGACCAATGCTAAGGTTTAGCAATCTCAACCTTGCCTAGTACACAGAGATTTATTCACATTTCTTATATACTTTTTTACATTTTGTAGGGTGCTCCTGGTGTGTGGTCAAAATCAGAATCAAACAGTTATAGTACAGTGCTCCCACCAAAAGCTGTTTGAAAGCTCACAATTCATTGAAGTTAATTCCATTTTCTGACCTTTTGTTTCTGTTCAGTTTTAAAGGGGTTCTTGGTCTCATCATTCAGTCAGATCATGTTTAGCCTTGACCACCTATAAGAAGGTGACCCTTTAACTGGTCAGGTAACTACACTTTAAATTTTTAATATGCCAGTATGGGCTGAGGTCCCACCACTTTCTCTTTTTCTTGTGTGGAAACCACTGTCTGGTTGCATCTTTATATAGTGTGTTAGGGTCCATAAGAGGCTCACAGGTGATCAATTGGTAGCTTACTAAGTAGGTGAAGGTCACACCTCTCCAGTTCTTTAGTGCAATGTTAAAGATTCAGCAAGCTCAACCTTGGCTAATACACAGAGATTTAATCACATTTCTAGTACATTTTTCTTAAATTTTGCAGGGATGTTCCTGGTGTGGCCAAAATCAGAATCAAACAGTTATAGTAGCAGTGCTTTCCCAAAAATCTGCTTGAAAGCCTATAATTCATTTAAGTTAATTCCATTTTTCTTTTTATCTTCATTCCATTTAAACATTTTAAAGGGGGGGTCATAATGTCACAGACGATACCACTGAGTGGGTTTCATCTCATTCTGCCTTGGCTGTTTAAACTCACAACATTTCTTTCTGTTATGAAAGAAATGCAGCCCTTGAACTTTAACCCAAAAACTTTTACAGGGTAAGCACTGGATTGCTTATACAAAGGCTCTTCTACCTGAGTGCCCCCAGACATGGGCTACAGTGGAACATCATTTTCAGTGTCCACCAGACCTCCGTCTTCAGCTAAAATATTTCTAGCAGCATTAATGATAATAAACATTAAAAAGAACACACGCAAAGAAAAATGCATTGTAAGTTGTCACACAGGTGCTGTGGAAGGTTGCAAAACAATTGTTAACATTAAGTGTGTCTTTGCTTGTCATTTTATTAGAAAAGCATATTATCTGAAAAATAATTGTTAACATTAAGTGATCTTTACACTGACCTGTGTGACTGAATATCAGACCAATTAATTTTCTGTATACATGTACTTAATGTAAGCCCCCAATGCCCCCATCTAGGGACATAAACTTCTTTCACAGATGGTCCAGGGCAATAAAGGAGGGTACCCTCAAGCGTTAACATAGGAGACCAATGCAATTCAAATAAGGCAGGAAAGTTGAGTCCTACCTTTCTGGAATCTTCAATACCCGTGCACTCTCACCTTCACCCTCAGAATCTGATTCTTTAACCCCGAAGGTTGCACACCAGACCAGAAACTCCACACTGCACCTCTACTGTCTCTGGAGCCCCTGAGCCTCTTGGCCCTGCCACAGGTGGGATGAAAGTTTTATCTGGAATGCAACTCATGGAAAATTAATTCTACTGGAAATAAAGGGGAAAAGAAGAATTTAGTTTCATTAGATTCCCACCTCAGTTTAAACAAGGCACACCACTGCTATTTCCTCCCAAACTGGCTTCTTCATTATATTCCTGCAACACAAATTATTTCCAGCAATGCAGGGGTCACATACTTCATTTTAAATAAATAAAGCAGCTCTGTGGGTCTAATCAAACCTTTACACATACTAGATTGTCATATTAAGGCAGCAAAATGATGAATACTAAGGTACAAGCTAGGATCTCTCTTTCTCTCTCTCTCTCTCTCTCTCTCTCTCCCTCCCTCCCTCCATCCCCCCCTCTTTCTCTCTCTGATGTTTTACCCAAGACCTCCTGAACTCAGATCCTTGCAATCTTCTGGCTTCTGTGGATCTGTAGCCAAACCTTTATTCTTCCTTACCTGGGTTACCCACTGTCTCACTGGCACTGGTCATCCCCAAAACTCTGCGGCAGGAAAGAGGGCTGCTTCCCTCACTTGGACCCCTGGGTGCTGGCTCATGCCACAGGGGGTACCAGGATTTCACTATGACCCAGGCCCTGTAACCCACTTCACAGTTGGCACTGTACATGTGCAACTTTGGCACCTACCACCTTCTCTCAGCTCAGGCTGTCCTCTCACTGGTCCCACTGGTGCCGTGGCCTCAAAACCTGGCCCAGCTCCAGTATGGCCCCATACTATGGGCTGTCCTGCCTTCTCACCCAAACTGCTCTGATTTCTGCTGTTCATCTTCCATGGGGTCACTGCCAGGCCCACATCCCTTCTTTAACAACTCCTGGACTCGATTAGGCTCCATTACAGGGCTACCCTCCAAGGTCTGCCATTATGGCCTGTGGCCTGCCTGGTCCTCAATGTACTGATGCCCTAGGACCTGCCCTCCATAACAGGCCCCATATTTTGGGTAAAGCCTCCTGGCTTCCTCTGCTACCCAAGCTGCCCTGCCACACTGGGTACAAGGGGAGCCACTGCCACAGGCATCCTCCTGTGGGGCACTGCCACTGCCCCACAGCCCTAGAAACATAGAAACACAGAATTTGATGGCAGATAAGGACCGCTTGGCCCACCTAGTCTGCCCATTTCCTACCTAATGGATAAGCTGTAGATCCTAGTTAACCAACAGCCTACTTCCTCCTACCCCCACTAGAATAGCCTTATGTCTGTCCCATGCATTCTTAAATTCCACCACTGTTTTGACTCTCGACCTCCTCAGGAAGGCTGTTCCATGTATCCAACCCTCTCTGTGAAGAAATACTTCCTCACATTACCTCTGAGCTGTCCCCTCTATCTTCAAATTGTGCCCCTTGTTTTTGCACATCTCTTTTTGAAAGATGCTACCTTCTTGGACTTTGTTGATTCCCTTGAGGTATTTGAACGTTTCTATCATGTCCCTCTCTCTCCTTTCCTCGAGGCTATACATCTTTAGTTCCTTTAGTCTTTCTTCATATGTTGTCTGATGCAGACCCTGCATCATTTGTTGCCCTCCTCTGGATAGCCTCCACCCAGTGACCCAGGATACTCTTCACAGGGGGTCCCTAAGGGCTCCTACCTTTTCTGGCCTACAAAGCCACCTAATTTCCCTGCCCTCAAACAATGCAGGACCTGGCTACCCATACTTTCCCCATGGAGCTCCAATCCCCAGCTCCTCGACCAGGCCACAATGCATGAAAAGCCATCCTGACCCCCACTGACCCTCCAGGACCACCAAGCTCCATTACTTGCCCACCTAACTCTGCTCCTCCAGCCACCCCTCCAGCCCCGGCCTCATGTTGGGCTGGAAAGGCCCGATACTTCCAGTCTGCTCCCTATATACTCCCTAAATCATACTCTTTGCATTCAGTAGCTAATATCCCTAGAGCACTAATGCATTCCATAGCTCAGGGGTAGGAGGGGAAAGGTGCCTAATGGGAGCGTAAGCCCTTTTAAAGAGGGAGCTTACACTAACATACTGTATTTGATCCGAAACAGAGTTTTACATCTGACTGATGCTTCTGAGTATTCTCAGCAATCTGAAGGTGATCCTTTTTGTTGTTCCTAGAGCCAGACCTGGGGCCAGGACAAAGACTTGTCAATTTGTATGACTGGCATAAAATATTTTCACATATTTTTATATCTTATACCTGTAGCTGTGAATTATCTGAGGAATATTTTATGCATCTCAATATTTTGTATATTTGTTAATTTGTAACATATTGTTCTGTTTGAATGAACATGTAGGACTCTGATCCCAGGTTAAACCAAACAATACTGAGGGTTCAGGACCAGGGTTCCCATTGGTGGCTTTGAAATTGTGTGGCATACAAGAAACTTAGAAACAACTATTCAAAGGTCAAGATCATTGCAGACAGCTTAGTGCAGACTACAATCAGACTCTGAATTAGTTAACAGTGACCAAGCTGGTTGATTTACGTTTATTAAATAACTGATGTATCTTTCTCAGTTACATTGATAAAATGCTCAAGTCTGTTCCATTTTGGATTGTTCATTTTGTTACCATTTTCCAGTGTAGACAGCGGTGGTGTGGTAAGTACCATGAGCACATGTAGAATATAACAATTAGGGTACCACTTGATGGAAGTGATCATCGCTCAGTGTGGTTTAGGCTGGACATGGCAAGAAAGTGTCACCACTAAGACCAAAACCTAGACTTTAGGAAGGCAGACTTTGGGAAAATGGGTGTGGTACTAAAAAGATATCTAGCGAAAATCACTTCAACCATGGAAGTGGACCAAAAATGGACTATTATCAAGCAAGGAGTAAGGGCTGCAACAGAAGATTGTCTGGGTACAAAAGAAGAATTCAAAATCAAAGCAGCAAGCTGATTCAGCTCCAAGGCAGCACAGGCAGTGAGGAATAAGAGACTGGTGTACAAAAAATTCAAGAACACCAAGAAAGAGGAGGATGGAGAAATATACCTAGGATAGGCAAGGGAAGCAGGAAGGTAGTTCGGAGAGCAAAAGTTCAGAAGGAATTGCACTTGCAGAAGGTATTAAGAAGGGGTGAGAAGCTTTCTCTTCTGTATAATTAAGAAGACAAAGGAAACACAGATAGTCAGAATAAGACATGGTCTCAGCTGGGTGGAGAAGAATAGGGAGAAAGCAGAATTAATGAACCAATACTTCTGCTCTGTCTTCATGAAAGAGAAAGCTGGACCGGTGCTGCTGGAAGAAAGGGGCCAGAAGGGGGAGGGGACAGATGGGGCACTAGAAGGAGAAAGAGTGAAAAAGGCCTGCTAGCTTTGCTTTGAGGAGAGACCAGTCACCAGGTCTGATGGAGTACACCTTAGGGTGTTGAAGGAATGGGAAGAGGAACTTGCAGAGCCACTGATGGACCTGTTCAGTTGTTCATTGAGTCGGGCATGGTGCCACAGGACTGGAGAATGGCACATGTGGTGCCCCTCCACAAGAGCAGACCCAGAGATGACCTGGGGACCTACAGACCAGTCAGTCTCACTTCAGTAGTGTACAAGCTTATGGAAACCATACTGAAAGAAAAATTGATTGAGCATTTTGAGGAATATGGCCTCCAGGATGCAATACAGCATAGTTTTATGAGAAGGAGGTCTTGCCAAACAAATCTGATCAACTTCTTTGAATAGGTAACCAAAACAGTGGACAAAGGCCAAGCATTGACATTCTCTACCTTGATTTCAGCAAGGCCTTGACTCTGTACCACACAAGAGGCTGATCAGGAAATTAGGTACTCTGAGTAGGAGAGAAGTTGGTTAGATGGGTGGAAAATTGGCTAGGGAACAGGTCTCAAAGGGCTGATAATTGGAGGACAGTTGTCTAGTGCCAGGGTGGTCACAAGTGGCATCCCACAGGGCTCAGTGCTGGGGCTGGTGCTGTTCAACGTTTTCATAAATTATATTAGGGACAGCATCAAGGGCAAAATTAGTCTGTTTGCAGATAATACCAAGCTCTGTGGGAGGGTGGGCTCAACAGAGGGATACAGGACCTTAAGGAGGACCTAAAGAGACATGAAAGGTGGTCAAGGATATGGCAGCTAGGCTTTAATGCCAAGAAGTTCAAAGTCATGCACATTGAGCCCAAACCCCAGGACAGAGTACTACCTGGGAATGGTCTGGGTGACTCCGCAGTGGAGGAAAAAGATCTGAGAGTGATGATATCTTGTGATTCAAAGCACTCTGCACAGTGCCAGAAGTCAGTGGCATGAGCAAACAGGATGTTGGGCTCACAGCTGGGGGATTAGCTGTAGGTGACAGTAGGTGGTTCTGTCCTTGTTCCTTGTACAGGTCACTGGTAAGACGGCATCTGAGTATGCAGTGCAGTTCTGGAACTCTCACCTTAAAAAGATATCAACATGATGGAGGCAGTCCAGAGGAGGGCTATGAAGATAATGATGGGCAGCAGGATAGATCATACGAGGAGAGACTAAGGGCCCTGAACATGTACTCCCTGAAGGACAGAAGGGAGGGGAGATATGATTGAGAACGTCAGGTATTTGAAGGGTTCAATAAGGCAGACAAGGAGGGTTTATTCAAGAAAAGCTGCAACAAAACTATGAGGGCACAGCTAAGGACACATTCATGCCCTGTAGGCACCACAGTCTGAAAGCGCATGAAAAACTCTTTCTCAAACAGAATTTGCTCATCTGTAGCTCAGCACCCAGAGATACAATGACTGAATCTAACTAGATATTATGCTACATTACAGCCATTTTAGAGTCTTGTGATGTCAGTGATGACAAGCTGTGCCTAAGTCAGTGCAGTTAGGCACAGCTTGCTCCTCAGTGACATCCAGATGTTATAAAATGGCTGTAATGTAGTATTAATACTGAACAGACTCCAGTCATCTGTATCTCTGGGGTGATTCCAGCTACAGATGAGCCCAATCACCTTGTTTGAAAGAGCTTTTGTGGGCTTTCAGACTATGATGCCCACTGGGCATGAAATGTGTCCCTTAGTTAGAGAGAGGGGTGTTTAGGAGGGAGGTTAGAAGACACTTCTTCACAGAAAGAATGGTGACCAAATGGAATGCACTGCCAGAGGAGGTGATCTCAGAGAGGACGGTGGGCAGTTTCAATAGGGCTGGGATAGATATGGGGAGGATTAGGATCATGGAAGGAGGAGCACAGAAATGAAATAGAGGGGAGGGGAAATGGAGACATCAGCCTGAGCTGAGCTGAAAACCCCGCACAACGAGCAGACATGATAGACCAGAAGGCCTAATTCTGCTGGTTAATGGCATTTCATATTTTTGCAGTTGCTTTCATTAAAGAATGGCTGGCTAGAGTACTGTTAAATACTTACATGAAAGACCCTTCTGGGGTTGCCTTATAATGAGTATTGTACCCCACAGCTTCTTTACAGTTTACTCTGTCCTCCACAAGGTGATCTCATTTACAGGGGCACTAGTAATTTAACTTGTTATAACAAGTAAACAAAGACACAATTAAACCATTGCACTTTTTCCTTTTTTCCTTCTAATTACTCTGACTAGGTTACAAACCCAGCAACTTATTTGGAATGGATTTCATTAACTGCAGGTACTGTGGAACAATTTTCAGAAGGAAAGTCTTACAGGATTTAGGACACTGTCCTACATGCTGAGCCTTTGGAGATCTTAGGTCCAGCTCCGGCAGCATGGGCAGAGATTGCACGCCTCAAATTTCATATTGAAGAGGAAATACATTATAAGAACCACCCACCATTTCCCCAGCATCCAACAGAAAAACCTCGACCGCAGAGGGTAGTTGGTCCAGGAGGTTGGCAGGTGGTTAGGAGGAGCAAATCAGGTGCCCCATCACTCTCTGCTCTCCAACATTACCTCCAAAACCATATAAACACTACAAACAGGTATCTGCCTCTATCTCTGAAATCAAATAAAGAGGCAGAAGACACTGCAGAGCAGGACACTGCCACAGGAGCTACACAACAATACTCACCCAAATCAGGAACCAAAACTAAACAAGCACAAAGGAAATCAAAAACTTTGATCATAGGAGACTCCAAGATTCGGGAGTTGATACCCATCTCCAGCCAGGGTGATGGCAGATATCTCCCAGGTACATCAGCATGGAGAGACACTGACCGCATTACTAAAATTGTTCACAAAGCAGGAGAAAACATTGATGTCCTAGTACACATAGGGACTAATGATCTCGCCAGCCGGTCAGTTGTGGAGACCAAGGAACACCTGACTAAGCGGGTGACAAACTATCATCTATTTAGTCCAGCATCTCTTCTCTGAGATCCTGCCAGTCTGGGAGAAGGGGCAGATGGACGGAAGGTTAGCGAAGGGGAGATAGGGGAGCTAAACACGTGGCTCAGGACTGGTGCCAGGAAAAGGACACAGATTTGTAGGAACTGGCAACAGTTCTGGGGCCGAAGTTCTTTAAATTTGATGGACTGCATCTGACTAAAGAGTCAGTGCATTGGGGCAGAAGTTTGACGTCTTTGCAAATATTTAAACTGTAAATGGGGAGAGTGCAGCACCCCTACCGTCCGAATGGAAGAACACCCCTCCCCTCAGCTAGTGGTCAAACAGAATTCAGCGTGTTTGCCGTTCATTTGCATCACCAGGTAAAAAAAAGGTTTGTCTCCCATCGATGCACAGGGGTAATGCCAAACTTCACCCAACAACTAACACACAAAAATCTGGCCAATGGAAAATCATGTACACAAATGCTCACAGCCTGGAAATAAGATCCCAGACCTGCAGGCAATAATGTTCAGAGGCTAAACTGGACATAGTAGCAATTAGTGAGACGTGGTTTACCATTAACCACTTGGGAGACTTCAGTACCTGGCTATGTATTGTTCAGAAGAGACCGAGGAAAGTGGGGAGGAGTGGCCCTGTATGTTAATGAAAATATCAAAGCCACAGAAATTCAGAATACATATAAGGAGCCAGAAGAACTGTGGGTCACCCTGGAAACAGGAAATGGGACAGCCATAAGAACTGGGGTTGTCTACAGGCCCCCAGACCAGAGGAGGACATAGACACATTACTGTTAGAAGATATACAAAACATGACAGCTAAAGGGAGGTTCTGATAATGGAGACTTCAACATGCAGATACAGATTGGTCAATACCAGCAGGAACATCTGCCAGAACTAGACTCATAGTGGATTCCCTGCAGGGGCCTCAAACAACTGGTACAGCAACCCACAAGAGACAGGGCTATCCTAGATCTAGTACTGACTAACATAGAAGGGATCACAGATCTCCAGGTAGAAGGTCACCTGGGGCCAGTGACCATCACATGGTATGGTTCAATTTGGCTACTACATCTAAATCATCCCATTCCAAGGCAAAAATATGGGACTTCAGAGGAGCTGACTTTGATAAGATGGCCAACAGAGTTAAGCTAGCCCTGGCAAAAGAAACACAGGTGAGGAGGTACAGGCAAGTGGGCAAGCATTAAGGATACAATACTTGAAGCAACATCCCATTGTGTTAGAAGACAGAAAGGAAGTGCAAAAGAAGAAGGAAACCACTTTGGTTCTCAAATACAGTAGCAGAAAAGGTCAGAGCCAAAAGGCTGGCCTTCAGGAAATATAAGGAACACAGCGGGGATGAAGATAAGGAGGCATACCAAACTGCCCTAAGGGAAGCAGGGAAGGCAGTAAGGCAGGCAAAGTCCCAAACTGAAAACACTAGCACGAACAGTAAAAGAAGGTGACAAGACTTTCTATAGATACATTAGTGAAAGGAGAAAGTCCAGAGGAATTACTAAGCTAATGGAGAAAAGGGAGCATGTGAGGAGGAGGACCTGTAAAGGCATCTATCCTAAATAGATACTTTGCTCAGTATTTACTGAAGAGAAGGTAGGGCAGGGCCCGCAGCTCAGCATCATGGACACAGGGGAGGGAGGTGAGCACTACTCCTTCACAAAGAAAGGGTCCTACAAGAGCTTGCTAAGCTCAGGGTGGATAAGGCAATGGGACCTGATGGCATACATCCCAGGGTACTTAAGGAGCTAAAGGAGGAACTAGCAGAGCCATTAGCAGAATTGTTTAGTGAGTCTCTGAGCACAGGAGAGGTCCCAGAAGACTGGAGAAGGGCTCATGTGATTCCGCTCCCACAAGAGGGGTAGCAGGGAGGAGGCGGGGAACTACAGACCAGTCAGTCTTACCTCAGTAGTGGGCAAGATTATGGAGGCACTCCTTAAGGAAAGGATAGTGCAACACCTGGAATCCATAGGGCACAGGATCCAAGACAGCATGGGTTTACAAAGGAAGGTCCTGTCAAACTAATCTCATAGATTTCTTTGACTGGGCAACCAGAGTGGTGGACCAAGGGGAGCAGTTGATGTCACCTACCTTGACTTCAGCAAAGCTTTTGACACTGTTCCACATAGAAGATTGATAAATAAGCTAGGCAGGCTCGAGGTGGGTCAGAAGTTGGTCAACTGGGTGGCAAACTGGTTGACTGGCAGAAAACAGAGAGTGGTGGTAAATGGTATACAGTCAGAAGAGATGCAAGTCACAAGTGGGGTACCTCAGGGATCAGTCCTGGGGCCAGTCCTATTCAACATCTTCATTAGTGACCTCACGAGATGGACTAGAGGTAAGGCTTGTCTGTTTGCAGATGACACCAAGATCTGCAACAGAGTAGATGATCCAGATGGGGTGGGCAGAATGAGAAGAGATCTGATAAACTAGCAAATGGTCAGAAGAGTGGCAACTGGGATTTAATGCAAAGATGCAAAATCATGCACATAGGAAGAGAAACCCTGAAGCCACTTATAGGCTGGGAGGGAGTTGCTAGCAGTCAAGGAAGAAAGAGACTTGGGCATCATCATCACTGATGACCTAAAATCATCCAAGCAGACCTCTAAAGCAGTAGGTAAGGCTAGGGGTGTTAGGGTGTATTAGTAGGGGTATCACAAGTCGTAGAGAGGAGGTAATAATCCCTCTGTACAAGACATTGGTTAGGCCCATCTGGAGTACTCGTGTAGTATTGAGGCCACCTTCACAAGGACATTAACAAATTGAGGCAGTCAGAGAAGGGCTACATAAAATGGTAGGGACTGCATCAGAAGACATATGAGGACAGATTAACGGAGCTCAATATGTATACCCTTGAGCAAAGGAGGGAGAGAGTGATATGATCGAGACATTTAAACACCTTAAGGGCATAAACAAGGTGAAAGAGTCTAACATGTTTAAATATAAGAAAATAGCAGGACAAGAGGACACAGCATGAGATTAGAGGGAGGCCAATTAAGGGGAATGTAGGAAATTCTTTTTCACAGAAAGGGTGGTAGATGCATGGAATGGCTTACCACAAGAAGTGGTGGCTATGAATACAGTGCAGGGCTTCAAACAGGCATGGGATAGGCATAAAGGAGCAATACAAATGACTATGAATAGATAGGTCACTGACAGAGCAAAGGCGATGGCACATTTATAAGGTAGAAAAGAAATGAGCAGACTGGATGGGCCTTGCGGTCCTTATCTAATCAACTTCTATGTTTCTATGTCCTATGAGGGCAACACTTATATAAGCCAACAATACTTATAGTAATTGAAATATAAAAATATCAGTTAACATCTCTCATAATAGAAACATAGACAACTGCCAGCAGAAGAAGGCCTTCCGGTACATCCTGTCTGCCCTATGAGGTGGTACATGCCCTCTAGGATATCATGACAATCCTCCTCTACCTCACCACCCTCTTCCATTGACTAGCCCTTTATCTGTCCTACCCTCTCTTATAACCCTCTACGGTTTGCACTGACCAGTGTGCTAGGCAGTTTATTTCACCCTTACCATCATCTCCATAAAATAGTATTTCTTAGTGTAATAAACTCACCACCACCACCTAGAGATTTTTGCTATTCCTCCTGGTAGTAGGGTTTCTATTTATTATTAGGGAGTTAGTATAGTGTAATGGTTAATGTCACTGAGCTGCAGACCTGGGTTTGAATCCCATCAGCCCCCACTTACATACTGTGTGATCCTGGGTAAGTCACTTAACTTCTTGTGCTGCCAGGTCGCACCTGGAAACAAAGCTCTGGATTAATGTGCCTTTCCTGGTTAAACAATTTCCCCTTTCCTAATAGCTTGTTTGAGTTCACTTTGTTAATATCCTGCATATATTAGAATGTTTTGATCATGTTCCTATCTCCTGTTTTGTCTCCAATGAGTACATGCTGATGCGCTCCTGCCTGCTTTTGTGTCCTCCCTGGCTGACCCTGTATCAGCTTGGTTGCCCTCCACTGTGCTGTCTCCAGCCTGTTTATGTCCTTCCATAAATGCAGATTCCAAAATTACACAGTACTTCAAGTGGGCACACTAGGGTTTTGTACAGGGTAAGATTATCACTTTTCTCCCTGCTGGACCCGCTTACCAATTAATTCCAGCATTCTGTTTGCCTTCCTGTCACTTTATTATATTGTGCTGATGTCTTGAGGTTCTTTGAGATCACTAGTTTTAGATCACTTTCCTCCTCAGTCACAGAGACTGCCCCCAACAGTGTGTACTCTACCCTGGATTTTTGCTACCCATGTGCATGACTTTACACTTTTGGCATTGAAGCCCTGCTGCCAGATCTTTGACCAAGCCTGTCCAAGTCTTCCTCAAATCTCAGATTCTCTCTTCAAAGTCAACCCTGCCCAGAACTTGGTGTCATCTGAAATTAGGCAGATTTGTCCTCTGATACCTTCTCCTATATTGCTAATGAAGATGTAGAGTTCCAGCCTAAGCACTAACCTTTGCAGGACCCCACTAGTGACTTCCCTCACAAAGTCAATTTCCGTTAATCACCACCCTGTGTTCTGCCCCAGCCAGTTCCCCACCCACCTTATTAGTTTGCCCCTTACTTGAGGTTCCCCAGTTTCTTGACTAGCGTCTTTTGCAGAACAGAGTGAAACACCTTGCTAAAGTGTAGATACAGTATGTCAACTGCCTGACCTTTATCAGCTCTTGTTATAGAAACATAGACTTTGATGGCAGATAAGGCCGCTTGGCCCATCTAGTCTGCCCATTCCCTACTACAGGATGGGCCGAGATCCTAGTTAACTAACAGCCTATTTCTTCTACCCACCACAAGAATTGCCTTATGTCTGTCCCATGCATTCTTGAATTCTCCACAGTTTTAGACCCCACAACCTCCTCAGGAAAGGCTGTTCCTTGTATCCACTACCCTCTCTGTGAGATAATATTCCTCACATTGCCTCTGAACTGCCCCTTCTATCTTTAAATTGTCCCCTTGTTCTTGCCGTCTCTTTTCTAAAAGTGCTACCCTCTTGGACTTTGTTGATTCCACTGAGGTACTTAAAAGTTTCTATCATGTCCCCCACCTCCCTTCTTTCCTCAAGGGTATACATATTAAGCTCCTTTAGTCTCTCCTCCTCAGCTTCTCTTGCAGACCCTGCACCATTTGTTGCCCTCCTCTGGACTGCCTCTATCCTGTCTATGTCCTTGCGGAGATGGGGTCTCCAGAACTGGATGCAGTACTCAGATGGGTCTCACCAACTGTCTGTACAGAGGAATAACAACTTCCTGTTTTCTGCTGCTCATGCCTCTCCCTATGCATCCCAGTATACCCCAGCCCTCCCTACTGCCTTCTCCACATTGCTTGCTAAAGCCGTCATCTGATATGATTACCCCAGGTCCCTTTCCTTTTTATTTGCTTGCGCTGTGCAGAAACATAGTGCCATCATCCGAGTTTTCGGTGTGTGCAGCCCTCTTCCAATTCAGTCAGTGTTTTTTTGCAGGCGGCCCCGTTCTCTAATCATGCTGGAGCTGTCTGCTGACGCTCCAAAATGCAGTGGAGTACAGTTGAAAGGGGAGCTACGCTTCAGTGAGCAGCAATAAGATATCGCCTGCTCATGCGTGCTCCCCTACACACACACCTGCTGTGCTGCCCCTCCACACTGTATAGCGGCAGGGTGCCCAATCCCCCATCGGCTTGCTGCCTCCCAAACACAGTTGACATGCCATGCTAGGTGTCACCCCAGCGTGGCAACTCGATAATATAGCTGATGGGGTGCCCAATCCCCATCCCGGCTCCACTGCTCTCCCCAGTACGGTGCCACAAGGCCCACCCAGCGTGGCAAAGCTATTATGGCAGCGGGGTGCCCAATCCCTGTCGGCTCCAGCCCCCAAACAGTTTTCCAGCTGCAGCAGAGCCCACCCAGCGTGGCAAGCGTCCCGCATCGTCTTTTAAAACAAAAAAGACCTGTAAATAAAAAGGTCCCTCGCAGTCTACCTGCCCCACAATCCACACCCACCCTGCGCGCCTGCTTACACCCCACCCCATGCCTCTGGGCTCGGCGTGGCGATCTTGGTGGACCGGGAAAACGTCTGCACTCTTCAAAGCCGACGCATAACTGAGGAAATGAGCGGTAAGCTGTATAATGGGATAGATAGGGTTTTTCAACTTTGTTTGCATATCTCAGCCATTTTTGGAATGTTTGCACCAAATTTTCAACATGGGTTTTGGGACCCCTCTTCATGAATTCTTGCACTGTCATGGCGTTAATCAGGCCCGAAGGATGATTTGCAGTCACTGCAAAATCACCTTTCACACTGATTAATAAAATACACTGCCAGTGTTCATAAGGTGGGCTCTCAAAAAGCCTATGTTGAAATTTGGAGGAATAATTCCTAAAAATGATTGTTTTATGAGCCTGCATTGCGCAGTTCACATCGCCGTAAGTTTGCAAATTTTCAATATTTGCACTCCAGATTTTCAACATTGTCTTTTTATCACACCTCTTTATAGGCCATTACAGTTGTCATTTTCATCTACTTAAAATGTGTTTCCGCCCATTGCGCACAATGGGCGCAGTCGGTGTCGCGAAATCATTGTATAGGACACATTAAGAAAATCACAGTGACACTGTTCATAAGCAGAGGTCTTAAAATGACTATGTTGAAATTCAGTGGAAAAATTCCTAAAAATGACTGTTTTACAAGCCTGCGTTCTTGGCGCTTCTCATAAATAAGTTCACAATTTTCAATATTTTCCTCCAGATTTCCAAAATTGCCATTTTCCACCTCCTTATGAGCAGTACAGCTGTCATTTTCACATCTACGCCCTGGCGTGTTTCCGCCCATCTAGCTTACAATGCGTGCTTGGCAGTCGTGCAAAATCAATTATGGGACACATTAAGAAAATCACAGTGACTCTGTTCATGAGCAGAGGTCTTAGAATGACTATGTTGAAATTTGGTCACAAACTTCCTAAAATGACTGTTTCACGGCGTCGTTGCACAGTTCCTATACGCTCGTAAGTTTGCAAATTTTCAATATTTGCACTCCACTGACTTCAAATACCTACACAGCACATACAAGCAAGCAACATTCGGCATTGACAAATGCTTGTTTGTTGTCTTTACTACCCCATTGTGTATTCTTCTCATCAAAAAGTAAATCAGATTTGCCTGATGAGACCTTCCCTCATAAACCCATGCTGTCTTCCTTCTTGCTGTCCATTTATTACCAGGAACTCCACTAGTGTTTCTTTGGTTATTGTTTCAGTAGTTTGTCAATTATTGATGTCAAACTGACTGGCTTGTAGTTCCTTCTTCACCATTTCATCTACTTTTGTGTAGGGTATGATGTCCACGTTCTCCAATCCTTTGGCACTTTTCCAGTCTAGGGAACAGTTGAAATGGTCTAACAGAGTGCTGCCAGCACCTGTTCCATTTCCTTTAACACCCTATTTATTTATTTAAATCTCAGAGTTACAATACCTTTGAGCCAAGGACTCTTTTGCAAGGTTCACATCAAGTCAGAAAGGTGAGAAAAATCATAAAAGCTAAAATGCAATACATTGAGAGGAAACATTACATACAAAATATGATGCAGGAAACATTAAAGAGACATACATTTTGATAGCAAACATGTTAACAAAACAGTTCTTGTTGTCAGAGAACTAAACAATATAATACAACATCTAGGACCAAGTTCCCAATTAGCTAGAGCCCAAAACTTGAAAAAAGATATGTTTTGCAGAGTGTTTTAATCTGTATGTGAAGTTTTAGTGTTTCCTTCCCTCTGACTGGTATTAGGAGTCTTTCCTAAATGAGCCTGCTAGCTGTAGGGTAGTTTCGACCCTGGAGATCTCCATATCAAACAACTTAATTGTATTCCTTTGTCCTATAATGCACCTTGTTTTATGTGATGGGGATGTAGAGCCCAATAATCCAGCAGAAAGTATTGCTTTACAATCAGTTCACAACAGTAGAGATGGCTATGTTTTAAAATCTGCAGAATTCAGCTTGGTGACCACCCTCATTGTAAAGGTCTTATTGACCTGAAAACTTTGCTGCTGGTAATTTTTGAGCAGCTTGTAAAAGCTTCAATATATTTAGTTTGTTTGGCATGTGTGTGCTGAATGTTGGATCTCTCTTACATCACCGTCAATGAGACAAGATGAACTGTGGGAACAAGAAATACAATTAAGCTGTCAGGATGAAGACCCCCAGGGGTCATAAAACTAGCATAAAGCTAGCAGGCTAATTTAGGAAAAACTCCTAATTCCAGTCAGAGGGAAGAAACACTAGAACTTCACATACAAATTAAAAGCTCTGCACAACATATATTTTCAAGTTTTGGGTGGACTTCTCTAGGAAAAGTAAGTGTTGTGAATTGGTGTACCTTGGTGAAGTAGTAAGTATGGCGTTAAGGAATAGTGGATAAAGACTCATATAGGGAGTAGTAATGAGAGAGAGATGGGACAAGTAGCAGAGATTGAGAGGGGCAGGAGGATAGTAAAGCACAGGGACTGGATTTGAAGAGGACCAGGAGGCTAAGCAGGGGGTCATTTGTGGGGATCTATAGGTAAGTGGGTATACAAGTCAAGAGATATGGGAAGCTAGTAGCAGAGTGAAACTAGAGAGGAAGCTCACTAGTAAAGAGAGAGGTGAAGGATTTAAATTTAAGGAAGGATCTTAGGTGAGGAGGGGCATATCCGACAATGCTGGGAGGGATAAGTAAGTAGGGTGTAGTCTGCCTGGTCCTGGAGATTTATTTACTTTCAGAGCCTCACATCCCTTTAGTACACCTTCCATGGCTTTATTGGTTCCATACACAATTTGTCACTCCCCACTTTCTATTCTAGTGCTAACTTTTCCCTATGATAGTGGCCACTCCTTCTTCTTTGTAACTACAGAACAGAGGTAGTCATCATTATTTCTACCTTGCCCTTTTGTCCTTCTCACCACCTTTTGCCTTGTTTCAGTTGAACAATGCCTACCTTTGTTTGTCCTTTTTCCCCTACATAGTGGAAGAAGGCCTCGTCCCCCATTGAACTTCTCACGCTATCCCTAGCACCATTTCTGCTTATCCTTTTCACTGCCCTGTTGCCTCTCTCAGTTTTAGAAGGTAAGCATCCGTGTTACCACCCTGTCTCTCTTTGTATCCTTAAAAACCTCCCTTCCCCTCTCTGTACCCTCCACCTCCCTTGTGAACCAGATCATTTTTCTGTACCACTTTCTTTTCCCCACCTGTCTGAATTAGGAGCTGGTGACCTCCTGAAAGCTATTCTTAATGGTGGCCCACTTCCCTTCCACACACTCTGTCCCTCAACTCCTGCCAATCTACTTTAAGTTCCCCTCATTTCACCAGAGTTAGTCCTTCTAAAATTTATTGCCTAGTTCTGGAGTTAGTGTGCTCTTTGCCTAGCTCTATAGTAAACCACACTGATATCTCACAGGAAGCAACCTTCTTTGTTTATTCCAGAGACTGATATTTGTTCTGCCCCTGGGACCTGGACATGCCCTTCCTGCCAGCCTCCCTGCCTCCCTTCTGTGCACCAGTTCCATGTTAGAACTGCGACTGGGGAAGGGCAAACCATCAATGTGGTGCGGACCAGCAACCATGAATACTTTTGTTGAAGTGCTTTTGCAGGGCTTCGCCCCTGCACCCCATTGTTGGGGGCTTGACCACCACCCCCTCATTTACTATTCCAACTCACAGGGCACACCTTGGGAATAGCAGAACCATGGTTGCACAAAAGTGTTGGCGCTTGTGGTTCCATCACCGTATTGACAGTTCACTGTTTGGCGATCGCCCTTTTCACTGGATACCCTGTGCACTATCCCACCCATGAAGCCTCTGGAGCAGAGGTGTTCGAGCCCCCAGTGGACAGGAGTATCCCTTAGTCTGTTGAGAATTGTTTGTAGACGTATTGGTCCTTGTACAAAAGATAAACAAAGTGGATGCTTTGATACCTTTTATTGGACCACAAGGAATCTATCAGATTCATTTTACATGACCTCCCACCCCAAATCCATGCTGTCTCAGGTCCTGTAACCCATTTGATTCAAGATATTCCACTATCCTCTCCTTCAGCAGTGATTTGATTATTTCCTTCAGGCTGACTGGCCTATAATTACCAGCCTCCTCGTTGATACCACTTTTGTGAGAGTGGAAATACATCTGCCCTCCTCTAGTCCCCTGGAATAACTCCTATTTCAGTGAGCTGTTAAATAGGACTGCCAGAGTGCCAGCCAGTACCTCCTGAGCTCTCTCAATACCCCACCATGTACTCTGTCTAGTCCATTGCTTTGTTGGCTTTCATATTTATAAATCCCTTTAGGACCCCCTCCTCCAAAAGGACTAGTGTCCATCTCCCTCCCTCTAGATGTCCTGTTACTTTTTGTGGCCCCTCCCTTTCTCCTACTGTAGACACTGAACAAAAGCATTGGTTCAGGATGGCTTACTTTCCTCGTCCCCTTCTGCACAGTCCCTTCATCCCTTTTTAAATTTACAATTCCTCCCAGTCTCCCTGTTTTTCCCTTGCATTCCTAAAAATGTCTTGTGCTCTTCGTTACATATTATATGTAACATTGTAACTGACAGCAAATAAGGACTGCTAGACCCACCTAGTCTGCCCATGATCCCTACCTGCATCAGCGGCTGCTGACCCTGCTTGGTCATTGGCTTTGCTTCTTTTCACATCACTAGGGTTCCCTTATGCCTGTCCCATGCATGTTTGAAACCCCCACTGTGCTAGCTCCCACCACCTCCTGGGGTAGGTTACTCTAAGCATCCACCACCTATCTGTGAAGAAACACTTCCTCACATTCCCCTTATCCTGACCCCTTCTAATCTCATATCATACCCTCTCATCCTTGTACATCTCCTATGCTGAAAGATGTCACCCACCTGGACTTTGTTCAAGGCCTTAAGAAACTTGAAGGTTTTAATCATATCTCCCTGCTGCCACCTCTCCTCTAGTGTGTACATATTGAGATCTTTCAATCTTTCCTTATGTGTCTTCTGGTGCAATTCCCTTACCATCTTCATTGCCTTCTCTGGACCACCTTCATTCAGTCCACTTCTTTGCAAGATGTGGCCTCCAGAACTATACTCTGTACTCCAGATGAGGCCTCACCAGCGTTTTGTACAGTGGCATCATCACCTACCTTCTTCTGCTAGTGATACCCCTTCCTATAGCCCCAACATGCCACTAGCCCTCCCCACTGCCTTAGTGCACTGTTTGGACACTTTTAGGTCATCTGAGATGATTATCCTAAATCCCTTTCTTCCCTGGTGACCATCAGCAGCCCCCATCCCATAACTCTCTGCAGGGTTTCTGTACCCCAGGTGCATGATTTTGCACTTCTTGACATTAAATTTAATTGCCACACTTTACCCATTCCTCCAGCTTTCCTAGGTCCCTCCTCATTTCTTGACCCCCTCTGGAGTGTCCACCCTGTTGCAGATCTTGGTGTCATCTGCAGATAGGCAAACCTTCCCTCCAGAACTTCATCAATGTCACTGAGTGAAGATGTTAAAAGGACTGGTCCCAGGACTGATCCTGAAGCATCCACTGGTCACCCCCCTTTTCGGATGGATCCCATTTACCACCACCTCTGCTTTCTGCCCCACAACCAGTTTCTGCCTAGTTCTCCACTTTGTTGCCCTCCACAGACTACCCAACTTGTTAACCAGTCTTCTGTGTGGAATGGTGCCAAAGTCTTATTGAAATCGGGTGGCGACATCCACTGCTCCCCATGATCCACCTCCTTTGTCACCCAGTTAAAAAGTCTATCAGGTTTGTTTTGACTTGGCCTTTCTGCTGTGACTCCATGCTGCCTCAGATCCTGTGCTCACTGGATTCCAAGTGCTCTACAATCCTTTCCTTAAGCAGTGCTTCCATAATCTTGCCCACTATTGAGGTGAGGCTGACTGGCTTATAGTTATCTGCTTCCTCCCAGCTTCCAGTCTTGTGAATAGGGACTACATGTGCCCCTTCTAATCCTCTGGAACTACCCCTGTATTGGCGACTCACTAAACAGGGCTGCCAGTGCTGCTGCTATCTCCTTCAAGTTCCATAGTATCCTGGGGTGTATACCATCTGGTCCCATCACTTTGTTCACCTTCAGTTTGTAGGCCCCAGGACTCTCTCTTCTGTAAATGGACTGGTGTTAACCTCCATCCCTTCAATGTCTCTGCTGTCCAATTGTGGTCCCTGCCCCTCCCCTCCTTAGTGAATAGCAGTAGAAGTATTCATTCAGTATAGATGCTTTATCTAGGTCCCCCTCACACACACCTTCCTCCCCTCTGAGTCTTATAATTCCTCCCTGGCCTTCCTTCTTTCACTGATGTACCTATAGAAAGTCTTGTCCTCTTTCTTTATTGTTTGTGCTAATCTTTCCTCTGTCTTTTGCTCCTTACTGCCTTTCCTGCTTCCCTCTGCCTCTCTAGATTTTTGCTCTATCCTAATCCTTTGGGACTCCTTGTATTTTCTGAAGCCACCTTTTGTCCTTTACTTTCCTGCCACCTCCTTGAGAACCATAGTGGTTTGCTCCTTCTTTTCCCCTTCCTCCTCAGCCTAATGCACTGATTTGTAACCTCCATTACGGCACCTTTTAGGGTGTGCTCACTCCCCTCCACCCCTCCACCTGGCTCCTTGCTCATCAGGGTTTCTTTAAACCCCTCGCCATCCTATGAAATCCACCCTCCTGAAATCCAGGACCCTTGTTTATTTCTTATATTTCAACAAGATAAGGTAGTTAGGCAACATGTTTACAATACCGTCCTGCTTAAAAACTTTAAAACATATGTTGCAATTAATATACAGACATTAAATACAACTACGACATTCAACAATTTAAAGAACAGTTACAAACACATGCAGCATTTAGAAATTCATTAGTAGCAAGTACATCTAAACAAGTACAAATCTAATATAGCAGATTTAAAAGTCTGATAAGGGGCATGTGCGTACACTAGGAGGAAGCAAATTCCATCTAACAGAAACCATATAATCAAATAGCATTTTCCCATATCTAGTATTTATAATAAGAACTATTAGTCCTCTCCCTCAGATATCTACGTAAAGAATGATTAGAGACCTGCGTAAAAAGTTTAGAAATAAGGTAATTAGGAGCAAGGCAATTATAACATTTATACAAAAGTTATAGAACATTTGGTCCTTCTTAAACTTATGAGAACCCAGTTTAAGCTGAGTGCAAATCATAATGATGATAAGATGGTATGGCCTCTTAATATCCAGTACAAATCTAGCCAAAGTATATTGAAGTCTGTCAGGCTTCAGTAAATTATATTTAGTTGAATTTACATAAACCATTGAACTATAATCAATCAAAGGAAGAATTATTGTCTGAACCAGTCTTGCTCTGGTTTCCCGGGTCATACTCAACCTATGTCTTGCAATGCTCCTGTCTTTTGTGATATTTTTTACTTGATTCAGATGAAATCAAAATTCACCTTGCCTTTGTGTGGCTCGGCTGTGATGCTGTATCTATCTTAAACCACATTGTATGGTGGTCACGGGAACCTAGGTGGCCATCTACCCCAACTTCCGCTATTCTGAACCCATTGGACAGTACAAGGTCACAGAATTGCCTTGTCCATAGTGGGTTCCTGCACTAACTGCCTAAGTCCTGCTCCTTGCAAGGCTTCTATGATGTCTCGACTCCTAGCTGAGGCTGCCGCCAGGATAGTCCAGTCTCGTCTGGCATGTTAAAGTCGCCCATGGTAGTACCTCTCCTTGCGCCATCTCAGTGTATTTCCTCCACTATTGCCTACCTCTCCCTCCCCCTGTGCTGGAGGCCTGTAAGATTACTCCTGTGCAAATTGCTGTGCCATTGCCTTGCTCAAGGGTGACCCACAGTGCCTCTGCCTCCCTATCTACCCTGTACTGCCGTTGCTTTAATACCTTTACTGATGTACAGGGCTATCTCACCCCTTTTTCCCTAACTATCCCTCCTGAATAGAGTGTACCCTAGTACATTTACCTCCCAGTCATGGTTTCCAGTGTACCCATGTCTCGGTAATGCCACTATGTCCAGGTCTGTTTATGCCATCAAGGCTGCCAGGTCTTGGATTTTATTTCCCAGACTGTGGGCATTTGTTTACATGGCAGTCCATGTTTTGCTGCTTGTCCCCTTGTAATTCTGTTTTTACCTTACCACCCCCCTTTCCAACTCTTTTATTGTTCTTTCTGCCTCCTTCCTCTGCCAAAATACCTGTATTAGGCCAGGAGTATCTGTCAACGACTTTCCTCCTTGAGCTATTCTCTCTTCAGTTTGTGCCATCATGCTCCTTACTGCTTTCCCTGCTCTGTCTGTTTCTCTTGATACTACCTATCCTCCTCCCTCTGCATCTCCTTATAGCTTCTGAATGCTACCCCTTTAGCCTTTATCCTTTTAGCCACCTCTTTTTGAGAACCATAGCAGTCTCTTTTTTCCTCTTAGTTTTAGTCACTTGCTTGACACAGAGGTTTTGTTGCCTTCACTTGCCCCCTTGTAGCTTCACCCCTGTTCCTCCACTTCACCCAGGTCATCACCCCATACCAAGTTATCCTTGAGGCATTCACCCATCTTTTAAAATCTGCCATTTTAATGTCCGGGACTCTCACCCTTGTGAGTTGAGTTCCACAGCCATCCTTATATTGAACCACATTGTATGGTGATCTCTGGTCCCCAGTGGCCTCCCACCTTGGCGTCTGCAATACTATCCCTGTTAGTGAGTACCTGGTCCAGCACTGCTTCATCATAAATCGATTCATTGACTAGTTGCCTGAGGAATGCCCCAGAGGGGAGTCAGGATGTCCTTCCTTCTAGTTGAATCTGCGGTTGGGAGGCTCCAATCTACACCCAGCAGATTTGGAGTCCCCCACCTGCAGCACCTCCACCTTTTCTGTCACCTTGCCAGTGACTTCCATCAGTATCTTCTCTAACTCCTCCTCCCCTATGCTGGAGGTCTGCAGATCACACCAGTGCAAACAGTGGCACCATTCCCCTTCTCCAGGGTGACAAAGGTACCTCTGCCCCCCATCCAGTATTCCTGTATCTCTGTGCTGTTATGCTTTCCCTCTCCTTTTCTTCCAACCCTGTCATTTCCCTGAACCAGGTATAGTCTGGTATTACCATGTCCCAGTCATGGTTTTGGTGCACCATGACGTGGTAATGCCACAGTATCCACGGCAGCCTCTGCCATGATGGCCTCTATGTTCAAAATCATATTTCTTCAACTCTAGCATTTGCACACATGACCTTCCAGTTTTCATTACCACTCCTTTCTCCTTTTTGTTCTCCCTCCATCTCTCTCTGTTTTACTACTCCATTTTATTTTCCTTCATTACTCCCACCCTGCTCCTTTATTAATTTGCACCCTGGAGATTTCCTATCCCCTCAGGTTCTCTCTACTTCCTACTCTATCCTGTGGAGTGGCAGTTTCTGCATCCCTTATTTCTTTTGCCCCCGTCTAGTTTAAATGTTCATCAAAATAACATTTAAACTATCCACTGAGGACTGCAGTTCCCTCCCAGATGGATGCAAACCATCACCCCTGTAAAGGCCCTTATCCATCCAGGTTGGACCCCAGTCCCCAGTGTAGCTGAACCCCTCCTGTCTGCACCATTCCTTCAACCATGAGTTGAGGCTCCTGAGTGAAGAGTTCCCTCTCCTCCACACTGTAGACAGGCAGCGAATTCTGTGAAGCTACTGAACATGCTACCTGCCTAAGACATCTACCCAGCTCCTTGAACTCCCCACCACTATTCCAGCCCCATCCCTAGCCAGAACATTAGTCCCCAAGTGGACAATAATATTCATCTCCATCTCCCTTCCTGCTGCTTATAGCTATCCTCAGGATCTGCTTCCCATCCCACTGGGTTGTGTGCCCATAAGGCACCCCAGCCCCCCCCTTCTCCATCCTACTTTTATTTCCATATCTATCCTCTTCACAATTGAGTCCACCTCCAGGCTGCTGCCTCCTCCTCCACTTCTGGGGTCCTCCTCACCCTTCTTGGGGTCTCCACTATGGAGAACACGCCACATCCTCCCTGGTCACTACCACAGGTTCCTCCTCCCAACAGTTTCACCTGCCGTTGGCGTCAGAATTACGTAGAGTGGTACCAATTGAAGAATGTGACTCTGCCCCAATTCCCCCCTTCAGGGCCCACCATAGTCCAGTCCTCTTCCTCCTTCTAGGCACCCTCTGAGGTAGCGTGTCTGATTGGTGGCCCCTGGGTGAGGAAGAGGTTGCCTGCATCCTTGCCAACTCAGCCTAGAGTCTAGCAGCCTCTTCCTCAACCTAGAAAGGTACATGCAGCTAGGCGAGTACTGCAGTCTTCAGAAGATCTTTCTGAAAACTGCTGCCCCACAATCGCTGCACTGCAGCATTCCCAGTATTCTCAGTTCCAAAATGACCCTGTGTCATTTGGAAATACTATATACCCCTACCCATAATAGGGTGTTTATAGTTTTCCCTTGTTGATGTGTCTATGCCCTTGTACACCTACCCAGTTAGTGTTGCTCCTATTCCCTGTTTTAACTTACCTTTTACCTTCCACCCATCTCTTATGCATTGTTAACATAATAGGATGGTTCCAGTTTTCCCCTTTTGTTTTGTTATTTCCCTTGAACACCAACCCTATCTAGGGTGTTGCACCTATTCCTTGTTCTGGCTTACCCTTTACTTTGGACTCATCCTGGCAGTGAATGCAACAACAGGAGTAAACAGGGGTATCACATAATTTGGGCTAATCAATTTGTTCTACTCAATTTGGCTGACTTCGACATGAGCGACTGACAAACTACAGTGACTGCATTTTTTGAGCTACAGCGCATTCTGTAATCATGACCATCAAAGTTTGGCATGGTGTTAGAATAGTAGAAACAAATAGGGGGTGCAGCCCCTGTAAAGGTGTGTGGGGCAGAGTCCCCATGTTAAAGATGTATTATGAAATCGCTGTTTCTGTACTTTAGATGTAATGTAGCATCGCTGTTTCTGTATCTTCAACATTCTGGAATCGCCATTTTGACATTCGCTGTAGTGTAGTAGCTGTTATCACATGGAACGCAAACAGGTACCTTACCTTAGTCACCCACTGGCAGAGTCCCCTGCTTCCTCACTTCCTCCCGTTGACACCAACCGATGCCCAAGATGAAAGTCTTGGACTTGTTCCGTTCATTCATTGTTCCACTCATTCACTGGAACATGAATTGCTGAGACAAAGTAGAAGTGCTCCTTTTATCCTCAAGCGTGACCATCCCCAGGCAGGTCTTCTTGCAAGCCCGGTTGGGCTGTGTATGTCCACATGATTCCCTTTATATACCAACCCCCACCGGAAGATCCGGTTCCTGAATTTCAAAAACAGTAGGAAAAACACACACACTTTAGTTCACTTTTCTACAACAGTATGCAGCCCAAAACACAGGCCTTAATCTGAACTATATAGCAACTCCACTGGTAGTGTCCCAGTTTCAGTGTCCTTTGAGAAGCAGGTTAGAGAGGTCAAAGGCGGAGTGATCAGACTGAGAGAAATGCTGCCTCACTAGTGTTTCAGTCATTTTATTGTTGGCATGCTTGCATGACCAACATCTTCTGATAGTGTAGATTTGGGGCGTGGTCACTGTTGGGCAAATGCAGGGCATGCATCAGTAGGTGCATCATTCATTCCCCAATCGCTTAATGCAGGCGCCACACCATGCATACATAATGTGATGAACACATCTAAGAAAAGGTCTGCTGCAATGTGAGCAAAGCTGCGTCACCGCCCAGCGGACCTCGAGCGTCTTCCCGGCAACAGAAACATGGCTGCACACTGTCATGAGCTGCCCGACTTGAGGTGTCCAGTCCCCTGTCGGCTTACCCTCTCCCAGTGCTTATGTGTGCCAATGGGGGAGCCAACTCACCATCAGCACAAGAACCCCCTCATTTGTTATATGCTGAGGGTGCCTAATCCCTCGGCTCTTGCCCCCCGCTTTCCTTGTTTGCCGACAGGAGTGTCCAATCCCGTTGTCATAAAGTAACCCCCTTTTGTTGTGTGCTGACAGGGTGCCCAATCTCCCGTCAGCTACAGCCTACCCAAAAGACTCCATTGACACGCTGGAGCCCACCCAGCATGCCCCTGTGAAAACAAAAATGGTCCAATGTATTTTTTTTTTTTTGTTCCTGTAAAAAGGAAACGGTCCCTCTGTGGTCTCCCTGCCCTCCTTCCACAACCACGCTCACCACTGTACCTGCCTCACCCCACCCCATGCCCACCTCAGGTCGATTACCTTGATCTTGATTGGACTGGGAACACGTCTGCTACGCTTCAAAGCTGACCGTGAACTGAAGAAATGCCGGTAAGCTATATAATGGAATAAACAGGGTTTCCAACTTTGATGCATATCTCAGGCATTGTTTGGATTTTGGCACCAAATTTTCAACATGGGTTTTGGACTGCTCCTCACGATTTCTGGCACTGTCATGGCGTTACTCGGTCCGAAAGGTGATTTTGCGATCACTGTGTAGAAACACCTTCGGGACCAAGTAATGACATGACAGATGCCACTGTTCATGGGGGCTCTCAAAAAGCCTATGTTGAAAATTTGGTGACATAACTCCCCAAAATGGCTGTTCTGGCGTGCATTGTGCTGTTTCTTCGCATGCTCGTAACATCATGAATTTGTAATATTTTCACTCAGATTTTCAAAATTGGCATTTTCAACACCTCCTGATGAACAGTACAGCTGTCATTTTACATATCCTGCCCAAAATGTGTTTCTGCGTCCAGCGCAGAATAAGCGCAGATGCTATGCAAAATCATGTTAAGGGACAATTTGAGAAATGATGGTGACATTGTTCATGAACAGAATCCTAAAATGCCTATGTTGAAAATTTGGTGCCTGCAGTCTATAAAAAGACTGTGTTGCAAGCGTGTGTTGAGCAGTTTCCACGCACCCTTGTAACTTCTCAAATTTGCAATATTTCCATGCCAGATTTTCAACAATGGCATTTGCACCTCCTTATGAACAGTACAGCTGTCATTTTCCACATCCTGCCCAAAAGCGTGTTTCCGCACCTGTAGTACAATTAGCGTAATCGCTGTGGGAAATAAACTTTTGGGACAGATTAACAAAATTGCAGCACCACTGTTCATAAGGGAGGTCCAAAATGCCTATGTTACAAATGTGGCTGCCAAACTGCAAAAATAATTGGATTACGGACGTGTGTTGTGCAGTTTGTATGCATGCTCATTGCTTCACCAATATTTCATATTGTCACTCTAGATTTTCAATGTTGCCATTTTTATGACTCCTTATGAACAATACAGTTGTCATTCTCCACATCCTGCCTAAAATGTGTTTTTGTCCTTCTGTAGCCAAATGCCACAGCTGCTGTGCAAAACCACCTTTCAGCTAACAAAGTGATTGTGCTGCTTTTCATGAGGTGGCCTAACAAAGCCCATGTTGAAAATGTGAGTTAAACTACTACCACCGCCTACGGTGTTAGGGTTTCCAACTGTAGCACCCACCGGTACAGACTGAGCAGGCATCAGGGTGTGACTTGGGATCATCGGATGTAATGCTAATGCCATTCCACCCCCGCCCCCCACCACCAGCCACTGACAGGCATCTGCAATGCCTTGCACTATTAAGCCCACAAAGTTCACCCATGGTCCTAAACTTCACCCATGTCCGCGTATTTCCTTATGGAATGGGGTAAGTATAATGCCCAAAGACCCCAAAGCACACCACGACACTTGTCAGTGTCTACAGGGTAGGGTGAGTACAATGACATGAGCGTTATAGCTGATGACCCAAAGCACACCCAATGCCTCTCACTCTCTACAGGGTGGGGTGGGTTTGGCGTCACTTAATACTTACTGCCATTCCTATTATGCGTCTCTAGCTCTGGCACTGACAATGCCGATGCCAGCCGACAACATTCGGCATTGACAAATGCTTGTTTCTTTATGGTGTGCCTGTGTAAGTTCATTCAGGTTCAAAGAGGCTGCCTGGTTTCCCTGCATAGCCTGTTTGTGGACACTTCTTGCACTGGCTGTAGTAGACAACATTATGGATTCCACATGTATAACTCCCTGTACACAATACACAGTTTGTTTATCTTTTAGTCTGTTGAGCTCAGCCTTGAGACTGTTCAGTTCCACCAGATATCCAGATGGGAGGCAGTGCAGATGTTGGTGGAAGGCTTCAAAACGGTTTTAGTTTGGAGTATCAAGGCGGGAGGAAGGCAACGAGGGCCAAGAATTTGGCGTCAATTAAAGGTAAGAAGGACATAGCTTTAAGGAAAATAAGTAAGGAAATAGAGGCCGGGAGGATGGAGGGGCCATTTTTGATGCCTTCATTACCCCCATCTGCAGGTTTCACCATTGGGCCTGGTGCCCAAGAAGCAACCGGGGAATTTAGGCTTATTCATCACCTGTCATGTCGAGAGGACTTCAGTGAATGATCACATACTGGGGTAGTGTAGCACAGTCTCATATGTGACACTGGATCAAGCAGTGGAGTTGATTAGAGTGAAGGAGGAGCATGGTTCGGAAGGAAGATTGGGACCTGTTGGGATTCTGCTTCGAGGGTTCTTCTACTTTGATAAGGCAATGCCCTTGGGCTGTTACACAGCCTGTGTGAAATTCGAGGCATTTAGTTCCTGGGTCCAGTGGGCATTTGGAAAAAGTATGGGCACAAGGCATTAGTGCATTATCTGGATGATTTTCTGCTGGTGGGGAGAGTGAAGTTGAGAAAGAACAATGATCCTAGATTTTGAGGAGATGTGCAGGCAGTAGGAGGTACCACTCATGGGAAAAACTGAAAGTCCAACCAGGAAGCTGGAATTCCTGGGGACTGAGGTTGATACAGAGAGCAAGACTTCAAGTTGCCACAACAGAAGGTGTCCAAGCTCAGGAATTACTACGAGGTGAAAGGTAGGAGGAGAGTCCCCTGAGTCAGGTCCAACAGCTTTTGGGGCATTTGAACTTTGCATGCCAGGCAATTCGCACCGGGAGAGTGTTCACCAGGGAGGCTAGCCAGGGCAACAGCGAGAAAAAATAGGCGCACCATTGGGTAGACATATCACGAGGGATTACAGAATCTGGAGGTGTGGGAACAATTCTTAAAGGAATACAATGGGGTCACATTTTGGCAGAAAGAGTGGCTAGGGTATACGATTTGGACCTATACACAGATGCATCTGGGTCTATTGGGATGGAGGCTTATTTTTGGGGAGATGGATCGCTGAAATTTGGCCAGATTCTTGGAGGGACAAGGGGCTGTTGAAGGACATAACCTTACTAGAGATTTTCCCAATATGGGTGGCAGTGTTGACATGGGGAGAACACCTAAGAAACAAAAGATAATGTTCTGGTGTGATAACAGAGCTGTGGTAGAAGTTATCAACAGACAGAGGGGCACTCAGAGATGGCAAACAGGGTCCTGAGACAACTAGTCCTGAGGGGTTAAAGCTAAACATGTCATTTAAAGCCAAGCATATAGAGGGGAAAAAATGACATAGCTGACAGCCTTTCCCGTTTACAGCTGGAGAGGTTCAGGTTCATGGTGCCTGGCCAGCTGACAAAGAACACCGGTATCAGAAAAGTGTGGAAATTGGCTGGAAGGAGCCTGACTGTTATACAGGAGCTCCTGGTTCGCCAACACACTGAAGGCATATGAAGGGGCATGGGGGCACTCCAGGAGTTCCGGGAGCAGGAAGGGTTCAAGGTAAGTGAGCCAGTTTCACAGGACCAGGTAACAAAATACATGGTGAAGAAGTGGGAGTCAGGGAATGGCTAGCAGGACAATGGGGGTTCAACTAGTGGGGATAGGATGGACATGTAGCACAAAGGTTGGGCGAACCCGAATAAGTTTAAGGTGATTCGATGCATGTTGATGGGGTGGAGCAGTTAAAAGGAGGAAGGCAGATGCAAGAAAGCTTATTGCAGGGGATAAACTTAAGGAATTGGTTGGGGCCCTAGGGAAGATTTATACTTCAGATTTCAAAGCCTCCTTGTTCAGGGCCATTTCATAGTGATGGCAAAAGGCACATTCAGGGTCAGTGAGGTAGTGGCGCCAACAAGAAAGATGACAAAGGGGTTGTGGGAGGAGGAAATACACTGGGAACAAGAGACGGTCACAATCTGGCTTAGACACTCGAAGACTGACCAGAGGGAATGGGGGCAGAGATTGTATTAGATAAACAGGAGGGTGAAGGAACATGCCCAGTCACATCACTATGGAAATACAAGGTGAAGAGACAGAGTAGGGCAGGCAGTTCTTTACATAGGGTGGAAAACCGGTGACATGTTTCCAGGGTAACGGTGTGATAAAGAAAGGAATGACATACTTGGGGAGAACCCACAGAATTACTCTCTCATCTATTTAGAATAGGAGCCGCATTTGCTCTAGCAGAAAAAGGTGGGTCCAAAGAAGAAATCAAAAAGCAGGCAGGTGGAAGTCAAACTGCTTTACGACATGTGTAAGAAAATGGTCTAATAAGTGCATTTGCTTTTCACAGGTCAGAAGGTGCAAATGGGTCTGGATACTAGGGCACTCATACATTTACTGGGCAGAGGGTGGGCGCTAATTGTCAAGGTGGGAGACAACTAGGACAGGATCCCGACAGAGTGATGGTTCATTGGAAAGGGGTGGGGGCATGAGGTGGGCACAGATCATGCCAACCTTGGAGGAGTTGAAGCAGAAGTGGCCTAAACCAGATCTGATAATAATACACTTGGGGTAATGATCTAGGAGAATGACCATGGGGGTTGTTGTGCAAAAGAGATGTTAGGGGATTTGGGGACAATGCAACAGTCTTGGCCACAGGCAAGGATAACTTAGTCAGAAATGGTGCCTAGGATGCTTTGGGGCAGGCCAGGGATATAAGAGGGTGGATCAGGCCAGGAAGGAGAATTAACAGGAAAGTGGCAGCTTGGCTAAAGGGGTGGGGACCATACATAGACCATAAAATAATCATTTTTCCAGCCCAGGAATGTACAGGCAGGACGAGGTATACATCTCGACAGTGGGGATGGCAACATATGTATATAAATAGAAGATAGCATAGAAAAGTGGGAAAAGAGAGAAGCCCATCATTCCATTGCATAAGCTGGAGATGGGCTAGTGGAAAGTTTGAAGAAAATAAAATAAATGGGGGGGTGGGAAGGGGCGTATAAGAACCATGGGCGGGGCTCAGACACCGGACGTGGAAGCAAGCAAAAAGTACGGGAAGGAAGGATTACTATGAGGGACAGTTGCCATTGGCAGCTGGAAAAGGGAGGGTAGCAAGGGAATAGGAGAGGGTTATTGGCCTTCCAAGTATCCAGACCCCAAGAAGACTAAGGACAACAAGCAGACAAGGACAACAGATGGTTTCAAGAAAAAGAGGAGCAAGGGTATCGAGCTTTAAACATCGGACCCCAGAAGACAGTGAAAAATGGACAAAATATTAAAATATGAATGGAAAATGTAAAGGTTTGACTGTAGACTGAATGTAAAAGGATAACTTTGAAAATGAAGGAATGTTGAAAATGTAAGCAAAAAGTAAAATGAAAACATTATGCGATATGTATAATAAATTAATTGCCAATCGAGCACCCACTATCAGTTTGTGCCTCTTTTTCTGGGGAATCTCCCTCTGACAAATCGTTTGCCCATAAGGGACATCCTAAATTGTCAGGGATCCCAGGAAAAAGGGGCCAGGGGGGAGATGTGTGAGAGTGAGCCAGGCAAGGAACAGGTCCAGGTTGTAGGGGTGGGGGGAGTGGGAAGAGAAGTAGGGAGGGCTCAGGTAAGAGGGAGGCGTGATGTCATACCTGCCATGACAAATACAACTAGGCAGGTAGGACAGGTGAGGATTGGGCAGAAGGGAAGGGGGCTTTGGGGGTATTTAGGAGCCAGCAGAGAGGGGTCTCCCTCTTTCCCTGGGTTTCAAGATTAACCCCACCCACCCACCCTGGAATTGACAAAAAGGAGGAGAAGAAGCAAAGAAAGGGACAAGAACACTGGGTCACGAAAAAGGTGTGGGAGAAGGGAGTGAGCCCCAAAATGACAATGGGTTGGCGAAAGGCCAACAGGAAGAGATGCAAGGAAAGAGGCGGCGACAATGGGTCACCAGAAAGGGTGACTGGGTAGAGAGTGAGCCCCGAATGATGTGGGTTGGCGAAAGAGGCCAACAGGAAGGAGGCGCCGGGCAAGCAGGACTTGCAGGGGCAGGAGTGCCTGGGGGGACAGGAAAAGCGCAGGTTGCCAGAAGGAGGCAACAGGAAAAAGAAAAGTGGAATGAAAGGACAGATGAAGGGAGGGCAACAGGAGGAAGGGCAGGAATGGTAAGAATAGTTGACAGGAGGGGCAACAGCTAAGAGAGAGAGGGCAAAGAAGCCAAGGAGGCAACAATCAAGGTAAGGCATAGGCGAAAAAGGAAATGGATGGAATGAGGCACAGGTAGAAAAGTAAGGAAGTATCTCCCGAGGGAATGAGGCAAGGGCAGGAGGTGAGATAAAATAATTGAAATAAAAGGGAGAAGTTTGAAGAAAATAAAAATAACTGGGGGTGGGAAGGGGCCACGTAAGAACCATGGGCCGGGCTCGATGCCCGGACATGGAGGCAAGCAAAAATGCAGGGAGGAAGGATTAATATGAGGACAGTTGCCATCGGCAGCAGGAGAAAAGGATGGCAGCAAGGGAACAGGAGAAGGGGTATTGACTCCAAGCATCAGACCCCAAGAAGACTAGGACAACAAGCAGACAAGGACAACAGACGGTTCTAAGAAAGAGGAGCAAGGGTATCGGGCTTTAAACATCGGACCCGAAGACAGCGAAAAATGGACAAAATATTAAAATATGTAAATGGAAAAATGTAAAGGTTTGACTGTAGACTGAATGTAAAATGATAACTTTGAAAATGAGGAATGTTGAAAATGTAAGTGAAAGTAAAATGAAAACATTGTGCGATATGTATAATAAATTAATTGCCAGTCAGCACCCACTATCAGTTTGTGCGCCTCTTTTTCGGGGATCTCCCTCTAACAATTGTCATTTTTTTGTCGTAAGGGTAGTTGGAAGCTCCCTGTCATTGACACATTCAATCAAGACAGAGAGTGAAGTCTGCCATTCAGGTGTGTCCTTGATATACAGATGACGTTTGTGGTGTCTGCTGCAGTTAAGGGCTGCTTTATCATCTTAACAATATTGCCAGACTGGGGCCCTTTCTGAAACTGTACCTCTGCACCTTGGTGCAAGCTTCCTTTGTCTTCTAGACTAGACTACTCCCAGCAGTAAAATGGGGGTAGAAGTAGGACCCACATGAAAACAAGATGCTACATCTCTGTCTAGGCTATGCTGAGTAAATAAATGGTAAATCCTCTAAAATAAAAATCCTGTAGTTGCTTGGTGGCCCAAAGGAAGCACACTGCAAATTTATACAGACAGCCAGGGTTCAGAAAAAGAGGCGTTGCAAGAACAGAGGACACAATTTAAAGATAGAAGGGGTGGTTCAGGGGCAATGTGAGGAAGTATTATTTCACAGAGAGGGTAGTGGATGCATGAAACAGCCTTCCTGAGGAGGTTGTGGGGTCTAAAACTGTGGAGAATTCAAGAATGCACATGGACAGACATAAGGCAATTCTTGTGGGGGTAGGAAGAAATAGGTTGTTATTAACTAGGATCTATGGCCTATCCTGTAGTAGGAAATGGGCAGACTAAATGGGCCAAGCGGTCCTTATCTGCCGTTAAAGTCTATGTTTCTATGTTCAGGAGCAGACTCGAGCTCCTGCAGCCAGAGCGGCCATAGCTGGGAACAAAAATTACTCACTGTAATAATGTTGTTTCTTCTCATGGATCCAACAATGAGATTTACAACAGGCAGTATCCGACCAGAGTGTAGTGGCCCAGAGACAGAACTTTATGCTAATTTTTAGAGCTTAAAATACAAGTTCAAAGTCAGCATTGTGGTCATGCTCCCCTAGAGTACTAACATCAGATTTGTTTCTATAGCTAGGAGCTGTGACCACTAAAACAAGCTAAATGGTTACCAACATTTTTCAAAGTTTCGATTAACATTTTAACATAGAAACATAGACTTTGACAGCAGATAAGGACTGCTTGGCCCACCTAGTCTGCCCATTTCCCTACCTACAGGATAAGCTGTAGATCCTAGTTAACCAACAGCCTATTAATTTCTACCCCCCACAGAATTGCCTTGTCTGTCCCATGCATTCTTGAATTCTCACAGTATTAGACTCACAACCTCTTTTAGGAAGGCTGTTCCATGCGCCCACCACCCTCTGTGAAAAAATACTCCTCACATTACCCCCTGAGCCGCCCCCTCCTATCTTCAGATTGTGTACCTTGTTCTTGCACATCTCTTTTCTGAAAGATGCTACCCTCTTGGACTTTGTTGATTCCAATGAGGTACTTAATAGTTTCTATCATGTCCCCCTCCCTCCTTTCCTCAAGGGTATACATATTAAGCTCCTTTAGTCTCTCCTCGTATGGCTTCTCTTGCAGACCCAGCACCATTTTTGTTGCCCTCCTCTGGACTGCCTCCATCTTGTCTATGTTCTTGCGGAGATGAGGTCTCCAGAACTGGACGCAGTACTCCAGATAGGTCTCACCAACTGTCTGTACAGAGGATAACAACTTCCTGTTTCTGCTGATGATGCCTCTCCCTATACATCCCAGTATTCCCCAGCCTTCCCTACTGCCTTCTCACATTGCTTGCTAACCTTAAGGTCATCTGATATGATTACCCCCAGACTCCTTTCCATTTTGTTGTTGTTACTACCCCCATTGTGTAAACTTCCCTGAGTTTTTGTTTCCCAGGTGCATAATTTTGCACTTCTTTGCATTGAATCCAAGCTGCCATACTTCTGACCATTCCTCCAACCTTGCCAAGTTCCTTCTCATTCTTTCCACGCCTCCTTGTGTATTAACCCTGTTGCAGATCTTTGTGTCATCTGCAAAAGACACTTTTCTTTCCAGTCCCTCTGCAATGTCACTTATAAAGATATTAAAATGGACTGGATCCAGTACTGAACCTACGGTACCCACTAGTAACTCCTCTTTCTTCAGAGTGGACTCCATTTACAATTACCTTCTGTGTCCTGTTGTCCAGCCAATGTTTTACCCAGACTACCACCCTGGGACCCACTCCCAGGCTGGTTAATTTGATTATTAATCTTTTGTGTGGGACTGTGGCAAATGCCTTGCTAAAGTCTAGGTAGGCCATGTCCACAGCCCCTCCCTGGTCTACTGCTTTGGTCACCCAGTCAAATAAATTAATTAGATTCATCTGACATTACCTTCCACACTGTGAACCCATGCTGCCTTGGGTCCTGTACCCCACAGCCTCCAGGTACTCAACATTTCTTTCCTTCAGAAGTGATTCCATCACTTTTCCTACCACAGAGGTCAAACTGACAGGGCTATAGTTTCCTGCCACTGTCTTGCTCCCACTTTGTGAAGGGACTCACATCTGCCTTCCTCCAGTCCTCAGGTACCACACCATCCTCCCATGATTTGTTAAAAGGTAGTCAGTGGTGTCACTAAGTTGTCCCCTTATTTCTTTTAGAATTCTGGGGTGAATTCGTCAGGCCCCATTGCTTTGTCCACCTTCAGTTTTAGGAGTTCTTCAGAACCCTTTCTTCTGTGAAAGGACTGGGATCAATCCCCTATCCAGAGTGCTTCTGTTCATTGGATTAGGCACCTCCCCTCCTCCTCTTTTGTGAATACTGAGCAGAAGTATTCGTTCAGTATCCTGCTTTTCACTGTCACCCTCTGCCCACCCACCGTCCTTTCTATTCAGCCTCACTATCCCTCCCTTTGTCTTTCTACGCTCCCTGATGTACCTATAAAATGTTTTATCCCCCTTCTTAACCGAGTTGGCTATCTTTTCTTCAGTTTGGACCTTTGCTATTCTGACTTCCCTCCTGCTTCCTTCTGCCTTAACTGGTACATTCTCTGTCCTGCTCCTTCTGTGTTTCCTTATCCTTCCTAAATGCTATCTTTTCTCCCTAATCTTCCAGCCACCTCTTTTGAGAACCATAGTGGCTTTTTCTTTTGTTCTGATTTGTTTATTTGCTTCAGACAAAGGCTTGTTGCCTCTGTGATGGCAGTTTAGATGTTTCCCCATTGTTGCTCCACCCTCCTTCTAGCCTGTTTGCTAGTGTTTTCTAAGGCACTCTCCCATCTTGCCAAAGTCAGCCTCCTGAAGTCCAGTACCCTCACTTTTGTGATGCTTGACTCTGTAGCTGAGTTTATCATAAACCACACTGTTTGGTGGTCACTTGCTCCCAGATGGCTACCCACTTCTAGATCTGAGATCCTCTTACTGTTGCCATTTAAAGTACGAGGTCTAAGATTGCTCCCTCATGTGTGGGTTCCAAAACTAGCTGTCTGAGGCATGCCACCTGTAGGGCATCGAGGAATGACCCTGCTCTTGGATGTGGCTGCAGCAAAGGTGCTCCAGTTAACATCTGGCATATTCAGGTCCCCATCAACAGTATCTCCTTTCTCTGCCATCCTAAGGATGCCTTCTGTCATATCCTTGTCCATTCCCTCCACCTGACATGGGGGTCTGTATACAACCCTGTGCGGATTATGATGCCATTTCAGTCTCTAAGGTGACCCACAGTGCCTCCTTTCCTCCTTGTTTACTCTTTTGTTCCATTGCTTTCATCCTTCCCTTACATGAGAGCTCTCCTCCCCCTTCTACCCTCCCTGTCTCTCCTGTAGGTTGTGTACTCTGGTATGTTAACATCCCAGTCATGTTTCTGTGACTGCTATGATATCCAGGCATCATTCTTTCATCAAGGCCACCAGTTCAGGGAGCTTGTTACCCAGACTACGGGCATTGGTACTCATTACCCTACATTTCTTGATGGCCTTACCCCTTTTGCCCCATCCCTGTCCTTGTTGCCTTTGTCATTTTCTCCATTTACCCTGCCCTTCTCCTATTGACATCTCTATCTTGGTGTTTAACTCACTTACTACCCTGATTTTTTTTTTTGGGGGAGCTAGGATTTCCCTGCTCCTTTCAGTACCTTCCCTTGGCTAGTTTAAATGCTTGCCAATGAAGCATTTAAACCTATCACCTAGATTCTGGATGCCCTCCTGAACAGATGCAGACCATCATGCCAGTATAGGCCTGCATCACTCCAGGTGGACCCTCAGTCCCAATGAAGCCAAATCCCTGAACTCTGCACAGTTTTTCAACCACTGATTGAATCTCATGGTGTGGAGCACCCTAGCCTCATCCATGCCATAGACAGACAGCACCTCCAAGAAGGTTACCATGTGTGCTACTTGTCTAGGCCCCTCCCCAACTCCACAAACTCTTCCTGCACTGCTCTGATCCCTTTCTCAGCCAGATCATTTGTCCCTAGGCGGACAATGACATCCAGCTCCCTCCCGTGCAGCTGCTCCAGCAATCCGGAGGATTCGCTTCCTGTTCCTCCAAGCCATGGTGCCAGGCAGGCACCTACCTCCTTCTCCCCTTCCACCCCCAGTTCTACCCCTAACAATGAGGTCCCCACCAGAGTTGTTTCCTTCCCCTGTGGGGTCCCCTGCCACCTTCTGTGGATCTCCTTTGTGGAGGTTCCCAGCATCCTCCTTGGTCTCCACTGTCGTGCCTCCATAGAGAAACCACACTTTGCCAGAATGACATATGAGTTGTGGAGAGGTACACCCGGAGGATGCACTCTGTTCCACCACCCTCACCCTCCCTGAGCCCACTGTGGTCCAACCGCTCCTCTTTCTTGGCAACCTCTGAGGCAACTGCAGTGACCCTGGTGGTTCCTGGGTGGGAGAGGAGGTCCCCAAATCCTGGCCAACTCAGCCTGGAGATGAGCAACCTTCTCCTCAGCCCAGAGAGGTGCCTGCAGATGGGACAACACCACATCCTCTAGATGTCTCTCGGAAGACTGCTGCTCCACAGCCACTGCACTGCACCACTCCCATCATGTCATATTTCTGGCCCCTTAACTGTTGTTTGGAATACTTACTCTTTCCTCTTTTTATTTTTATTTTTTTACATTTTTTTCTCCCTACTTACATACTGCCTCTGTGCCCTTTAAGCGCCTAATCTTCCTGTTCTGAGTCAAGAAGTTCCTATATTTCTCAGACGTTTCCTTACTTGCTCAGAGTCTGACCTCCAACAGCTGGGGGACGGAGAGCTACTCTTTTCCTTCTAGGATGGTGAGTCTTTTGTGGCTCTGTGATCACTCACTTCCTGCTCCCAAACAGGAAGTTCCTGTTGTCAGTCAAATTCTGTGCCTATAAAATTAGAACTCGCTTAGGGTAGGGGTGGTGAGGGAGGGAAGGAGGGCAGTAGAGTCCCAGTAGAGAAGTATGGTTATAACAGCAGCTCCTTCTTCTTGGTGTTCTCTGCCTGTTCCCTGGCAGAAGCTATCTAGGGCAGTTTTGAAATCTGGCTTTAACCTGGCTTCCTTCTAGCTAGCCACTCCCCTACTTCACAGCTCTGTCTACACTTAGTTAATTGCACATATAACAATTCCCTTCAGCTACCTGAGACAAACACTTAGATAACTGCACAGATAACAATTCACTTCAGCCAACTCAGACAGACATACTAACTTTTTTTTGTTTGTTTTTACCCTAAATTGAAGGTCCCAGTAGTAGAGTTCTAGTTCTTTAGTCCCAGTAAAAGAAGTATAGTTATAACAGCAGCTTTTCCTCCTTCTTCTTGGTGTTCTCTGCAAAACAAATTTAAAGCAGAAATTATGCAACAATTAAACTGGTCACATTCTAACACCTACTGAGGAACTGCCATAAGGAATGCTCAAGCAACCTTTAGATAAGAGCTGATTCTTCTGTGAACCTATTTTCAGGTTCTGGAAAGGGAGGAAGGGTCAGGGGTTTGTCCTCATTCATGGACCTTTGAGAAGAAGCAACATTACTATAGTGAGTGATTTATTTCTTTAAACAGAAACCCATCAATTATGCTTTACAGCAAGCAGATTTTCTAGTAGTACCTTGGGAGGATGGGTCCAGAACCTCTTTAGAAAAAGCTTCTGTGAGACAGCAGTTCCATACCTAGCATCCCCTGGACTGTGTGCCCAAGCAGTAGTGTTTTGTGAAGGTGTGCACCATTTTCCAGGTAGCTGATTTACAAATGTCGAGAAGGGATGTCCCTTGTAGCTGCTACAGAAGCAGAGGTACCCTTTGTGAAATGTGCTCTTAGGCCACTGGGAGGTATTTTGCCAGCTTTTTCATAAAAATTGTATACAGGAGACTATCTAACAAGAGATAGTTCTCCAAGCTGCTGGCTTACATTTGCCAACCTCTCCATAGGTAAAACAAAAGGTGTTTACCTGGGTCCTGACATCCCTTGTCAGGTCTATGTAGTTACCTAGTCCTCTTTTATATCCAGACAGTGCAACTTCTGTTCATCTGTATTGGAATGCACATGGTAGAGCTCTGGAGGAAACTGACTGATTCAGGTGGAATTCTGACACCACCTTACGGTGAGGTGGGAACTTCATATTGGTCCTAAGGACTGCCTTATATATGTGGAAGATTATTTCATTTGAATCTGTATAGAGGTCTTGCAGTTCACTTACCCTTGTGGCAGATGTCATAGCAGTCAGGAACACTGTTTTCCATGTGAAATATTTAGGTCAGCAGCATAGATATGTACAAATGGGCCTCCACCAGCTGGGCAAGATGGATATTTAGGTCCCATGAAGGGACTGGGTCCTTTACAGCAGGATATAAGTGACTGAGGCCCTATTAAAACAGGTTTTGAGGCCAAGGACTTGTCTTTGCCTGATGATGTATAGGCTGACACAGCTGCCAGGTGTACCTTCAGGGTTGAGGATCCCAGACCTGAGGACTGCAAATGTACTAGGTAGACCAGAACTGTAAGTAAACCTGCCTGCAGTGATATCTTCCTAGAGGCACACCAATATGAGAATCTCTTCCACTTAGAGGAGTATCGTGCCTTGTTTCTGGTTTTCTGGAAACCTCAGCATCCTCATCACCTCCTCTGACAGATTCAAACTAGAAATTCTAGCTCCAAAGAACCGTGCCCTTAGGTGTAGTGTTCTGAGGTCTGGGAAAGCTATTCTGCCCTGAGACAGAGTCAGCAGGTTGTATGTCGATCAGTGGCAGGTTGATTGGATTCCTGCTGGACAGGGTCAAAGTACTGAGCACCAAGGCTGTCTGGCCCAGTCTGGTACTATCAGGATCATTGTTGCTGGCTCTTTCCTGGGTTTTATGAGCACTCTCGCTATGACTGGAAATAGTGACAAGGCATACAGGAACCTCCTATCCAGTCCAGAGCTACGGTGTCCTTTGGGACAGTGTTCCTTGCTGGTGACCTGCAACAGAACTGTGGAATCTGATTGTTCTCCCAAAGGCAAACAGATCTATTTCAGAAGTGCCCTATCTTCTGAAGACTGAGGCCAGCTGGTTCAAGGTCCACTCATAGTTTCCCTGGCTGATTCTGCCTAAAGTTTGCCAGCATGTTGTCCTTGCCTGACATATGTACAGCAGAAATTTCTGCATCTAGGAGATAAGCACTTCCCACATCCTCATAGCTTCTGGGCACAGTTTTCAGGATCTTATTCCTCCCTTCTTGTTTATGTGGCTCTTTTAAACGAATGCTAAGACAACATCTAGTTGCTAATGCCAGCTGTGATTGCTTCTGCTAACTAGGGTCCAGTACTACCCTTTAGTTTACAATCTTCCTCATGGCTCCTCACGTCCTTCCCTCCCACTGCCTCCCTACTCTCCACTACTTCCCCCTCACCACTCTAACTGCCCACCTGCTTATGCACCCTACCTCACCTACCTGCCCACTCTTGACAAAGGCCTTCTGGGCTGATCCTTCCTCTCTCCCACTTGCTGCCACTGTCTACCTTCTCTACCCTTGACTAGGCCTTCTGGGCTGATTCCACATCTCCCACTTTCTGCCACTGTCTACCTTCTTGGCCCACCTACCTGGGCCTCTGGCCTCCACTCTCCTACTAATCTAGTTCTCCCTTGTCCTCACAGGTCCACCTCTTGACTTGGCCTCATTGGGCTGTACCTCTTTCCCCTACTGTTGTAGCAACTGTCTTGCACTTCTTGTCTACCTATTCCTATTTTGTACTTTGCCCATGGCATACATTGTTCAATGCCATGTAATAGTAGCTCTTCCTGATCTAATTGTGACATTCCTCTATACCTATAGTGATGTTTGAACTAGTTTACCTCAGCAATGTATTGTTCTCCCTGTTTTATGTTGTCTTATGCGCAAGCATAAGCAACATTTTGTAGCAGCTTGCTGGACTAGCAGGTTGTGGAGGTGCGGCAGTGTCATAGCCATTGCTTTTGGGCTTGTCTCTGTGGCACCAATGAATAAATGAGCATGCTGTCTATGACAGCAGTTGAAGCGTGCCACCAACTTGAAAGAAATTCACACGCACAACGAGGGAGTGCCCGTCATTGCAGAGCGTGTCTTGCCTGATGAAACATTTAAATAAACATGGCGGTGGCTGTCACCATCTGCTTCTCACAATCCTAGAAAGTCAACTAGGGGGTGCCCAATCCCCTGTCAGCATGTTTATAACCCCCCTCAAGATTGTGTGGCACACTGGGAGCCCACCCCAGGGTGCTTTCCCTGTGTTCAGAAGCTGGCAGCGGGCATGTTTCTGCCCCGCCCAGCTCCCATTGTGAGCCACACTGGGAGACCACTGCAGTGTGGCCAACATCACACCTCCAAAGTCATGGGGCACACTTGAGCCCACCCCAGTGTCCCCAACATTTGTTTTCATACACCTGTAAAGACAGAAAACGGTCTGTGCTGTTCTTTTTGTTTTAGTACCATAAACAAAGAAAACAGTCTCTCATTGTTGGTGGGGCCCCCTCCCCAACCTGCACCCACCTTCTGTGCACCCACCTCCCCATATCCCCACCCCATATACCCTCTGGAGTCTGATGCGTGATCTTTGGTGGAACGGAACACGTCTGCACTCTTCAAAGCAGACTGCGAACTGAAGAAATGCCCCCACCCCTGCAGCCAGTAACAGGCACCAAGGTGTGCCTTGGACTGTTTGGCCCAAAAGTTTACCCCATTCTCCTGTACTGCATCCATCTCAACGTATTTCCTTATGGAATGGGTGAGCGTAGAGTCCCGATGACCCCAAGGCACAACATGACACTTGAAATCTGCAGGTAGGTGAGGTGAAATGGCATGAGCGCTATGGCTGATGACCCAAAGGTACACCTCAATGCCTGTCAGTCTCTGCAGGGTGGGATGGGGTTGGCATCAGTTCCATACTTCACTGCCATTCCTATTATGCATCTCTCTAACTCCTCCTACCAATGCCAATGCCAGCAAGACAACATTCGGCATTGACAAATGCTTGCTTTTTTTAATTCCTGTGGCGTGAAACCTATATAATGAGCTTGTAGCTCAACGGTATTAATCCAAGATGTTAATTACTAAATAAATAAATAAATGTGATACATTGTTGTGCTATGGTCTGTTTGAATCTGAACAGACTGATCTTGTAGCTGGAAGGAAAAGGACTGCACTGCCAGCAATATTGCCCTGCGCTCTGGGAGATATATGTGCTCCTGAGTCTCCTGAGGGCTCCAGATGCCACTTACTGTGAGTTTCTCCAGGTGAGTGACCCACTCTAGGAGTGAGACATCTGTTATGAGGATACTTCTTGGGGGTTGCTGGAGGAAGGGATGCCCTCTCTGAGGTTGCTGTCCTCTTTCCACCAATCTAGTGTTTGCACAAATGTCTTTGTGACTGGCACTAACTTAAATAGTGAATACCACCTTTGGGACCGGTAGTTCCTTAGGTGATAGTGAATGTCACTCATCTGAAATCTGGCCCATGGCACCACTGCTGTGGTTGAGGCCATGTGGCCCAGTAAATCTGAAAATCCCTTGCAGGCCTTGGGTGGCCTGGTGTGAAGGATTAATCAGATTTGATACCCTTTCTTGTGGAAGAAGTCTTCCTTTGCAGGGTATCCAGTTCTGCTTCTATGAAGTCCAGTACCTGAACTCATTCTGTCAGAGACTTCTGCAGATTTAACAGGAATCCCAGGTTCTCAAGGGAGCTCATTATCATTTGGATAGGAGCCCTTGCTCTGTTTTCCTGAAACTAGCCAGTCATCCAGGTAGGGAAAAACACCAAACCTTGTCTTCTTAGGTGTGCTGCCACCATGGCTAGGCACACTGTGAAGGCCCTTGGTGCTGAGGTGAGGCTGAAGGAAAGGTTATAAACTGGTATTGGCAATTTCCCAGCCTGAGCCTGAGATATTTTCTGCAACTGGGTTGGATTGGAATGTGAAAATAGATATCTTTCGGATCCAGTGACCTCAACCAATCTCCTGACTATAGGGATGGTATCACTATGCCCAGTGTGACCATCTTGAATTTTTCCTTTTTGATATGTTTGTTCAGATATCTTAGATTTAAAATGTGTCACCATGCCCCATTTTTCTTGTGGGTCAGGAAGTACTGTATCTTGAAAACAGGCCCCTTCCCCAGTGGGGTAGGATACTATTCTACTGTCTTTGCCTGCAGCAGTTTCTTTACTCAGTTCCAGCAGAATTCTTTCTGTTGGCTAATGAACTGGGAAGTTTTTTGTAGTGTTGCTTGTATAGTGCTTTTGCGGATCTGATTATCCTCCATTGTATAGTGCTAGTATCCGACCTAGGATCCGGCCAATGGATCAGAGGTAGGATACTCAGATCTGAGTTGGATCCATCAGATCTGACCTCAGATACTTGGATCTGGTGGTTGGATCCCTGGATCTGATGGTCAGATCAACTGGATCCAATCTCAGATCCATCAAATCTTCGGTCAGATCCCTGGATCTGGCGGTTGGATCCAAGAATACCTTAGATCCTTACAATGGATCCTAGGAGTTTGGATCCTTGGTTGAATGTCTATGCCATCTGAGGCCATCAATATCTGACCAAATGATGGTATCTGATGGTCTCCAACCTGGTAGGATATTATCCAAGCAACACTAGTTTTATTGGTCTCTGCAGCTCTGGAAACCTTTTTTTTTTTTAATCATAGAATAATTTTTATTGTTTACATAAACAACATGTCCAGAAACAGAATAACTTCTATCAACATAAAATTGAACATAGCCAAACACACATCATTATTTGAAACATATATCGCTATTACTTAAGTCTTATCTCTTCCTAATAAAACAGCTTACAACAGCTAACATCCATAATACATCATAATTAGGTCCCATCTCACACTCCTATTTAGGTCATATGGGCACCGCCACCCCAACACTAAAATTCCCATACGCAACACAGATCAAATATAGAACTAGTATTCAGACAGTAAGAGATATATGAGGGAGACGAGTCACCCTCCACCTCAGCTCAGAGCCACCAAGACCATCTCCTAAATCACACATAGGAATCCGCCCCTCCTTTAATCAGTGCCTAAGCTAGACAGGGCCTAAATCACTGACCGAGGCCCAATGAAATGATCACCGTACTGGGGGTCTGGGAACCTTTGAATTGTAGAAACGAACCCTGGCCCATTACTTCCAGGACCCATTTGTCTGTGGTAATTTTACCCATTCTTGAAAGTAGTGAATCAGCCTTCCCCCCACTGGCAATGCTGGACTAGTGACCTGGGCAGAATTTTCAGTGGTTTAGTTTCATGCTCTGGTATGGGGCTGGTGCTGCAGCACGTCTGGAGTCCCTTGCGCTCTGCCTGTGTAACAACCTCTTTGGGGTTAGTACTCATAGGGGTATAGGGTCTAGGGTTAGTAGCCCCTGCCTCTGCCTCCCCTAGCATAGGGTTTCTAGGAAGTCGAGGCCTTTTCCTGCTCTGTGCTATTTTAATAAGTGGGCTTATACGCATCCACTTTTTATATATGCCTGTTTTGTCATCAAATAGGGATTTCTCTCAAGAGGGAAATTAGTGCTTTAGTTTGGGTGTCCTGGGTAAGAATGGTAGCCCTTAGCCAGGCAAACCTCCTCAGAGCCACAGCATGAGCCAAGGCTCATGAAGCAGAGTCATTGAGTCAACAGCCACAGGAATTGGTACTTAGTGGCATCCAGTGCTGACTTTCTGCTGCAGTCAGGTCCTGTGCCACTTACCATTATACCTTATCAGTCAGTGGCAGTACTGCATTCCACAGTGCCTTCTGGTACTGAACTGTATGTAGGCAATCAGACCTGATTGGGTGTGGGATATTGGTGGATACCCACATGCTCAGGGGCGTGATAAGACCAGACACATTCGGCAGAGGGCTTTACAGCCCCTGGAGTGCAGGTATCCACAAATACCCACACCATGAAGGATCAAGTGGTGGGCAAAGTGAGGAAAATTAAGCTTAGCAGAGTAATCAAGTGAAATTCTGCCCATTCCGTGGGCGAAATGTGAAATTTCACCCAGCGAAATAGGCAAAATTTTGCCCAGTGGAATAGCAAAATTTCACCTTCTGTGAAATTCTGCCTTCCGGCATTTCACCATGGAAGGCAAATTTCACCTCAGTGAGGAAGGTGAAATTCACCACGGAAGAGCAAAACTCTCGTGCACAGAAGAGAAATTCGCCTGGCAAATTCCTCCTAATGCAAAAAATTTCACAAATTACTCCACATGATCTAATTTGGCCACTACCAGTGGAAATTAAATTCGCTGCATCTCTAGAGGGTCTTGCTGTGCTTAGTAAATGGGTTAGCCAAATTAAAGTGGCTCTGTCAACTTTGCAGTGAAATATTTAGTCATCTGTGACCAGTTTGTTTCTAGCAACGAATTACAAAGCTAACTGTTGCAAATCCCCAGTATGTTAAATAATGTCTTTTCTTACATTTTAAGCATTTTCGTGATGCAGTTTGAGACACAAGGTCAGCTCAACTTCAGCCATCGATTCCGTGAATGTCCATCTATGGAATGGCACCATCTTGATAAAACCATGCATGGACGTTTTTATGAACATAAGAGCATACGAAATTACCAACAGAAAAAGGCCCCAAGTCCATCAAGTCTGCCCAATTGTGCAGCTCTTAGTTTCATATCACTACAGCTGCTCCACCTCCATCAAACCCCTCTCTTCCTTCTCTTTCCGGTTCTTCCCTCCTTTGTGTTTTTGTCTGCACTAACCCTGCCCTTGACTCTATCCAGTCCTGCTTAAAGATAGCCACTGCCCTTTGAGCGATTAACTCCTCTGGTAGTGTGTTCCAACCTGTTGTCACTCTCTCTGTGAGTATTGCCTCTTCAACTCCCTCCTAAACCTTTCCCTTCCGACTTCAGACTGTGCCCCTAGTAACCCTTCCCTCTGCGGAACAGTCCTCCCTCCTGAATTTGTTTATGTCTTTCAAGTACTTAAAGGACTCTATCATGTCCCCTCTTACCTTCTGTTTTCCAGCGAGTACATGTTGAGCTCTTTCAACCTTCCTCATATTGCAACTCCCCTAGTCCCATGATCATTTTTGTAGCCTTACGCTGCACCTCCAGTAATCTCACATCCTTTTGAAGTATGGCGCCAGTACTGTACACAATATTCCAAGTGTGGCCTCACCAGTGATCTATACAGTGGCAGGATGACTGCCCCTTTCGAGTGATCCCTCTGGCATTTTTTACTAATTCAGGGTGATTTCTGTTAAAGGCTACTATACTATCATGAAGAGTGTGAGTTTCTGAATGTGGAGATGCCACTCTTGAATGAAAACAAGCACTGAAAATGCTATGAAAAGAATTTGAAAAATTGAGCTGCAATCCCGTGCATGTGCACCAGCTATCATCACTGATGTGCATACTTGGGATCTCAGCTCAATATTTCAAAATTCTATTTTAGCATTTTCGGTGCTCGCTTTCATTCAAGAGTGACATCTCTGCATTCAGAAACTCACACTCTTTATGACAATATCCTTAATTGAAATCATCCTGGAAATAGTGAAAATGGCCATGCACAGTTTTGCCATCAGCACGGCGCCATTCCATTGACCTGCCTTCATGGAGCTGATGTCTGAAGCTGAGCTGTCTGCTCATCCCAAACTGCATAATGAAAATGTTTAAAATGTAACAAAAGACATTACAGTGTGGCAGAATGTTGTGTGGGCAAAATTCAGTACAAACACACAGCTGTTGTACCATCGTGGAACCGTCATGATGGTGTTGTACCTGCCTAAGCACGTCACATCGATGGTACAACACCATAGAACATTTCTGCACATGCACATTAGGCAGCACTCAGCCGTGCAGAAGACAGATCTAGGGTGATCATGAGGAAGCGGCCGCAGCGGTGAGATTTTTAAAATGAAAACAGCAGTTCTCATGAAATGACACAGTCCGGATGTTAGGCATCGGTGGGTGGCATCATATTTTATTTAAAACAGTAGTCTGTGGCAGATGGAGAACGTGGACGGTGGTGCTTCTTCTTGTCGTGTGTGTTTGTGTGTGTGGGGGAGTTAACAAGCAACAGCACAATTGTTACAGCCACGATCAAGACATTTTTGCCTGATGCCCTTACACTATACAAGGCAATGTATGGGCATCAGTTAACAACTTTGCAATACTGGGGAAATATTTCTAAAGGTTACCAGGCAACAGTAAACCTCTCAAGCTTCGGGCTTCCTCGAGGTTTACACAGCTGCCATGGTAACCTCGAGAAAAGAATACAGTGTTGTTGTTAACTGATGCCCATACATTATCCTCTATGTTTAATGTAACCCCTCATCCCTGCCTATTTAGCAAAATGACAGGTGGCATGCTGTTGAAGCTGACAGCAGTACCTGGTGGGGACTGAGTTCGGGGAGGATGAGGTTACTTGGCACAGGGGACCTAGGTGTGGCTACTCTGAACAGGGGCACCCAAGTAAATCCAAACACAGGAAGCAATAACTGTAATGTCCAGAACCAGGAATGGGATTCTTCAGTGTGGCTTTTATTCACAAACAAGCTGACCAAACAAAGCATGAAGCGGACCCCCATGGGGGCTACATTTCCTGGTAATGCAGACTAGAGACTACAGAACACTTTATCACCATTTCCAGCCCTCAGCTCTAAACCCATCAGGCACACAGCCCAGACTTGCCGCAGCTTTGGGTACACAGCCCGACTTGTACACACTTGGGTTTTCCCCACTGGCCCAGCTCCCCGCCGCCACTAGATCCACAGTCCATTTGAGGAATGAACCAATTATCCTGTTGTGGCTCCCCAAACCACACTAGAGTCTTCTACTCCTAGAGAGAATTTTCCTTACAATCCACGTTGGGTACTTCTCTCATCACTGGCCAAGTGCCTGAGGCAAAGTAGAAATCCACAGAAGAAATCCATAGAGGTGGACCTGGTCACTAAAGATGTGAGGCCACCCACCTCCAGCTCCCACAGCCCATACCCGGCCATTTCTCTGGAAACTGAACAATTCCTTTACTGAACTTTCAAATGTAGATTCTGGGTAGATGTCTGTCACATCCTCTATATATCATTAGCATCCCAACAAGCTCTGGACTTGAACCTACTTTTACTTTGCTTAGACCATTACTCTAGGCTTCCCAATATTTAGTAGTTCAATCCCCACATTGTCACACAAGTCCCAGGGTGAAAACATAGGCCCTTAAAGCCAAGAGCAGACACTCACCCTCACGTTGCAGGTGCCCCACAGGCGACTCACAAATCTTCTTGTTCTCCCAAATAAACACTGGAACACATAGGCTCTCACTGTAAATGAGCTTTGCTCAGTGGAGTAATCCATATTCATTATCTTATGAATAAAATTTTACCTACCTACCTACCCTACATAGGCAGCTTTTCCTTCACAAGCAGAACTAGGGGTTGCCCCAGGAATCTGCAGAAACCTTTTTCTGCCCCCCTCGAAGGAGGGGGCACTGAGACTCAAAACAGCGGTCTCCACCACTTCAGTTATCTTTGTGTCTCTCTTTAAGGTGGAGACACATACCCTTTAACTAAAAGTAGCCCTCTGTCAGGGCTGAGGCTCCCAGAGCCTTCACTGAGCTGCTTTCAGCAAGCTCCCAACTCACACTCACTCACTGAAGACTGACTGAAGACACTGACTTCAAAACCTCCCAACGTTCTAACTAACTCCCTCTGCTGCAGATTCCAATGTGGCTCAAGCAGCTGCGATAGTTCTATTGGTGATGTCATCCCTCAGTCTCAGCTGAGACTGAGAACAGAGTGAGACAGTGTGAAACCCATTTAACTGGAGTTTCACAAGCTGCCTTCCCTGCCTACCTCTAGGTCTTACTGGGATTCTAGTAACCCAGGTAACAAGGGGAATTCACACCCCTTGACCAGAAAGTGACTGTCCGTGATCATTATTTTCCGGCCTTAGGCCATCCCACCCTATGTGCCACCTGCGGAGGGGGTGATCAGGCCCCTCCCACCATGTGCAAGCACAGACAGGCAACACTAAGGGCCTAGAGGCCTTTGGCTGACATATCAGCCTCTACACTATCCACTTACTATGGACGCCTAGTGGCTCTGGTAGAACTATCCAGAGCATAGCCCTGATAGATCAACACTGCAGTCCCAATGGCCATTCAGGACCACAGCCTGTCTATCCCCCTAACCTCTAGGGAAACCAGTCTGCTTCTAACCTAATACTCCCAAACAAAACAACCCAGGGACCTCCCGACCTTGGGCAACCTGCAACCACACACCATTAAAATACCATATTTTATACCATGTTACTGCCCCTCCCTACTCCCCACAACCACACCTGTGGAAGGAAAGGTTAATACAGTAATAACAACAATAACACCACAGTACTTTAAATTTCTACACACTAAGCACTGATGAGGAACTCTGATGAGCCCTCCTCCTCTTCTTGTCTTCTCTTCTGTCTTCCCAGGAACACCTGTAAGAAAAGAAAGACAACACACACTCTCTAATCTGCATACACAGTCTACCTAGACCCCTACCATCAAAACACTAAAGAATCCCCCAAAATTTTTTTTTATAATAGAAAAGGTAGAAAAACAGTATTTACATTAGAAAACAACAACATTATTTACAATACACATTTGGGAAGATGGAGTGCCCTAAAGTCCCAACTAGTGACCACAATGCCCGAAGGCTAGTCCAATAAAGAGTCTCTCCTGGGCCAGAGCCGGTGAAGCACAGTTCTAACAGGCCAAAGTCCCGAGAGGAGTTTTTGGACAGTTCACATTTAAAGTCTACTAGTGTAGGGTGTGTACTGCAATGTCATAAAAATAGAAAAGTTCGGACTTACCAGCCACTTGTAGAATGGAAATTTTGGGACCGACCTGCACCTCTGCGAAGACTCTCCCTCTCAGCATTTCTTCCGGTACAGCTGGGAGGACATCTTCCAGGAACCACAGGAGGGCACATCTGGGAACAGCTGGGATGATGTCATCTCTGGAGATGGAACCTTAGAACAGGAACAAAAGAAAACAGCTGGTCCGTCATCCGATTACCAGGTGATGAACAGGATACAGCTGGGCTGGTGTCTTCTCTGATCTGAAGTCATCTGGTGGGCCAGTCGATGGATGCTGGAAAGCCAGTATACTGTAGACTGATGAATGTGGGGCACCTGAGTCCTGGATGTCCATACTGGCGAATCAATAAAGGCACTTCACAGTCTGGTGTACCAGTATTGACTACCACTGCTCGGCCTCCATTTTGTAGGCACGGGCACATTTGCTGGGAGGTCCTTGCACTGAGGCCAATAGTACCGGGGTCAGGAGCTTGAATTATTACCCCATCTGGGTGCACATAATTCACACAGTGGGAGATTTCATGTCCCTCTCCGTCTACTATTCTCACTCTGTCTATAAACAGTGTCCTGCCTTTCTTCCACTTGGTATACTTCCCATGAAACAGTCTGTCTTACATGCTTGTTGGCCCCAGGATGCACACTTTTCATGGCTTCGTCCCAGATCCAGGGTTTCCTGCTGTTCTTAATCTCCTCCCAGACTTTCCGAGGATAGGTAGGAAAGGTCATACCATAGATCTCATTTGCCTTCCCTATGAACCAGTCTCTCCTCTTTACTTGCTTTGGTCAATCTGAGACCACTGGCCTGGCTTGGGGTGGCCAGTCCTGGTTCTGCCAGCTTCAATCCTTAAAGCAATTAGAAACAGACCCTGACTTCTTCCTCTTGTGAAGCCAGGGCAGTGGCATCACCACTTTCTTCCATGAATTCCTTCGAGGCAAGATCCTGAGGCTGTGTACCCATTCCTTTTCACAAGACCACATAGGTTCCCCTCATCTTCCTCTTCACTGAGGATCTGAGCCCAGGAGTGAGCAGTCGTTCTCACTCCTGAGACTGTCCACTCATCACTAGGTGCAGAGGTCAACACCTCCCACTCAAAGGCCTCCTGCATCTCGTCTTCACCTAAGAGACTTGGGCTAGGCCCCCCTTCCAGGGGTCTATCGATGCTTTACCTGAACTCTCTTTTGGGATCCAGCATCCAAACTTCAACTTCTGGTTCTGTCTCTAACTCTGCACCTCTAGCTTTGTGCCACGCTCCCCAAGGGGCCTTAGTCCACAGGCTCTGCCTGGTGCTGTGTGCTGCAAACTGCAGATTCCTGAACCTTTGTCCATGTGGGGCCGACGAATTTGAGGCAGTTTATACAAGCCATATTTTTCTAGGCATCCAGCACAGTGAGGAATCATGAAGGCGTCCTTCCAGCTCTCAAGCATATTTGACAAACATGCACTGGAAAACCAGGAATCACCACATGAGGGCAGTTGTCCTCCATAGCACCACTTTTCAATATCCCTCAGTCTATTTACTGCTGCTGTTACTGCGACCCGGCATGATCTGGGTAACTAGCTGGTCCTTGAGGCCATAACTGCAGAAAACAAACAAAAGTTCACTGTAACTGAAAGTCCCAACTTTATAGAACACACTCTTTAGTTGTAAAATGGCTCCTCTGCTGTTGTGTTTACTTTACTACCCCACCCTGCAATGGCGGTGGCAGCACTGCATCAACATTCAGAATCTGGGTCAAGCCACTGCGCACCGACTTACACACACTACTGATAACTTTTGCTCAAACTGCAAAACTTTTCTATTCTTGCTTTAAACACATTTACAGGATTTTCCACAGACTTTTACATGCTGGTAACATTTCTTTTATTACCAGTCCCTTAAAGATTCAGGTTTTTAGCACAGGATTGCCTGTATTACTAGTGCTGCACATTGGCTACAACCCACAGTCTCTCTCTGGCTTCAAACTTTAAACTGAGGCTGATTTATTTCTATGCACACAGTCAATGGCTTAACAGACTTGCACTTGCTGGCAGGACTTGACACAGTCGTTACTTGCAAAGCGACACACTGCTGCACACACATTTATATGGCATAGGGCAGAAAAATCACTGTTGAGCAGTTTTTAGGTTGTTACTTACTGTTATCAGTAGCAGTTTGCTGCGATGGGGAAAAACGGCCTGCAGCCAGTTCTTGGAGGCCTTAGAACAGAAGCAGGCGGGCAGTCCTGCCCGATCGTCTTCTCAACCACCACACTTGCAATTCCGATGATCGATTAGCAGGTCGAGCCCGATTTTAAACAAGATAGTCTATTTTACAAGGTTTACAGCGATTTTAACACTCATGACACTCCTCCACTAGCCAGTACCGCACTCCACTCACACTCCCTCTCGAATGCTGGGGCAGTCTCTGTAGAGCTGGCTGAGGGCGGACTGATCTCAGCCTGACCAATCACGGCCGCCATGCAAATGAGCCTCTTCTTCCTCGCGAGGGCTCTTCTCCTCACTGGCGATCGTCGAGCAGGCAAATTTAAACTGCAGAATGCAACTTTTTCTTTTCCAACTGACTCCACCAGCGGAGCCTATTTCAGCCATTTAACATAGCCATTACACTTGCAAGTTCTCTTTTTATTCAGAAAGCATTTCCAACGTCCAGCGCACAATTTTCCTGTTGCTACCCAGTCTTCCACACTTTTCTTTACCACAGTTTATTTTAAAAGCATTTCAAACGTCCGGGGCACAATTTTCCTGTTGCTACCCTAGTCTTCCATACTTTTCTTTACAACAGTTCATTTTAAAAGCAGGCAAGAGCTGTAAACAATTGATGCAGGACAAGGGTACACTCTTTGGCTTTATTGCTCCTTGGTAAACAGTTGGCATTTTAAACAGCAGCATAAGATCCACAGCACACAGCAACACACTAGGGAAATTGCTTCAGCTTTTGGGCTACCCACTGCCAGATAGCCAAATGCTAGCCCCTTGCCCAAGCACCTTCCTCCCAGAATAAATCCAGCGGTGCCTCCATTTTTGTAACCCTCACCCCTGCCTATTTAGCAAAATGACAGGTGGCATGCTGTTGAGGCTGACAGCAGTACCTGGTGAGGACTGGGTTTGGGGAGGATGAGGTTACTCAGCACAGGAGGACCTAGGTTTGGCTACTCTGCACAGGGGCACCCAAGTAAGTCCGAACACAGGAAGCAATAACTGTAATGTCCAGAACCAGGAATGGGATTCTTCAGTGTGGCTTTTATTCACATACAACCTGACCAAACAAAGCATAGACGGACTCCCATGTTACTACATTTCCTGGTAATGCAGATTAGAGACTACAGAACACTTTATCACCATTTCCAGCCCTCAGGCTCTAAACCCACCAGGCACACAGCCGGACTTGCACGCAGCTTTGGGTACACAGCCCGACTTGTACACACTTGGTTTTCCCCACTGGCCCGGCTCCCCGCCAGCCACTTGATCCACGGTCCATTTGAGGAATGAACCAATTATTCTGTTGTGGCTCCCCAAACCACACTAGAGTCTTCTACTCCTAGAGAGAATTTTCCTTACAATCCCACGTCTCGGTACTTCCCTCATCACTGGCCAAGTGCCTGAGGCAAAGTAGAAATCCACAGAAGAAATCAGAGGTGGACTTGGTCACTAAAGATGGGGGCCACCCACCTCCAACTCCCACAGCCCATACCGCCATTTCTCTGGAAACTGAACAATTCCATTACTGAACTTTCAAATGTAGATTCTGGGTAGATGTCTGTCACATCTTCTCTACATATCATTAGCATCCCACAAGATCTGGACTTGAACCTACTTTTGCTTTGCTTAGCCCATTACTCTAGGCTTCCCAATATTTAGTAGTTCAATCCCCACATTGTCCACACAAGTCCCAGGGTGAAAACATAGGCCCTTAAAGCAAGAGCAGACACTCACCCTCCGTTGCAGGTGCCCACAGGCGACTCACAAATCTTCTTGTTCTCCCAAATAAACACTGGAACACATAGGCAGCTTTTCCTTCACAAGCAGAACTAGGGGTTGCCCCAGGAATCTGCAGAAACCTTTTTCTGCCCCCCCTCGAAGGGAGGGCACTGAGGCTCGAAACAGTGGTCTCCACCACTTCAGTTATCTTTTGTGTCTCTCTTTAAGGTGGAGACATACCCTTTAACTAAAGTAGCCCTCTGTCAGGCTGAGGCTCCTAGAGCCTTCACTGAGCTGCTTTCTCAGCAAGCTCCCAACTTCACACTCACTCACTGAAGATTGACTGAAGACACTGACTTCAAACCTCCCAACGTTCTAACTCCTCTGCTGCAGATTCCAATGTGGCTCATGCAGCTGCGATAGTTCTATTGGTGATGTCATCCCTCAGTCTCAGCTGAGACTGAGAACAGAGTGAGACAGTGTGAAACCCATTTAACTGGAGTTTCACAAGCTGCCTCCTGCCTACCACTAGGTCTTACTGGGATTCTAGTAACCCTGGGTAACAAGGGGTTACATTAACATATGGGGACATTTGCTAGATAGCTTTGTAACTTGATTCTAGAGACAAACTGGTCACAAATGACAAAATATTTCACTGCAAACCTGACAAAAAAAAAATCTGTACAGAATAAAAGAGACACAGAAAATGCAATATAATATTGCTTAGAAAATATAAAATAGTATCTCCACAGATAGTTCTACCTGTCAGTCGTTTGTCTTTGTACACGTGCAGTAGAAGGTTTGTTTGTTTACCATGGAACATAACAATTCAATATTCTGCAGTATTCTTCTAACAGAATACTCATTCTCAAACCCCCAAAAGCAAACTACCACTGGCATACACTCACACAGACAAACCCAGTCCTCATATAGAGCCAGAGGCTCAATTTTATCTGTGGCAGGTTAGAGCAGAGATTGCTCTGTCAAGCTAGTTAGGTTATGAGGGGATTTTTATGGTCATCAGAGAAACACCAGAAATGAAAAATCTGAATAATGCTTGATATTTTTTTCAAAATGTATGTGTACAAGAAAAACATAATGAGTAGAAAAAATTCAATTGTTTTTGTTTTTTTTAATTTAAGAACTTTTTTTTAGGGCCTAATTGAAGATTGTTTATGTCACAGTAAAGGCGGTAGCCATGTTTGTGATGGAAATCAAGAATGAGTGAAGTGGCTCATGAATTCTGTATGTAACTTGACCAAATTCCAAATCACATGTTGGACTTTTTTCTTTACAGGAAGGTACTGGCATATAAACATATGCCAATGGAATGGCAACAAGCTAGTCAGAATATAGTATTTAACCTGCCCATTCTCCCAAATGCCAAATAAGCTGTCTGCCTAAGGAGCAGGGAAGCACTTTTTTGGTCATAGTGTCCACTTGCCTGAAATCCTTCTCAGGAGGCTGGGCAGAGAAGGGCACCTTGACCTTTTCACAAACAGCTGCCCAGACAACTCCTTCATGATCAGCAATCTACACCTGTCTGTCTACCCCATGTTCTTGTCAACTTTTATCAATACTAGCAGTGAGAGGACTTCTGGTGATATCACAGCCTGACTAGTGCCATAACCACATAGCTCCCTTCCTCACCAGAATAAAACTTCTCCTTTTATAGTAAACTGCACTAAATTTGATAAAATGCCACCCAGAGTCGAGGAAACGTAGAATTTGATGGCAGATAAGTACCGCTTAGCCCACCTAGTCTGCCCATTTTCTACCCAATGGATAAGCTGCAGATCCAAGTTAACCAACAGCCTACTTCCTCCTACCCCTCACTAGAATTGGCTTATGTCTGTCCCATGCATTTTTGAATTCCCCACTGTTTTTGACTCCACAACCACTTCAGGAAGGCTGTTCCATGCATCTACAACCCTCTCCATGAAGAAATACTTCCTCACATTACCTCTGAGCCATCCCCCATTATCTTCAAATTGTGTCCACTTGTTCTTGCACATCTCTTTTCTGGAAGATGCTACCCTCTTGGACTTTGTTGATTCCCTTGAGGTACTTAAAGTTTTTTATCATGAGTCCCTCTCCTCCTTTCCTCGAGGCTATACATATTAAGCTCTTTTAGTCTTTCTTCATATGTTTTCGGTGCAGACCCTGTACCATTTTGGTTGCTCTCCTCTAGACAGCCTCTACCCTGTCTATGTCTTTGCAGATGGGGTCTCCAGAACTGCGTGCAGTATTCCAGATGTGGTCTTACCAACTGCCTGTACAGAGGACAACAACTTCCTGTTTTCTACTATTGATGCCTCTCCTATGCATCCCAGTACCCCGTAGCCCTCCTTACTGCCTTCTCACATTGCTTGCCTACCTTTAGGTCATCTGATATAACTACCACAGGTCCCTTTCCATTTTGTTGTTGTCAGTATCTTACCCCTTATACTCTTCCCTGGGTTTTGTTTCCCAGGTGCATTACTTTACAATTCTTTAGTTGAATCTAAGCTGCCATACATTTGACCATTCCTCCAACCTTGCCAAGTCCCTCTCATCCTTTCCACCCCCGCCCTTTGTGTATCACCCTGTTGCAAATCTTTGTGTCATCTGCAAAGAGATATACTTTCCTTCCAGTCCTTCTGCAATGTCACTTATAAAGACATTAAAGGACCGGCCCCTACTGAACCCTCACGGTACCCCCACTAGTAACCCTTCTTCAGAGTGGACTCACATTATTACCCTCTGTGTCCTGTTGTTCAGCCAATGTTTTACCCAGGCTACCACCCTGGAACCCACCCCAGGCTTGCTAATTTGTTTGTTAATCTTTTGTGCGGACTGTGTCAAATGCCTTGCTAAAGTCTAGGTAGGCCATGTCCACAGCCCTCCCTGGTCTACTACTTTGGTCACCCAGTCAAAGAAATCGATTAGATTCATCTGACATGACCTTCCCGCTGTGAATCCATGCTGCCTTGGGTCCCTGTGCCCCACTGGCCTCATAGGTACTCAACAATTCTTTCCTTCAGAAGTAATTCCATCATTTTCCCTACCACAGAGGTCAAACTGACAGGTCTGCAGTTTCCTGCCTCTGTCTTGCTCCCACTTTGTGAGGGGTAATCACATCTGCCCTCCTCCAGTCCTCAGGTACCACACCATCCTCCCATGATTTATTAAAAGGGGTAATCAGCGGTGTTACTAGTTCTCCTCTTAGTTCTTTTTAGAATTCTGGGGTGAATCCCATCAGGCCCCATTGCTTTATCACCTTCAGTTTTAGGAGTTCTTTCAGAACCCTTTCTTCTGTGAAAGGACTGATATCAACTCCTAGTCCAGAATGCTTCTGTTGACTGGATTAGGTACCCCCTGCTCTTCCTTTGTGAATACTGAGCAGAAGTATACGTTCAGTATCTCTGCTTTTCACTGTCCCTCTTGCCCAACCACCCTGCTTTTTATTAAGCCTCAGTATCCTCCCTCGGTCTTTCTTTGCTCTCAATGTACCTATAAAAGGTTTTATCTGCTTCTTAACTGAGTTGGCTATTTTTCATCAGTTTGGGCCTTTGCTACTCTGACTGCCTTCCCGCTTTCTTCTGCTTTTAAATGGAACAGTTCTCTGTCCTGCTCCTTCTGTGTTTCCTTATACTTTCTGAAAGCTATCTTTCTCCCTAACCTTCCCCACCACCTCTTTTGAGAACCACAGTGGTTTTATCTTTCATTTTGATTTGTTTATTTGCTTTGCACAAAGGCTTGTTGCCTCTGTGATGGCAGTTAGATCTAGATCGGAGATCCTCTCTCTGTCCCCATTTGAGAGTACCAGGTCTAGATTGCTCCCTCCTGAGTGGGCTCCAAAGTAGTTGTCTGAGGCATGCCCTCTGTAGGGCATTGAGAATGGCCCTGCTCTTGGATGTGGCTACAGCAAGGTGCTCAAGTTAACATCTGGCATATTCAGGTCTCCCATCAGCAATATCTCCCTTGCTCTGCCATCCTAAGGATGCCTTCTATCATTTCCTTGTCCATTTCCTCCCCTGAGATGGGGTCTGTACACAACCCCTCTGTGGATTGTGGTGCCATTTCAAGTCTCCATGCTGACCCACAGTGCCTCTTCTCATAGAAACATAGAAACATAGAAGTTGACGGCAGATAAGGACTGCAAGACCCATCCAGTCTGTCCATTTCTTTTTCTGCTTTATGAATGTGCCATCGGCTTTTGCTCTGTCAATGGCCTTCATCTATTCATACTCATCTGTATTGCTCCTTATGCCTATCCCTATCACTGCACTACTGGAATTTACAACCTTCATCCATGCCACGCTTGACAAAGGGAATTGTGGAGGGGCAGTATTTATAGACCTTACCAAGGCATTCGACACAGTTAACCACCCTACTGCTCAAGCAAATGTCCTCCATTGGGATCTCCAGCGATGCCCTTCCATGGTTCACCAGCTACCTTGATAATCGGATCCAACGTGTAAGGATTGCAAGGATCTCTTCAGATGAGAAACCAGTCCACTCCAGAGTCCCCAGGGGTCTATTCTGGCCATCTACTCTTCTCCTCTTCATCAACAATCTCCCCAGTGCCTGCCACCAAAAAATATTACTATACGCAGACGATGCAGTCCTGTTTTCCAGCCACCATGACATTACTATCCTTGAATCCAGCTGCAGCTCGACTTCGCTATTATCGAAGATGGGTTCAGTTCTCATAAACTTGTCCTGAACCATAGCAAGACTAATGCCATGTCCTTCTGTAACCCATGCGGGCACAACTCTCTGTCCTCACCATCAAGAACCACACTGCAAACCCCTTTCGAACATGTCAAGGAGTTCAAGTACCTTGGTATTACCTGGATAGTACCCTCTCTCCACACTCGGCATATTGACACTGTTGCCAAGACTGCCAATATAGGATTGGACTACTACACAAACACAAGCACTGTATGCCTGCGGATGCCCTTAAACTAGCAATCTACAGCTCTGTCACCTCTATCATTGACTGACGGCCTTGCCATCTATGGCCTGCCTCAACAAGTGCCCTCCACAGGATCTCAGTTTCTCTCAACAAAGCCTGTAGACTACTAACAGGTGTGTCTGCAAAACCACACCTGTGACCTCTATGCACAGGCCAGCTGGCTGCCCTACTAGCAGAATACAATACCAGACCTGCTAACTTACAAAAAGATTCTCCTCGGTCTCATGCCACCTGGTGTTAGCTCACCCTTAATACCTACAGTGGCACTCAACAAACACGTGGTGCCCAATCTCTAATCTTTCAGGTTCCTAGATGTCGTACTTCTACATGGGTCAGGGTCCTTTATCTATAGAACCGCTCAATGGTTCAATTCCTCAATAAAGACACTTTCCTCTTACTAAGCACTTGGACCCTTCAAAAGGAATCTCAAACTTACCCTCACCCTCTACCACTCAATGTGACTGCTTCTCTGAACAGAGATCTCTAAACACCTCCCAGCTCACTCATGTCTCATAGCCTGCACTTTCCCAGTCTCATTCCCTCTGGCACCAGGCCTTTCTTGTGACTCCTTTCCTGCTTCGCAGACTCACTGGTGCAAGACATTTTCCTCCACCATTGGACAGTGGCCCATTAGCCTGCCAACTTCCTCTCCCGGCCGCATGCCTGCAATACTAACTGCTTATGGTGCCCTCTATCTCTATTGTAACCGCAGCCAGCTGCCCACTCAAGCTGCTCGTTACATGAATATTATCTCAAAGTATGTTATAACTGAGTATCTTTATTTTTTTCTTTTAGTTGTTTTGTTGTTTATTGTGCATTCTTTTGCTACCTCTGTATGTATGTTGCCTCATCCTTTGACGTGGAACCTTTGTAAACAAGCAGTTTCTGCTCAAAGGTATTTGTAATCCGAGAATTTAATAAATAAAATAAATAAATAAATCCATTCCTGTTTGAAGCCCTGCACTGTATTTATATCCACCACTTCCTGAGGTAGGCCGCTCCATCGCATCCACCACCCTTTCTGTGAAAAAGAACTTCTCACATTACCACTTAATCAGCCTCCTCTAATCTCACAAGCTGCCCTCTCATCCTGCTATTTTTCTTATATTGAAACACGTTAGACTCTTTCACCTTGTTAATGTCCTTAAGGTGTTTGAATGTTTTGATCATATCACCTCTCCTTCCTTTGCTCTAGGGTATACATATTGAGCTCTGTTAATCTGTCCTCATATGTTTTCTTGATGCAGTCCCTCTACCATTTTGCCCTTCTCTGGAATGCCTCAATTTGGTTAATGTCCTTGTGAAGGTGTGGCCTCCAGTACTGCCGCAGTACTCCAGATGGGGCTAACCAGTGTCTTGTAAGAGGATCATTACCTCCCTCTTCGACTTGATACTATCCACCACCCCAACATCCCCCTAGCCTTACCTACTGCTTTAGTTGTCTGCTTGATGATTTCAGGTCATCTATGATGATGATGATGATGCCCAAGTCTCTTTATTTCCTTGTGACTGCCAGCAACTCCCTTCCAGCCTATTGATGGCTTCAGGTTCCTCTTCCCTATGTGCACGATCTTGCACTTCTTTGCATTAAGCCTCAGTTGCCACTCTTCCGACCATTTTGCCAGTTTATCCAGGTCTCTTCTCATTCTGCCCACTAATCTGGATCATCTACTCTATTGCAGATCTTGGTGTCATCTGTAAACAGACAAACCTTACCCTCCAGTCTATCTGCAATGTCATTGATGAAGATATTGAAGAGGCTGGCCCCATGATTGATCCTGAGGTACCCCACTTGTGACTTGCATCTCTTCTGACTGTATACCATTTACCACCACTCTCTGTTTCTGCCCGTCAACCAGTTTGCCACCCAGTTGACCAACTTCTGACCCACCCGAGCCTACCCAGCTTATTAATCAGTCTTCTATGTGGAACAGTATTGAAAGCTTTTGCTGAAGTCAAGGTAGGTGACATCAACTGCCCCACATTGTCCACCACAGTGGGTACCCTGTCATAGAAATCTATGAGATTAACTTGACAGGACCGTCCTGTTGTAAACCCATGCTGTCTTGGATCCTGTGCTTCTATGGATTCCAGGTGTTGCACTATCCTTTCCTTAAGGAGTGCTTCCATAATCTTGCCCACTATTGAGGTAAGACTGACTGGTCTGTAGTTTCCTGCCTCGTCCCTGCTACCACTCTTGTGGAGTGGGATCACATGAGCCCTTCTTCAGTCATCTGGGACCTCTCCTGTGCTCAGAGACTCACTAAACAGTTCTGATAATGGCTTGCTAGCTCCACCCTTAGCTCCTTTAGTACCTTGGGATGTATGCCATCAGGTCCAACTGCTTTGTCCACTCTGAGCTTATTGAGCTCTTATAGGACCCTATCTTTGTGAAGGGACTAGTGCACACCTCTCTTCCCCTGTGTCCATGGTGCTGAGCTGTGTGCCCTGCCCTACCTTCTCTTCAAGTAACATTGAGCAGAAGCATCAATTTAGATAGATGCTTATATGGTCCTCCTCCCACACGCCTGCATATCCCTTTGATCTTAGTCAATACCTTCTGACTTTCTCCTTTCACTAATGTATATATAGAAAGTCTTGCACCTTCTTTTACTGTTCATGCTAATGTTTCCTTGGTTTTGGGCTTTGCCTGCCTTACTGCCTTCCTGCTTCCTGCGGAAGTTTGGCATGCCTCTATCTTCATCCTGCTGCATTCCCTTATATTTCCTGAAGGCCAGCCTTTTGGCTCTGACCTTTTCTGCTACTGTTTTTGAGAACCAAAGTGGTTCTTCTTCTCTTGCACTTTCTTTCTCTCTAACACAATGGGATGTTGCTTCAAGTATTGCATCCTTAATGCTTGCCCATTTTGCCTGTACCTCACCTGTATTTCTTTTGCCAGGGCTAGCTTAACTCTGCTGGCCATCTTATCAAAGTCATCTCCTCTGAAGTCCGATATTTTTGCCTTGGAATGGGATGATTTAGTTCTAGTGGCCAAATTGAACTATACCATGTGATGGTCACTGGCCCCAGGTGACCTTCTACCTTCTACCTGGAGATATGTGATCCTTTCCTGTTAGTCAATACTAGATCTAGGATAGCCCTGTCTCTTGTAGGTTGTTGTATCAGTTGTTTGAGGCCTTCCCTGCAGGGAATCCACTATGTTCTAGTTCTGGCAGATGCCCCTGCTGGTATTGACCAATCTGTATCTGGCATGTTGAAGTCTCCCATTATCAGAACCTCCTGTTTAGCTGTCATGTTTTGTATATCTTCTATCAGAAATGTGTCTATGTCCTTCCCTGGTCTTGAGGCCTGTAGACAACCCCAGTTCATATGGCTATCCCATTTCCTGTTTCCACGGCGACCCACAGTTCTTCTGGCTCTCTATGTGTATTCTGAATTTCTGTAGCTTTGATATTTTTCATTGACATAAAGGGCCACTCCACCCCATCACGCTTGCACATCGGTCTCTTCTGAACAGTACATAGCCAGGTACTGAAGTCTCTCAAGTGTGGTTACTGGTAAACCATGTCTCGCTAATGGCTACTATGTCCAGTTTAGCCTCTGTCATTATTGTCTCCAGGTCTGGGATCTTGTTTCCCAGACTGTGAGCATTTGTGCACATGATTTTCCATTGGCCAGATTTCGGTGTGTCAGTTGTTAAATGAGGTCTGGCGCTTCCTGTGTGTCATGTGAGGAGCGGACCTTTTTCCTTACCTGGTGATGCAAATGAACTCACAAACATGCTGAACTCCTGTTTGACCACTAGCTGAGGGGAGGGCTGTTCTTCCCATTCGACATACCGGTGCTGCACCCCTCCCCATTTGCTAGTTTAAATATTCTGCAAAGATGTCAAACTTCTGCCCCAATGCACTGACTCCTCCTTAGTCAGATGCAGTCCATCAGATTTAAAGAACTTTCACTCCCAAAACTGTTGCCAGTTCCCTGTGTCCTTTTCCTGGCACCAGCCCTTGAGCCACATATTTAACTTCCCTATCTCCCTTTCTCTGACCTTCCGTCCATCTGCCCTCTTCTAGACTGGCAGGATCTCAGAGAAGGAGATACCAGACAAAATGTAAGATAGTTTGTCACCCAGCCTGGTCAGATGTTCCTTGGTCTCACAACTGATTGGCTGGTGAGATCATTTGTCCCTATGTGTGCCAGGACATTGACGTTTTCTTCTGTTTCCTGTACAATTTTAATGTGGTCGGTGTCTCTCACGCCTGATGTACCTGGGAGACATCTGACCATTACCCCTGGTTGGAGATAGGTATCAACCCTGAATCATGGCGCCTCCTGTGATCAGAAGTTTTTGGATTTCCTTTTTGCTTTTTTGTTTTGGTTCCTGTTTTGGATGAGTTTTCTTATGCTAGCTCCTGTGCTGCAGTGTCCTGCTCTGCAGTGTCCTCTGCCCCTTTGTTTGATTTCGGAGATAGAGGCAGATACCTGTTTGTAGTTTCTATATGGTTTGTGGAGGTGATATGTTGGAGAGCACTCGAGTTATGGGCACCTGATCGTTCCCTCCTAACCACATGCCAACCTTCTGGACCAACTACCTCTGCAGTCGAGGTGCTTCTGTTGGATGTTGGGGAAATAGCTGGCAGTTCTTATAATATATTTCCTCCTGAATATGCAATTTGATGTGCCAGTCTCTGCCCATGCTGCCTGAAGCTGAGCCCTTAGATCTCCAGTGGCCCAGCATGTAGGACAGTGTCCTAAATCCTGTAAAACTGCCATTTTGAAAAGTGTCCCACAGTACCTGCAGTTAATAATAATATCCATTCCAGATAAGTTGCTGGGTTTATAAACTAGTTAGAGTAATTAGAAGGAGGAACATGGGATGGCCCGGTGGCACTGAGGGTTGAGGCGCCAGATGCCACACCTCACGCCATCGCCCAGTGACCCAGGTTCGAGAATGAGCCTGGGTGCTGGAGGTCGGCAGGAAGGGAGCAGGATTGAGCTTCTGGAGGACAGCTTTCTCTCCTGAGGTGGGATCCAGGGGCATCCCAGTGCAATAGTGACCTCCAGTGGAGACCAGAGGTACTACCGACACTGGGAGGACATTGGGACACGCATGGCTGAGGTCTATGGATCTGTCTGTGCTGACATCATTGGACAGCCACACATGAGGGGACAAGCACAAAAACCCTCGGTGCTACATGAGGGCCGGTCTGGCGGTGCCGCCTGACTTCAGACTCTGGGTGCTCCCCTAATTTGGACCCCTGGCTTCTGCGATGGTGGTTGTGTACCCGCCAGAAGAGAAGGACCACTCAGTGTGACCGGAGGAAGAGGTAGAGCTTGGGGCTTGGGGTAGAGGGGGCTATGAGGTCAAAGCCGGACTGGGGGAACCACAGGTAACACTCCCCAGCCGCAGAGGTGATAAAAGTATATAACTAAAAAAAAAAAAGAAGTAGGAAAATGAAAGCAAAGTTTGATTTTGTGTTTTTTTGTATAGCTTGTTATAACAAGTTAAATTACTTGTGCCCTGTAAATGAGGTCACTGTGCAGCTACCCCACTGATCCACCCCTTCCTGCTTTGCTACAGGAAATGTCATGACTGTGCAATCCTATAAAGGAGTGTAGTGGGGTGGTTGGAGATGGAGTGGTGGGTGGCTGGGCCTTTCCCCGCCAAAAAGAAGAACCACGGATCTAAAGAAACAAGGAGGTAAGAGCAGAAACAATCAGCCAGCAACAAATGCAGTAGCCCTGAAAGCTTATCCTAATGATAGATAAAACTAAAACATGTAAAGCACCACCTGTAATAATTTCACAGAAGATATACCTGCAAAAACACTTTGCTACAGAGAAAAATAAAGCAGTAACAGAAGATATACCTTGCAAAAGACAATTTGAATCAGAAGATTACAGCAGTAATCTGTAAACACACACCTGTAGGCACACCATGTAATAATGCAGCAGAAGGTATATCCAGCAACAATAATTTGAATCAGAGAAAATTAAGCAATAAAATGTTGGCAACAAACAGTAACAATCCCTGTGAGTACAAAAGAAAATAATAACACACAGTAAATCTGCTTAGCCAAAGAAGCCTTAATCCTTCTCCTTGCTCTGGTTCTTTTCTCTCTGTCCTTTCAAGCAACCTAGAAGAAAAGAGCTCAGGTGAAGCTTAGGTGCCTTTGCCAGCAAACCTAGTCTTTCTCCTCCTTGTTTACCCTTTAGTTCCATTGCTTTGATCCCTTCCCTTATAGAGAGAGCTACTCCTCCTCCTCTTCTACCCTCCCTGTCCCTCCTGTAGATTGTGTACCCTGGTATGTTGACATCCCAGTCATGGTTCTCTGTGTACCATGTTTCTGTGACTGCCATGATATCCAGGCAGCCTCTTCCATCAAGGCCACCAGCTCAGGGAGCTTGTTACCTAGACTACGGGCACTGGTTCTCATTACCCTCCATTTTTTGATGGCCTTATTCCTTTTTGCCTCATCCCGGTCCTTACTGCCTTTGTCTTTTTCTCCATTTACCCTGCCCTTCTCCTTATTGACTGCTCTATCTTGGAGTTTACCTCACTAACTACCCTGCTTTTTGGAGGGGCTAGGATTTCCCTCTCCTTTTCAGTGCTCTCCCTTGGCTAGTTTAAATGCTTGCCAATGAAGCATTTAAACTTATCACCTAGGATCCCATTTCCTCCTGGACAGATGCAGACCATTTCACCAGTATAGGCCTGTATCCCTCCAGGTGGAGCCCCAGTTCTTAATGAAGCCAAATCCCTGAGCTCTACACCAGTTTTTCCACCAGTCATTGAATCCCATGGTGCAGAGTACCCTAGCCTCATCCATGCCATAGATAGGTAGCACTTCTGAGAAAGTTACAGTGTGTGCTACTTGTCTAAGGCCCCTCCCCAACTCCAAAAACTCCTGTTGCACTTGTCTGATCCCATTCCCAGCCAGGTCATTTGTCCCTAGGTGGATAATGACATCCAGCTCACTCCCACATGCAGCTGCTTCCCACAATCCTGAGGATTTGTTTCCTGCCCTCCAAGCCATGGCACTGGGCAGGCTCCTTACCTCCCTTTCCTCCTTCCCCCAGGTCTACCTCCTCAATGATTGAGTCCCCACCAGGAGTTGTTTCCTTCAACTGTGGGGTCCCATGCCACCGCTCTGTGGGTCTCCATTGTGGAGGTTCCCAGCATCCTCCTTGGTCTCCACTGTGGGTGCCTCCATAGAGGAGCCACACACTGTCAGAATGGTGAATGAATTGTAGAGAGGCATGACTGGAGGGATGCACCTCTGTTCCATCACCCTCACCCTCCCTGAGCCCACCTTGGTCCAACTGCTCCTCTTCTTGGCAACCACTGAGGTAGTTGTGTTGACCTGGGTGGTCCCTGGGTGGGATGAGGTTCCGAATCCTGCCAGGTCAGCATGGAGATGAGCACCCTCCTCCTCAGAACAGAGAGGTGCCTGCAAATAGAGCAGCAATACAGTCACCAGAATGTTCTCAGAAGACTGTTGCTCCACAGCTAGTGCATTGCACTACTCCCCACATGTCTGTCTCCTTCTTGTTTAAGATGTTTTTTTTTTTTTTTTTCTTTAGTGTGTGCAAGCTTTGATTCAGTGTGCTGTGCATTTAAGGATATGAACAGGTGTATGTCCTTAGCAGTTTTGGGGAAGTGATGTCAGAAACCCTGATATAAAGGAAATTATGTGCTTGAGGCTGGTGGGATGAGGCAGGGTGGGTGGGAGTAAACTGCGTCTCTCCAGAAACAATCAACTACAACTCTGACCCTCCACCCCAGGGAGTGCCTTCCTTTCAGACACTTATTTCACAGAGGTTAAGTAATAGGTCTAGTCACGAATGATCTGAAATATCTGCCAGCTAGATTTCTCCCTGGCAAAAAAAGTTAAAGTAAGAAAGTCAACCCCAAAACAGACTCAAAACACTGGCTCCTACTTACTTACACAGGCCCAAAAATTAATAGTTCAGTTCAGTGTAGCCCATTAAATTACCTCCTTGATTTAGGGAAGCTGGTGGTTGCTTCTCTCTCTCTCTTAGCTGCAGCAGCATCAGAAGCTGGCCAAATTTGGTTACCATCAAGTCCACTCCTCCTCATGTCAGGCTGAATGGAGGAGGGGGTGTGTGAGCTTAAGTCGAGAGGGTAGCATTTAAAACACAGGAAGTTCTTAGAGATAATGAAGGCAGGTATGTGATTCTCATGGCCTTTATAAAGGACAGATAATTACATTAGTTTCAGTGTGCACCCCACCAGCAGAAGATTTTGCCTTTTTCCAAAAACCTTTCATTCCAATTGCAGAAAGGCTGAGGGACTGTTGGTATGTGGGCAAGACCTGAACCTGAACCTGACATTTGTTCCCCAGATTGACAGTGCTTCTATAATTCCACATAGAGAACATGTGGTCCCTAGGGTATACCGTCCTACAGTGACAACTTTACAGCGATGTGGTCAATACCAATAACATCACCACATCACTGTAAAGTCCCCTAGGACCCCGGCACTTTCCCCAAGGTCCTGCACCCATCCCTGACTCATCTCCATCTCAGAGTTGAGAATCCTAAAGAGGGGAGTGCAGGGGCATAGCCCCTGCATGGGGGTGCGGAGGGTGCAGCTCCTGCAAAACAATAACATTTATCATGCCGGCATTCAGCCCAACCGCAATTGCGTGTCAATGTAGTGGTGTCGAGGTAATGTTGCATTGACATGAAATTGTGGCTGTGGCATCGTGTATTTGTGACTAGCGAGTGAAAGCTCTGCTAACAGAGCTAAGCCTTGGTGATACCTGGAGACATCTTTATGGCACAACCAAGAGCTATACCTTCTACTTTACGCACAACAGATGTACTCCAGGTTGGATATCTTTCTACTCTAAGGAATCCATAATAGACTACAAATCTGTTCAGCTGGCATGCTTGGCCTTTCAGATCAGGCATGAACCAATTACCATACAGACAGACTTGCACCTTCAAGAAGTGGTCCTCCTTCTGAGAATGAATTGCCCTGCTGCAGGACCAAGAGGTAAAGGATCAAATTCCTTATCATAAAGCCAGCTACATAAGATAATTCATCCCCAGGTACTTGCCCGGGAATATTTTTTGGAGACAATGAAAACAATTCTATGTGGTGTCGATTGTTATAGCAACAGAGAAGAAAAATAAGGTAGCCAAGAAGCAGGTGCAGCTGGAGACTAGAAGCCAGGAGCTGGAGGGCTTGCAGCAAATAAAATTGGACAGACAAAGGGCAAGGAGCTCCAGGATTTTACAATGGAGCTCAACCAAACCTTCGATTATAAAGTAGAACAAAATCTAAAATATTTAAGATGAAGCTACTATGGTGGGAGCCCGACAGCCATAAAATTGCTCACCTGTACACTTCAATCAATCAGTTTATTTACAATTTAACATAAAAGACATGTACAAATAAAACATATAAACATTTTCAAAAGGAATTTCCATATTAAAATGCTTCTAAGTACTTATTATCCATATATGTATCAGATCACTGAGTATAGAAGACCTGAAAAGTATTAAACTATAAAAATAGTTTGAACACTTGATCACTGGCTTCATTACAAGACGTCCGTATCAGGAACCAGGAATAGTTCAAAGGATTCAGCAAATGAAAATCCTTACTATGCATCTGTCCTTGTTCAGTCCGTTACCATCCAGGTTAAAATTGGCTCTTCAGGGTCAGGTTAAAATCATGCCTTGAATCAAGCCATTATTTTGTGAATTTAGGAGTTAAGAATCACTGAAATGGAGCATATCTGTAAACTTAAAATATAATAGCCGTAAGTTCAGGCTCCCTAATTAGAGTTCTGACTTCTCAATTGGGATTCAACATCTGTTCTGTGCAGTCCCAAGGCATACTTTAGACTAATCAGACCCTGTATCAATATTTGGGGCTCTAAAGTTGCAACAAACACAGGGAGTGCCGAAACACTCAGATTATGCTCTGGCTAAAACATAATCACTTGTCTTTCTTAAATTCAGCAAATCTAATCAGTTACATAGCAGTTAAAACTATAGACAACTCATGGATAATGCTGTATAGCAGCTGATTGTAAGATTCAATCAAGGTGTAACTATTTGAATAACTGGCGTGAACATTTCGATTTTTAAACAGCAGCAGTTCAAGATTTGTGGGCAAAACCTGTATAATTCACATGTTTGATTATTGGCCCTGTATGGGTCCGTAAGTTCAAACGACCAAACTTGGAGCCCAAATACATCTGACCCCCAACAACAACGCTCACAGATACCCTGTAAATTTCACAGGCAGTTCCAAGCAATAAAGCAGAGAAGCAAGAAGCGCCAGTTAAACACCAGAGTCCATCTTTTATACAGTGAATTTCATTGTCACTAGGAAGTTCAGTTTAGACTCAGGAGTCCCTAGTTTTATTCGTAAATGTATTAGTGACAATATCAACTGCATTGCTCCTTTAATAATGGAGTCCATCAATTCATGTAAAATGACCTTTGTACTACCCCAATATAACTCTCAAATGCACACTCAGACAAACTTGACACTCTATCAGTCTTATATCGAGGTGGTTTGGCGATTTGAATCTCAAAGGCAAATTGGTTCTGAAACATATGATGCCCAGCCACAAAAATTCCATGGACTGTGAATCCAAACAATAGTGTCTAAATAAGCATAAGTAACAGACTGCAAATATTTTACCTGGTATAAGGAGATTAATAGGCAACTACCTCTAGTTCCTCTAAGGTTTTCCAATGCTCTGTTAGCAACAATGGAGTCACTTTCTTCTTAAGGATTGTGGAGCAAGACGCCCTTTACAAAGAGTTCCAATGCGACTAGTAGTTTTTAAATATAAATTTTCCACAGATATCCTTATTTGGCTTAGCTGTAGTCAAGGACACCATTCTTTCCTGATCCCTTCAGCCGTCTTTGTACCATTGTCATCCGTGAAAAATAAATACATGCTTCACTGAGCATTGTAAATTTCATATAGAGAATATGTATACCCAGCTATTGGTAACAAGCTGGTTAGGTCATCGAGGGTTGCCATGGCAACTATTTGAACCTCAAGATGAACTAACCCAGCTTGTTACTGATAGCTGGCATACATTGTTTTTATAGTGTAGGATGCCAACTGCTACGCAAGCATGACTTACTTTGTTTTTTTTCTCCACTTTGTCGCTCACTTCACTGTTTTCACCACCACTGCTTCTTCCTGGTCATAACACATGCATGCGCTAGTGCTTTTGATGTTGTTATGCTGTAGTAGCTACGTAGCTAGTGCAGCATAACAGCTGCAATGATGTAGCTACTACAGCATAACAACTTTCAAAAGTGATGGATTTTAACAATAACAGCATTCCATCATACACTATAATAAAATAAGAGACTCCCAACCCTAGGTAACCATGGCATAACTTTTCTAATGGGTTGTGGAAGCATTTATTCTCACAAACACACTGGCTTGTTATACTGCAAGTATGATCCAGACAGGTACGGTCGAACACAAGGAACCATGGCGTCCTGCTGTTAGGTTCAGTTCCTCATCTGCGGTCCAACACTGTCGCTCTGTAGTCTGAGAGTTTTCAATAGTCGAGAAGCTCTCACTATAAGAAATGCTCCCCGCACTCGTAGTATGCCACGAACCTGAAATACCACACCATGCAAGAGGCAAACCTTTCTGAACTACAACACCTAACAATCGGTAGGAAGGTGCTAAGAGCTCGAAGCATGGCTTTAGTAAGGGCACAGCACCACCACAGCCCTCCTCAAATTTACCTCATATATCCATAACGCCCTGGATCAGGGCATCTTGTTGGTGCCATTTTCATTGACATGACAAAGGCGTTTGACACAGTGAACCACCCTCTGCTGATTGAACAGTTATCTCAGATTGGACTCTCAATGGACACCACACAGTGGTTCAGATTGGACTCTCAATGGACACCACACAGTGGTTCCAAAGCTACCTCTGCAATTGAACCCAACAAGTTAGAATTGTGGAATCCCACTGTCCCCCTCCCTGCCGCTCTGGAGTCCCTCAAGGATCCATCTTGGGCCCCTTTGCTTTCAGTATCTTTCTAAACAATCTCCCTCAGCATGTTTCTGACAGACTTCTTCTTTATGCAGATGATGCAGTTATCTTCACCTCCACCCTGATCCATCCCATCTACAGAGACAGCTGCAAGCAGGTTTTTGGAAACTGAGACCTGGTTTACTTCAGAGAAACTCATCCTAACTACAAAAAAACAAAACAATGATGTTCCATGGTACCCACAACAAACATAAAAGCAGTGGACTACGGTAGTCCATGACCATAGCGACCGAGATTGAGCACCTAGAAAATGGTGACTCAGTCTTGGCGACTGTGATCACAGCTACCTAGGAGGAGGGCGTACCAGATACTGCTGTCGGTGAAAACCATGACAGGAACTTGCCGTATATGCAGCATGCACCTGCGGGGAGACATGGGGTGGGATGGCATGTGGGAGGGGTTGTGGCAAACAGCTGTTAAGCTGGATCACTGTAGTCATGGGGAGGGTGGTCAGCTGGGAGGCATAGGGTGCAGGTTCTGGTCCTGCGTGGTGCAGGGTTTTTGGCGCCTGGTGGCATGTATTGTCTCAAGTTCCCCCGACATGCACCCCCTGGGTTGAGAATCAATAAGTGGGGTGCGGGGGGCTATGCCTACCATGGGATGGTGAGGGGCACAGCTCCCTGATTGAAAATGAGACCTGTAGGTCTCGGCACCATTTTTTTGTGCGCGCTGCCAGTGTGCATTGCAGAAATTATTTTTGGCAATGTACACCGCCATACTAGCAATCGCTGTTGCTCAATCACTATCATGACATGGAACCGTGGACTACATATCCTAAATGGGAAGGGATGGTACTGGAGCAAGTTCATCGATTTAAATACTTTTTTTTCTGTCTACTTTATTTCTGCACCCCTGACAGAGGAACTCTCTCCAGCAACTGTCCTACCCAACTTCTACCTCCCTGCTGTGGCATCCACACCACTCCCCACCTTGATCAAGCAACACCCTTGGATCTAAGCCCCACAGAGAATGGCTGCCCTATCCACCCAGTGCAGTCTGTCTTATAGTACAGTGTGCCTGAATCAAGGTGTGGGCCTGGGAGAGTGTGGAGCCCAGCGGTGGAGTGTGGAGCCGGCAGCAGTGCTTTTCCTTATCCTCCGGAGGGGATTTTCCATTTTTCCTGATTCCCCTTGGTGCTCGACGTACAATGGCGTCCCTGGGCATGAAGCTGACGCCTGCGCAGCACCTCCCCTCACAATGTGTGCAGCGCAACTCAGCGATCCCCGGTACTCCACCAGAGGTCCCCCTGTGCGATGTGTCCTTGAACCCACCCGGGAAGAGAGAGCAGTCCTGAGGATGCTCAATCTATTCCATCCCCTGCCGCACCCTCGATGGCCCAAGCTCATTCTCGACTGGTCACACAGGCATGGCAGGTGTGGCGCTCCACGCCTCAACCTCATTGCCACCGGGCCGGACCAATTTAAATACTTGAGGTGACCCTTGACTGCACCCTAGCTTACTCAGAACATATTGATAACATTACTAAAATAGTGAACACCCACCTAGGTCTGCTATACCGACATAGAAATTGCCTCACAGCCAAAGCCCTAAACACTGCTATTCAGAGCTCAGTTACCTCAATAGTTGACTATGGGCTAGTGATTTACAGATCTGCCTCAGACACTGCACTCTGATGCATTTCCATAACACTCAATAAGGCCTGTCACCCTTGCCCCCTGCCCCCCGCCTGACACACACACGCGATATCTATGAACATGCAAATTGGCTCCAACTATCTGGCAGACTTAAGTATTAGACATGCATCCTAGCAAAAGATCACCCTGGATCTTTTACTTCCTGGTGTCCTGTCACTACTTGCTTTGCCTGGATGCTCCCATCATACCAGAAGTTCGGCAAGTTTCGTTCTCTGTTCCCCTGAGTTGCACTACTCAAGGACAACACTTTTCAAATCCAGAGCCACCTCCTGGTACAACTTACTTCCTCCTGGGGTTATCAACAATAATAATCTGGCCACCTTTAAAAGAGTCTTTGATGGTGCCTTAGCCAGGACCTCCTGTGACTGTTTCTCTTAAGCTACCAAGTCTTTCACCTCCCTTCCTCTGTTAGCACAACACTCTCTCAATTTCACCCTCCCACCTCCTCTGTAGTCATGAACACTCTCTCAGTTTCCTCCTCCATCTATCTTTTCCCTCACCACTCTACCTCCCCCTGGGTAATGCCCTGCGACTGTCTCTCTCAGCTTAACCCAGCTCTCCGCCCCTGCAGTTTCCTCTCACTCTCTCTTAAACTCACCCCTGCCGCCTATCTCCTCACTCACCCCACCCCTCACCCATCCATTTTCTGATTTTTGCTCAACTCCACTTCCCTGCCTCTTCTCTTAACTCCTTTCATTTGCCCCATGCCTACCCTCTTACTCCTAGTACTTCTCTCCCTCAACTTAACTTACTTTTGTCGATTACCATTTTCTGCCAACAATATATCTCAAACTCACCCCTACTTCCCTTACTCCTGTCCTATCTATTCTCCACCACCTGTTACTTGCCTTTCTCAGCTTTTGCCTCATTAAAATCTTAATCTCACCTATGGTATTGAACTGTTTCTATGCTAAATATTGTATCTGACAAAGCCTTTGGCAAATCTGATTTTAAGTTTTGTAATTGTTTCCTTGAATGTTGTTGTAATTGTTTGTTCTCAGTCATGGAACCGTTGTAAAGAGCCTGGCTCAAAGGTGTATCTGACACCATAAATAAAATAAAAATAAATAAATAAAAATGTCACGAGGAGCAGAGCGGAGCAGCACAACAATCATCTTGCCTCTCTCACTTAAAGTTGGACATGCTACTTGGCCATAAAAATAGTGTGTTTTCTAAACTTGTCTGACTCAATCCAGCTCTCTCTCACTCTGGTCTATTAAAACTCCATAACAAACGGAGCAGAGAAAACAAACAAGTGGCTGAAACAGTCTATCAGCAATACAATATGGCTTTCCAGCCATAGAAAGCAGCACAATTCAATGGTGCATTTTAAAACATAAAAACTGAACAAATTTCATTAATAAAACATATTGTAAAACCTATAAAAGTCAGCAAGGTAATGAGCGTAACATCATGCAGCTTGGGCGGAGCAAGCATCGTGGCCATTTTCTGCTCTGCTCCCTCGGTCTGCTAGAAATGCCTGAACTCATGAGCAAACCAAAACCACCCGTACACTTAGAACATGGAGAACCTCTGCTCACTTCTTCAGAATATTTAATCAGGGGCAGGTCAGGGGTGTCCCAGCTTATGTAGGTCTCAGATGCCTTTGAACACTATTATGAAACCTTGTATAAGGCTAGACTGGGGCAACCACAGGCTATTGAACATCCAGAAACTTTCTCAACAACAAAATGAGGCGCTATGTGCCCAGTCAGTGAGAAGGAGATCCTAACAGTAATAGCTAGAAGTAAAACAAGCAAATGTCCTGGATCAGATGGATATCCCTCTGAATTTTTATAAATGGTTCAGGGACATTCGATCCCATTGCTGCATGGAGCATACACAGCAGCTCTCACGGGGAGGGTGGCCTAGCTCCTTCATGGAAGTATGCAGTCATTTCAGACTTTTCCGTGATCACCAAACCCAGCAACAACCTTTTCCCTTTGTCCTTGTTATTGGCCCTATCTCCACACTAAACCTTTATTACAAATACTTGACAGCCAAATTAACTAAGAGACTAGACAGCATTGTACTAGATCTGGTGGGGTTAGATCAAATTGGATTCATGGCAGGTCACCAGGCACCAGACAATATTCGTGAGTGATACATGTGATACATGTGATAGAACACATGAATTATACCCAACAAGCTGCAGTAATGATGAGTATGGATGTTGAAAAATCATTTGATCAGGTCGACTGAACAGCCTGTATAGGATCTTGCCAGGTTAGGTTTCTCCCCTATGTCTGTGAAATATATACAAATTCTGTGTAAAGCGGAGGTCACGTGATGCTAACTTCCTGAGCAGCAGCAGAGACTTGGAGCTCCGACTCCCATCAGCCTTATTTACTTTAAATTACGATTCTTGAAGAACAAGTTCAGTAATCTATATACCAACTGCTTTACCTTACTCTGCCTTTTGGCCTTTGGGCAATTTCTTTCTACATCCTTCTAACATAAAGAGGATGGAGGCGGAGAAAAAACAGGCCGCAATCCGGCATACACCACCAGTCACTCCTGAGAAGCTGCCTAAAAAGTGAGGAATCAACTCGGTCTTACCCCCGATAAAGCAGGCGATAAAGCATTACCAACAAATCTTCTAACTGAGGAGAAATTTCTACGGAATTAACACCTCTGAAGGAGGTACTACAAGATATCACCGGAGCTTAAATCCATTCTGGGAGACCTTTCCTCTCACCATGAGGGTGTCCGACTCAGAAGCTAGAATCCACTCTCTGGAACAATGGAAAACTAAGGCAGAATCCGATTTGGTCACATTAAATCAACAGGTCAAAAATTGCAACTAAAAGCGGAAGACCTGGAAGGTCGCTGATCAGAGAAACAACCTGCTCATTCTCGGTCTCCCTGAGCTTGAAGAGGGACCCGACTCCATCGCCTTTCTCCAAAAATTTCTAGCCAAAACAGTGGGCCTTCACCTCTCAACCCCACTACCACCTGGAGAGAGCGCACAGATCCCTGAGACCTAGACCTCCTCCATCTCTTCCCCGTGACCGATGATTGTGAAATTCCTCAGCTATGTTGAAAAGCAGCATGTCCTTACCAAATCTCGAGATCTACAGGTCATTATGTGGGGATTGACCAAACTTCAGATAGCTCAAGATCTTCCTAAGGAAACCAGACTGAAGAGAACAGCATTCCACCCTGTCATCCAGAAGCTCATTCGACGGACATCTCTTTCAGAATGGCGTGCCCTGCTACCCTTAAAGTCACAACTGGGGACACCTCCAAAAGCTCGACTCCCGGACTCCGCTTATAAGGACTTATCAGTCAAACTTACTAATCTCTTTAAATAAAGCAGCTGATCTTTCAGTCTCCAGCTCAGCAGTTAAGGCGTTGTTTTAGCCTGAATTTTCATGTTAATAATGTTAATTTACCTGGGTGATTGATTCCGGCGTTGTCGATGGTAGGGTATCTCGGCGGCCCAGGCGTGTCAGGGTAGGCAGCGTGTCTCTGGCTCTCGGCATTTGCTCGGAACCAATTAGGAGCTGTTGTAAGGTTTTGCCCGTTATTTCAGTGAGGGACCGCCTGGTCCCACTTCATAACTGTTCCCGGGAAACGCCACATATAATGGAGTGGCAAGATTTCAGCTCGCTTCACCCTGCCACATTCCAGCTGCCTCAAATAGGGTGAGCAAATTTTTCGATTCTTTTCCTTTATAAATAGCAGGCGGTCACCCTCACAATCGCAACTGTTACTTCAACAGGTACGATGGTGGCTGATGGGGTGGCTCCTGAGCCGTTGTAACTGCGTGAGTTGCATTGCGAACTTAAAGAAGGGGTATTAAACCCAGGTCCACACATGGGGTTATCTCTGAGGTGTCTTATTTGGCTGAGTACTATTCTAGTAGGTCTGGCCCCGGAGACCCCTCAGTTTACAAGATGTTAGTAGCAAATTGTACACTGGGTTTACTATGGGGCCCTGGCCTCAGGCTTCTACCATGTCTCTCCTCAATTCTTGATTGAATCTGCCTGGTAACAGGATGTATATAGTTGGACAGATTTAGTAGGGGTTATAAAGGGGGGAGGTCGGGTGGTGGTTCAGTCTATTTCCTCTCATGATTCATATTAGCTTTGACCTGCATTGTTTGTTTATGGTACAGCAATATGTAATATGTTACTCTTGGCAGGTTACAATGGGTTGGGGTTTTGGGTTTAGAGTGTGCTATATGTTCTGGATTGTAGTTGTGAGTTCTATTGACTGCCTTCATAATTTTTTGTTCTTAAAATGGCTATAAACTCTGTCAAAATTGCATCATGGAATGTCCGTGGACTCAGAGAGAAAATCAAGAGAACCCAAGTATTTAATCACTGTGACCTATTTCAAACCGATATACTACTACTACAAGAAACTCATTTACTCAATTCAGAGTCTAAATGGTTGTTTAGATCTGGCTTTTCACAGGTATTTGTCGCGAATGGGTCAGGTTCCAGTAGGTGTCACCATCCTTATTAAAAATAATGTCACATTCCTGGTAGATACAACAGTAATTGATCCAGAAGGTAGATTCATACTGGTCAAAGGTCCCTCAATAATGGTACCACCGTCCTTGGCTCAATTTACAGTCCAGTAGGAGGTAGCTCTGAATTTTTATGGCCCTGGCAAATAAATTAAGTGCCCTTCTTCCTCCCAGCTTATATTAGGTGAAGACTGGAATATACCACCGTTCCACCTCCTAGACAAAGCTCCAAGCTCAAGTCGCCCACCTGCTCCAGTTCAAAGGTCCCTATTAGACTTTCTGCATATACTTGGGTTGTGTGGACCCTGGCGTCTCTCAATCCCTCCCTTCAGTGCTTCTCCTTCTTCTCTCAACCCCATGGTTCCTGGTCCAGAATAGACTACATTCTGATTAGTAAATCCCTCCTCCCGGCCTCTCTCAGACTGATATTGAACCGATTATACTCTCTGACCACGCTATAGTTTGGGCAAGAATTTCCCAGATCTTAACTTCCAACGGAACTGTCTGGAAGCTCAACACCCAACTCCTCAAAGATCCCCAGTCGGTGGCTCACATTAAAACCCTCATCTCTAGCTTCCTCGAGAACAATATTGACTCTACCCTGCGGTTGACATTATCTGGAGCTCCTAAAATGCTACCTGAGAGGCTGAACTGATTAAATTGGCCTCGACGAGGAAAACAACTAGACAAGCTCGTGCTTTCCTATTAATGGCCAAGATCAAAGAGCTTGAAGCTCTTATTCCTCCTCTCCTCTGTCATCCCTTGAAACCCTTTTAGCAGTCAAAACGAATATAGGGATCTCCTTAAAGAAAAAGCTGAGTATAGCCTAATTAAAACTCAGTCTAAATATATTGAGCAAGGTGAAAAGGCAGGTAGACTCTTGGCCTTAAGATTGCATGCTAGAGAGTTCCAGACTAATCTCGGCCCTACAACTCTCGAAGGTCCCATTAAAACCCCGCCCAGGAAATTACACAGATTTTTGAAGATTTTTATAGAACCCTTTACTGTATCCCTCCTTTCCTGCATCTTCCTCAGATATCTCAGCCTATCTGGCAGACCTCAGCATTCCCCAACTTTGATTCCATAAAGAAACCCTGACTTCCCTATTTCTCTTTCCAAAATAGAAGATGCTATTGCTTCCATGGCCCGGATAAAGCACCAGGCCCAGATGGTTTTCCCTCAAATTTTTCAAGGTATTTTCTAAAGAGCTTGCCCCTACTCCTCAAGCTATATTATTATATCTTTATTACCGATACTTTGGACCCTACACTTCTCGAGGCCACCATTGTTCTAATTCTCAAACCCGATAAAACTCCCACTGACCCAGCGAGTTACCGACCCATATCTCTTCTAAACTGCAATATGAAAATCCTTTCCAAGATCCTGGCCGAGCAGATGAAAAATTTGGATTCATCTCCTTAGCCCGGAGCAAGCTGGTTTTGTTCAATCTCGTTCCCCAGCAGACCATCTTAGAACCCTTTCTCATATTTCTCAAGTCGCCCAACTATCCCACCTCCCAATGGCCCTGATCTCGCTAGATGCAGAGAAAGCATTTAACAGAGTCAACTGGTCTTTCCTTTGGGCTACACTGACCAAAATGGGCTTTCCACTCTCTTCCCTCAAATGGATCCAGGTTCTGTATAAATCCCCTTGACCAAGATATATACTGTAATGGTGTTTTCTCCTCTCTCTTCCATCTTCACACTGGTACCAGACAAGGCTGCCTCTTCACCCTTCTTATTCAATCTGTATCTCGAACCTCTTCTTCTTAAACTTAAATCTTCCCACTCATTCAAGGTTGTCTGATACACCAACAGGAGTTAGTCCTCTCAGCCTATGTGGACGACATATTACTTCATGTAACTCACCCCGCCACCTCTCTAGGACATGCACTTCAACTTATAACTCAATATGGCAACCTCTCCACTATAAACTGAACATATCAAAATCGAAATATTTCCACTGAACCCCCATACATATAAATATGAACTCATTAAGTTTGGTATGAGTTGGTCCCCTAAGTCGATTAAATACCTAGGTATCCACTTTACTTCAGACTCCTCCTACTTAGGAAGCTCAACCTAGACAATCTTAAAGCTCATATCCAACTAGATTTACAAAGATGGTCTAACCTCCCCATCTCTCTCTGGGGTAGGATTAACATCATTAAGATGAACATTCTTCCCGTATCTTTTACCCCAATCTATTAGGTCTCTGATTACCGCTCTCTTATTTACGCCAATTCCACACCATTTTCAAACTTTATTTGGAGAGGAAAGCAGTTAGACGCTCCTTCCTTAAACTATCCCTCCCTAAAGACAAAGGCGGCCTTAGGCTTCCCAACTTAACACTTTATCATTGGCTGCCCACCTCTCCAAGCTAGGTAAATGGTACTCAACCCACATTGATTCATTTTCCCGATCTGGCTCCAAATTGAGAGACAGATCCTCTCAGAGACTAAAATAGATCCCCAGGCAATTTTCTATACTCCACCTCGCGCTTTCACACTGGTTATCCGCTCCAACAATTATCACATCTCTCAAATCCCTTTCTCAATGCTTATATTTCCTTAAAATCTTTCCTAAAACAGACCTAGTGCAACCCTTCTTCTCAATCCCAATATCAAACTGGGCAATTCGATAACTTCCTGAGTGGCTCCTCATATCAAGGAAACTACTCTAGAATGTTATTATGACCAAGGTTCCCTACTATCATCCCTAAACATATTAACTAAATTTGGTATTCCCAATAATAAGATCTTCAAGATATACCAACTAAGACATCTTATGGCTGCTAAATTTGGTTCAGAATTTCGTGACCCTAAGGTACATCCTTTCTCTCCCACATCCTTACCTTGCCTCCAAACCACACTCCATCTCATTAATATATTCCTACCTACTGGACTACAAATTCTTGAAGTCGCTCGAGGGTTCCCATATTTGGCTTTCTCTACTCCCAGAATCCACTCCCAACTGGGCCGAATCTGGAAAGACCTGCACAGATACCACACCCAAGATAGATTTAGACTCATCCAGTATTACATATTAAATAATATGTACTATACTCCCAATAAACTGTTCCATCTCAATAAACTATCTCTTCCCTCTGCTCCAGATGTTCACTTAGTGAAGGGAATTCCCTCCACATTTTCTGGCATTGTACAAGGTTGCCCCTTGTGGACCTCTATTCAGGACAAGCTCGACCGGTACTTGGCCTTGTGATTCTTTACACCTGATATTTGTATTTTAGGTGACTACTCTACCATAGACTGCCTGGAATGCCGATACCACATGGCCTTAGTGTCTATAGTGGTCAAAAGGCTGGTCCTTAAACATTGGACTGACCAGCTGACCCTGACCTATTCTGAATGGTTGACAGAACTCTCAATCTGCTTCAATATGGAGAGACTTGTGGCCAGCTCTCGTATCGCATGGACTTGTTCTACAAAATGGGGCAAACTATATGCGCTATATTTGCACCAGTGATCTCTTGATGTCTTCTCTGATGCCCAACAAGGTTTCTCTCCTTCCTTTTCCCATTTACTCCATCCGTCTTTGACTATATGACCAGGCTAGGACTCCGCCTGGATTTGTTGATAGAACTAATTATACAATGATTTTGCACACTCTGTAAGGGCTTTAGTAGGGTGGAGGGTGGGTATGTTATGGGTGGTAGTAGGGAGGTTTGGTGGGTTGTTTTGAATGGGTGAAGGAGAGGGTGGGAGTTGGGGTTGCTTTTTTTTACTTTATTTACACCATAACTGGATATACGACACTAATATGCAAGTATATGTTTGTATATGCTTTGTCAAAACTAATAAACTTGAATTTAAAAAAAAAAAATCTGTGTAAAGCACCCAGGGCCTATGTGAAGGCTAATGGTCACCTCCCGGGATTTCAGTTGAGACAAGGTAGTATGAGACAAGGGTGAGGGTCTGCTGTTTTGTTTGCCCTGTACATAGAATCCTGGTACAGAAGATGCATTTAGAACATGGAATACAGAGGTCACTATTGGTCAACCAGAGCATAAAATAGCACTTTTGCTGATAATGTGCTCCTCTATCTAACGGACCCTCAAAACTCATTGACCAGAGTAATGGAGTAATGGAGCTAGTCAGAGAGTTCTCTCTTTATACAGGGTACACAATAAATGCTGATAAACTCAAGTTTCTTACATTAAAGTATACACTGCCCCAGGACATGCAACACAGATACCATATGTAGTCGGTAATACAAAAACTAAAATACTGAGAGATCCACCTAAGGACAAATGTTGTCTATATCAAGACAACTATGCCCTACTACATATCTCAAGGAGGACATCTGTTGTTGGTGGTCACTTCTACCACTCCCCCTACTTGAGGATACAGGCAGTAAAGGTGAATATCCTGCCTCATTATTTCTACCTATTCCAGTGTGCGCCAGTAAATTAAACAGAATGTGGTTTGCCTTGCTGAAGCAACTCTTCAAATGGGCCAACTAGACCTAGAATGCATAGTCGCTTACTTACAGCAAAGAAAAAGTGGATAGAATAGGCACTCCCTCTCTGGGAACACCGCTTGCAGCTCAGATTAAACTGGCTGTGCTGTGGGGAAAGCCAGGCTATAGTTTCTGGTGGAAGATGACTGAGGAGGAGTTCTTGGCAGAGATACTCCAACAGCCCTACTATATGATAATACCTGCAGGACAGCCTGGTGCCCCACAAGTTATGGAACTATGGGAGTCACTAATGGTGCCTGGGATTATTTCCTTAAAGGCCTTGAGTTAAGAGTATCATGGCATTGGTGTAGGATATGGTCTTCACCTGTGCTTGATAGACCTTTAGTATAGAAGGAAAGCAAGGCTAGATTTAGATATCCAGACCAAATTTTCATAGGTAATTTGATTAAAAATTTGAGGGCTGCAAGACAGAGTTCAGTGGAGAGTCACCAACAGGCTTCGTACTTTCAGATCTAACATTTCATTACCCAGCAGCTGAGAATTTAATGGGTTTTTTTGGGGATGAGTGGATTATCCTTCACCAGCTTAGTAGCTATGCTAGAACAGAAGGACACCATTTCTAGAGCCAGGGTCTTCTTGGAACCGAACCCAAACTTAATCAGAATTATTCAATTTGTACCGATTCAAACCGATTAGAACCCTAAAAGAAAAAACAAACGAACCCGAACCCGAACCTGAACCCAGACCATATGAAATGAGGAGACCTACATGGAGGCAATAGTCTTTCCATGCTATTCTACACTATTTGTTAAATTTCTTGCACATTTATACTTTACAATTGAACTTGTACTTGCCTGTTTTTTAGTTTCTTTTACTCAAATCAATGTTGATTTGAACAAAGTTAACAATGTGAAATCAGTTGTCTTGTCTCCATGTTTATATATATATATATATATATATATATATATATATATATATTAAAGCCCTTAACCTCTCCCAACAGATTGGTCAACCCACCCGCCTCAACCCAAAATCCCAAAATCCTCCCTCCTGGACTGGGCTCTTACAACTCACCCACACAGGATTATTAAAGCTGGGCTCCTGCCTGATTTGCTGAGCGACCACCACATGATCTACATGATCAGGAAGGTGCACAGACCTACAAATCACCGTCCACCAAGAAGTCTCCATCGAGCTTACAGTTCTCTCTGCCTCAACTCCTACTAAATGACCTCGCCTCACCGACTGGTCATTCATCAAACTAGCACCTACCATTGACCATGCTTTTGACATGCTCAGAAATCAATTTCTTGCTGTATGGGACTATCATGCCCCCTTGAGAAGCAAAGGGTAAGGAAACCATCTCCCTGGGTCTCTGCTGACATTATTTCCAGATGTCGGCAGAGAGACCAGGCCTGAGAAAAACAAAGGCAAACAGGTACCCTTGAATCCCTACAGCATTACCGTACCCTCGAAACAACAACTGTACTAAAGCCATAAGGCAGGCTAAAAGAACTACTTCCGAGCAGCCTCTCCACTAATCTTAGCCATCCATCCAAATTCTGGAAATCTATTAAAACCTTGCTCACTCCCCTATCCAGCGCCTCCCTTCCCTAACTATTCAGGGCAGAAATGTATCCAAGCCAAGTGAGGTGGCTACAACTTTCAATAACTTTTCACCAACTGTGCAAATTCTCTCTATCAAACCTACAAATTACTTCAACCACATCTAAACCCCCGCTCCCGCCTGGCACTCCCCCACCACCTCAAAGTTCTCCTTCCGCCCAGTCTCCACATACAGAAGTCCTAGCCACCCCTCGTTCCCTAGACCCAAATAAGGTAAATGCCTGTTAGGTCTGGACGCCTAAACTCCTATATCTTTCTGCCCCGGCCATTGTGGCACCCCTAGCCGAATTTATAAACCATTTCTCTCCTCAGCACAAATTCCTACAGCTTGGAAGGAGGCAGTAGTCATCCGCTGCCAAAGGTGGAAACCCATCCGAGCCCGGTAACTACCATCCTATCTCCCTCCTCCCAACTCTGGCCAAACTCCAGGAACACCTAGCCCTCTCTCAACTCACACAATTCCTTGACACCACCTCCTTCTTCACCCCTACCAGTCAGGTTTTTGCAAATCACCTCCACCATCACTGCGCTACTAAGACTCACTGAATTTATTGCCTCAGGCATGGACAAAGGTTCTCACCTCGCCATATTCATTGACCCGGCAAAGGCATTTGATACCGTCTCCCACCCCAAACTCATCACAAAATTGCATGATGCTGGCCTATCCGATCTAGCCACTAGCTGGTTCCAAGCCTACCTATCGACAGGAAACAAGCAGTAAAATTGGCTCACCGTGTCCCCTGCACCTCAGTCACCATGGGGACCCCAGGGGTTCTGTCCTGGGCCCCTTCTCTTTTCCGTGATTCTAAATGACCTCCCACTGACATGCCAAAACTCAGCTATACAAATGTACGCTGACGATACGTTCTATATGCCTCCGTCCCTCCAGTGAGGTATTAAACTCTGCCCTACAGCAGGATTTCAATGCCGTTCAATCCTGGCTTAGTTCAAACCAACTTGTCCTAAATGCTAAGAAAACCATATCCATAACTCTCAGCACAGCCAGACTCTCCCGACTAGCTGCTCCCCCACTTTCCACACACTGACGGAAACACCTTGGATTCCTGCACCTCCTTTGGTACCTGGGTGTATGGCTTGATACGTAGATTTCTCCGTCCATGTTGACTCCCTTCAGAAAAAATACACCTAAAACTAGGCGCACTATACATAACAAAGGTTGCCTACCCACCCTAGGTCAGGAGGGAACTAGTGCACAAAATGATTCTCCCAATCTTGGACTTCTGGAGATGTGGTCTACTAGCGCAGCCCCACCATCCACCCTGGCCAACTTGGACCCCCTTTTCATTCCTTCTGTCGGCTCATCCTAGAATCCCTCCCACCACTGTGACCTGTATAGCGCCCTAGCCTCCCCTTGCTGCACCCAGGTGCCAGCTTCATTACATAAATCTAGCAGCTAAGTACTGGTCAAACTCCTCCCACCTATCTCAGCTCTGTCCTATCAACTCAACCCCCGGCCTACTCCTTGAGAGGCACTGACTCAAAACTACAAATCCCTTTCATGCACACCTCAAAGGGCCAATCAGCTTTCAAATACAGACTGTCCAAACTCTGGAATGACCTCCCGGCAGAAATCAGACAGTCCTCTACCCAAGGACCTTGAAAACTCTCCTTCAGGTTCACTTCTCTGGCATATGTAACTGCAACCTGCAGTCCAGATCTGATATCATGAGGCATCGTAATGTGCCATAAACTGTACAATTGTCCAACAACTGACTTTTATTGTATTTCCTATGTGTCACTGTCTGCTATGCACTTACCGTCATAGACCCCAACTATGTTACAGCTACAAATGCACTCTGCACTAACTATAAACAACTAACAAATGCTTAGTCCAGCCTGTAACCTTTCTGGACCTGATGTTCTTCACCCTTTAGGTACTGAATATGTACCTGTTGTGCACCATTGCCTATGCACCATTTGTATTGTATGTATGTATGTAACTCCCAGGTCGCATCTGGAAGCGAGTGGATTCCTGCTCAGTATGCTTATCTGGTAAATCTCTTAAATAAATAAAATACATATACATATAAAATTTGACAATATGAAGTGAATTTAGTAGCACTTTACTGGATCCAGAACCAGAAATGAACCAGAACTAGAAAATAAACCAAAAGCCTAGAACCAAACTGAACCAGAACCCAAACATGTAATGTTTAAGCAGAACTGAACCTCACAGAACCTCACTGTAGAACCAGAACCGAACTGGAACCCCAGAAATCTGGAGAACCCTGACTCTAACCATTTCATAGAAACATAGAAGCTGACAGCAGATAAGGGCTGCATGGCCATCAGTCTGCCCTTCTTTTGTTGCATAACACACTGAGACCCATTCAGGTCTACAGTACTCTCTGCCACCCCCTTACCTATTATTTGTGACTCCCTTGTGCATATCCCAGGCTTTTTAAATCCCACCACTGTTTTATCCCTACAACCTCCGATCGATACTATACCAATTCCTGATACAAGACAGAGCCACAACGGTGTCCTATTTGATCACTAAATGGAGGCTCAAATTCTGTTGACTCATAAAGAATGGGAATTCTCTCCCCTAACTATTCACTCTGCATCTTTCAAATGCTCTCTCTCTCTCCCCTCTTTCTCCATGCTCATATTGCCCCCTCCTGTGAATGCCCTTAGTCATAACTCTTCAGCTATTCACTTTTGCCACCTCCCATTTTCCTTTAATACCATGCCCTCCCACTCCTACCCCTCCCTTCATCTATCCTTCCTGTCCTCCTGAATACAGGTCATACTTTAAAATTATCTATTCTGTTTAAGGTACCATAAATATGAGTATACCTTCTATCGTCTGTTTATAATGAAGGGCTTTCAAATGCTATTACATTTCTTAACCTTTGTTTCATGTATTTTTCTTGTTAATGTGTACAACTATTTGCACTTCACAGGGTTTTTATATTTACATGTATTTGAGTTTATACTCATCACGAGCACTGTAATTGATGACATGTTACACTGTTCATTGTGATCAGACGTTGTTTAATATGACTGTGTATAGAAGAGCTTGTCTATAGCATGACTAAGCAAATGTTTTGGTGTGAAAGATTCAGAGGCTTTTTTTTCAGTTGTTTAACCAGGAATAGCACACTAAGCTGAAAGCTTTTTACAGGAGCGACCTGGGAGCACAAGGAAGTTAAGTGACTTGCTCAGGGTCACACAGTATGCAAGTGGAAGCTGTGAGATTCAAATCCAGGTCTGGTCTGCTGGATGTCACCAGATTTGCAGCTCAGAGCCTTAGACCACTGCGTTATACTGCCTTGACTGGCTAGACCCGCCCCCCCACTGTCTGCTAAACTGCCTCAGCTAATAAGGTGAACTTTTACACTTTTCAGCATGTGTCAGCATAAGACTTACTTAACTGGGAAGGCCGATGTTGACCCATTGTTTTGTTTTACTCTGGTCTAATGTTTTGCCATGAGCACTGGCCATAGTAGGAGTGGTCCCTTTCTTGCTTGGTCAGCCATTCATTTTGGGACCTATGCTCTAGTTGCCAGGTGGTCATTGAAGCAGCAACTAATGCTTCTGTGCAGGCTATTGTGTCTGCAGTAGAAGTGAGGGATACATGTTTTTAGATTCCTGCTTCCATGAGAGGAAAAGCCTCTCTCAGGGATCTACAGAGAAATCAACAGATGGCAACAGATGGCATAGACCATGGCAGCAGCTAATGCAGATACTGTAGCAGTGACCATCCATGATGCTTTTAACCAATATGAAAGAATAGCACTAAAGTTGAGGCACCTTCTTTGACAAAGAGTTACACTGGAAGCCTATCTCAAAGTCAGCAGAGTTCCAAGAGGACTTTGCATAATAAAGTCACCAATATTTGTACACAAGAGGGACAGATTCATAAGCAAATGACGAGTTACACTCCTGGAGGTTTCAGCAGTACTCATCTGGTTCATCTTAGAGGATTCTGAAGAGATGACTAAAGAAGTTAATTAGAACTTAGAAAAATGGAGAAACAGCTTAATACCTTTACTGGAACAGGCATGGGGTGTGCCGTGGGGTTGTCAGCCAAAATGCTCACCCCATTCCATGCATAAGGAAGCTGAGATGGATACAGTGTATGAGAATAGGGTGATCATTGGGGTTGACAACCCCATGGCACACACCACCTGTTCCTGACTGCAGGGTGGGGGGTAGGGCATTAGGGTTAGGGTGGGGTGGGGTGTTGGGATTGAAAACCCTAACACCTAATTTCCCATTTTTGTTGTGGAACCCTAAAGGATGCATTAACAAAACTTTTGCAAAGAATTTCCTTACTTTTTGAGATAGTATAATTGTAGGCTTATTTGCCTGTGGAAGTGCAGGGACCTCCAGGCCTTGCTCTCCAAACCATCCATAATTTTGAGAGTTGTAATTTTCTTCTTATTTCCCTGTTGGTGGGCAGGGCTGTTTGGACCCTGCACTCTCATCATTCCATAATCCTCTGCATATTTGCATGTGGGAGCACAGGGCCCTGCACTGTCATCTATGCATAAGGCCTGCAGTACCATCACTCCATAATGGCATTCATACTTCTGTGTGGGAGTGCACAGTGCCATCCAGCCATAATTTTTGAGATATTGTAATTGTATTCCTATTTCCATGTGGGAGCACAGGTGCCTCTGGGCCTTGCACTCTCATTAGTCCTTAATAGTATCCATATTTGTGTGTGGGAGCACAGGGCTCTCTAGGCCCTGCCCTCCTATCCATGCATAAGTTTTGAGATAGTGTAATGCTACACTTCCTTGCCCTATCGGATCTGAGGGTCCTCTGGGCCTCTTGGCTCCCATCATGTAGTGTGCAGAGCCAAAGAAACACCTGACACTCCAATGTTATCCTATAGAAAACACAGGAAATTTGAAATCTGTGTAACTCAACACCAAAGAAATATATTTTCATGAAACCAACAAAAGGCACATTGGTGGATCAAGCCCTTTATACCCAGAAAATTTCAGAACAAAATTGCAAACGTGTCTTCACAGCGCCGCTTGAAAAAGAAACAACTGTGTACACCTCCATTACAATGTTATCCTATGGGAAACAAAGCAAAATTTAAATCAGCAGAACACCAGAGCAAAGTAACATATTTTCACCAAACTAACAAAAGGCACATCTGTGGAGCAAGACCTATGTATGCTGAAAATTTCAGACCAAAATTCCAAACGGTTTGTGAACTGTGTAGTGACAAAGAAGCAACTCTTTAAAATTCCTTGTTTGCAAATTGCAAAACAGAATCCTTTTCCACAGTTCCTTTTTTGCAGTTTGCAGTAAAAGAAAATCCTTTTCTCAAATTGAGAAAAAGGATCTTGTTTTGTGAATCCTTTTTGCAATTTTCAGAAACAGAAAATCTTTTCACAAATTGTGAAAAGAATACTGCTTACAGATCTTTTTCTGTGATTTGCAAAAAGGATTTTCTGCATTTCTGAGTAAGTTAGCAAAAACTAACTCCAGAATTGGATTATGATGGTCCTGATTAGGTAAAGACAACTGTCGTTGTCTACTAAAGCCCTATATTTTTAAGTTATTTAATTTTCTTGCCACGCCAACTGAAAGAAGATGGCAGCAGCATGAAAAAGATTCCACATTTGCAGCAAAGACCCACATTTGCAAAAAGTATTCCACATTTGCGATAAAGAATCCTTTTGAAGAAGGATATCTAACTGGTCCCATAGGAAGGAAATAATTGGAAATTTTAACATGTAATAACTTTGGAATGGAGTAATATTTTTAAACCAAACCTTCAAAAGGCACATCTGTGATCAAGACCTATGTACAGTACACATTTCATATGAAAATGTCACACAATTTTTGTGCAGTGGTGTGACAAAAATTTAACCTAAAACAGTAATTTTCAAATTTTTGACACTCGTATCTCTGCACCCACATCCAACTGGAAGAAAACTTGCCACATCAAGAGATCTTTGGTCCCTGATGGCACATGTAAAATTTCATGTGAATTGGTTTAATGGTTGTGAAGTTATTAAAGTCCAAAATATTGGCTTTAACATCGAGTGAAGACTGAACCCTAATATAAGGCGTTACTGCACCCCTATAATGTATTAGTACTTATACTGATCACTAGCACTGCACTTTATGACATGTAACACTGTTCATTGTGATTGGATGTTGTTTGATATGAAAGTGTATAAAAGAGCTTATCTACAGGGTGACAGTATCCATGACTAAGCACATGTTTTGGTGCAAAACATCAGGATGCCAGACCCTCATTGTCTGCTACACTGCCTTGCCTAATAAAGGTGAAGAACATGTGTCAAAATAAGACTTACTTAACTGGGGAGTCTGATGTTGGCCCTTTTGTTCTACTATATTAAGGACATTTCCCACAGTCTGGAAGGCTTGAAAAACTGCCATACCTCGGCCATGTCCTCTGTCTAGGGCATTTGTTTTGACCACTGCCTGCTCTTCTCCTTTGCAGGAGGAGTGGCATGGACATGCATTTCTTTGTGTTTTTCTTGGCAGGCACTGGTTCCAGTACCTGCTCTGAGGTTCTTTATTTGTGTTTTTGTCATTACTGGAATCAGGAAGGGTTCCACCTTCGGACACTCTGGTATCTTTATCATCATTACCATGCTTGTCTGAAAGCTGACCAGCTTTATCTTTTATCATCCCCTTTGACATGGCCTGCTTCAGCTTATAAGGAGAAGAACTCTCAGATATGTGCCTTCCGCCATCATTAGGAACTCCCTCAAAGCCTTTATTGTGCTTTAGTGACACAAAGGCAGACTGAGAAGCCATAAATTCTTCTCTCTTTAAAGCTCCTTTTGGGTTTTAGGGCAAAACCCTTTGTAGAGCTCACAACTGATAAAAATCATGATCTGTACCCAGGCACTTTAAACAAAGCTTATGGCAGTCTGCCTTTGTGAGAAGCTGAAACAACTTGTATAATTTTTAAAGTCAGTTAGTCCTGTTCACTTCTAGGTCTATCAGTCATGCCAAACGTGGAAAGACCTTATAAAACAATGTTATTCATTTCCCAGTCACAAGCATGACAATTTAAATGCATTGTAAAATACTTTTTCTCTCATAGATAGTAATAAACCACTAGAATGATTTTCAAAACCAAACTGTTAAAACATTTCATCCAAAAGCAGTTTGGTTTCCTGAAAACAGAAACTGCATGTAAAATATGACAAAACCACTTAAATAAAAAGTTGGTGGTTTTATTCAAATTTTAGCCAAATGTGGTCAGCTCCTTGAGACATGAACTGCATTTCAAACGCACCTTTGTTTCCTGGAACTAATTGGGAACTGGAGAAAACTCAAAACACTAAATATAAAAATGGACACCTACCCAACACAGAATATTGAGAAACTCACTTGTTTGTTGAAAATAATAAAACAAAGTAAAGTAATCAAATTTTGTTGACCAGACAACTGGAGTTGACTTTGGGGCAACTGCTCACTTCAAGGAGAAACAAATGTGATGGTAGTACACCAGGGAGTGTGACCACAGTGCAGAGTCTGAACTTGCATTCTAAGTTCTAAAATTAGCATAAAGTTCTATCTTCAGGGCATCACACTCTGGTGGGATGATGCCTATTGTAAAGCATCATTGATAGATTCCTATTGTTTGAACAGCCTTGTCCATATAACTGTGTCCTATCCGTCGGAAAGTGTGCAGCTGTGACTACCTCCAATCATCAAGATAGAAGACAGTGGAGAAGCAAAATAATAATAATAAAGACATGGTCTTGTGTTAAAAAATAAATTAAAAAAATTTTGCTTTGTGTTATGGGAGTTTCAGAAAAAATTTTTTAAGAGACACAGAACAGCTCCAGTCTTCAGTGTCTGGTGGCTTGTGTCAGTGTTAGTAGACAGACAAGATGTTTTCAGGAACCTCAGAAGAAACTAAAGGTGAAGTTCAACAAAACAAACAATTGCTTTACTTCAGTGCCAAATAAGGGTTCAAAGCAGCTTACTTTGGCAGAGCAAATAAAAATAAAATAAAATACTTTTAACTTAATTTAACTCTTCAGTTCACCACAGCTCTCTCTCTCTCAAGCCCCCAGATCCTCCTTCTTGCTTTGTCTGGTTTCATTTTATGCCTCCCAGTTAAGGCTTATGTTTGCCTCCCCACCCTGTAGGGTTTTCAAGCCGTCATACAGCCAATGCATATAGCCTTTAAAGGGCCAGGCCAGAAATCAGCAGGGTTAGGTCTCAATTACCTTGTACTTTTGTTAGTATCTTAGTGGAAAGGGGTCCCGGGTGAAGATTGTATAGACTCCTTCCTATTTCCTCCCTCTCAGAGCTGTGCTCATGTCACACTTGGCACTGGCTACCACTGAGCAGCCCTCCCAGGAGAAAAAGTCAGCATTATTATGTAGAGAATGCACCCTTTGATGCACCTGGAACAAAAACAGCTACAGAGTCAGGTACCACTGGTTGATTATGGCAATAGTGTCCTGCACGTCATATAATCATTTGAGGGCTGCATTGTCAGTAATCAAGGTGAAGCATCTTCCCAAGAAATAGTAGCACAGGGCTACTACTGCTCACTTCACTGCCAGACACTCTTTATCTAGCATTACATACCATTGTTCCCTGGGAAACAATTTTCTGGATAAATAGAGGATCGGATGAATGCCATTGTCAAAGTCTAGTAACAAGAGAGCACCCAACACTATTTCTGAGGTATCCATATTGGGGCTGTGTGAATGCCCTTTCCCAGACATTCAGCCAAACATTAGGTATTTGGCAGCCACCTACAGAAACATAGAAACATAGACAATGACGTCAGCAAAGGCCAAAGGTCCATCCAATCTGCCTTAGTGCCCTATTTAGCCCTAGTGCCTATTGTTCCTCCAGGGTCCTAGCACTACCCATTCCCCCACCACCCATTCTCCTCCCTGATTCTGACACCCTGAACAACCACTATAATACCCTTCATTCTGTCCCAGCTGTGCTTAAAACCACTAACAGATTTTGCAACCACCACCTTAGCTAGCAGCTTGTTCTCTACTGCTCCACCTCCCTTTCTGTAAAATAATATTTCCTTATGTCATTCCTAAACCTTCTCCCTGTTTGCTTCTACTCATGACCACATGACTGCAAGCTGGTATTCAAGTTAAATAGTTCCCAATGCACACTTTTAATTCCTTTTAGGAATTTGAAGGTCTCTAGCAAATCTCCCTCTCCCTTCTAGTCTCTAGTGAGTACATGTTCAGAACCTTGGGCGCTCTTCATAGGACATACCCTGCTGGCCCTGAATGAGTTTTGTTATGCTTCACTGCACTGTATCGAGCCTATTCTTATCCTTCCTGAGGTGAGGACCCCAGAACTGGGTGCAGTACTCTAAGTGTGGACTCATCAAGGATCTATACAGGAGAAGTATTACCTTCCTTTTTCTGCTATCAGTACCCCTTCCAATACATCCAAACATCCAATTTGCCTTCCTATCGCCTTGTTGCACTGCCTTGATTGCTTTAGGGAGTCTCTGATGATAACTCCTAGGTCTCATTTCTCAGCCATGGTATTGAGTCTCACACCTCCATCCAGTACTCTGTCCTGGGGTTCTTGTTCCTCGACTGCCTCCGGGGCATTCTGATCTCAGAAAGGCATTTTGCTGTTGTGCCCAGGGGTCACAGTTCACCTTGTTCAACCGACCACCTCTCGGGCCTCCCTTCAAAAGCAACAGTTGTTTTCTGCCTGACTACCAGATTTACAGCCGTTTTGGCTAGGCGTGAGGAGGGCTCACCTGACCTTCAAGGATCCCTCTGGTCCTCCTCATGTTCTGAATGTGGGATCTGCCTCTCCAGAGTCCCTAGCAGTCCCTATCAAGCTCCCGATGCACCTCCAGGCTTCTCTGCCCTTCCCGCCCATCTTTATTGAAGCCATCATGAGATTTCATCCGAGATCTCGCGCCTTCACTAGGAGCTCTTTTATGGAAGGAGGACCTTCTCAAAATGGCGGCGCCATCCTCCCTATCTCAAAATGGTGCCCGCAACTGGCCACACCTCCTCTTAAAGGCACAGCACACCTACTATTGCCAACATAGTACAAAGCTAATTTTAAAGGCATCTGACCCACAGATTACCTAGTGGACACTGTTAAAGGGCCAGATATATGCACCTGCTCACTCTATAACTTATTAAGGTGCTAGTATTTAAAGAACCAGGGTGAAGGTTTCCCAGCATTCTTTAAGGGCCCGCCAAGGGAACAAAGTCAAATATTTCTGTATTGATCTGTTGACTATGATTTCTAGCCACACATCCCCTGAACAACTCCAAAAATTATGTTTTGCAGAACCTTGTCCACTGCAAGACGATTATTGCAGAAAGTGCCCCAACATCTTACTCTTCGTGGGACCGGGAGAAATATGCTCTCTGCATGGTGGACTCTGAAGCTAGAGAGTTCACCCACAACTCGCTTCTACAGATGAAGATCCCTAAATGATAATGTATCCACCACTTCCCAAGGCGTCGTGCTGCAATTATTCCCAAAACTCCTGGATAGAATCGATTCCCTGGGAACAAACAAAGACCCAGGTCACCCAGCAACACCCTCCTTCCTAAGTGCCCGGGGTGAACCTAGCTCACATGACTCGCCAGATGCATCAGAAGATGAGCACTCTGATGAAGAGGAGGAGGAACAAGAGGAGGATATGGCCTCATGTCTATGCCCTTTGAAGCCATCCCGAACTTATTAGAGTCGTATGTCAAATGCTGAGAATGGAGGGCGGTGGAATAGCCGGACAACAGATTGGATCCCGGTTAGGGAGAGGAAGCAATCTTCCACTTTCTTCCCAGTATGCCAAGCACTAGAGAGCCTACTAGCCAAGGAATGGGATGCCCCAGATCCCATTAAGACTAGGGAGAAGAGGACCTTTGAGAGATGGTACCCACTTCCAGCGGACAGAGAGAAACTCTGGGCAACTGCCCCAGAGTGGATGTATAGAGTCGCGTCCCTTAGCAACAAGACTGTTCTGCCCTCAGAATCAGCCTCAGCCCTAAAAGACCCCATGGATAGAAAGGTCGATGAAATTGTGAGAAAAGTTCATGATATGATGATCATGAACATGAGAGCATCCATGGCCGCCACTTATTCAGCAAGGGCCGTACTCAGATGGTTAGGGCAGTCCAGCTCAACATCCCGTAACAAGTGCCCATGGAGCCACCATGGACTATGCCATCCAAGCAATGAAATCGTAGCCGATGCCACGATCGACAGCTTTAAGATGGCATCCAGGTCAGCAGCTTCCATCAATAGTGCCAGGAGACAGGTATGGCTGAAGCTGTGGAACACAGATCAATAGTCAAAGTCTAGGGTCATGAAATTGCAGTTCTCTGGAGACAAGGTGTTTGGACCGGAATAGAGGAGTTCACAGTAAAGAAAGGGATGACAGGGATCAAGGAGGGTGAGCCACTCTACCGTCCTTTCAAAACAAAAATTCCGACATTTTTCAGCAAGACCCAAAAGGGCATGGCCACCAGGGCAGGATAGACATTCCTTTGGATTCAAGACAAATTTTTTCGGCAACAGACAGAACTTTCAAGGCAACAGGGCAGAGGCTCCCACTTCAATGGAAAGCAAGGGTTCAGGACAGTCAAATCAAACAGAGGTTTCAGCTAATGAGAATCCACCGGTCCAGGGCAAATCGGACGCAGTGGGAGGAAGACTACAGCAGTTCGCAACAACCCGACCAAATCAATCAGTGACGAATAGGTCACGGAGATCATCTCGAGGGCTATGCCATAGAATTCAACTCAGTCCCAAGAAGGGACAGCTATATAGAATCTCATGTTCCCAGGGACAAAGCAACCTCGCATACAATCGGGCCATCCTTCACCAACTGCTACACAGCAGAGCCATAAAGCCCGTCCCAATTCAAGGGAGATTCTCCGGCATCTACTCCATATTCTTTCTAGTCCCAAAGAGGCGGAGACCTCAGACCCATCCTGGACCTAAAATTTGTGAACAACTTTGTCAGGTACCAGAGGTTCAAGATGGAAACCCTAAGATCCACCATCGCAGTGATATGCAGGAGAGATGGCCTAACCTCAATAGACCTGAAGGATGCCTATCTACACATACCTATCAGACCTTCTGACCAGAGGTTCCTGCAGTTCAGCATTCTGGGATACCAATTCCAACACCAATGCCTGTCATTCAGATTGGCGTCGCCCCACGACTGTTCACCAAGCTAATGGCACCCCTGGCAGCAAAATTATGCATGGAGGGCATTCATGTGATCCCATACCTGGATGACTGGTTGATACAGGTGAGAACAGCACAACAGTCAAGGACAGCAACACACAGGGCTCAGCAGTTACTGACCCGAACACGGGTGGCTCATCAACAAAGCAAAGAGCCACCTGACTCCGACCACAGAATTAGATCACTTGGGGGCAACGTTCAATACAGTGACTGGCACAGTAAGACCATCTCAGACACACATCCGCGTTAACAGCACACTGCCAGACAGTTATGCAGAAGAAAGCAACAACCATTTGGCACCTCATGCAGCTACTGGGGTCATGGCAGCTTGCATAGACTACACGACTGGGCCAGATTACACATGAGACAGTTACAATGACTACTCCTAGACAACTGGAGTTACAGTCGACAAAATTACAGACAGAGAGTAACTATTCCACGGCAGTGCAGAAATCTCTATGTTGGTGGGTGGACCCACACACTTCTCTCAAGGAGCACAATTGGAGAGAGATACAACAAGAACCCTCGAAACAGATGCAAGCCTGCTAGGTTGGGGTGCTGTTCTGGACAGACAGACCATCCAAGGAAATGGTCAAACAGGGAGTCAAGACTCCCAATCAACATACTAGAGACAAGAGCTATCCAGCTGGCCTCCATACATTTCAAGGGTCAACTTCAAAGACACCACATAAAAGTGTGCACCAACAGCCGAGTAGCGATGGCATACATCAACAAACAGGGAGGAACAAGAAGCAGAACCATGGCTCAAGAGGCAGACATACTACTGCAATGGGCAGAAAAGAACCTTCTCAGTCTCATAGCAGTCCACCTAGCAGGCAACCTGAACACAGGGGCCGACTGGCTGAACAGGCAAACACTACAACAGGGGATTGGCAACTCCATCCAGAAATTTTCCACAAACTGTAGAAAAATGGGGCCCCTTCGACATTGACCTCATGGCCTCAGCAACCAACACCCAACTCCCGATCTATATGTCAAGATTCAAAGACAAGAGAGCAATAGGGTGAATGCCATATCGACCCCATGGACATTCAGAAAGGCGCATATATTTCCCCAATAGCCATGTGCTACCTGCAGTGCTACAGAAGATCTGAAGCACGGCAGCAATGTAGTCCTCATAGCCCCAGATTGGCTGAGGAGAACCTGGTACACCCTAATCAGAAAAATGCTAACGGACAAACCCATGAGATTACCTCACCAACACAATCTACTCAGGCAAGGCCAGATCTGGCACGGAACCTCTACAGCTTGAAACTGACTGGCCACTCAAAGGAGCTGGAGCTGTTGGGACTAGGGGTATCAGATGGGTGGTAGACACCTTACTACAAGCCAGAAGGAACTCCACCAACAGGACCTATAACAAACATTGGTGGGCTTTCTTCTTGGTGCAAGAGCCAGGACTTGAATGTTTCGAATGTAGTATTATGAACGTATTAGAGTTTCTGCAGAAAGGGTTGGAAAAGAGGTTATCAGCCTCATCTCTGTGGGTACAGACAGCACAATAGGGGCCATAAGGGGAGAAACTGATGGACATTTGCCTGGAGCCCACCCCTTGGCTCAAGCTTTCCTAAAGCCGTAACTCTTATCAACCACACTCCAAGACCCCTGACAGCCCCATGGCACCTCAATTTGGTACTGGACTCTCTCGCCATCCCACCTTTTGAGCCCATTGAGTAAATTCCCTTATCCGTACTACGAAGAAGACCATATTCTAGTAGCTATCTCATCAGCCAAGAAAACTAACAATTACAGGCCTTGTCTTGTAGAGAGCCCTTTATCTGTTTCTTCCTTGACAGGGTCGACTCCGACCCATCCCGTCGCTCATCCTGAAGGTGGCCAATGCCTACCACATGTCCCAAGAGATCTCAGTCTCTATCTTCAACCACCAACTAGGGGACCCCACAGAAACCCTACTCAGCCTAGACCCAGCCCGAGCAATTCAGACCTACCTAACCAGGACGGAAAGTCTTAGTCGGACGGACAGGCTGTTTGTTTTACTCCAAGGAAATAAGCAGGGTTTGGCAGCTTCCAGATCCACTATTGCTAGATGGCTGTGGAAGCCATAGTGAGGGCCTACAGGAGTGGAGATAACACCCTCCAGCTAACATCAGAGCCCTCCACTCGAGCAGTAGCCACATCTTGGGTGGAACACAACTCAGCATCGGTCAGAGAAATTTGCCAGGCAGCAACCGAGTCACCACACCTTTCTCAGGTACTACTGGTTAGACACAGATCTAACAGGTAACTCAGAGTTTGGCCGCAGAGTGCTTCAGACAGCATTGATCCCAGTTCCTCCTCCCACCCAGGCAGTGGTGAGCAAAGGAGGAGTGAAGTGAGACGAGGCTAGAGATTCAGCAGTGAAAAATGGGAGAAGAGAGGCCTTTATGGCTAAAAGCTCCATTGTGGAAAGTGATTTGGGCCCATGTGTGACATTTAATTGGCCATCAGTTGGAGAAAGAGAGTCAGCCTGTCTTTAGTAGCAGTTAAAACTCCTGTCTCTAGACTGTAAAAGAACGTGGTGCAAAATTAAACCCACATATTTGAGGCACTCTGCAACTAGGAAGTACTGCTTTTTATGTTTATATTTTGATTGAGCTATACAAGTTTCTATACAAGTGGCCCTAAAACCCATCCAGTATTCTGCATAGGTTAGTATTCCTGGACACACTACGCTAAAGTTGTTGCAGAAACCCTTGTGGATTTCAAAGTCCTTGGTGCTTTCTTTAACAAATATACAGCTGGAACTCTACTACTCTTCTTAACTTTACATCAACTGGCAAGGGCTAGTCCTTGCTTTCAAAACTAACCAATGAACTGGCTGGATTTGATTAACTAGTTGTTGGTCAGACTTGTATGCTTTCAGTATAGACTGCCTGTTAGCAAACTTAAGTTGCAAGCTCCCTTGATATAAAATTCACCACGGATCGTGGACCAACTAATTTACTGGCCCTCTGGAGGGACTATTTTGAAGTTATATTAATTAACTTTTTTTTCTTTCACATGTTATATGCTTGTTAAACATTTGTTTAATGTCTGTCGCTTGTTCTAAATTAGGATTTGTTATTTGTAAAATGTTTAGCGCAGCTTGGTAAGTAAAGTATAGATACTAGAGTTTTGAATCTATTGATTGAGAAAAGATCATAAAGTGGACTGTCAGTATTTTAATGGCTCTATTGTAACAGTTTTAAGGACCTCTAATGAGACTTTTACAAAATTAATTAAATGTGGGAACCAGGTATAACTTGGGAAGGATAGGATTGAATCTGGGGTTGGAGTACACCTTAGACTCTCCCAGGATTTGGCTAGGCATGGCTTAGTATTTCCCACTGTTGTTTTGAGTCCAGAAGTGGCAAGCGTGCTTAGGGCAGAATCAGATGTACACCCATAACAGGATGGTGAGAGAGGAGTTATCACGTGGTTGCTAAACCAGACTGTGGTAAATAGGTGATATGGTGTCCCAATGAAAGCATCAATGGGCATGCTGTAAACTGTATGGATAGTAATTGGATCCAGAATGTTGCATCATTGCTAAGGGTGGACATGTTGCTACAAAGATATGTCTCGGGACAACATAAAGTGGGTAGGTACTATAGCCCAATGAGTATTGTGCTCCATTTGGGCAAGTTGTGACCTGGCTGGGCATTGTCTAGTATGGCCAACTGCTGGTCACGGAGTCTACAAGTGGCAATAGTGCTTAAGGGCAGAATCAGGTGTCGCCCACAGCAGGTTGGTGAGAGGAATCGCTGATGGTTGCTAGACCAGTCTTTGGTAATTAGATGCAATGGTGGCTCAAGAAAACCTCCACTGGTTTTGATGTACCTGTATGGACAGTAATGGACCCAGGATGTAGCATTATTGCTGAGGGTAGATATGCTGCTACCAAGATAGGTCTCCAGACAACTTAAACAGGATAGAAACATTTTGATATAGCCCATGGGGTACTGTGCTCCACTTGGACAAGTTGTGACCTGTGAGGGGTTGAACTGCTATAGCCTGAGCTGAGCAGGGAGGATCATATAGGGTCCCACCTGGACTGAGTGAATTCTCTTAGTTAACTCTGTTATCTAGGAAAAACAGGAAGTATGACATTGGGATGTTTAATTTTTAATGGAAATGTTATAAAAGTTAAGTATGATCAGGTAGGTTATATATTAGCAAGTTTAATGTGCCTTAATATAGCTTGAATGATGGGTAAGTAACTGACCTATGATAGGACCTAGATGCTTTAAATAATTTTAAGATGCATAAAAGGGAGTGTGTATTTAACTGGTGCTTGCCATTAATATTTTATTGGTTGACTTGTGTTCAAGTTGGACATTTTATTGAATATTTAACTCTCTTTGTCAAAATTGTAATGACCTGAACAGTCAAACAATAAAGACTTGAACTGTAGTATTCTGGAAAAGGTATTTGCCCACAGACAAAGGAACAAACTCTGTCCAGAGCCAATAGGGCTGCAGCCAAGGAATTTAGGGTAAAATATTGAAAATTACCAAAGTTGCGAACATACATTGCAAACTGTAACGTGGGCTCATAACTGTGTTGTTTTGTACTATTTGTACACCAATTTTTATAGCCTTATTATGACCCTGCCTCATGAAGAAGGGCAGAGCAAATGTTCAGCTCCTGCCGAAGGGTGATTTTTTGCAGGGACTGTGAAATCAACTTTCAGGATGTAAAAACACATTTTGTGCAGGAGTTGAAAATGACAGCTGTCACATTCATGAGGTGCTGAAAAAAATGGCTATGTTGAAAATGTGGGCAAAATATTGAATATTACCAAGCGTACAAGCCTGCGTTTGCAAAATTCAACATAGCCTCATAACTTTTTGTTTTTAAATGTTTTTACATCAAATGTAGAACATAGCCTTCATATGACCCCACCTCATGAACAATGGTAGAGAAAATTTCCAACTCCTGCCTGAAAGGTGATTTCACATGAGGCCCTGAAGGTACTTGCAGTTCTAAAGGTGGACAAGGCTATGGCACCAGACATGATACAATCAAGGGTACTAAAGGAACTCCAACAGGAAGAAGGTAGCAACTACAAGATAGTTAGTCTCACTTCAGTGGTGGGAACTAATAGAAACCCTGCTTAAGGAAAGGCTGGCAGAGTATCTTGAATCCAGTGAGCTGCAGAGGCTACACAGCATGAGTTCATGGGGGGGTCATGGTAGATTAAACAGATGGATTTCTTTGACTGGGTGACCTGGAAATAGATCAGGGCAGGGTTGGCCTGTCTTGACTTTAGCATGGCCTTTGATACTGTACTGCACATGAGACTGATAAAGAAATTGAGCAGCCGAGGGGTGGAATCCAAAGCAGTGGATTGAGTTAGAAACTGGTTAATGGATAGGCAACAGGGATACTGGCTACCATCACTCACTCTAATGATGGGAAACTGACCAGTAGAGTTCCAGGGGCTCAGTACTAGGATTGGTCCTCTTCAAGTCTTCATAAATGACATTGCAGAAGAAATGAAAGTGAAGGTATGCCTTTTGCAGATGACCCCAAAATCTGTGATAGTGTTGACACCCAGAGGGGACAGAAAGAATGCACAGGGATCTTGGAAAACTAGAGGTGGTCAAGAGCATGGTAGTTGAGGTCAATGCCAAAAGATGCAAAATCATGCACCTAGAGCAGAGGAACCAAGGAGCGGAGAACAGGATCGGGGAGGCACCAACAGTCTAAAGCAGGAAAAGGACCTTGGGGTTATCATAACTGATGACCTTAGCATGGCAGGACAATGTGCAAAAGCAAAGTGTAGGGCTAGTGGGATGCTGGAATGCATTTGGGGAGTTGATGTTGACAAGTATTGCTCACTGGTGAGACCCTACTTGGATGACTGCATCCAGTTTTGGAAGCAACATCTCAGAAAGGACATAGACAGAGTGGAAGTAGTGCAGAGGAGGCAACTAAAATGGCACAGGTTCTGCATCAAAAGCCTTATGAGAAGAGGCTGAGGGATTGCAACACATATACCCTGGAAGAGAGAGAGAGCAAGATGGGACATGATAGAGACCTTTCAAATGTGAAAGAGCACCAGGCTCAGGCACCATGCAAAGAAGCTGGAGAGGAAACATAAGAGGGATGTGAGGAGGTACTACTTTACTGAAAGGGTGGTAGATGCCTGGAACAGTCTGCCACCAGAAGCTGTGGAGGCAAAACAGTGTGTGTTGGGGGGCGCCTCGGCATGCATGGGATAGAACTAAGGAATATCAGTAAATAGGCAGAGAGGGTTGCCAGAGACCAGTTAGGCTCTATGGAGACCGATTAGTTAGGAACATCTGGACAGACTGTGTGGGTCAAACAGTCCTTTTCAATTGAGAAATGCTATTTCTATGCTGCAGTTACTCAGCTGAAACAGGAATATAGCATTCTCAATTACATACAGGACATTATAAAATTACTCAGTGTTCTGTCACAACCCTGTGAGGGATCTCTCACTACCCTCAGGGTCCTCTCACTACTGCAGAACAAGGTTTCTCACAGTTATACTGTAATGGGAGGTATACTCAACTCAACTCATCTTTATTTTAAAAGCATAAATTAAAATATCTAAGAGCTTGTACAAAAGATTAAAATACAGCAAAATAAACACTTACTAAGATATAAAACAGTATTATCAACATAAATGATCATCAGGAATCCCGAAAGCCAAGACCGAACAGGCATGTTTTTAAGGCCGACTTGAAACTTTCCATAGTCAGGCACTCCTTACTGAACAAAGTAGAGAATTCCACAGAGTTGAGGCCATAAATGAAAAAGCCCGAGCACCAGATGTCTTCAAACTGACCCTGGGAATCTCTAGCAATCCCTCATTGGTGGAACAAAGCAGGTGGAGGGGCAGTAAGGATGTAGGAGCTCTTGCAGGTAGTGCAGACCCTGTCTGTGTAGGCATTGTAGGTCAGCAGACCAACCTTGAAGGTGATTCACCATCGAACCAGCAGCCAGTGTGTGCCGTGGAGCACAGATGTGATATGGTACGATCATGGTAAGCCAGTCAAGAACCTGGTCACTGCATTCTGCACCAGCTGCAGACAATGAATCTCAACCCCGAAAGCCCTAGGTATATGGAGTTGCAGTAGTCAAGGCACGTGGTCACAAAGGCATGGACCAAGGTTGGAAGGTCATCGGGTGGGATCAGGTGCTTCATCCAGGCAATATTCCTCAGATGGCAAAAGAAAATTTAATGATGGCTGACACCAGCGATTTTACCATCAGCCCTTCATCAAAATTGCACCCAGATTACGCACCTGGTCTGAGGTCAACAGCTGACTGACCCGAGCCAAAGACGGAAAGCTGACCAGCCAGTTGTCCTTCAATTCGACGACCTGGGTCACAGCCAACACCTCAGTCTTGTCTGGATTCAACGTCAACCAGTTGGCACTCATCCAGTCCTGGATCTCAGCGAGGCAGTTGTTAAATACCGAGACAGCATCATCCTGCCCATGTACAAAGGACATGTAGAGCTGAGTGTCCTCTGCATAACAGTGAAAACTCAACCCATACATAGAAACATAGAATTTGACAGCAGATAAGGACCGCTTGGCCCACCTAGTCTGCCCATTTTCCTACCTAACAGATAAGCTGCAGATTCTAATTAACCAACAGCTTACTTCCTTCTACCCCCACTAGGACTGCCTTATGTCTGTCCCATGCATTCTGGAATTCCCCACTGTTCTTGACTCCACGACCTCCTCAGAGGCTGTTCCATGCATCCACAACCCTCTCTGTGAAAAATACTTCCTCCACATTACCTCTGAGCCGTCCCCTCTATCTTCAAATTATGCCTCCTTGTTCTTGCACATCTCTTTTTCTGAAAGATGCCACCCTCTTGGACTTTGTTGATTCCCTTGAGGTACTTGAAAGTTTCTATCATGTCCCCTCTCTCCTCCTTTCCTCAAGGGTATACATATTAAGCTCCTTTAGTCTTTCTTGTTATGTCTTCTGGTGCAGACCCTGCACCATTTTAGTTGCCCTCATCTGGACTGCCTCCACTCTGTCAATGTCTTTATGGATATGGGGTCTCTAGAACTGCACACAGTACTCCAGATGGGGTCTCACCAACTGTCTGTACAGAGGATAACAACTTCCTGTTTTCTACTATTGATGCCTCTCCTATGCATCCCAGTATCCCCCAGCCTTCCTCCTCACCTCCCATCCATACCACCTCCCAATGTCCCCCAACAGCATATACACCGTAAACAACATGGGTGACAACACGGGCCCTGAGGAACCCACAGGGCAGGGAGACTGGGTCAGAGCAATAAATTCCCAACACCACTCTCTGAAACCTGCCCATGAGGTATGATTGAAACCATCTGAGGACCATACCCACCAGTCCACAGATGAACCTCAAGTGCTCCAGAAGCTCACCTTGGTCTATTGTGTCAAATGCTGCAGAGAGATCGAAGAGTATCAAGCTGGAACAGGTCCTCCGATCTCTTGCTATCAGGAGATCATTTACTACCCAGACAAGTGCCGTCTCAGTACTATGCCTCTTCCTGAAACCTGACTAGAAGGATCGTAGATCTCATGGATGGTAAAATGATCCTCCAGCTACGCTAACCGCCTTCTCAATAACCTTCTCTACAAGTGGAAGGTTAGAGGCCAGCCTAGTTGGCAAGATATTCAGGGTCCAAAGAAGATTTGTTAGGAGGGGTGTAACCACCACCTCCTTCAGGGTGTCCAGAAACACTCCTGTCTCTAAAGAACGCCTGCACTATCTCTGCAAGGATTGGGATGATGACTTCAACACATCCCACCAAGAGGCGTGTTGGACCTGGATCCAAACTACAGCAGGTCGGCCGCATATTCTGGATGATCTCATGACATCCACAATCACCGACCGACCAAAATCCAACCAGACAGACTGAGGGGTAGCAGCCTCCCACCGATCGCTGCAAACCCTACTGGAGCAGGCTGCACAGATATCTGACCTGATGCCGGTAACCTTATCTGCAAACAACCTGAGCAAACTCATCACACCTTCCTGTGATAAGGCTCTCTGTGACTGGAGACAGGCTGGATTGCACAGTCTGTCCACAGTCTGGAAGAGCTGAGCTGATCGGTTCCGTGCAGCGACTGTCTCCCTGAACAAGAAATCTGCCTTCTTATGGGAGATAGCCAACTGATAGTCCTCATAATGAGCCATCCATCTAAGTCTGTCGGCATCAAGTCTGGACTTCCACCAGCAGCACTCCAGCCTCGTCACACTCGCCTTAACTCCTCAAGGTCCTATCAAACCAAGGGGACCAAGGGCAGAGAGTGAGTAGGCAAACTTGACAGGAGCAGTGGAATCCAGAGCCTCTGCTACAGCCATATTATAGGCCAGCAGCAGATTCTCTAGATCTGTGCTAACACTCGGCATGCTTGATAGGTCCAGCGCCACCATCAGGCTGTCTGGGGTCAGACCCTCAGTGGCTGGTACGGACCATCTCCACAGGGACAAGCCTATTGTAGGAAGCCAAGAAACTGAATCTTAAGATGTGATGGTCAGACCACCCAACCAGTTCCACCACCACATTGGAGGACCCTGAATATAGGTCACAGAGGTAATGACTCATGTGAGCCCAGCGAGTTCAGGGGCAGTTATTCTTTAGTAGTGCTCATGGTACTTTCAGTTTCTGTACTCATGAAGTTCAGCAGAAAGACAGGTGAGCCATCATGAGGAACCCTGTGGCACCTGACCGAGCAAAACCAGGTGAATTCCACACAGACTCAGCCCTGTGTCTTCAAGTAGCAGGAAAGCCTAAGTAGTCCCTCTTACTTGGCATACAGGAAGAGTCTACGACATATACCATGCTCTGTTTCCTCCACTTTACATTTGCTAAGGCATACAGGATCTGGTATGTCCAGATTTATATGACTATGTGGGCTTCCACCTCTGGAAAACTGACAGTCCAGTTACTTGTAAAGTTCACTGTCTGAACCTCCTGGGTATTATAAGGAGGAGGCTCTCAGTATCGCTCATTCATTCATTCAGATTCAGTGGGCCACCAGCTGAGGAGGAGAGTGGAGAGCTGTGCCGTGGCCTGCTCTGTTTTGGTATGGGGAGTGGGGTGGGACACTACCTGTTGGGTGTGGAGGGGTGTGGGGGCCACTAGACCACCAGGAAATAGTGTTAACAAAAACTGAAGGATTGGACTTTGGGGATATGGAGGAGAAGATATCTACCACTAGACCACCAGGAAAAAAATAATACACTATGGGGAATGGCGACATGGAGGGGTTACTCACTAAAAATACTGGGAGGGACACTGGTGGGTGGTCGGGTGCCTGGGGCTGGGACGGGACCAGTAACAGACTTTTTAAAGTGGGGTGCATAGCAAGTGGAATTTCTCGAGTTGAAAATTGATTTCTACACTTTCACAGAAGTGAAAGTCAGACTTTCGCTACATTCCACCTGCAGAATTTTTCGCACACCCCTAATGGGGACCCTTTCTTCAGATGATAGCCTTACCCACAATGTTAATTGAGATGAGTTGACATAACAAGATATGGACTGAGTCAGTAGTTAATGCCATGTGGTTCTTTATGAATTTAGTTTTATTAAACATTGTTTACAAAGATTCTCTTTTTATATAAATGCTGGGTTGCAGAATAATAACAGCTTGTGTACTAAATAACTAAATAATGAATCCCTTAAGTTTGGTTGGTTGTTTTTAATCATTTAATCAAATATAAGTTGCAGTTTCATTTTCATTTTAATTTTATTGTGATGACACTTGTGTGTCTATATAACTTTTAACTATATGTTTGTAGTTACCTAAAGGTATGATACTGTTACTTTTTGTACTATTTTGAATAATATGTTGTATTCAACAAAATATGGATAATAAAAATTGATTATAGAAAAAAGAACTTGTATGAAAAGGAAGCACAGGGTGACCAGTGCCTACCCTCATGTGGGGGAGGCAGATATTGGAACAAAGGGGCAGTCATGAGGTGGGATGCACTGGAAGTTTAGGGTGAAACATCAAAAAGAGTGAAAAAAGGGTGCAGAGAAATTTGGGTAGGGCATTTTGGGACAGCTTTGTATGGGACAACTGCATAGTTACATACTTTGAGGATCATCTTGAGGACAATCTAATGGCAGACCATGTGTGGGATGTAGAATTTGTTGCATCACAGTGCACCATGTTTTTTGTGGTGGCTATCAGTGTGGGAGAAGGAATGAGGTTTGATTCAGCCACACATCAAGGTACTTGAAAAGTGGGATGTCTTCAAGAAAGAAGCCATTTGGTATGGCAAAAACAGAGGTGTTAGGACTCGTCTGCTTTGCAGACTCATTCTTATTGTGATGAAAGTCAGGAAGTGTTTTGAAGCTCACCCACTGAAATGCATTGGGTGGCTGGGATAGACCTTTTATGGCTGTCAATGAGAGAGTTTGTGCCTTGCTATTGCTCCTGGCAGCTGTTTGCAACCCTTTGCAAACTTGTTAAGCCACAAGGAGTACAGTGCAGAACAGCTGGATCAACAAGCTGTGGCCTTCTCTGAATGCATGAGAAGGTTGCAAAGAAGCCAACCCGCAACCTGACCTTCCAGCAAAACACTTTCTGCTTCCAAGAAGCCAACTTGCCACCTGACCTGCAAGCAAAACCCTCCCACTGCTGAAAAGCCCACTGCTAGCCAACCAACCAGCAAATACCTCCCACTTCTGAAAGTTCAATCACCAATCCACCCTCCAGCAAACACCCTCCTGCTTCCAAGAAGCCCACTTTCACCCAGCCAGCAGGCAAACATCCTCCCACTTCAGAGAAACCCACTTGAATATCCATTTTAAAATATCATCACTCCTGTAGTCACTCCTCCAAAGAGAATGCAATACCAGGGTACCCACCCTAGTGCTGCCAAAGAAACAAACTAGGACTGGGGTGCCAGTCCCCAATGTTGGCTACCTGAAATAAAAGAAGCCATTTCTCATAGTCTTTTTTAAAACTTAGTAAAAAGTCCCTTGAGGAGCTCTGAAACTCCCATCCCTACACCTCTCTCAGCAACCCTCCCCACACACCTCCACACCCCTCACTTACCTATTCGGTGGGCCCAGCAGTGCATCTCAAATATCTACACTTTCTAACATGAACTACAAACTGTCTGAAAACAAGATTAATTAGGTGTAACCCCTCACCCCTACCTTTTGCCAAAATGACAGGTGGCATGCTGTTGAAGCTGACAGCAGTACCTGAGTGGGGACCTGGGTTCGAGGGAGGATGAGGTTACTCAGCACAGGGGACCTAGGTTTGACTACTCTGCACAGGGACACCCAAGTAAATCTGAACACAGGAAGCAATAACTGCAATGTCCAGAACCAGGAATGGATTCTTCAGTGTGGCTTTTATTCACATACTAGCCGAACAAAAACAAAGCATAGACGGACCCCCATGGGGCTACATTTCCTGGTAATGCAGATTAGAGACTACAGAACACTTTATCACCATTTTCAGCCTTCAGGCTCTGAACCACGAGGCACACAGCCCAGACTTGCACGCAGCTTTGGGTACACAGCCCGACTTGTACACACTTGGGTTTTTCCTCGGTCCATTGGAAGAATGAACCAATTATCTCTCATGGCTCCCACACCACTTACAGTCAGCGACTCCTAGAGAATTTTTCTTTGCTTGTTGCAGCTCCCCACACCATTTAGAGTCTCACGACTCCTAGAGAGATTCTTCCTTACTTGTTGTGACTCCCCATCTCATAGAGATAATTTTTCCTTACTTGTTGTGACTCCCATCTCATAGAGAGGTTTTCCTTACTTGTTGTGGCTCCCACACCACTTAGAGTCCAGCGACTCCTAGAGATTTTCTCTTTTGCAACCCCATGTCTGGGTACTTCCCCATCACTGGCCAAGTCTCGTGAGGCAAAGTAGCAACCACAGCAGAAATACGTGAGGTGGACCTGGATACTAAAGATGGGGGTTCGCCCACCTCCAGCTCCCACAGCCCATACCCAGCCATTTCCTGGGAAAACTGAACCATTCCTTTGCTGAACTTCTAAATGTACATTAAAGGGTAGATGATCTGGTGCCTCTCCTCTACATATTACTTGAATCACACAACACTCTAGCATTTGACACTACTTTACTTGTTTGGCCCATTCCTATAGGCTTCCCAACATGTAGCGCAGTCCCTAGATTTTCACACATGTACCAGGGTGAAGAAAACATTTTGCCCTCTTAGACAGAGCAGACACTCACCCTTTAGTTGCAGGTGCCCCACAGGCACTACAAATCTTCCATCTTTTAAAATAAATGCTGAACTAAACAGGCAGCTTTTCTTCTGACTTAGCAGAATTAAGGGGATTGCCCCAGGAGTCTGCTTAGGATCTTTACACCCCGGAGAAGGGGCACTGAAGTCCAGACAGCGGTCTCACCATGGAGCACACCTTCACTTACTGAAAACAAACTGGACACTGACTACTTCCATTTGAAAACTCCCAACGTTCTATCTAACTCCCTCTGCTGCAGATTCCAATGTGGCTTATGCAGCTGTAAAAGTTCTATTGGTGATGTCATCCCTCAGTCTCAGCTGAGACTGAGAACAGAGTGAGACAGTGTGAAACCCATTTAACTGGAGTTTCACAAGCTGCCTTCCTGCCTACCACTAGGTCTTACTGGGATTCTAGTAACCCGGGTAATAAGAGGGTTGCATAGGTTAATGGCTTTTCAATGTATTATTAACATTTACTCATAACTTTAGAGTGTGTGGTAGAATTTGGTTGTGTGTGAAATCCATACATCACAAAAGTCATTCTGCTTCAGTAGTAACATCCTCACTGATGTAGAATGACTTTTGCTCTGTGTTAGTGAGGACATCACAATGCAACCACCCCCACCAGCCCGTTCATATGCAGGGTGGATGGTGACTCCTGAGCGAGCCGGCGGGCTGGAGAGATCATGAGTGTGAATGTCTGGTGACAGACACTGGCTAAAAACGTAAGTGATCTTGTTCTGGGGCACCATACACTAAATAGAATAGTTTATGGCCACCCACACAACTTGGAAACTCTTTCCTCTTGTGTTTTCTATGATGGCAGAGGTACCTCTCGAGCTTCGCTCGAGGTCATCAGTTGTCATAGAAAACACTCAGGAGAAGAATTGCTTTGTTGTATATGGGAGGCCATACACTGTCCTATATGTTATTTTTAATATTTTTGCCCCAAATTTTCAACATGGCCTTTTGTACCTACCTCATGAACCTGGTAGGTGAAAGTTTTCAGGTCCACCCCAAACATGTTTTCACAGTTGCTGCAAAATCAAATTTCAGACAGGATTTTAAAAACATGCACCAGTCTTAATCATATGTGAGGGTTATAAAAGACTTTGTTGAACATTTTGGGTCAAAATGTCAAACAGCAAAGTTACAAAGAGATATTTAATTTTTTCAGTGTTTATTCATAATTTTGTGATTTTTGCAGATTTTGACCCCGATTTCCAATGTAGTCATTTCAGTACCCCACCTCATTAACATGATGTATCATTTTTCAAATCCTTCCAAAACATGTTTTCTCAGTCCCGCCACAAAACTGCCTTTCAAATGGGATTTGAAAAAATTCCACTTTTCTTGATCAAAGGTGAAGCCATAAAAACTATGGCCCAGGTATTCAAAAGAGCTGAGCCATGCGCCAATAGGGTTACACCTGCGCCAAGTCCAAAATTGCGCTATTCTGCGATATTCAGCAGGAGGCAGTTCGCCCCCAAACCATGCTGAGCAACAGTGCAATGCTAATGAAGGCATGCTCAACCAAAGGGGAGGAACCATGCATAAACTGCACAGCCCGATATTCAGCCGGGCCGTGCAGAGTTATGCAGGCACAACCCCTACCTGCGCCTGCACAACTATAAGCCAAAAAAGGATCAAGTCGAGGCCACCCACAGGTGAGCTGCCGCATTGCAGGGTGCAACACAGCAGCTGCCACCTGTGGTGGCCTCCACTGTTCCCGGTGCCCCCGCAGCCCAATCGCGGGCATAATAGCAACCCCGTAGCCCGATCGAGGGCAGCAGCCTGATCAAAGGCATAAAGAGACACAAACCTCCCCGACTGGCCAATTGCGGGCAAAGCGTAATACAAACCCCCAACTAGCCGATCACGGGCATAACTTCAACCCCCACACCGCTGATTAGCCCGATCATGGGCATAACTTCAACCTCCACCCTGACTAGCCCAATCGCGGGCATGCAACCCCCACCCCCCACGACTAGCCCGATCATGGGCATAACTTCAACACCCCAAAGACCAATATCCCTGGTGGTCAGTGGACCATGAAGCCCGATCGTGGACATAAGGTCAAAACCACCCCCAAGTCCAACATCCTGGTGATCTAGTGGCCCCACCCCACCCACCATGGAGTCCCACCACCCGCTCCTCCGTCCAGCCAGCAGGTGGCAGCACGCACCCACCTGCCGCCTCCCACGCCAACTGACAGCTGGGTGGGGCTGCCGCCCATTGGTTCAAGCGCAGAGCCAATGGGCGTGCAGTTACAGATAGAAGAGTTCAGATCTGTGAATGAATGAATTCATTCACAGATCTGACTGCCTTGACGGTATGGAGCGCATGCCCATTGGCTCTGCTCTGAACCAATGGGAGTGCAGCCCTACTGAGCTGTCAGTGGCGGGCGGGCGGCTGCAGGTGGGTGGGTGCTGCCGCCTCAGCTACGGGGGGAGCGGGTAGTCGGGCCTGGGTGTGTGGGTGGGGCTACTAGATCACCAGGGTATTGGAATTGGGGGGGGTTTTGACCTTATGCCCGCGATCGGGCTTTGTGGTCCACTGACCACCAGGGATATTGGTCTTGGGGTGCGGTTAGTTATGCCCACGATCGGGCTAGTTGGGGTTGAGTTATGCCCGCATCGGCTAGTCGGGGTGGGGTTTGAAGTTATGCCTGGCATCGGGCTAGTCGGGAGTTGGAGTTATGCCCGCCATCAGGCTAGTCGGGGGTTGAATTACTTTATGCCCATGATTGGGCTGGTGAGTGATTACTTTATGCCTGCTGATTGGCTTAGGCGCTGGTCACCGATGCTCGTAGCCTGGCAGGGCGCCAGGTAAGTCGCCGGAGAGTCGGAGGACCTGCATGCTAATGGCATGCAAATGGGGTTCAGAATTAGATGCAAATGGCCCCATGTGCCTTGCATAAATTATGGCCCCATTTACATATCACCTTTGAATATCACAGGCTCATGCATGGCGCATGGAACTTGCGCCACCGCATCTGGAATGCTCCACTCTGACCACTTGCAGTGGTCCAAGTTCCACTGCACCATGCACAGTGGCTGTGGCCAGGGGTGATATTCAGAGGAGTTGCTCAACAGTGCAACTCTGTTGACTATCTCCTAGCCACACCCTCACGCAACTTTTTGAGCGGAGCAAGGGCTTGCACCCCAGAATGGCACAGTTTGAATATCTGGCCCTATGTTTAGAATTTGGAGACAAACTGAAAAACAACAAAGTTATGAACAAACTTGAACTTTTCCAAAGCTTACTCAACTTTGTCTTTTGTGCTGATTCTGGTTCCAAATTTTCAACATTGTTCTTGTGTCATTTCACCTCATGAACATGACAGGATGTTATTTTCAAACTCTCTCTGAAACATGTTTTTATAGTCACTCCACAAATCACCTTTCGGATATGAATTAAAAAATTCCACTTGTCTTAATCTATAACATGAGGTCATAAAATGACTACGTTGAAAATTCTGGATCAGAAAGGGAGACCTACTGAAAATGAGATATTGCTGCTCAGCTGGCCTTTCTGAGTTGAATACATTGCAAAAATGGGTAAAAGTACTACACCCACAAACACTACATGAGTGATCTTTCCAATATATTTCCAGCATTTGATTAGATAAATTGTAACCAGCATAAATTAATTGAGAAAAGTTTAAGTATTTAAAAAGAATATTAAAGAGTCCCAAAAGTGCTGCATCAAATAGGGCATGTAAACCATAAAACTGACCTTTTAATTTCCTCAGGTCATTTCTTGACCAGGTATTGCATTTTATTTTATCGTTGCCCGTTCTGAATTGGATACATGCTGATACATTACATTACTTTGAAATTAAGCCAGAAAAGAGTGCTCTGAGTCCACTACATATATTATAGTGTTCCAAATTAAAACTAATGTAAATCTTGAGAGAAAAATATTCAGAGTGACAACTTTTCTTACGTTCTTGGTCCCCATTCAGCTTGGACCATCTTTCTTGGTCCTCAAATGAACTTTCAAGAAACTTTTTATATGGGCAGTCCAGTTTGGAGCTTGCAGGATCGTTCCATAGCCAGTGAGCCTTTGGACTGACGTCCTTTAAGATTTGTGGCAGGGCATTGGGGTGTGATTTAGGTGAATGGGTGGCTCTTTTAGTCATGCTAAGGTACAGTGGATAGCCTCAAAAGAGAGAAAATAAAATATACTGGTGGTCCTGTTTCTGCTTTCAGAAGCCACCATTTTTTTCTACAAGTATTGTGAAGGTGGACTGTACTGTTTGGGCAGAGATGGGAGTTTAGAATTTTACTACAACATCTCACAGGGACAAGAAGCAACAAAGCAGAGTAATATAGGGTTACAGAAAGAAAGATAAGCAAGAAAATAAATATATTGTGCTGCATTTTGATGAGTTGAGCTGTGTTTTAGGGCAATTCCATGTAACTGTGACAAATGCAGTTTTCCTAGAGGATGCAGAACACTGACCATGGCATAGTGCCCCTCCCCATTTGAGCTACCATTCTCTGTGTGCAGTACAGACTGTATATGCAACTAAGGATTGGTGCTTAATAACACCTAAACACCACAGCTGGTAGGACAGTAACTGGAAACATATCCTAAGAAAGGCTAAGGAAAAAGTATTTTGATGTTGTATTGGCTTTGGGCTAATGCTTAATAAGTAAAATGTGAATATAGGCTTGAACAGACTATGATCCCTCCCTTTCAGAGGAGCATACATTGCAAATTAATGATCTGTTGCTGGCAAGCCCTTCCTCCCACTGGGAGCTCATGGCGAAGCTGCTGAAAAGCCAAAGGTAACAGTGGTGGTTTTCCTGTAATATTATTTAGCCAGATGTTCAATTTGATTGGATCATTTCAATGAAACCCTTTCTAATGGCATGGTCAAGTTAGTGTCAGTATAGGACCAGAAGTTATATTTAGATTAAACATCAGTGTGGAGTGCAGACTGGTTTATTGAATTATTTATTCTCAGCTTCTGCAGGACTCTTGTGAAAATACGATTTTACTGTTTGGAGAAGGGGCCTGTGATAATTAAAGAGGTTTACATTATTATAAAAATTTAGTTGGAACTGCAGTTACATCGTTATGGCTGGATGGGTGACACTAACCATTAAGGTTAGAGACATAGAAAAATAGACTTTGATGGCAGATAAGGACAACTTTTCCCACCTAGTCTGCCCATTTCCTACCTACAGGATAAGCTGCAGATCATATTTAACCAACAGCCTATTTCTTCCTACCCCCAAAATTGCCTTATGTCTGTCCCATGCATTCTTGAATTCTCCCACAGTTTTAGACCCCACAACCTCCTCAGGAAAGCTGTTCCATGCATCCACCACCCTCTGTGAAAAATACTTCCTCACACTGCCCCTGAGCCGTCCCCACTCTGTCCTCAAATTGTGTCCCTTGTTTTTGCACATCTTTTTCTCAAAGATGTTACCTCTTGGACTTTGTTGATTCCACTGAGGTACTTAAAAGTTTCTATCATGTCCCCCTTTCCCTCCTTTCCTCAAGGGTATACATATTAAGCTCCTTTAGTCTCTCCTCGCATGGCTTCTCTCTCAGACCCTGCACCATTTTAGTTGCCTCCTCTGACTGCCTCCATCCAGTCTATGTCCTTGCAGAGATGGGGTCTCCAGAACTGGATCAGTACTCCAGATGGGGTCTCACCAACTGTCTGTACAGAGGATGACAACTTCCTGTTTTCTACTGGTGATGCCTCTACCTATACATCCCAGTATCCCCAGCCTCCCTACTGCCTTCTCACATTGCTTGCTAACCTTAAGGTCATCTGATATGATTACCTCCAGGTCCCTTCCATTTTGTTGTTGTTACTACCTCCCCATTATGCGTAATCTTCCCTGGGTTTTCCTTTCCCAGTTGCATTATTTTGAACTTCTTTGCACTGAATAAATTAGAGTTAGATTCATTCTCATTCTTCAGTGTCCCCAGCTTAATTATGATCGCTAAGCAGCTATGTTCACAGAGGTACTCACAATCCATGTTAAGAAAAACCAGAGAGGATTATGGCATTGGCCTCAATCATTAGGTAAGGGGCTTGGGGGTGCTGGGTGGGATGTTAGGTAGGGGAAGTCTTGACTACCAAAGACATCGATGGATGGTTTTGTTTTTACAGGTGCATAAAAAAACCTGAGAATTTCTGCACTGGAGGATTGGGCACCCCTCCCCAATGTCAGGGAGGGTCATGTGTGGGATTAAATACCTGCTCCCATCTCCTAGCTGCAGGAACCAGTCCAGTTGAAGAGGCAAGCAGAAAAAAGCTTCAGTTAGGTAGAGGTTTCCAAAGGTCATGTTTGTCCCAGCAGACCTGGGTTTGATTCTCATTGTACATCAACATGTAGAAATAAATAAAGCTTATAATAGTATGATTTTGTGCAGGAATTATTTTATTGTTTCCAGGAGCTAAGCTGAATACCCTCTCTTTATATTAAGACACTGCATGAGTGATAATTATGTATTTTACCCACTCTCACTGAAATGTGTTTGCTTAGCAGATGAAGAGACGATGGTTCCAATCTGAGCAGAGCCATAAAGCCACTTGCTGTGAATTATAGACATAAATAAAATGGGGACAGAAATCAGATCAAGGGGTCCTCAGAGTAGACAGACTTAGTCAGGAACACAGAAATCTCCATGTGAGCAGCCCAGGGGGGATGCTGGGCTGGGTGAATTGATAATAAAAAAGGGTAAGATGTTAGGCAGTGTCAAGGGGAGGTCTGCTTTCATATTTGATTTTGTAGTTTTCAGGCAGCAGGGTTTTTCTGAAGACAATAGTGGCTGCAGACTGGACAGCCCTGGAGGAGATGGGCTAAGGAACAGCCCCTTTCTCTCTCTCTCCCACCCCAAGCAATCAGTGGAAACTCCCATCCCTCCACCCTCCATAAAACACTCATACTCTGTCCCTTCCCCAGCATCCACAAGTTTTTTTTTTTTGTTTTATAGATGCCCCCGATAACAAATAAACATTGCGGGTGTTCGGGTGACCGGCTCTACCTGCCCACCTCCATGATCGACCACTAAACTTTGTGAAGCTCTACTGATTTGAAAAAAAATACATTATGTCCCTCCACCCACAGCATCTGACCTGAGAACCACCCAGTCCACCATGCAGTTATCCAGATTTATGGAGGAAGGTACCTGGCACAACCCTCCTTCCATGCACTGTTTTGTCATGAATGAAAAGTTATGTGTGTTGTTATAGTAAACCAGCTGATCATCTGATCAACTGGTTTTACTACAGCAAGCACCTGACCACTTTCATTCATGAAAAGGCAACTGGCCATGGATGAGGGAGGGTTATGCCAGGCACCTTCTCACCATTAAACCTGGATAACTGCTGCTGGACTGGGTGGGATTCAGCGTTAAGTGCAGGGTGGGTGGGGCATAATGTAGTATTCTTTTAAATCAGTAGAGTCACAAAGTTTACTGATTGACTGTGGAGGCAGGTGGGGTAAAGCCCGTCACCTCGACACAAGCAATTTTTATTAATTTTGTATTGACGTGCATCTATGAAACAAAACAAAATAATTGTGTGGGTGCTCGGGGAGGGAGGAGTATGTGGTTGACAGAGGGTGGAGGGATGAGGGGTTTGCTTCTTGCATGTGCTGGGAGGGAGGGAGGAGGCTGGCTCTTTATTATTTTTTAATGGCTGAATATTTTAAATGAATATTGAATATTTGGCCACACAGGAAAAAGGTATTCACACAGCCTGTTTGATTATCTAGAGATCAAGAACTACAAGATATGTGAAAACCTGACACTGAAGATTTTGGAGGACTGGCAGGTGCGGTCCCCAAGGCCAGCGTGGGCCAGTCACTGCAGTTCCTCCGACAGATGGAGTGAGGGAATATCCTGGCAAACCTTTCTCAGAGTATTGGTGAGTAGTAGTCAGTGATACTATCCACTTTATTTTCTGTCGGGTAAACATGCACTTTGTTAGTAAGCAGCGTTAAAGTACACTGAAACATGGGGCTCTGCAGTGTCATTCAACGTTCTGATCCCCATGCATGAAAAAGTAGCACAGCTGCTGGTGTTCATTTCACTCACCTCTCCTCCCCAAAAATTCTAATGCTGTAAAATCGAAAATGGAAATTGTCTGTACTGTTTAGTACATTTTTTTTCTCGATAATACAAATTGTTCCATATCTGTACCAAAATAATTTTCCAAAATAAACACTACATATGTGCAGTAGTGTGGATATCTGAGCAACACCTTTGGTCCCTACGCTACTGTAGTTCATGAAGGGATACCAAATATTTTTTTCTGTCAGGGTTTTGTTGATAGTCAGCAGCCCTATAAGATGCAACAAATCTGGCCTGGAGATCCTCCTAGAAATCTTAAGAGCCTAAGATTTCTATGGAGTCCTCCTTTTTTAAACAGCAAGCCTTCATTTCCAGGTTCATTGGCACCTAAGAAATAGTGCAGTGCAGGTGGAGTGCTCTAATGCAGAGGAAACCATGGGGCACTCCATCATGTTGTCTGCTTCAGAACAAATGTGAGGAATGCAGAGTCCCTTTCTCAGAAAGAAAAGGATTGCAGGGCTCTACCCACTGCAGCTGTAAAAATAAGAAAAGGAACAGCTCCCTCCCTCTTCCCCTAACACCAACCAAGTGAAACATAAACCCGTCCCCCACCCTATATCAAAATACCAATGCCACCCTGCTTCTCCCCAGCACCCACAACTTATTAATTTATTTAATAATGTAATTCCTGCAATGGGCGACTAGCTCGATCCTCCTGCCTCCATGGCTGTCCACCTTCTTGCTTAATATGCAGCACTTGTTTGTGGTTAAAAAATGTTATTTATACTACCCCCACCCCACACTGGTACAGCACCATCCTAGTCCCTCTCAGCAGCTGCAGACCCTATTCTATTGAAATGAACACGGGAGTTGAGAAGGTGACTGGCTCAACCCACCCTCTTCCACAGCTGTCCACCTTCTCATGAATGAAAGCGCTCATGCACTTGCTATAGTAAACCAGCTGTCATATGGTTTTATTTATAGCAAGCACGTGCGTGCTTTCTGCTATGAGAAGGTGGTTGGCCATCAGTAGGACAGGTTGAACTAGTCACCTTTGACTCCCCAACTTCACTTCAATAGAATTGGGTGCTGTTGGGTGGGAGTAAGATGGTGCTGTACCAGGTGGGGGCATAAATTACCTTTTGTAAGTGCAAATGTGGGTAGTATATTAAGTAAGAAGGTGGTCTGTCGTGGAGGCATGTAGGTTAAGACTGTCACCCATCAGGGATTTACATTATTGAATAACAAATTGTGAGTGCTGGGGAAGAGCAAGGTGTCATTGGTCTTTTGACAGAGGGTGCGGGGATGGGGCTTATATTTTACTTGGTTTTGGGCTGAGGGAGGTGGAGGGGCTGTTTCTTTTTTCTTTTGTAAGTGGCCAAATACTCTTTCCTGAATATGAATAGTGCACTACTCAGGAAAGGCTCCTGAATATTTGGGAGCCCTACTATTTGTAGTATTTGGGAAATAGTATTCAGACTCTACACAGCCCACACGATAAAAATGAATGGACAGTTGAAATACGGACTTTGTGTGACAGGTCTCTTACACAACACACTTTTTGATAGTTTGGAAGGCCTTCTGACACTATGAGGACTATTGAATCATATGTGGGCAGCCTTTTGGTCAGGTCATTCACTGGGGCAGCAAGTGTCAAAACTCCACAATAAACCAGCAGTAATACCCCAATAAACCAAAAAAAGACCTAACTTGCATTTTGGTAGTCGGTAAGGTGCAGTCAGCAAGGCCTTTACCTTATCAATAACTGGGTGTGCATGTTCATATAATGCTGTTCCTTTTCCCTTATAAGATTTTTCAGATTCCTAATGTTTAACGTATTTTACCCGCTAGCACAACTGCTTGCAATTGTGTGTAATCTCATCCTGTACTGAACCTGTACTGAACCTGAACCTGTCTGTGTAACCTCCTGGGTCATGCCTGAAAAATAGGCAATGTTTGTCTAGAGCACTTACCCACTTGACAAAAACTAAATAAACAAGCATTTGTCAATGCCAAATGTTGTCTTGCTGACATTGGCATCGGTAGTACAGGAGTTAGAGATATATAATAGGAATGGCAGTGAAGTGCAGTGGCGCCAACCCCACACCACCCTGCAAAGACTGCCAGGCATTGAGGTGTGCCTTTGGTTGTCAGCCATAATGCTCATGTAATTTCAGCTCACCCTACCCTGCAGACTCCAACAAGCATTGCTTTGTGCTTTGGGGTCCTTGGGCCTTATGCTCACCCCATTCCATTAGGAAATATGCTGAGATGGGTGCAGTATAGATGGGTGCAGTATAGAAGAATGGGTGAACTTTGGGGCTGAAGAGTTCAAGGCACACCTTGATGTCTGTCAGTGGCTGCAGGATGGGGTTGGGATGGAATGGCATGAGCATTATAGCCGACAATCCAAAGTCACACCCTGATGCCAGTTGATTTCCTACAGTGACCGGCGCCATTGTGTGCCAGAGGTGCGAAAACACATTCGGCAGGATGTAAGTGGAAGCTGTACTGTTCATAAGGAGGTGTGAAAATGGCAATGTTGAAAATCTGGAGGAAAATGTTAAACATCCTCAAAGTTATGAGCATGCGTGGAAACTGCAATGCACGCTTGTAAGTCATTTTGGGAATTTTCTGACCAAATTTTCAGCATAGGCATTTTGGAACCTCTGCTCATGAGCAGTGTTACAGTAATTTTCTTACTCAATCCTGAACACTGATTTCCACAGTGACCATGCCATTGTATCGCCACATGTGCAAAATCTGAATGAAAATATTGTATTTTCAAGTTACGGTGCCAGTATAGAAACTGCACAATGCACGCTCAGTAACACAGTCATTTCTTGGAATTTTTCACCAAATTTGCAACATAGGCTTTTTGAAGCCCACCTCATGAACAGTGACACTGTCATTTTGTTAATCAGTCCTGAAAGATGATTCCATGCAGTGACCGCAAATCACCTTTTGGGACCGTAGCACGTGAGGAAGGCAACTGAATATGGGAGACCATCATAAGAGTAACTCATATACGGCACTTTCCTCATGGGCAACTGTAGGGGATGGAGACTACCTACATGGCGACAGTAGGGTAGGCGATGGGAAGGGAGGGTGGGTGACAGGATGTGGTGGGATGGGGACGGATGTGACCAGTGAGGAACCTGCTTCCACCGAGCCAGCTGTGTGGTGTGGTGGGTAGGTGCATGATTCCGACAGAGCAGGTTCCGGGTTCAGGACTGGTGGCGGGTGTATAAATGTTACGATTCCACAGCTGCGGGACTTAGAATTTTTGGAGCTGGGATGTGCCCCTCCCTGACATGCACCCCTGGAGTTGAGAATCTTTATTTAGGGGTGTGGGTCGGGGGCACGCAGCCTCGCATGCACAATTCCTAGTAGCCTAATGTGCATATTGCTGAAATTGTTTTCAGCGATATTGCAGGTCGAGATAATAGCAATCGCCTTTGTGCAGTCGCTATTATCACATAGAACCTTCGGGACCAAATAACCTGATGACAGTCATTAATTCATGAGATGGGGTCCCAAGAACCCCATGTTAAAATTTGATGTAAAAATTCATGAAAATGGTGGAGATATCCACATAAGCTGAAAAAAATATTTTATGCCTTTTACACCTTACGGATTTCTTCAGTTCACAGCCGGCTTTGAAGAGTGCAGACGTGTTCCCAGTCCACCAAAGATCGTTGTGCCAGGCTCTGGAGGTAAATATGGGGTGAGGGGTGCGAGGAGGTGGGATGCAGAGGGTGGGTGTGGCAGGGGAGGGGCACCGCAGGACTGTGAGGGATTTTTTTTACAGAGAAAAAGGAAAAAATGACTGGGAAGATTTTCTTTTTTACAGGTACTTTTGCACACTGGGTGGCCTCAGCGTGCTACCAGAGTGTTTGTTGGGGGAAGTGTGTAGCTGATGGGGACTGGCAACCCTGTGCACATACAGAGTCTTTGGGGGGCACATGAGCAGAGGGGATTGGGCACCCCTCAAGCACACAACAAATGGGGGGCATTATGCCAGCAGGCATTAGGCACCTTGTTAGCAAGTGAACTTAGAAACATAGAAACATAGACTTTGACGCCAGAAAAGGACCACTTGGCCCATCCAGTCTGCCCATTTCCTACCTACTGGATAAGCTGCAGATTCTAGTTAACCAACAGCCTGCTTCCTGCAACCCCGCACTATAATTGCTTTGTGTCTGTCCCAAGCATGTTTGAATTCCCCACTGTTTTAGACCCAACAACCTCCTCAGGAAGGCTGTTCCATGTATCCACCACTCTCTCCATGAAAAATAATTTCTCACATTACCCCTGAGCCGTCCCCTCTATCTTTAAACTGTGCCCCTTGTTCTTACACATCTCTTTTTCTGAAAGATGCTACCCTCCTGGACTTTGTTGATTCCCTTGAGGTACTTGAATGTTTCTATCATGTCCCCTGTCCCTCCTTTCATCAAGGGTATACATATTAAGCTCTCTCAGTCTCTCTTCATATGGTTTCTGATGTAGACCCTGCCCCATTTTAGTTGCCCTCCTCTGGACTGCTTCCATCCTGTCTATGTCCTTGCGTAGATGAGGTCTCCAAAACTGCACACAGTACTCCAGATGGGGTCTCACCAACTGTCTGTATAGAGGGATAATCACTTCCCTTTTCTACTTGTGATGCCCTTCCATGCATCCCAGTATCCCCTGGCTCTCCTTACTGACTTTTCACATTGCTTACCCACCTTTAGGTCATCTGATATGACTACTCCCAGGTCCCTTTCCATTTTTGTTGTTGTTAGTACCTCCTCTGCTATTGTGTACTCTTCTCCTGGGTTTTGTTTCCAGGTGCATTACTTGCACTTCTTTGCATTGAATCTAAGTTGCCATATGTCTGACCATTCCTCCAACCTTGCCAAGTCACTTCTCATCTTTTCTACCCCTCTTGTGTATCAACTTTGTTACAGATCTTTGTGTCATCTGCAAAGAGGCATACCTTTCCTCCAGACCCTCTGCAATGTCACTTATAAAGATGTTAAAGAGGACTGGACCCAGTACTGAGCCCTGAGGTGCTCCACTAGTAACCCCTTTCTTCGGAATGTGTTCCATTCACTATTACCATCTGTGTCCTGTTCTGCAGCCAGTTCACACTAGGCTACCACCCTGGGACCCACTCCCAGGCTGGCTAACTTGATTATTAATCTTTGTGCGGGACTGTGTCAAATGCCTTGCTAAAGTCTAGGTAGGCCATATCCACAGCCCCTCCCTGGTCTATTACTTTGGTCACCCAGTCAAAGAAATCAATTAGATTAGTCTGACATGACCTTCCTGCTGTAAATCCATGTTGCTTTGGGTCCTGTGCCCGCTGGCCTCTAGGTGCTCAACAATTCTTTCTTTCAGAAGTGATTCCATCGTTTTCCCTACCACTGAGGTCAAACTTACAGGTCTGTAGTTTCCTGCTTCTGCCTTGCTCCCACTTTTGTAAAGGGAATCACATCTGCCCTCCTCCATTCCTCAGGTACCATCCCATCCTGCCATGATTTGTTAAAAGTGCGGTCAGTGGTGTCACTAGGTCCCCCTTAGTTCTTTTAGGATTCTGGGGTGAATCCCATCAGGCCACATTGCTTTGTCCACCTTGAGTTTTAGGAGTTCTTTCAGGACTCTTTCTTCTGTGAATTGACTGGTATCAACCCCTACCCAGAGTGCTTCTATTGTCTGGTTTAGGTAACTGCTCCTCATCTTCTTTTGTGAATACTGAGCAAAAGTATTCATTCAGTATCTCTGCCTTTTCACTGTCTCCCTCTGCCCACCTCCCTCTCCTTTATTAATCTTCACTATCCCTCCTTAACCTTTCTATGCTCCCTAATGTACCTATAAAAGGTTTTATCCCCTTTTGACCGAGTTGGCTATTTTTCCTCGGTTTGTGCCTTTGCTATTCTGACTGCCTTTCCTACTTTTTCTGCTTTAATTGATACAGTTCCCTGTCGTGCTCCTCTGTGATTCCTTATACTTTTGAATGCAGCTCTTTTCTCCTTAACCTTCCCTGCCACCTCTTTTGAGAACCATAGTGGTTTTTACCCGCTTGGGAGGGCATGCCGATAGCAGGATTGGGCACCTCTGTCAGCTTCCATGGGGACTGTGAGAGGCAGACGGCATAGCTGCTGCCATGTTAATGTGAATCAAATGCAGGGACATTTTGTAGACAGGAATTGGGCTACCTCATCAGCAAATGACCTGGGAGGGAGCATGCGACAGGGGATTGGGCACCCCATTGGCTTTCATGGGGACTGTGAAGGAGGAGGCTGTCCATTGGCTTCTTTGGGAACTGTGAGAGGTGGATGGGGAAGCTTCATAATGTTTATTGAAATGGGACACCAGACAAGACAAACTGTAATTTGCTGCTGCAGTCAGGAACCACCCCAACAGCAAAACAGCTGATTCTCCAATTAGGGCCTCCTGATTGCTGCAGCAAATTTCTTTCAAGTTGGTGACAGGCTTCTCAACTGCTGTAATGGACAGCATGCTATGCCATTGGTGCCACATAGCCTGGCCAGAAAAAGCAGTGGCACCATTGGCCACAGCAGGACCGCACCACTAAAACCTTCTTCTCCACTGCAAGCTACCACAATGTGTCATCAGTGCTGCGCTGCAAGAACAACATAATAAATGGCCATTTCAAACATGTATCCCAGCAACTTAGTTTCCAGTTGCCCAAGGGCACTTTTCATGGCACTGACAATGAGACATGCCTCTCAGAGTGACTGATGTACTATAGCCACATCCCACAGGTGAGTGTCTCAATCAGAGCTAAATATGACAACATTATCCAGGTACGCTGCTGCATATAACCCATGAAGATGGAAGATTTGATCCATCATTCTCTGAAATGTGGCAGGACACCATGCAACCAAAAGGGGAGCATGGTAAACTGATACAGACCAAATGGGGTGACAAAGATTGTGTTCTTCTGGGACTGAGGAGTTAGCAGAATTTACCAGTACCCTTGGTCAGATCTAGGGTACTAATGTACAGGGCCATACTGAGTTGGCCAGATGTTCATTCCTCTAGGCATAGGATATGCATCAAACTTGGCAACTGCATTAACTTTCCAGAAATTGATACAAAACCGAGTGGATCCATGCGGTTTTGGGACTAATACAATAGTATAGACCAGTCACTCTGAGATTCTTCAATGACTCCAGTTCCAACATAGAGCGGCTCTCCTGTGGATACCACCACTGAGCATGAGTTTACACCTACTACTGTCCTAAATCCATAGTTTAATCTATAACATAATCCTCCTACACCATCTCTTGGACTTTTCCAGGAGCCTCTGTGGCTGTTGGCAGATCTGGACACTTGGATTTTTGTCTATGTAGTGTTAGATCACAAGCATTCATCCATATTTGGGAGGACACATCCCAAAATTTCCTACCAGTTGCTGGGGTTTGCTTTTCTGGGTCAGGGTTTGTCCAGTGGGATGGGGCTTCATTTTTCTAAATGTTAGGGCCTAAGTCAAGGATTCCATCTTCAATATCCTCATCCATCACCTGTCCAGGGTCACTTTTGGTTCCTCTGGATCAACTAGCAAAACCTCCCTGTCTTTCAAGGGTTTCAACAAATTAACATGATAAATTTGTGTTTCTTTTTGGTCGGGTTGTAATACCTCATAATCAACTGGTTCCACTTTTCTTAGGATCTCATATGGTCCATACCATTTAGCCAGGAGTTTACTTTCAGATCTAGGGAGCAAAAAGTACTCTATCACTAGGTTTGAACTCCCCAGCCTGGCCCCTTGGTTATAGTGTTCTACCTGCATTTGCTATGCTTTGAATAAATGTTCTCTGGCAAATTTGCCAGTCATGTCCAATCTTTCTCTCATTTGCAGTACATAGTGGAGCATGTCAGGTTACTATGTGCCTCCTTCCCATATCTCTTTATGATACCCATGTCCCTGGAGGTTATCACCTGTACAACAATTCAACGGGCTTAAAACCCATGGACTAATATGGCAACTCCTGAAATGCAAACATTAAAGGGAACTGTCATCTTCAGGATTTCTTAATGTCTAAAAGCCCATAAAAGCTAATTTGAGTGAGCTATTGTGTTTATCTGTGAGTCTTTGCAGTCCAGTGGGTATCACTTCAGGATACTGAACCACACAACTCAACACTAACATCTCGACACTCAGAATCCTGACTGTCAAGAGTTACCCCATCTGTGGAGAATTGCCTGTGGTGGAGTTAAGAATCAATAGTAGGTGCAGGGGCAAAGCCCCTGAAACATTTTGAAAACCTCTGCAGCGGGCAATTCTCAACAGTCTGGATTCTGATTGTTGAGCTGTTGGTGTCGGGCTCCCGGGTGTTGAGCTAGTGGGGTTTGACATTCGGTAGTTAAAACGTGCAGAGTTATTCATATGTAAATCAGCTTGTAATTAGGGCTGGGGCAGCCCTGTGTTTTATACATTCTGACAGGCAGTGATGTCACCAAGGACCTTGGTCTTGCTTTGATTGTAGATATTCCAACAGGCTGAATAGGAAATCGTCTGTTTTATTAAGTGTGTTGTAAGGTGTTATTACAACACTTTCTAGATTTATAATAACTGTTTTGTATGCGGCATTGAAACTAGTGAGTTACCACCTTTACATTTCAAACCATTAGTAAAAATAACCCATCTTCAAGATTGCTTTAACCTCTAGGTTTATACTGCCAGCTGATCATTAAAAACTACACATCTCAAGGCTGACTGTGGTGTCAACAGCTACTGGGGCCCCATATCAGGATTTCTAACCCTGGCTGTATTCATGTCAGTATAGATTTCTGGGCTGCCAGCACCAACTTCTGTCTTTTCCGTTCCCTCTTTACAGCCTTTCTTACAATTCCAGGTGTGAACTCAGGTCTACAAGATGCAAATGTGCTACATACCTACTGGCCAGGCATCATGGGGCCAGCCTTGAAATGTGTAGTTTTGATTAACAGCTGGCAGTACAGTCTGGAGGACAGGAAATCATTTCTAACTGGCAGCTGTTTATAATGTTTTATTCTCAGAAATGATATACATTCACCTAAATTATCCATATTTAACTGCACCTGAGTAAAAGTTATATAAAAGCAGTATTTAACATTGTCGTGTTTTTGGTCAGCATTCTGTTAAAATTCTCATCATGGAACCAATAATTTGGAGTTTTAACTATCATGGTTTGTGCACAGAACTCTAAAAGGGTTCTGATAGGTCAGCAGCTCATAATTAGCATTCTGTACACAAATCGTGACATAGTAAAACTCCATATAAGTGATTCCATGAAGTGAACTGTAACAGAGTGCTGCCCATAAAAACACAACAATGCAAACTACAGTTTTACCTATCACATTCTATTCAGGTACTGTACAGTTAAATATGGATACTTTAGGAGAATGCATATCATTTCTGAGAATAAGAACTTTATAAACAGCTGCCAATTGACAAATTTCAGAACAAGCTTTGTTCATCCAGCAGAATGGGTATTGATTCCAATATGCTCTACATGTATATTGGGTGACCAGAGCAAGTCACTTAACCTTTCTGTGCTCCCAAAACACACATGTGAACAAGTTGTAGCTCAGTGTGCCTTTTCTGGACAAGGACAGTAAAAACAATCTGAGCATGTGTTATGATTCTGAAAATAGTATGTTGTTTCTATTTAGATTTGACTTGAAAAGAAGAAATAGGAAACAGTTTCTTGTTTATTAATTGCAAAACAAATAGATGGACAATATTGTTAAAACATGTATAACCTGAAATGAATTACTAATAGAGTATTTTACTTCTTTTGATGAAGTTAAAAGTATAACAGTTTCTTACTGAAATACTTTGGATGGAATGGGATTTTCTACTGTAACAATGCCAGAATGCTGTTGGATTAGTTTTACTAATAGTTTGAAATGTAAAAGTGATAACTCACTAGTTTCAATGTTCATAAAAACAATTATTATAAATGTAGAAAGTGTTGTAATAACATCTTAAAAAGACGCTTAATAAAATAGACGCTTATTTAACCCGTTGGATTATCTACAGCCAAAGCAGGGCTAAATCCTCGTGACATCATTGCCTGTCAGAGTCTAAAACTCATGGTTGCCCCCAGCACTTAATAACAAGCAGATTTAAATATGAATAACTCAACTGCTAAGTCTCATTGGTAAGCACAATGACTCACTCAAATTAGCTTTTATGGGCTTATAGTGACCAATAAATCCTGAAGATGACAGTTCACCTATAAATAGGGAATCAGTTCATCTTAGTTTTTGCCCTCAGCTGAAACAAGTTTAGACAGGCTCAGCATACCTTGGATCTGGCGTTTTAAAGAGAACAGAAAATTATTTCCTGTTGGTAACTTTTTGTAATGTTCCTTATTTCAGAAATGATATTAATGCTGCTAAATGATTCATATTTAACTGTACTTGAAAACAAAGCAATGTGAAAGCTCTATTTTGCATTGTTTTTTTGGGACAGCATTCTATTACAGTTCTCTTCATGGAACCAGTATGTTGGAGGTTTGACTGTCATGGCTTGAGTACAGAACTCTAAGCATGGTTCTGATAATCAACTAATCACAAGTAGCGTTCTGTACTCAAACCATGACATAGTAAAAACTCAAAGGTACTGGTTCCATGAAGAGAACTGTAACAGAACATAGTCCATAAAAGAAAACAATTGAAACAACAATTTTTCAAATCAGTGTTTGTTCAGGTACAGTTAAATATGAATCATTTGAGGTATGTATTTCATCTCTGTAAACAAGATCATTACTAACTGTTGCCAATTAGCCCAAATTTCCTGTCCCTTTAAATATGTCATGGTCCTGATAGGACAGCAGCTTATTCTTAGCATTCTAAATTGTGACATAGTAAAAAACTCAAAATTATAAATTCCACGATGGGAACTGTGCAGAATGTTGTCCATCCAAAGAAAACAATTGAAAACTCAGTTTTCACATCAGTGTTTGTTCAGGTGCAGTTAAATGTGACTCATTTGGAGGCGTAGTCTTTCATTTCTGTTACTTGCAACATTACTAACTGCTGCCAGTTAACACAAATTTCCTTTCCCTTTAGGATTTGTTAAATTTTTCAACTAAGCCACCTGTCTGAGGGTGGTACACTGATGTACAGATGGACTTAACCTTCAGTAAAGCACACATCTCCCTCTTTAGCTTTGACATAACGTTGGTGCCCTGATCAATTAAGATCTCCTTTGCTAGTCAAACTCAGAAAAATACTTTTAGCATGTTTTTGGCTACTGACTGGGCTGTAATGGAATGCATAGGAATAGCCTCAGGGTATTAGCTGGCATAATCCATTATTACCATAACATACTGATACCCTGCTGAACTTTTTACTAGGGTCTCACCATATCAACTCCAGTTCTTTCAAACAGAATATCTGTTATGGGTATATGAATCAATGGGGCCTGCTTTATACTTGGGGCAACTCAAATGACACTCTGGGCAGTAAGCACAAAATAATCTGCTGCTTCTTTTCAACCCAGAATAACCACTGTTGCTCTATGATTGACTGGATCCTCACCAACCGAAGGATTGCTACTCTTCTACTGGGGTTCTACCTTATTTTTATTTCAATCTAGGATTACAATACCTTTGAGCCAAGGCTTGGTTACAAAGGTTCCATGTCAGCTGCACAACAGTCATCATTTTTAGTAATAAACATATAGTTATTGACTTACAGACATGTAATAACCAGTACAAAGACTTGAGCTGTGAGCAAGACAAGGGAAGGGGCTGGGTGGTGGGGATGTGAGGTAGGAGATCGGGGGAAGGAGGTGCAGGGGGTAAGGGAGGTACAGGAGGTGGTTGGGGTGGGGGCAGGAGGAGATACAGAGGGAGGTGGGCAAGGACGGATACAGTGCAGCCAGGGGCCTTGTCGAGGAATGTGACAGGTAAGGTGCCAGGGTAAAGACTGATTGTAAGTGCTGGGTGCTAGGCATTTGCAGCTGGAACGGTGGAAATGTTAAGATGGGCAATTGCAAGATACAAGCAGTGAGAGGCGAGCTTGGACTTGAAGAGGCCGAGTGTTGGAGCGGTCATGTCGCTGCCAAGAGAGTTGAGCCAGTTGGATGCCTGATAGGCAAATGATCTTTGTCCTTGGGTCGTGTGACATCTACCTGACACTATTAGTGACCATTGCCCTGTCTACTGCATGGGAGGGTTTCTGCTGTTCACCCTCCTCCTAAGATTCTGTCCTTCTCCAACTTCTCCTGTCTGGATACTGTGGCATTCCTACTTGATTTAAAACATACCGATTGGTCCCCATTTCAAACAACTGACATTAATCTGGCTACAGACCACTTCAACTCCACTCTGCTAACCTTACAGATTAAACATATCCCTGTCTCAACACGGAGGGTCAGAGAGTGGATGACTAAGGGCTGCAGTGGCCTCTCCTGCACCTATTCAAGGAATGGAACAAGACCTGGCTAAAATGGAAATCTCTTCTGCTCAACCCGACTTTGACTCCTATCGCTCATTACGTAATGCCTGTAAGGAAGAGGTCTGTGCTGCCAAGAGCAATTACTACCAGAAACTCCTCCAGTCTTCCGCCTCTGACCCTAAGAAGTACTGGAGCCAGATCAATGAGATACTGGGAAATACCAGGCATCCGTCTCCCAAGGATTTGCTAATAAATGATACTCTGTGCAACAACCCTCGTGCTATAGCCAATGCTTTTAACTTACTTTTCACCGAGGTTCTAACATCTCCTCCAGGACCCTGTGACCCCATCCTCCCTCATCAGCTCCTTTGCTGCTTACCTCTCTAATACAGCACAGTCAGATGTTCTCAGGCTACTTCTATCCATCCCTCCCCGAGGTAGCCCCAGGTCTGATGGTATTGAACATAGGATAATTAGACTTGGTGCACACCTCCTCACTACCCCTATTACCAGGCTGTTTAATTTGTCTATCTGCACCTCTACAGTGCCTACAGCTTGAAAGCTGCCAAGGTTATACCAGTATTCAAGAAAGGTGACCCAAAATTCCTAGCCAATTACCAACCCATAGCCCTACTACCAATCCACAGTAAGATGCTAGAGAAACTTATTCATTGCCAGATCTCCATGCACCTATCGAACTTCAATATTCAATCTCCTGCTCAACATAGCTTCAGGGCTGGACATAGTACCACCATTGCCCTCATGCTTCTCACCAGTAATATCAAATCGAATATGGGCAAAGGACTCCTCACTGGTGCAGTTTTATCAACCTCACTAAGGCGTTTAACTGGGTTAATCATCCTTTGCTCCTGAACAAACTGTACTTACTAGGGGCCTCTGAACCTACCCTGTCCTGGTTCAGCAGTTACCTCACCAACAGATCCCAATCCACCTCCTTTGGGAAAGTTCTTTCATCCCCTGCCCCCATCACTGTGGGTCCCCAAGGTCCATTGTAGGACCTTTACTCTTTTCCACCTTTACTAACGATACCCCTCCTCTCTTCCACACTGTCACGCCATCATGTATGCTGATGACTTGGTGCTCTACTCTGCCTCCCGGTCTGTCCTTGAAATTAACACTTACCTCTCCCTTCTCATTCCAACCGATACATAACTGGCTTCCTCCAATGCTCTCATTCTCAATTTTCTGAAGACTCAGGCCATGCTCTTTGGATCTGCCATGAAAGTCCATACTGAGTCTACTAAGCTTCAGTGCTCAGCAATGATGGGACAGTAGTCAAGTCAACTGATACCTTCAGATACCTTGGTGTGACCCTAGATCCCGTGCTTGATTTTTCTGATGATGTATGTAGATTCACTAACGCTGTTAGGTACAGCCTACCGCATGTGACACTCCCTTACCCCTGCTGCCAGAACCTCTGTGGCATGTGGTGTTCTGCTTCCTAGGCTACTTTATGCTCTCCCACTCTATCTCATGCAAATGCGGTATCCTTCATAAATGGATGCCTCATATAACAACATCTGTAGATTTGCCTCTCTGTCCCTCACTTTACTCACCACTGTCACCTATACTTCATTACATTGGTTGTCCCCTAAATGGCAGTGTTCCTTCTCTCTGGGTTGTTTCATCGACTCAATGAGTAGAGTACCCCCCCTGACAGTACTGCAGCCATGCCCTCCCCATAATCCATTCCCGAACTCTGAGGTCCTCGAATCGGTCTCTGCTCTCCGTCCTCACTGCTCGACAAAATGGGGAGCTTGCTATCACCCATTTTGCCCCTAAATTCTGGAATTCCCTACCTGCCTACCTAAAGGGCTCCTCATCTCACTCAGCTTAAAAATCTGCACTTTTCCCACCTTCATGCACTTGATTCCTGTGTCTGTACCTAATTTCTCTCTGTTACCCTGTGCCCTGCTTACTGGTTTTCACTTACTCTACTGTTTGACTGTCTTATAACTCTAGCCTTGCTGTTACGTTTCTACACCCTTAACTGAGTTAACAATTGTTATCCCTGATTAAGTTATATCCCTGTGATCTCCTGTAGTACTGTACTTACCCTGTATTTTTTGGAAACCACACTTTGTGAACTGTATGTAATTAACTGTTTGTAAATTGTACTCTCCGCTCGTGCTTGAAAATAGGCAGGATTGTTGCTTATGCACTTACCTGGTTACCAAAAGCTAATATAGTTAAATAAAATAATATATCTGGCCATGAAAATGAGGCAAGTATATGCTTCTTGGTTTTCTGTCAGCCCAGGTGACCTGCAACATGTATGGTATGAGCAAGTCTTAATACCTCCCTTCTTATGACCGGGAACCAAAAAGCGTGTAGTATACATTTCCGTTCTGTCATTTTCAGTTCAAATCTTGGAAATAGTTGTGCTTTTTTTTTCAGTCACATTGTCATTTACCACAGCTAGATTCTGATAAGCATTTTAAGAACCTCATAATTTCTTTGTTCAGAAATAAGATTGACTGGCTCTTGAAGCAGATCTGGCCTGGCTTCTGAAAGTGCCTCGTGACCTCCTGTTGATGTGGATGCCAGTTCCTCATCAAAGCACTACTGACCTTCTTTGAACCCAGGTCTTTGCAGTCCCCTACCACTAGAACCATGGACAGAGGGAGTCCCTGTTTTTCTGCCTTTGTTTCTGGCCGTAGGACTTCTTGGACTTCCTCCAGGTCAAATTCTTCAGCATGTGTGAAGGGAAATATTTGTCCTAAATTCTAATCCTTCCAGATTTTCCTCCATTCTTGAGAATTCACTTTCAGAATTATTTTGTAGTAAGGCATGAAAACCTTCCTGATCTCTCAGCCCAGCACTGCTGGCCAAGTTAGGGTTGTTGAAATTCCATCTTTACTATTCCTACTTAGTTGCCCACTTTTAACTATACTGTAGCTATAGGATATGTTCGTATCCCCATTTACACAGGCTATGTTAATGGGTTCTTCCCAGTGACCTAAACTGGATGCTATCACAGATTCTTTAACCAATCTCTGCCCACAACCCAAATTCACCAGAACTGTAACTGTTCAGTCCCTCACTTGCACTGGGACTGTATATGGATGGTTGGATTGGGGTCCACTGTTGTGGGCTGTAGCTACACATTCCACAAAGTCACAGTCCATACTGTCACAAAACTTACAGATATGCTCCCTTTACCACAGTGAAAACATATAATGGTACTATCAGGTCATTGACCTGTGTACTTCACCATTTGGGAGACTTGGGACCAGGGTCTTAGGATGGGGAATTACACTAGGTTCTGGGGTAACACTGCTTTGGACATGGAGGGGTAATCATTATTTCACCACATGACTACTTATCCATACCAGTACCCTTATTCCATCCCCGCCCCATTGTCCTTTTCTCTCCTCTTCTATGGGGAACTTCCTTGGGTCACCACCCAAGATTCATCAGGGTTCCACTTTTCTTAGCGGCCTCTGGTCTCTGCTTCCAAATAATGCCGTGTGTCCTTGATGGCAGTGGCCAGGGTGGTTTGCTTGTGACAACTCACCCCATCATGCACTCAGTTTGGCAGAATATTCAGGTACTGTTCCAACACAATTTAATCCAAAATGTCCTCTTCAGAGTGTACCTCTGGTTTTAGCCACTGGGTAGTCAAGTTGTTCAATTTTTGAGTCGCCACTCTGGGTCGGGTTCCAGCTTTAAAATAAAATATTCAAAAGTTCCATCGATAGCTCTCTTCAGTTATCCCAATCCATTCAAGTATGGCCACCTTTACCTGGTCATAGTTTCTGGCAACAGCATCATCTAGGCTCCGATAAGCAGCTTGTGCATCTCCAGTCAGACATGGTGCAATGTGAGGCTCAACTTTCTCATGGCGGGCAGTGATGCTGGCACCTGTCTCAAAAAATAAACTAGACTTCAGGGTTGCCTCAGGACCCATTTTTGTTAGCATGGGGTGAGGTCCTACAGCAATTGGACTCCTGTGACCTGGAGCTGGGGCACAGTTTATTTCTGCTACTGCACCTACTGCTGATCTCTCTGCACCTGCAGTTGCTGGGCCATCTAATCCTTTGCATCTTTGTTTTTTTTCTTTATTTAGTTGTTTAACCAGGTATAGCACACTAAGCTGAAAGCTTTTTACAGGAACGACCTGGGAGCACAAGGAGATTAAGTGACTTGCTCAGGGTCACACAGTATGCAAGTGGAAGCTGTGGGATTCAAACCCAGGTCTGGTCTGCTGGATATCACAAGATTTGCAGCTCAGAGCCTTAGACCACTGTGCTATACTTCCTCCCTGGGCTCATCTGGACTTGTGCCAGATGTTAGTCCTTTTAGCCTGATTTTGTGCCAGTTGTTGGTATGTCTGCACCAGCTGTTGGTCTCTGTCAGCCTGCTGTTGCACTTGCTGAGCTATCCAGTCCCTTTGCATCTGGGCCTCTTGTGCTTTCATCTATGTCTGCTGTGCTACCTCTTCTGCCAGGCATGTCAGTACTTTGAGTAACTCTTACCCTGGGAAGTTCAGTCACAGCACTTAAGCTAACTATTCATAACAGTGTTGTAGCGAGCCAAGACTTTTGGGGAACTCTCAGAAAAAAAATTCTAGGCAAATTTCAATGAAACAAAAAGTTGTTTAACTTCAGCACCAAATAAGGGTTCAAAGCAGCTTACTTTGGCAGAGCAAATACAAAACAAAATACTTTCTAGCTCAATTCAGCTCTCCAGTTCTCACTCTCACTCACTCTCACACTCTCACACTCTCTCTTTCTCTTCCTCTCCCAAGCCCCAAATCATCCTTCTTGTATTGTCTGGTTTCCTTTTATGCCTTCCAGCTGAGACTCGTTTATGCCCTTCCCCCGGTGATTTCCAAGTCTGTTTACAGCCAGTGCATAAAATCAGCAGGGTTGGTCTCAAGTCACCCTATTCCCCTGCTAGTATCTTAGTGGAAAGGGGTTCTGGGTAAAGGTTGTATAGATCCTTTCACATGACTCCATTAGAGACTGTTGCAACATGGGAAGAGAAAGGGTGTGTGGGATTGGTCCAATAGCATCAGGTGACCATTGATTACTCAAGTAATCCGTGGTTGCCTGAGAATGCACCCACATTTCTGTCCCCTATGTTAAGGTGCTTTTACACACAGGCTTTTAAACGGAATCAGCGTTACCTGTGTGGCTTCGCTGTACTCTGTCATGCTCAGGTTCCTTTCACACACTGCAAGTATTCCAGCAACATTTGTTTCGGCTCTCCCAGAGTTTTGCTCTACAAATGCTGTTTTCTGCCTTTGTACCGAATGGCTGTTTTACACAGCACGACAAACGGTATTATTAACGGTGCAAACCGCAATAAGCAGAGATTGCGTTTGGACCATCCGACGCCTAGGGGACCTAAACAAATACAATTTACACACAAGGGATGTAACGGAATACTGTTTCGTAACAGTTATTCCGTTACATAAACCTGTGTGTAAAAGCGCCTTTAGTTTCCTGTCCCAAAACAGTTTTAGCCTGCAATACAAAGTTGACCAATAGATGGCTGTTTAACAAGAATCGATATGCTTAAGTGAAATTTCTTGTAGTTCCGCTATAAGTACTGTAGCTTGAAAACATCTATATGACTATGTAATGCTTTTTTTTGTTTGTTTGTTTGTTTTACTTGGTCTATTGGCTCAGAAACATATACTGTTTCAGTAACTACACAGTAATGTATGCCATATGATTTTCCACATCACCAGATTTTCCAGATTGCCTCCATGTCTTTTATTAAATATTTTTAAAAACTACTTTAACAGTGGAACCTAAAACAGCAAAAGCACACACCTTGGACCAATATCTATCAAACCAAAGCTTCAGGTTTTAAAGTGTCCTATTTTTTAGTTACCGGTAGCAAAAAGGCTTAACATTTTAAAAACTGAGACTTTTGCATTTCTTTTGCACTCTGAACTTTGTTCCCTGAACTGATCTACATGGAATTTACAGAATCAAGAGTTCCTGACACAGAGACTGTGCTTTCTAAATTTCATGTAAATCAATTGAAAGGGCAAAGTTATTATGTGCAATGCTGGATGTAAAATCACAGATAAAAGATGTAAGCCTCAGTGTACTACCATCTGTAGGTTGGCAAGGAATTGCAGCAACAACTTGAACCACTGATGAATGTGTGCACTGTCCACTAATAATGCCTGAGTTCTGTGCACTGTCCACTAATAATGCCTGAGTTCTGTGCTCTCTGACGTAAGGATGAAGCACTGATGGATATGTGCACTGTCCACTAATAATGCCCGAGTGCTGCCCTTTGAGGTGAGAATGAACCATTGATGCATGTGTGCACTGTCCAGTATTATACAATGGCAAGAAAGAATCCTTGCCCTGATTGGTCAGTTGGTTATCACAGCAGGGATGTTATCCTGGCATAACATCCCTGCTGATTTTATCATAGAGCACCTTGAGCACTACCTGCATCTTTTCTTAAAAAATATTTTAAAACACTAAATAAAATTCTTTAAAATATTTTTTCTGTATAAACAATGAGCCATTGTATAATAGGAATAATGCCCTCCAGGGTAGATATTATGCTGGGATAACATCCCTTCTCGGGTGTTGGGCGCCCTCACCAGTGGCCTCGGGCCCAGCCACCCGAGGTGGGATGTTATCCAGCACTACTTCCATCCTGTCAGGCATTATTCCTTTAATAATGCCTGAGTTCTGTGTCCTCTGAGGTGAGGATAAACCATGGATGTGTGCACTGTTCACTAATAATGCATGAGTTCTGTGTCCTCTGAACTTTTGCCTCAAGTTCAAGTTTATTATTACAGGAACTACTCCATTGAGCAAGCTCATTCACAAGGAGGTCCTGGAGATTTCAAACAATACAATGATCTATACAAAACAGACTTGGGCAGCACGAGTAAACAGCAATGGCAATGATAAGTTACAACTTGGATTGTTGCAAATAAGTGATACATTACATGCAAAAAACGAATTGTACTAATGCAGTGATGATACACACAGAGTAAGTCAAGTCTTCACTGGGAGCAGAAGGAAAAGGAAAAAGAAAAAGTGAAAACATGGGCTATAGATGACATCACAGAGGAGGGTGGTAGGTTCAGAGGGACAGAATATTGTGCACTAAGATGGGGGTACAGGAGGGGTCTGGGGAGGTGGTGACTGGGGTAGGGGTAGTGGGTAGGGAGACAGGGAGGTGGGGAAGGGAGGTGGTAGATTCAGCAGGACAGGAATATAGTGCACAGAGATGGGGTACAGGGAGAGGGGTCTCGGGAGGAGGTGACTAGGGTAGGTAAGGAGGGGTAAGGTGACAGGGAGGTGGAGGAGGGAGAAGTGCTAGGAGGCAGAATGGGTAAGGGGATTGGGGTAGGAATAATGGGGTGGGTGGGGCAGATGGGTGAGAGGATAGGCTGGGTGGTTGGTGGGAGACAGGGATAGAGTGACAAGCAGAAGGAATGGTGAGGATTCATACACTAGCTTAGCATGAAGAGCAGTGGCAGACCACTTCAAATGCTTTCTTGACTAGGGACTTAAAGCAATTTAACGTGACTATCTCAGTTAGCTTCATGTTTTTTGCAGCTGGTTCGTATATAGATGGGAGGACAAAACTATTGGCACCTCTGCCCTGATTAGCACATGTCCTGGGAACGTCTAGGAGCACAAAGTCTGAGGTGCACAGTGCATGCACATTGTGAGACTTGTGCACTAGGGAGCATACTGTATGTACTGGAGGTAACTTGCCAGTCAGCAGTTTTGGAGTCCACTGCCCAATATGGAACATACACCTGGCTGATAGTGAGGTCCAGTTCAAAGAAGAGTACAGGGTACAATGATGTGTCCTGGCTGGAACATTTAGTATGAAACATAATGCACGATGGTACAGGATATCAAGTTTGTGAGTGTGAGTTGGTGCACTGCAATTGTAAATGATATCCCGTAGTCAAGGAGTGGTGGAATGTGGCCTGGACCAGTCTTCTTCTGAGGTCGACTGTAAATAGGGATCTGTTCTGAAGAAGAACCCCAACCTGGCTTTTAGCTTGTTGACAAGGCAGTTGATATGGGCACTAAAAGTTAGTTTACTGTCTAGCCATATTCCAAGATACTTGAATTGATCCATAACCTCGAGGGTGTCCCCAAATATAGTAGTGATGGGTGGTGAGGTACTCTGAGTACTGAGAGTAGAGGGCATATGGTTTGATGAAAAAACATCACCTTTGTCTTCTTTGCATTTAGAAGTTTTGAATGGGCCAGGTTGAACTATAGCTGATTGAAATCAGGTTGTAACTCAGCACAGGCTTCGAGCAATTGAAGGTCTAGAGATGTAGAGGCTATGTCATCTGCAACAAAGTGCAGCTAGAATTGTTGAATGTTTTTGTCCAATGAGTTGATATAAATAGTGAAGAGGAGGGGCTCTAGATTGGATCCCTGAGGACTCCCTCATGATGGACACCGTGTTCAACATGGCTCCATCAGCCTTGATTCTTTGCAGCCTATTTGAGAGGTAACTACAGAACCATCTTACCATAGTGTCATGGAAATCTTGGGAATGTTAAGCAGTGTAGGAGAAGGGTATGATCCACTGTGTCGAACGCCTTGTTTAAGTCAAGGAAAATGGCACAAGTAGACTGTTTGTTGTCAGTGGCAGAGAACCAGTCATTAGTTACCTTTGCCAGGGCTGAGACTGTACTGTGATTATGCCTGAACCCTGATTGGAGTGGGTTAAATAGGTCCAAAGTTCTCCAGATATTGTTTTGTTTGAATGTGTATTAATTTTTTCCATTAGCTTGGACAGGACGGTAGAATGGAATTGGTCTGTACTTGTTGAGGTCCTCCGGTCTCAGACTTGAATAGTGGGATGATATGCACAGTTTTCCAGCTGGAGGAACAGTAGTCATGGAGATGGAAAGGTTAAATATGTGCATGATGGGCACAGTTAATATAGATGACTCCCTATTTTTAGAAAGAATGCTTTGATTCCATCAGCACCTGCCCTTTCCAGGTATCCAGCTCGATTAGGGTTGCTTGACTTCCCTTGAATGTGAACAGAGAGCTGGAAGGAGGTGTGTGGTGGTGAGGACTCAGGGTAATCTGGAATGGAGAGGCTGGTGAGCAGCCCTGCAGCTGGTGAAGTGTCAAAGGCCATACCAGCTGTGGTGAGGGCATTTAGAAGATCCATATAGTGCATTGCTCAGTGACCAGTGTACCTTTAGAGATGACTTTTGTGGGAGAGATTGGGAGGTGTTGTGGCCTTTGATAGTCTTTAAGGTGTGCCATATTTTTGCTGAGTTGCCTTTAGCTTCTTCTAAGGTTTGACATAGTAAGTGGCCTTGGCACTCCTTATAAGCTTGGTGCATCTATTTCTAGCTGCTCTGAATTCCTGCCAGTGGGTCGTAGTTTTAGTTTTCCTTGCATGGCCCCACAATTATCATGATGTGAGAGTGCAGCTTCAGCTCAGGAGTGAGCCATGGTGTGAGAATTTCCTAACTCTGTGTTTACAAAACGATGTATGCTTGTTAGCAAGGCCTGTGATGATGGTATTAAAAATAGTGACAGCAGCTTCTATAGATTTGGCTAAATAAAAGGATTGGCAGTCTATCCGCTTAAGGTCTGCAAGATAGTTATGGACATTAAACTTATGGAAACTTCTGCTGGTGATGAATTTGTGTCCAGTGGGATGTTTGAATGGTATATGTGCAGACCACAGTATTGTGATCAATTACACCATTATGGAAGACTGCTGAGTATTCAATTTTGTGAGGTTGGTTTGTGAGGATTAGGTCAAAATAGAACTGTGGTCTTTATTTTTCATATCTGTCCTAGTGGGTTCAGTGACTAACTGAGTGAATTCAGCCTTGTCACATAGATCTTTGATGGCATTAGCTTTAGTGGTGAGCCAGTCAAGATTTAAGTCCCCAAGGATGATGGTTTCATTGGTGTTGGATTCCGCATAGCCCTGATCTTTGATAGAATATCCAGCCCACCTGAGGGAGGTCTGTAACAGCCAATGATATTGATTACTTCAGAAGATGGGAGTAGTAACCTAAGTGCTAGGCACTCAAACTCATGCTTTTAACTCCAAAAATAGTTCCATGGCACTGAACTTGTTATTGAGGTAGATAACTACCCCTTCACCCCTAGTGGGCCTATCTACTCTGAATGTGCTATATGAGGGTAGTGCTATCTGGGAGTCAGTGATGGAGCTGTTCAACCAGGACTCTGTGATTACTAGCACATCTATGTTGATATGGGCAGTCCCAGTTTGGATTTGACTTAAATTTTCAGTAGACTGTGGGCATTAATCAACATGAACTTAATGCCCGATGCTGGCTGAGGTGATGAGAGTATAAGGTAGTAGGTGGTCCAGAGTTAAGTTCCAATTGCCCGAGCACAGGAGCAATGTCAATGATTAGCCTTTTCACAGTTGCTACTAGAGCTGCTTGTTGTTTTTCCTAGCTGTCATACTACTTTGGTCGGGTTATCCAGACGCTCAATTCTAACTTGAAGTTTGAGATATGAGTTAAACTAAGGAGTGCACGGACACTTAAACTAAAGGACTACTGCCAACTGGGTGCAGCAGGTGGTTGGATGCAGATTTAGCCCAGGTAGGGTTAGGGGGAATAAAGAGAAATCACAGGCATGTATGTCCCAGGTAGAAAATCCAAGTTATTGGGAGCTGAGCCAGGTAGGGATGATGGGTATGTACAGGGCTATAATTATCAGTAGGATAACCTGCCAGCACACAGAGTAAGCCATGACCCTGGCAATAATTTACGTAAGGATCTGACTAAGAAAGTCTAAGATTAATACTACTCTAGAAAAGTGCTAGGACTAAAGGGCTGATTAAGATAAGGAAATCAGCAGTGTTTGTTAAATCTGAGCATGAGAGAGGATCGACCCTTTAAGAAGTTGCAGTAAAGAGAGCCAATTTAACAAGTTATTGTAGTTGACTAGTATGAGGCCCTCAGGGTCGGGGATCACTGGGGAACTGTATTTAATAAAGGAGGGGTGGGGTGGGCAAAAGAAAAACTGTCAGAGAGTAGTAGAACAAGGCAATGACCAGGCTGTGATTTGCAAAAGGTGCCTTGAGGCTTGCTTTCTCAATGGAGATCTGCAGCATCCAATCAGGAAGTGGCCACGAGCCGCAGAAGCCAGTCCAATTACATAGATTGAAGGCTGGCAGCTCCAGGCCAGGAGCTGACCAATTGTACCTGCTTTCCTTGGTCAGGGGTGGTGGACTGGATGTGAGGTCCAGCTGCCGGCAGGTATCAGTGCCAGGGCTGCTTGGCTGAAGTGGAGAGCCTGATTTGTGCTTGTGGCTGCTTTCCTTGCTCAGGAGGTGGCGGGCTGGATGCAGAGGTCCAGCCACTGGCAGTATCAGCAGCGGGCCGCTCAGTGGAGGCGGAGTGCCTCATTTGGACTTGTGGCTGCTTTCCTTGGTCAAGAGGTGGAGGGCTGGATGCAGAGGTTTGGCTGCCAGCAGGTATCAGCACCGGGCCACCTAGCTGGAAGTGGAGAGCCTGATTTGGGCTTGTGACTGCTTTCCTTGGTCAAGTGGTCGTGGGCTGGATGTAGAGGTCCGCCACCGGCAGGTATCAGTGCCCTAGGCTGCTCAGCTGAACAGGAGAGCCTGATTTGGGCTTAGGTTGCCTTCCTTGGTCAGGGGTTGGCGGGCTGGATGCAGAGGTCCAGCCGCCAGCAGGTATCAGTGCTGGAGCCGCCTCCTGAACTGATCTACATGGAATTTACAGGATCAAGAGTTCCTGACACAGACGGCGGCTATCTAGATTTCATGTAAATCAGCTGAAAGGGGCAAATAATGTGCAGTGATGGGTGTAATTTCACAGATTAAAAAAAGATGTAAGCCTCATTGTACTACCTTCTGTAGGTCAGCAAGGAATTGCAGCAACAACTACCAGAGCTCAAATCTCCTCTGCAGTTTAATATATGCATTTCCATAATGCACAGCAGCCAAATCCCAAACATCCAACATAGCAGAAAAATAGAGATGATTCTACAGTTTACAAAACAAAGTCAGTCAAAATGAGCACATATTCTGAAATGCTGAAAACATCTGCATGTCATCAGTAATTGTTCACCGTTGCAGCCATAATATGAACAAGCATTTATCAATGCTGAATGTTTGCTTGCTGGGTTTGGCATTGGTAGTGTAGAAGTTATACATACGTGTAATAGAAATGGTAGTGAAGTATTGGACTGAAACCAACCCCATTGCTACCCTGCCGAGACGACAGGCATTGGGGTGTGCCTTTGGGATGTCAGGTATAACAGCCACGCCATTTCACCCACCCCTACTCTCCAGATGCCGACAGTGTTACGGTGTGCCTTGGGGTTCTTGCCTTTATAAGCACTCCCCATTTCATCAGGAAATATGGTGAAATGGGTGCGTATAGAGAATGGGGTGAACTTTGGGGTCAAGAGTCCAAGGCACACCTCAATGCCTCGTGGGTGTGGGTGTGGGTGTGGGTGTGGGTGGGTGGGGTGGAATGGTATGAGCACTGCAGGTGATAATCCTAAGTCACAGACCTGATGCCTGTCATTCTCTACAGGGTGGGGCATTATAGTCGGAAACCCCTAACATCTCAGGCATTCGTTGGTATTTTCACTCCAAATTTTCAACATGGTTTTTTGTGACCCCCACCTCATGAACAGTGGCAATATCAGTTTGTTAGCTGAAGCTGCTTTGCACAGCGAGTACGGCATTTGTCACCACAGATGTAAAAACACATTCCAAACAGGATGTGGAAAAAAGACAGCTGTACTGTTCATGGGGGTGTAACAATGGCAGTGTTGAAAATCTGCAGTGAAAACATTAAAAAACTGGCAAAATCACGAGCATGCATAGAAACTGTACTGCACACCCATAATGTAATTAGTTTGGGGATTTTTACAGCAGATTGTCAACACAGGCATTTTGGGACCTCCGATCATGAACAGTGTCATGTGATTTTCTTTATCAGTCCCGAACAATGATTTCCCACAGTGACCATGCATTTCTGTGCTGAAAATGTGGAAACACATTTCGGCCATGTTGTGAAAATGACAGCTGTACTGTTCATAAGGAAGTGTGGAAAATGCCACTGGTGAAAATCTGGACTGAAAATATTACAGATTCATGAACTTACGATGGTGCATGAAAACTGCGCAATGCTCTCTCATAACACAGTCATTTTATGGACTATTGTTACCAAATTTTCAACATAGCCATTTTAAGACCTCTACTCGTGAACAGTGTCACTGTGATTTTCTTAATCTGTCCTAAACATTGCTTTCACCAACTGCACCATTATGCGCTACATATGTGGAAACACAATTGGGTGAGATGTGAAAAATGGCAGCTGTACTGCTCATAAGGAAGTGTGGTAAAATGGCTATGTTGAAAATCTGAGTGCAAATATTAAAAATTCACAAACTTATGAAGCGCAGTGTGGGAACTGCGCAACATGTGCTCCTAAAACAGTAATCTTTGGGAATTGTTTCGCCAAATTTTCAACATAGCCATTTTAAGACCTCTGCTCATGAACAGCATCACTGTGATTTTTCTTAATGTGTCCCATACATTGATTTTGCACACTGACTGTGCCTTTATGGCGCTACATGCGCCGGAAACACATTTTGGACGAGATGTGAAAATGACAGCTGCGCTGCTTATAAGGAGGTGTGTGGTAAAATGACAATGCTAAAATCCAGAGTGCAAATATTAAATATTTGTGAACAAACAAGTGTGCATAGGAAATGCGCAACGCAAGCTCATAAAACAGTAATTTTAGCAATTTTTTCACCAACTTTGCAACATAGGCTTTTGAGAGCTCACCTTATGAACACTGGCACTGTCATTTCTTAATCAGTCCCGAAGATGATTTTGCGAGTGACCACGAAATCACCCTTCGGCCCTATTAACACCATAACAGTGACAGAATTCATGAGAAGGGGTCCCAAACACTCTATGTTGAAAATTTGTGCAAAATTCAAAAATGCCTGAGATATGCATCAAAGTTGAAAAACCCTATTTATTACATTATACAGCTTACCGGCATTTCCTCAGTTCGCGATTGGCTTTAAAGAGTGAGCGTGTTCCCAGTCCACGAAGATCATCGCGCCCGGACTCCGGAGGTAAGTATGGGGTGAGGTGGTGGTGTAGGGAGGCAGAGTGCACAGAGGGTGGCGCGGGTGGGCAGGCAGACCGCCGAGGGAACTTTATTGCTTACAGGTCATTTTTTTTTTAGGAAGACGACACTGGGACGCTTCCACGCTGGGGTGGGCTCCCAGTGTGGCAGCTGGAAGGCTGTTTGGGGTGGCCTGGAGCCAACAGGGATTGGGCACCCCATCAGCCATCAATATTTTTGCCACGCTGGGTGGGCCTCCCAGGGTGGCACCAGGAAAGCTTTTTTGGGGGCGTGAAGCCTGGCGGGACTGCATCCCCGCCGCCATACAGTGTGTGTGCGTGGGGAGGAGCACATGAGCACACAATATGCGTGCTTGTGTGCGTGGTGTGTGTGTGAGGGGAGCACTGCTCACTGAAGCAGAGCTCCTTTCAACTGTACGGCACTGCATTTTGATGATTGCACTATGTTTCTTGCACAGTGCAAGCAAACATAAAAAGTAAATGTAGTTCTCCAGTCAGGTGCAATCCCTTCTCTTCCCCATGTTAAGAACCTTAATATCCTCCTGGAATCTTTGTAATTTTGCACTTTAAAATTGCTCTTATGCAAATGTAACATGAGGAAGAAACATATAAAAGAGTGCTGACTGCTGAACCCTTTTTTCCCCATGTTACAGAGGATTAACCCATGACAGGCGTGGGTCTCTCAGGGATTAATGTATGGTTTGGTGGTTGGAGCCACTCAGCCTTCAGCCTTGCGTGTCCAACCCCTCCCCCACCATACATTAATCCCCTAGAGACCCACGCCTTCATGGATTAATCCTTACTTAGCCATCCTGCTCAAATGGTATTCTTGGGTTTTGGGGCTGCTGATATTATGATCACTTGTAATTAGTCTCCCCACCACTCAAACCATGTTTATGGGAGGACTGAGCTCACTTGCAGGAACGAAGGCAACAGGCTTGAAAAAAAAAAAATCCCAGAACTTGGCTGGGTCTACAATGTAGGACCTTTAAAAACTATAATTATGATTTTAAAAGCTAATTGGTAAGTAGTATGTAAGACTGTTTTATAAAACAGATTTAGAATTTTGAAATAAAGTTGTTAAATCTTTAGAATGGTAAAAGCAGGACCCCACTGAAAACAAAGTTCTGTATCTCCGCTGAGGTGTCCTGGGTAAATACATTGTAAAATAAAACATACATAGCTATGCAAATTAATAGGTTTCAAAAATATTCTAAAACCAGAGCTTTTCAGAACTTTTTGTGTTTTAATAGAAGCAAAACAATGTTTGCCAATCCCTTTATAATGAGCATGTGTCAGCAGTCTTGTAGCTGGCCAAGGCACTCACTGTGGAGTCAGCTGTATAGCAACAGGAAGCCACACATTCAGATTTAATGACTTTCAGATAAGGTCACTTGTGTATCTATTAAATATGCATTACCACATGGGGAAAGAAGCGAGATCAACCTCCCCAAGTTAAATCATGTGTGCTATGCTGCCCTTCCTGTGTAATGTGAGACAGTATTCTTGGTATGTGGAAATAAAGGGACTCTTGATGATCAAAGACAGGATCCCATGTAATGTGGGGCAGCTGGGACATTACTTTGTGATGTGGTGGGACAGTTACCCTTAGCATGTGACTCTGGGTGGTCAGACAACATGGTCCCAGGTAACGTATTACAATAATTATTCTTTATCTTACACTTACACCTATCGATTTGGTTCCTTTACCCCCTACCCCCACCCCCACAGACACATCAGGAAATGAGGTGATACCAGCTCAGTATGTCTTTCCTGGTAAAACGTTTGAAAGAAATACAAAAATAACTAATGTGGGTCAGTTGAAATATGAATCCCACTGTTCAAAGTGCTGTAATCTAACAGTACCTTTATCCTGTAACTGAGTGGCCAGACAACAGAAATTCCATGCAATGTGGGTCAGCTGAGTTATGAATCTCACTGTGTAATGTGGTGCGACAGTACCTTAGCATTTGACTCTGGGTGAGGAAAGACAGGGGTCCTATGTAATGTAGGACAGCCAAGCTAGGAATCCTTCCCATCATGTAATGTGGTGGGACAGTACCCAAGCATTTTCATTTAGGGTAAGCCAGGGTCATGTGTAGAGACCCCCATGATTTCTTTGCAGACCCTATGATGTCTACTGCAACCTCTAAAATAATACTTTCCTAGCATTTTCTTACATAACATGTAGTGGGTGGAGGAGCTTTGCAACCTCTATGATTCTACTGGCATAGGCCTTTGCAATCCCTATACAGGAATTCCATGTAATATGGGACAGCTTTGATAAAATGTCTTCCTTCTGTGTAACGTGGTGAAAGAGCACCCTTAGCATGTGATTCTGGGAGGAGAAAAGACAAGAGATCCCATTTAATGGCAGCCAGCTGAGGGACATGAATCCCACTGGGCAACGTGGTGTCTCATTAACCTTTCCACATAGGTGGAAAGTCTGTCTGCTTAAAAAAAGCACAGCAGGAAAAGGAATTCTGAAAACATTAAAATAAATCCATGGTGCACAATCACAGCCATTCCTGTTGTAGTGGAAAGCATCTTCATTGCCATCAAAAGTAATGTAGCAGTCTATTTACCAAAACAAATGATTGTTTTATATAATTGAGGGTTTAAAATCCTGCATCTAGGTATTAGTTCTGTTGTCTTGACTATGAAGTGCCCTGAACCCTTGGGATAGGGCACCCTATAAATAGAATTGCCTTTCCTTGCCATTTATATGCTTACATTGAGCGGTCTAGTTAAGTTCTAGGTGTGTCCTGAAGAAGGGGGATGTGAAGCAAGGAGAAGGATGTACAAATGTAAACCAAAATTCATAAAACAGCATTATAGAATCCATGAGCACAATTAGGAAAACAAATCACATTGCAGCGCATAGAAAAGCTTTAAAAGCGATTTGCCTTTAGGGCAGATCCTAGGAACACCACTGTGACATCTCGACTTCTCTACAATGGCAAAATTATGACTCAGGGTTACAGTACCAAACACTATGTTTTGTTTTCAGTCCTCATTGCCTAAAGGGAATTGTCTGTCGAATGAAGTTGTTAGCCCACTCAGGTCAGCATCATTACCTATTCTTGCTACCTCTAAACCGCACCGCCTTGCAGGGAGGTGATCCTTACATACTCTGCCACCACAGCCTGGAATTCTCTACCACCCTTACTGCTCTCATGTCCTTCCCTGTCTCTCTTCAAAACTGAGCTTGCCACCTACCTACTGAAACCTCCACCCTGCATGTGTTTTCATTAACCCTTGCCCTTTACTGTACCCCATTCCGCTGAAGATATATCTTAAACTACTACATTTGACCTCTGTAAATATGTATATTTGTAAATTATGAGAATGTTGTATATTTGTATATCCTGCTGCATATGACTTTGTAATCCATGTATTTCCATACGCATTGTTGTAATCTCTGTATTCACTGTTTTGTACTGCATTGTGATGTATTGTTTTGTCTTCGGGTCACCCTGAAAAAGGGACTGAATTATCTCATCGGGCTTATCCAGTTACCAAAATTCTAATAACTAAATAAATAAATAAATAATAAAAACTTTGATGGGAGGCAGTATAACACAGTGGTTTAAGGCTCTCAGCTGTAAATCTGGAGATCTGGGTTTGAATCACACAACTCCCACTTTCATACTGTGTGACTCTAAGCAAGTCACTTAATTTCCCTGCGCTCCCAGGTTGTACCTGTAAACAAGTTTTCAGCTAAGTGTGCTACTCCTGGTTAAACAATTGCGCCTCAAAAATAACGTGCAGTCAGGTGTTGGAGCTTGTCTTTATAGTGAAAACTCTGCACACAGCAAGCCATTTTAGAAGTGCATAACACACTCAAGGTGTGCATTAATCTGGTTCCAACAGGGTCAATGGCAATTATAAGCAGTGCAAATTGGTACAGCGAAGCCTGGTACAGGTGCATAAATGCCAACATGCAGTGACAGGTAGCCAGATATGACAGGTAGCCAAATACCTGTTGTCAAATACCCTGCAGGATATGTAAATTACAAAAAAAGGTGTCAAACTATCCAGCAGGTCCTAGATTACAAATACAAAGGTTGCTGGTAGTAGTAAGACAGTGATCTTATTTCACGAGGGTTTCTTCAGTAGGTCATTACACTTAGGACTGCGCCCTGGTGTCAGGACCAATGGCAAACTTATAGCTAGTAATCCATAGTGGGGACCCCCGATATCACCTGACTGGATGTCAGCATGACCCTATAAATGGGGCAGTCCCCACGCCCACCCTCCAGTTCTTTCCGTCATTGACCTGTCAGTCGTATCTCGTGGTGAACGTTGCTTCCAGCTCCACCGTCGCTTTCTCACATAAGTATTTCTAATTTTCTTATTTTTCAAGTTGTATTTTTGATATTGCATGTCTTTTCTGTCACTTCACCCAAAGAAGAAATGTGACAAGTGCGGCGCACAGATCCCGTAAGGATGAACACCCCATCGTCCCTCTGTCTAGGTCCCAAACACCGGGTTCAAGACTGAGATCTACATTTAAACATAGAAACATAGAATTTGACGGGCAGATAAGGACCGCTGGCCCACCCAGTCTGCCCATTTCTCACCTACTGGATAAGCTGCAGATCCAGTTAACCAGCAGCCTACTTCTTCCTACCCCCACCCCCAGAATTGCCTTATGACTATCCCATGCATGCTTGAATTTCCACTGATTTTGACTCCACAACTCCTCCGGAAGGCGTTCCATGCATTCACAACCTCTCTGTGAAAAAATACTTCCTTAAATTACCTCTGAGCCGCCCCTCTATCTTCAAATTGTGCCCTCTTGTTCTTGCACACCTCTTTTTGAAAGATGCTACCCTCTTGGACTTTGTTGATTCCCTTGAGGTACTTGAAAGTTTCTATCATGTCCCCCTTTCCCTCCTTTCCTCGAGGCTATACATATTAAGCTCCTTAAGTCTCTCTCACATGACTTCCGGTGCAGACCCTGCACCATTTTAGTTGCCCTCCTCTGGACAGCTTCCATCCTGTCTATGTCTTTCATGGAGATTGGGTCTCCAGAACTGCACACAGTACTCTAGATGGGGTCTCACCAGCTGTCTGTACAGAGGATAATAACTTCCTGTTTTCTACTTATGATGCCTCTCCCATGCATCCAAGTATCCCCCAGCCCTCCTTGCTGCCCTCTCACATTGCTTGCCCACCTTTAGGTCATCTGATATGACTACCCCCAGGTCCCTTTCCATTCTTGTTGTTGTTAGTATCTCACCCCCATTGTGTACTCTTCCCTGGGTTTTTGTTTCCCAGGTGCATTACCCACTTCTTAGCATTGAATCTAAGCTGCCATACATTTGACCATTCCTCTAACCTTGCCAAGTCCCTTCTCATCCTTTCCACCCCACCCTGTGCATCAACTCTGTTGCAGATCTTAGTGTCATCTGCAAAGAGACATATTTTCCTTCCAGTCCTTCTGCAATGTCACTTATAAAGACATTGAAGAGGACCGTCCTAATACTGAACCCTCATGGTACCCCACTAGTAACCCTCCTTTCTTCTGAGTGGACTCCATTTACTATAACTCTCTGTGTCCTATTCTCCAGCCAATTCTTTACCCAGGCTGTCATCTTGGGACCCACTCCCAGGCTGGCTAACTTGTGTATTAATCTTTTGTGTGGGACTGTGTCAAATGCCTTGCTAAAGTCTAGGTAGGCCATGTCCACAGCCCTCCTCGATCTACTACTTTGGTCACTCAGTCAAAGAAATCTATCAGATCTGTCTGGCATGACCTTCCCGCTGTGAATCCATGCTGCCTAGAGTCCTGTGCCCTCTGGCCTCTAGATACTCAACAATTCTTTCCTTTTGAAGTGATTCCATCATTTTCCCTATCACTGAGGTTAAACTAACAGGTCTATAGTTTCCTGCTTCTGCCTTGCTCCCACTTTTGTGAAGAGGAATCACATCTGCCCTCCTCCAGTCCTCTGGTACCACCACATCCTCCCATGATTTGTTAAAAGGGTAGTCAGTGGTGTCACTAGTTCTACCTTAGTTCTTTTAGAATTCTGGGATGAATCCCATCAGGCCCCATTGCTTTGTCCACCTTCAGTTTTAAGAGTTCTTTCAGAACCCTTTCTTCTGTAAATGGGCCGTTATCAACTTCTGTATCCAGAGTGTTACTACTGTTTGTTTTATGTATCTCCCCTCTTCCTTTGTAAATACTCAGCAAAAATATTTGTTTAGTATCTCTGCCTTTTCACAGTCTCCTCTGCCCACCCTCCCTCCCTTTATTAAGCCTCACTATCCTCCCTTGGTCTTCCTTCGCTCCTGATGTACCTATAAAAGGTTTTATCCCCCTTCTTAACTGAGTTGGCTATCTTTTCTCGGTTTGGGCCTTGCTGTTCTGACTGCCTTCCCAGCCTCCTATTGCTTTAACTGATACAGTTCTCTGTCCTGCTCCTTCTGCGATTCCTTGTACTTCCTGAATGCTTTCTTTTTCTCTTGAACCTTCACTGCCACTTCCTTTGAGAACCATAGTGGTTTCTTACATCGTCTTGTTTTGTTTATTTGCTTCACATAAAGGCTTTACCCTGTGATGGCAGTTTTATTATTCCCATTGTTCTTCCACCCTCCTTCCTGCCCATTTGCTAGTGCATTCCTTAGGCACTCACCCATTATGGCAAAGTCAGCCCTCCTAAAGTCCAGTACTTTTGTCTTTGTATGGCTTGACTCTATTACTGTGCTTATTGTGAACCATACTGTTGATGGGCGCTAGTTCCCAGATGGCTACCCACTTCTACATCTGTGATCCTCTCTCCATCTCCATTTGAGAGTATCAAGTCTAATATTGCTACCTCTCGAGTGGGCTCCAGTACTAGTTGTCTAAGGCATGCCCCTGTAGGGCATCTAGAATAACTGCACTCTTCGAGTGGCAGCTGCAACTGCACTCAGTTAACATCTGGCATATTCAGATCACCCATCAGCAGTATCTCCTTTTTCTGCCATTCTAAGTATACTTTCTATCATTTCCTTGTCCATTTCTCCCCTGAGAAGGGGGTCTGTATACAACCCCTGTGCGGATTGTGGTGCCATTGCGGTCTCCAAATTTACCCACAGTGCTTCTTCTCCTCCCTGTTTACCCTTTCGTTCTGTTGCTTTTATTCCTTCCTTTATGTAAACAACCACTCCTCCTCCTCTTTACCCTCCCTGTCCCTCCTGTAGATAGTGTATCCTGGTATGTTTACATCCCAGTCATGGTTGTGTGTGTACCATGTTTCTGTGACTGCCACGATATCCAGATGTTCCTCCTCCATCAAGGCCACTAATTCAGGAAGCTTGTTACCTAGACTACGGGCATTGGTACTCATTGCTCTCCATTTTTGATGGCTTTACCTTCTGTTGCAGCTTCCCCACTGACCGTTCTACCAATCCTTCAGCAGGGCCACACAAGTCAGGTGACAGAAAGCCCTCAAAGCCCACCTGCTTAAAAAGAGCCTGGCTTCCATGGAAAAAGAACTACAGGAGCTGTGGGAACATTCTTCCTCCCCACCACCGAGTGCAAGAAGAAGAAAAGAAGAAGCACTGGGACCAGGACTGGTCCCTTCTGTCCAGCACCACCAGACTGTAGAAGTGGCCTCCGTGGAGCCTCCATTTCTGTAAGTACTCTCCTGCTCAGTCTCCATCCATTCTGGTGGATTGGTCACTGCCCCCACCATGGTCAGAGGGCAGAAGGGTGTTCCTCTCAGGAGGGTACCATTTCTAGGCCTGTGATCAGCTCTCGGCCCGATAAGTCACCCTCCGGTTTATCTGAGGAGTACGTGGCCCTGGTCGATAAGCTGGACTCCAGCTCATCTGCCATCTGCCTGACCCCAACCGATAAGTCAGATGTTGGCCCTTCCGATGTCAGCTCGGTCACTGCTGATCAGTCAGTCAGTCACCGCTCGACCAACAACCGCTCAGCCAAGGCTCTCCTGCTGGACTTTATGACTTCCTGACAGTGACCAGAGCCAGCTGCCAGACCCGCCATCTTCCCCAAGGGTCTCCCTCCTGGGACTCTTCTCTTCCTCTGACCCAACCCAACCCTCACTCTCCTTGAGTCCCTCCAGGAGGAGAGTATTGTTTCATTGGGGATTTCTTCCTGATGTTGGGTTGTTGTTTGCTGGGTTCTCCACTGTTCTAGTGGATCTGTCGATGGGGATCACCTCTCCCAGACCCCTCGCACACTGTGGACTAGACATTGGGCTCCTTCATGACTCTTGTGCTTGCAGCCTGATCTCCTTACATCGCATACCATTGGGGACCCATTCCTTGAGCTCCTCACTTGTCGACACCCTTCCTGACCCGGTGATGGCTGGGGTACTGGTCACCACCTGCCATCCGGCTGGCTCTTGAGTGCCCTGCCTATTCCCCATGCTCCAACACCTGAACCTGTGCCAAGCCCTTCCGGGATCCCAGCTCCTCAAGGTCTGCCATCGGGCCCATCTGCACCTAGCTGTCCCTTGGCTCTGCCTCCTCAGCATTGTCTGCCCCTCCTGCTGACATGGTCCCTGGCTATCCTCCACCACATTACCCTTATTACCAGGTGCCAGGGTATCCATCGACAGTTTACCCAACTCCTGCCTATGCGCCTGGGTACCTGCTGCAAGGTCAGTATTTTCAGGGTACAACCCACAAGGCTACCCTTTGGCTATCAGTTCCTGGCTACCCCTCATACCCTCACTCGGGTACCCAGGGTTCCAGCCTCCACCCCACCTCCTCCACTGCCTCAGCATCCACCTCCACCTCCGCAGCCCCAGACTCTGGATAGGTCACAGGCTGACCTCTTGGGACCATTCCTTCATGGTGTAAGGATGCCAAATCCCAACTCCTTCAGGAGCTTGCTCACCCAAAGCCAGCAACAGTTCCTACACCAGTCCTGAGGGTGGTTCCCAGAAGCCTATCCCCTGCTGACCCCAGTCATTGGATAGGGAGTCTGCCAGATGCCCACGCAGGGCTCTACCTGCAGACAGACCCATGGAGGAGGCATCAGATAAGGCTTCTTCACCCAGCAGGACAGTATCTTTGGATTCAGAATCAGTTTCTGACTCTTCAGCTAATTCGAGCTCCCATTCGCCTATCAAGCCCCAGCCTGAAAGAATCCCCAAATATCCCCGAGGACCCTTCATTTGCTAAGTTACTTCAGTCTATCCAGGCCACTTGTGGTTGGGCTACCAAGAGCTGGATCCAAAAAGAAAAGACTCACTGAACATTTAGATATTTCTGACACGGACCCTTGCCCATCCCTCCTTGGAGGGGCTGCATGAGGACTTGACATCCACCATATTGCAGCAGCCATCTTCCATCCCTGAGGTCTCCAAGAAGGCTACAGGACCTATCATCCTCGGAAGGATTTCTTATCTTACAATGCACCCCAAGGCAGGCTCCTTAGTGATCACTGCAGCCCACAACAGATTGGCAAACCTAAGCACCTAAGTGCCTCTCCACCGGACAAGGAGTCCAAGCAATGAAACAATATGGCAGCAAGGTGTATGCCTCCACTTGTGCCTTAAGATCATTTAACTATGTGGCCTACATGATTTCTTACCAGAAATCTTCCTGGCAGACCTGGAATCTGAACTTCAGGCAATTCCAGACCAAGATCTCAGGAAAGACTCCTACAGTGAGGCTTACTAGATCTTAATGCAGCCACGCCTATGAGCCACCTGTGATTCAGTAGATGCGGTGGTCCATAGCACCACCTCGGCATTTGTCTTAGAAGGCTTGTGTGGCTTCATTTCATGGGTCTGGCACCTAAATGTCCAATCCACTCTCCTGGACACACCCTTCTGGGGGCCCGTCCTGTTTGGGGGTGATGTGAAGGACATCATTACGAGCTACAGGATAATTGTAGGTCCCTTCAAGATGTCCACTCCTCTATTGCTCTGGTTTCAAACCCAAGCAACCTTTTCATCACACACAGCAGAAATGGAACAAGCAGCCTCTGGCCAGATGTCAGGTTAAGTGTCACGCCATGGGTTCTGGGGCACCAACCCCCAACCAAATCCCATAGAGCCACTGCAGGTCATCAAGCTGCCCTCCTCAGCCTCCTGGCTCATGGGACCCCTCCACCTCCTCCAGAATTTCCAGTGGAACCGGTGGGGGAATGTTCAGCATCCACCTCAAAGAGTGGGGATCAACACAGATGCTTGGGTATTGCAGATAGTTGTGAGAGGTCACTCATTAGAGTTTCTGGACAATCCTCTGGGCAGGTCCCACTACCTGTCAAGTAATCTTCTTCTGGTAAAGGAGAAAGTTCTGACTCTTCTGTCCAAATCAGTCATAGAGCAAATTCCTCCAGCACAGGAAGGAAGGGATAGTACTCCTACTTTTCTTGTCCCAAAAGACAGGAGATCTGAGACCCATCCTGGACCTCGGCATGCCAAACCTCTTTGTCGAGTACAAGAGGTTCCACATGCTGACCCTCCAGGGATTCTTACCCTGCTCCTCAGGGATCAGTGACATTGTTCACTGGACATGCAGGATGCCTACCTGCACATCCTATCCTCCCGGCCCACCGCCACTACCTCTGGTTCACTTTCCAGGGGAACCATTTTCAATTCAAAGCTCTCCCTTTTGACTTTCCTTGGCACCACAGGGTTTTCATCAAGTGTCTAGCTGTGGTGGTGGTGGTGGTGGCATTACACTGCAGGAGTATTTATGTGTTCCTGTACCTGGATGACTGGCTTTTGTTGGGCCTATCCCAGAGCAGTCTGCAGGAGTCTGTCTCCACACCCTGGATGTTTTTCCCCATCTTGGCATCACAGTGAATTAAAATAAGTCCAAACTTTTGCTCTCTGAGTGTCTCCAATTCATTGGAGCAGTGCTGGATATGGTCCAGGGTAGGGCCTTCCTTCCTCTGGTCAGAGCAGATACCCTGAAACAACAAGCCTTTACTGTAGCCAACTCTCATTGGACTACAGCTCGCTCTGTTCTTTGGCTGTTATGTCTAATGGCTGCCAATCCCACCATTCTGATGGCCAGACTGCACATAAGGGTAACCCAGTGGACACTCAGGGTCCAGTGGGATCAGCATCTGGATGACCTGGACCTCAGAGTCATGGTCTCCAATGGCATGAAGAGGGATCTCCTTTGGTGGTAGGAGTTATACAACCTCTCCTGGGCCCCATTTCACCCCTCTTCCCGTCCATGACCCTCACAACAGATGTCTCGTTCAGGGTTGGGAGGCCTTCCAGGCTACTACCAAACTCAGGAGAGGTAGTTGCCACAGGAAGTTCATCTGCACATCAGTGTCCTGGAGATGAGTGCCATGCTCTAAGCCCTCCAGGCATTTCAGACCATCTTATGCCTGGGAGCGCTCCTTGTCCAGACTGACAATACGGCTATGGTTTGGTACATAAACAAAGAGAGGCACCCAGTCATACCCCCTTGTAGGAGGCGATGCGGGTGTGGTACTGGGCAGTCCAGCATGATCTGTATTTTACAGCAGTCCATGACCCAGGCATTCACAATGTCTTGGCAGACAGTCTCAGTCGCCACCACATGGGCTCACAGTGGGAGCTGAAGCAAGAGGTAGCAGAGTCTGTTCAACTGGTGGGGTCGACAAGAACTGGAACTCTTCGCCTTCCACCCACTAAAACTACCCAGTTTTTGCTCACTCATTCCCGGCATGGTGTTTTTGGCAAGACATGCTGTCACTCTGTTGGACAGGGAGGTTTCTGTAAGCCTTCCCTCACTTTTCAGTTCTTCAGGCGGTCCTGCTGAAGCTTCAGGTGGAAGGAACACATGAGCCTCATTGCTCCTCTCTAGCCTTAGCAGATCTGGTTCCCTCTGCTGCAACAGCTAGTGTCGGAACCTTCAGTACCTCTACCTCCTGCACGACCTTCTAAGTCAGGAGCAGGGCAACCTGGTGCAACCAGGCCTCAAATCTCCACTTGCATGCGTGGCACCACTGAATGGCAGTGTCACGCTTTTGGAGTTCTCCCAAGTAGCCCAAGTTTTGGTGGAAGTCAGAAAACCCTCCAACAGAATGATATATACTATGAAGTGGAAGAGGTTCCTATTTGGGTGACTGCCAGGGACTTGAATCCCTTTTCTTGCCCAGTGCACCAGGTCCTAGAGTACCTCTTGAACCTATCTGATTTGGGCCTCAGCTATTCCTCGCTGAAGATCCATCTTTCGGCGATCTCTGCTTATCACCTCCCGGTGGATGGCAAGAATATTCCTCAAGGGATCCTCCATTTGAAACCTCTGGTCTGCAGTCTGCAGATCCCCACTGGTATTTGAATTTTGTTTTAGAGAAGCTTACTTTGCCCCTTTTGAGCCAGCAACAAGCTACGATATGTGCTACTTATCTTGGAAAGCACTATTTTTAGTCACCATTACTTCTGCTTGATGGATTTCCGAACTTGAGGCCTTCTGACAGTATAGCCTAGAGGTTAGAGCAATGAACTGTGAATGAACTTGGTACATCCAGCAAACCAGACCTTGGTTTGATTCTCACAACTTCCACTTGCATACTGTGTGACTCTCAGCAAATCACTTAACCACCCAGTGCTCCCAGGTTGTCCCTGAAAACAGGCACTTGTGCTAGTGGGCCTCACCTGGTTACCAAAGACTAAAATAAAATTAAAAATAAATAAAAATTTGTAAGGAGCCTTACTTAATTTTCCACTGAGACAGGGTGGCTCTGCAGACTAACTCTTCCTTTCTTCCAAAAGTGGTATCTGAGGTGACGTTAAACCAGGATATCCAATTGCTGGTCTACTACCTTGAATATTCCAGTGGGGAACACTTTTTGCACATCTCCATGTGCATAGGATTTTGCATCACTATATCTCACGGTCCACGGAGGTGTGCAGGTCTGATCATTTATTTGTTTCATTGGCACCAAACTTCAGGACATAGCTGTCTCCAAGCAATGCCTCTTCAAATGGTTGGCTAACTGCATCACTTTCATTTATAATAAATATGAGAAACCACTTCTGGGGAAGTAAAGGGCACTTGTCACGTGGCATGGCCACCTTTACTGCCTTTCTAAGGAATGTGTCCACTCTGAAATTTGTGCTGCAGTCACATGGAGTATATACTTTCTCCAAGCATTACAGTCTGGACATCGCCTCTAGGTGGAGGGCAGGCTTTGGACTGGCCATCCTACAAGGCCTTTTCTCCTAACTAGGATCTTTCTCTGCAGACCCTGCCACCTCCCAGAACCCAGTCTCCACTGTCTTTTCTTGACTGCTTGGAATTCAGTCCTATGTGTAATGACCTACTGCAGGAACACTCTCAAGTAAGAAATAACATTTATGTATGAACATAGAAACATAGAATTTGATGGCAGATAAGGACCGCTTGGCTCACCCAGTCTGCCCATTTCCTGCCTACTGGATAAGCTGCAGATCCTAGTTAACCAGCAGCCTACTTCTTCCTACCCCACCCCCTAGAACTGCCTTATGACTGTCCCATGCATGCTTGAATTCCACCACTGTTTTGACTCCACAACCTTCCTCCGAAGGCAGCTCCATGCATCCACAACCTCTCTGAAAAATACTTCCTTTAAATTACCTCTGAGCCACCTCCATCTTCAAATTGTGCCCCTTATTCTTGCACGCCTTTTTTGAAAGATGCTACCCTCTTGGACTTTGTTGATTCCCTTTAGGTACTTGAAAGTTTCTATCATGTCCCCCTTTCCTCCTCCTTTCCTCGAGGCTATACATATTAAGCTCCTTAAGTCTCTCTTCATATGTCTTCGGTGCAGACCCTGCACCATTTTGATGCCTCCTCTGGACAGCTTCCATCCTGTCTATGTCTTTGCGAAGACTGGGTCTCCAGAACTGCACACAGTACTCAGATGGGGTCTGACCAGCTGTCTGTACTGTCTGTACAGAGAGTGGTGGTAAATGGTATACAGTCAGAAGAGATGCAAGTGACAAGTGGGTACCTCAGGGGTCAGTCCTGGGGCCAGTGCTCTTCAACATCTTCATCAGTGGCATTGCAGATGGACTGGAGGGTAAGGTTTGTCTGTTTGCAGAAGACACCAAGATCTGCAACAGAGTAGATGATCCAGATGGGGTGGGCAGAATGAGAAGAGATCTGGATAAACTGGCAGAATGTACGATAAAAATAGATCTTCAGGGAGGTTCATGCAGTGGGTCATATTCTTCCCTCCCACCTTCTGTTTCTATCCTTTCCCAGGGTGCTTTTTCCGCAGCTCATGGTTCTAGGAGTTTTTCTCCTTTCTCCTGTATTCCTTTCTGGGGTCTTCCAGCAGGAGAACTGGAAGGCAGGTGTGGAATCACCCCTTTATGGGGTCACACTGATGTCAGTCAGGTGACATTGGGGACGGTCCCCACTATGGATTGCAAGCTAGAAGTCTGCCATGTGGTCCTGACGCTGGGAGCACAGTCCCATGTGTAATGACCTACTGCAGGAACTCTCTCAAAGATCTACTGTTATGGTAAGTTCTCACGTAACTGTTATTTCCCCATTTATTGTTTTAGTGCTGTGGCCACCACTCTATATTTTTCTACCACCATGTTATATTTTTGCCCTCACCCTAACTGTCTTTTTATAAAATCCTTCAAAATGGGTCTTCTACCACCATTCTTTTTGTACTTCTACCCTTGTTTTGATACCAGTGCCCTATACCTTACTAAAATCCACTTACACACATGCACAGTGCATACAGGAGTCCATGGAATATTGCACCTTGGACCCAATCATAACTGCCACTGCCCTGTATTCCCAGAGAGTGGGGAACCCCATAAGGTGCAAATACAAAAAATGACTGACCCATGCAGCAGCCAGCAGGACAGGTATAGTGGCATGAGTGGGTGATCATCATTGATCACCATAAGGCAGAAGAAACTTAATTAGTTTGTGCTGCAGTGAGTCTGTACAATCACCTTTACCTCTTAAAGCATGGAATATTAGAAGGTGAAGACAAATCTGACAGTAGTTATGGAGGAATCTGACATTGTTTGCATGCAATCATTATATCATATGAATCTCATTGCTGGGACACAGCTGGCTCAGGAATCCAAGACAGCATGGGTTTACAAAGGAAGGTCCTGTCAAACTAATCTCATAGATTTCTTTGACTGGGTAACCAGAGTGGTGGACCAAGGGGAGCAGTTGATGTCGCCTGCCTTGACTTCAGCAAAGCTTTCAATACTGTTCCACACAGAAGATTGATTAATAAGCTGTGTAGGCTCGGGTGGGTCAGGCGTTGGTCAACTGGGTGGCAAACTGGTTGATGGGCAGAAAACAGAGAGTGGTGGTAAATGGTATACAGTCAGAAGAGATGCAGGTGACAAGTGGGTACCTCAGGGTCAGTCCTGGGGCCAGTGCTCTTCAATATCTTCATCAGTGACATTGCAGATGGACTGGAGGGTAAGGTTTGTCTGTTTGCAGAAGACACCAAGATCTGCAACAGAGTAGATGATCCAGGTGTGGGTGGGCAGAATGAGAAGAGATCTAGATAAACTGGCAAAATGGGCAAAAGAGTGGCAACTGGGGTTTAATGCAAAGAAGTGCAAGTTCATGCACATAGGGAAGAGAAACCCTGAAGCCACCTATAGATTGGGAGGGAGTTGCTGGCAGTCACAAGGGAAGAAAGAGACTTGGGCATCATCATCACCGATGACCTGAAATCATTCAAGCAGACCACTAAAGCAGTAGGCTAGGGGGATGTTGGGGTGTATTAGTAGAGGTATCACAAGTCATAAGAAGGAGGCAATAATCCTCTTTACAAGACACTGGTTAGGCTCCCATCTGGAGTACTGCATGCAGTACTGGAGGCCACACCTTCACAAGGACATTAACCAAATTGAGGCAGTCCAGAGAAGGGCAACCAAAATGGTGCAGGGACTGCATCAGAAAACATATGAGGACAGATTAAGGAAGCTCAATATGTATACCTTAGAGCAAAGGAGGAGAGAGGTGATATGATCGAAACATTCAAACACCTTAAGGGCATTAACAAGGTGAAAGAGTCTAACATGTTTCAATATAAGAAAAATAGTAGGACAAGAGGACACAGCATGAGACTAGATGGAGGCCAATTAAGGGTAATGTGAGGAAGTTCTTTCCACAGAAAGGGTGGTGGATGCAAGGAACGACATACCTCAAGAAGTGGTGGATATGAATACAGTGCAGGGCTTCAAACAGGCATGGGATAGGTATAAGAGAGCAATTCAGATGAGTATGAATAGATAGGCCATTGACAGAACAAAGGCCGATGGCACATTCATAAGGTAGAGAAAGAAATGGGCAGACTGGATGGGCCTTGCAGTCCTTATCTGCCGTCAACTTCTATGTTTCTGTGAATTCAGATGAGGCACATGTTATCAGAACTGGAAAGTCTACTTAGGAATATTCAAATCCTAAACTAAAAGTTGCATTTTATAGCTTCTTCTTTTATAGCACACCTTGGGCAGATAAAGTCTTATAATAACCTTTTCAAACCTTAGAAATAGCACAGCTTGAAAAGAAGATCATGTCTTCCTTTACAATACGTGCAGGGCTTATTATACTAACTGAATTTTCATGTGCACCTTTGGTGTTTGCCAGTCAGTGTGGAAATGAAGTAGTGTCACTCCAGTGTGAGTGTGACTCCATTGGTGGCACTGTCATATCTGAATCCTGGATCAGATGGTCATGGGTTGAAGTCCCACTCCTAGGATGTAAACTCACATTCAGTTACATTTTGGATTTATTTAAAGGGACACATGCTAGGGCCTCCTTGTGGCCCAACAGTATTGCATCATGCTACCAAGTAGGTAACCCAAGTTCAAGAGTGGAGCTGGTCACTATTTCCAGGGTGACCAGGGGTGAGAATGGGTCACCTATGACAACGAATCCTAGCCAGATGGAGAGTGCCACTTTCCACCACTGCAGCAATACCCTGTGATGATCTGGCAGACTTGCTCCTTACTGGTGCTGTGGCTGCATGCATGCAAACCGTAATAGAATGTGCAGGTGGCACCAGTGGAAGTGGGAGGGAGGTGGGAGGAACAGTCAGTGGTTGATTTCAGAAGAAAATTGCTGCCATCTGTATGACAGCATTGGCACTCCAGGACACAGCAGTCCTGTCTGTCTGGCCCCCATACTGGATCCTGACCTCACTGCTCCCCAACAGTACTGCCATGAGGAACCATGGAGGACACTTAGGACAAGATAAGGATTGTTGGGATTGGAAGATAGCCAGGAGACCAGATAGGTGAGAGGATAACAAAATAATATGCAAACAATGCATAAACAAGCATTTGTCAATGCCAAGTGTTTCTTGCTGTCATTAGCAGTGGAAGTGCAGGAGTTAGACAGATGTAGTATAGGAATGGCAGTGAAGTATTGAACTGATGCCAACTCCACCCCACCCTGCTGAAGTGGACAGGCTTTGGGGTATGCCTTTGGTTATAGCCCTGCTGGTCCCGACATTTCACCTCATCCTACCCTGCAGACACTTACAAGTGTAGCCGTTGCTGAAAGTGTTGAGACTTACACTCACCTCATTCCATAAGGAAATACACTGAAATGGGTGCAGTATAGGAGAATGGGGTAAACTCTGGGCCAAAGGCTCCAGGCACACCTTGATGCCTGCCACTGGCTGCAGGGTGGGGTGGAATAGCATAAGCATTACTGTCGACAATCCCAAGTCACATCCCTGATGCCTGTCAGTCCCTACAGGGTAGAGCATTATGGTCAAAACCCTAACATCCTGGGCGTTTCTTGGTATTTTTACTCCAAGTTTTCAACATGGGCTTTTGTGGTCCCACCGCGCGAACAGTGACACTATCAGTTTGTTAGCCAAAGGTGATTTTGCACAGCGATTGTGCCATTAGGGCCTACAAGTGAAAACATATTTCAACAGGATGTGAAAATGACAGCTGTACTGTTCATTAGGAGTGTGGAAATGCCAATGTTGAAAATCTGGACTGAAAGGATTATGAATTCATGAACTTATGAGGGTGCATGGAATTTTTTTATTCTAGTCTTTGGTAACCAGGTAGGCCCGCTAGGCACAAGTGCCTGTTTTCAGGGGCAACCTGGGAGCACTGGGTGGTTAAGGACTTGCTCAGAGTCACACAGTATGCAAGTGGAAGTTGTGAGAATCAAACTCAGGTCTGGTCTGCTGGATGTACCAACCTCATTCCACCTCGTTCCTCTAACCTCTAGACTATACTGCCAGCCCAGATTGCATAATGCACACTCATAACACAGTCACTTTAAGGACGTTTATCACCAAATTTTCAGCATAACCAGTTTAAGACCTCTACTCATGAACAGTGTTACTGTGATTTTCTTAATCTGTCCCGAACATTGATTTTGACACCTACCACTCTCTTGTGCTACATGTGTCGAACACATTTTGGGTGAGATGGAAAATGACAGTTGTACTGTTCATAAGGAGTGTGTGGTAAATGGCAATGCTGAAAATCTGGAGGAAAATATTAAAAATACTCGGGTTATGAGCTGCAGGAATTCATGTAACGACACTGTGAAACAGTCATTTTGAGGAATTTTTCACCAAATTTTCAACATAGGGTTTTGGAGGCCTATCTCATGAACAGTGTCACTGTGATGTTCTTAATGTGTCCTGAACATTGATTTCACACACCAACCATGCCATTAGTGCGCTACATGTGCGAAAACACATTTCAGGCAAGATGTGAAAATGACAGCTGTACTGTTCATAAGAAGGTGTGGTAAAATGGCAATGTTGAAAATCTGGAGTGAAAATATAAAAAATTCTTGAATTACTAATGTGCATAGGAACTACGCAACACACGCTCATAAAAGTCATTTTCAAATTTTCAGCACAGGGTTTTGGGGCCTGCCTCATGACCTGTGACACTGTCATGTTGTTAATCAGTCCCGAAAGGTGGTTCCGCGCAGTGAATGCAAATTACCTTCGGAACCGAATAACAAATGTCAGTGACCAAGTTCATGAGGTGGGGTCCCAAGAACCCCATGTTGAAAATTTGGTGAAACAATTCCCAAAAATGGTCGAGATATGCACCAAAGTTGAAAAAACACATTTATGCCATTATACAGCTTGCCGGCATTTCTTCAGTTCGCAGTCAGCTTTGAAGAGTGCAGGCGTGTTCCTGGTCCACCGAGGATTGTTGCACTGGGTTCTGGAGGTAAGTATGGGGTGAGGGGGTGTGGGAGGTGGGATGCAGAGGGTGGGCGAGGTTGGGGAGGGGCAAGAGAATCAACGAGGGACTTTTTTTTCTTCAAGGTCTTTATTTTTTTAAATAGATGACGGGACTTTGCTACGCTGGGGTAGGCTCCCAGGGTGGCACCAGGCAGTTGTTTGGGGGCCAGTGGAGCCGATGGGGATTAGGCACCCTGTTGTGAGGAGACTTTTGCCATGCTGGGGTGAGCTCCCAGTGTGGTAGATGGAGATTTGTTTGGAGGGGCATTGGAGCTGACAGGGGATTGAGCACACCCGTCGGCCATCCACAGTGTGCTGGGGGACGCATATGCCATGGGGGCGCATTATGCTGATGGGGATTGGGCTGCCCGTTGGCAAATGAACTGGGGACAGGGTCATGCTGACAGGGGATTGGGCACCCTGTCAGCTTTTGTTTTCATTTATTTATTGAAATGTTTCACCAGAAAGTCACACTGAATGGTGGCGACGGCTTTCGTCGGCTTCCTGGGGACTGTGAGAGGCCGATGGAGAATGTCGATGGATAATGACGCAATCAGTTGTTTTGGTAGCTTGTAAATGCACCAAACAGCTGATTGCGAGTGAAGTGGTCCACTTTTCTGACGATTTAGGCATTCTCCTAACTGCTGAAAGCAATGTGTTTCTTGCACATGCATGCAAGCAATACAAAAGAGGGCTCACACCAAATGTTAAAACTGCAGTGCACTGCTACAGTAGGTGGTGGTACTGCAGTACCCTTCACATGAAATCTGAGGTCTGCTCTGCCTGCTTCAGGTATTTTTTAAACTAAGGTTAATATTCAATAGAGCAGGTCCTGTGAACTATCATACAGATAAACAGAGCTTTAGTCTTTGCTGCTGTCAATCTACCACCATTCACAAGTACTAAAATTCTCAGCAAAAAAAAAACAGGTTCTGTGGCTGTTATGGCTATCTGGAGAATGTCAATAATTTATCAATATCTAATGCACTGTTTGTAATGTGCTTTTGAGTCCATACATGGACAGTGCTATATAACTGTTATTGTATTTCTTCCCCTTGTTATCCCATTCCAGGTTATTACTGTTATGGGAGGCTTTGCCCCTGATTCAATGTGGGGAATAAACTCCTCCTACTATTCCAATAAAACCTAGCCTCCTCCAGCAATCTATGCTCAGAGCGTTTGAGCTCCTGAGCGACTGCTTGGTTTATGAGGCTCTGCTTCCTCTTCCCTCTTCCTCCTTTCTCATTCCTCTCTCCCTTTGCTGTTGCCTCCCTCATCTGCTTTCTTCTGGTTCTGTTTAATATTTTGCAGCTTCCCACTCTGCCCACTCTCATCCTGCCACCCCCAAACTTTCTCCTCTTCCTTGCTCTCTTCCACTGGCCCTTTGATCTTCTCACCTGTTCTTCCATCCCCAGCTCCTCCGTTTGCTGCTCCTCCTTTCTTAGTGTTCCCCTTTTTTCTTCCCCTTCTATGTCTCCTCTTTCCACCCTTTTGCACCCCTCCTCTGTGTCTCTGCTGCTTGTTGGCAGCCCTCCCTCATTTTGCCACCGCTGCTTCTCTTCCCTTCTCACCTGTTTCATGAGTCTGCTTTTTGCTCATCACATTTTCTTTTAGGGCTCCTTCATTTTCTTTATTTCAGCTCATTCGAGCCTCTCTACTTCGGTCTGCGGCGGCTCCATCACCGCCCCACTACTGCAACACTCTAACCAGCTGAAGCTAATCCTCCAGCAGCTCCTCAGTATACATTGGCATCCTCTAGTGGATTGCAGCTTTGCATAACTTCCAAAACAGCCACAACAGTTCTTAAAGGGCTAACGTGATTCACTGGGTGTTTTTTTACGTTTTGAGAGCTAACTCACATAGCAACTAATTTGCTAGCTCTCCTAATTGGATATTCCAAGATCATTCGTGCTCTGTATTGGTATGGATTAATTAACTCAATCTCTTACAGTAAGCTCGCCATATTTATTTCTTTAAGAGCTGGTTTCCAGCAATAACTCCTACTCAGCTATGTTTTGTTTGCTCAGTAACACATATTCCATTCCAGCACTAGTTCCACATTGTGCCTTCTCCCATCTCCATCCCTTCAGCCTTCCTTATAAATTCCATTCCCAAACCTCCTTCTCCTGTCTTGCTCTCATATTTACTCAATTCTGCCACTACCCCATGCATCCTTTCTTTTATTCCTATCTAATTCTCAAGCTCAGCAGTCAGCCTACTCCTCGACAGCCCTCATCAGCAGCTCTAGGCGCTAGTTGAATCACCTTTGTCTATGAAGATAGACTCTACAACTTCAAGCAAGCCACACAACATAACAAACTGTCTTTCATTCCAAATGCCAGCAATTCCTAATCATATCCGTCTTACAGCTTGACTTCACCATCAGGTAGATTCTGCAACATTCAGCTCAAGACAAACACAGTTTGCTGGAACCGTTCTCACCTACATTATGTCCAGTAATTGGCCTTAGTGCCCGGGTCCATCTCCTCTACTTCTTCTTCTTCTCAGCGCCATCTGTGGTAATGCTTCCCCACAAACTTGTAAAAGAGTAAATTTGTCCCTTATTGTCCATGGTTTGTTAAAGCTCAAGTCCCCCTCTGGGATTTGTTCCTCTAAAATGCACTATGAAATGACGTATCATCACTATGTCTCCTTCTCGTCTACTCATTCCAAAGAAGATCCTCTGAATTCCTCTCAGACTTTCAGACATGGATCCACTTTACAAACCTTCAGATCCATACTCCAGGAAGCCTGGACCACTCCTACAGGTCTACATCTTCAGATTCCAATAATGGTTCTCAGGGCTGCCTTTGGACTCTTTGGATATGCATTTGTCTAGCAAAAGACCTTTGCATCCATACTCTGGTTCTTCTTCAGATTACAAGGAAGGTCCTCAAGGTTCCCCTCAGACTTCTTCAGCTATGCATCTGCCTCATAAAGACCTTTGCATTCATACTTCTTGAAATATATACCACTCCTGTGACTTTGTCCACCAGAGGCAGGAGTCTGCATGTCAATCCATTTGCATAGTATCAAAATTTCTTAACACCCTGATTTTGTTCCTCAGCATCATCATCCATCCATAACGTATTAGCTCGCTCGGGGCTCAACTTCATCTGCCAGAGTGAGACTCTGCAACTTCAATCATTCAGCAACCTCTTACCCACAGTTTTCAATTCATTCAAGAATCAAGACTCAACATCGTCTGCCAGAGAAAATTCTGCAACCTGCAAGCTAAATGTACAGCTTACGTATTCAGTCCATGACAGTATCCAGTACACAGTCTTCGCTGCCTGAGGTAGGCCCCTTTCAAATTCTGCAGCAGTAATACTTCCCACAATTGTGTCAGAAGATGCTGTTTTCTATGCTCTAGGTTCATGTCATGCTCAGATTCCTCAGCTTGAGGTTTGCTTATCCAAGTTGCAGTCAAAGTCCTAGTTGCTCCATGGCAGATCAACTTCTATTAGTTTTCATCACCAGATACCAAAGAAGGTCCTAAGGGTTCCCATGGCTTCTTCAGACAAACTCAGTCATACAAAGTTCACTATTTGTTCCTTTGTTCAGAGTTCACCCTCTAAATAGCAATATGAAATGTCTCCTAGTACTTGCCTTCTCCACTCCTACCGTTCTCGTTTTCATCTCCAAAGAAGGTCCTCTGGGTTCCCCATAGGCTTTTTCAAATTCACATCCATCTGCAACAGACCTCCTCTTCTTCATCACTACAGCCTCATTTTCTGAAGAAGGTCCTCTGGGCTCCCCTCAGGCGTCATCAGGATGCATTCAGATCACTCAGTGACTGCATCCATCACTCCACAAAGGTCCGAGTCTGTCACGCCTTATGTCTAAACTTGGAAACTTCAGGATTTCACCTTCAGCTCAGCTGGAAATAAGAATCATTTGATTTATAGCTGCTACATCTCTGCCATCCAACAATCCTACTCCCAACCCACTCTTTTCCCAGCAGTTCCTGATGCTCTTCTGCAATTTGGGAGTCATAGCTCAGGCTTGCCACATCCGTGTAAGAGTTACAGACAGATTGTTTCTGAAGCATGCCTTCCTCGCAGCCTTCTGCTACAGCTTCACATTATCTGCTATCCTCCCATTCACCAGCCATATCAAAGGAAGATACCTCTGAGTGCTACTTCATCCAAATGCTTTATTTATTTCACAGCTGCCAATTCATCAGAATTCAAGTTCCAATTTCTCCTCAGCCTTTCTAGTTCTTTTTGGGTTCTCAGCAAGGATATCCTAGGGTTCTCAGCAAGGATATCGTAGATGGACAGGCATAAATCTGATTAGCATCTTGCAGAAGATGTTCCATCATATTGAAATTGAATGATCTCAGTGGTACTGAAATCCTAGAATCGCACTTGCTTCCTCCTGACATTACAATGTGCTTTGTTGTGCTTTCATTCAATAGTGCGGTACTAGACTCATTTATTTACTGGCATCCCAGGCATTTCTATAAATACTATCGGTCCTGCTCCTCAGAGCTGCCACCATATTAATGTGTTAACATTAGCTGAACTGAGTAACCCTGACTGACAAACTGTTAGATTATCTACTGAGCTCTAAACATACTCTTGCCTCCTGTGCTTCTCCCTCAGTTGCCTAACCTTTCCTTTGAACATGCCCAATGCTTCTCCACCCACTGTTCAGCCAGATTATTAAATCAGTTGTAACAACTCCTATTACTTCTCCTCTTGATGCTGTTCCCCAGGATTACTTGCCTCCTTTCACCATCACTCGGATAAATGATGAGAAACAGTAACTAACCTAGAGGAAAATAATTTGTATAAACTGTACCTATAAAAGCCTACTCAAGTTTGGCACTCAGTTTCTGTCTCATCTGCAGTCTTATGGCAAGCTTATCATGTCTGCTTCAAAAACCATGATCTTCTCTTGATCAGCAAGCCAAAAATATTTTCAGTCCACCTATTGCTCACTACACAAGTGACTCATATGCCATTTCAAAGAAGTATTCCTCATTTGCACTTCCAATTAACTCATCGATCATGTCTCACATCCATTATAGTGCCTCAAAGCATCATGCATTTTCAGGAATTCATCCAGAATCTATGCTTCTTCGTCATATCCACCCGTCCTTCAGTTATCTCATGCTCATCTACATTTCTTTTCACAACAACCATAAGCTCCAAAATGCCTCCAATCGATGGGCTCTATTCTAGATATTCATTGGACATGCTGCATGCTACATAAATCATTCCTGTCTCAGACAGCCAATGGTCCAACCTTCTCAACTCGGAAGAATTGATTACATCATTCACATCTTCTGTGGAAAATCCACACAGAGGGCATTCAAGATATCAAACTACTTTCACTTCAAATAGCACTATCTTCTCACAGGAATTCAGATCATTGCCAATTAATTATAATTGGTGCCTAGAAACATTTGACCAACTCCTGCTATTTTACTTTGAGATTTTGACTTGTCCACCTTACAGCAAGATGCATCTGAGGACTGTCTTCAGGGCTTGGACTGAATTCTCATGCTCATCAGCACTATTTTCCATACAAGGTCAGCACAATCAGCATCCATATCATTGTCTCTGCTCCGTTTTCAAGACTCTGGAAGATGGACCTTCATGCTAGAAACATCCATCTAAAATAAGTAGTCAAGCATTTAAGATCATCGCCTCTTAGTATGCCCAGAGGACAGGCAGTTCAGTAGCCATGGGTCCTCTGAGGTTTTTTTCTCTCCTGCATGCTGCTGTTCACACTTGCCATGAATTGGAGAAGGCAATCTATATCTTTTGGGCCTTCATTCCTATCTCTGCCCAGCTCCTATATTGAGGTGGGAACTGAGAAAGGCCAAAATTAAGTTCTTACAAGCATCATTCACTATTCACGAAACACTGAATTATTATTTACTAAGTTTTTGTTGACTAAGTAAGCACAGGAAATGCCTATTTTCCAGAACTACCTGGCAGGTTTACAGTGAACTAAGCGAAGTATTAGGCATGCTAGTACAAAACTAAAGTTAGAATAGGAACAAAGAATTTGTCAGCAGATAAGGATCTCTTGGCCCACCTAGTCTGCCCCTCTTTTCCTGCCTATTCTGCTACTGTATACCCTACCTTGTCTCCAGTCACCCCAACTTGGATACCATTTTCACTTATGCTTATTCCATGCATGCCTGAGGCCTCTAGTGGTTTTTGCTTCTACCACACCCTCTGGAAGATTGTTCCATGCATCTACAGTACATGTCACATTAAACTGTTCCTCCAATGAGTTGCTATAGCATTTCTGACTCCGTTGCATAAGTGTTGCTGGATCCAGCACAAAGCTCCTCACAGACTGTTTCTTAAAAGTTAAAACTCAGTTTTGCATTGCACTGTGACTGTACTGCAGATGCATTCCAAATGAGTTGCAAAACATTTTACAAACATTGCTCTTGAGCTGGTTAAACATTACAAAATAATGCAATATGAGTTGCCAATGCATTAACAACTGTAAAAATGGTGCAGGGTCTGCACCAGAAGACTCATGAAGAAAGTCTAAAGGTGCTTAAGATGTATAGCCTCGAGGAAAGGAGAGAGCAGGGGACAAGATAGAAACTTTCAAATACCTCAATGGAATCAACAAAGTCCAAGAGAGTAGCATCTTTCAGAAAAATATATGTGAAAGAACAAGGGGCACAATTGGAAGATAATGGGGGATTTCAACTCCAGAGGTAATGTGAGGAAGTATTTCTTCACAGAGAGGTTGTAGATGCATGGAACAGCCTTCCTGAGGAGGTGTAAAGTCAAAAACAGTGGGAATTCAAGAATGCATGGGACAGACATAAGGCAGTTCTAGTGGGGGTTGTAGGAAGCAGGCTGCTGGTTAACTAGGATCTGCAGCTTATCCGTTAAGTAGGAAATGGGCAGACTAGGTGGACCAAGCGGTCCTAATCTGCCATCAGATTCTATGTTTCTATGTTTCTAAAATAATGCTAAGCAACTCATTGGTGGAACAGTTTAATGTGACATGTACTGTACCTCCCTCTCAGTGAAGAAATATTTTCTTACATTCCTCCTAAACTTCTCCCCAGCTGTATATCATGCCCTGGTTCTTGTACACCTTCTTTTCTGGAAATGATCCTTTACTGTACCATATTTACCCCATGGGGTATTTAAAGTCTCTATCATGTCCTCTCTCTCCTTCCTTTTTTCCAGGGTGTACATGTTCAGATCCCTCAGTCTCTCTTCATAGGAGATTTCATGCAGTCCCTGCACCATTTTTGTTGCCCTTTGGATGGTCTCTGCCCCTATTTGTGTCCTTTCTACGGTGTGGTCTCCAGAACTGGCAAGGCAAGGCAACTTTATTTCTATAGCACCCTTTTCTAAAGGCTCAGGGCACTTTACAATAAATACAGACTACAAAACTATTAATATAAAACAGGCAGTGTACATACAGTAAGTCATAAGTAAGCAATGATTAAAAAGTTCAGTGAAAAGCCTCAGCAAAGAGGAAGGTTTTAAGTTAGACTTAAAGGCTCTAATGTACAGGCAGATCTAACATATTCTGACAGAGCATTCCACAAAGTAGGTGCTGCCACACAAAACATTCTGTCCCCAGATTGCTGGAGTCTAGAAATAAGGACGAAAGCAAGCCTGCATCAGAAGAGTGGGTGAGTGAGTTGGACAGTAGGGAACTAGAAGTTCTTTCAAGCGAAGTTATCAAGCATATCTTGAGGGTTGTGCACCACTGCATAGGCAGTCAGTGCAGTGCACACAGCACCAGAGTGATGCGATCCCTACAACAGGAGCCATCGAGTCATCCAGGCTGCAACATTCTGGACTAGCTGCAGGTATTGCAACAAGCCTCCAGATAACCCAAATATAAGGTGTTGCAATAGTCGAGCCTAGAGGTTATAAAGGCATGCACTATCATTGCCAGTACTGGATGCAGTACTCCAAGCGTGGTCTCACCAGTGATCTGCAAAGCGACAACACCACCTCTGTTCTTCTGCTGGTGATACCCCATCCAGTGCACCCCAACATCCCATTGGCTTCCCACTGATTTGTTGCATTGCTCTTCCACCTTGCGTCATCCATTATGATCAGCCCCAGGGCCCTTTCCTGTTTGGTAATTGCCAGTACCCCCATTCTATACTCTCCTTCATAGAATCTTTCCATTGGGACACACCTCTGGAACTGTAAGTCATTGGCATCAGAATCACTCTGAAACGTTTGCTAGCCAGGGGCCAACCACAATGATGTGCAACATCTGTGCCTATATAATTGTGGGCGGTCCCACTGCTCCTCAATTTCCCACTTGTGATAAGCTCAGAGGTCCTCTTACTATGAGGAACCAGGAGGCCAAATCAGTACTAGGCACACAAAGAAAGACAAGGAACTGGAAACATAGTAAACATAAGGCATTTATGGACACCTCCAAACCAGGTAGTGGACAAACCTGACAGCTTATACCTGAGGAAAGGGGATGGAGGGTGGGTGTTCTGTGGCCCCAATCAAGGAGAGTCTTTCTATGATCTACTGTTATGGGCCTCTATTCAGCAATGTTTTAGCATGCTATGCATTGCATAGCCACCCTGCGGACTGTCATATATGTGAATCACACACATCCTGCCCAAGCAGAATGCACAGCTGGGGCATGCAAGCGTGCCAAAAAATGGCATGCACACATCCCAGGGAAGCTCCATGTGGGGCATGTTGGATGGACACGCACTGCACATGCAGCGTAACGTTTATGTACAATGCTGTTTACTCTGAAAAGGAATGTGCACAGGCTGTGGCACAGTTACACCAGGTAGATCCCTGCCATAAACCACAGGGCATGCCCCCAACAGCTGCCATCCCACAGTGACATACTGAACGCACACTACAGCTGTACCCAGCCACCCACTAGTCTCATATATCACAGAGGTGTAGGGATGTGAGGGCTAGACCCATACTGGCCAATAGTCCCGTGAGATAGTGCCACATGAGAATACCCAGAGGTGTACAGTACTAGATGTTTCAGTGTCAGACACTCTTCATACCACACAATATGCAGTGTCTCTGATGCAGGCCATGTGTCTCTAGTGCCCTGCAGTGAAAGTGTGACACAAAGGTACCCACTCAGGACCCTGCTGTCTTGTCACCTGGTGCAACTACTCCATGCTAGCATACATAACACAGAGTCCCATTCCCCACTACCACACATGTCCCCAAATGAGGTGCCCCTATGGAGATGCCCAAATGGCCTGGCCAACCCCATATCCACGTAAGAAAGCAGCCAACACTGTAGGTTTCAGAACAGTGCATAGATATATATATATGTGCATCAAAAGCACAGGCAGGGCCTTACAATGGCATAACGCAACACATAGAGTGCAGCAATATATGTGATAGAAACACACCAATCATAAGAACATGGCAACTGTATGCATTGTTATTGTCACAACAGGAGGTGGCCCTCATAGTCCCTCTAGCTGTATAGCTAGAGACCCATGAAATTCTTTTTATTTTTCTGTAATTTTTCTTTTATTTTCTGTTATTTCTTGTTATTAATTGAAGATTTAGTTTTATTTCTTGTTATCACATTTACATTCATAAACTACCTCAAATGACCTGATACACACTAGAAATCACATTCCTAGTATGTTACATTGTATTAAGCAGTATTATGCTATGGTCTTGCAAGGTTTTGTGACTGAAACAATCCCACTGTTGCTTCCTTGTGGACTATCTTTGTGGTAACAACAGAGCCTAAACAATAGCTGCTGCAAGTATTTATTTAGATTTTGCCCTAAAAGCATTTTTTCACTTTATTCATGTGGGTTTTTTTTTCATTTTATTCCTTTTTATGTTGAATTTCTTGTTATTTCTTGTTACAACTTGAATTTCTTTTTATACCTTGAATTTCTTGTTATTTATTTTTATACCTTAATTTCTTGTTATTTCTTATTTATGAAAAACATGGGTCTCTAGGTATAGCCTAACCAAACATCTGGAATGTGGATGGGGTCCCCTCACAAAGATTGGTCCTCATCACAATGTCCCAGCATGGCTGCTGATGCCATGGACATCACAGATGAAGTAGGTCACCTGCAGTGGGGTGCTTCAGTCCCCCGTGGACAACTAGAAATAGTACCAGGGTCCAGCTTGGTGCAGGGCTGGCCAAATGAGTTCATGGTGTCCTCCGCATACTCTGCTCTGTTGCACTCCATGTCCTGGAACAGAACATAGAGTTTCATGATGGTCAGCCCCTCGTAGACAATGTTCATGATGGACCTGGCATACACCGGGCTTCAAGGAGATGCAGCAGTGCAGTGTCCTTCCCAGTCCATGTTTGTGTGGATCTTTTCCAGGGCCACCTCATACACCCAGTCCTCCCAATTCTGTACAATCTCATTCCAGAGCACCTCCAGGACACAGGGAAAGATGTATGTGTGGTACTCCACCTTCACCTGATGGTGCATCATCTCTCAGCTATCAGTTGCACGTGGCCCTTTGGGGCCTGGGGCCTGTCCTAGCCACAGTCACTGTCCCTTGTGGTACTGGAGGAGGTGGGACATGTCCTTTTCATAGCCCCACAGGTGGCAGTCATTGCTGTCAGCATACATGCGGTATCTTCCTGCTTTCAATGCACCATGTTTCCTGACCCATCATCACCCAGATGGTCCCACGGAGGCAGTACCACCACAACAGTCCCAGAAACCATGGGTCATGATGTCATTACTGAGGCTTGCAGGGTTGCAGGTGTGTCCAGGTGGGCTTCACGCTGCTGTTGTTCCAGGGAGGCAGATCCCATTGCTATTCCACTCTGTGGCATTGGCTACCTCTCCAGCTCTGTATCATTTTCCGCATGCCTATCATCCCCATGTTCACTGCCCCTCCATTGGCACTCTGAGGTTTGGTTGTTCCAGGTGGGGGCAGCAGTAGTGGCACCAGCCTCTACTTTGCAAGGAGACACCTGCTCCAGTCCCTGACCTCTGATGCTCCATATACCCCAATGGGATCAGTCCTTGACACAGTTATTTTCACTGGTGTTGTTCCAGCACCCTGTGTACATCCAGCATGTACATGGCACCCTTGCATAGACATAATGTCCCTGTGGTTTAGTCTTTCATGCGCATCATCAGAGGGCTGGCTATGGGGACTCTGTGAGTGGCATTTGCCAGAAATGGCCAGCAAGGGGTCAGGGATGAACCAGATAAAATATATATTACAGGTTTGTAAGTTTTAAAGAAATTCTACTGCTGTGCGCTTTTTAATCAGGACCTATAAGTCCTGCTTGTTTGCTTCTGGGGAGCTAAGAGTTCCCCTTTAACATCACTCCCAAACAGCCTGGGGCTGCTAAAAGTGGCATTCAGCACAGTCTGTTGTACATCAGTAGCAAATCCATCTACTCTAAGCCAGGAATATCTCCGAAGGCATATGCAGCGGAATAGATGCTTTCCAATATCCACACCAGCTGAGGTGGCTTTAAACAAGTCTGTCTTGGCAGGACTATCAGACAGAGCCTGAATGATATGCAATCATGAATGACTGGAAGTTTACAATTCTAGGCCTAAGAATGCACAGGTATAAGTTATTTTGCCCTAACATCCAGCTTCCTGGATTCTTTGTCAGTTGGCAAAGTGCTTATGTGTCTAGGGGCTCTACAGTGATCATGAGCAGCCATGATAGCCTCTGTTTCTGGCTGGGAAGCATAATGAGGGTACTGCTTATTAGCCTTTCTAGGCACCGCAGGCAAGGTACTAGGCCTATGCAAGCAGCAAAGGTACCATCCTTTAAACCAGCAGTATTTCTTAGCAAAAAATTCACCATTGAGTTTTTTGGCAGAAGTGTATTTCTGACATTCTTAGAGTCATACTCAGTTCATTTTAAGTTTTCTCAGATATTGTTAAACAGCTTTTACAGCTAATTTTATAATTAATGACTCACGTCATCAAAGATGATCGGCACTCACAATTTTTAAAATCTCTTCCCTTGAGGTTACCTGTTGAATGTACATGCTACAGTCATAATGAGGATTTATTAGCATTGTGTTACTACATGTTTCTGATGGTAAAGAGCACAGCACTGTACCAAGACATTTATTTTTCTCATAGCAGCCATGGCATGGGAGTGGAACTTTAAAACTTCAAAATCCGAATCTTGTGGAATCGTGATATTTCTTCCAGACAAACCTTATTGCAGCAAAAAAACTATATGGTAACCAATAAATACTGCTGCTTTTAGGCAGGATACACAGGCAGAATCAAAATAGAGGATGCTAGGAACCTACAAAGACTCCTTTAGATTTTTCTTAGTGGTGTCTTCCTCCTCAGCTTCAAATCCCATGAAATCCTGGATTTGTCTGTGCAGAGCCTGAAATGAGTGATCCTCAGGAGGAGATCTGGGTATATACCACAGAGTCCTCACTGCATGAGGAAAGGGTGAAGCTGGAAGGCAAACCCTTTCATAGGGATCATTGTCCCTTTCATTGTCCTCCAAATCCTCCTCCATATTAAGGGGATCATGACTGCATTCTACATCGTCATCTGGGAAGATGATAGGAACAAACAACAGAGTTGGCGATGGAGATGGCAGTTGCGATGGAATAATGATAGGTGTGCTTCTAAATCCCATCGTAAACTATCGTGGTGTTAGGAGAGGCCCACTTGATGGGATAGCCATTATCATCAGGGGAGCAACGTAGCAGGCATCAAAATAGTTCAGAGAATTACGCCAGCATAATCTGGGGTCGATATCCCCTGTACAGAGCGTGGGACAACTAGTGTCGAGGGGTTGAACCTGACAGGGGGGCTGCATACTGTCCATAGTAAGTATGACAGCACCAGAGCCAGAACTCAACCTTGATGTCTCATTGATGGTTAAGGGGCTGAAGTTGTTATCGCCTAAGCAGTGGATGATGAGGACTTAACCCTTCAATGGAGACCTCAACTGCACTGGCGAAGCACAACCTTTATCCTTGTCATTGTGGTGATGGCTGAAAGAGGATGACTTTAATGACCGTTTAGCCTTGTCTTTGTCCTTTGCCCTTGATGACCGTGGCAGCAATAGTGGGGAGTTCCTTCCTGGATACAATCGAGCAAGAGGGAAAGCTGCTTGGAGCCTGCAGCCTTGGTGTGACCTTTCATGGCCTTAAGCTGCAGATCGATTAGGGTCTATGGTCTATGCAGTGGGTAGGAAAAATGTGCAAACTGGATGGGCCAGGCAGTCGTCATCTGTCATCAAATTCTATTTGTTTCTTAATGGTGATGAATGTTTTTAGAGTCTTCTTTCAGCATCTCCTTGTAACCTGGTTGAATCCCTGGCAGATCTTGCAGACCCTGACATTATGGGTGGGGGTGCAAAGGTGCGCATCACTGCTCTTGAAGGTACGCACATAAAGCACACTAGTAGTGCAACAGAGAAGAAAGATGTCCACACACCAAAAGGTCCATTCAATCCAATGCTTTATTCAAATGCCAATTTTTTTTTTTTTTTAATTCAAAAAGCTTTATTCATTTTCCAACCTCGGCCACAAGGTGGCCTTATACCACAATACAATGCAATACAAATCATGACAGAAAAACAAAGACCAACATTCTACCAAAAACCCCCACTCCCCGCCTCCCCATGGTATCAGCATACTACACTAAAGATGGTGCATCAGCCTAGGAATTATGTCACCAGTTACAGTACATAGTATATAGAGTTTGTAATCTACTCCAAACTTTCTCAAACTTTGGTAGACGGTTGTGGACACTAGCGATGATTCTTTCTATTGAAAGGTTAGAGAGAAGCTCCTGCAGCCACTCCATATAAGTGGTAACATCTGTGTCTATCCAGTATCGAAGCACTAATTTCTTAACCGACATTCCCATCAAAGCTAAGTGAAACTTCCGCTCAGTAACAGATACTTGGGAATAGTCCCAATTAGGCAGGCTGCAGTCTCTATATGGTCTGAAACTCCTAGCAAGGGGTCTGCCTTTATCTTAATAAGGGACCAAAGCGGGACTACTTTTGAACACTCCCAGAAAATGTGATATAGAGAGCCTTCATCCTGCATACAACGCCTGCAGGTCGAAGAAAGGGATTTACCCATCTTGGCCAGCCGGACTGGAGTATAGTACATATTGTTGATAATCTGGAATTGCATAAGTCTTAGTCTGTCCTGAGATATAAACCTGTGGGTATCCCTTATATCTTAGTCCAGTTGAGTGACTGTGCGGAAATTGAGCATTCCAGTAAGCTGAGGAACCATCCAGCTGTGGATATGCCCTTTCAAAGGGTCTCTAATATATTAGAGACTGAATGGGGTTTAGCTGCTACTGAACCAAGTGGTTGCAAGAACCTTCCTCCTCCTTAGCCTCCTGTACTACCTGGGAGTTTACCAACATATGCCTAATCTGGTATACTTTGAACTCTGAATGGGCACCCAGTCTGTAGCATTTAATAATATCTCCTGAAGGCAAGAACTGCCCATTGTGTAACATGTCAGACACTGTAGCCCCTGCCACCTGCAGAAGCCAATTTTCCATGATGTACTTGCCCCAATCTTGAAATTAGGATTGCCTACAATGGGTTGGCTGGGATCTTGGTTATGCCTATAGGACAAGAATGCACATAGCTTGAGAGTGGACTCGACTGAGATCTCACGGGTGTTGCGCAAATCTTCTGGAAGCGACCTAAAGGTGATGTGTAGAAGAGCTCTGGGGACAAACAATGAGCAGCTATTAGGGCCTTCTCAATGGTAAGCCATAAGGGTTTGTATCTGTCTGCTTCCCCAGCACCCTCCTCCACAAGCCATCTCAAATATTTCCCAGAGTGACTTGCCCAATAATATAACCCTAAGTGGGGAGCTGTAGACCCTCCTGTTTCTTGGTGCAGCAATTTATAATAGGCCCTGCAGGCTGGTTTACCTCACCAGATAAAATTAGATATAAGGGAGTGTAATTTGGTAAACCCGCCTGAGGAATCTATAAGTTCAACATGTTAAGGGGGTAGAAGAGGCAGGGCACAATATTCATTTTAATCAAGCTAATCCTGTCCCAGAGTGACATCGGTATCTCTTTCCACCTGGCTATGTCCTGCTGCATCACCTGGAGAAGCACTTTCAGGTTACATTCCCTTAAGGACTTTACATCCCTTGTCAAATAGATACCCAGATATTTTAACTTTTTGACTCCCATTTAAGCCAAGGTCAGCCATATCCTGTTTGTGAGTGACCCAATGAGAGTGTGTTTGTATTGGGCCCATATATGGACCCTAGGACTATATCAGATCTCTTCAGGCTACCAGTTACAACAATATATCGGGCCAGTGGGTCTCTAATACACTGAGTGCATTTGAACATGAAGGGCTTAGCAATCAGAATAGTGACCCCTTACTCTGTGTGCTATTACCTGCAGTGTAAACTTGCCTATATTGAGCCTCCTAAATAAAGTTGCTTCCGATTCTAGCAGGTGTGTCTCCTGCAGAAAGGAGATTTGCCCTTTAACCTGTTGTAAATGTTTAAGTATTTTATATCTCTTATTCTTAGTCGTGCACCTTTGATAGTCCACGAAATCAAATTAAGAAAGTTAACCATTTGGTATTTTACCTTCTAATGTTGTAAAACACAAGATGCTGAACAAAGAAAACAGGTGCCCTCTGATACCATGAACCCCACCCTCCCCCATTACCATAAGCAAAAACAACACAATAACCCACAACATGTGTAGAGAATAAGCCTGATAAATTTGAACCCTCCCCATAACAAAAACAAACTACCGTTCCTTTTATTTAACCAGAGTAAGTATAAACTCAACTTTGGTACAAAATCCCCCACTCCCAAATCATAATCTGTACGGCCCATGATTCCCAACCGCCTCACTTTCTCCGCTGCCTCTGACTGTCTCCCTTAAACAGAACAATAAAAGGAGAATAATAGGGACCCTTTTCTCCTCCATCAAACCCAGAATAAAGCAGACCCCCAAAGATGTCCCCCTGCTAGCCTTCCAGCTGGATATTCAGCTCCCTCCTGGCCATGTTGTTGGCAGCTCTAGTAGGCCCTATACAGCATTGGGAGAAAGAGAGCAAATACAGGTGTACGGTCATATAGGGCTGAACAGCATCCGGGTCCCAGAATGGCGCTCACACTGTGGGAAAAGAGAAACATCCAGTCTTAACCCCTTTGATGGACTCTCCCTGCCATTGCCAGTGTTAGAATTAAGGAGTTGATGAAAATTAGTTGTTGTTCCAAGTAAATATCCCATCTGAATTAAGTCAGGTCAGGAGCTTAGTTCCTTCAATTATCCAAGCCTGTAAAGCACCAGCCCACACTCAGGAGTCCATACCAAACATCTGTGTAAGAGACCATTTATTTTAAAGCCCCATGCCCGCTGGACGAGAAGCCCTGCAAAGGAGCGCACCAACGTGCTCACAGTCAGGGAAGGGGGCAAGCATCAGCTAAACATCAAACCATAATGCAGAAAGGAGAAAGAAAAAATGAGGAAGATCCGAACACAGTGCAAACTCTCAGATCCTACACCATAAATCAGCAATCAGCAGAGGCCTCTGTATCAACACAGTGAGATATCACCCACGCTGTAGTATGGAATTCTCATCTGTTGGTGAAGAGGTCAGGGATAGATTTTTCAGAGCTTCATTTGCCACTTCCACATTTTCAAAACCCTGCCAAGAACCTGCTACTAAAACTTGTAGCCTGGCAGGATATAACATCTGAAGCGAATCTCGTGGCTATCAATTTCTTCACAATCGGGTGGAAAGCACCCCACTTCAGCCACACCAAACTAGGCAGGTCCTGAGATATGCAGAGCATGGAATCTCTCCACTTCACTTCTTGAATCTCCTGCATCTTGGTGACAAAGAATTGTTTCTCTTGGTAATTGAGAAATTGAAAAATAAATTGCCAGGGATTTGAGCCAGGGGTGGGAGAGGCCTCAGTGCCTGATGAGCTCACTAAGGTATAGGAAGCACCATATTGGGATGGGCCAGCCAGCTTTTGCAGTAGTTTCTGTGTGAAAAGGATTGGGTCGGACCCTTCTTCTTTCTCAGGTAAGTCAATATTAGCACATTGTTGCACCTCGACCTTCTTCCAGATCCTCTAGATTTTGCTGCAATCTGTTCATCTTTGCCGGAGAGCAGACATGTCGGGTCCAACCGGTCGGCCTTCTTCTCTAGAGAAAAACATGAGCTTCCACATCTCCAGTCTTTCTGGCCAGCTCCTCCAGATTCCCGCCATAGTTTTTACATCGGCAGTCAGAGACCTGAGCTCATCCTGGAATGGCTGAAATTCCTGGAGAAGATGCACTAAGGTCAGTGACATTTGGTCTGGGGTTGTCGAGCTCCCATGTCTGCCAGAGGAGTCTTGGGCCTTGAATTTTGCTTGATTTTCTGGAGGAGGAGGAGGCGTGCATTTGGGACGCGACTCTCATTACTGCATCCATGATAGCTCTCCCGATATCAGAACTAACGGAGGGAGGTTCTCCTTCAATGTCTATCCTTGGTGGTACACTCAGTTAGAAAAGAATTGTATTTAAACCGAAAGTGTGAGAGACCCGATGGAGCTACACGACGGTGCTACCAACCAGACCACTGCATCACGTGACTCAAGTGCCAAGTTTTACATAAGATGCTGTGCTAACACCCCTACTTATCACCTCATACATAAGGCTTTATCAGGGGTGGAGTTACCTGTACCTGATGTCACAAATGCACTCCACAGGTCAGGCCCTCTGCCTCACAGTGCCAAACCTAGAAGTGCAATATGTGAACAGGAGACAAACAGGGTAACCCTCCTGTCTGTTTTGGGTCCAAACAACTACCAGTCTCGAGTCCTGGGGTCAAATATGAACCCTTTTTGCTAGCATGCCCAATTAACAGGTTCAAATATCACACCCTCTTTGGGGACATGCAGTGCAATACTTAATGGAATGGGCACCGACCTGGTTTACAATCCCCTTTTAACTCAGTTGAGACCTTGATACTTCACCTTGGTGCATATGGTAACACACTGTAAGCGCTTAACAGTTCTGTCAGAATTATCAGCACTGTCCCAGCATTCACACTCAAAATGAGGAAAAGGCTCAGGCAGGATTTCAAGGAAAAAGTTTTCTAAAATTAGAAATAGTAAATGAAGTACACAACACAGAACATATAACATTTAGGTACAGTCATAAAAGAATAACTGGACAATTACAAACCAAATGCCTTTTACTTAGTAACTAATCCTACCCTAGTTTCAATTAGCAATTAGTGGTGGTTGAATTACCTAACAGAAGTGCTTCTCAAGAGTGTGTTCTTTCAGGAGTCCAGAAATCAAAAGCTGTATGCCCCTCAGCCTTGGCAATATCTGAGAAGAACAAGGGTCCCACCCAGCTTGTGCGGTCACAGCTCAGTGGTGATGCTGGCTGAGATCACTCTTTCCTGCATACCAAATTAGTCTTTAGGCATCTGCATGTTGCTACACCTGACCTCAAAAGAAAAATATATATATATATTTATATATATATATATATTTTTTTTTTTTAATTAGTGAGCCTGCTTTGTGGCAGGTCAGAATGACCCTTTGATCTTCAGAGGAAATTTCTGAGCTGTTTCTCTTAGTGGTGATAAATCTAAAAGGTATCTGCCAGAAGTTGCTTTCCTCCTAATAGGTCCTAAATGCAATACTTTATACAAGTGGCTGGTTTACAACCTATACAAACTGGTTTCTAAGGAAGCTCTTAATTAGATTTTCCACTCAGAGGAGACCAGTATTGTTTTTAAAATCCAAGGTCCCACGATGCCTTATGCTGACTGCCATACTTTCCAAGCAGAAATTCACAGAAACATATATTTATATCACAAATATAATACAAATAAAAACAAGAAGATTGGCTGAGCGTCACAGTCCTCCCTCCTAGACTGAATTTGGAGGAATCTATTCCTAGGCATGGGATGAGTTTCAAATTCAGTTCACTGCTCTAACAGACACGATAGCCCATCTGCATCTGCACTTGCTGCCCCTGCCCTGTGAGTGACAGTCATGCCATAACCCTGCAAGGCAAGGCTCCATCTTAAAACCTACTGTTTGTTTTACCCATTTGTATCAGTCAAACCAAGGGGTTGTGATCTGTTTGTACCTCAAAATGCCACCTGTCTAGGTATGGTTCTAATTTCTTTAGTGCCCACACCGTTGCAAGGCATTCTTTCTCCACTGCAGAATAAGCCTGCTCCCTGGGAAGTAACTTCTTACTGAGGTACACTATTGGGTGATCCTTCCCTTGGTTAGAAGTCTGGCTAGTACTGCCCCAATACCCACATCTGAGGCATCTGTCTGGAGTACAAAGGGTTTACTATAGTCTGGATTAGCTAATATAGAAGCACCGCACAATGCCTCCTTTAGCCGTGTGAAGGTTTGTTCATAGGCTGGTTCCCAGTTAACCTTTTAAGCATTGTTTTCTTTAACAAGCCAGATAGGGCCTGCCAGGGCACTGTAGTTTTTACAAATTTTCTATAGTACTCTGTGGTCCCTACAAAACTCCGAACCTGCTTCTGTGTTTCCAGTCTGGGCCATGCCTTGAGTGCCTCAATTTTGCCTGATTAGGACAGAGCTATCTCGGCCTACTACATGCCTGAGGTATGCCACCTCAGCCATGGCCACCTGGCACTTTCAGCTTTTACACCGAGCCCAGCCCACTGTATCCTGCCCAGCACTTCCTAAGGTGGGACAGGTGTTCTTCCAGCTGGCACTGAAGATGACAATATCATCCAGGTATGCCACGCATACTCTTCAGTACCATTTAACACCTGGTTCACTAGCCTTTGAAGGTGGCAGGGCATTCTTCATTCTGAAAGGCATTACTTTAAATTAAAATATCCCTATCAAGTGATGAAGGCTGACCTCTCCCTAGCTCTGGCAGTTAACTCCACCTGCCAATACCCTTTCATCAGGTCTATAGTGGTAAGGTATGTCGCCCTTACCAACTTGTCCAGTAGTTCATCCATCCATTGCATTGAGTGGGCATCCAACTCTGTGATCATGCGTGGGACCACCATAGTCCACACAAAATTAGTAAAATCATGTGGCTTGGGAACAAGGACTACAGGTAAAGCCCAGGGCTGTGAGATTTCTGAATTATCCCTAAATCCAGCAATTCCTCCACCTCCATCCTAATGTCCTTCTCGACAGCCTCTGACACTCAATATGCTGTCTGCTATATGGGTGCTTGCATCCCCGTGATCTGCATTGTGCATTGCTAAGGGGTTAGTCCAGGCTTGGCACTAAACAATGGGGCAAAATTTGCTAAAACCTCCTTACTTCCTGGATCTGGTCCAGGGTCAACTGAGTGACTCCACTTGCTTTCTTCCAGCAAGTCCAGAAGGGGGTCTTCTTCATCCATCCCCTCCCAGGACTAGAAAATTGCAAAGACCATGTTAGCCCTATTTGCATATGCTTCATCATGTTGACATGGTACAACCTTTGGTATGTCTCCTGTCAGGCAGTTCTATAATGTAATTTACATCATTCACCTGTCTGACTACTTTGTACGGTCCTGCTCACTTGGTCTGCAGCTTATCTTTCTGGACTGGGATTAGGGCCATAACATCCTGACCCACAGTGTATGGAGCAAGCTCTGACTCTGCAGTTGTACCATACCTTTTGCTGGGCAGCTGTCAGGTTGCTCTGGGCGTTCCCATAAGCTCTTTCAGCTGTTCCCTAAACTTCAGGACATAATCTACTATGGAGTTCCCTGGGTGGCATACTAGCCTTCCCAGTCCTCCCTGATCAAGTCTAGGGGCCCAAGCACCCTGCGTTCATATCAGAGCCCAGAGGGGAAACCCTGTCGATTCTTGGGGCACCTCCTGTATGTGAACAACAGGTGAGGAAGGTATTTCAGCGGTTACTCAGTGATTCACTGCTCAAGATTAGATCACAGGTGAGGGGGTGTTGCGTCTGTTTCAAGACTGAATTGGGCCTCACGACTGTACCAGTTGAGGAGGCTGAGTCATTTGAGTGTACTGTGGTAGCAGGTGTAGGTTGTAGGATTGTCCTCATCTATCGTCCAGCTTGGGATGGGAAATGGTTCCTTCAGGAAGTGGCGGACTTCGTCATCGACATGGAGTTTGAGTCTCCCAGGTTGATGGTCCTGGTGACTTTAATGCCTGGGTCGATGACTAACTCTCACAATTTGGACAACACTTGCTCCAGCTGATGACATCTCTGGGCCTTACACAGGTAGTTACCACTGCTATCCATAAACATGGTCACTCCCTTGATTTAGTTTTCTCCTGGGATCAAGCCTCAGATTTGGGGTGGACCCAGTCGGATGGTCAATCACTACATCATGGGGTTCAATTTTAGCTCCCCCTCGAAGGCCTACCCTTGTGGAGATGGTCAAATACCGTCCTTTATGAGATATTGACTCTGAAGGTCTTATGGGGTGCTTGACCTATCATCCATTCTGGGTGCAAACAGCGACCCAGAGAACCTCATGGTGGCCTATAATACAGCTTCTGCAGCGGCCCTGGATATCGTTGCTCCTGTCCATGTTCATTCTCTCTCCCTTAGCCTCGGTCTCCATGGTTTGATGGGATCTTGAGGAGATGCAGTGACAGGGCGAATGTTAGGCGTTGCTGGTGGAGATCTGCCCTTGATGCCGACCACCTTAGGTTTATGGACTATTACCAAGCCTATCAATCTGCAATCACCTGTAAGAAGGCAGAGTTCCTGTCCAGGAGATTGCAGTCACTCAGAACCAACCAACTCAGCTTTTAGAACTGTGGACAGGCTCTGCAACCCGGCTTGTCTGCAAGTTCAGAAAGCATTTTCATAAATAGAGTGCAATGAACTTGCTCAGTTCTTACGCAACTAAAGTGGCCAACATCAGGGTGGCTCTCCAGCCAGCACACTCTGTGGGCATTGCTGATGTCCAGCGCTGGCCACTGGCCTTCAGATTTCCTGGAGTACCTTCGACCACCTGGAGTTCATGGATGTCATGAGGATTGTCCAGGTGCGGGCCCTATGTACTGTAGTTTGGATCCAGGACCAACTTCCCTGATTTTGGGTTGTATTGATTCCATCAGTCCAGTCCTTGCTCTGATAGTTTGGTGTTCCTTGAAACAGGTGAGTTTCCTAGCTCCCTGGAGGCAGTGGTGGTACACCCTCCTGAAGAAAGCTTCCTGGACTCAAACTGCCTTGCAAACTACAGACCAATCTCTAACCTTCCCTTTTAGGGAAGGTGGTTGAAAGGTAGTGGCCACACAGCTGGAGAACCATTTGACCATCCATGACATCTATGAACCCCTCCAGTCCAGTTTCTGAAAGAAGCTTAGTACAGAGACAGCGCTGGTTCAGGTGCTCAATGATCTCCTGATGGCTAGAGATTGGAAGAACCGTTCCATCCTGGTTCTCCTTGATCTCTCATCAGCATTTGATACTGTGGACCATGGGTTCTGCTCGATCGTCTGAGGTTCATCTGTGGCCTGTCTGGTACAGTCCTCAGGTGGTTTACATCTTTCCTCACAGGAAGAACTCAGAGGGTGGTGTCCAGGATTTAATCCTCAGACCAAATCCCTCTGTTTTGTGAGGTTTCTCAGGGATTGGTGTTGTCCCCATGTTGTTCGCAGTATATATGCTGCCCTCGGAGACATTGTAAGGTGGTATGGGCTGAGGTTTCACTGCTATGCTGATGCTACCCAGCTATACCTTTCTTTGCACCTGACCAGAATGGAGCTCTCTCAAACTTTAATAACTGCCTGGCAGAAATCCAGGAGCCGGATGGATTCAGGCTGGTTGAAGTTGAACTCAGGAAGACTGAAGTGCTAGTCGTGGACCCAGGACACTGGATAGGGGGTCGGGAGTAGGTTGGCTCAGTGGGATTATTCCTCGGGGTTTGCCATTCCTGGCCTCTGAACAGGTGCATAACGTAACCTGGGGTAATCTTGGATGAGGGCTGACCCACCTGATAGGCTAGTGATGCACAATGACCCAGATCAGATTTCCAGTATATCCAGGTCCCAGGAACCCCTGCTCTCCAGTTTGAATTTTCCATAGCTGAAAGGAAGGATGTTAGTAAGAGAAACAACACACACAATAGAGACTAGAAGGATGAGTTCTGCTATCGACATGGTGACAATAGCAATGGCCAGAGGCCTGAGTTTATTCCCTATTATGTACACTACCTCGAACCATGGTTCGACTGATTGATAGCAGAGGAATTGAACCATGGACGTGCTGGTGTAAGGACCTCCTGATCTAGTGGTTGGACATCCGATCATTCCCGAGGCGGGTTTGAGTGCCATGGATGCCAACCAACACAATCACCTTTACCAGGTGAGTAAACACCCATTGTGATTGGTTGGCATCCCATGGCACTCAGACATTACCTCATAGGAGATAAGAAGCAGTCTAGACCTCGGTGGGATTCAGAAGGTCGGGGGTTCCAGGAGGTGGGCCGCTGCCAGGACATGGGCTGCGAGGCTGGTCTGAAGTCCTGGAGGTGTTCCAGTCTGTAGTGCCTGGCGAAGGTATGTAAGGAGCTCCAGGTAGCTGCCCTGCAGATGTCCTCGGATGACACCAATGCTCTCTGCCCAGGATGTGGATACCGCTCTGGTGGAGTGAGCTCTAATTCCTGGGTGGTGTCAATCGGCAGCTGTGAGGCGTGGCGACGACCCTTCTGATCCACCCTGCGATGGTTGCTTTTGATGCTGCGGGCCCTGCCTCTGGCCTTTCGCGACATGAATAGTCTCTCTGTTCCACGGATGGCCTGAGTTCTGGTCAGGTAGAGAGAAGAGCCAACCCACGCTCAGTGGGTCGTGGGCACGCCTTCAGCTGGAGGGCTGCACGAGGCAGGTGGGAAGATCTATGGGTTGTTTTCTGTGGAACCTCATCGGAACCTTCGCTGGAAAGCCGGTACCGTCTGAGCCTCACTTCTTCGGGGTGAAGATGGTGTAGGGTGGAGCGCAAGACAGGGCGCCGAGCTCCCTCATCCGCCTGGCCGAACAGATGGCCACCAGGAAGGCAGTCTTCAGTCCTGCCCAGAACAGATCTGAATCTGCGAAGTGTTTCACGTGTGCCGTTCTTAGGGAGTCCAGGACTAGCGGTAGGTCCCATGGTGCAACGGTGGGTCTGGTCCTGGGCCGCATGAGGTCCACCGCCCATAAGAAGTGGATGGCATCTGGGTGGGCCCGGCGGTGCCCTTCAACCAGGTCTCTGGCCGCCCGATGGCCGCTAGTTGCACCCTTAGGGAGGAAGGTGTCAGTCCCTTATCTACCCCTGCTGTAGGAACAGCAAGATAGTGGGAGGTTTGCTTGTTCCGTGTTGAGCCTCGTTAGCGGCACCACTGTGTGAAGATGGCCCATTGTCTCTCATAAGTGGACGAGTGGGGCTCGTTGGGACCGTGAGGGCATGCCTATGACCGACTCATGATACCGGTAGCGGTTAGTCGTCCTCTCAGGAGCCAGGCCGTGAGCTTTAGGGTTCGGGGGACAGGTGTAATACTGGGCCCTGTGTCAGCATGTCCGGACGGGATGGGATCCAGAGGCTGGCTCGGACATCTCTGAGATTGCTGCAACCAGGCTCTGCAGGGCCAGTATGGGGCCACCAAGATGGCGTAGGTCCTGGATGTTGGATTTTCTCAGAACCTGTGGGATGAGAGGAATTGGAGGGAAGACATGCGTAGTCCCGAGACCATACTTGGGAGAGGCGTCCGTGCCTTGGGAGAGCGCCGTCTCTGAACAGGGAGAAATAGTGGTTCACCTGGGCGTTGTCCCTTGATGCCATTAGGGTCCATTGACACTGGACCCCATGTGTCCTGGATCACCTGGAACAGATCCGGTGTAGGCACCATTCTCCGGGGTGGATCTGCTGTCGGCTGAGCCAATCCGCCTTTACATTCAGTTTTCCTGCTAGGTGTACTGCCCCAGGTGAGATAGGTGCGTTTGTGCCCAGTTCATCACCTTTGGTCTCTCGTGACATGGCCCTGCTCCTGGTCCCCCTGCTGCGATGTAAGCCACTGTCACGGGTTGTCGGACTTGATCAGGACCGACTTTCCTTGGATGATGTGTCTGAATGCCTCAGGGCGTTGAACACCGCTCTCATTTCCAGGATATTGATTGAGAGCTGTGACTCGCCAGGGACCAGTGGCCCTGTGCTGATTCGTCCCCAGACAGGCTCCCCAGCCGGATAGACTCACGTCCGTCTCGATGGGGATCGGGTGCGGTGCCTCAGGGAACCCCTTGTCAGATTCCCGGGTGACCCACCAGTCCAGGATGATCTTACTTCTGCGGGTAACTGGACCGCGGTGCAGGTTGCACTCGTTGGGTGCTCCGAGCACCAGAATGTAGTTCTGGGTGGACGCATGTGCCACCTGGCCCAGGGGATGAGGTCGATGCAGGAGGACATGCATCCCAGGAGTCTCGCCACCTTCTCCACCGTGGTGTGTGGATGCGACCTTAACTGTGCGGCCAGGCTGCGGAGGCTGTGGATCCGTGCGGTGGCGGCTCGTCCAACCTCTGCTGAGTTGATGATAGCTCCGAGGTGTTCGATCTGTTGGGTTGGGCGCGGGTGGCTCTTCTCTCTGTTTACCACCCAGCCGTGGTCCTCGAGTGCTCGCAATGCGAGCTCTGTGGTGCAGCGCCTGACCCTCGGATCGGCGTGTGGTGTCGTCTAGATCAGCACTCGTCCAGCCCTGCTCCTGAGTCTGGCTACCAAGGTGATGGATACCTTGGTGAAGACTCTGGGGGCTGATGACAGGCGAACGGAAGTGCCCGGTATTGGAAGTGGTGCCCCAGGATGAAAACGGAGGAATCTTCTGTGACTGTTGATGATGGGGATGTGTAGGTAGGCGTCGTGAGATCGATGGATGTCAGGAAGTCGCCTACCCTGATGCCCTGTAGGGTGGATCGAACAGTCTCCATTTTGAACCGACGTGTGATCACGTAACGGTTCAGGTGCTTGAGGTCCAGGATGGGCCTTAGCTCCCCATTTCTTGGGAACCAGGAAAGATGGAGTACATGCCTTTCCCTGCTCCTGGACGGAACTGGTTGAATGGCCTGTTCTGGATGAGATCTGCCAGAATACCCTGTACCTGGTGAGGCGAGGCTCTTCGTCTGAAGATCGGGGACGAGACAAAGCGAGGGGACCGAAGGATGGTACAACTCTATGGTGTACCCCTTCGAGACCACGTCCCGGACCCACCTGTCCGACGTGGTGGACGCCCAGCGGTGAGCGAATAGGGTTAGCCACTGTCCGACAGGGGGGCGGGCTTTGGTGGTGGGGTTTCGTGAATTGAGTCACGGTTTACTTCTGAATCCCTTCCTCGACCTCCGGACTTTGTCCCGGGGTCGGAAAGGGAAGACCCGTAGCTGCTGAAGGCATGCGTGCATGGGGTAGGATGGTGATGTTCACCCTGAAAGGAGTGGTTCTGGGGTAGGAGTCCCTACAAGTTTGGGTCCGGGGCGGGACGAAACCTCCGTCTAGCGGAAGGTAGGTGTGAGGGTCTTGAGTGGTTTCTTAGGAGGTCCCTACCCTCTTCTTTCTGTTTTAAGTAATTCTGGAGACCCTCCCCGAAAACATGAGTCCCTTAAGGGTAAGTTCTGTAAAGAGTCTTGGATTCTGAATCACGTCCCAGAGCTTGAGCCATAGAGCTCTTCGGCCCAATTTGTGATTGCAGCTCTGGCCTGGAGGCGAGGGAGTCCACTGCCATGTCCGCCAGGTATTTGGCTGCATCGAGGGTGTAGTCTAACAGTTCAGCCTCCTGGACTTTGGACCCGCCTGTTCCTGAAGTTCCTCCAGCCAGCGATCTGGGCGAGAGGTATAGATGGCTGCCGTCATCGCCTTGGCCATGGTGCCCTCAATTTCAAGGTCTTTTTAACATGTCCTCGATTCTTTTGTCTGTGGGGTCCTGAGGCTATGGTGCACATGGTAGCACCGTCTTCTTACTCAAGGCCGCCACCTGTGGATCGATAGAGGGCGCCTTGCACCAGGCGCCTGATTTGTCGCCTTGACCGGATATTTTGTGTGTTCCGTGGTTTGGCATTCTGCCTGGGTCTGTGGATTGCCATTCGTGTGGATCAGTTCCTCAATGGCCGGGCAGACTGGGAAGGTTTCCGTGGTGGTCCTTAGCTGGATCATTGGGTCCAGCTCGATTCTGTCTTCTCCACTTCTTGTTCATCTGTGGCTAGGCCCATGGTGGCCTTGATTGCCTTCATAAAGCCGGGAATTGTGTCGAACGCACGACAGTTTTGATGTCAGCGATGGAGCTGTCTGCTGGTCGGTGTCCTCCATGTCGGACTCCACGCCATGCTCCTCCTCCCGACCTCGAATTCCTCCTCTTTGTCCCTATCTTCCTGATTGTCATCCATGGGGATGCTGGGAAGAGGGTCTCTGGGGCTGGTGGGTCCTCTGGAAGGTCTCTATGGTGGATGAGCTCTGCGCTGGCGGCCGAGGTCTGTTTTGGTGCGCTCCAGCTTCTCCATGATCTTCAGCATGAAGTTCTGTTGACTCTCCATCATAGCGACCGCTGCTTGTTGGTTCTGTATCAAAGGGGCCTGGATCCACCCAGGTTGAAGTGCTGGGGCCCGGAGGGAAGGAGTCGTGGTTCTATCCATTGAAGACAGGTCATCATCCAAGAGGCAGGCTGCGAGAGAGGGCCTGGGGCTTGCGGGAGGAGGGAGGCATTGCACGCGTACATTTCTTCGCTGACCATCTGAAAGATAAAGAGAAGGTCTGAGCGAGGAAGAGACTTGAAGCTGTCCCTAGGCCCCTGTTCTTATATCCTTACCTGACTATCCCTCTCAGAGGGTTGTTAGCCTGTAGACCTGGGTCCGCTGTGGGAGGGGACCGTGGCCACCGATGGAGGGGATAGTTCTGCTAGAGCCTGCTGGGGTCGCTATGTGAGGTACCCGAGCATGGACTCTGCGGTGTCCTCCTTGGATCGCTATGTGAGGGACCGAGTGGACTGAGTTTTTTTTTTAACAAAAGCCCACCTCAGATAACCTCATTGGCTATAATAATGACACTGCGCAAGCTGATCAATACTGTCTGGCTCCTCTATATGGCTGCTGCACTCCAGACCTTGCTGGGAATCAAACCTAGAACCTTGAATCCCAGTGGCAGCTTTTCATATGGGAGCTCCTTATGGGGCAGGCCGTTGCCCTGCTTTTGGGCCTTCTATCTCCCAGGTTGCATGCTTGGGCATGGGGAAGTGGAAAGCCAAGGCCACTGCTTCTGAGGTGTTCCTGCTCCTGGTGTGCCCAATCTGTTTGTAGGCCCACATGTGCGATCCTCCTCTCTCGCTGGGCCTCGAGGAAGGGGAGGTGAAGGGTGTGGTGCGGCCAGTGCTCCTCTTAGTCAAGGAGCGGACGTGCCACTGGAGAGGGAGCAGATGGAGCTCGCCTGGGGAAGCACCCTTCGATCAGGTGCGAGGAGATGGAGGGAAGGGTGGTTTGGTGCAACCAGCTGAGTCACGGGGTGAAGAGGCGACTCACGGTATTAGGCCGGCGTGGCTTGGGGGTTAGAGCCGTGGAGTCGCGGGGAGAAGAGGCGACTCGTGGCCAGGTGCCAATGGACGGCTGGAGTGACCGTGGAGTCGCGGGTAAGAGGCGACTCACGGTTGGAAGAGGGCTACGCGGCGCGTGAAGTTTTGGGCTGACCATGGAGCCGCTGGGGAAAGAGGCGATCGCTGCTGCCTTTTAGTTCCAACGAGCGGAGTCGCGGGAGAAGAGGCGACTCACGGCAGGGTGCCACTGAAAGGCTGGGAATCACCGTGGAGTCACGGGTAAGAGGCGACTCACGGTCTGAAGAGGGCTGCGAGCGGGCCTTGGTTGACCGCGGAGCCACGGGGAAAGAGGCGATCATGTTGTCTTTAGGCCGTGACCTCTTCAAAGAGCTTCCTCCACTGCGGTTATCTCTTTGCCCTCGAGCGAGGGGTTTGAAGTCACCGTGAGTCGCTGGGAGAAGAGGAGACTCATGGTTTAGTAGGAACGCTGTAGTCACGTGGGAAAGAGGCGACTGCAGGTCGGGCCTGGTGTGCCTGGTAAACATAACTGAGTCATGGGAAAGAGGCGCATCAGGTGAAGCTGGTGGGCCTGGGCTGAGCATGAACAAGCCACAGCAGTACTGTAGGGCTGCTGGAGTCGCTGGGAGCACGAGGCGACTCGCAGTGTGGATTAATGGCTCGGCCTGCAGGATGAGCGCACAGGCTCGCGCAGATCCTGCACAGAAGGCAAGCTGCCTGAAACAAAAAACAGTAATAGGCCATGGCAACGGAAACACAGTACTGCAATTCTTGAAATAACCTAAAGCATAAGCATGGGAGCTCTTGTAAGAGAAATAATAGTGCAGTTCCTACCTTAGAATTGTAAGGAGCAGACAGGGTTCTCTGATGCTTCTTGCCTAATCAGATGCACAAATTACAACTGGAGAGCAGGGGTTCCTGGGACCTGGATATACTGGAAATCTGATCTGGGTCATTGTGCATCACTAGCCTATCAGGTGGGCTGTAACCCATGAGGTAATGTCTGGAGTGCCATGGGATGCCAACCAATCACAATACAACTTATATCCGCTGACCAAATTGCTATGCAATTACCAAATTAAAGTCCCTTCCCCTAGTATGCCTGGGTTGTCGTAAGCAACATCCATAATTTTTGGGAAATGGTGTGGAAAAATTTTGGGGAGTCTTCATTCGGGCCATATACGCTAACCAGTATCAGGGGGCCTGTGGGTGTGGAGACTTTTAGAATAATCCACCTTCCTTCTTCACCTGCATGTACCTCTATAGGCTGCCATTGCAGCTTCTTATGCAACAGAATGGAGACCCTCTTTGGCTGACCCGCTACATATGAACTTCTTTACCGACCCAATCTCTGACCAGCTTGGAGGCTTCTTTGGAACTTAGTTTAGTCTCCTGAAGGAAGGCTACCTGGGTGCCTCATTTTTTGAGATGAGATAATACCATTTTCCACTTCACTGGGGAATTTAATCTCCTTACATTCCAGGAAGTGGCAGTTATATTAATAGGATCAGCCATAGTCAGCGTGTCTCCATTTTTGCGTGCATGATGATGATTATACAAGCCATCCTCTTGCGTGCTTTGGGGTCCCTACCTACCACAAAGATCCCCTATAATCTCCACAGGTAGATATTCTGTTACCAGATTTGGATTTGGGCCTATTTAGCAGTATTGCTCCTAAGATGGACACAGAAATCACTAGTTTTATCTTAGTTAACATTGAAAACTCCTCGGCCAGGTCCAGGAAGGCACTTACTCCCCGACAGTGGATGCCCAATAGAGCAATACTGAGCTACAGGAAGTGGCAGCTCCTGGATTGTGAGATACACAACACTGGTGTCTAAAGTAAGTAGATGGTAGGTCTGAAAAGCAGATCTGGCATTCTTACACTTTCAGAGAGGAGAACTTAGTAGAGAGTGTAGAGCAGTCACTGATCAGGGAGGTATGGGATAGGTCCCCTTCCAACGATCAAGTTCTACACCTCACGGGAGTGTATTGTGGTTGATCTTGTACTACATGATAGAGTTATTTGGGAGAAATAGATCTGAGCCATCTGGGGTACCTGCCACCCATTTGGTCCGTGTCTGGTCGTCCGCTATCCTTTAATTAAGGTATGCATCTTATGGCCCATGAGATTCCCAATACTTTCCAGTAAGGGCACTGCCTGTTATAGCCTCCACAAGAGTATGGCAGCCCAACTGCCCTCACCCAATCCCACCAGATGCTATAACCTAGTTATGGTATCCGAAGTGCCACCCTTACTAAGGCATGGGCACTAGCCCAGAGCCATCCAGCAGTCCCCAGCTGTCCTCTGAGAGAGGGTTATAGTTCTTCCTACTCATAATGTGCCTTTCCTACCATAATAGGCATTGAGCTATAATATCGTTGTGGGTACTACAAGTCGTGCTCCCTGTCCTTGCTTCAGGGTGCTGATGAGAGGCTAGATGACAAAACCCGCCCAGTTCTAGTCTGTGAGGGTCAAGAAGGGTTGCCCCTAGTCTTGTCATGGTAGCTGTGAATACTGTAAGACCTGACCCTGATGTAATCTCATCCAGACTGGAAGATATTTAGGAAGCAATTAGCCATAGCCTTAGAAACAAATAGAGCTATGTAGATGAACTGAAGTGCCTTGCTTATACAAGGCAACAGCCTATGGGGCACTGTTTCTTTGGCCACATTAGATTTTGGATTTTAGCCATTTTCCATGCTGTCTACTGTTCCTAGTTAGGAAATAAGCTGATTAGGCTATGATTGCATCTATCTAGAGCTAACTGCTTCAGTGTATATGGGTAGGACCCTCCTGTCAACTATACAGCCACATACATTTCTGACCCAAAACGGACTTGCCAGCAATTAGCAAGAAACATAGAAACATAGATCAACTATAAAACCTCAATAAAGAGCAAAAACTAGAGCTCATAACTTATCATGAAACTAACGTCCCATAAGATTCTCGCTTACATCAACTAAGCAGCGAGAAGCAGGGCATCACAAATGGGCATTGCAGCTATCCTCAGAGGGATGAGGAAAAAAGAGAGGTCTCGATACAGGAACCCCTTACATTGAACATGTTGCCTATCCCTCCAGCCCTACAATGGGCAATACACCTGGGTACTGAGTGTAAAACCCTGCTTGACAGGAATAGGGCACTCCTAGGAGATAACTGGGGATAGCCGCAACCCTTACCTGCATGCTCCCAAGGTTGATTCGGTCCTCATCCCGTGGAAAAGTGACTGATGGGGAAACCACTCTGGGTCAGACTGGGACTGCTCATGCTCACGCCCAATCTCCGTATGTCGGGGCCCAGTCCTCCGTGAAGATCTGGCATTGTCGGCTCCATATGGTCCACGTGAGAGGGACTCCTCTTGAGGTCCAAAGCCCCAGGGAGAAGATCACCAAGAGGTTGGTAGCGATTGGAAAGTTTCACCAGTGTGGAGTAAGTGGATGATCCACTGCCTTCGGAGTGTTGCATCTGCCTCTGCTTGCTTCTAGACTGGGATCTTTGGTGTTGGTCCTTGGTTTCGATGGGCTTTGCGCTGTTTAGCGGTGGCCTTTTTCCTCTGTCTCCTCGATGAGTTGTCTGCCAATCCAATGGAGTATCTGCCCTTGGGACTGGGGATCTAGAGTCTCGCTCATCAGGGGTCGGTCCCTGCACAGTATCCATCGGAAGTTGGGCCTCGCCATGAGGCATGAGTGGCTGCGTTCGTGGGGTGCCTTTTTCACCCGTGATGTCATCCAAAAACATTTCCACCTCTTCTGGTTTGTTAAATGTTATAGTCCCTCTGAACAGGATCTGGAGTTGGGCAGGATACCTCTGGGATGCTGGAATTCGAGTTGGTATAGCTTGTTTTACCAGGCCATAAGTGCACCTCCTCAAGGGCCAAGTTGTAAGAGAAATCTGATATATTTGAACCAGCTTCCCTCCCATTGCAGATACTTTAGGTCTCTTGCCACTCTAAGCTATAACTCTTTAGTAGGGTAGCGGAAAACTTGCACAATATGGGACGAGGTCATTGGCCTGGTTGTAGTCTGGGAGCAAGAGATCTGTGGTCCTCTCCAGCTCCGTGGGGTTGGTTGGCAATTTTTAACATTACCGGAGGGCACGTGCAAGAAGGTTGGCAAGTCGTTTCTTCAGCCCTCTGGTAACCCCACAATCCAAATATTCCTCCTCCCGGTTTCTAGGTCATCTACCTTAGCCAGCAAATATTGAATTTGTTCTTGGTGCTCTCCCAGTTGGCAGCGGTGGTCATGCAGAGCCTCCTTTTGCTGCTTAACTTGTGTTTCATTGTGTGTTTCCTTGTTCGTGAGTTTCTCAACATCTGCTTTGGTGTTAGCTGTAGTTTCAATAAGAGCAGCAGTGTCCAGAAGAACTTTATTAAGCAAAAGGTTATGTTACCCAGTTGTTGGTCCACAGACAGGGAGTAGGGCTGAAGATCCCTCGGATCACCCATTGTAGTGCCAACTCGACCCTAGTGGCTTAAGGATGTCTCCCAGGCCAGGTTGTTGTAATGAGGCTAGATATAGATTTGAAGTTTAGATGGCAATCCTAAGTTTGATTTGCACAATTTAGGTATCCCCATGTTCAGCATGCTCTGAGGAGGTTAGATCCATTAAGTAATTCCTGGATTCTGTGTTCGAGATGCCGGATGGGTCCTGATGGGTATAGCTGGTACTGCAGTAGTACAATTACACTGCTACCATATTGGATGGCAAGCTCTGCCACCTCCACATCAATCACATTTTCAAGAGCAGGAGGGAAAAAGGAGAAAAAGATTTTCATTATGAACAACAGTACCTAAAATTAAGAATGTGCTGCCTAAACCACAATTTAATCCCCAACCAAGATGGTCTCCCTTATGAAACTTAACATCTGCTGGGATCTTATTCCATTCAAGTGGACCCCTATATAGGACAGAATGTCGGCCTATCTTTAAATTACACTTAGGAACCACAAACTCTGGGGCATTAGCTGCTCTTAATGAGCTTAATTTAACTCGTGTAAGTACCCTTGTTTCAATATATGAGGCAAATTTCTATACAGCTGTTTATACATAAAGGCAAGTAAATTATCCTGCCTATATTCTAATGGTCTCATCCATTGCAAATGACTAAATAAAAACACTTATGAGTAAACCGTTAGCGCCCAGAATAAATCTGTCTAATCTACTGTAACACACATCTAACATTTCCAGATCAATTTTTCTTCCATTGGCATAAATAAAAGTCTCCATAATGCAACATGGAGATAACATAGAACTAACCACCTTTCTCTTATCTCAATACTCATGGAATGTCTTACCATACAGAGCACCCACTTTTTTCCCTACATTATTTAATACACCATTTATCAGGCAAATATTTTCCTTGTAACCGGAGCTGCCCGCTTTCAGTGGAGGCAGTGAGGGTTTTAGCTGCCCTGAAGGCACGCTTTTCCTTTCTGAGCTGCCTCACCTGCCCCACTCCTCTCAGAGCAGGTTTGCTCCTGGCATACGTCCAAGAGCTCGAAGCCTTCCTGCACAGTTTTGGATCTCGGTCCTCTAGGCCAGGCTTTTAGCTCTGCTGGGCAAGCCCAAAAGAGCTGCTCCAAAAGTACAACATCCTCAATTTTCTACAGAGTCTACTTGTATCCCTTCCCACCAGCATTTTAAAACTGACATTGTTTAGTGGCTAGCCCTTGTAGCTCATATTAGAGCGCTCCTGAGCTTATGGAATTTAACTCTGTATGCTTCAGCTGTCAAGTCATATTTTTAACAATGCAGCTTTAAGTTTGCCATAATCATAGAAACACAGATACATAGATACATAGATACATAGACAGTGTCAGCAGATAAGGACCTATGGCCCACCCAGTCTGCCCATTTGAGCTTGTAAGTTCAGTTTATGTTTTCCTAGAAGTCTGTTGCCCTTACCCCATAGATACATAGACAGTGTCAGCAGATAAGGATAACCATTACTGTCCTGATTGTCCATTCGGCCTAATGCATCATGAGCTTTCCTGGTAAGCAGCGGGATGACTGAAGCTCCAGGATTCTCTGGGAATTTTTGCCTGAATGCATACTTCTTCAAATGAATTTAAAATGCATCCATATCTTCCATCTCTTTAAATTCAGTTATCAGTTTAGAATTAAATTTGTAACCCAGTCCTGGAATTCCAGGTTCACCCATGCCACTTCCCTGCTCTGGCACTGGTCTTTGGAGTTATAGCTTCTCAGTTCAAATTTCCTCTAACGCTCTTTCTCCTCTCGCTAGCCTCTCTCTAAAACTATTCTCGCTTCTCCTTTCTCTCTCTCTAGCTCCAGCTTCCTCTGTTCATGCTCCCTTCATTGTTGGGCTTCAAACCTTTTTGCTTGACTTGCAGCTCCATTCTCCACAACTCTATATACAGCCTGATCTCTTCTGGCTCCAGCATGCTGGTGACCTTCCCCTGCTGCGGTGGCTCTCGGTTCACATTGGTCCCCCTGTCCTCCTCCCTGGGTCTGGACACTGCAATGGACCCTGGCCCCTTTCAGTCATCAACTCTGACTCGAGGTCTTGGGTATCAGCTTCCCCAAGAGCCTTCACAAGGTGTTGCTTGTTTCGCCTTGCAACTGACTCCTCTCTCCTGGCACAACTGCCTCAGGTATTCTGCAGTGTACTCACTGTAGGTGGAGGTCATCTTCTTCCCTACTCTAAGGCTACACTAGCTTGCACCAGAAAAAATAAAACAGGTAGGGAACTTTGACTGTAACCACAATGATCTTTTTTTTTTTCCAATCGCTGCCTTATTTTGAGTGTGACTACTACAGTTTATCAATCTGACACACTGGACTGTTAATGCTCATGTCACCAAATAATTTCACAGTATGCAAACAAATCTTCTTGATTGCAGTACTGCAAATAAAATCTTTTAAATCCAACCACTGCCAACCAAATCTGTCACAAATGCACTCTGTGGGTCAGGTCTTCTGCTCCCCAGTGCCAAACCTCAAAGTGCAATATGTGAACAGGAGACAAACAGGGTAACCCTTCTGTCTGTTTTGGGTCCAAACAACTACCAGCTTACAGTCCTGGGGTCAAAGCTGAACCCTTTTTCGCTAGCATGCCCAGTTAACAGATTCAAATATCACACCTCTTTGGGGACATACAGTGCAATACTTAACCCAGCAGACACCCAACCTGGTTCACAATCCCCTTTGACTCACTTGAGACCTTGGTACTTCACCTTGGTATATGGTAACAAACTGTGAGCATTTAACAGTTCTATTAGAATTATCAACACTGTCCCAGCATTCAAACTCAAAATGAGGAAAAGTCTCAGGCAGGATTTCAAGGAAAACAAAATTTACTAAAATTAAAAATAGTAAATGAAATACAAAACACAGAACATATAACATTTAGGTACAGTCATAAAAAATGGACAATTACAAACCAAACGCTTTTACTTAGTAACTAATCCTACCCAGGTTTCAATTAGCAATTGGTGGTGGTTGAATTACCTATCAGAAGTGCTTCTTGAGAATGTGTTCTTTCAGGAGTCCAGAAATCAAAAGCACCATGTCCCTCAACCTTAGCAATATCTGAGGAGAACAAGGGTCCCACCCAGCGTAGCGGTCACAGCTCAGTGGTGATGCTGGCTGTGAGGTCACCTCTTCCTGCATAACAAATTAGTCTCAGGCATCTGCATGTTGCTAGCACTTCCCAAAAATATATATATATATATATATTTTTATTTTGTGAGCCTGCTTTATGGCAGGTCAGAATTACCCTTTGATCTTCAGAGGAAATTCTGAGCTATTTCTCTTAGTGGTGAGAAATCTAAAAGGTATCTGCCAGAAGTTGCTTTCCTCCAATAGGTCATAAAATGCAATACTTTATACAAGTGGCTGGTTTACATCCTATACAAACTGGTTTCTAAGGAAGTTCTTAATTAGATTTTCCACTCAGAGGGAGACCAGTATTTTTTGAAAATCCAAGGTCCCACGATGCCTTGTGCTGACTGCCATACTTTCCAAGCAGAAATTCACAGAAACATATATTTATATCACAAATATAATACAAATAATAAGAAGCAGATTGGCTGAGCATCACACCTGACATTTCTTAAATACCCCACTAAAGTACATTATGAGTGCTGATTAGTCTGTTTCAAGCTTCTAATAAATAAGAAGTGGTCAGTTTAACAAGAGCAAATGTACAACAAACAACAGTGATTTTCAAAGTGAATCTACCTCATACCAATTAATTAGAAAAATGTTTACAAATGTTAGAAAAACAAAAACTGTACATTATTAACATCGCATTTGACTCAAGCTATTGGTCTCAGTGTTTCCAGACTGGTTATTGTGTTTGCTTTGATGCCTGAGACCAGGAAAATATATTGTTCCAAAGAAAACCATTATTTGAAAGATTTATACCGATAGTGGAAATTATCTGGTTCCATTTACTCTGAGAGCAGTGCAGTGATAGACAAAGTACAGATGAGCAAAGAACCAGGATGTGGAGGAGGGGTTAAGACAAATGGAGTAGGAGTCCAAAAGGTCCAGTGCATTATAATTCCTACTATCTTAGTGCTGGCCACCTCGAACCCACAGGCAGGGGAGGGGTTGGGGGAAAGAAAATAGAAAAATAAATGGAAATACCTGTGTATAATGGAGTTATATTTGCTGCAAGTTTGGAGCTAAAATTGAATTCATTCCAAAGCCTACATAGTTATACTCAGAGAAGAAAGATGAGTCCAAAAACTCAATGCAGGAGACAAAATATTCCTTTCAGCCTATACAGTAGCTAGATTGTTACAATTCATACAATAATGCAACTAATACAATAATGGGGCTGGCAGTATAGCCTAGAGGTTAGAGTAATGAGCTGTGTATGAGCTTGGTACATCCAGCAGACAGACCTGAGTTTGATTCCCACAACCTCCACTTACATACTGTCTGACTCTGAACTAGTCACTTAACCTCCCAGTGCTCCTTGGTTGCCCCGAACAGGCACCTGTGCTAGTGGGCCTTACCTGGTTACCGATAAATACAATAACAAGTGTTTTGAAAAGGCCATTAAAGAAAACACAGTAGTGAATACTGGCAGATATTGCTTTTGAAGTTATAGGAATGGGTTGAAATCCAGCTGGTCATTCAGACCGTCAGAGATCATGGGACCCAATGTCACTATCCACCTGGCTTCACACTGGAAAAGAATTTTCAAGTGGTCTCCTCCACGGTAGGGTTGTATTCACTCCAAGGCTCTGAAGCATAATCCTCATGTGGAGGAGATGTGTGCCTCCCTGAAGTGTGTGCACCAAGGGCATTTGCCATGTTTTTAATAATGATTGCCCTTACATGTTCCTGGATGTGGCACTACAGGGCATACTGTTCTCCCTACATACAGTAGATTTGCCACATGGGCACCATACAATGTAAACCACAAATTTTGTTTGGCAGTTAACAAAATCACATTCTTTGTAATGTCCTGTTTTAGGATGAGTGAAAGTCTCAAGTGAGGAGGTGATACAACAGATGCTACAATGTCTACAGCTGTAAAACTCCTTTCTGGTTCCCTGTCTATCAGACATAGGTTCACAATGGTGACTCACGTGATCTTTTATACTGTTTCCTGTATGAAACTTATACTGGGAGAGATACCCATGAGTCTGCCAAGTTCTCCATCTTGTGTCAAGATAGACAACCTGATTTTGACAATGCTGTGTATTGAGATGGCAGATGTATTCTAGGTAGTCACAAAGCTGACCATTGGATTCTGTTTTTCTTGAGTTCAGTGCTGTGCAGAATTTTCAAATTCCAGCAGAATGGATTTCTTGCAGAATTGTCAAAATTCTGCCAAATTTCGACAGAAACAGAATGGTGGATTTCTGTGGAACTTTATTCCATGGACCTCAATATTTTCTATGGAAATGGTTGCAGAATGATTTTCTGTGGAAAAATGCTGTCCTGTGGAATATTATTCCACGGATCTCAAATTTTTTGCAGAAACAGTTATGAATGATTTTTTACAGAAAAATGCTGTTCCACAGTATAATTTTCCACGGATCTCAACAGGTGGAATTCTGCAGAAGAACAAGTGAAAGTCCAGTGGAATTTCACTGGTGGAATGGTCATTCCACACTAATTGTGCTGGTGGAAATCCACATCTGCACAGCACTTTTCTTGGTGTTAATAGATTTGATTTATCAATTTTACAAGCTTTGGAAAAGGCTTCTTGTACCACTTTAGCCAAATGGCCTTGATCCCTGAATCTGCTGACAGTATCCCTGCTTCATGTAGAAAAGTTTCATGGGACTACGCTTTCTTTTAGTTCTCAGAAATTGTCCAAACTGGATACTGTTGATCACACTATGAGGGTAGCAACTGTCAGCTCGCAGGAGACTATTACCAGCTACTGGTTTTCTGTAAGGGAAATAGTGACTTTTTTCTTTTCCTCTGTGGTGAGTTTAACATCCAAATACTTAATGCTTTTACTATCTGACTTGTGGGGGCATCTGAGATTCAGTTGGTTTGGGTTCAACCACAGCATGAAATCCTCAATGGTGCCTTGCCCTCCCCAGACAATAGGACATCAATCCCATTTCATCTCCCTCAATCCCTGCCTTTAGACATCAGCTAAGGTATCTTCCTGCATCCTCCTATCCCTGTCAACCACCCCTTGACTTTTCATCCTCTCTCTTCTGACCCTCCTGCTCGGGCCCCCATTAATCAAGGTTATTTGTGGTAAGCCCAGGGTCTGTTTTTGGACCCCACCTAGCACTGTCTCCAACCCCAATAGACAATGTGCACTTTATTGATTTTCTCCTGATTGTTCCACTTATCATTGCATTAATCCTTGCTGTTATTGATTGGTCTCCACATGCTGCTACTTCTGTAATGTTGCCTATATATATGGTGTACATAACTAGATCTACTGTATTGTATCCACTGTACAATGTATGTCAAATTGTATCCACCATACAATGTATGTCAAATTTGATACTGTAATGTACTGTCTCTCTGTACAAATGCACTGCTATACTGTACCATGTATGACCCGGTCGACCCTGAAAAAGGGACTGTAATTGTCTCAGTGGTCATACCCAGTCACCAAAACTGAAATAAATATATAAAACATTTTGATATTTTGTAATTTTACTCCTTCTGTACTTCCTCCTCAGGTTGCATCTTGAAACAAGCCTTGGCTCAGTGTGCCTTTCTGTTACCAATTTCTTAATAAAAATAAAAAGAAATAAAAATAAAGCAATGCCACAAAACAATGTGTCTGAGGTGAGGGTTAGCATCAATGAATAGTACTTACTCCTCCCACTATGCCAAAAATAGGTTAGTATAGGAGGGGCGAGGCCACCCCAGCAGTTCCTTGCTGTTGAGGTAGATTTTGTTATAAAAAATGATTATACTTCAAAACAAGGTCCAAAGGTTTAGGTTAAATTATTTGGTAGCATTTGACATGTTTGGCCCCAAAATCATGAAGTGTTTGCTGGCTGTGGTACCTGTTCTTGCTTGATGCCTGTGTATAGTGATACAATGTCAATAGTGAACCACCAAAGTTATCTACCAACTTGAACCTCTCAGCTTTAGAGATGATGACTACAACCTGTTTAAGAAAGTGGTCCACAAACCTGAGGGGCCTCACTTAATGACCCATTGCCAGACGCAGTTAGTTGCCCTGGAGGGTCCTTCACAGATTTGTGAACTTTTGGCAAAGTGTAAAATGTTGGGGTAACAGGAAAATTAATTATTCAAAAACACCATTTCATCCTCACCAACCTAACCATTTAAGAAAACATTATCTATCAGATCATACAATTTGTTGTTAAACACTGATGTTGGATTAAATGTGAGACGTTAATGTTAGGCATATCTTTAAGCTCTCTTAACACATTCCATTCTCCAGCTGTGGCTGCATAGGAGTGGTAAATAACTGTTCCAAGTCAGTTTTGATCATCTGTTCAAACACTTTAATAATCAGCTGTTTGGACATGTTAGGACAGAAAGTACTTTTTCCTTTCAGGCCAGTCTTGGCCATATAGAGTAAACATGTGTTCCAAATTATCCACATTTTGTAATAAAAAGTCAATGTCCTCTGATATACTTCCTTGGCTGTAGTTTCCATCCTATTTATTTATTTGGAAAATGTTTCACCAGGAAGACAACATGAGCTGTTAACAGTTCATTCTCAGAACTGTCCGGGGGCAAGAGTTGGGAGAACAAGCAAACACATACAGTAAAGTAGGCTAAGGATAATGCGCCAGGGTGGGGAGTGTTGAAGTGAGGCTAAGAACAAGTGCAGTTAGGGAATAGAAATTGTGAAGGGCTAAGGAAAATGAAGATGGGAAGAGGAAAGTCTGATAGGAGGTGGTAGTGAGTTCCAAAGCTTTGGGAAGCTAGGAAAAAGCTCCTGTCCTATGTAGGTAGAGTGATGAGGAATAGCTAGAGTGTGTGCATCAGTAGATCTGAGAGGGCCTGAGGAGGGAGGTGGAGCAGAGACTAAAGAGGAGAGGTATGGAGGGTGAGTCCCAAACCAGAATTTAGAAGTGAACTTGGCACAGTGAGAGAAATGCCTACACTCAAGGGAGGAAAGCTAGAGAATAATACAAGGTACAGTGATGTGTGCAGGAGGGGGAGTCAAAAGCAAAAGACAGAAAGCATTAAAGAGGTATCCAACCTGATAAGGGAAGACTTAGGAACAGCACTGTAGACTACAGTATGTTGCAATAGTCAAAAATAGGAGTATCATTTTCTGAACAAGATCACGCCTAACTGGTAGTAGTAAGGAACTATAGTTCCTGTAAAGGGCTCCGAGCATGGGGCACAGTGTTTTCAGGATGGTGTCAATATGTAGAAAAGTTAAGGTGTTGGTCAAGCCCGACACCCAGATATTTGAAAGAGGTGGTATCCTCTAGTGTTGTCCCATCAAGGGTGTGGAAGGATGGAGGGAGGGAAGGAAGGCAGCCTAGAGAGTCTCTGCCTAGTGCCAAAGGTCATGGAGACTGTTTTCTTGGTGTTGAGGAAGAGTTGATGCAAGCTTAGCCAGCATTGAACATTATTGTAGTCAAGCTGTATTCTGGAAGTCTAGCAGGAGGAATTGGCCAGAGGTGAACAAGACCATGTCATCAGCATACATATGGATGGAGGATAAGGAGCATACTGACGGTAGGTCATTTAGAAAAATTGAGAATAAAAGTGGCCACGTGACGAACCTTGAGGCACACCAGTAGAGATGGGTAGTGGAGGGGACGAGAGTCAACTATTCTAACAGATTGAGTTCTAACTACCAGGTAGCCTCTGAACTAGTTGCAGAAAGACAGAGACATGCCAGCTGATGAGAGAGTTTGAGGAGGAGGGAGGGAGACTTTTTCAGCAGTTTTGGCAAGGTCTAATAAAGATAGCAGAAGTGATGTGATTCCTTTATCCATGACTGAATGGATACAGTCAGTGAGTCTAAGTAGGAAGTGGTTGTGGAGTGATTATTCTGAAAACCAGATTGGAAGGAGTGAAGAAGGAGGAGTCATCAAGAAAGGAGGAGAGTTAGGAGAGAACAAGGTGTTCCTGAAGTTTAGCCAGGGTGGGTAGAAGCAAGATGAGGCAGTAATTCCCAGGAGATGAAAGATCACCTCCCTTTGGAATGGGAGAACTGTATCATGTTTCTAGGCTTCAGGATAGTCGTGCAGAAAGATAGGTTGAGGAGATCAGCGAGAGGGAGGGAAATAGCAGGAGCAGAGAGGTACAGCAGCTTAGGGTCAAGGCCATCGGGGAGCTGCCCTTAGCTCGGGTTGATGGAAATAGTGCCTTTAAGGTGTTGTTGGATGCAATGGGTGAAAAGGCAAAACTCTGTGCTACTTGGTGGTGTTGGGAGGAATAGTGAGGAGGAAGAGGTAGTAGGGTGGGTGGGAGAGAGGCTAACAGGGTGGAGGTTCAGGAAGTAAAGTAGGAATTGAATGCTGCTGCTACTATAGGATGGTTGGCAATGAGTTGGTCGTTTACTTTGAGCAGCGGAGATGGGGGTTTAGTTTTGGGAGAGAAAAGCGAGTGAATTACTTTCCAAACCTTTGATAAGCTGTTTATGTTAGTATTAAAGATGGACTGAAATATTCCACTTTGGCCAGGCAAATGGCTTTGGTACAGGCATTTCAAAGTGTCCAGTGGATAACACAGTCATGAGGGAATTGGAGGATTTGTGGGTTTTCCATGCTTTATCATGCACTTGCTGATAGGCCAGGAGTTCAGGGCTACCCAGGAGAGGTGACTACCACACACTCTAACTTGGTTCAGGGGAATATTTGTTCCAGCTGTTGGTGAAATTATCTTTGATACAAGCCAGAGCATGATTGATAGTTTGACTGAGGATACAGGGCCCAGGCAACGTGAATTAAGTCATGATGTAGAGGGCAAAGTCTAATGTTTTGCAAGAGCAGATTGTTAGTAATTTGTGGGGTGCCTTGGTCTGTGCACTCTTTCCTAACTATGTAGATCATATGATGATCACTAAGAGAGTCTGGCAGTAAGCCCAACTGATTACCCCTGTGAGGATGGGAGGTAAGGGCCTAGTCTATGAGAGTGTGGTTATGGGATTCCTAGTTTAGTTGAGTAGGGTTCTGTGATTAATTGGAACAGGTTAAGGCAGCTATTTCAGTACAAGTCTTATCTATGGCTGGTGACAACCAGTTCAGGTTTAGATCCTAACAGGTAGAGCTCACCTAAAAGGTGAAGGACCCAACAGTGGTGATTAGATCAGTGGCTACAGAGTGGTATAGACTAGGACAGCAACAGATCCTGCAATAAATATTGGTACAGAAAAGGGTAGAGATAATCTAATGATGAGGGCTTCATAGTCATTGGGGTCAGTGGTCGATAGAACAGTAGTGGTTGGAGAGAGGAGAATGAGTAGATAGCTATGCCCACACCCCTACTAGTGCAGTCCTGGAGGGTAACAACATATCCAGGAATTGTGATAGAAGCATCAGGATTTTGTTTGTTAGCCAGGTCTCTGATACAATTAGGATTTTTGGATTGAGTGATCCTACAAGTGGGAGTAGTAGGTCAAGTTTATGGAGCAGACTGCAATGTTAAGATGGAGGATTTTAGACCACAGGGAGTGAAAGTGGCATTGGAGCAGAGGCTGAGGAGGGGGTGGATGGGGTAAGGGCTTTACTGAGTGTTGGACCCAGCTTGGGATTTATACCTCCTGCCGAGAGGAGAGAGAGAGATAATGATGAAACGCAGCTTGGTACTCTTGAACCAAGTTTTGTTAGATGGGTTAGGGAATGGGGTGAATAAGTAAAGGTGGACAGCTTAAATTTAAGGATGCACAGTAAAGTGTAGGAGTAAGACAAAGACACAAGTGGGGTGGAAGGCCAAATAGAGAAGTGGGTTCCAGGTATGATAAAAGGTGTTGGGGCTGCTACTTGATTGAAGCAGAAGGTTAGCAGGGTAGTAGGTTTGGTAAGGGAAGTGGTGGGGAGTGGGAGGTATTTAGCAATTGAAGGATGGAAGAGAGACCAGGGTGAAAAGTATGAGGAAGAGGTGCAGGAGGAGAGACACAAAACAGATCATGTTTCCTGGTTTAGAGAAGGCTTAAATGAGGGTATAGAAAGGAGGAAGAAAGCTGGCAGGTCAGTGCTGACCTCCAAAGGGGAGGTATGGTCTGTGGCTCATAAGCAGACTACAATGGACAGTGAGGTTTATGTTGCCCCTAGTGGCCCAATGGTATAACAAGCAAATGGGGTGCACACTGGGAGAGCCTGGAGAGAAGAGGGAGAGAGAGAGAGAGGAGATAAATATAAAACAAGAGTGGGCAGTAGAACTTAGGGCAGGGATAAGAATGAGAAAGGAGGCAGGGGTACAAAAGCAGGAACCACGAGGAGATAATTAGTAGAACAGAATGTGGATAGGCAGAGAAAAGGAGTCAAGCATGGTGAGGAAACAAATGGGGGGCAGACTGAGTGCCAAGAGAGAATGGACTGAGACAACAGATAACACAGAGGGAGGGCTAGGAGCCGATTACAGTGGAAACCGCAGAGAAAAACAATATTAATCAATTTAAACTAAACCTAGTTTTTAATACAGTTAACATCCCTAATATAATTTATACACAAATGCAACACATTTAGCATCCCTAGCATATACCATGGAAAAATATTTTAAAATTAAGCAAAAATGTGAGCCAGCACAAGAAATGTGAGCCAGCACTGTAAAGTCCTCAGCCAGCACTTCTCTCGGTCTCTCAGTCTACAGCGCTAATTAAAAATAGCGGCAAGCAACACAGATTGGAGGAGTCTTTGGGAGGTAGTGGCCAGCAGAGTGTACCTGGAGATTAGGAAGTGCCAAGGAGGGCAGGAGCCAGAGTAGCAGGTCTGAGGTTACGGCATGCAATTGTTCATAGGCAATTTCTAAATTATCATCAGTGACCATGCCTTCCTATCCCACACTCTCAATTTCAAATCTAACCATGACTGCAGTATACTGAACAAATTCTTTATTTTGAGATATACTTTGAGGTCTAATTTCCTCAGCAATTTAAATATATCAACCTGTGTTTCAGAATAGTCTTGGCTAATAGCTGAACAAATGAGAGTCCTCAGCTGAGTAGTTTTACCTGATTTTCCCAGAGTTCTGTTAACACATGTTAAACACCTGTTTTATTAATGCTGAATCCTGGATGACTGTCTTGGTGCTTGTTTGTTTCCAGCCTTTTTTTCCCACCTAGTTCTATTTCTTTACTTTTGCATTTTGCCTTTTCAGTTGTGTTTGTTGTCTCAATGGTCACAGTGCCTCTTCCTGCACTGGTTCCTGGTTTTCAAAAAAGAGGCACATTTGTCTTTAGGAGGTGAGTTGCTGGTATCGCTCTCTAGGTCTTCTTTTCCTCTGCTGTGGGCTCCTGATTCTCCCTACTGTGTGATCAGACCTTCGCACTCCAGGACACATGTCACCACTCTTGTAGTCCAATCTGTGCCATTTGAATGTGCTCTTTTGCATTTTCAATTTAGTTCTCTAGTTCAAAGATTTTTCTTTTAAGTTTTTCAAGAGTTTCAAATTCCAGGGCTGTTTTGAGAAAGTCCAGTTCAGCTTGCAAGGTCTGTAACTCTTGTTTGGCTTTGCTATATTGCTTCTTTATCTTGTTTTATTAGTATTGTTAAAAGACCCTCAGAGAAAGTTGCTATGGACATCTGCCACCTTGCTTTTAGATCATCGCCCAGGTGTCCTGATGCTGGCACTTTGTGCACTCTGAGTCCCACTGGCACTCAGCCCACCTAGTGATAGTTTTCTAGTTATCTGGTCAAACTAGATGCTGATTTCCTGGATAGATAATTTTTCCACCTTTTGGAAAATATTCCTTAGCTCATTGTTTGTGCTGTCTGTATTGTTCTGTATATCCTGAAATAGGTGGCCACAGACATTTTGTCTCCTTAAATTGTCAGCGGCATTTATCACACAGAATGGACCATCATCGCTTTCTGGTGTTGGACCTGTATTGTTAGGAGTTTCACCATCTGGATCTGCAAACCTGCTGGTTGCCATTTAACTGTAGGAAACTTGAAATGATGCTTCATCCAGGAAAAGGTGAAGAACTGTCTGTAGAGCAAAGAAAGGTTGGCTGGATGCTGTCAGGTGCTGTTCCACAGGACTAATATCAGGTGAGATACTAAGACGTAAACACTGTTCTTGAAGGTGCACACACAGTACACTAGTCCAATAGAGAAAAGCTATGCACACACCAAAAGTCCATTCAATCCAATGCTTTATTCAAGTGCTAAGTTTTACAATAGGATGTTGTGATAACACCCCACGATCATCTCATACATGAGGCTTCATCAGGGGTTGGATTAGCTGCACCTGACACTTCTTAAATACCCCACTAAAGTACATTATAAGTGTTGATTGGTCTGTTTCAAACCTGTAACAAATAAGAAGTGGTCTGTTTAACAAGAGCAAATGTACAACAAACAATGGTGGGGTTGGGGAAGCGGAGTAGCAAGATGGCCCGCAGTGTTGCTCCACTCCATGCCACTCTGCTTTTCCTTTCTGTATGCTGTTTACTAAAATGATTTTAGTTAAATTTTATGAATGAAACAAGTTATTTTTTTTAACTTACAGCCTCTGGATAAGTGTTTTTTTCAGTTTAATATACTTTAAGTTTTTTCACAGGAAAGAAAATTACAGACTTACATTCAGCTGCTTCCCTTCCCCTAGCATAGTAAAGACATTAAATCAGGCATCTGTAAGGAAAGCTGTAACAATGGTCTAGTAAGGCCAAACAGTTTACAAGGCATACAATGAACATTGGCATGGCCATGTAAAATACACCTAACTTTATCCAAGTGCTTTTTGTTTACTGCAAAAGCTACAGGTGCTTTTCTGCCCTCAAACAAACATCAGACTGACTGTTGGTTCTGGCATTCTTGGTGTTCTGAAGGTAATTCACTGAACTGAATTCAAGTGAGACAGGGACTCGAGGCATGTTGTTGGTGGATTTGTGAATCTGGCTGCCCTGAATGAAGCACTATTGAGATGTTGGCTTCTTTTGTCTATAGTGTGATATTTGGGCAGCTTCAGAGATCACTGTAAGAATGCTGAGGTTTGCAGGCGTGAAGGCACAAGATATGTCAGTAGTACTTTTAAACACTGAGAAGCACAAATAAAGTAAGGAAAATATTTGCCATTGTTACCTGGGGTTCGGCTCAAATACTCAGCTTATAAGAAAGAAAATACTATGCTCAGAGGGTATCTCTTTTATATTTTAGATAATCCTTTATTGGAAGAGACCATTAACCCCCCACGATGAACCTGTAAACCAAGGAAGCTGGGGAGGTGAAACCTACCATGAGTGATCAGCATTATTTATCTACTGACCTAAAAGCTATGGAACCTTGAAATAATTTATTCTCACTGCCGCAGCACCAAATAGCCTGATTCGGAAATATTCTGTGGTATGTGAGATTAAGAGGGTTACTAAAATACCCAGAGCCAACTAGATTTGACAGTATGGTCCAACTCTTTACTTGTCCTAAAACTGTTTACCCTGGCTCTAGACTTAAGAAAGAGAGAAAAAGGGTAGGTTTATTGTAGGCTGGACTGCGCTGCTGTCAATGTCCCTGATTGTTTTGCTAACCCTCCATGAGGTACTGATATATATGGAGGTGGTGTTTCTAGACTGAGGTTTTCAAAATTTGTGTTACTATTTCCAAGTTGGAAGGACACCTGGATTTAATGAAGCCACCTAGTTAATGCATGGCTGAATGTTAGAAAATCCTAGCTTTTGAGACAGAACATTCTTTTAGGTCCTGGGGTTGTGCTACAAATTTTACTTAAAATGGAATTTGAATATGTGTGACTTCTTCTGTGGAACTCTTTCATTTATACAAGATTTATACAAAATATTCTACACTTTGCCTTTCTGGAAGCCCAGGAATGGCTTGATAGAACTTTATCAATTTGCATAAATTAGCTAACAGGGGAACGTGTGTCTTAGCACAGCAGTTTTAGCTTAACCACCTAGGCTTTTAATTAAAAGGCCCTTTGTCTGTATTTGAGGGGCTTAATGGTTGCTATTAATATTTATTGTTTTTACCTTATTAGTAATTCTTAGTAATTAGATGTTTGTTCTTGTTTTTATGTTGTCCATTATAATGGTGTCTGTGTGTAGTCAGTTAAGAAATATTTAGTTTAGTTGCTGTTTTCAGTGGTTTACTGGATTCACTGGATAAATTGTATATTAAGTTAATTATATGCAGAAGGGATGTAGAAGGTGAATAGTACATTGGAGAATGATCCTAACATGCTAATAGAGGTCTGAGTCTTGAGTCTCTGTTGATCCATAAAAGTGAGCTTTTGTGTCCCTGATGGGATTGAGTTACTCAGTCAAGGCCCTGATCCAGTTATCAAATAGAAAGGGGTGTCTGAGATGAAATGACTGATGTGAGGGTAAGGACCTGGCCTCAGGGACCTACTGTACATTGATCCCAGGATGCAAACCGGCAGGTCACTGTATGCCCGAGAGTTTGTGGCGCATGGGATAGCATGTGCTATGGGGTGCCCTCCAGTTCCCCTTTTGGAAAACTCTGACTGGTGGTACAGGTAGGACCATTTGGTGCCATTAGCTAAGGCCCTACAAATCAATTCAGACATAGTAATTGAGGAAATTGTCTGCTTTTTTTTGTTGTAGGTTCTGTGGCCTGGGACTCAGCCTGGTTCCTTTATTGAGAGCTATATTTAGTTCGCTATGGGGTCCCAGATAAATCAGAAGACTTTTGGTATTTTGAGAGTTAGTAACTTTAAAACCAATGTTTTACTGGATAAAAAGTCTGTCAAGCTGATTATATGGAGAGGGTGACAGTATACTGGAAAAAGGATTTCAAATGACAATGCAGGCTTGAGACTCTGATCTCCCTAAGTGTCCTTCTGGACCCATACTGAAGTGGGGTCTCTGAGTCATGCCTCATCCCAAAATTAATTTTTCAGGAGGTACATGAAATAAAATGACCTGATGTAAGGGTATGCACCTCACCCCAGGAACCTATATTTGTTTTCAAGATGTGCACTAGCAGAGAGCATATACTGGAGGTGATCTTGTGGAGTACGGATACCATGTGCTATGGGGTGATCCCTCCAGTTCCCTCTTATGGTGGACTTTGACTGGCAGCATAGGTAGGACCATTTTGTACCATGGCCAAGGCCTTTCAAATCCATCTGGACAAGGTCATTGATTTAAAATGCCCTTTTTGGTTATGGGTTTTGTGGCCTAGGACTTCATACAGCCCACTCTCTAGGGTTTCTTCTGGTTCACTGAGTAGGGTGGCACATGATTTATGCAACTTATTGCATTACAAGAGTCATTAAACTTTAAAAGGGCTGTCCCTCAAAATGTCTAGTTGATTGTGGCTAGTCAAACAATGAACCACTGAAGATGTGTTCACAGCAGGTTAATGACCAGTTCTGACCATTTTAAATAAGTTATAGAAGGTATCAAAATGTGGTGATTAAATCTGCATTTAATTATTAATTACTAACATAAAGTTTAAATTTTGAAGTATTTTTATCTGTACATGTACATGTTGTATTTTTTTACATGTATAACGTATTGCACGTATGCCTTTAAATTTCATGTTGTAATGATTTTGAACTATGCACCTCCATAAAGTGAGCACCCAGGATATTTGCCATGTTTTTATTAATGATTGCCCTTATGTATTCCTGGATGTGACACTAGGTTTGCTGGCATAAGGCACCTAGTTTCACCTGAGCTCTTTTCATCTAGGATTTGCTTGAAAGGACAGAGCAAGGAGCAACATGAACAGAGCAAGGAGAAACATTAAAGCTTCTTTTCAATAAGCAGAGTTACTGTTGTGTTACTATTTTGTTTTGTGCTTACAGGTTGTGCCTACAGGTTTTATTACTGTTTTGTGCTTACAGGTTGTACAGTTTACTGCTTTATTTTTCTCTGATTTAAATTGCTTTTTGCAGGGTATATTTTCTTTAAATTATAGTGCAGGTTATCTTGCTGAAAGGAAGGAAACACTCACTGGGGTGGTGGGTCAGAGCTGCAGCTGATTGTTTCTGGAGGGCACAGGCTTGGTCCCACCCACCCTGCCCATCACCCCACCCAAGCACATAATTTCTTTATACCAGAGGTTCTGACATCAGTTCCCCAGAATGGCAAAGGACATACGCCTGTCATAACCTTAACAGCCCAGCATGCTGCATAGGGGTAGATGCACACACACACACTCACACACACTAACACAAAAGAAAAAACTAGACGGGAAGGGAGACAGACATGTGAGAAGTGGTGCAAATGCACTGTCTGTGGGTGGCAGTCTTTGGGAGATGTTCTGGAGGCTGAAATGCTGCCCATTTGCAGGCACCTCTGGTCTAAGGGAGGAGGTTGCCGTCTCCAGGCTGACCTGGTGAGGATTCGAAACCTCCCTCCACCCTGGTACCACCAGAGACCTTGCTGCTGCCTCAAAGGTTGCCAAGAAAGAGGAGTGATTGGATCACGGTGGGCTCAGGGAGGTGAGGGTGGAGGATCAGAGGTGCATCTCCCTTCAGTTTTACAGCTCCACAATTCATATGCCATTCTGGCAGAGAGTGGTTCATCTATGGAGAAACCCACAGTGGAGGCCTAGGGGATGCTGGGAACCTCACAAAGGAGACCCAGAGGAGGGTGGCACAAGACCCCACAGGGGAAGGAAACAACTTCTGGTGGGGGACTTAATCATTAGGAGCGAGAGCTGGGCGGTGGAGGGAGAGGAAGGTAAGATGCCTGCCCGACGCCATGGCTGGGAGGGACAGGAAGTGAATCCTCAAGATTGCGGGAGCAGTGGCATGGGAGAGGGAGCTGGACATCATTGTTCACCAAGGGACAAATGATCTGGCTGGGAATGGGATCAAAAGCAGTGCAGGAGGAGAAGTTTGTATAGTTTGGGAGGGCCTTAGACAAGTAGCATGCATGGTAACCTTCTTGAAGCTGCCTGTCTGTGGCATGGTGAGGCTCGGATACTCTACACCATGGATTCAATGAATGGTTGAAAACCTGGTGTGGAGCTCAGGTTTTGGCTCCATTGAGGACTGGGGTCCACCTGGACGAATGCAGGCCTATACTGGTGTGATGGTCTGTTTCTATATGGAGGGAACCAGGATCCTAGGTGATAGGTTTAAATGCTTCATTGGCAAGCATTTAATCTAGCCAAGAGGGAGGCACTGAAAAGAAGCATGGAAATCCAGCACCCTCACACAAAACAGGGTAGTTAGTGAGGTAAAAACTAAGCTAGAGAAGTCAATAGGGAGCAGGATAGGAGTCAATGGAGAAAGGCAAAGACAGTAAGGACACGGATGGGGCTAAAGGGGTAATGCTATCAAAATATGGAGGGCAATGAATATCAGTGCACGTAGTCTGGGTAACAAGCTCCTGAACAAGTGGCCTTGATGGAAGAGGGACACCTGGATATTGTGGCAATCACAGAAACATGGTACACAGAGAACCATGACTGGGATGTCAACATACCAGGGTACACAATTTACAGGAGGGACAGGGAGGGTAAAGAGGAGGAGGAGTAGATCTCTCGTAAGGGAAGGGATCAAAGCAACAGAACTAAAGGGTAAACAGGGAGGAGAGGAGGCACTATGGGTCACCCTGGAGACAGGAAATGGCACCACAATCTGCACGGGGTTGTATACAGATCACCATCTCAGGGGAGGAAGTGGACAAGGAAATGATAGAAGGCATCTTTAGGATGGCAAGCAAAGAGGAAATATTGTTGATGGGGACCTGAATATGCCAGATGTTAACTGGAGCATCTTTGCTGCAGCCACATTCAAGAGCAGGGTAATTCTCGATGCCCTACAGAGGGCATGCCTCAGACAGCTAGTGATGGAACCCACTAGGGGAGCAATCTTAGACCTGGTACTCTGAAACAGGATAGACAGAGGATCTTGGATTTAGAAGTGGTAGCCATCTGGGAACAAGCTCCACCAAACAATGCGGTTCACGATAAACACAGCCGTGAGAGTCAAGTCATACAAAGGTGAGGGTATTGGACTTTAGAAGGGCTGACTTTGGCAAATGGGGAGTGCCTCAGAAAAGCACTAGCAGGGACTTCTGGTGATGTCACTTCTTCAATGGCAGCATAATCCCATCGGCCCTGAACCTCCCCAATAATCTAGCTCCAAAATACAGTGACTTCCAGAAAAACCTACAGGAACTGCAAGGAGACAAGTCAAAAATGCCAAAGAGAGGGAAAACAGTAATTTTAAACTGGATGAGGAGCGAGATGAGGTGGATTGTCTGATGGTGATTCGAGCAGCGAGGGCTCACAGGCCTCAGCATCATCGCACTACAGTAGATCCAAGGCCAAGCAGCTACTTTGGCCACAATACAGAGACAGATGACCCTGATGCTCTCCTGAATTATGGGACTTTCGTAAGGAAATGCGATCAACGGTGACTGCCCTCCGTACAGACATTGCCCAAATTGAAAACCGCCAAGAGACTTTGGAGGTGCAGGCCCTGGAGGTAAACCACAGGGTTGATAGTGCAAGTGGCGATTGTCCAGCTGCACTACAAGATCCAGGGACTGCAGGCAAGAGCAGATGATGCAGAGAGTCGTAGTAGATGGAAAAATATCCGCATATCGGGGTTCCAGAGGGAGTGGAGGGATCCAATATGTTAAAATTCATCAAACAACTTATTCAGGGTGCCATACAGCTTCCAAAGACCCTTACCCTTGAGCTGGAGAGAGTTCACCATACTCTAGGCCCAAAGACTGCATAGGAAGCCCATCCTCGTACCATCCTTGTGCGGTTCCTCTGCTTTCAAGAAAAGAGGCTATTTTACATGCGGCCTGGAAGCAAGGGTGGTGCTTTTAAAACTCAGCGTTTATACCTGAAAGCGACTATGCCCCTGAGGTAATGAATAGATGAAAGCAATATATACCTGTCATGCGGGCCCTAAAGACAGCAGGGCTATGATTTCACACCCCTACCCCGCTAGGCTGGTAATCCATTTCCCAGAAGAGGCCTAATCTTTGAAATGGCGCGGATGCCATAACCAAACTCAAGAACAGGAGCATTGAGTGCAGCAGGGCCCTCAAGTCAGAAGTCATCCCTGGTATCTAAGTTATCGAGCGTATGAAATGCGGGAATGGGGAAGCACGAAATGGCAGGAGAAGGAAGCATTCAACAAATCACCAGCACCCTCTGACAACAACCGCGAGAACCTCCTCTCTCGGGACGTGCCCCCATGAAGACAGCTAGCAGAGGATCACCATGCTGAAGACTGCAGGGCTGAACCTATGAAAGAAAAAACTTTATTATGAGACTTCCCGGTTCATGGGCCAAGGACTGACAGGTCGTCACCATATGAGGGGTTCCAGACTTACCGAAAACATCCCCATCCACCCAGAACATTGAACGTGGACTTCCAGGGACATTCTTATTACTCGTCACATATACAGATAAGTCACAGTCTTACTAAGTTACCTTTTCCTTCTCCTATTAACAAATCTTACACTTGAGGGTTTGGGATAAAGGGATGCTCTTCTGATACCGCCTGCTTTGGTTTCCCTCCCCGCCTAAGGTATTTAATCGACCTCCTCCAGTAACAACCCACTCTGCTAATTCTCCCTGAGGCCCCAGCCTTCCCAGCCTATGCACTAACATCCTCCCAATTTGGGATAGCGAGGGCAGAGGCCTGCACTTTCCTAACTTGATTGGGACAGAGATTTTATTGTTTACCTACTAATCATTAACTTCGATGGGGATCTGGGGAGGATCTGAGGCTAATCTGGTTAATATAATTATAGTTCATGTTTAATCTAACTAGAGAGGAGGGATCGAGCAATGAGCCCTTATGCATAATAAATGGTCCTACTACTCAGGGTTAGACAGAGGTTAATGTGTGCCCCTCCCTCCATCTCCACGTATCCCCACCCTTTTTATTAGTACTTCCTTCCTGGATAGTACAGGATCTGATCCTGACATGAAGTCTATATTAGGATCAGCTGAAGGACTACCCTCTCATCTGACTCCCAAATCCATACCTCTCTAACACCTGAGACAAACCAATGGGGAGGAATGGGAATGCAAGTGACATCCCTAATACCCATCCCCCCACTGACACCTGAGATGTCCTAACGCTCTCAACACTAACGGAGTGCAGGTGCATGTCTCAGACACACACCAAGGTCATGATGTGAGACCACTATGATGGAAGTTTCATTACCCGATGATTGACCAGTTTGGTTTTGTTGTCCCAGTTGGCTCAAACATTTAAATGGTCCCATTGAGGTTGGGAGACTTATTCCATCTAGTTTCTTCTAATGGTCACAGAGTTAGTGACCAGGTTCCTTTTCAGTTGTGAACCAACAAGTCAGTTGCCAAATGGCACCGTTGCATATAAGGCAGGTTTATGAACTCAAAGGTGATTCCTTTAAGCAATGGATTGATGGTCACAGGTTCCTATTATGTATGATAAGGGTTTTGACAATGAGTGTATTAATAGGTGGATATAAGAACACCAACATTTTTAAATGTTTCAGAAATGAATAACCAACATATAACAGTATGCTCCCTGAATGTAAATTGCCTTAGTAGCCCCATTAAGAGGTCCAGAGTTATTACTCTCCTGAAAACCAAAGCAGAGGTGGTGTATGTGCAAGAAATGCACATGACTCAAGCTGAACTTGGGAAATTAAAGGAAGGGTTTCTCACAGGTCTTTTCCTCAGCAATGGGGAGTGGAGGCAGGAGGCGAGATGTCGCCATTCTGATCTCAACTGTACTCCATTTTGATTAGTAAAGGAGGGCAAACCAGAGGGAGGCTGATAATCACACAAGGATGGCTATGAACAGGAGTTTACGCTGGCGAACATGTACCTCTCTCAGGGCAAACACCCCAACCATTAAATTCCTACTTGACAAAGTAGTCGCTTATGACCAAGGGGATCCTATTGCGCGAGGTGATTTTAACATAGCCCCTAACCCCTCCCTGGATGCCACAAGGGCTCAGAGAGGCAAACAGCCTGCTTCCCACAAGTTCTTCAGATGATTTGTTTGGGAGGTGGGATGGCTGATGTGTGACGGTCTCTGAACCCTTGTGCCAGGGGTTAAACTTACTCGGCAGTTTATGGCACCTATACTGCGATAGACCATTGCTGCACACAAAAGAAAACCTAGATAATTTGATGGATGCCAAAATGGGAACCATAGTGCATGTAGACCACGGTCTGATGGTAACCACCTGGCTCTGGGGGGCAGAGAGCGCGACTAGATGGAGGTTTAACCGAGCACACCTCAAAAGCGAGTCCTTCCGGTAATTCCTTAAAGATAAAATAGGGAAATCATTGGGAATAATTCACACCCTGATAGCCCAGTGGTGATTAGGTGGACACCCTGAAAGTGGTTCTCAGGGGCACTTCATAAAACACACGGCTCACCTTAACAAAGTAAGACTAGAGAAGCAGAGACTGCTTGAACAGACATTGCAGTTACTCCAAACTGGCTCACCTGCAGGCGACACTTCAATTTTGGGCCAGCTAAACAAACTAAAAAGAATTAGATGATATATGCACTCAACAGACCTAAATGGCGCTAGCATTTTAAAACAAAAATACAGCGAGATAGGCCCCAGGGTCTCCCGCTATTGGCATACTAGCTGCGGGGCAGCACAAGGCCCACGATCGTAATTCATTAAAAGGACTCAACCATCGGGTAATCATTTAACCAAACTTAAGGATATGGACCCAAACCTTTACACATACTTTAAAGAGCCTCACACACCTGAACAACGCCTGGATCCTAATCAAATCAGCACCTTTTGGGCAATCTGGAGCTCCCTAAGCTTACTGAGGACTAACAGACTTCCCTCATAGCCCCTATTACCCTCCCAGAATTGGCTGCAGCAATAGCTAGATCAAAACACAGAAGGTCCCCGACCCGACGGGTATGGGGCAGAATTTTACAAAAGCATAGCCCAATCTATAAGCCCCTTCTGCTATGCTGTAAATGAGGTGGCACAGGATGATGCCCCACCTGGGCTTACGCGGCCAACTCCTTATTCTTAAAGCCGAAAAGGATCCCTCCAGTGTTGCTCATATAGGTCCATATCAGTTCTTACACAGATTACAAATACTTTACATCTCTTTTAGCCCAGGGACTCGATGCAGTCTTACCAACCCTGATCAACCTGGACAAGATGGACTTTGTGAGTGCTAGATCCACTACAGACAACACACACAGAGCCCTACATCTGGTTCAGGAGATGCAATCCAATGGAGCTCTGAGCACTCTTCTCACCCTAGATGCTGAGAAGGCATTCGATCGAGTCCTTGGCCCTGTCTCTTCTCCACCATGCTTAAGATGGGCTTCCTCCTATACGTTATAGGCATTATCCGGACTCTATATTCCTTCCCACAGGCGGTGTAAAGGTATCCAGACACCACTGGACTACTTCCCCTGAGAAGGGGCACAAGACAGGATACCTTTGTCCCTGGTCTCTTTGCTATTTTTATTGAACCACTGGCACAAGCAATACGGATGGCCCTGGGGATGACGGGTGTGAAGATGGCGGACACAGAACACTGTATTGCTTTTATACATGGACAATGTCCTTCTCTTTCTTTCTAACCCCACAGAGTCTGTCCCGCAGTGTTTTGCATATTGGAGGAATTTGGGTCCTGCTCAGGATATAGGCTTAACATTAGTAAAACTGATGCCCTTACCTTCCATTTTGAACCTCCAGGGTGGTTTAAGGAAAGATACCCATTCAGATGGATGCTAGACAAATTAAAATACCTTGGCATCTTCTTGATTCACAAATCGGAAGATACTGTACATCATAATTATGACCCCTTTCTGAAGCAGATGAAGCAGGACCTGAGAGATGGTTCCTTCTTCCTTTGAATCTGATACAAAGGTAGAAGTGATAAGGATGGTGGAGCTCCGAGGCCTTATATCTCTTTCAAAATGTCCCTGTTAATCTCCTGATAAAACTGTTTCAAAGATGGAATGCTGTGATTTCTAAATTAATTTGGGCTGGTAACCACCCAGAGTCGGATTAAAACCCTTACTCCTACCCAGGTCCCAGGGAGACCTGGCACTCCCAACCTTAAACTGCACAATTGGGCCTCTCATATATTGTTCCTGATTCAACGAAGCATAAGTAACACCCTGGCTAGATGGAGAGAAATTGAGGAGGACATCTTGCTAACCCAGAATGGGAACAAGCATTGTTCTACCAAATCCTCCCTCAGCGGTGCGCTAAGAATCCTGGATTTACCATCAAACTGAGCCTGGCACATTATTTGTAAATCTCTGCAGCTCACCCCATACCTAGTCTTATTAACCCCAATAGGCCTTTTAGAAGACTTCCTCTCTAAACGGTCCGATTACACCTTTAGTGATTGGAGGCATCTACACCTTAATAACTTGACATAGTTTCTTAAGGGACCAATTTAAAACATTTGCTGAGATCCAACAGGACTTTAAACTGCAGCTCTTGGATTTTTTTCAGTACCTACACATACGGCATTATTTCAGCTCCTTCCAACTGGAGTGCATAACCTGGAGGGATACCCACACCTGATAAGGTTACTACTACAAGTGCTTTGAACTAGCGATCTACCACATGCCATCTCGATCATATATAAATCACTGATGGAGACTTCCGGGAAAACACTTACTTAACTATGGAGAAGTGGAATTCAGAAATAGGGCTCAACCTCACCAAAGAAATATGGGACTCTATTTGCTATACTTCCTCCAGACTGACCTGCTCCCATGCTGGGACTTTTTTCCTGGCAGCTTCTCATTAGGTGCTTCTGCACCCGCCATTACCTCACACATTAGCGGATCCACATCAGCTTCCTGTTGGCGCCTCCAGTGAGACAACTGCTCACCACTCACATGTGTTTTGCTGTGCCTAAATTGCAACCATTCATGGAGACCCTCCAGAGGGAGTTAGAGGAAATCTGGAGCCTGGGATCCCTTGGACAGAGGAGTTATTTCTGCTACATGTCTTTCCTCGAGAATTAAGAGGCCCATAAGCGCCGCCTCTGTTGGGAATACTGCTGCTAGCTGCAAAAGGTAATAACTAAATGCTGGCTTACCAGCACAGTACCCTCAATAGAATCCTGGAGAATCATAGTAAATGGTATCTACAGAACAGAGGATTACTCATTCCTTAAATGACAAAGCAGCACTATGCTCAATGAAATGGAACAGATGGCTCATATATGTCAGGACCAAGGACCCGGACTTTGTTTCTTAGAGCAGGGGACATAGCTTAGGAGTCTCCTTGAACTTCTTATCTACTCTCACAAGGATAATAACATCAAGATAAGTTCACCCACAGGCTTGGCTCTGCTACATAGAGAAGGGAGGTGAGAGAGTTTCATAAGGCCTGTGGAATGAGTGGAGGGGAATGAAAGGCCCTAGGGAAAGACCAGATTGTGATAATAATATAATTTGAACGAATGAAGTGTTCCTCTGACTTTAATAGTGTGAAGTTACCACCTCCAATAATGTAATACTATGTAACATATACCTTGTCAAATATACTCAAAGCTTTTTTTTATGATGAATGGAACTGTGACTATGTAAAGCTGGAAAATTTAATAAAAATATATTTTCAAAAAAAGAAAAGCACTAGCAAACAGGCAAGAAGGAGGGTGGAAGAACAATGGGAAAATTAAAGCTGCCATCACATAGGCAACAAGCTTGTATGTGAAGCAAATAAACAAAACAAAAGAAAAAAACACTATGGTTCTCCACAGAGGTGGCAGGGAGGTTAGGGAGAAAAGATAGCATTCAGGAAGTATAAGGAAACACAGACGGAGCAGGACAGAGAACTGTACCAGTTAAAGCAGAAGGTAGTGGGAGGGCAGTCAGAATAGCAAAGGCCCAAAAGATAGCCAACTCAGTTAAGGGGATAAAACCTTTATAAGTACATTAGGAACAAAGAAAGACCAGGGAAGGATAGTGAAACTTGATAAAGGGGAGGGAGGTGGGCAGAGGTTGACAGTGACAAAGCAGAGATACTAAATGAATACTTACTCTATGCTCAGTATTCACCAAAGAAGAAGAGGAGGAGGTACCTAAACCAAATAATAGAAGCACACTGGATGGAGGGGGTCGATATCAGTCTATTCACAGAAGAAAGGGTCCTGAAAGAACTCCTAAAACTGAAGGTGGACAAAGCAATGGGGCCTGACAGGATTCACCTCAGAATAGTAAAATAATTAAGGGAGATCTAGTGGCACCACTGACTACTCTTTTAACAAATCATGGGAGGGTGGTGTGGTACCTGAGGACTGGAGGAGGGTGGATGTGATTCCCTTCACAAAATGGGAGCAAAGCAGAGGCAGGAAACTACAGATCTGTTAGTTTGACCTCAGTGGTAGGCAAAATTATGGAATCACTTCTGAAAGAAAGAATTGTTGAGTACCTGAGGCCAGTGGGGTACAGGACCCAAGGCAGCATGGATCCTCAGCAGGAAGGTCATGTCAGATGACTCTAATAGATTTCTTTGACTGGGTGACCAAAGTAGTAGACCAGGGAGAGGCTGTAGATGTGGCCTACCTAGACTTTTGCAAAGGCGTTTGACACAGTCCCACATGAAAGATTAATAAACAAGTTAGCCATTCTGGGAGGGTCCCAGGGTCATAACCTGGCTAAAAAATTGGCTAGACAACAGGACACAGAGGGTAGTAGAGGCCACTCTGGAAGAAAGGGGGTTACTGGCAGGGTACCGCAGGGCTTAGTACTGGCACCGGGGTTCTCTTTAATGCCTTTATAGGTGACATTATGGAGTGACTGAAAGGAAAAGTATGCATCTTTGTAGACAACACAAAGATTTGCAACAGGATTAATACACGGGTGAGTGGAAAGGATGAGAAGGGACTTGGCAAGGCTGGAGGAATGGTCAAAGTATGGCAGCTTAGATTCAATGCAAGGAAGTGCAAAGTAATGCACCTGGGAAACAAAACCCAAGGGAAGAGTATACTATGGAAGGAGGTATTAACGCAGCAAAAATGGAAAGGGACCTGGAGGTGGTCATATCAGATGACCTAAAGGTTGGCAAGCAATGTGAGAAGGCAATAAGGAGGGCTGGGGGATACTGAGATGCCTAGGCGGAAATACTCAGAGAAAACAGGAAGTTGTTATCCTCTCTACAGACAGTTGGTGAGACCCATCTGGAGTACTCATGCAGTTCTGGAGACCCAGTCTCCACAAAAACATAGACAGAATGGAGGCAGTCCAGAGGAGGGTAACTAAATGGTACAGGGTCTGCACCAGAAGCCATACAAACAGAGATTAAAAGAGCTTAATATGTATACCCTGAGGAAAGGAGGGAGAGGGGGACATGATAGAAACTTTCAGATACCTCAAGGAATCAACAAAGTCCATGAGAGTAGCATCTTTCAAAAAAGAGATGTACAAGAACAAGGGGCACAATTTGAAGATAGAGGGGGATGAATCGGGCAACATGAGGACACATTTCTTCATGGAGAGGGTGGTGGATGCATGGAATGGCCTTCCTGACGAGGTTGTGGTGTCAAAACTAGAGGGAATTTAAGAATGCATGAGACAGACATAAGGCAATTCTAGTGGGAGGTAGGAGGAAATAGGCTGTTGCTAAAGCTAGGATCTGCAGCTTATCCAATCGGTAGGAAAATGGGCAGACTGGGTGTACCAAGCAGTCCCTATCTGCTGTCAAAGTCTATGTTTCTATGTTCCCTACATAGATTATCCCACATGGGCACAATGCTATGTAAACCATGAATTCTGTTTGGCAATTAACAAAATCACAACTGACCCTATGCATGACGTGGGCGCAGGTATGTGAAAAAGTGTGTACCCCACCTGCATAGCTATGCACCCATGGACGGTGCACCCATACCGGCATTCACTAATGCTGGCCACCTGTCCATGGATCCTCCCCCGTGAGCAGGACTCCCATGGCGGCCGGGAGAGAGTGGAGGTCCCGTAGGGCATCCAATGGGATGCCCCCAAGTACCAAAGTGGATCCCTTGCGAGGAGGCTCGGATCTGGGGTAGTGCATGCCTACAGCAGGTACCCAGACCTGCACACCCAGTGGTGGGATGTTTCTTCCCTGGCACTGCCTCCCCTACTTGCCCATACATGTCGGGCACTCGCCCGATTGTCAGTCCCTGCCCTCCCTTACTGCCCAGTGGGTTGTGGCAGCATTGGGGGGTCCATGTTCCACTGTGACCGCAGGAGGTGTCCTTGGGGCACGCAGGGTTACAGCAGGTCAACCCTAGCATACCCTGCACCCCCTTCCATTCCATGCAGCCAGCACTGCATGGTTTAGTGCATACCATGTGTGCTGGCACACCCCCAGAATGTCCCCAGAGTGGTGCGGTTCAAGTGACATGTGGAATCACATGCATTGGTTCTGTGTGTCCTCATTTCTGTATCCCACACAGGAGCGCATAGGTGTGGAGTGGCTGTGCCTCAAAAATACGTAGTGCATAGCCACCTGTCCCTTCATGCATAGGGACCATAGTTTGTAATGTTGTCCTGTTTTAGGGTGAGTGAAAGTCTCAAGTGAGGAGGTGAAACAACATCTGTTACAATGTCTACAGCTGTAGAAGCCCTTTTGGTTCCCTGTCACACATAGGTTCACAATAGTGACTCTTGCTTAGCTGATCTTTTATGTTGTTTCCTCTTCAGAAACTTACACTGGGAGAGATACCCATGGGTCTGCTGTTCTCTATCTTGTTCCAAGATGGACCATCTGTTTTTGACAATGCTGAGTATTGACAGGGCAGACGATTAAAGGTAGTCACAAAGGTGACCATTGGATTCTGTTTTTCTTGTGTTTTGTCCTTTGGTGTTAATAGATTTGATCTATCAATTTGACAAGCTTTGGAAAAGGCTTCTTGCACCACTTGAGTCAAATTGCCTTGATCCCTAAATCAGGCTGACAGTATCCTGCTTCATGTAGAAAAGTTTCACGAGCTACAATTTTTTTTTGTTTCTCAGAAATTGTCTGAAGAGAATACTGTCTTCCAGGCTGCGTAGGGTGGCAAGTGTCTGCTCTCAGGATGCTATTTCCAGCTACCAGTTTTCTGTTAGGGAAAACAGTTACGCTTTTTCTTTGATCTATGAAGAATTTACATTCAGATACTCAAGGCTTTTGCTATACAACTTGTGAGTGCATCTAAGATTCAGTTTCCTGACATTATGGGACAGGTCCAAACAGTAAACACCAACCATGTGAGCTTTGTCTTTGTAGATCTTGCAAACCTAAACAAAGGTTCTTTGATGGCAACATAAAAGAACAACATCGACAGGCTAAATTAAAATTTAAAAATAATTAAGTGGAAGCAAATGATGGCATTGTTTTTGTAGGTCCAATGAGTGGTCAACAGTGGTGGAAAGAACTGAAGAGCAATGGGGCCACCCAAGATTATGTAGATGTCAACTTTGCATGTCGTCATGGACGGCCTCCAGCCAGCAAATGTTTCTGAGGGTTCCTGGTGCCGATGGCTTTCAGTTCCGAGGTGTGACCCAAGGGAGGAGATGTCTTAGATGAAGATTATAATCAGCTTAATTCAAGTAAAGGTGTTCAGTGTTCTTAGCAGTATGGGTAACATTTCTTTGTTCTCCCTCTGAAAACCTTCCCTCCCATCTCATCTTACAATCCCGAACAGCCACTAATCCTGAACATATTTCACTTCGTGCAGCATTCTCTTCTCCTTCTCCCCACCCAAGTCTCCCAGGTCATGAGGGCAAGGATTTCCTGAAATGCCCTTACTGCTACAGCGCAAACAATGGGTACTGCTCCAACTCTGCTCACACTTGCCATAGTGCAGGGGTGGCACCACTAATACTTCCTACCCACCCTCCTCCCACCCACCTGATGTGTTGCTGTTTATATAGGGCTCTGATGGTGGTTAGAATCAATCAGCACACTTTCATCTATGCATTTTGCTGGAACATCTGAGCTATCCTGATCCCCCACACGCTTGACCTTTTCTTAGTCCTGACCTAACTGTAATCTACTTCCCAAGTAGTGTTGATGACCCTCTTCCTTTGGCCCCATTCCTAATTCATTTTACTTTTCTCAGGTATCCCAAGTATCACTAATTCATTTATTACTCAGGAAACCAGCTGTCTTCTAGCCTACTGGTCCCTTTCAAACTTACAAGCCTCCTTCCCAGTCGGGTTTTAATCTCCCCAGCCTCCATTCATGCTTTGAGTGACCAATAGGCATATTAGTTATCAACCTTTTGCCCTCATCATGGCTGTACCTGTCACCTCATGTTATCCATCAGTTCCTATGTTCCTAAGTGACCTTTGTCTACTCCTCTCCTCTTCCCCACTGCATCTCCCTCTTGTTTCCTACCCTACACCCCTCATATTGAAATTTCTCCATCTCAGTTCACACACTATGTCCTGACCCCCTCTCACCTACAACATCACCTCTATTCTTCCCTGCCTAGTCCCACTACCACTGGCCCCTTGGTGCATCCATCTTGCCTCACCCTTGCTTCCTTGGTATTCTCTTGTGTCAAAGATCAGCCTCACCCACTTTCCATCACCCCTCACTCCTCCTGCTTAACGACCCAATACAGGACCTCTGTCCTCTCAGGCTACTTCTTATTCTACTGCTGCTTGTGGCAGGCTATCTTGAGCCCAACCCAGGTCCTGTTCCTTCTCACCCTCCCACCTCCCTCATGGCCTTAAGCTTGCCCACCTAAATATTAAGAGACTCCTCCCAAAATGTCCTTACTTCAACCTCTCACCTAATCCTAGCTCCTGATTTGCTAATGCTCTAAATCATAGCTTAACCCTAAGATCTCTCACAACTGTATCTCCATCCCAGGCTACTCATTGGTCAGTCAAAACAGGTCCAGCAAAGGGGACTCATCTATCCAGTTTACTATTCTGGCTATCTCCATCCCAGCAACATATGAGCTTCTTCTCTAAAGCTCTCTCTCTCTTTTCTCCATCCTCATCTTTTGTTGCAGGGGTCTGCTGTCACCCCAGCCTCCCCTCCACCATTACTGATCTTGTGGCCACCCTATTGCCCCATTTCTCCTTAGGTGAGCTGTACAATATTATTTTAACTTGAACTGGCTGTCCCCTTCTCACTCAAAAACCTGTAACAACATCTCTGCCTGAACTTGTCCCAGTTAATAAATGAACCTACCTGATTAAGTACTAAATCAAAACCACTCACTCATTGACTGGGTTCTCACCTCTCATCCACACCAAATAATTTTAACGATGTACCATGCCAGATGCCTTAAGTGACCACCACCTTATCTGCCTTGTGCATAAAATCCACCTGGCTAATTCTCCCCAGGATACTTCTGACTAGATCTTACAAATCCCTGTACCTGGCCCTCTCCTAGAGGAATTGTCCATCATGGATTGGTCACCAATCCTACTGCCACCTCCATAGATCAAGCCTTGACTACTTCAACACAACATTCTGCACTACTTGAAACTACCATGACCCTCTTAGGTGCACCAGGGTGCAAGGAAATCATCTCCCTGTATCACCCTGAACTCTTGGTATGCTTACGACACGTGACTTGTCCTGGATGACACACAAAATGTCTGGGTTCCTGTGGATTACTAGCAGTACTGAACACTACACAATGCATGCACAAGAGCAATCAGGCTCGCCAGGGCTGAATACTTCCAGTCTACCGTTATGACTAACATCAACCGTCCATCCAAATTCTGAAAGGTAGTTCATGCCTTATTCTCCTGCCAGCCCAGTACTCTGTCCCTGTCCTCCCGAGTAGATGATCCCACAGTGTCGAATCCCATTGAGGTGGCCAAGGAGTTCAATTCATATTTTACCTCCTGTGCCTCCTCCTTCTCTCCTCCTCCCCACCTTCTCCTCCCTCCCTATTCTCTTCCTCATCTGTTTCTACCTTCAGTCCTCCTCATTCTCCTTCTCCCTGTATCCCCTCTACCACTCTGAAGGTGCTCCTTGTCCCAAACCCATCTAAGGGTAAATCCCCTGATGGCCTAGACTCCAAGCTGCTCTTTCTGTCTGCCCCTGCTATCTCCTCCCTCTTGCCTCTCTCTAACTCTCTCCTTCTCACTTGTCTCAGTCCCAGCTGCCTGGAAGCATGCTACAGCTCTACTCCTCCCTAAAGGAGGTGACCCATCCTCCCAGGCAACTATCAGCCTATTTCACTTCTTCTCATTGTTGCTAAACTTCAGGAACATGTGGTATTAGCCCAACTCTCCACCTACCTTGCTCCTCCTGATTTTGACCCCTTCCAGTCTGGTTTTAGGAAGCATCACTCCACTATCAACTACAATCTCCCACCTCAGGCTCACTGACTCCATCCTCACCAAGATGAACAGTGGCCACATCACCTCTGCTATCTTCGCTTGCTAAGGTCTTCAACATGGTCTCACCCTCTCCTTCTATCCAAGCTCTCTACAGCAGGGCTCTCAGACACTGCTAAAATTGGTTCTGTGCCTACCTAGTGGGAAGGACTCAGTATGTTGGGATTGCTCACTCCCTATCCTCCCCATCAACACTGGAGTCCCACATGGCTCTGTACTAGGCCCACCTATTCTCAGTCTTCCTGAATGACCTTCCCACTGTCTGTTCTGCCACCTCTATCCACATGAATGCAGATGATGCCATCCTGTATACCTGCTGGCCTCTCCCCTTCTGATGTGGCATTCAGACTACAGCATGACTTTGATAAGGTTCAGCACTGGTTACGCACAAATCAGTTATTTCTGAACACCAAGAAGACCATCTCCATGATGTCTGGCACAAGGCAGAGACTTTCTCGGCCCCTCCCTTCACTCCTTCACACCCTAGATGGGATTCATTTTGATAGACACCATCCTTTAGATACCTTAGGGTCTGGTTAGACCAGTACCTCAATGTTTCTGGACATGTGGATGCCATACTCAAAGCTAGGTGCCGGGACTTCGGTGGCGTCAGAGGACAAATGGCTGCCTGAGTTCTCAGCTCCGTCCTCGCAGCTACAACATCGGATAACATCGCCTATTGAAAGCATGTCCTTCCAGCCAAGGCAATGAGAATGAAAACAGGGAAGCTACAGAGCACCCCAGTCCAGAAATTGAGAGAAATGCTGCAGCTGGAGCAGCCGGAGACTCGGAGACTTAGACTTCATGGAGGGCCTACAAGCAGGGAACCTTCAGAAACAAAGTCTAAAATGGACCTGGCCACTACAATACAAATAGCCCAAACGGTCCAAAAATCGACTGCAAACTCTCAGAGCTCTGATCGGATATCAACCGCGATCGAACATAGAACAGATCAGATGGAACTCTGCCTAACACAAACTGCCGAACAGACCGACAGACAGGATCGCCTGATACTATATTTAATGGCAAGGGACAGGGAATTAACCAAATGAGTTACGACTTGGAGGGAAGAAGCTGACACCAAAACATTAGAATATATGGAGTCCCAGAGAGGTGCGGAGGCGAACCATAAGGACACTATAGCCTTTATACAAGAAATGCTCCGAGAGCTCCTGTCACTCCCGGAAGACTTGATCTGGCAATGGACCGGCCACAGATCGCTGGGACCCAAGCCCCATAACCCTGAAGCTAGGCCCAGGTCTCTGATCATTTGCCTGACTTTCTACCACTCAAAGGAGGAGCTCCTACGCGGGCTTGGCAGCGGGCACCATGCAGTATAAGGGCAGAGAATCACACTGATAACGACTCACACTACTGCAGTGCAAGAGGCCAGACGGTACATTGTGGCAAATATTAAAGCAACTAAAGATGAAGGGGGTAAAAGCACAGCTCCTGCACACAGCTAGATTGAAAGTGGAAACTGGGAAGGTATAAAAGTGTTTCTGGACCTCCTGGCAGCCTGCAGTACCTCACTGATATGGGTATCTCCGTTTCACCATTAAATAAAGAAAAATTGAGCGGGACCGATCACCTCAGCCTGGTTGGTAGCTCAAAGAGGCACTGTATGCTCGAGATCGACGAGGAGCTCCTCATTCAAATCTAAGAGCGGACATAGCGACTCTCCTGAGAAGATACGGAGAGGCCTCAACGGTGAACAGGAAGGCAGCACACCTGGAGGAAGACGAAGAAGATCCCAACCAACAGAATGCCCTGGAGTCCTGAAAGAATTTGTTACCTGTACTGGAACTGAGTTTTCATCTCCGATTGCTTGCCTGACACCCATTGTGAATTGTGAACTGCGCCTGGCTCGGGCCTCCTCTCGGCGCCTAACTCCTACAGCTGAAAGATAAGGACAAAGAAGGTTCTTTTTTTTTTTTTTCCTATCCCTTTTCTGCCTTGTCTACCCCCTTGTACAAATCCCCCGATGAGTCTGATTATGGAAAGGAACTACCCAACGTTGCATGGGGCTGGGGGGTGGGTGGATGGGGGCCAATGGAGTGGACGCTTTGAACTGGTTCACACAGAGAAATGGTGCTACGTGGGTGGGTAAGCAATACGAGACCTCTGATTCCTACATAGACACTTTACATAAGTTGTCTTATTGCGTAAGCGTTATCAGGAGAGTGTTATCTCCAGCAGGCAGCCACTTGTGGAAGAAACCTTGAGCCTCTTTCTGATGGCTGTTTAAGTAGTCGTGGGCTTGTCCTTCTGACTATGAAGTACAGGGCTTTTTAACAAAGGAGGGTCCCAGGAGCCGGGGAACAAATGGGCAATTAAAATAGGATCTGACCTGATTTATATATTACAGAGGACTTCAAGACTGAAGAATGGACAAACAAACAAATACTAACAACCTAAGCGATGTTCACAGATGCAGATCACAGGGGCTGCGGGGAGGGGGATGGGCAAGTTAAGAGCTCCTGACACGAATGGCTCTCTCTGACATCAGAGGTTTAGCCCGGATAGGGATTCTTCCTTGGGCTAATGTGGGGCTTCACCCTTTGACTGAGCCTCCTACCTTCCGCCACATATATGGCGACCCATAAGCTGGAGTTTCCCAGCTTAACCATGGAAGTTGTTCACTCTTACATGCGCTGGGAGGTCCCTTCAGTTCTTATCTCGAGGGACCACCCGTGCCCTGTTTGATAACCCCAGGGTATGGACTGGGGACTGAGTTCTAATTGTTCTCATTGTTGGGTTTCTCAGTTTAAACTTGCAAAGTTACAGTTATGTTTCATTGTTATAATTGAGTACACACCAGAATGTAAAGAGTTATCTTTTGTACAATTGCAAATCTGGGTCTGTCAGAAGATATGGTCATGGGGTCTGGTTCCTAAATTAGAGATGGCTAGTCACAACTCTAAATTTCTTTCATATAACATCAATGGGAGTACAAACCTGATAAAGAGAAAGCAGATATTAAAATATCTGACAACACAAGGGTGTGACGTGTTCCTACAGGAGACCCACCTTTCACCTTCTGAGGCCTTAAAGTTGAGGTCTAAGAAATACCCCGTGTTTTCCATTCCTCCCTGGCAGCGGGTAGGAAGAGAGGTGCCATTCTCGTGGCATCTTCTTTCCTTTTGAGGTGTAGGAGGTCGTGGAGGACCCGGGGCGCGGGTTTGTCTTAGTGGTGGGCGGGTCCAAGACACGCTGATCACTTTGGTAAATGTCTATGTCCCTCCGGGATCTCCGTGTCTTTCTACTCTCTCTCACCCAGCTGGTAGCAGAAAAAGCGAAGGGAGTCCTGATCATGGGCAGGGATTGGAACCTGGTATTTAACAGGACCCTAGATACTACATCAACGATACCAAACCCAGACTACAGAAAAGCAAGAGCAGTTAAAAGATTTTTGAGCAGGTGGCTCTGGTGGATGTCTGGTGGGAAAGGTATCCACGCCAGAGAGTACACATACTACTCTCCCCTTCAAAATATTTTCTAGGCTGGACACCTTCTTCACCATTTCCAGAGATCTTATGCAATTTCCTTCGATGTGGGTGGGGAACTCCCCTTGTCAGACCATAATCCCTCTTTCTGGAGGTGGGCCTTTCCCTCCATGCCAAAATACACAATGGAGGCTAAACTGCTCCCTACTCCGAGATCAAGCCCTGGTTAAGGACCTTAAACAACATATTGCCACCACAATAGAGGAGAACAATGTGGGAGGGTATCACCACAAATTCTCTGGGACACCCTGAAGGCCACAGTGCGTGGGAAAATTATCGCCTTGCTTCTACCAAAAAGATCAGCAACACAAAGGCTCCAAGAACTTAATACACAAATTAAAACTCTTGAGGACGCCCAGAAGGTTAGGTGGGAACAGTCTAGGGACCTAACCTTGAAAGAGATTAAGAAAGAATTGAAGCGATACAGCAGGTAGAAATAGAGAGGTCCCTTTTCTATTTAAAGCAGAAATATTATGAGGGGAAGCGAGGAGCTCTCGCTTGCTGGCCTTTGTCTGAGGCAATACACAGCTAAGGCCACAATTACTAAAGTAATATCCCTACCTCAGGCCGCCCAGTTAATAGGCAGACCCAGATCGCGGAGGCCTTTGTCTCCTACTACACCAACTTATATATGTCTCAGAAGGAGACGACAAGAGAAGAGAAATTGAAATTTCTGAGTTCCCTGTCCATTCCCACTCTTTCCCTAACTAAGGGCCAGGCTCTGGTTCAGCCAATAACGCATCCAAAATCCTGCTAACCATTAAAACCCTAAAAACGGGCAAATGTCCGGGGCCAGATGGCTTCAGTGCCGAATTCTATAAAGTCTTTGAGAAGGAGGTGGTTCCTCCTGTCAGAAGTTTTTCTGGGATATGGCGAGATGGAAACCTGGCACCACCTCGTGGCAGTACGCGACCATCTCTTTAATACCAAAAGAGAATAAAGACCCCACTAGGTGTGAGTCGATAGACCCATCTCCCTACTTAACTCAGACTACAACATTTTCACAGCTATTATAGCCTCTAGATTAAACTCCCTTCTACCAGACCTGGTGACCTTGGAACAGATGGGTTTCTGGCCTCAGGCCGACAAGCCCCAAATAGTGTCCAGGTGCCTTAAATGTGATAGATGTCATACACCGCCACTGCATTCCATCCTGTTTAATGAGTCTGGACGCCGAAAAGGCCTTTGATAAGGTCTCTTGAGTTTCCTATTCTTAATCCTAGAGACTATGGCCTTTCCGCAACCTTTTATTGACAGCCTGAAGGTATTATACACTGGTCCCCAAGCCTACATCAGGGTGAATGGAGGCATCTCCTCACGCTTCAGACTCGGACGAGGCACCAGACAGGGTTGTCCCTTCTCCCCTCCTATTTGCCTCTACATAGAACCATTAGCATTAGCTATACGCCAATCAGAACGGATTCAGGGGATTGAAGTGGGGGATGGACGAAAAATTTCATTGTATCGAATGATGTTCTGCTAACCCTATCAAACCCAGAGGAATCGACATACCCTAGTGGGGTCACTGTTGGGGAGTTCGTAGGCACGCTGGCTATACGCTTGATAGAACAAAGACAGAGGTCCTTAGCTTTTATTACACACCTACCAACAAGATAAGGGGAATGCTCCCATTAGACTGGGCAGCAAATAAGATGAAATACCTGGGCACCTATATCACTAAACACCTATCCCAGTTGTTCATATGAATTATAGCCCTCTGATAAACCAGATAACAAAGGATTTTGAGAGGTGGTCACTAATAAATCTTCCCATCTATGCCAAGATACAATCAATCACTATGAACATTCTCCCAAGGTTCTTATACTTGTTCCAGTGCCTCCCGATCCCTATAAATAAAGCGCAATTCCAGAATTGGCACAGGAAGATGGTAAGATTCATCTGGAATGGTAAAAGAGCAAGATTCAATTATGCATCTTGCAAACACATAATAAAAAGGGCGGCCGATCCCTCCCTGACTTGGAGGATTATTACCTGGCCACACAACTGAAGAGGGCCCTACAGTGGTCAAACCCAACCCACGCTTCCAATTGGAAGCTAATGGAACAGGGCGAGGAGGATGGACGGGACCCCATTAGGTGCTTCGGATCATGCTCCCCGGGCTTCATAATGGATCCCACCCCTTGCTGATGGTAGTTAACAGCACACTGACAGCCACGCGAAGGTGTGGCAGAAATATAGAATTGGAAAGTCCGTTTGGCCTCTGAGTGGACTCTCATGGACCCCAGACTTTACACCAGCCCAGTTAGATCATACTTTTAAGGCCTGGAGTAGGCGAGGTCTGTCCAACTTTGGACAATTCGTACAGGGAACATGGTCCTGGACTTTGAAACACTCCGGAGCAAATATAAACTCCGCGCCTGACTATTTCAGATATTTACAAGTTAGGACTTATATTCATAAGTGTCAAGAGGCAGATCCAGACCGGCCGGGCTTCCCTCTCCTTGAATGTATGAAGGGCCTGATGGTTGGCCAAGTCCAGAGGACACATATCCTTATTATATAAATCATTGGTAACACTGAAGAAAGACCCCTGGAAAAATTAAAATAAATTGGCAAAGGGAGTCGGGTATGGATGACAGGGAGGTGGATTGAGACAGTATTTTACATGGCTATTAAAATAACCAGATCTCCACTCTGGCAAGAATTTAGCTGAAAATAAGGGTCCGCTATTTTCTTACTCCCAACACTTCTCCATAGGAGAGACCCAACCCGCCCTCATACATGCTGGAGACTCTGTGGGAAGACAACACATCATTTACACATTTTCTGGATGTGTCCTAAGATCGACCTTTTTGGTCTGAGGTAACAGTGATACTGGGCACCCTTTTCATGCTGGAATGCCCACTGGGTGGCAGAGGTGATTCTGGGAGTTCCGCCTCCATGCAGTTAGGGAGGCTGACTCAATGTACCTCTGGGCTATAGTATAGGCAGCACATAAAACCATTACTAGCACTGGCTGAAGCCAGAGCCACCTGCTACTGGGACTTGGATCCAAATCATAAAGAAATCTCAGACTTGGAAGAATTGACCTTTAAAATCAGCCTGCAGACACATGTTTTCACCTGTAGGTGGATCCAGATGGTTCACCTGGCTAGATGAACACTAGGAACCCAGGTCCTGGGACAGTGGTTAGCTGAAACAAGATGTTTACCTAATAGAGGGTGAGAGAGCAAGAGTTAAAGGACTGGGCCTATTGGAAGAAGAAGGTCGTAGTTTCACGACCTGGCACAATGAGATGTTGGGAGCTTGATTCTAATGAAAAGGCTGGACACTCCTAGAATCTACTTAGTAGAAATAATTAACTGTCACTGTATTATTGGATGAAAACTACCTAATTGTACCTATACTGCTACTGTAAGCACTTTGATTGTGTAATTCGCTTGTTGCCAATAAACATGAATTTAAAAAAAAAAGGCTAGGTGCCCTGTACAGAAACAGAGATTGTATCTCACTGCCTGCTCAGCATGCCCTTATCCAGAAAAGTATCCTTCCAGTTTTTGATTACGGTGATGTAGTCTACAGTGCTGCTCCTAAGACTTCCATAACCAGATTGGACACTGTCTACCACTGCTTCTATTGGTTTGCCCTCGACTGCCCACCTCGCACCTACCACTATGGCCTCTATTGATCTCTTTCCTTCCCCTCTCTTGAGGACAGATGCCATTTCACTGTACCAATCTATTATTTATATTCTGGTCTGACTTTCTCCCCATCGTCTCCCTCTCTCTCTATTCCACCCCCCACACACACACATACACACACACACACACCCTCCGTAATTATGACTCTTGCTCCTTGGCTGACCCTTCTAGAGCCACTGCTACTGGTCAAGTTGCCTTTTCTCACTGTTTTCCAAACTGCGGAATTCCTTCCTTTCCATTTGCCACACCTCCTTTCCACTTGCACTTTCCTCCTCCTACAAATTTCCTTCTCCTCCTCTTGCAACTGCCCTTAAACTTCCTCCTCCTTGAAACTTCTTCCTCTTGACACTGCCCTTAATTTTCACCCCTCCTCCCTCTCTTATATCAAGTACTATGCTTGCCACTCTCTGTGATGTTCAGTCTCCATCATGCTCTTAGTTAATGTATAATTGTATAAATATATAACATTGTTGTAAATGTGTATAGGTCCAATTACTTACTGTATAAATCTCTGTACTGTATAATAGGTGTGTTTCACTTACTGTATGCTGTGCTCACAGTGGCTCTCTACCTGATTGCCTGTATTTGTTGTCCTAGCTGTACAGTTTTGCTACTTGTTACCCCTTCCTCTCTCCCCAGGACACACCTGGAAGCAAGCAGTTGCTGCTCAGTGTACTTTTCCTAGTAAAACGTTTCAAATAAATAAAATAAATGCTTGCCTCTTAATCCCTAAAACACTGCCTGTTGCTAAGCATGTGGAAAACTGAAACATTTTGATCCAATATTTTTGGAAAAGAATGAAATTTGGTCAACTGCATGCCCATAGCATGTCACACAAATCACTTTCATTGTCATTTCTAATTTAGGCTGCACAAAGGGAACAAATTATGAAGAAATCGTACATAAGGGAAACACAAGAGTTCAATGTTATTTCCCATAACTCTGCCAACTCCACACAGTACATTCTGTTCCTGGTCTACATCTTCACCTCTTTAGATCTCTTTTCTTCCCACCTTCTGGCATTCTCTATTTAATTTTACAAGTGCAGACCTAATCCTGTTCAAGGACACAAGACATTCTGGTAATTAATACAGTTGCATACATAATACAGTGCTTGGCAAGGAAAAGCTGGCACGTTAGTAAGATACTGTTAAAGATGACTGATCAGGCAAGTAATTTAAAAACACACACACACACAAACATATATGCACACACCAACAGAAATTAATGAATATGATGTGTAGTTCCATTTGGCTGGCTAGCTGTAATTACTGTAAAGATAGTGATTGCCAAAGAAAAGTTCTTCCTGCACTTCTGCCCTTTCTTTTGTATTAAACCCTACTCATTACTGTTTTGGTCACTGTTGTGAGTTTAAGTGCTAGGACAGTTCAAGACAGGTAAATGCCTAACAGAGGCAGTGTACTAACCCAGCTCCCAGGCTGTCGGTCTTAATGTTAATTTAGTCCAATAAAAGGTATCACCTGCAACATATGTATTTTTATGTTTGCTAGCACGCATGTGCAAGAAACATAGTGCCATCATCGGAGATTTGGAGTGTGTCACCTCCTCTCCAATTCAGTCAGTGTGCTGGCAGGCCAGCGGCCTAAGCCAATGCATTCTGGAGCTGTCTATGACACACTCCAAAATGCAGTGGCATACAGTTGAAGGGAAGCTACACTTGGTGAGCAGCGATAAGATATCACCTGCTCATCGCAGCTCCCCCCACACACACACACACCGCAGCGCGCGCCCCGCACACTGTATAGCCGACGGGGTGCCCAATCCCGTCGGCTGTGCTGCGTTCCCCGCCTCCCCAAGGCTTCCAAAATGCCACGCTGGGTACCCATCCCAGGCGGTAGCAGCAGTCATTATAGCCGATGGGGTGCCCAATCCCGTCGGCTCCACGGTCCCCGGTAGTAAGTGCCACGCTGGGAGCCCACCCCAGCATGGCAATGTATCCTTAGGCCGGCGGGGGTGCCCCAATCCCTGTCGGCTGAGCGGCCCTCACAACCCGTTCTTGTGCCACGCTGAGCCCACCCCAGCATGGCAAATGCTCGCGTCGTCCGTTTTTTTCTTTTTCTACCTGTAAAGAAAAAGCGGTCCAATAATCTCCCGTCCCCCTCCCACAACCCGCACCCACCACTGCGCACCCAGCCTCCCCACCCCTCACCCCATACTTACCTCTGGGCTTCGGCGCGACAATCTTGATGGACCAGGAACACGTCTGCACTCTTCAAAGCCGACCGCGAACTGAGAAATGCCGTAAGCTGTATAATGGGCTAGATAGGGGGTTTCAACTTTGTTGCATATCTCAGGCATTTTGGAATTTTTGCAAATTTTCAACATGGGGTTTTGGGACCCCTTCTCATGAATGATGCCACTGTCATGGTGTTGTTCCGGGCCTGAAGGGTGATTTCGCAGTCACTGCGCGGTCACTGCGCGAAATCGCCTTGAGACCTCTAATGCCATGACAATGAATAATTCATGAGAAGAATTCATAACCCCATGTGAAAATTTGTCAAAATCCAAAAATGACTGTTTTACGGCGCGTTATGCAATTCTACACAGGCTCGTAAGTTCGCGAATTTTCAATATTTTCACTCCAGATTTTCAACATTGCCATTTTACCACACCTTCTTATGAGTAGTACAGCTGTCATTTTTCACATCTCACCCAAGATGTGTTTCACCCATGTAGCGCATAATGGCGCAGTTGGTGTGGAAATCAATGTACGGGACAAATTAAGAAAATCACAGTGACACTGTTCATGAGCAGATGTCTTAAAATGGCTATGTTGAAAATTTGGTGAAAAGTCCTAAAATGACTGTTTTATGTGCTGCATTATGCAGTTCCTACGTGACGCCGTAAGGTCATGCATTTTCAATATTTTCACTCCAGATTTTCAACATTGCCATTTTACCACACCTTCTTATGAGATACAGCTAGCCATTTTTCACATCTCACCTAAAACGTGTTTCATCATGGCTTATTAAATGGAAGCAGCCAAAAGTAGATCAATGTATGGGGACAAATTAAGAAAATCACAGTGACACTGTTCATGAGGTGAGGTGTTAAATGGCTATGTTGTAAATTTGGTGAAAAATTCCAAAATTACTGTTTTACAAGCGTCGTTGTACAGTTCCTATGCTGCGCTCATAAGTTCGCGAATTTTCAATATTTTGACTCCAGATTTCCAACATTGCCATTTTGCCACCTTCTTATGAGTAGTACAGCTGTCATTTATCACATCTCACCCAAAATGTGTTTCCGTCCATGTAGTGCACAATGGCGCAGTCGTGTGCGTAAATCAATGTACGGATAATTAAGAAAATCACAGTGACACTGTTCATGAGCAAAGGTCTTAAAATGGCTATGTTGAAAATTTGTGAAAAATTCCAAAATGACTGTTTTACGAGCTATGCTACAGTTCCTATGCACGCCGTTAGTTCGCAATTTTCAATATTTTACTCCAGATTTTCAACATTGCCATTTTACCACATCTTATGAGAAGTACAGCTGTCATTTTTCACATCTCACTAAAACGGAGCCCACTTCATGTAGCTTACAATGGCTAGGCCGGTGTGTGCTAAATCAATGTACAGGACAAATTAAGAAAATCACAGTGACACTGTTCATGAGCAGAGGTCTTAAAATGGCTATGTTGAAAATTTGGTGAAAAATTCCTAAAAATGACTTTTACGAGCGTAGTTGCACAGTTCCTATGCATGCTCGTAAGTTTGCAAATTTTATATTTTCACTCCAGATTTTCAACATTGCCATTTTATTAAACTTCCTTATGAACAGTACAGCTGAAATTTTTCATATGTCGCTTGAAATGTGTTTTCATGACATGTAGCGCATAATGGTGCTGTTGGTGTGCGAAGCAATGTTTAAGACAGATTAAGAAAATCACAGTTACACTGTTCATGAGCAGAGGTCTTAAAATGGCTATGTTGAAAATTTGGTGACAAAAGTCCATAAAATGACTGTGTTATGAGTGAGCATTGTGCAGTTTCCACGCACTCGTTAGTTCATGACTTTGTAATATTTTCAGTCCAGATTTCACCAGTGACATTTTCCACACTTCCTTATGAACAGTACAGCTGTCATTTTCACAACATGGCTGAAGTGTGTTTTCACACTTTCAGTGCAGAGATGCGGTCGCTGTGGGAAATCATTGTTCGCCATAGATAAAGAAAATCACAGTGACACTGTTCATGATCGGAGGCACCAAAATGCCTGAGTTGACAATCTGCTGTAAAAATCCCCAACCTAATTATATTATGGGTGTGCGTTGCACAGTTTCTATGCACGGACGCCACCATTTTTTTAAATATTTTACTACAGATTTGCAACATAGCCATTTTTACACCTCCCCATGAAAGAGTAAAGCTGTCATTTTTACATCCTGTTCGAATGTTTTTGCACCTGTGGTGCTAAATGCCGTAGTCACTGTGCATAAGCAGCTTTGGCTAACAAACTGATATTCCCCTGTTCATGAGGTGGGGTCACAAAACAAACATGTTGAAAATTTGGAGTGAAAATACCAACGAATGCCTGAGGTATTAGGGTTTTCAACTATAATGCCCAACCCTATAGAGAATGACAGGCATCAGGGGTGTCACTTGGGATTCTTGCCTGTGATGCTCGTACCTTTCCACACCCTGCAGTCAGTGAGAGGCATCGAGGTATACCTTGACTCTTCGTCTCAAACTTCACCCCATTCTCCTATATCGCACCCATCTCACCATATTTCCTAATGAAATGGGGTGTGCATAAGGCCAAAGACCACAAGGAACACTGTGACACTTGTCAGTCTCTGCAGGATGGGGTGTGGTGAAATGGCGTGGCAAGTTATGCCTGATGACCCAAATGCACACCCAATGCCTGTCACTCTCTGCAGGGTGGTGGTGGGGTTGGCTTCAGTTCAATACTTCACTGCCATTCCTATTACGCAGCTCTGTAACTTCTACACTACCACTGCCAATGCCAGCAAGCAAACATTCAGCATTAACAAATGCTTGTTTTCTTCTGTATCATTGCATGACTAACAGGGCTACCATATTTCTTTATGTAACTGGGTCATTACTGATGTAAAATTACTAACCTTGCCTTGTAGAAATGCATGAGGTTGAGGGTCCTTTTAACTCTTTTGTTGTTGGAGGTGGGATTTTATCCAAGATTAAGTTAGAAAATAACATGGTGTCTCCACCCAGAGAAAAGTTCACGTGGGCCTCATATAAGTATGGTACAGCCACCTGTGATTCTGTACCACCTCCTACTGACTACTTCACCCCACTCATGAACCAACACATTGTACTGACAGCCCCACAAAGCAGTCATGGAATATTGTAAAGAATGTAGCACTCGGACAAAAGATTTGAACAAAATAACAGGAATTTTATTTAGAGTCAGGTATCAGGCCCAGAATGGGGAAAAGGGGAGGGTTAGCATTAATAAGGTAGTGCAGTATAGTATCTTGTGGCTGGTCTTCTGAGCTCTTCTAGGTTCAGACCACTGCAATCCTAGCCACTTTTCAGTGTCCTCCAAGGCACAGACAAATGAATGCATTTACCAGGCTGTAATTATATAGAGAATAAAGTATGGGTCTTGGTGTGTAGCGAATTTACACACCGAGGTTTGATGCTACACTAAACCCCAGAGAAAGCTGACTTGAGGGGTTGTGCATAACATCAAACCCTGAGGGTAATATGTAAATCAAGTTACACCTGGACCCATATTTTATTTTATATAATTGTTGGATTTCTCTTTTGCCTCAGCAATTATATAAAATACAAAAGACTGCTGTACTGGCGCAGTCAGATTACCTTAGCCTGCAAGGTCCGCTTTCACTTTATTTAAAATATTGTCAGGGTGGTCCACTCAATAGCCCTGTGGAACATTTCAAGTATTTACAATTACTTACTGCTGAGTGTCCATGGCAGTTTCTCTCCATGATGGGCTTGCGGTAGGGAAGGTTTCCTGTTCAGGAAGGACACAGCAAGCGAGGAGTTTGAGCTGCACAGTGTGGGGAAACGTTCACATGTTTGCCATTATAAATGCTCCTCTATAACGGCAATTACGCCAAGGTTTCCCAATGGGAAAAAGGAAGTCCATTAATTATAAATAGTATAAAGTATGGGGTGGTATGTGTTGTAATGTAGACAGCCAGCTCTGAGTGCTATATTCATTTTTTTATTACATATAAAATAAGTGATGGGAAAGTCACTTTGAGGAAACTACAATCTTGCTGAACTGACACATAAAAAAACCCAGGGATAAGTTCAAAGGACAGGACATAACTAAACTGCAGATATCTGGGGTGCAATTACTTTGTCAATTTGCTTTGATCCCAGGAAATGAAAGTAGCCATTCATGGCATCCCCAGGGGAATCATTTGATTTTGCTCATGGTGTCAAATGGAAAGAGCATGCATGGGTTATGAATAACCTTCAGGAACCAGCTCATTTCATCAAAGAGGTTGATGGTTGGGCCAAACAGGACTCAGACGAATTTGAAAGGCCAAATATACATTCCTGGGAACCCTTGAATTACATCAGAGAGACCTTTGAAGTGTAGATTCCAAGGCCCAGATGGGATTAAAGAGGCAAATACACTTTGCTTTGAATACAGTGACTTAGATCAAAGAAACTTTGAGATGTATGTGTAGTAGAGCACAAACAGGTTTCATCTGGTTAACCTGTGGAGAGGAAAGTCAGTGAGGTCACCTATAATGTTTTTTAAAATATTTTATTTGGACATCCTGTTTTGTAAAATATAGATTTTGATACACCAAGGCAGGGTTTAGTGATCTCAGAAAGGGTTGGCTCAGAACTGTGTTTAATTGCTGAGAGAACCTGACAGAGACACAGAGACACTGTTTCTGACTGACAGAAGAGAGACCATCAAAGCACTGAAGTAAGGACCTTAGACAGGATTAGTCTGAAGTTATTAATTGTAGGAACTGAACTTTTAGCTGTTTGTTTTAAGGCTGTATGTGTTGGGATATATATTTGTTCTGTATTTATTGTTCTGTTTTGATATTTTAAAGTAAAGAGATATTTTACAATGGAAACTGTCTGCAGTGCCTAGACATTTCTTTTATTTTAAGTAGAGCTTTTAAAGGTTATCAGTAACACTGTGTATGGGCTTATTGTATACCAAACTGAGAAATGGATAGAGTTCTCCAAAGTCTTGCATAGAGTTCTAAGGGTTCATTTGAAAGACCTGGTTGGGTGCTCATAGACAAAGATATCTGGCCCCTGAAGACAGAATTATCTGAGCCTGATAATTGGGTATGGTAACAAGAGGTTATCAGTTTTGAATCCCTCCAGAGCTTGAGACTAAGGTGACTTGAACCCACAAAACAGACAAGAGGGTTACCTTGTGCTGTTCACTGTAAACAAATCATATGCTCAGAGGTTGGCACTTTGGGAGTAGAGGCTGACCATGAGCGAGTTTTGTGACATGTGTAACGAGAAGTTTACACACATCCGAGGGGTTAGATGGTACATTAACCCTAAGAGTGAAGTTCGAGGAGTTTATAAAAACATGTAATCTCCGAGGGTGTGTGTAAACTTTGACTTTACACACAGCACATAGAAACATAGAAGCTGATGGCAGAAGGAGACCGCTAGATCCATCTAGTCTGCCCATTTGTTTTAGACCTATTTTGACACTCTAGTTGCCCTTTGTAGTCAGGGTCCACCCCTCTATCGCCCCATATTTTATTTTATATAATTGCTGAGTCTTCATTTTTGGCCACAACAATTATATAAAATTAAAATAAAATGATGTCCCTGACTCTAGTGTGGCCGCAGTTGCTTTGGTTCGAGTGTGCGGTCCGCAGCCAGTTTTATTTAAAAGTGTTTTGTTTGTTTTTTCCACTGCAGGCAAACGTTTTTTCTTATTTTATTTGTGGTGACTTACCACTGAGTCCCAGTAGCTGTTCCATCTCTTGTGGAACAGGAGGCGGTCAGCCATCAGCGGTCCGGGAGGAAGGGCTGTGTTGGCACTTCTGCTCAGACCGAAGGAAATCTGTGCGCATGTTTGCCGTAAGAAACACTCCTTTATTATGGCAAATTATGGCATGTTTTCCTTCAGTAAAAGTAAGACCTATTCCAAGTGCAGCTCTAAATCATGCCCACCTCACACTACAGTGCACCTAATAGCAGCTTACTTTAGCCCTCCTGTACTGGGGCACTACCCTGTCCCATTTGGTGCCATTGCTTAAACCTTTCACTAGGGTGCTTTCAATGCTTCTCTTGGCACCTAGCTGTTGAAATGGTGTAGACATCGATGACATTGCATGTGGCTGACTGACAATAGAGCATTTAAAATAAAGTTAGCAATGCCTTCTGAAACAGAAAACTTCAAACATAAAGGCCATTAAAATGAAAACACCTCCAACTGATGTATTTGTAACTCTTGGCCAGATGGCCAAGTTCAATGAACATTCCCAAACTCTGAAACAAATTGCAAGTTGCAGGGGTTAGCTCTGGGCTTGCTCGTGGTTCCTAAACCATGGGAACTCCCCTACTGTGCAGGAACATCGGTGGTGCACTTTGCCACTGTGCAGGGGATTGGTGGCACAGTTTACCATAATCCCTGTCTAGCTGATGTCTGGTTGCTTTCTGTCTCTTCTCTCACTCTCACTCTTGTCTGGGATGGTGATGGTATTGCAGGCAACAGCTATCCTCCAATACAGGTCAAAGCTCAATGACATGGCATCCAGTCCTGCAGAAGTTGTAATAACAGCACCTGGTAGTGATGCTGATCAGGCAGATTCAGTTGCAGTTTCAGTTCTGGAAAAATCTCTTTTAGGTTGTAGCATTCGGCTTCAAATCATGTGACACTCAGCACAGTTACCTCTCCTTCTATGTTTGCTTGCAGAATGTAAGCAGACACACTGGGACTGTCAGCAAAAGCAGATTCTGGAGGTGCTTCAGGCTGTGAGCCAATGACATGGCTTGAATAGAGCCTGCAGCCAAGGTGTGGAACCTTCTGATGATGCCATGGGTCCTCAGCAAGCACAGTGTTTAAAATGGTTTCACTGCACCAATCACTGTGCTGACTTTTGCCACTCTGATGACACTTGGTGTGCACCAGCATCCCTTGCTTGTGACTTTTCCCTGTCACCAATTATCTTTATGCTCTTCAAAGTATAAACCATTCTCGCGACAGCACTCTCTCCCACCCACCCACTTCTAGGATTACCACCTGTCCTGATTTTCAAGAGGACAGTCCTGATTTGGGTAGCTGTGTCCTGCAAAAAACATGAAAATACTAAATGTCCTGATTTTACAGTAGGAAAATATTTTCTAACTTTCCACTAAATGTTTTAGAAAACTACAATAGCTTAACTAAAATACCTTAAAATGATAAGAAACAATAGAAGCAACTAGGAAACTATAATACTTAGCCTTAATTCTGATTATATAGAGAAAACAAGTCTGTTGCATTGGTCGAGGTTAGGTACTGTCCTGCAAAAATCATGTTTCGTAGAAAATGTCCCACTTTGGGCTGCTTAAAAGGTGGTAACCCTACCCACTTCAATTGTTAATAGCATCTCCTGCTTCTCTCCTGAACACCTGCAGTGCTGGTAAAGTTCAAGCCCTGTACAGCAGTGCTCTTTCTGTCCACCTCCCACAGATAATGTTTGCTACTGGTTGTCTCTCTCTAGCAGCCCCAAGAGGCTTTTGTTAGGTAATTCATGCCTTTGTCATTCCCGGCAGCTCAAATAAGCTTTCTGTAAGCAGTGCCCACTATGGCCGGTCCCTACAGCCCATAGGGACTTTCTTTAGGCATGCCTGCCAAAGCACATCTCCAGTAGCCTCTGAGGGGCTTTGTATAGGCAATGCCTACTGCAGTGTATCCCCAACAACTCAACAGGGCTTTCTTTAGGCAATGCTCACCATGGTTGACTCGTCCCACCCACAGGGACTTTCTCTAGGTAATGCCTACCACAGCAGATCTCGAGCAGCCCCTGAGGGTCTTTCTTCTTAAATGAATGCCCACCAGGCTGAGTCTCCTGCAGCCCCAAGGATCTTTCTTTAAAATGAATGCCTGGTCTGTGGTGACTTCTTTGCATGCCCACCTAGTGGGCTTTGCCTGATACCAGACCAATAACTGACACTAATGCTGGTATACCCTCCTCCTGTCTGACCCATTGCACAAGAAAACACCCTGCCCACCTTCTAGCACCAAGATCACCCTCCTTGCCCTTCCAATGCCACTTGAGGTCTCTTGTTGAGGATTCTTAATGTCCCTCAGCATGATTCCTCAGTGTCCCATGAAGCACTCCTCTACCTGGAATGAGAACAAAAAAGGAAGTCTTGTAATATGCCCACTGCATGTAAACTTCGGTTTTTAACACATTTTGAGGTGCAACAACAAAGATGCTCCTTACGTGCTCCTGAGGTGGAGAGGGTGACTTGCACCCCAAAAAATTAGGGGTCAAAATGTGAGTGAGTTATTAATAAAAGAAAAATGTAAAAACAAGCAAGTCAAACATATTATGATCATCAAGAACATAATCAGATTCTGGAGGTGTGTCAGGCTGTGAGCCAATGCTGTGAGTATAAATGAACCCACAGGCAATGGTGCAGAACCTTTCTGATGAGGTCACAGGTCCTCAGCAAGCAGAGTTTTCAAAGGGTTTTGCTGAAACAATCACTGTCCTGGCTTTGCCATTCTGATGACACTTGGTATGCACCAACATCCCTTGCCAATGATATTTCCTGTCGCCAGCTCTCTTCACTATCTTCAAAGGTCAAATTGCTGTGTGACAGTGGTCTCTTCATCCCTCTGTCCTCTCACAGTTGTTAAGAGCTGCTCTGCACTGCTCTCCAGAACACCTGTAGTGCTGGTAAATTTATGCCCCTGTGCCTGTACAGCTGTGCTCTCTCCTTCCCTCTCCCCAACTGTTTGATGAGAGCTGCTCCCTGAACACTGGCAGCACCAGTAAAGGTAAGTCCTGTCAGTAGTGCACTCTCCCTCACTCCTGACAATGCCTGCTGCTGGTGGTCTCTCCAGCAGTTTCTTGAGGCTTTCTTAAGTGCCTAAAGAAAGGGGTCCCCAGCAGCTCCACAGGATCTTTTAGACAATGCCCTAAAAACACTGTTGTGGGTCTCCTGAGCCCCCAAGGGCTTCTTTAAGCAATGCCTACTGTGACAGGGTCTCCATCAGCCCTCAAGGAACTTTCTTTAGGCAATTTCCATCATGCTGGGTCTCCAGTAGCCCCATGGGGCTTTCTATAGTCAATATCTGCTGTGAGGGGTTCCTAGAAGCCCTGAGGGACTTTATTTTAAGACAAATGCTTATCACATTGGGTCCCCTGCAGCCTCCAAGTGGATTTCTTTTAAAATGAAAGCCCACCATGGCATGTCACCTGTACCCCAAGGGACTTTCCTTTAAAATAAATGCCCACCTCTGGTGGCCCTCGCATGACCACTGAGCAAGCTTAGCATGATTTATTTAAGAAAGACATATTAACCTGATTCAGACAACAAGTTTCACCAGCTCAGTATCCCTTTATTTTGGGCCCAAAGCTCACTTTTGGGTGCATATATGCGGGTGGGTAACCACGTTAGCAGAAGGAGCCCATTGAAGCTAACGGGCACATCGGATCAGTACTCCAGACACACAAACATCATTAGATCTACTTTCTAGACTCAGCATTTATTATGCTACACTGCTGCACAGAATGTGGAACAAATAGTAATGCTTATAGTACTTATTGCACAGGATCCAGCTTCAAGCACAGTTAGATAGCTTCAAGCACAGTTAGATAACAAACAAAAAAATAGTGTGTTTGTCTGAGTTAACTGAACTGAATGGTTATCTGAACAGCTATCTAGGTGTAAATCTCAGGTGATTGAAAGGGCTTGATAGCTGTGCAGTTTAAATTACTTGTAGAAAGATCTAGTAAGTAGGGGGAGGGCTAGCTAGAAGGAAGCTAAATTTAAAGACTGACTTAGAAAGAGTCTGTTAGAAGCTTGGCAGAAGACACCAGGAGGAAGGAGTGCTGTGTGACTGGACTTCTCTACTGGGACTATATTGCCTCCTTCCCTCCCTCCACGCCCCACCCAAAGCTAGTTTTACTTTTATAGGCACAGGATTTGACTGACAACAGGAACTTACTGTTTGGGAGCAGGAAGTGAGTGATCACAGAGCCACCAAAGACCCATCATACTAGAAGGACAAGAGTAGCTCTCCGCCCCTCTAGCTGCTGGAGGTCTGCCTCTGAGCAAGTAAGGGTCTTTGAGAAATATAGGTTAGTCTTGTCTCAGAATAGGAGCTTAAAAGGCACAGAGGCAGAAAGTAAGTAGAGAGAAGATAAAGAAAAAACACAGAGGAAAGAGTAAGATTCCAAACAACAGTTAAGGGCCAGAAATAAAACATGATGGGAGTGGTGCAGTGCAGTGGCTGTGGAGCAGCAGTCTTCCAGGAGACACTCTGGAGGATGCAGTGTTGTCCCATCTGCAGGCACCTCTCTGGGCTGAGGGAGGAGGTTGCTCATCTCCAGGCTGAGTTGGCCAGGATTTGTGGGACCTCCTCTTCCATCCAGGGACCACCAGTGCCACCTGCCGTTGCCTCAGAGGTTGCCAAGAAAGAGGAGCGGTTGGACCACAGTGGGCTCAGGGAGGGTGAGGGTGGTGGAACAGCGTGCATCCCTCAGTTGTACCTCTCCACAATTCCTATGCCATTCTGACAAAGTGTGGTTCCTCTATGGAGGCACCTGCAGTGGAGACCAAGGAGGATGCTGGGAACCCACAAAGGAGACCCACAGGAGGATGGCATGGGACACCACAGGGGAAGGAAACAGCTCCTGGTGGGGGACTCCATTGTTAGGAAGGTAGAACTGGGGAGGAAGGAGAGGGAGGTAAGGTGCCTGCCTGGCACCATGGCTTGGAAGGACAGGGAGCGAATCCTCAGGCTTGCCAGAGCAGCTGCACAGGGAGGGAGCTGGATGTCATTGTCCACCTAGGGATAAATGACCTGGCTAAGAAAGGAATTAGAGCAGTGCAGGAAAAGTTTGTGGAATTGGGGAGGGGTCTTAGACAAGTAGCACACACGGTAACCTTCTCAGAGGTGCCCCTCTATGGCGTAGGAGAGGCTAGGTGTTCCGCACCATGGGATTCAATCAGTGGTTGAAAAACTGGGGCAGAGCTCAGGGATTTGGCTTCACTGGGGACTGAGGTCCACCTGGGTGATGCAAGCCTATACTAGCATGATGGACTGCATCTGTCCAGGAGGGAACCAGGATCCTAGGTGATAGGTTTAAATGCTTCATTGGCAAGCTTTTAAACTAGCCAAGGGGAGGCACTGGAAAGGAGCAGGGAAATCCTAGCCCTCCCAAAAAATCACGGTAGTAAGTGCGGTAAACACCAACATAGATGTGGCGATAGAGAGGGCAGGGGTAAATGGGGAAAGTGACAAGGGCAAGAAGGACAGGGATGGGGCAAAAAGAGTAAGGCCATCAGGAAATGGAGGGTAATGAGTACCAATGCCCGTAGTCTGGGCAACAAGCTCCCTGAGTTGGTGGCCTTGATGGAAGAGGGATGCCTGGATATCATAGCAGTCACAGAAACATGGTACACAGAGAACCATGACTGGGATGTTAACATACCAGGGTACATAACCTACAGGAGAAACAGGTAGGGAGAAGAGGGGAGGAGTAGCTCTCTATGTAAAGGAAGGGATAAAAGCAACTGAACAAAAGAGTAAACAGGGAGGAGAGGAAGCACTGTTGGTCACCTTGGAGACTGGAAAGGGCACCACAATCCACACAGGGGTTATGTACAGACCCCCATGTCAGGGGAGGAATGGACAAGGATATAATAGAAGGCATTCTTAGGATGGCAGAGAAAGGGGAGATACTGTTGATGGGAGACCTGAATATGCCAGATGTTAACTGGAGCACATTTGCTGCAGCCACATCCAAAAGCAGGGCCATTCTCGATGCCCTACAGGTGGCAGAACTCAGACAGCTAGTTTTGGAGCCCACTCGTGAGGGAGCAATCTTTGACCTCAGTACTCTCAAATGCGGGCAGTGAGAGGATTTCACATCTAGAAGTGGGTTGCCATCTGGGAACAAGTGACCATCAAACAGTGTGGTTCACGTTAAACTCAGCTACAGAGTCAAGCCAAATAAAAGTGAGGGTACTGGACTTCAGGAGGGCTGACTTGACAAGATGGGAGAGTGCCTCAGAAAAGCACAAGCAAATGGGCTAGAAGGAGGGTGGAGCAACAATGGGGAATCATCAAAGCTGCCATCACAGAGGCAACAAGCCTTTGTGTAAAGCAAATAAACAAATCAAAATGGAAGAAAAAGCCACTATGGTTCTCAAAAGAGGTGGCTGGGAAAGTCAGGGAGAAAAAGATAGCATTCAGGAAGTATAAGGAAACACAGAAGGAGCAGGACAGAGAGCTGTACCAGTTAAGGCAGAAGGAGGCAGGAGGGAAGTCAGAATAGCAAAGGCCCAAACTGAGGAAAAGATAGCCAACTCAGTTAAGAAGGGGATAAAACCTTTATAGGTACATCAGAGAGTATAGAAAGGGAGGGATAGTGAGGCTGAGTAGAATGAATGGTGGTGGGCAGAGGGGGATAGTGAAAAATCAGGATACTGAAATCAATATTTCTGCCTAGTATTCACAAAAGAGGAGGGGGAAGTGCCTAATCCAATTAACAGAAGCACTCTTTGATGGGGGCCGATCCCAGCCTTTTCACAGAAGAAAGGGTTCTGCAAGAACTCCTAAAACTGAAGGTGGACAAAGCAATGGGGCCTGATGGAATTCACCCAGAATTCTAAAAGAATTAAGGGGAACTAGTGAAACCACTGACTACTCTTTTTAATAAATCATGGGAGGATGGTGGTAACCGAGGACTGGAGGAAGGGGATGTGATTCCCTTCATAAAGTGGGACCAAGACAGAGGCAGGAAACTACAGACCTGTCAGTTTGACCTCTGTGGTAGGGAAAGTGATGGAGTCACTTCTGAAAGAAAGAATTGTTGAGTACCTAGAGGCCAGTGGGGCAGGGACCCAAAGCAGCATGGGTTCACAGCGGAAGGTCATGTCAGACAGATCTAATAGATTTCTTTGACTGGGTGACCAAAGTAGTAGACCAGAGAGGGGCTGTGGACATGGCCTACCTAGACTTTAGCAAGGCATTTGACACAGTCCCACACAAAAGATTAATAGTCAAATTAACCAGCCTGGGAGTGGTTCCCAGGGTGATAGCCTAGGTAAAACATTGGCTGGACAACAGGACACAGAAGGTAATTGTAAATGGAGTCCACTCGAAGAAAGAGGGTTACTAGTGGGTACCGAGGGTTCAGTGATTGGGTCCAGTCCTTTTAATGTTCTTATAAGTGACATTGCAGAGGGACTGGAAGGAAAAGTATGCCCCTTTGCAAATGACACAAAGATCTGCAACAGGGTTGATACACAAGGAGGCATGGAAAGGATGAGAAGGGACTTGGCAAGGTTGGAGGAATGGTCAGAAGTATGGCAGCTAGGATTCAGTTAAAGAAGTGCAAAATAATGCACCTGGGAAACAAGAACCCGGGGAAGATTACACAATGGGAGGGGTAGTAATAACAACAAAAAGGAAAGGGACCTGGGGGTAATCATATCAGATGACCTTAAGGTTGGCAAGCAATGGAGAAGGCAGTAGGAAGGGTTGGGGTATACTGGGATGCATAGGGAGAGGCATCACCAGCAGAAAACAGAAAGTTGTTATCCCTCTGTACAGACAATTGGTGAGACCCCATCTGGAGTACTGGCACCAGTTCTGGAGACCCCATCTCCACGAGGGACATAGACAGATAGAGGCAGTCCGAGGAGGGCACCCAAATGGTGCAGGGTCTGCAAGAGAAGCCGTGACGAGGAGAGACTAAAGGAGCTTTATTATGTATTCCTTGAGGCAAGAAGGGAAAGGGGCAACATAACAGAAACTTTGGCACCCCCAGTGGAATCAACAAAGTCCAAGAGGGTAGCATCTTTCAGAGAAAGAGACGCAAGAATAAGGGGACACAATTTAAAGATGGGGGCGGTTCGGGGCAATGTGAGGGAAGTATTTTTTCATAGAGAGGGTAGTGGATGCATGGAACAGCCTTCCTGAGGAGGTTGTGGGGTCTAAAACTGTGGAGAATTCAAGAATGCATGGGACAGACATAAAGCAATTCTTGTGGGGGTAGGAAGAAATAGGCTGTTGGTTAACTAGGATCTGTGGCCTATCCTGTAGGTAGAGAAATGGGCAGACTCAGGTGGGCCAAGCAGTCCTTATCTGTCAGCCAAAGTCTATGTTTCTATACCCTATACTCAAGATACATCCCCAAAATGTCAGGCAATCAGTTTTTCATCCTCTTAAACTGGTTTTCTGTGCCCCTTTGGAGTTACTGCTAGAGGACATCCCACAGAAAATGTGCGCGCACACACACATCCATTGTTATCACTTATTTCTTCACTCCTGCTGTTTCTTCCTTGGGTCTCACCTGGAATGAGCTCTGGCTCAGTTTGTCTATCCCAGTCACCAAACTTTAAGTAAATAAATAAACTTGTAAATCTGATCTGAAATGTGTCTTGGGGTCACCACCAAAAATGATTTTCGGATCCATTGACAAGGTGACACCTATGTGTTTGTGAGGTGGGATGGTAACTTGACCTCCCTGAAATTATAGAGGCCAAAATAGCCAAAATTAGCCAAGTTATGAGCATAAGAAAAAGAAAACACTGACCTTGGATCCGATCCTCAAAACCTTGTACCTGCTTCTACTCCCACAGTGGAGTAGATATGTAGGCTTGTGGCATGCAGAGGTCCCATTTGCACATACAGGGACCTTTGCACATCCTTACTCTGTCCGATGGCACCCTATTAGATCCCATGCCACATATGTAGCTGCATGGAGGGGGCAGGAGGCAAGGTGACCTCATTCTTGGAACAAGTTACACAATGCAAAGAGCTGGCAGAGGAGGTGCAAGCCACACTGCAAGATCCTACTGGAATGAGATAGTGCAGCCTAGTAGGCTGTCCTAAGTAAATAAATTGTAAATAAGGAGAAAACAACATTGATGGCAGTTACTGGCCTTATGTCCTCCAGCCCCCATGGTAAGGCAGTGTGTTCTAGTGGTTATAGCACTGTTGGAAGCTAGGAGATCACAGGGTCAAACATCACCAGACCCAAATAATCACTGTGTGACTTTGTGCAAGTCTCTTAACCTCCAAGTGCTCTAGTCCAGTCAGCTGTGGAAATGGGTAGGAACAGGACTTGACTGAAAATTAGGTGTTGCATCTAAGATGGATTATCCTGGGTAAATAAATTGTGAATACAAAATTATGCAAATAAAACATTGCCTACAGTTACCAGATTTTCCTGGCCTCCACAGCCAGTTAGGGCAGTGGGATCTAGTGGTGAGAGCACTGTTGTGAACTGGGAGATCACAAACTCAAACCCTACAAGAGCCAAATACTGCTTTGTGACCCTGGGCATGTCACCTAACCTCCCAGTGGTCCAGCCCACCCATATGTGGAAATGGATAGAAGCAGCCTTGCACAGGAACTGAGATGTTGCATCTTAGCTGGGCTCTCTCAGGTAACTGCTAAAATGGATAAAAGAAGGACCCCACTGGAAATGATATATTGCATCTCAGCTGGTCTTACCCGGGAAATAAATTGTAGAAAAAACAACATTGCGAGCAGTTGGTTACTACGGGCAGTAGAGGCAGTGTGATCTATTGGTTACAGTACTGTTGAGAACTGAATCTCAGCTGAGATATGCTTGCAAACACATAATAAAAATCAATGTTGAATGTCAACTTGCTTGTATTTGCTGTGCAGGTGTTTGGCACTGATAGTACAGAGGTGCTAATTAACAAATTGATAACACAAGTTATAATAGTGAGGTTGTTATGATTGGGAAATGAAAAGGTTCACGATACAGCCCAATTTTCAAATGATGATGCAGGGCTTGCATCAAACCCTGTGTTAACCCCCATTGCAACTCGCGCCAAACTTCTTTGATTAACTGTGCCCAATTTTAGAACATTGGGCACAGTTGTAACAGTTTCCACTTTACAGCAGCTGGCACCAAATATTTGTGCAAGCCCCGTAAAAGGGTCCCAAGGGCACAAGTTAGACCGGGGCTAGTCTAACTTGTATGCTTGGCACAGGGATGAAAAATCCCAATGGGCACTGAGAGAATGCCATAAACCCCGTGGTTGTATGTTCCACAACCAGGGGCTTGCGGCATATGTAGGGCTTTTGAAAATCAGGGCCCCATCATGCTGTTTTTCTTAGACTGTGACCCTGGATTTTCAAAATACTAGGTTTTGGTTGTTGTTTTGTGCCCCAGCTAGGGCTTCCACATAAGGTGAGTACCGACCTGTTTCACTCACCTCATTTTAGGAAATACTCCTCAGAAAATATTTTTAATGAGTACCAAAACTCACCCAACATTTCTAAATGCTGCACACTTCATAGAATAGTGCTTCATAACATAACTGGTGATTCAAAAAGCTGTTTTTTCTAGATTTATAGCACTCATACCTATTCCAGTTTTGTTTTACTGCTATATTTTAAACTTGTGAGTAAATTATTTCTACCTGCCAACAGTATCTGGAGCATTGTTGACACCTGATCATTTCTTTTTAAAAAAAACTACACTGTTAAAAATGTACTCCTCACTGCACTCTGTCCAGATATTTGTACGCATCTGAAGTTATTTTACTCATCTCACTTTCAAAATGAGTAACGTACTCATCCCAGCTGAAGCCCTGGCCCAGCATATGAACGTGACAGGTGTCATTTATGAAATGTGACCCAAAACATTGTTTTGCAGAACAATCATGAAAACAGGTTTTGTAGGGGCTCTGATAATGACACCTGTCATGGTCATTCAGTGGAGGTAAAAACAGGATTGTGTTGTCACACCTGAAGCTACTGTCGGTGCAAACCTGTTAAGAAACTGAACTAATCTGTTTACTTGTCACTTTACTGTCTTTTGCTAGGTGAAACGTATGCATAGCTGAACTCTTAGACAAGTTAGCGGGTCTTTTTATTATGGGGGAGGGTGTTAAGTCATTAACTCGCTGTAACACCAGAGGTACATTTACAAATGCTTTTTGTCATTTATGAACTAGAAATGGATCTTAAGTGTATCCGTCCACTTTTCCTCTTTATTTTCCTTACAAGAGCTCACTAAGTGTGGAGAGTAATAACATTGTTTTGACACTAGCAGAGAATTTGGAAAAAGAGAAGACAGGTTCTTGACTTGACTCCTCAGGGGTCCTCAAATGATACAACCTGTGACTTTCTGGTCACACATTATTAGTTTTACTATCATATCAATGTGTTACTAGTGTCTATCGTACTTGCTCATGTTTGGTTAAAGTTAAACTTTTTAAAGATTATGTTTCTTCATTCTTTATGTACTGATCTTGAAACAGGTTCTACGACTTTATATTCTGAAAAAGGAGTAAGGTATTTAAGTTCACTGGTATAGAAACCACAAATATGAACAAACAGAAATGTTCCAAGGTACTCATACCAGAACAGAGGTATTGAAACTGTTACTTTATCCTATAATTCACATTTATTCCTTAATTAATTATGGCTAGCTTCAATGTATGTAGCTGGAATTTTAAGGCACTAGGAACACAATTAAAGGGAACAGGGTATTGCAAAATGAAACAATAACAAAATAGATGTAGCTTTAATACAACAGATGCACTTGTCAGAGATGGAAGCACAGAAATTAGCCAGATGGTGAGCTAGACAAGAATTCCATAATTGTTATAGCACTAACAAAAGTGGTGAATGGATACTGATCAGGAAAAACATTACATTTGTATTAAAAAAAGAACTAAAAGATATGGAAAGCAGATGGGTAATAACATATAGCACCTTAAATGATAAAGAAACTGTACTTTGTAACCTAAATGGTCTCTCAGACTCATAGCCAGATTTCTTCCATGAGATATCCAATGAACTAAAAGCTTTTGCTAATGAAAGCATAATCATGGAGGGACCTTTAATTTGACTGCTGACCTGTATTTTGATAGAAGTAAGACTGCTAACAGTCTAGGAAAACAAAAAATGAGGGAGGCATTACTCCAGTTGGTTAAGGATAACACTTTAAGTGACACTCGGAGAATCCTAAACCCCACAAAGAAGGAGTATACATTCTACTCTACCCACAAAACAGTTGCAGCAAATTGATTACATATTTAAATTCAGTAACCCATGTCAAGGACTTGAAAATGCTAGTATTCATGAGAACTCAGTTTCTAACCACTCTATAGCTAATAATACTGTAGATACCAGGAATTACAGAGAGGGCCCTCATATGGCTGAACTCTGGACTTCTCAGTAATGCAAACTCTGCAAATTTTTACAGAAGAATCTAAACAATTTATCAAAACTAATACTATCTGGGACACTTGAGAATCAACTATATGGGAAACTATAAGCATTTTGTAAGAGGACTGTTCATAGGATGCTCTGCAAAAAGAAAAGAGAGAGAATAGGGAACAGTTTTGCAAGCTGGAAAGAGAACTTAACCCATTGCTTAACATGCATAAAAAGTGCTGAGAAATATAAACACCTGATATCAGATATACAAAAATTGGGGATCACATGATGCAGGGTACTGGCTAGAAACTCCTCTGCACAGCTCCAGCCTCCTAACTGCAAAATATCGTTATTTTGGCTATTATTTCTCCTTAAAACCCGGAAAGGTTGTTTATTACCACCTTCTTAACACCCTGTGCTCCCACTGGCTTGTTCTCATCGACTATGGAGGTTTATATGAAGAAACCTCCACAGAAGCACCACCCCGGTCACTCCCGAAGGCCCGAAAAATCAAAGGCTTTGAGTGCAGTGGATAAGCCAGAACCTCTTAACCTGATCGCTGAGCAAGAACCCTTAACATTGAGAAGTTTTTGGAAAAGTTTAAACCTTTCGGAAGAAGTTAAAGAAATTTTAGCTGAAATCAAACCTTTCTAAAACTTGAAGAGGTCTCAATGAAAACTTCAGATAATGCAGCTCAAATCTCCTCTCTTGAGAAGCAAGTGGAAAAAAATTGATACCGATCTCATGGCTATGCGGCAAAGGATCTCTCGTCTGGAAGCCAAGCTGGAAGATTTAGAGGGCTGCAGCCGAAGGAATAATATAGTTATCTTGGGCCTCCCAGAGGAGAAAGCCAGAATACACTGCATTTGTGCAGAAACTGGTGGAAAAGATGTCGCAGTCCCTCTCCTTTTGGGCCAAGTACACCATAGAAAGTGCGCATAGGTTCCCAAGATCTAAACCATCTCCAGGAGCAATGCCATCGTCCCATTATATGTCGCTTTAAACTACTTGGAGCGACAACATTTTTGGCAAAACTGAGAGCTGCAAGAAGTAAATGGGAAATGGCAGCTTAGAATCGCCTCAAGATTTCACGGGTCGGTCAGAGCAAAACGTACTGCATTTCACCCTATTGTATCAAAAATCATAGCAGCAGGCCTTTCGCTTAAAATGGGCTACCCAGCTAGATTACAGGTACTGGTGGCTGGTACCTGGTCAACATATGAGAATCCTGAAGCTGCTCTTACGGGACTTAAGGCTTCCTTGTTGATCTGTTTCAGGACACCTGACCTGTTTGTTCGGTCTCAGCCTATCCAGCGATGGAAGGGAGAAGTTTTCTCGTACTACTATTCAAAATGAAGAATGAATAACTGTCTGGTGCCGAGTGTTCCTGTATGTTATGGTCGGAGGGACTATTCTCATTGGAATCTTGTTTTCTTTTATTTCCCATCTCAGTGCTCAGTGTTTTGAAGCAATTTTATATCCCAGGAGATTGTTTCTAGGGGTTGTGTCTTATCTGGGAGGAGATCCTTTTTGACTTGGATCATGTTTTCCTGATTTTTCCAAGGGCACCGATCTATTTCCCATTGTTTAGTTACTAGAATGAAAGCCCTCAGATCTGGTGGTTTTGCCTGTTAAGACATAAGTCATGAGGCGATCTCTTAGTAACAGCTTTAGTTGGTCACGTGTTTCTGAGTTCATACCACTAGAGGGTGCTCTTGCAGTTTACTTGGTGGATCAACCCCATTACTTGTCTCGGGAATTTAATTTTCCTGATAGAATATAACAGTGGGGGCCTGGGAACATGTGGAGATCCTCTACTTGGGAGCATCTAGTTCTATAGCTAACAAAGGACAGTGGGAAAAGTTTCAATGTTGCTAGTGGCAGTAGTTACGATAGTGTATTCTGTTATCATACTTTACATTGCTGTTTTCTCTTTCAGGTATTTGGGTCCCCTGGATTGCTCCCAAGTGGGGATGCTCTCTCTTCCCTTTCTCATTTTGCTCTCTTCTTTTCTGGATTTCAGAGTCTAACAGTTGTCTGTTATTACCTATATTATTCTTACCTTAGTACAGATATCAGTGATCATTGTTTGAATAAGAAGGTTTGCATATTAGGGCGGGTTTTTGGGTACATGTTTGGGAGGTTGGAGGGGAGGAAGAAAACGGTATTGTGCTGAACGTTGCTCGTGACAGCTGGGGTGGTGGGGATGATGTGATGTTCATGGTTTTCATTTTGTCTGTTTGTTGGGCGAGGTTGGGATACTTTGGGGGTTTGTGGGATACTGATGGGAGGAAGTGGATGTTGGGTTGGGAGGATACAGCAACAAACATGGGTTCTGGATACTTAATTCCGATTGTTGTAATCCTGGATGTCACATAAGAGACTCACTTTTTTTTTTTAACTTAGATGACCAGTAGTATAAATCTGGCTACAAGGAATGTGAAGGGGATAAGGAAAAAGTTAAACAATATCAAGTGTTAAAACACTTAAGCTTATTGTCTTCTCAGATTACATTCTTGCAAGAATTTTATTTACTTGAAAGTAATCTCTGCAACTTAGGAGGCAACAAATTGGGCAGGTATTTACTGTCTCGGGTCCACTAACAGTTGTGGGTTATGATTCTGGTCAATAGAGGTACTCCTTTATTTCTAAGCATATTCTCAGGGACCCTGACGGTAGATATGTCCTGGTCCAGGGAATCTTTGGTCCATGCCAATTTTACTTGGTAGCATATATGGGCCAAACACAGATGATCCGCTTCTTTATGAAGCTCATCTCCATACTCCTTCCCATGCTTCCCATTGGTATAATTATAGGTGGGGACTTTAATCTGGTTCTTGATCCTGGCGTGGATAGGTCTGGTAGTGGGTCGAGGAGTTTGTTGCCTGGGCAGAGGGCCCTCAGGGACTTTCTGGATCGGTCAGGGCTGTGTGATGTGTGGCATGTATTACATCCCAAGGACAGGGGTAACTTTGAACTCGCCTGTGCACAGAACCCAGTCTCGCATCGACTATCTTTTTATCTCTTAGGTCCTCTTACCGGAGGTCTTAACTGCCTCGATTCAGCCAGGTCCAGTGTCGGATCACTCCTGGTGACTTGTAATCTGGCTTTCTTAACATTCCCAAAAAAGAACCCGATGGAAATTAAATGGGCAAGTACTGAAAGATACCAGATACTGTAACCTAATAAAAGAACAGATTGATTTCTTTTTATACTAACTCCTCTCAGGATATGGCACCTGATATTTTGTGGGGTACTTTCAATGCCTACATGAGAGGGATTATTATTAGCTTGGCCACAAAGAGGAAAAGGGTTCGGAGAGGTGGAATTACTAGCCTCATTATCTCTAATTAGGTCTCTGGAAACCAAGTTATCCCCAATACTTTGGAAGAGGGTATGAGGAGGCTCTCAGTAGCTAAAGATAAATATCCAGATTTGATGAGGGAAAAGCAGAGTTATCTATTATTTGCACTAAAGCAGCTATACCGACTGGGAAAAAGCAGGTCGCTTGCTAGCCCTAAGGTTGAAACAGCAGGAATCTGCTAGGTTCATACCTCCAATCAGGAGCCTGGGCAGATGGATCCCTGAGGGTGTCCTCTTCTGAGGTTGTGCAGGAATTTGCCTCATACTATGAGCATTTATATAGGGACATGGATAATCCCTCCCTTAGAAGCGCCGAGGCATATCTGAGGATTCTTCTCTACCCTCTTTATCTGAACCACAGAGGAAGTTCCTGTCCTCCCAAATATCTCTGGAAGAAATATCAGAGGTCATCAGGCTTTGCCCTCAGACAAAATCCCAGACCAGATGGTTTTTCCGCTTTATTCTGTAAAACCTTCAACAACACTATTACCGGTTCTTCACTGGTTGTATTGTCACATTCTTTTCTGGTGTAAGAACAGATACACATCTGTTTGAAGCCCTGATAGTTCTCCTTCCTAAGCCCAATAAAGACCCAGAGCTAGTGCAAGTTATAGGCCAATTTCTTTACTGAACCAAGATGTTAAAGTTCTCTCAAGATATTGGCCGATAGAATGACTCGAGTCCTTCTGGACCTGATTAGTATGTCCCAGGTGGGATTCTTGAAAGGGCGCTCATCAGCTGACCATTTACAAACCCTGTTACATGTCATCTCGGTGTCCAGGGATGCCGTCTGTCCCAGGACTGGTCTCCCTTGACACTGAGAAGGCGCTTGATCATGTCAACTGGAATTTCCTGTTTCAGGTTATGCAAGTATTTGGTTTTCCTGTCAAGTTTATAGACTGGATTCGGGCCTTATATTGAACTCCTCTGTCAGAGTCTCTGGCAATGCAGCATTCTCCAAACACTTCTCTTCTTTTCCGGTACCAGGCAGGGATGTCCCTCTCCCTCTTTTATTTAATTTTATACTTAAAGCCCCTTATTGGAAATATTTCTCTATAATCCAGAGTACGAGATATCCCGATAGGTAATAATGTGGTGAAGATCACGACTTACGCTGATGATCTTCTCCTTCATTTGTCTCATCCAAAAACATCTATCCCCATTATGTTAGGAGAAATAGCCAAGTTCAGTATTTTCTCAAATTATAAACTGAACGTCAATAAATCCTCCATTTCCCTCTTAACCATAAGGTTTTCAAAAGCGATGTGTCCCTTTTGGTCTCGGCTGGTCTCCGGTTCTCAGATATCTGGGTATTAATTTGATGCATAACCCCTCTTCCTGGTTTAAAGAAAACTTGAAACCCTTTCCCAAGTGATAGTTCAGGACCTCAACAGATGGTCTAAGCTTCCTGTCTCTCTCTGGGGTCGCATCAATATAATTAAATGAATGTTTTTCCTCGCTTGTTTTATCCTCTCGCTCCTTAATTCCTTTATTCCTTTATCATGGTTTCAGAAAATGCACAGAATGTTCACAAATTTCATCTGGTCCAATAAGCAGTCCCAGTTAGCATATCATAAGATGGCCACTCAGAAAATGGATGGAGGACTACGGATCCCCCATCTGGCAATTTATTACTGGGCTAGTCGTATTGCAAAATACATGCATTGGGTGAATCCGGTCTGGAACACGCAAGACTGGTCTGGCTTAAAACTGAGTTAGACTTTATCCAGTCCAAGAACATTGACCCCTGACTATGCTGTATGTTAAAATTGCATCCCTTTCAGACACTTGTAGTTGTCCCATCCTCCGAACGTCTCTAAGAGTTCACGTACAGCTTTGTTCATTTTTGCAGTACTCCCCACATTTGGACTTGTCTCAGTCCATTTGGAACTCCCTTCTTTCACAATAAATAAAAGGATGATTTCTACAAGTGGTTGCCCCAAATTGGGGATGGGATAATCTCTGCTTTTCTGGACAATGAAGGGAATGGCTCTCAGTTTCTAATATGATTAGTAAATTTGACGTCCGTTAGCTTTTTACTTCAGGGTGGTCCAATTAAAACATCTGCTCTCCACAGTACTTGGTAATACTCCTCCTCGCCCACCTGCCTTTCTATTTGTATCTGACCTCTCCTCCCTGTTGGGGTCACCAGGTGTTATTTCTAAAATTTACTAGTTTTATTTTATTGGAAATTTGGGAGACCTGAAGGCCCTCATAGGCTCTGGTTTCTTTCTTTCCCCAGTACACTCCTAACTGGTCGGTTTCTGAAGTTCTGTCATAAATACATTTCTCAGGACAGACTTTGACTTATGCAATACCATATATGCATAATATGTATTACACCCTGTTAAGCTGAGGAAATGGGGCCTTATAAGATCGGGGCTTGTACCAGAGGATACCAGGAGGATGGCACACTTCTTCACATCTTTTGGTCATGCCCCAAGATAAGGTCTTTGTGGGTGGCTATACAGACTAATCTAGACCCTATTCTAGGTCTGCAAGATTGCTTCACCCCAGACGTATGTTTGTTGGGAGATCTATCCTCTATCAAAGTTAAAATCAGGAGATTTCATATCTCCATGATTGCATTATCTGTTAAAAAATTGTACTTCAGCATTGGAAGGATGCGGTAAGCCCATCATATCAGGAATGGGTTAATGAAATTCTAGTTAACCTTCGTACAGAGAAAGCGATAGTGAGCCTCCACAATAAGTTACAGTGGTTCAAGAATACTTGGGATCCCTTCACACGTTAATCATGACCAGATCAGGTATATGAGTTACTGTAACAGTGAATTTTAACTTTGACACTATATTGTATTGCTTATCCTACTACAGTATGGACTTAGCTGCTGTATGGGGTGGGGAAGGAGGGATGGGACAGCTCATGTAACACTTTGAACATATGCAGAGTATGTTGTAATTTTCTGTCCCTGTATTGTGAAAATCTGCTAATAAAATATGAATTAAAAAAAAGATATACAAAATTGAAATTCAAAATCAACAAAATTCAGCATAGATGGGTAGAAACAACACTTTAAAAACAAAATCAAAAATATTGGGAATCGGGAAAGGCCCACAAGGTTACTCACAAGCAGGCTAAACAAAAAAAAAAAAGCTAAGAAGTGTCATCACTACTTGCACTAAATTAGATGGGAATGTCACCACAGCCAATATCAAAATTAATAAAACATTTTTAGACACATTGGTAACTGATATCAGTTTACCTAAACATTCGGATATAGACATCAAAAGCCTTAGCACTGAAATTACCAAGGAAGAATACATTATGTGATTAATAGGCTTCCCAAGGTGAAGGAGCCAGTCAGGCACAGATGGACTGCCCTCAGAATTTTATTCCACATTCTCACAAGTAATTACAAATAAACTCTTAGACGTCTTTAGAGATTCTGAATTTCTTGACAGCCTGCCACAATCCATGCATGAAGCATTAATAGTGGTTATCCCCAAAAGATAAAGATTTCAAATTCTGCACAAACTAAGGACCGATATTGCTAGTAAACACTGATTACAAAATATTAGCAAAACTTCTTAGTATTACGCTGTAGAAAGTCATTGCTAGGCTAGTAGGTCTTGAACAAATGAGTTTCATTCCAGGACGTCAGGGTCTGATAACATCAGAAAGATAATTCTATCCTCCAGTCTGCATCCAAAACTAAGAAGCCTGTAGCTTTCCTATTGCTTGACACCACAAAGGCCATTGACTCCACTGAAGGAATTATCTCTACCATATCTTGAAATGCTTTGGCATTCCTAATGTCTTTATTCAGTGGACAAAACATTTTCATAACACTCCAAAGCAGCAGTCCTTACCAATGGAACACAGTCCAACAATTTCTCCTTAAGTTGTGGAACCAGACAAGGCTGTTCATTATCCTCCATCCTATTTGCTGTAGTGATAGAACTCCTAATTAGAAGGATAGAAAAGGCTAATGAAATAGAAGGGCTTCCAAATGGGGAAAATCTAGCAAATGCCTAGCATTTGCTGATGATCTAGTACTATCAATTCAAAACCCCCAACATTCAGCTACAGTTATCCTTACTAGATTCATTTTGAGAATTTTCTGGGCTACTAATTAATCAGAACAAGTTAGAATTACTCCCTATATAAAGCCTGTTCCACAAATATACTGTCAGAAGTAAAATTGCCAATTCATGTAGCTACTGCATCTGAAAAACTAACATATTTGGGAATTAATATCACACTATCTGAACTAGACTCCTGGGCCCAGATATTCAAAGGGTTGCACATGGCGCAACAGTGTTGCACCATGTGCAACCCTATAATCTTGACACAATACTCAAAAGGAAAAGTGCGTGGCAAAAATCCCAATGCACGGAGCGCATCAGTAATGTATGCAGGCACAGGTAGGCGTGCTCATGCATACTCTGCACAGCCCAATATTCAGCCCGGATGTGCAGAGCCATGCATGCGCAACCCCTACCTGTGCCAGCACAAAGTTGATCCCAAAAAAAGGAAAACTGATGGCCACCCACAGGTGAGCTGCTGCATTGCAAGGTGCAACATGGCAGCTGCCACCCGTGGGTGGCCACCCGAGCCTGGCTGCACCTGGCGGGCGCCCCCATGCCCGATGTGGGCATTTGTAAAAAAACTATGTCCTATATTCCTGGTGGTCCAGTGGACCACTATCTGTAATTCGGGCATCTGTAAAACAAAAAGTAATTCCAATATCCCTGGTGGTCAGTGGACTGCTATCTGCCTGATCGTGGGCATTTGTAAAACAAAGATAATTCCAATATCCCTGGTGGTCAGTGGACGCTATCTGCCCGATCGCGGGCATTTGTAAAAACACAAAATAATTCCAATATCCCTGATGGTCTAGTGGTACCCCCACCCGCCCACTGAGCCCCACTGCCCGCTCCCCACCTGGTCAGCCAGCAGGTGGCAGCACCCTCCTGCCGCCTGCCGACTGACACCTTAGTAGGGCTGTATGCCCATTGGTCCCTGGCGTGAGCCAATGGGAGTGCAACCATACCGCTACACATTCAGATATGTGAATGGGATCATTCACATATCTGGAATGTGGCAATACAATATGGGCTGCACACCCATTGGCTCACGCTGTGGACAATGGGCATCTACACCCTACCGAGGTGTCAGTCAGCGAGGCGGGTGGCAGGTGGTGGGTGCTGCCGCCTGCTGGCTGACTGGGGAAGCGAGGTGGAGGAGCCCAGTGGCGGGTGGGGGGGTACCACTAGACCACTAGGATATTGGAATTATTTTTTTTACAAATGCCTGCAATTGGCAGAAAGTGGTCCACTGACCACCAAGGATACTGGACTAAGTCTTTTTATACAAATGCCTGCGATCAGGCAGAAAGCGTCCACTGGACCACCAGGATATAGGACATGTTCTGTTCTTATACAGATGCTCGCAATCGGGCTGCAGGGGGCATCGGTCCCCCACGGCCTGCTGCTCTGGCAGGGCGCAGGCACAAGTTATCGGGATCGGTACACCCTGCATGCAATGAAGAGACTGACATGCAATGGCCCCATGTGCACCTTTGCATACATTATTATGCCCCATTTGCATGTCAAGTTTGATTATCGTTGCTGTGCATGGCGCAATGGAACTGGCGCTAGTGCATTTCCATGCTCCACTCTGGCCACTTGTGCTGGCAAAATGCCACTGCGCCATGCATACGGGGGTGGCCAGATGCCGATATTCAAAGCTGCTGAGCCATGGCACAGCTCTGTTGAATATCGCCCAGTCCACACCCCTGTGCAGCCAAGTTGAGCTGTGCTCTAAGCTTGCGCCACAGCCTGGCTTAGTTTGAATATCCGGCCCTGGAGTAAACTCAACCTGTCATTGTGGAGGAAATAAAGTCAATTAAAATTGTGAGCTTGCCTGAAATATTATATATTTAAATATCTTACCAATGAAAATTGACAAAATCTGGTTTATAAAGATTAACAGACACTGGGAATGCAAAAGGTCCTGACTTAGCCTTAAACAACTTTATTTGCTAGAAGAAAAGTGCATTTTGCATTGCCAAACTTTGAATTACACCATCACTCCTACATTTTGGAGCACATATGCTCCTCCCCAATAACAACATTGCTACTCCAGGCCCCTCTGGTCCACATATATGAGAGCAATTTATTGTATTCAAATATATTCACTGACTTCCTATTCATTCCTTTAAAAGAACCTTTTAGGAGTCACTCAACTATTCCTCAAGCTAAAATGATAATCAATGATGAAACTAAAAAAACAGAAAACCTACCACTTAGCTAATATCCTTGTGGAATAATCCCATCATTAAATATGAAGGCAAGGTGTTTAGAAAGTAAGATGGAAACTTAAAGGAATAGTTATCATAGATCAAATTTGAGACAAGTAAACTAACACAAACAAAGCTTTCAGTAACATCAAACAAACCTTCGGTCTAGATACAAAATGTTTATCTATACCTACAAATAAGACAAACAACTGAATACATCTTTAGTACAGACTCAGATAAGCTGCAGGATCCTGAATTGGATAAACTTCTCACAATAGGAGCAGGTAAAGGGTCATCAGGAGATTATAAAAGTTTCTTTCAAACAGTGATAAAACGGATGTTATTGACAGCTCAAGGATAAAGTGAGATGCGGAACTGGGGTCTCCATTAGTACCAAAACTTGGACAAATCTATGGAATAATGCTCTAAAGAGCTCCAGAGTACTGCAGGGAAGAGCAATACAATATAAAATACTACATAACATCTACTACACTCCTTGATCCTTTCAGAAATAATCCCATCTGTAAAAGATATCTGCTGGAGACGTGGTCAGGATCAAATGTACCTCATCCATATCTTGTGGTCCTGCCAAAATAGTTCAAAACTATGAAACAAATAATAAATGTGTATTCACAAATACTAAGAAGGTCTATTCCACTTGATCCTGTACTATGCATTCTGGGAAATTGCAGAAGCTGCATGTTTAGGCTAGCTTTTAATGGAAGACTGAGTCATATTGCCTTGGAAAAAATGGATTAGTATGAAGAGATATGGAATCCCTTTAGCAGTTACATGGACAAGTTTAATTTCAGATAAGTTTCTTCCTTTCCAGTGTTACTTAATGGAAACAAGATCTTGTCCAGTACCTCCTCAATACCTAACTTCTTTAATAGCAATTGTCTTATAACCTATTCATTTCTTTGTCTCACTTTCTGTACATATTGGGTGGGATTCACGAAAGAGATATACAGCACATCTGAGATACGCTGTTGCATCTCAGAGATGTCCCCAAGCATGATTCACAAGGGACAGAGATCGCTGGCCCAACTCCAATGTGCCAAACACCATCTATAATGGTATTCGACGCATCAGGAGGGGTGTGCCCATGCATATCGTGTGCATCCTATTCACAAACCTACTGGGGTTGCATTTGAGTAGCTCAAAGATATGCCCTCCCAAATTTTGGACTACAATAAGTAGTCCTAAATTGGGTAATCACCCACAGGCAGGCAGGCTGCAGTGCTGCAGATAGCAGCACAGCAGCCTGCCAATCCTGGCAGTCCAGTGGTCGCCCGCTCCGCCCTTATCTCTGATCATGTAGAATTCCTCCAGTACATAATCCTTGTAGTCTAGTGGTCCCTCTTCCCTGCCCGTAAACCCAATCATGTAGAATTCCTCCCATACATAAGCCCTAGTAGTCTAGTGGTCTCTCCTCCTTGTTCAGATCCCAATCATGTAGAATTCCTCCCATACATAATCCCTGGTTGTCTAGTGGTCCCCCTCCCTGCCCATATCCATGAACATCATAGAATCCTCCCTCAATTATCCCTGATAGTCTAGTGATACCACCCTCCTGCCCTGACCCGATTGCATTGTCATAATAAAGTCCAAAGTATCCCTGGTGATCCAGTGGACCCCCCACCCACTCAGGCACCCCCACCCCACCTGCTCACCCCATCCCAGCATGGGCAGAAAGTTGGCGGCCATCTCACCCTCCTGCAAACCACCACAGCTGCCTGTCAGCTGAGGCTGTCAGTGAATGACAGCCGTTACCAGAACTCTGTAAGCCCATTGGCAGTCTCTGTCAACCAGTGGGCTTGCAGTGTGTACTGTAAGCTGTCATTCAAACTTCGACAGTGACACAGGGCACGTGTCTGCTCCTATCTGTAGAACCTATGAACCTATACAATCTGGAAAATAGTAGAAATATGAGTAAACATTGAATAATTTCAGCATTGCTGCATAACTTTGTTGTTTGACCCCAAATTTTCAACATTGTCTTTTTATTGCCCCACCTTATGATTAAGACAGGCGGCATGTTTTAAATCTTGTCAGAAATGTGATTTCACAGCATGACTGTAAAAACATATTTTGGGAATTTGAAAATTGCAACTACCTCATTCATAAGGTGGGGCTAAAAGGCCATGTTGCAAATTTGGGGAAAAAATTAAAAATGACAAAGTTATGAGTAGAAGTTCAAAACACATTAAAAGCCATTAACCAAACTTACCTTGTTTTCAGTCACTTCCTGGTGGAGCTCAAAAGAAGCAAATGTTCAAGAAGGATCAGTGCTGGGTCAGATAGGTAAGTATCAGGAAGTTGTGGGGTGGTGGGTGCTGAGAAGGAGGTTAGAGTGGGGTGCTGTTTTCTTGTTTTGCGGGGATTATGAATGGGGTATGGAGTAAGGATCAGGAGGTGGGCTGGATACTTGTCAATGTAAGGTTTTTTCCTCTGGATGGAGCACAGCTAAGGTTCAGGTGGTGGGTGGGATGCCTGGCAGTGGGAGAGTGTTTTATTTTTTATGGGCAGGGCACAGGGAAGGATCAGGGAGGTGGTTGGGATACTTAGCAGTGGGAGAGTTTTAATTTTACAGATGGAGCACTAAGGGAATGATTGGGAGGTGGGTGGGATATTTGGCAGTGGAGGGTACTTTATCTTTACAGACAGGGCATGGGGAAGGATCAGGAGGTGGGCTGGATACTTTGCAGTGGGAGGAAGTTGTTTTAAGGATGGAGAATGTTCTTCATACAAGACAAAGTAATGAATTTGTAGAACTGTTGGTAACTTAGCCTTCAGGCAGAAGTCAGCAATATCAAATCAGAAGGCATATCTGATTCTAGAAAGTGAGACAAGTGTCTTTTCTGTTCAAGAATCAACAGATGGACTGCACCTAAGGAGTGGGCTGATGCTATTCCATACCTGAGTGCGTGGATGGGCGGTGCCGGCCTGAAGGAGGGTCTCGCTGTCGCTGGCTACAGATGTGCAGTGCTAGGGGTGGGGGCTTTCTGTGACACTCATGCTCACAGCTTAAGCTTACAGTTAGTATTTGTAGTTGGTTAGGACAGGGACTGACCCTGACTTGCCACTTTCACTCTCTAAAGACACAGCGCAGCACAGCTGTGTAGCTGCAGTCTGTCTCCACCCTGGCATCACTGTCTCCTTGCATAGTGGCTGGGAGTTAGCTCAGAGGACTCCAGTCCTCACCAGCACTGCAGAATCCTTTCAGGAAATAAAATATAATGTGGGTGAGAAGCTGATTGTGACTCGCTCAGCTGTCTGCTAGGCAGTGTCATGTAGATGAAAGGAGGCAGCTGCTGTCTTATAGGTGCTGCTGCCCCTTTCAACTAAACAAAGATTTTGCCCATCACCAGCAGAACAGTGTCTTGATTAGCCTCGCTGATCATTGGCCTGTTGCTGTCGAGCATTCTGCAGCCTGAACTGCATTGGATATGACAGTGACATGCCTCTACAGCCCACCACTGTAACAATATGTTTGCTGCTCATGCACAGGCAAACGTAATTAGTAAATATAAGGACTCAGTAGAAACAGGTTATTGCATCTGAGTTGAGCTATCCGAGTAAATAAACTGTAAATAAATAAAAATAAATTGATAGCTACTGCCCGCCTAGCTCATCCTCCCAAAAAGGCAGTGTGATCTAGTGATTAGAGTACCATTGGAACCAGGACATTGCAGGTTCAAATCCTGCTAGAGCCAAATACTGCATGACACCAAGCAGGTGAATTAATCTGCCAGTGCTCCAGTCCACAGTTGTGGAAATGGATAGAATCAGACTTGCACTGGAAATGAGATGTTTCATCTCCGCTGGCCTATCCTGGGTTAGAGGCATTGTCAAGTAAGTTGGAACTCCTTAAGTAAGCCATGACTCAGCGGTGCTGTTGGTAATCCACCAGAACAGGGGATCCTTATGTGAGCCTTGGCATGGCTTGTTCTAAACTGTTGCCAGAATGACGCTGGGAAGGCAAAGTACTAATTTTGACTAGCAGCCAAATGCTGCTCTCTGAGGGAAAGGCATCTGAATTAATTAGGTCCATAATGAGCCCTTGATCCCTTGTGGTTCCTCTTTAGGCAGGGTTACCTGATTGGGTGGCTAGTTACCCTCTGGCCCCATCACCATGGCAGGGTAGGTCATAGGTGATGAAAATGACTGCTAAGTCATAGTCCAAAAATTGTTTTTCACAAAAGTCTTTATTTGTACAAGCGTCACTGTTCAAACTGTTAAATTAAAAATCAACATTCCAAAGCACCCAAGTCCACATCCCAACCCAGTCCTGCATGGGTGCAAGCTGACAGCCTGTTCAGTTGATGCAATGATCATGCAACTCCAAGTCTTGCTGGTAACACTTCAAGGTCAGCTCCATCAGTGGTTGTAGATGCCTTTTGATCTGTGAGTAGCTATGTACTCTTAAAGATTAAATAGTCCCAAGAGGGTTACATTTTGTAACACTTGTGTCAAATATGAAGTACTTCACAAAATCCAAGCAGCACATACTCACAAAAATTAGGACATAGACAGACAATTTTCTTTCTTAACTGCCCAAAGTAACGTACCAGATTTTTATCTGACACATAAATACCCACTACAGAACGCCAGGCCTCTCCACTGTATGCCAGTCCACACGCCTGTATGCCAAGCCACACTACTGCATGCCAGGCCTCACTAATATATAGTATGACAGGCTTCTCTGTTGTATGCCAGGTTTCACTGTGTCACTGATTTGGTTTGTTTTAATATCCTATTCTCTCCAGTTTTACCACATCCCCTCTCCATCCTCACCCCAACAACTGCATTGCACTGTACTTTCAATTGGACTGACGGGAGACTGTCTCTACTGCTGAATACAGAGCTGGTTCTTGGTCAGCCAGCAGAGGGACTTCAAATGCTGAGTGGCATTTTCCCTTCCTGAGAGCCAAGTCAAAGCTGCCACACAACTGGGCCAGTCCTTACTGATTACCTATGACAGCAGGGATTTATTTATTTATTGAATTTTGATGACCGGTAGGCCCACTGAGCCCGAAGGTCCCTTTTCAGGGGCAACCTGATTTCATCCTCCACTTCACTACAATCTAACTAGAACAATGGGAACATCTTAAAGTTCACATTTTGTAACTTGGACTATCAAACTAGAATCAAAGTAGATACAACCTGAGAAAACAGCTCCCACAGGCAGAGATGTTGTCTCTGGCCCCATCCATTCACACAAAGGGTACCCACATGGCTGCACATCCATGCCACCCATTATCAACTGGATATAGGCTCTCAGCTGAATACAGAAGGAAGGGCTTGGTTGGTTCCTGCTACAGGGTTAAGCTGATAGGGTTTGGTGGCTGAGCAGTGTAGGTAGCCTGAGGGGTCTCCATGAATGCAAGGAAGGTGGCACTGGAAGGAGGATGAATGGAGAGGCCAGATAGGGGTAAAGATACTAAAAGAGTTGGATGCTGCTGGTGATTATGTGATTTAAAAAAGGTAAAATAGTGTCTGTGTGTGTCTGTCTGTCTATGTGTGCTTGTCCTATTGCTCACTCTTCTATTACAGTTCCTAGTGTTGTTTGCAGGGGAGAATAACTACAGTTCGAGCAATGTTTTAATGTATGGGCTTCTTTTGCAATGTCACTGGGGAGGATAACTTTGAAATGACCAATAGTTAGCTCATGTAGTGGGGTCGATTTCAGAAATAAGGAATCCATAAATGAAGAGGTTCCTATGGCAAACTCCAGTCAAGTCCCACTAGTCAAGATCCTTGAGCCACTCCATCGCTGTCTATTGGAACAGACGGGACTTTTCTAACCCTGATTTTAAAGAGAAAGTCCCTTCAGCCTATGTTCTGTATACCTGTATAGTCTGTAGGCTTAAACTCTGATTCCTCTCTTGCATTCCCATAATTTCATCCTAATTAAAATATAAATGAGGTTGTTTCACTCTGTTTTCCCCAGGAGTGAAAACCTCTTGGTCACCATTGCAAAGGCCATGACCTCACTCATGCATGGCATTATGGGAGTTGGTGATGCATACCTGCACAAACAAGCAGAAGTTATAGACTCATTCAGTTCTGTTACACTTCTTGTGAAGTGCCTGTATTCTTAAAAACATTTTTCTAGCTCTAATACACTTCAGACTACAGAAAACAGCAGGGCATTTAATATGCCTTGTAAAGTTTCATGCCTGGTGTAACCCCTCCAAATAGGGTTCCTGAAAGCCTTCCTGGAGCTTGCCTAAAATGCTCCCTGCCTAACTGGTGTTTCGCAATGCACCCTAAATATGGGTGTTGTGAGTGCTTCCAAAGCCTCCAGTACTGTCTCTTTAAGAGCTACCTGCTCCTGCAGGCTCCAGCGGTTGGTATAGGGGGAATGGTGTTTCCCTGTTCGAATCCGCCTGAGCTGTCGTGAAATCACTCCCATTTGGCAGTCGTTGTATGCACAGGGTAGCCCCTTTGAAAGGTGTAACTGTTTGGGCATAATTAGTTAGACTGTTGGTGGGGTTACAGTTTGTCTAACCTGCTTATTCTGCAGCTGGGACTGTGGTGCTTGCCCTCCATCTTGGACCAGGACTTTCTGAAGGGTCCAATAGGGGTGAGGGGTGTCCTAAATGGAGTAACTGGTGACCAACCAGAATTAGAGCTCTCTAGGGAGCCGGAGGACCAATGAAGATACAGCTAGTAATGTGGGAAATGAAGGCTAGACCATGGCGCCTTTTTCGCACCACTGAGAAAAGATTGAGTGACTGGCACGGTAGCCAGCCAATGGGATCGGGTGGTGCCCGAGCTGGGAGGATTTCCCACACTGCCAAGGGGCAGAGACACTGTGGCTGAACAAGGAAGGAGCTCTGGGCTCTTAGCATTGGTTTTCATGCGGGAAGTGCGTGAGAAGCAATCGGCGGCGTTTGAATAGCGGCGAGCTTGGACTAAATCTGCGGGGCAGCAGTCAGAGGAGGCTGTGTAAAGCATAGCTACCTACCAGGCTCACCCTGTAGAGGACTGGAGAATCTGCTGAATTGCACTGCTCTGTCAGGAAGGTGAAGCTGCAGTGAGACCCCGAGCAGCTGTGTGTTCAGTCGTGCCATAGAGCAGCTGCCTGGTATGGTACCCCTGTTGCTTTCCATATAAATGTGTGGAGAAGTATCTGAAGTTCAGAATCAGCCCTGCCCAAGAGTGGTGTGAGAGCGTTTTTGGAGTTGTGAGTACTAAAGCAGGGTAGCTCCTGTCACATGTTTCTAGCACAGGCAAGATCTTCAGGTTGCTTTGCTGACTGCACTAACTATGCCTGCTGGGCTCCATCTAATTAGTAGGAACTAAGCGCTCATTTGTGTCAGGACCCCAACCATCTGCATCGAGGAACTAGCCTTTAGGGCTTGGGTACCCATGTACACCAACTTATAGGTTAGGCCTGTGCACAGAGCCCAGGTAGATACTCATATATTGTAGTGGTAAGCCAATCACCCTGTTTCCCTGGTCTTTGTTATTTCCTTAAATAAATCAGATTGCTTGTTTTGCAAAAGTACACTGGCTAGTTTGTGTATTAAATTTAATAGTGACCTACTGCAGAGTGAATATCGTGTAACTGTACCTTACTTTCCAGGGGTCCCGGAGTGAGCTGAGTGGTCTGAGCCGGGGGTAAGTGTCTTGGTAAGAACACTGCAACTAAACTGTGTGGGCCACTAGTGGAAGAAAGGGGGTTGCAGCAACCCAGAGGGCTGTGACCAAGTCAATCTCAACTGTTCTAACCCCGACCTCTGGGTGGAGGCACCCGCCAACGGATCTGGGCCCCTCACCCTGTTACAGTTAAGGCAGACAGGGGTAGTAGCCCTTAGGATAGCACCCCTGGGGTTACAAAGTGGAGGCACCACTGGGATTAAGCGTCCCTAGTGGCTGGGTGGACAAGCAGGTGGAAACTTTGGCCTTAGTCTGCCCCACTGGACTGTATGATGGGAATCCCTTGTTGATTGGGACCAATGCTCACATGTTTGGCCGATTAGCAAAGCTGTGTTCTGAAAAGCAGGTGTCCAGGACTGGCGAGCTCTTAGGATACCCGTTTTGATCCAGAAGGCCTATGAGACTCAGAGAAAAGCTAGTCAGGAGGAGCCTGAAGGCCCGGTGAGTGTTGTCTGGAGGAAGGAACCGGAGCCATTGCTATTAGCTCCAAATGCCCAGTGTGTCTTGCAAGGGGAGATTCGGCTTAAAAAAGATGTCAAGAATAAACTATTGATGTTGGATGTGCCTGGAGAAGGAAGTTGCCTGGAGGACTGCTGGTTAAACCCAGGATCTTGCCTGCTAGAGACCATGCTTATACCAGAAGAGTAATGGTTCAAGATCATAATGTGTCTGACAAAGAGATTCGAGTAAATAAGGGCTGCACCGTGGCTAGTGTGCATTGTAGCGGACACTGCAGTGCTCCCTCAAGCAGGGGTTTGGGGAAGGATGACAGAGTCACGCCAGACTTGTTTGATTTCGGTGACTCCCTGTTGCCTGCTGAATGGAAAGTAAAGGTCAGTGAGAAGCTTGCCCAAAGAGACCAGTTTTTCCTAAAGGAATGTGGTGTGGGTGTGTGGGGCCGAGCACCACATTCGACTGCATGATGAAAGGCCTTTTCGAGAGAAGTCTCGGCACTTATCCCTGCTGATATAGACGATGTGAGATGGCATCTGCAAGAGACACTTGCTGCTGGTGTGATACAAGAATCCAGGAGCCCTTATGCTTCCCCATTGTCGTAGTGAGGAAAAGAATGGGGCTGTTCGGATGTGTGTGGATTACCGTACTTGAACCGGGCGGACCATCCCTGACCAGTATACCATGCCATGCATACAGGATGCCTTGACTGTCTGAACGGCAGTAAGTGGTTCTCTGTGTTAGATCTCTGCAGTGGGTACTATCAGATCCCAATGGCTCCTGAGGACGAGAGAAGACTGCATTCATTTGCCCCTAGGTTTCTATGAGTTTATCCGGATGCCTCAAGGGATTTCAGGTGCCCCAGCTACCTTTCAGCACCTGATGGAACATGCTGTGGGGACATGAATTTGCTCGAGTGTTTGGTTTACTTGGATGATGTCATAGTGTTTGGTAGATCATTGGAAGAACGCGAACGCCAATTGTTCAAAGTCCTGGATCGGTTGGAGGATTTCAGTCTTAAGTTATCTATAGACAAGTGCCAATTCTTTCAAACTTCTGTGAAATATGTGGGCCACATATTATTCACTGAAGGCATAGAGACTGACCCTAGCAAGGTGGAGGTTTGACTACTTGGCCTCAGCCAAAGAATTTGAAAGAACTGCAATGGTTCTTGGGGTTTTTGGATATTATAGGCGGTTTATCAAAGACTATTCTCGAATGATCTGCCCCTCCTCAGCCTTACTCAGGGTACTCCACCCACAAAAAGTATAAGAAAGTTGTGTTTCTGAGACGGAGAAAAAGTATTTTCATCCGAATGATGTGTTTGGAAACCGCTGGACTACTGAGTGTGAGGAAGCTTTATGACATTATATATCAACTACCCATGCCCCAGTGCTGTCCTATGCTGACCTCGCCAAGCCGCACATTCTCCACAGTGACGCCAGCCTACAGGGATCAGGGGCTGTCTTGTATCAGGAGCACCCAAATGGGCTAAGACCTGTAGCTTTCTCCAGCAGAAGTCTGACTCCCTCAGAAAAAAACTATCCAGTGCACAAATTAGAGTTCCTGGCCCTGAAGTGGGCCATTGTTGATCAATTTCATGACTACTTGTTTGGTGCCAAGATATTGGTAAAGACTGATAACAATCCTCTGACATATGTGCAGACCTCAGCCAAGTTGGATGCCACTCGCCATAGGTGGCTCTCTGCCTTGGCCACCTACGACTATGCTGTTCAGTGCAGAGCAGGCCTAAACCATATAGATGCGGATGTTTCCTCTCGGAGGCCTGTGACCTGAACCAACTGGGTCAGGTTGTCAGACCCTGACATAAGAGCCCTTTGCCAAAAATTTGACAAGGAAGAACCGGTGTCTCCTGATACTGTGGACTGCATGGTGGATTGCTTGAGCCTTCCAAGAACTGCATACCTGCTGCTTACTGTCATTTTTCTGCTTAGACACTAGTGCACTGCCCCAGTTCAACAATGATAGTCTCCAATGGGCTCAGTCCCAAGACCCCATGATAAAATTGCTTTGGAGGCTCTGCAAGTAGGAGAGACGTGTCCCAACCACGTGTCCACTGAATTGAGAACTGTCCTGTTATACAAAGAAGGCCCAAAATTGAAATTGAACAATAGACTGTTATACAGGAGACTGTGGACAAAGAGGGCGAATAGACAAACAACAACTGGTGTTGCCCACCGCTTTTAGAGAACTGGTGTTGCGGTCCCTGCATGACCACATGGGGCATCTTGGCATAGACCGAACTCTTGACCTGGTACGGACCCGATTCTACTGGCCAAAATGAGTGCAGATGTAGAGCAGTATGTCAAGACCTGTGGTCGCTGTTTGCAAAGGAAAGCCCTACCTCAGAGAGCTGCTCCCATGGTCAATATCACTACCAGCGCCCCTATGGAGTTGGTCTGCATTGATTTCCTAAGCCTAGAACCTGATCTGAAAAATAACAGCAACATATTGGTGGTCACTGATCATTTTACCCGGTATGCACAGGCTTTTCCTCCTGAAGATCAGAAAGCAACCACGGTGGCTAAGGTGCTTGTTGAGAACTTTTTGTCCCTTATGGGGCCCCAGAGAATCCATTCCGACCAGGGAGGGACTTTGAGAGAGCCCTGGTTAAAGAAATGCTATCCTTGGGTGGAGTATGAAAGTCAAGAATGACCCCTGCATCATCCCCAGGGGATCCCCAACCTGAAAGGTTTAACCACACATTGCTTGATATGTTGGGCACACTGCAACCTAAAGACAAGTCTAGATGAAGCCAGCAGATTAGCGCCTTGGTACATGCTTATAACTGCACCAAAAGTTATGCCACTGGATTTTCTCCGTACAGACTGATGTTTGGGAGAGAGGCTAGTCTGCCAGTGGATGTGTGTTTTGGGGTTTCCGGATGGGGTACAAGCAGCAAATCATCTACAGTATGTACAGAAGTTGAAGGCCCAATTAAACCATGCCTACCAACTGGCCCAGACCATGGTTGCTAAACGAAACCTGGCCAATAAGGAGAGGTACGATAAGAAAGTGAAAGCAATGGAACTGAGAGAAGGAGATAAAGTACTATTGAGGAATTTGGGACTGCATGGCAAGCATAAGATTGCTGACAGATGGCATCACCTCCTCATATTGTTGTGGGAAAACTGGAAGATTTACCTGTATATAAAGTGCGGCCTGAAAACAATTCAAAAGATGTGAAAACTATACACAGAAATCACCTGCTGCCAATCGGACAGATTTTGGTAGAAGCTGAACCTCTCAATGCCTCCCCATCTGGGCCTATAACTAGAGCCGCTGGCAAGAAAAACTAAGATTGGCGGACTCTTCAGAAATTAAACTACAGAAGCCTTCTCCACCCTCTCTGATGAAGTTGATTGCCAATCTGTGTCTGAAGATAGTGAGAATGACCTTTAGTACTACCCCTCTTATGAACTGAGCCAACTGTTTAGGGGCAATCTCCTGATTAACTCTGGGGATGAAGTTGGGCTTCCTGGACTGTCTGAGCCCCCAGCTTTGTCTCCGGAGCCAATGCTCCTGAGGATGAAGTGAGTAGCAGCAAAGCCAAGAGGTGGGATCTTTGAGCCTGGCTGAACTGTCTGGCCTGGCTGAGCTATCTGACTTTTCAGAAGAAGGAAGTGATGTGGGGAACAAGCTAGTGATATGCCAGAACCTGAAGAATACTTTGAGTGCCCTGATAGCACCCCGGTAGTGCCAGAAATGTCCCTAGCTGAACCAAGCCATGTGGGTCCTGCTCTAGAGGGTCCTGTTCCAAAGTACTATGGGTGTGGGCCCCTTCCCCTATGGAGGTTCCCTACTAACCTAAATGAGTCTGAAATGGAATCGGGCTTGGCAGGTTTTTCCGAGACCCCTCGACGCACTGGTTGAGAAGCACGCCTGTAGAAAGGTTGAGTTAGAGTCCCTGGTCAGCCTGTGGACCTGCCTTTAAATGTAGTCCATAAGGGGTGTATGTGTCCCCGAGCTCCTTGCCCAAGTTAGCTTTGGGAACTGACTCCAGCCTGTTAGTATTGCCCTCTGAGTATGGTGCCCCTGCCCCAGTTAGCCCGCAAGTAGCTGATAGGGAAGGGCCACCCCTTTTCCAGGTGTCCTGGGAAGGAAGTAATGACCTGATTTAAAAGGAAAAGGCTGTCTATGTGTAATATTGCATAAACAATAGTGAACTGTGAATACAGTGCCAGTTTATGTAACAAAAGGTCTAATGTGCGGTCAATCTAAACTGTTTACCTTAAAGTGATTTAAGGTGACTACTTGCGTGGATGCCAAGTTCTTTCCAGCCAGGAAGGGTGTAACCCCTCCCAAATAGGGGTTCCTGAAAGCCTTCCCGGAGCTTGCCTAAAATGCTCCCTGCCTAACTGGTGTTCCGGCGCAATGCCGCCTAAATGTGGTGTTGTGAGTGCTTCCAAAGCCTCCAGTACTGTCTCTTTAAGAGCTGCCTGCTCGCAGGCTCCAGCGGGTTGGTATGGGGGAATGGTGTTTCCTGTTCAAATCCCGCCTGAGTTGCGTGAAATCGCCCCATTTGGCAGTCGCTATATGCAGGGGAGCCTTTGAAAGATGTAACTGTTTGGGCATAATTAGTTAGACTGTTGGTGGGGTTACAGTTTGTCTAATCTGCATCTGCAGCTGGGACTGTGTGCTGTGCCCTCCATCTTGGACCAGGACTTTCTGAAGGGTCCAGTAGGGTAGGGGTGTCCCAAATGGAGTAACTGGTGACCAACCAGAATTAAGGCTCTCTAGGGAGCCGGAGGACCAATGAAGATACAGCTAGTAATTGTGGGAAGTGAAGGCTAGACCATGGTGCCTTTTGCACCACTGAGAGAAAGATTGAGTGACTGGCATCTGTAGCCAGCCAATGGGATTGGGTGGTGCCCGAGCTGGGAGGATTTCCCACACTGCCAAGGGGCAGAGACACTGTGGCTGTGAACGAGGAAGGAGCTCTGGGCTCTTGCGAGTTTTCATGCAGGAAGCACGGAGAAGCAGGGACGGTGGCCCGTTTGAATAGCTGGCGAGCTTGGACTAAATCTGCGGGCAGCGGTCAGGAGGAGGCTGTGTAAAGCACAGCTACCTACAAGGCTCACCCTGTAGAGGACTGGAGAATCTGCTGAATCCAGGCCGTCTGTCAGGAAAGTGAAGCTGCAGTGAGACTCCCAGTAGCTGTGTGTTCGGTCGGGCCATAGGAGCAGCTGCCTGGTATGGTACCCCTCTGTTGCTTTCCATATAAATGTGTGTGGAAGTATCTGAAGTTCAGGATCAGCCCTGCCTGCAGTGGTGTGAGCGGTTTTCTTCTGGAGTTGTGAGTACTAAAGCAGGGTAGCTCCCTGTCACATGTTTCTAGCACGGCAAGATCTTCATGTTTGCTTTGCTGACTGCACTAACTGAGCCTGCTGGGCTCCATCTAATCTTCGTGAGGAACTAAACACTGCTTGTGTCAGGGCCCCAACCATCTGCATCGAGGAACCAGCCTTTAGGGCTTGGGTACCCATATACAGCAACTTATATGTTAGGCCTGTGCACAGAGCCCTAGGTAGATACTCATATATTGAAGTGGTAAGCCAATCACCCTGATTCCCTGGTCCTTGTTATTTCCCTAAATAAATCAGATTGCTTGTTTTGCAAAAGTACACTGGCTAGTTTTGTATTAATAATGACCTACTGCACAGTGAATATCGTGGTAACTGTACCTTACTTTCCAGGGGGTCCCGGAGTGAGCTGAGTTGTCTGAGCCGGGGTAAGTGTCTATGGTAAGGACGCTGCAACTAAACTGTGTGGACCACTAGTGGGAAGAAGGGGGTTGCAGCAACCCAGAGGGCTGTGACCAAGTCAATCTTGACTGTTCTAACCCCGACCTCTGGATGGAGGCACCCGCCAACGGATCACCCTGTTACAGTTAAGGCAGGCAGGGTAGTAACTTAGGATAGCACTCTGGGGGTTACACTAGCATAAACAAGAACATAGGGACTGCAGAGAACAGCAACAGCACTGACTAGTACAGTATAACTATTGTATGCTTTAGCACTAAAACATTATAAAATTCCAGGATGCCTTACATGAAACAGGACATTTGGAATAGAGTCAAACAGGTTTTCACACCAGACTTAAGCACCTTCATTTACATTCAAATCCTGATGAAATTAGGAGGGTGCAATAGAGGCACTCGTGCATGCCTACAAGCTACAGAGGTAAACAGAATAAAAGGCTGAGGAGACCTTCCATTTAAAGAGCAGCTGTCGCCATTGGAAAACAGAATATTTAACACAGATCAACTTGCTCATATATCTTATATAAATATCTCTCTCCATTATTTATTGCAAGAAATTCCCACAAACACAATTTTTATCTCTTAGAGCTAATCTGCCTCTATAGTTTATTCTCTACTTGAAGTAATAATACTCTGTTGTAACATCAATAAGAAACACAGAGCTAATAAGAAATAAGCAGCTTTTGTCCAAATATTATGCTTTTCAAAGTTCTTCTTGAGACATCAGTGGCTCTTTAAGAATAGCAGGTGGAACCAGCCATAAAAAGAAGTGAAGTAGTGCTATATTTGTCATATTCCTGGTAGAGTGCTGTTCTATACAGAGCTGAGCTACTCTACCTCACTAGATCTCTTGTGAGCTTTTTATACCAAACTGGCAAACGTGAAAAGTTTGGATTGAGAGTACTGATTTGATGTAAAATAAAGTATGATCCTTTCTTAGGCTGCTTTGTGCAGCTATGAGTGAAAGAGACACAAGAAAAAAATCAGAGGCACCCCTCCTGGCTCCCTACCCCTAGTCTACCTTTCAATAGTTTGGGGCCCTAAGCTGTCCTGGACACTGCCTGCCCTGGGATTTTGATTAGAAGCAATATTAGGTCTATAGTATAGTATGGCCCTTCCTAGTGTAGGTGCTTTTAATGTTTATAGCTGACCTCTAAAATGATAGTGCAGTGCAATGCTTAATGCACACCAGTATTTTACAGAGCAACTAAGATAATTAAGAGTATACACTAGAAAGGTCAGTATACTACTAGCTGAGGCAATACAGAGACAATGAAATGTGCCAAAATCATGATTCATGAGCCACCCAACCTATCAGAGTAGGCTGTGGCAGGTCTGGGCAGTACCAAATGCTATACTCCTGGCTAGACGGGTAGTGGCAGAGGGGCCTGAAGAGGTGGGGGCCAGAGAGCAGTGATCATGATAGTGGCGGTATACTCACAGGATCAGGCCTGGCACAGCAGGCAATGGTAGGTCAGGGATAGCACTGGGACCATCGTAAGGCACAACCCCACATTGTCAGAGATCAATTTGTTCCAAAAGGGTCGAATAGCCAAATGTTTGACCTGTTTGAGTCTTTGTAGAACCAAAACTTACAGCTGTATTCTCTGCATCATAGCTGCCTAGTACTGTTAGTCCTTGGAATAACAAAAGCCTATAGTGCCGTGTTATTTATGTATGTTATTAGTGTTTGATATAATAAAAGATGATTATCTGTTTAATGAGATGAACCTTGAATTTAAGAAGTACAAATAACACTAGAGGCCACCCATTGCACATTTGCAAAACATTCTCATAAGAAAAAGGTAATATTTCTTTACCCAAAGAGTAGTAAGCCTTTGGAACTCTACCAATTGAGGTAATAATAAGCAAAAATAAAACGGAGTTCAAAACAGACAAGATAGACATTCAAGTCAAGGTAATATATTACATTACTATAACTAATGGAGTGAAATGGACAACATGCCTTACAGCCCCAGTCCTCCTTTGTATAAAATCTTCTAATTGGTAAAACAGAAAAGACAGATGCTTTAAAAGTAAATAGCAACTGCTGACTTATTTAGAAATATTTAAAGAATTAGTGTACCAGCTTCGTATTTTGGACTAATGTTTGCAAACCAGTAAGATCAACCTAATTAGGTGCTTCACTGTGAGTTTTATTAGCTTATATTTCACTGATTTCAAAATCAAGCTTTGCCAGAAAGCAAGCCACCTCATGAGAGGCAGCAACATTTGTAACCAAGTCTTGATTAGAGACATATTTTAGTAAACAGGAAGAGTAAATGAATCAGGGTGTGATTCAAATAGTGGGCTGATATTTAGTAATTCATGCATTGCTGGCGCCCCATGCACTTGGGAAGAACAAAACAGGGTGGGAGAGGGCAGGATGGTCAGGGAGGAGGAGCATAGCTGTGCAACAGGCTTCCCAGTCACTTATTAGATCCCCAGGGATGGATACATTAACTTTATGTCATGTATTTATTTAGTTGGGAGGCGGTATGGCATAGTGGTTAAGAGCACTGACCTGCTAATCTGAAGAACTGGGTTTGACTCCTACAGCTACCACTTGTATACTGTATGACCATAAGCGAGTCACTTAACTTCCCTGTGCCCCCAGAACACACCTAGAAACAAGCTTCAGCTTAGTCTGTCTTTCCTGGACAAAAAATTGAAAATATATTTATTTCAAACGTTTTACCAGGAAAACATACTGAGCTGATAATAGCTCATTTACAGATGTATCCTAGAGGAGGGGTGTGGAGATAGTACAAGAGAAGAAAATACAAAATAGTAATATACAGCAATACAGTGCATCAAAAGAGCATAATTATAAACACTGCAAGTCATAATAGTACAACAAGTACATGCAGTTGATAAAATTAAGTTTGGCTAGATACGAGGAAATTACCCTTCAGGCATAGGGGGAGGGGGGAGAGCAGCCAAAAGCACGAGTAAGGGAAGGGAGATCAAAGAGGCAGGGGTCATGGAGAGTTCCTGCTGAGAGTAGAAAAGTCAGGAAGAAAAGAACTGAAGGACACTGTCAACCTTTCTTGCATCATGTTATTTGTAGATAAAAACATTTTATGATTGCTTACCTTCTTTATGATTCACTGATGATGCTGGTTGTTTTATTTGCTTTCTTTCTTGGTAGAACAAAATACATGGCAATGTATAGTTAGTTATACCCAATTTTGTTTTGTTTCAGATCCATGATCTACTCCTATTGCATATTTCCTGAATGTTAGAACTCCCTCCCCGTGGCAAGATAGGCCTATACCACATTTTTTTAATGTTCCTATTTCCTAGGTTGTGAGACACTTCAGAGTTAAGACACTGTCCCTTTAAAAGGACAAGAAAAGTTGAACACATAGAAAGAATTACTGTTAAAACCAGTTTAGGCTTGGCATTCATCTAGATAGGGACCAGATAGGTTTATGTATCCCAAGAGTCATATTCCATCAACTGAAATGAACTCTTAGACATCCCACAGGCAAAAGGCTCCCAGTGGGAGGTTACAGGTCAGCAGCAAGCGGCCTCAGTGGGAGGTCAGCCTAAGACAGAAAAAGGTTATGCATAAACCAGATGTTACAGGGGTTAAACACAGAACCACAGTGACCCTGAAGGAAAATGTAAACTGTTGCACCCCTACCAAAGGGGTGGGTGGCCTGAAAAATGACATCACTCAGACTTTAATTTGGAGGCAATTTTAAAAATCAGAGTACTTTTAGCTTGGAGTTTGAGGCCTGAGGCACTATTCCTGGAGAATCTCAGAGCTAAGAAGAACTTATCAAGCTGGTATATACTTTATAGAGGATAATGGATGGGCAACAGTGAACAACAACACTGTTGTTCCCTTCGAGAAGATTGTCATGACAACCATATGAACCTCGAGGCGAAGATCGAGAGGGTTTATGGTCCTCATACAACCTCGAGAAGTGAAGACAGTGTTGTTTACTGATGCCCATCCATTGTCTTGTATAGTGTATGGGCATCACTAAATTGACAGCTGGACACTTCTTTGGTCCATGTGATGCCATTTAAAATCTTTGTGTGACCCCCAACCCAAGAACAATCCTCACTTATACCCCAGTCCCACGATGTCACAAACCACTTTTTTTTAAACTAGTTCTGAAGTACTGCTGTTGCCCACCTCTAAAGGTAAGCTCACTTTTGAGGACAGTAATTGCCATATAGTAGTCTCGCACACATAACAGTTACAGCTACGGAAAGTAGAAACTAAAAAAAAAATCAGAGTTGCCATAATACAGGAGACAGGGTTGGGCCATGAATCATTGCAGCTGGCAGTCCCGCCGCAGTGCTTTCCAGATCTAAATTGAGACACAAAAGAGAGACAAAAATGGAAACAGATACCATCTTGCTAAACAGAAACAGTAAGTGCGAGCAGGGTAGGAGGGTTTCGGGATGGTCGGGGACTATGTGCCATGTAACTGTCATATTTGACTATAGACTTCAAACTGCAGTCTAGGTGTTCGATCAGCCCATGCTGCCTAGGAAACGGCTGTGCGTGTTCATTCCATTTTGTTGTACCATCATGTGATGTACCATCGATGGTATAACAACATCATGATGACCCATCGATGGTACTGACAGCTTTAGGAAAACATGGAATTTAACTAACAACAACATTCTGCCATATACTATTAAAGTACATGTAGGCCTGGGGAAACTGCTGAACCAGACCTGAGTTTTGTGAAATTGGGCTTTTCACATACTGTACAGAAATTCTGATTTTAAGTCAGAATTTGGAAATAAAGACTTTTCACCAAGAAAACACCTGGAATCTCTAAAAGGATCTTCAGAGAACTGACTTTGATCACAAACTTGCTACAAATCTGTTGCTTAATGAATTTTCATCAACAAGATTCCTCTCTAAAGGACACTTGATATTTTCTGAACTCTAAATCTCAGAACAAGGTATAGTTTTAGAAATAACAGGGTACAGTGTTCTTTGTATAACCATCCAATAGTTATATTATATTTATCTGCATTTCAAAATCTTCCAAATTGTAGAATTACTGTGTTGTTTTGCTTTAAGTAAACTTTTTATAATTTCTTATCAACTCTGCCTGGGGTTTGTTTGTGTGATCTAACATTTTAAACAAAAGGGTTTTGTAAGAACTGTATGCCTTGTTAACAAAGATAGTGACTGCTCGGCAATCCTAAAAATCAAATAGGCAAGAGGTTGCCAATGGCAGTGTTGGGCTTCTAAACAGAGAATGTAGTACCAGAGTCAGGGACTCAAGACTACATTTTCCACCCTCCCACTGAGAGAAGAAAGATTTATTATGCTCCTGAACCCTACAACTGCTCACGAGTTCCATAAAAGGGAATCCTTGAAAACAGGAGGTCCTGCCGTGCCCACATGGCTGGGCTCGTGACACCCTCTAATGGTGCAGTCACTCATAATACAATAGTCTGTTCTATTCCCACTCCATAATCATTTGTTAGACTCTGTTGGGGACATTCCTAAGACCAGGAGAGATGCAGTGGGAGTTGACCAAGCAATGTAAACGAACATGTTTTTGTGTGGTAACACCAGTATGGTGGGCAGGATGGTTTTTACTTTTCAAAAGAAAACAGAACTCAGAATCAAACTACCAGCTACTGTACATCAGCAGTCTCTACAGAACACAAGCAATCATAACATATTTTTAAACTAGGGACACTTTAAGGCCTAATGGGGTTGACAGTGTCCCTTTAAGGAGAAGAGATGAGACAAAGTGGATTGAGAGAGGAAGGGTGGACCGTAGTTTAGGAAAGTGATACTAAAAGGCAGCTTGACCAACAGTGAATTTCCTAAATGAATTAGAGAAGGAATGGTAAACACTGCTGTGGAGAGTGTAGGATGAAGGAGTCTGCCTAGCATAAGGGAAGTACCCCAGCCATCATCTGCCATGTAGATGTGACAAAAAGCTGCTGGTAGCAGACACTTCTCCGAGAGGCCCCCAACCTGGCCACATGTTACCTCATGGAATAGCCAGGAAAGAATAGGAGCATGCGCAAGGCCATGGGGGGTGACTGCCATGGAGACTTCTTTGACTGGGCTATCCTCCTCCTTTATATAACAGCTATATTTTTGCCTACATACCACATGCTAGCAGCACACAGGCATTGTGGATGAGTCTCTCATTGGTATGGTATCGCATATCATAGATGGAAAAAATTGTTGCAGTAGAACAAACGTGATGTAAGAATGCTAAGCCTTATTCACTGGCTTTTGTATGCACTGTAACAAAACTGCTTTTGCTTTCTAAAACTACAGTATAACCCTCCTACTCTTGTTGGTTCAGTGCACCATGAAAGGGAGACTGGGCACTAGCCTTCCTCCTACATGACATCTCAGTGATACAATTGGTTGACACAAGGGCCTACAATAATTGGACTTTGAATAATTCTCATAGACTTCCACTATTCCTGCTGCTTATAGAAACAGAATCTGACAGTAGATAAGGACTACTTGGCCCATCCAGTCTGTCCATTTGGTACCATACATCAAATATATCTCTACTAGAATACTCTGCTTGTGACATCCCAATCTGTTGCTTTGGAAACTATTATGATGTCATTAGCAGAGTATTATAGGAACATAGGAATATAAATCATGTGCAGGCTAGATAGTCCATCATACTACTTGATGTCACAAGTAGAGGCTTATGCTTCAAAGCAAGTCTAAGCAGCAGGAAGGGATAAAGTCTATGGGAGAGATCATGTTTTCATGCAAATGCCTTTAGTATCAAAAATGGCATGTCCTCATAGTCGGTTGTTTTGGGGAGTGTTATGAGTTGTGGCTCAGCTGATGCCAGCTCTCGCTGTTTTGCAGGAAGCTTGAACATTTCTTAAAGCTCCTCCAGAGAATTGATGTTGTGCGATCAGGAAGAAAATATTGCATATGGAAGGAAGGCAGTTTCAGAGCAGTTGATCTATTCTGATACAGGTAGTGAAGTGCCCCCAGTGTGCTATTAGTGACAATAAAGGGTTCTGGCAGACATCTATTCCAGGGGTCTGTGGGAAGATGCTCATTGCTCAACTTCACAACTGCATCGATTTAAGGCATTTTAAACTGTGCAGTCTAATGTCTCTTGAAATGGCAGGGAAAACTAGCATCTTGATTGGCTAGCTGCATTCCATTGCCAGGCAAGTATTTTTCAATAGAGCCCTGTCAGAAAGAAGTACCAGGAGCTCTGTCTCAAACTGGTATGTGTGTGCCAGTTTGAATTCCATTTGCCGCCATTTTTCCCCGCTCCGTAACCCACCGAAAAGCACTGCTGATAGGCTCCTGGTGACATAGTACACAAAACGGGTCTAATATGAATAGAAACCCCGGAACTCTAGCAAACATAGTGATTATTTTGTTTTTCTTTTAAGAAAACCTCAGCCGAGTGTCTGAAGACACCACTCCCATCCTCTGCAAGCCTGCCCGCCTAGTAACCAGCAACCCAACATCACAACTCAACATCAGGGACCCTGTACACACATGTCCATCTCTTCTCTTCACTTACCATCCTGCTCCCCAAACTCTTGGCACAAAATGAAAAAAAAAGAAATACAGTACCTTGCCAAAACCACTTGCAGGAAACAACTCAACTCCATCCATTCCTCACTTCCGATTGTTCCTTTGTTCCTTCAAAAAAATAAAATAAACAGAATGGAGAGGGCCATTTTATACAATCTAAATCAGTTGCCTTCCCCATGGCTGTCCCATTGGACTGCAAGTCCCAGGAAGCCATAGGGCAGCAATGCAGACTGTACTAAACATCATCACCAACGACTGGCAAGAATGCCACACTGCAGGGACTACTTAACAAGAAAAATGTATTTTTGTATTTATTTTTTATTTGTCAGCCATGTTTTCAATTTTTTTATTATTTAAAATGTCACAAACAAGCCATTTTCTAAGCGCCAATAATGCCCTCAGGATGGGGTATAGAAATACTGGACCTTCAGGGCTATAAGGCCCTCCATCTGTGGAGTCAGGCCTCATTATGCCCCTGGGCAGTCAGTATTTCCTATACTGCCACCCTGTTGGGTATTATTCTACATACATCTGAGACCATAAAGATCATGTATATAATAACTAGAGGGGTCATCACGTGACCCATTCACTCATTTGTATATCTCTCCATATACAAAATATAATTGTTTATGTCTGTTTATTATTGCTAATTTACCTTGACGTGGGGCCTTTGTAACCAGCCCTTAATTTTGACTGTTTGTTTTTATCTGAGCTCATTTACTTTTGTTTTCTGTTGCTTGCTATTAATGTATTTGTCTACCTGATGAGGAGCATTTGTAAACGAGTCCCTGACTCAAAGGGTTGTAATTCTGATTACTTCTTACAATAAAAATAAAATAAAATAAAATAAGCAACTTGTATATGGTGGAATGAAAGCACTAGTATCCCACGTGACGTCCGTCTAGTTCATATATATATATATATATATATATATACATAAAATACAAAATCACACATGCCCACACAATGCAAAGCATCATGGGCTGCATATGCAAATCACCACAGAATGTTATGCTGGTTCAACTTTAAGCAGAATTGCATGGTGCCGAAAGGCCTCTCACACAGTTTGCAAGGATGCTAACAGATGACATAGACACGTGTTTCGTCCTACCAGGACTCATCAGTATGCCTCGCCTGTTTGACACCCCAGTGGAATGAACCAGCTACTCTAAGATGGTCTGTCTGGGTTATGTTGTGGTGAACCCATTAAAATAAAAAACTATTTAAAGACAAAGAACCTCTGTGTGCAAACACTGAGGCAAGGGTTACCCAAGGGCATTTGGCTGGAAGCCATATATATATATATATATATATATATAAAACACAGAAATTGTATTTATTTATTTAGTTTTATTTATTGAAATGTTTCACCGGAAGGCAACTTGAACAAATTTTGCTCGCCTCGGTGCAACCTGGGGAGGGGGATACAGAGGAGCAGTGCATTTACAAGTCAGTACAAAAATAATGCAATTATTTGTTGTAGAAAAGGATTGTTTGGCAAAGATGGTTCCTCTGCAAAGATGGTTCCATCCTAATCTGCCTCCACAGACCCTATCTGGTCTCTGGTGATCCTCCCTATTCCTTACCTACTCACTAATTTTCCCTTATGTCTATCCCATGCATGCTTGAAGACCGCTACTGTTTTCACCTCCACCACTTGCAGTCTGGTCTACCACTCTTTCAGTGAAGTAGTACTTCCTCACATCCCTCTTTAACATCCCCTTCCAGCTTCATTGCATGCCATCTGGTCCTGCTGCTCTTCCTCCTTTGAAAGAGAATCCCTCTTACATCCTGTTCACCCATGTGAGGTACTTGTAGATCTCTATCATGTCCCATCTTGTTCTCCTCTCTTCCAGGGTGTACATGTTGTGATCCCTCAGTCTCTCCTCATGGGGCTTTTGTGCAGCCCCTGCACCATTTTATTTGCCTCTTCTGGACTACCTCCACCCTGTCCATGTCCTTTCTGAGGTGCAGCCTCCAGAATTTGACACAGTACTGCAGGTGAGGTCTCACCAGTGAGCAATACACTGGCACCATCACCTTCCTCCTCCTGGTGGAGATGCCTCTTCCAATGCATCCCACTGTCCCTACCCACTACTGGCTCTACTCACTGCTTTGTCACAATGTTCTGCTACTTTGAGGTCATCAGATATGATAACTCCATGGTCCATTTCTTTAGTGACTGACAGTACCTCCCCATCCTATAATCAGTTCTTGGGTTCCTATGCTGTAGGTGTATAATTTTGCACTTTTGGCATTGAACTCCAACTGCCATGTCTTGGACCACTGCTTGAGTTTCCCAAGATCCATATGTATTCTTTTCACCCCTCCTGACTGTCCATCCTTTTACAGATCTTGGTATCATTTGCAAAAGGCATACCTTCCTTTCAGTTTATCTGCAATATCACTTACGCAGGCATTGAAGAAGTCAAGTCCCAGGGTATCCCATGATATGAGTGAACCAAATTGAGCAACTTGAAATGAGCAACTCAGTCTGTGTGCCTGTAGGGCTAGCAACAGTGGAGATATAGCGAGGGGTTGAGATAACGATGGATAGGGACAGAATAGCGACAGCAAATGGCAGGGCTTTGTGTGATCACATGGCTTAAATAGATGCATGCAGCCTGTTGCTGCTAGGCAGGTCACTTAGCATGGGTGGTCTTCCCCCCGTTCAGTGTCTGCCTCCCCCAGGAGTTGATTATATTTAGATGGGGTGCGGGCTATGCCCCATTAAACATTTATTTCGCCATTCCGATTTGGAATGTGCAGAGGTAGATCTTGGTCATTTCATATTCGTGATATGTACTTGCACTTTGTGTGAGTCGCCAGACATTTTAATTATTTTCGCATGGAACCGAGTCCCAGTACTGAGCCCTGCAGCACCCCACTGGTCACTCTTCCATCCTCAGAGTAAGTGTCATTAACCACCACCTCTGTCTCCTATCCATTAGCCAATCTCTAACCCAGTTCCCTCACTTTGATCCCACCCCTAAACCACTCAATTTCTTAATCAGTCTCCTGTGTGACACAGTGTCAAAGGCCTTGCTAAAATCCAGATATAGGTCACGTCCAGCACTACCCTCCCCAGTCTACTTCCCTTGTCAACCCATCAATGAAATCACATGTTTATCTGGCACAACCTCCACCTCCCCTGAATCCATGCGCCTTTGATCTTACCATTTGATTCATGATACTCTACCATCCTTTCCTTTAACAGTGTTTTCATTAATTTTCCCACCACTTAGGTGAGGCTCACTGGCCTACAGTTGCTATCCTCTTCCTGCTGCAGTTCTTATCCAGGGGGACAACATCCTCTCTTCTCCAGTCCTCTGGAACCATGCCTGATTCCAGTGAGCTGTTGAAAAAGGCCATCAGCGGGGCAGCCAGTAACTCCTGAGTTATTTTAGTACCCGCCATACATATCCTGTCCAGACATAGCCCTGTCCACTTTCAGCGATACAGTCCCTTCAGGACTCTTACCTCTGAAAATGGGCTTCAGTCTGCCTCCCCTCCCTTGTTCCTGCTGCTCCCTGGCAGTCTGTCCCTCCTCCCTCTGCTGTAAAGCCTGAGCAGAAGTACCTGTATAGGATGTTTGCTTTTCTTAGTCCTTTTCTGTGCAGTCTCCCTCTGCCATCCTCCTTATCCTCACTATACCTCCCTTGTTTTCCCTTATAACTTATTTACTTCAACAAAGTCTTATCTCTGTTTGCTACCATTTGGCTATCCTTTCTTCTGTTTGCACTTTTGCCCTCTTCATTGCCTTACCTGCTTCCTCTGTTTTACCTGATACACCTCCCTGTCTTCCTCCCTCTACATTTCCTGAAACAAATATATAGGATCTCTATGTTTGAGAAACAGCAACCTTTGCAAACTACTGTATGTTTTATGCATTCCTAGACTTGTTTATACATTGACATGATTACTTGGGCAAGTCTCAGTTTTGAGATTGCCAATTAACAGCCGTGATAACTTGAAAAATACAACTTGTGAACATTTATCACCTCTTATTCATGATAACCACGGGTTTAGTAAACAAGGTTGCCCTAAGATCAGCAAGGCATAACAAGACATATCAGGTCAACAGTTCTCCATCATAACAGCAATGCTTATGAACTACGGTATTACTAAATCTAAGCCTTGTTAAATTTTCCATGTTGGGTCATGACATTTAGGTGTAGCATGTTTTAACTTATGGCAGTCTGAATCTTCATTGACGACATCTCATACAGTATATCATAATAACTAGTTGTTACTAACAATTAGCTAATAATGTAATAAAGAGATGCTCTCCGGTTACACATTTGTGAACAAAATCAAGCCGTCATTTTCTTTTCTGAAATCCAGAGTTTTCCACTGAAGATCTGTGGACATAATCCAGTGGTGTGTTAAATGAATAGTTCAACCTGAGCACACATGTGGTCTGGATGGAATGCTGCACTATGGAATCAGATGCTTTAAAAGTCCCTTAAAAACTGCATGGTCAAGCTGGCCAAAAGAATGGTGGTAGTATCCCCTGCCACCTGGGAGACTGGCGTCACATGTGAGCCCCAAAATACCACACTAGAACTCTCTTTGGGGAAGGCTGATGATGAGGCACTTAGCTCCTGGGGAGGAAGGATGCAGGCCAACCAGCATTGTATCTGAGTCAGTCAGTCAAGTCAGTCAGTCAATCAATCAGAGAGTCAATTAGATAGCTACATCACCAGTCAGACAGATGGACAGACAGTCAGACAGAGCAGCACTGGCTATGAAGACAGTTACATGTCCACCCTCCTTGCTGGTAGAAAGGAGTAGCTATAGTAACTCAAATTGTCAGGCAGAGACAGAAATAAGATGGGGTGGGGTTATATAACAAATAACATGCTACATGTTGATAGGGACATAGAAACAATTACAGGCATAAAAATACTTAGATCTATCGAGTCTGCTCTTTTTCTACCTAAACCCCATCCACATCAGCCTAATGTGGTGCATGCATTGCTGCCTCACCTAATGGCTGAGTGGCCCCCTTCCTCCCTGTATACCTTGCCATTTTAATCAGACCATTAAATTAGTTCCACTCCATCTTGAAGCCCTCCACAGTTTTCATCTCCACAACCTTTCCTGGCAAGCAGTTCTAATCCCCCCGCCCATCAGCTTGAATCTATGCCAACGTGTTGTCTATCTTGTACAGCCTTTGAACAGTTATTTGTTGACAGTCTGCAGTGCTTCCATCTCTGGAATTAGTTGTGGTAATCTATCTCCTTCAAGATGAGTGGGCTGATGTCCTTCCTTTCAAATGTTTTGAGTTGTCCTCTGACTGACCAGCAGGCTTCAGAAAATTAGAAGTGGTCAATGATGACGATGGTGATAACACTCTAAATGAGAATATTTGCTGGGAAGACTTAGTTGTAACAAACATCATCCTGGCAACAGCACTGCTATAGCTGCTGGTGCTAACATTTCTAGGCAGTGTCAGACTTGTGTCTGGCAGCGCGTTCAATAATTATGTGAACAATGCTGCAGCTGTTTGACAAGCCAACACATAAGACCCCTCAGGAAATTAAATTAACACATCACATGGCAGCAGCACCACTTTACACAGTCAAATTAAAGCATATTCAGACAAGAAAGCCTTCAAGCTTGATTTTTAAAATAATGGTGGACAGGTATATTCAATGTAGAGGCATAGTGACTTTCACATGGACAGGTGAGCCACCAAATAGGTTGATTCCTGACCAGCTGCATCCCAACCATTGGAGCAGGAAGGAGCTCTCCTCTCCAGATCCTGGCAGCTGGGATAACAGTGTTAATAGAAAGGCTTGCAATGGGACAACTGGCAAACTTCCCCTTCCCCACTATAAATAGCAGGCAATCCCAGACCTCCCTGCCTTAGTTTGTTTTGCATGCAGTCTGCTGCCTGCATGTTTGCTCCCTGTCTCCATCAGCCTTTTGAGTTTTTTTCTGGTATACTGCCTCATGTGCCTGCATCTAGTGTACCATCTCATCTTGTTTTAATTTTCTCTTGTCTCTGTCTCCTGCTGCCTCCCTTTTATCTAGCCCCTGCTTCATCTCTGCTCTTGTTTCTTGTCCTTCTGCATATCTTGTTTGTTTTCCTTGACTTATCGACACCTTTGTACCCAAATTTGCCCTAGTCTATAGGTAACTGCTTTTGACATGTTGCACCATCTCTCTTTCCTTGCTCCACTGAGTGGGTGAGCAGTTCCTCCCACTTATACAAACAGCTGCCTAGGGCTCCCTATTCCACTGTATTCTTCTTTTTAGAAACTGGATAAGGCCCACTAAGCACAAGGCTTGCTTTCAGGGCTACCTGGGAGCACTGAAAAGGTTAAATGAATTGTTTAGGGACACAGAATATGCAAGTCAAGGTTGTGGGAATCCAGCCCAGGTCTGCTGGATGTAGCAAGCTCATTCACAGTTCATTACTCTAACCTCTAGGCTATAGTGCCAGTTTTCTTTTGTGCACTTCCCCAGTTAGCTGCTCTTGCAATCTCTTACCTAGGGGCTTTTCTGTTCAGGTCTCCGCTCTGCCGACCATTGCTCTGCTTTAGGTCAGCAGCTATACCCACTCCCTCCTGCCTTCTATTCAGACTTGACACAGCATGCTGTGCTGCACTTCTCCCACAATCTACTTTTACTTGAATATGTTTGACCTTCCTCGATTTCAACTGCTAGTACATGCAACCTTCTCACCTTCATCTGCTGGCTTTCTGCTCTTATGTATCTACTTCATCTCCCAGCTGTTCACCCATGCAGAAGGTGGATATTGACTCCTTGTCCATTTTATGTTTGCTTGCATGCATGTGCAAGAAACATAGTGCCACCATATGAATTTTATGAGGTGTGCCACCCCGCTCCAGTGCTCTGCTCCTTTTGCAGGCACGGCCTCACTGCACCAATAATGTCTGAGCTGTCTATGACAGCAGTTCAGATGCAGGGCGCACAGTTCAGAGCAAAAGACCACTACAATCAGCGGTGGTAACGTGCACGTAGTCAATTTATTATTGGCCGGTAGTCATTTACATACTGCCGTGGCAGTATGCAAAGTGCCTGTACGCCAGCACTACATCTGAACAGCTGTCATAGACAGATCTGTTTTTATCTTGGTCCCCCCACAACAAACACCCAATTAGCATGCTAGGAGCCACCCCAGCATGCTCATGCCTCCTCACCCCTGCACACTGTATGGTTTTATGGGCTTCAGTCCTTCGCCGGCTCCACTGCCCCCCACAAACAAACTTCCAGGTGCCATGTTTGTAGCTCACCCCAGCATGGCAAAAGTTTATATGGCCTATGGGTGCCCAATCAATGTCAGCTCCACTGCCCCCCAAACAAACTTCAGGTGCCACGCTGGGAGCCCACCCCAGCATGGTAAAAGTCTCCGTTGTCTTTGTTAAAAAAAATAAGAAAAACAGTCCCTCATTGAGTGTCTTGCCCCTCCCCCAACCCCACCCACTCTCTGTATACCCCACCTTCCCACACCCCTTCTTCATCCCATACTTACCTCCGAGGCCAGCACGATGATCTTCGTGGACTGGGAACATGTCTGCACCTTCAAAGCCAACCGCTAACTGAAGAAATGCCGATAAGCTGTATAATGTGATCTGTATAAGGTGATCTGAATATGCCAGATGTTAACTGAGTGCAGTTGCAGCAGCCACTTCTAAGAGTGGGGTTATTCTAGATGCCCCACAGGGGCATGCCTTAGACAACTAGTATTGGAACCCACTCGAGAGGGAGCAATCTTAGACCTGGTCCTATCAAATGGAGATGGAGAGAGGATCACAGATGTAGAAGTGGTAGCCATCTGGGAACTAGCGACCATCGAACAGTATGGTTCACAATAAACACAGCAATAGAGTCAAGCCATACAAAGGCAAAAGTACTGGACTTTAGGAGGGCTGACTTTGCCAAAATGGGTGCGTGCCTAAGGAATGCACTAGCAAATGGGCAGGAAGGAGGGTGGAAGAACAATGGGAATAATAAAACTGCCATCACAGAGGTAACAAGTTTGTGTGAAGCAAATAAACAAAACAAACGATGTAAGAAACCACTATGGTTCTCAAAGGAAGTGGCAGTGAAGGTTCAAGAGAAAAGAAAGCATTCAGGAAGTACAAGAAATCACAGAAGGAGCAGGACAGAGAACTGTATCAGTTAAAGCAAAAGGAAGCTGGGAAGGCAGTCAGAACAGCAAAGGCCCAAACCGAGGAAAAGATAGCCAACTCAGTTAAGAAGGGGATAAAATCTTTATAGGTACATCAGGGAGCGAAAGGAAGACCAAGAGAGGGATAGTGAGGCTTAATAAAGAGGACGGAGGGTGGGCAGAGGGTGACTGTGAAAAGGCAGAGATACTAAACAAATATTTTTGCTCAGTATTTACAAAGGAAGTGGGGAGGTACCTAAAATAAACAGTAGAAACACTCTGGATACAGAAGTTGATACCAGCCCATTTACAGAAGAAAGGGTTCTGAAAGAACTCTTAAACTGAAGGTGGACAAAGCAATGGGGCTTGATGGGATTCATCCCAGAATTCTAAAAGAACTAAGGGTAGAACTAGTGACACCACTGACTACCCTCTTTAACAAATCATGGAGGATGGGTGGTACCGAGGACTGGAGAAGGCAGATGTGATTCCCCTTCACAAAAGTGGGAGCAAGCAGAAGCAGAAAACTACAGACCTGTTAGTTTAACCTCAGTGGTAGGGAAAATGATGGAATCACTTCTGAAGGAAAGAATTGTTGAGTATCTAGAGGCCAGAGGGGCTCAGGACCCAAGGCAGCATGGATTCACAGCGGGAAGGTCATGCCAGACAAATCTGATAGATTTCTTTGACTGGGTGACCAAAGTAGTAGATCAGGGAGGGGCTATGGACATGGCCTACCTAGACTTTAGCAAGGCATTTGACACAGTCCCACACAAAGATTAACATACAAGTTAGCCAGCCTGGGAGTGGGTCCCAAGATGACAGCCTGGGTAAAGAATTGGCTGGAGAATAGGACACAGAGAGTAATAGTAAATGGAGTCCACTCTGAAAAAGGGGTTACTAGTGGGGCACCACAGGGTTCAGTATTAGATCGGTCCTCTTCAATGTCTTTATAAGCGACATTGCAGAGGGACTGGAAGGAAAAGTATGTCTCTTTGCAGATGATACAAAGATCTGCAACAGAGTTGATGCACAAGGTGGGGTGGAAAGGATGAGAAGGGACTTGGTAAGGTTAGAGGAATGGTCAAATGTATGGCAGCTTAGATTCAATGCTAAGAAGTGCAGGTAATGCACCTGGGAAACAAAAACCCAGGAAAGAGAGTACACAATGGGGGTGAGATACTAACAACAACAAAAAATGGAAAGGGACCTGGGGGTAGTCATATCAGATGACCTAAAGGTGGGCAAGCAATGTGAGAGGGCAGCAAGGAGGGCTGGGGGATACTGGGATGCATAGGAGAGGCATCACCAGTAGAAAACAGGAAGTTATTATCCTCTGTACAGACAGTTGGTGAGACCCCATCTGAGTACTGCTGCAGTTCTGGAGACCCAATCTCCGCAAAGACATAGACAGGATGGAGGCTGTCCAGAGGAGGGCAACTAAAATGGTGCAGGGTCTGCACCGGAAGACATATGAAGAGAGACTTAAGGAGCTGAATATGTATAACTCTGAGGAAAGGAGGGAGAGGGGGACATGATAGAAACTTTCAAGTACCTCAAGGGAATCAACAAAGTCCAAGAGGGTAGCATCTTTCAAAAAAGAGATGTGCAAGAACAAGGGGCACAATTTGAAGATGGGGGGCGGCTCAGTGGTAATTTAAGGAAGTATTTTTTCACAGAGAGGGTTGTGGATGCATGGAGCGGCCTTCCGGAGGAGGTTGTGGAGTAAAAACAGTGGTGGAAATTCAAGCATGCATGGGACAGTCATAAGGCAATTCTAGGGGTGGAGTAGGAAGAAGCAGGCTGCTGGTTAACTAGGATCTGCAGCTTATCTATTAGGTAGGAAAATGGGCAGACTGGGTGGGCCAAGTGGTCCTTATCTGCTGTCAAAATCTATGTTTCTATGTCTATAATGGCATAAATGTTTTTTCCAACTTTGGTGCATATCTCAGCCATTTTGGGGAATTTTTCACCAGATTTTCAACATGGGTTCTTGGGACCCCACCTCATGAACTCACTCACTGTCATTTTGTTATTAGGTCCCAAAGGTGATTCCGCAGTCACTGCACAGAACCACCTTTTGGGACCGATATACGAAAGAACAGTGCCACAGTTTAATAAATGGGCCCCAAAAACCTTACATTGAAAATGTGGGGAAAAAATTCAAAAATGAATGTTTTACAAGCTTGCTACAGTACCTATGCAGGCTCGTAACTTTGACAGTTTTTATATTTTCACTCCAGGTTTTCAACACAGCCATTTTACCACCCTTATAAACGGTACAGCTGTCACTTTTCACATCTTTGCTCAAATGTGTTTTGCACATGTAGTGCACATTAGGCGTGGTTGGTGTGCAAAATCAATGTTTGGGACACATTAAGAAAATCACAGTGACACTGTTCATAAGCAGAGGTATTAAAATAGCTATGTTGAAAATTTGTTGGCAAAAGCCCATAAAATGAAGGTGTTATGAGCGCATTGTGCAATTTTCACATACCGTAAGTTCACAAATATGTATATTTTCAGTCCAGATTTTCAACATTGACATTTTTCCACACTTCCTTATGAACAGTACAGTTGTCATTTTTCACACCCTGGCCAAATGTGTTTTCGCACTTCCGTGCAGAATAGCTTAGTAGCTGGAAATTAGTGTTTGGGACAGATTAAGAAAATCATAGTGACACTGTTCATGAGCGGAGGTCACAAAATGCCTATGTTGAAAATCTGCTGTAAAAATCCCCAAACTAATTACGGGTGTACATTGCACAGTTTCTATGCATGCTCGTCACTTCACCAGTTTTTTATAGTTTCACTCCAGATTTTCAACAATATCATTTTTATACCTCCTCATAAACAGTACACCTGTCGCTCACATCCTGTTCAAAATGTGTTTTCACACCTGTGTAGCAAATGGCACAGTCACTGTGCAAAATCACCTTTCACCTAACAAACCGATAGTGTCACTGTTCATCCGTGGTCACAAAAGCCCATGTCAAAAACCTGGAGTAAAAATACCAAGAAATGTCTAGGGCTTTATGGTTTCGACCATAATGCCCTACCCTGTAAGAGACATACAGGCGTCAGGGGTGTGACTTGGTATTGTCGACAGTAATGCTCTGTCATTCCACCCTCACCCTGCAACCAGTGACAGGCATTGAGGTGCACCTTGGACCCTTTGCCCCCAGAGTTCATCCCATTCTCCTATACTGCACCCATTTCAGCGTATTTCCTATGGAATGAGGTGGAGAATGTAAAAGCCCACACACTTACAGCACACCTCGACACTTGTCAGTGTCTGAAGGGTAGGGTAGTGAATGTCGTGACCGACATGGGCGACAAACCCAAAGGCACACCCCAATGTCTGTCCATCTCTGGAGGGTGAGGTGGAGTTGGCATCAGTTCAAAACTTCAATGCCATTCCTATACTGCAGCTGTCTAACTCCTGCACTTCCACTGCTAATGCCAGCAAGCAAACATTCGTATTGACAAATGCTTGTTAATTACACCACCTGCCTGTTCAGCTACTCAGCCTTGCACCTCTCCTGTCATCCTGCCTGCTACTTGACTCCAGAGCACATTGAGATTCAGCCTACTTATTCCTGCTCTCAAACCTCCAGCAATTTCAGCACCTGATGGCTGCTCTGAACACTGCACTCTGATCTGTGGGTATCTAAGGTGACATGAAGCCCAGCAGACTGGCCAGTTGCTGCACTTACACTCAGGCATCTTAGCGCTGCAGCTCCCAGTCACTTTGCCTCCATGATCAACAACAGATTCAGATTCAGTTGTTATCTGCCACCATCTCAGATCCAACTGAGATACCAGCTTTCTTCTGCCACTACTCAGATCCCATTCATCAGCACTGAATACTAACTGCATTCTGCTTCAGCAGCTTACAATCCTTTCTCACATTGCAGTCTATACTGATTCTTTACATCAGCCAGCACCTGCCTGACTGGAGTCTATTATACCATGACACCTCCTGCTTCCAGCTACAGCAACCCCAGCTACTCTGGGCATTCGTCCCTTGTATACTAGCCCCATGCTCAATTCATACTTGCCTCCTACTAACAACCTGTACTGTTTGTACAAGAGCTAGCACCTTCAGCCCTCATAAAAAGACAACACAATCTAATCTTGCATGCTCAGTTTGTGATTCTGTAGTCTGATTCTGGCAGTCATGAGCAGATCTCTTGCTTGATCTATCCCTTTGCATGGTGGTCCCTAAGGTGGCTCAGATTCTGACAGACCAACAGCAACCACTACACTCAGATCTTCATTCATTGGTCTTTCCATTTTCGAACATACCAGTCTCAGCCTCCTGCTCAGAGCCCAAGTTTGGAGGTCCCTGGGTATTTGAGCCAAAACAGTGGTGCTGTTACTAAACAATAAGCCTTACTGTTGTAACAGGATCCATTCTAAAGCTTGCTCTTGTAACCAGATCCATTTCAAGAGCCATACTCAGGTCAGCAGGGGTCTTTGACCCAAAGCTGAAACCTCCATGAGGTGGTTTGACTGCTCCATGGGGACAGCTGCCACATTATATGCAGAGTTTGCTAGTCAAGGTTCACCCTATCAGTGCAACAATCATTTCATCGACACAATATGTGTGCAGGTAATATAGTCGCCTGGCTCTGCAATGCCAGGCATTGTGGCTCCTGGAGCCAGGCGCATAAAGTGCCGTCCACAAAATGTTCCTGTTTTGCAAAGGGCTTCTCCCCCCACAAAACATTCCTGTTTTGTTGGGGCTTCACCTCCACACCCCCATGACAAAATATAGGAACTCTGGGGGTATGCCCTGAAAGAGAGGAAATTGTTGGGGTGCAAAAGCTCGACAAGAGTGTGGGGTGATCAAAATCAAGATCGCCCCTGTGACCCTCACCCTTCTTGCAGTGCCCTAATTGTGGCAGCAAATTTCAGTCACTGTGTTAACAGTATACCCTAGTCAAGTATTTTTCTGTTGATCAGTGTGGTCCAAGGATGTTTTCCCTGCAGTAAACTGGGCAGAGGGTAGGGCACAATCACGGGAATACAATAGGCAGCCTGGTTGACATATCATAGGAATATTATAACAGTCTTACCAGAAAAGGGCAGAGGAAGAGCCTGTATTAGTAATAAGGTTGGCAGGTTGTTGTAATGCTACAGCTTATGGTCTACATATCTATGCCTGAATCATATCATATAATAAATTGCAAGAAACTTCATTACTGCTTTAGTTAGTGTTAAAGCCTCAAAAGTAAGGAATATGGCATTGGGTTTCCAACCTCTTCACCCTACCCACCTGCACACACCAACAGGCATCGACATATCTTGGGTCATCAGCCCTAATGCTTACCCATTCCTTAAGTAAATATGCTGAGATGGGTACAGTATAGAGAATGGGGTGAACACTGGGCTGACTCCCAAACATACCCCTGGCAGCCTGTTGGTGTGTGCAAGTGAAGGCAAACCAAGTTTAAACCCCACTCCTATTCCTAACTTATACTTCTTCTTTACACTAACAAAGTTTTTGCAAATGTATTTCTTACTTTTTGAGATAGTATAATCATATCCTTATTTGTCTGTGGGAGTACAAGGCCCTCCGGCCCTGCGCTCCCATGCCTCCATAGATCGTATATGTGTATAGTTGTGGAGGCACAGGGCCCTCTGGGCCTGCACTTCCATTTATAGGACAACAATGGCCAAATTATCAGCATAGCCATCTTATTACCCCACCTCTTGTACCCGATACAGAACATTTTTTAAACCCTAACAAAGTGTAATTCTGCTGCAACTGCAACTCCATTCTGCACCACAGGTGCAAAAACACATTTTGGACAGGATTTAAAAATGACAGCTGTAATATACTTGAGGTAGGATAATAAGAAGGCTTATACTGAAATCTGGGGTCAAAATATTTAAAATTTCCAGAGTTACGACGTGAGTAGCAAAATTGAAATGAAAAGTCATAACTTTGCCATTTTCAATATATCACCCAAATTTTCAACATAGCCTTCTTATGGCCCCATGGGGCCTCATGAACAAGGGCAGAAATATTTTTCAACTTCTGTTTGAAAGGTGATTTCAGCCAAGCAATGGCGAAATCACCTTGGGTGGAGTTGCTTAATGATAGTCATAGTGTTCATAGGTGGGATCCCATAAGATCATGTTGAAAATTTGCATAAAGTTGAAACCCCCACTGAAATACACTGAACTGCATTTACCTTAGTTTCTCATATTGCAGTCGCTGGTTCCAGCATCAAGGCGTATCTTCGATTAGAGAGTAGGTCTTGAACCTCATACCTGCTCAGGTGAGTGAGGCTGTGTGAAGTGTACCGGGGTATGGGTGCTGTGTGCTGAGTGGGAGGCAGGGATGGGGGTTGATCGGCAAGGGAATGTTTTCTTTTTACATGTTTGAAAAAAAAACATTGAGGGACTGTTTTCTTCATTTCAGGTTCTGCCTCAGATAGGAGGGTGGGGTGCCACTAGACGCCAGGGAATATAAAATTTGACAATAGGTATGCAATCGGCAGGTGGAGGGATGTCACTAGACACCAGGAAAATCAGGAATGGTGATCAGTGGGTGGGGTGCCACTAGACACCAGGGAATATAAACTTTGAAACAGGGACAGTGATCGTGGGTGGGGGTGCCACTAGAATGAAGGAAATTAAAATGGCAATCGGAGGGTGGGGGATGCCACTAGATACCAGTGATTACATTTATTTATTCACAAGGAAGATGATCTGCAGGTGGAGGTGCCACTAGACACCAGAGAAATACATTAACAAGGAGACAGCAGTCGGCAGGTGGGGTGGTGCCACTAGACACCAGGAAAGTTTGGATTCTTCAGGGACAGCGATTGATGGGTGGATGGGTGCCACTAGACACCAGGGCAGCATCACATTGCCAGGGATGGCAATGGAATGTGTGGGGTGGGCACCACCAAACACCAGAAACAACGGCTCACAGCTCACACTGTAGCGGAAGAACAAGTTCAGCTGCAGCTGCAGAAGTGAAGAAATTCCCACTGTTCTCATACAGAGAATGTGGGGAAGCTCTCCTCTAGCTAAGCTATGCACCCAGGATTTTGGGTATCCAAAAAACATATTTGTGATATATGTTAATAAACAAACATCAGAATTTAGCTAAATGGGTCCTATTTAGCTAGGTTCTGATATTTGGTTTTAAAATCCTAGCATTTTTATATATTTTCCACATTTGTTAGTTCGTGAAAAATCAACAAGATGGCTGTTGGCATGGCACAAGAAATGTTTGGTGCCCTGCCAAGCAAATCATGCAAAATCAAAACATGCATTTGTAACCTCAAAATTTGCTTTCACTGCAGACGTTATCTTTAAAACCCTACTGGCATGTGCAGGTCAGAAACCATTACATTTTAAAGCCCTATAACTGGAACCCTTTAATATTTTTTTCTCCAGACCTGTCAAAGGCATTGCCTTAGGACATGACCGTTCCTGCAAGTTTGAGGAAACAATTCTATTCCATGTAGGCTGTAGTGGAGACAAAAAACATACGTTACGATAGGAAAAAGTTAGATTTTCCCCAAAGATGACAGTTACAGAGCTCAGAATCCTCCTAAGCTGCCATCACAAAATGTCCACACATCAACACCTTGCCTCCTGGACAACACATAAAAATGTCAGCTAATTGCATTAAACAGAGCCAAAGATATTAATGTACAAAATGAAGGGTTTAACATTAAGCAGGCTACGAACCATAACTATAGGGGTGCTACCACTCTCTATAATATGCCCCACATTTACATTATGCTTTTGGGGAAGGGACAGGCACGTGTAAAGTGGGTATCTTAGAAAGGGATTCTGTGGCACTAAAACAAAGAATCCCTTTGTGTTTGTATGTGTGTGTAGTCTGCCTAGGGAGGCATGTATAATGCAGTGATGAGATCACTAGATTCCGCCCCATTTGCTTGACCCTAAAGACTTGTATGGATGATGGATTTTGTTATGAAATTAAGAGTCAAGCTAGAAACAAGTGCCCAGAACACTTCTGTACAACACTAGCCGTTTTCCCTCCCATGTGAAGGGTCCATGGTGCCCAACATACAGTGGTCTGATTACACCCTCGTGTTCTTACAACCTTCAACACACACAACAACCTTGACTTCTTAACCAATGAAACATGTCATCACTTTAGTTTGTGACTAAAATGAGCTGATAATAGCACCATCCACTTACGAATCATTTAAACACTGTTGATCTGACATTTACATGGCTCTGAATCCTTTGCACCCATTTGCTGGCACTCAGCTGACTGGCATAACACTGTGAACACTGGAAAGATGCCGAGGACTTGAGGAGTCATTAGTCCAGCCAGTTGCCATCCCTGACAATAGTTTATAGAGGAAAAGGTAGCAGTTTATTACAGAGCCAGAAATTGGAATGCCTTGACTGAAGGGACAACAGCCTGCTGGAGTTTGTTATCAGCTTGTGGGTGTTTGCTGATGTCAGCTTTAGTCAGCTTACAGGAAAGCTGTAAACAGAAGTAGTATTGCATGAGAAAGAAAGAAAGAAAGAAAGAAAGAAAGAAGAAAGAAAGAAAGAAAGAAAGAAAGAAAGAAAGAAATAAATAAAGAAAGAAAGAAAGAAACTTGAAGTCTTGCTGTTGTATTATTTGTTTTATAAATAAGATATGTATTTATCTCTGTTTTATTGACGTTTTAGTGATGTATGTACAATGCTGTGGTCAAGCTGGAATAGCGTTTCATAAATAAAATTGGCTTTGCTTTGATTGGATTGGAGGCAGCATGGTCTGGTGGCTAGAGCATAGGCCTGGGGCTAAGGATTCCAGTTCAGTCCCTCCACAGTGAGCAGGCCTATTGGCACGCTGATAGGTTTAACTCCTCATGATGCCAGTGGCTGAAATTTGGGACATAATTGGGGTCTTGGGGACTGGTCAGAGGGAGGAGGACTGAGCATCCCAGAGATGATCTCTTCCTTCTCCAGGGAGTGAGGGTCATACTTCCCGCTGCTCTACTGTCACCATGTTAACCACAGGTGGCAGCAGCGAGCGACCATAGGTGCGCATTTCTGGATGGGAGAACCTTCATACATGAGTGCATCTGTTGTGCTGTCAACTAGTGTCACCATATACACATTCCAGGGTGGGGCGGAAACTGGAAAATGGCAATGTCTCCAGCAAGGAAGATGAAACCCTGTCTGCACCCTCCTCCCTCTCAGGACATCAGTCTTGTTCCCTGACTCCAGAATGTCTGTACTCTTCTGGCTCACCACTGCTGCTGGCTGGATGGGTGAAAACACCTGCCAAGTTATTGATATAGTGAGGTCCCTCTCCCAGGGAGATTATAACTGGGGTTTCCCAGAGCTGTGGCCACAAGCTAAAATTAGTACAGATGGAGTAGGGGCAGAAAAGACTCCTGAAATGCAGACATTGGCACCTTGGCATCAGTGAAGGCTCCCAGAGGTCACAATAGAGAGCATAAAGTATATCTTAAAAAATTACCACCAGTCCTTTATTGTGATGCTGAGAAAATCACTTAACATCCCCTTGCTTCTATCCATCCAGTTGAAAAAAGAGAGTAGAAAGAGGACCTCACTGAAAACAAGATGTTGCATCTCAGCTGGGCTATCTTGGGTAAATGTAACTGAAAAAATGCAAATGAACAATTAGTTTCCAAAGCATATATTTGTGCATTTGCTATAACATGTAAATGTATGCAAATCACTGGATTTGAAAAGAGTTTCAAAAAAAAGAATCAAAGCTGGCCTGGTGGTGAGGAGTGCTGAGGCACCGGTTAAAGCACCTTCTGCCGCACTGGCCAGCATAGTTGGGAAATGCAAATGAATCATTCGAGGTCTGGCTGGAGGAAAGAGGATTGAGCATCCCAAGACAGCGCCTCCCACGGGGATGTGTCCTGCAAGGTGGCTGCCACCTGGAGGATCTAAGTGTCAGTACAGCATGACACTAGAAAGGAGTCACACCTGCTTGACATTGGGGGAGGGGCATCTCCGTGGAGGTGGAGCTCACATAACATGTCACTGCAAGTGCCATTGAACCTTGACTGTGGCAGGATGGAGGTTTGGCCTCCCCTCCCGCAGGCCCCACACCAGTGACTAGGCTTTCTGAGTCCTATGGCAGAGGATTGATGGAAAAATGGTAAGTCACTGGGAAGCCGGGTGATGAGGCTGAGGGACCAGCCCTGACCATACCTCTCAACTGCTATGAATTTCGTGATAGCACTGTGATTTTCACACTCAGATTTACCCTTGCTCCACGAGATCTACCGATGTCCTTAATAATGTTGGAGCTATTTCTGGACACACAAACTATTAAATCATTTAACTAAGTAGATAGAAACATTCTTTATCATTAACTATATGGATCCACTATTTGTAGACATTGTATTCCTTAAAATAATAAAGTGCTCCACATTCTGGCCATTTGCTATGATTTTTGTAGGCCAGTGCTATGATTTTAATTCTGAGAGGTTGAGAGGTATGGTCTTGATGGGATCAGATGTTTTAGAATAAAAATTTTACACACACATGAGGGGTTGGATGCCATAAACCCCAAGGGCAAAAGCTTGAGGAGTTTATTCAAACATCAACACTGAGCGTATGTGTACCCGAGCTTACACACCACCCCATATTTCATTTTATATAATTGCTGGGTTTAGCTTTCTTGTTGCAGCAATTATATGAAATAAATGACATCTGATGTGACCATGATCCAGTTTGCTTTTTAGAAGCGGTCTCGGTCACTTTGTGCTAATTAAGGTTTTTTTTTTTGGTTTTTTTTTGCTGTTTTGCCTAGTGTGTCCTCTGCCTTTTAAAGAATGTTTTTGTTGTTTTTTATTAGGTAACTTACCATTGAATCACAGCAGCGGTGTGGAGTCCGGGTGAGGAGGCAGAGTGGGGAGCGGAGAAAACCCGGAAGAGTCGTGACTTACACATGTGCCAGATTAGGAAACCCAGCAAGTGTTTGCCATTATAAACACTCCTTTATAATGACAAATTATCGACGGGTTTCCTATAGAAAAAGCTAAGCCCATTAATTATGTAGTTGATTACAAGCAGTTGCAAATGAAAAGTTTGAGAGGTATAAATGGCTACCTAAGGACCAGGCATTGTCACTTGTTTCAAGTCCTTATACTTCTAAATAGTTACAAGTATAGGAGGGGTGTGAGAGTGAGATCAAAAGGCTGAGTGTCAAAGCTGGGTAGGAAAATTGGAAGTAGGAGCTAGGAGGCACTATGTGATATCTGAAGTAAAGTAGAGGTAAGTATGAGGTAAGGGCAGCTGGGAGGTGAGACAGTTTGGATGGGAGAGAATGTGAGGTTATGGAGCAGATTAAGACTCCCAGAGATGGAATCAAATTATTGGAGCTGGAGCTTGCAGAGATGGGGCAGGAGGAACAGAAATAAGTGTGAGCTAGATTACAGGTGAGTTATATCATATTGGGAGGAGGTAGACAGTCTAGTTTCCCACAATGGAGTACTTATATGGTCAGCGACTGCCTTTCTGAGGGTGTAAGTGCCGTATGTATGTCCTCATTTGCAAGTTCAAGTATTAGTTAGGGATTGCTTCAGGTCATGCTTAGCGAAGGGAAGTTCTTTATGTTGTTTACTTTGACTGGGAGCTCATTTAGCCGAGGGGAGCCCTGTAATCAAATTAGTGCTGCCGAGGATGTCCTCCTGAGGGGACACATAGTGTACATCTAACCATGTCCCTTGTGCAATGTTGCGAGTGAGCTGGTTGGATAATTTGTTGAATGCAGGTAGGTGCCAGGCCTAGTTGGGCTTTTTACCTAGTAAGCAAGTTTGTAATTTGACCCTGTCTCCAAAGTTGAGCCAGTTGGTTTGTTCGTACAGGCGCACATGCAAGTGAGTTTGTCTGCCCTAAGGACTAGACTGCATGTTTTATTGAGTGCCATAACCACCCATTTTAGGGCTGTTTCTGAGGCAGCACAGTACAATTACCAGTACGAATATTGGATAGACTGGAGCTGGCTACCGAGAGGCGATAGGGCTGTGGGTGGGCAGGTGGCTGATCGCCTATATAAAATGAGTGATTGTGGCCATCACTGAAACCTGGTGTAATGATAACCATGACTGGGAGATGGCCATACCTGGCTACAACATATTCAGAAGAGACAGAGCAGGCAGGAAGGAGGAGGAGTGGCACTGTATGTGAAAAATGACATAAGGGCCACAGAGATCCAGGAGGAACAAAATGGGAGAGAGATGCTGTGGGTTAAGCTGGAAAGGAAAATTGGGACAGCCATCCACACAGGTGTGTCTATAGACCACCAGCCCAGGAGGAAGAAACAGATAGAGCTGATGCTAGCCATCCAAAGGATGGCAGACAAGGTGAGGTAGTACTGGTTGGAGACTTCAATATTCCAGACGTGGACTGGAGCATCCCAGCAGCAGCATCAACTAGGAGCAGATTTATCCTGGACTCCCTTCAGGGTGCCTTCCTCAAGCAACTGGTCATGGAACCAACTCGGCAGAAGGCAATACTGGACCTTGTCTCACAAACAGGGGCAGTGTGATGAGGGTAACAGTGGGGAGCACCTGGGAGCAGTGACCACCAGTTATTGTGATTTGAAATCACAGAGAGATCAGAACCAAACCACACAAAAACACATATCCTGGATTTTAGGGGGCAGACTTTGGGAAAATAGGGAGATACTTGAAAGAGGCATTAAGGGAATGGGACAGGAATCAGGGGTTGAGGAACAGTGGGCAGTATTTAAAATGGGGATTACAAGAACAACAGAATTATTCATTAAGCAGGTTAGCAAGAGGAAAAGGGAGAGGTGACCATTATGGTTTTCCAAAGAGGTAGCAAAGAAAGTGAAAGCCAAAAGATTGCATTCAGGCAATACAAAAGACACAGGCAGAAGGGATAGGGAGAAGTACCAGGAGAGCAAAGGAGGCAGGGAGGTCAGCAAGGGAAGCCAAAGCTCAGACAGAAGAACACATTACAAAATCAGTGGGTGAGGGGACAAAACCTTTTACAGGTACATAAGTGAAAAAAGAAAGACAAAGGGAGGGATAGTGAGACTGAAGGGGGAAGATGGGGGCACGTGGAGGATGACAACAGTAAAGCTGACATATTGAACAGGTATTTCTGCTCAGTCTTTACTGAGGAAGAGGAGGGTAATGGGTCTGAAGGGTAAAAGGGGTGAGAATGGTGCAGAAATGGACACAAGTCCCTTTACACGAGAAAGGGTCCTGAAGGAACTGGAAGTAAGAGTTGATAAAGCAATGGGCCAGATGAGGTGCACCCCAGGGTCCTTAAAAACTAAGAGAAGTGGTGGCTGAACCTCTGGCTATCCTGTTTAGCCGATCACTGGAAACAGGGAGTACCCAAAGACTGGAGGACAGCAGATGTAGTCCCTTATACAAAAGTGTTAACAAAGAGGAAGCAGAGAACTACAGACCAGTCAGCCTCACCTCGGTAGTGGGGAAGATCATGGAAGCACTACTGAAGGAGACATTGGTGGAACATCTGGTTGTCAATGGACTACAGGACCCAAGGCAGCATGGTTTCACGGGGGAGGTCATGTCAGACCAACCTCGTTGAATTTTTGACTGGGTGACTAGGGAGGTGGATCAGGGAGGCAGTGGACATGGCCTATCTCGACTTCAGCAAGGCCTTTGACACTGTGCCACATGAAGACTATTACACAAACTGGGAATATGGACGTGGGCAGGACAGTAGTTTGGTGGGTAGGTAACTGGCTGGGTGGCAGGACACAGAGGGTGGTGGTAAATGGCTGTCACTCCACAGAGGGAAGAGTGACCAGTGGGGTACCACAGGGATCAGTGCTGGGACCGGTCCTATTCAACATCTTCATCAGTGACATTGTGCAGGACCTAGAAGGCAGAATTTCACTGTTCACTGATGACTCAAAGCTCTGTAACAGAGTAGACACACCAGAGGGTGTAGACAGAATGAGAAGGACCTGCAGAAACTTGAAGAATGGTTAGGGGTTTGGCAGTTGAAATTCAATGCAAAGAAGTGCAAGATAATGCATATGGGCACAAAACCCTGGCACAATATATCAGTTGGGGGTGAGGATACAGCATGCACCAAGCAGGAAAGGGATCTTGGGGTTATCATCTCTGATGACCTTAAGGTAGGAAACAGTGTGACAAGGCAGCAGGTAAAGCAAATAGGATGCTGGGATGTATGAGCAGGGCATCACCAGCAGGAAAAGGAGGTCATAATTCCACTATACAAGACACTAGTGAGGCCCCACCTGGAGTGAGTGTACAGTTCTGGAGACCATACCTACGTAAGGACATAGGGTAGAGAAGGTTCAGAGGAGGGCAACAAAGATGGTGCATGGATTGCATCACAAGTCCTATGAAGACAGGTTGAAGGAACTGAACATGTACTCCCTGGAGGAGAGGAGGAAGAGGGATATGATAGAGACATACAAGTATCTTACAGGGAGGAACAGGGTGCAGGAATACACTATTTTAAGCAAAAAGATGTTCCAGGACTACAGGGCATGGGATGAAGTTGGAGGGAGGATGATTCAGAGGAAATGTGAGGAAGAATTTCTTCACAGAGCGGGTGGTGGACAAGTGGAACACCCTGCCAGAGGAAGTGGTGGGGGCTGAAACAATCAAGGATTTAAGAATGCATGGGATAGACATAAAGGAATTCTGGAGGTCAGGGGAGAGGGGCAACAGACTTCTAGGAAAACATAAACTGAACTTACACAAGCTCAAATGGGCAGACTGGGTGGGCCCAGGCCCTTATCTGCCGACACTGTCTATATATCTATGTATCTATGTAAAATGCCAAGTCTCATGTTGACAGCTTTTACTACCAGGTCAATGTGCTTTGTGAAGGATAGGTGTCGTCTGTTAAGAGACCTAGGTGTTTAAAAGCAGTTGACTTGTTCCAGGGGCTGCCTTGTTGTTTGTAATGGTGAGTAGGGGTTTCTAGTCTTGTGTTGGTAGTTTGAGATGAGCATGGTTTTCATATTTTTGTAGTTGAGTAGCAGCTTTTACTTGTGAAACCAGTCTTTACATTTTGAAAGATAGACTGGAGATTTTGTTGAAGTTGAGCAAGCTTGGAGTGGCAATTTATAATGACTGCATCATCAGCATACAGGATGAGTTTACTAGAGCAGGCATCAGGAAGTTCGTTTAGAAATAAACTAAAGAGCAGCAGGCAAGCATTGACCCCAGGAAACTCCTAGGGAGACCTCTCTGTGGTGGAGACAGCAGCCCTATTTTAATGCTCTGAGATCTGCAGAACAGGTAGTCGTGGAATCACCTTACAGAGATAGTTGATAGGTCTAGAGACTGCAGCTGCTGAGTAAGAAGAGCATGGTTGACTGTCGAATACTTGGGTGAGGTCAATAAAATTGACTCCACTAGCATGCTTTCATTCAAGGCCCTGTGCACAAAGTCAGAGAATTTGACCAAGGCAGTTAATGTGCTGTGGCTCTTCCTGAAGTCATGCTGTCATGGGCATTTAAGATTGTAATTTGCAGCTAACCAGTGATTTGGTCAGCCATGATTCTTTCCAGTGCTTTTGAGGGGAGGTCGAGATAGGCCTATAGTTTGTGGTGCTTGCTGATCCCACTTTTGTGAATGGGGTCACTAGAGCAAGTTTCCAAACTGAGGAAATTGCAAGTGTGAGGGATTTATTAAATATTTTAGTGATGGGGCAGGACTTCTTCCAAGGTGAGTACACAATGGGGGTGAGATACTGACAACAACAAATGGAAATGGACCTGGGGGTAGTCATATCAGATTACCTAAAGGTGGGAAAGCAATGTGAGAGGGGCTGCAAGGAGGGCTGGGGGGAACTGGGATGCATAGAGAGGCATCACCAGTAGAAAACAGAAGTTATTATCCCTCTGTACAGACAGTTGGTGAGACCCATCTGGAGTACTGCGTGCAGTTCTGGAGACCCAATCTCCATAAAGACATAGACAGGATGGAGGCTGTCCAGAGGAGGGCATCTAAAATGGTGCAGGGTCTGCACCGAAGACATATGAGAGAGACTGAAGGAGCTGAATATGTATACCTCGAGGAAAGGAGGGAGAGGGGGGACATGATAAAACTTTCAAGTACCTCAAGGAATCAACAAAGTCCAAGAGGGTAGCATCTTTCAAAGAGGTGTGCAAGAACAAGGGGCACAATTTGAAGATAGAAGAAGCTCAGAGGTAATTTAAGGAAGTATTTTTCACAGAGGGTTTGTGGATGCATGGAGGCGGCCTTCGGAGGGAAAGGTTGTAGAGTCAAAAACAGTGGTGGAATTCAAGCATGCATGGGACAGTCATAAAGGCAATTCTAGGGGTGGGGTGGGAAGAAGTAGGCTGCTGGTTAACTATGATCTGCAGCTTATCCATTAGGTAGAAATGGGCAGACTGGGTGGGCCAAGCAGTCATATCTGCCATCAAAATCTATGTATCTATGAGAGCAACCATTTTCATGTCAAGTTTATTGCTACCTTGCCTGGTTTTGCTGATGTACTTTACATATTTTCTAGCCTCCTTGATGGAGATGCATTTAAAATATAAGTTAAGGTACTTGTTTTCCTTATATGGGGGATTGAGGAGGTTCAGAGGCATTAAGATAGTCTGGGGAGTACAGAGCTAAGGTCTGTAAAAGCTTTATTGAAGGAGTCGGCAATGGTGAGTAAGTCTTGGGTGGCGGTTCCATTTATGTTGAACAATATGGAATATTTTATCTTCCTTTCCTAACAGTTCCTTTATGTTCCCCCAAATCTTCTGCTATCACCCATGACCTCTTAAGTTGGTCCTTATGGAACTTGGCTTTGGCAAGTCTTATAAGGTTTGTACACTTATTCCTGGCCTCCTGTATCTCTGATAATCATCTTTCTTGCGTGTGTCCTTGGCCCTGCTCCACAGATTGTCCGGTCCTTCATTCAGTCAAGTAATTAGTCTTAATTAGTCCTCCAGCATTCCAGAGGCCTCAGCACCTCAGTTTTCAGTCCAGCTCCTTTACTGGCTGGCAGCCAGGTCAAGGGTCTTCAAGAAGGTGGTGGCCATGCTTTGCAGGACACTGGCCTAAAGTTCCTTTTAAGGAGGGTTCATGCCTTTAAACAATGAAGCTTATATAGTTGCACTGATGTGTCCAGTTGGGGTGGGTCACTGGTTGTAGCTCCTCCATTGGTGGCGGGCAGGGGTGGCAGCCCTGGGCCCTTGATGTATGGCTGGAGCTGAGCTGTACAGTGGAGGAGGAGGAGGCACTGAAGGGCATCAAGTCCTGCAGCTCTTCTTCCAGCCCCTGCACTGCGCTTCCTTCATCTCTAAATACTAGTTTGGGTCCCTCACCTTCTACTTATTCCATCTCAACTCCCTCTCCTCTTTATCATACTCCTTGTGCTCCAGGGTCCTGCACACCTTCTTCCTTCCTCACCTGCACTCCTCAACTGGAAAATCTGCTTTATCATACTGTCTTCCCTCCCTCTGAAGTCAGCTACCTTCCTCCATCTCTCTCCCTCCCTTCTCTCCCTTAGGCGCCAGCTAAAACTTCTCCTCCCTCCCCTTGTTCCTGCCAACCCTCTTCCCGAACCCTTCCTTACCTTTCCCGATCCTGCCTCTCTACACTGGTTCAGCATCCCATCACTTGGGTTTCCTGCACTTTTGATTTTACCTTATTTGCACAGATGTTTTTGATTTTGTACACTATTTATCGGCACCTTTTTGCAATATTTGGCATTACTGTCTACAAAGCACTTGAGTTATGCCTGGGGCCAATTCACAAGGAGGGATGCATGGCTTGTGCCAAGCCTGCTTCAGCCCTGGAGCTCGCCATCCACTTTGTGCATCGGCACCCTATTCACAAAGGTTGCATGCATTTGTGACCTTCTATCCCATTCGGTGACTTGCACCAGGTATCTGTGTATACCCTGTTGGAGGGCAGGAGGTAGACCAGCAAAAGCCTAACATCGGGCCGGGGCGCTCAACTGTGAATCCTGCCATTCAGCCATGGACCTCCGTAAGCCCCATGTGCCCTGTGTTCGTGCACCGGGCTTGTGCCGGTCCAAACAGTTTGTGAATTGGGCTCAAGGTCATTGTTCTTCTAATTTCATTATCAGCCCAGTTTGTATTTCTTTGTAACTGTGCTTCTCCTTCCCTTTCCCCAGTTAAACCTGGAAACAAGCCTTGGCTCAGTTTGTCTCTCCTAGTCACCAATGTTTAAATAAAGAAACATTCCAGTCCTGGGGCCAGTGGCAGTAGAATCAAGCTGACAGCAGTCTAGTTTGTGTCCAGGGAACCAGAGGTTAGCCCCACACTTTTGGCGGAGATGCATGGAAGTAGACTATGGGTAGTGGAGAATTCCATGGGAAAAGAATGGGGTTTTAAGAAAAACAACAATGCTTAGTTTCAAGTGCCACAAATGCCTCGCCATCTTATTTTATTTTATTTTATTTAGTTTTGTTGATCAGGTAAGTGCACTAGACAAATCCTGCCTATTTTCAGGCGTGACCCGGGAGAGGGATACAGATGAATGCCAACTGACCTTTAACCAAACTAAGCTGTTGGTGGTATTTTTAGTGAATGAGGAAATTTGGCCAGGACACGAGGAAATTCCTACGCTTTTCAATAAGTGCCATGGGATCTTTAAAATCCACCTGAACTACCACCAATTCAGGCAGATGGGACCTCGGTTTAACGTCTCATCCGAAGTCAGTCTTAACTGACTTAAAGTCAGAAAAAAAAGGAAAAGAAAGAACTGAACAAGGTAAACAAGCTGCATGCCAAGCACATCATAATGAAACAAAAACCTTTATAAGCATAAACAACAAAAAAAGAAAGCTAGAGAGAATGACAAGGTATAAATGAAATAATGTATAGGTGTACTGAAATTTCCAGAGCTGAAGCATGCATTTTAGGAAAACCAGTTTTCCATTTATGCTTTTTATTTCACTGTTTTCTTCAAAATGTAATATTGTTTTTATAAGTTTCTACTGTTTGTCCTCTTCTTTACAGATGAATGGCTGTCACTATAAAGAAAAATAAAAAATAGTTTGGTATATTATCTGCAGTGTTGGGTAAGTTACTTTTCTATTACTTTCTATTTCTTTTAGAAACTTGATCCAGCAAGCTCTGTGCAGCAACTAGCATGGATGGAGAGTACTAGAAAAAGTAATACGTGACAGTTACAGTTACTTATTTCTTTTTATACAAAATAATACAAAACTATAATAGATGACATTTAAATGAAAGGTAATAAGTTAGTTACTAGTTACTTTCAAATACATGTAATCAGTTACAGTTACATATTACTTTTGTTTAAAAGACAAAAATAATTGTAACTGTAATATATTATTTTTCCAGTACTTCTCCGTCTTATTAGTGACTGCACAGAGCTTTCTGGAACAAGTTTCCAAAATTAATTGAAAGTAATAGAAAAGTAACTTACCTAACACTGATTATCTGTTTTAGAAACAGCTTCTTCTGTAAGTTCTGGGAGACCAGCAGTACTGTACACTCAGTACTTCGCCTAAGAGAACTTTCTGTGTATGGTTTAACAGAAATAGTAGTAGCCTTACATTTGCTTCCAGGGCTCCAGATCAGTTTGATTTTTCCCTTTAACTTCATGGTGATTTTCTCTTATTTTCTTATAAATCACATTATTTTCTGTAGAACCTGAACTGGGGAAGGGACCACAAGGGTCATAGCCTGAAACTGGTTGGTGGGACGAGTGGAGCAACAAGATGGCTGCAGTGCAGCTCCACCTGCACGCTTTCTCTCGCTCGCCAACTTTAACTTAGTTTTCAGGGTTTTATGAATGAAACCTACTTTAAATCTTTTTTTTACTCAAAACACTGGAACGATATCTTCTTTGCAATTGAGAAAGATAAGGAGGCGGTTCTTATTCTGAACAACTGCTTTGGCTTCCGCTAGCCTCCAGCATTTAGGTGGATACTTGTTGTATTCAATGAATCTTGGCAGAGCATTAAATAGTATTGCTAAACATCCCATGAAAGAAACATATTATTTTACTCAGTCTCTAGAGAAGTGCTTTTTGTAGCTTGGACTTAAGTCGCTAATTGTTTTTCAGTCCCTGCTCAGTCGTGTTGACTGTTTGTCGATGCCTGGTGTCTAGCAGGGTAGCTACTATAATTAAAGAAAATGAGTTTTAATCAACACCGCATTGGGCTTGGAAGTAAGAAAGGAGAAGGAGTGGCATTTATTGAAGTTGGAGAATAACAGGAGGCGAAGTTGGAGGAGGAGATGACTGGAGTATTGATTACCTGGAGTCGGGCCTACTAGGACAGAAAACCTGATGGTTTGTCAGCGCTATTAGCACTTAAGTGCTTCTTTTTCATTTCAAAGGTATGCTATTGTTGCCTAAGGGAAGGGTGCTGGCATTTCAAAATAAGAAAAATACTACGCTCAGAGGAATGTTTTCTTTGTTATATTTTATAGATGGATCACCTTCCGAGATTGAATTACAGGAAACGAGAGATGGACCCTAAGTCTGGGGAAACTCCGAACAACTTGCAGTAAAGATGTCAGGGCCTTAATGATGGTGAATCATACATGGTTCCCAACTCTCAGGGGTAAAATGTGGTGAGAGATTAGGAAACAATGCCTGCCTGCTGGTTCAGGGTCGAAGATTCACTTTTTAAAGATACTGTTAAGATTTATTTCCTGACTCAACGGAGCTCCATTTTATTTATAATTGACTGTCTGTCCACTCCTGATTTTAATAGCTAAATGTACACAGCACATAGGAATGTGGAACTAAAAGGCAGTCTGATACCGACCGCAGTGAGAAATAATATGAGTTTGGTACAAACTACTCTTTCAAAACCATTTTGCAGGGGACTCCTGATGAAGGAGCTGATTGGTTTTGCTTAGCGTGTTAATGGCTTGAATTTAAAAAAAATCTTGCTTTAGTGATTCAGTGATTTATTTAAACTTGTGCTTATAGTGGTGAGTTACTCCTTTCAAGGTGTTATCTTGTTTTTGCTATATGTTTTATATATATATTTTATATCTTAAAATGTACATTCTGCTTTACAGCCAATGGACACTTGAATATTATTGGTGCCCTTGATTTATACTTCAAACAAAGGACTCCTGAGTGAATGGATCCTAGATTTTTGATTTCAGGTGGATGGGCTCCTGGTACAATCTATGAAATGATTTACAAGATCCTAATTGACCAATATATAAGTTTAAAGTGTTTGTTTTACATTACATTGAAAATAATGAGGCATCATAGTAAGAAAGATGGGTTAGAAAATTCTGAGTGCTCAATTGACATGCCTAAATAATAAAGGGCTAGGTACTGGTACCCCACAGTGGGCCTCAGTAATAGGTTCTTAAGGCCTGAATGGAAAGAAAAGTGTAGACAACTAGAAATAGACAGGGTCTAGGGTAACCAGCATATGATTCCCTATTGTAGTTGGCATATAAATCCTCCTATGCCTAGTGACATTAGGAGCACATGGCAGCGCTTGCTGCCGGTGCACTTGGGGTTTCTCCAAACGGGAAGGTATTACTGACAACATGGGATTTCTAACTGTAGGTTCAGTGACAGAACCTTTCCAAGCTGTCCTGTAGAAATATTTCAGCAGAAAGTCTCTGTACCCTAAATGGGACCTAATTTCTGTGGTCTTATCTTGTTTTCCTAGATAGGATTTGTAAACACAAATGGCCCCAAAATGGGTTCCGCGACATGTGGGAAGAAAAGAAATAACAAATGCAAGTACTGTAGCTATGGTTTAGGTAAACTCACAGGTAATTCTTTATTGTAGTTTATTTTATTTATTTTTTATTTTAGTCTTTTGGTAACTGGGTAAGGCCCATTAGGTACAAGTGCTTGTTTTCAGGGCAACCTGGGAGTACTGGACAGTTAAGTGACTTGCTTAAAGTCACACAGAATGCAAGTGGAGGTTGTGAGAATCAAACCAAGGTCTGGTCCGCTAGATGTATCAAGCTTGTTCACAGCTCATTACTCTAACCTCTGGGCTATTCCTCCCATACCCTCGTTAACAAACGGAGCACAGGGCAGCAGGTGCTGCAGGGTGCACCTAGGAGTGTCACCAAAAGGGGAAGGTCTTGCAGACAACATAGGGATCTTAAATGTGGTTTCAGTGACCAAGCTCTCTCATTCTGATTATACTGAAGTATTTCTGCAGGATGTCTCGGTACCCTAAAAGGGACCTAATTATTGTGCCTTGATTTCTCTCACAGAATTAGTTTGAGGATGGTTGGTGCAATGGGGTTATTGTCAGCCACTACAATTGACTACACTTCAAGAACCAATCCCAGGCCCTGGGCCCACTAATTGACTACCTCACCTCCTACCAACTGTCGGACCAATCTTGGTGGGCGACTTGAATATAAACTGGCTCTGCCCCTCATCTTCCTCACCACGTGAGGCTTTCAATTCAATTGACCTAACTCAACTGGTCTCACAGCCTACTAGAAAAACCCTAGGGGGGACAAGCACCTCCTGGATGTGGTCCTCACCAACAGGCCAATCCGCATCCACAACATCCAAATCCTCCCTGACTGCCTCAGTGACCACTCCCTGTGCTTTTCAACTGGGAAACCCTCGGCTCTCATCCCCGGTCAAAACCACCTCTCGAGCGGCTTAGGCCTGGGGACTCATAGGCCTTAAGCACTTCCTTGCCCACACTGATTGGTCCTCTAACGAGGGCAACCAACATTGACTTGGCCCTGGGATTCTTTGTAAGCACTTTCAACTTTGCCTGTGATATCTTTGCTCCCATAACTGCTAGGAGGTCCAAAGTGAAACATGCCCTTGGATCACCCTGCCTTTCTGTGGCAACTTAAGCAGCGTGACAATCTTTGGCACCTTGCTGTTGCTACTAGGCCATTCAGCTGACAGGCAGTCCTATGCTGCTGCCCGTAACCAGTGCACCTGGGCCATCCAGCAAGCAAAGGCGGAATACTACCAAGCCTCTCTTACCTCCTCCTGGGGAACCCCAGGTGCTTCTGGGACAACATCAAGCAACTTAATGGTCACTCCCAGTCCCCCTCTCTCCTCGTCTCAACATCAATGGTACCATCTCCTCTGACCCTGCCTCATTGCTCCCACCTCAATAACTCCTTTACCGACCTTAGCTCACTACTTCCTGGTAACTTTTCAGTCCACCTCCTCCATCTGTACCACCACCCATTGCCCGCCCTCTTTCCACCTGCGTCTGTCACCATGCAAGAAGTTAGACCTTACTTGATAAAAGCCCTAAAAGGTAACACCATCGGTAACGACTCACTTGATCCCTGCCTTTTTACGTCAGGTCTTGGATCAGGTCCTCTCACCTATTACATGCATTTTCAACATCACTCTGTCTCGAAAATTCCCTCTGCCTGGAAGATTGCCACAGTTACCCCTGTCCATAAAGGTGGTGACAGGACTCTTCCGTAACAACTCGACCATCTCAATCCTCTCCCTCCTCTCTAAGGCGTTAGAGAAAATTGTAGCGTCCCAAGTTTCTGACTACCTCTGTAAGTACAATGTTCTCTGCCCTGAACAACACGGGTTCAGAGCAGGTCATAGTACCAATACAGCACTGCTGGAATTTTCCAACTTACTCTGGTGCCCTGGCTGGTGCTATATTCATTGACCTGTCTAAAGCATTCGATACTGTTTCGCATCCTCTTTTGCTCTCCACCTCGACCCTAATAGGCTTTGCCTCAGGACCTGTTCCTGGTGCACCAGCTATCTCTCCCGCCGCTCCCAATGTGTGAAAGTCAGCAGTCTCTCTCTGAAACATGCCCCATTCGCTCTGGGGTGCCATGAGGAGCTCAATTCTTGGACCTCTACTATTCTCCTCTTTCTTAACTCCCTACCCAGCAGTTGTACGGGTAAGATGCTTCTCTATGCTGATGATGCTGTTCTCGTTGCCTCCCACAATGACCCCATGCTGCTACAGAACTCCCTCCAACTAGTCTTTGACTCTGCAGCTACCTGGTTCACTGAGCACCGACTTGTTATCAACCTTAAGAAAACAAAACGATGCTCTTCTCCCACCCCAAAATAAAGTACAGCAAGTTTCCTTAGCTGTCCACTCCACACCCAATCTCGTCATTGACCAGGTGCAATCCTATAAATATCTTGGTATAACCTTTGACCCTGCACTTTCATTCCATGGACATATATCTGCCCTAAATTCTGTCGCCAACTCACGGCTAGGCATTCTTTACCGGCACAAGAAATGCCTCCCTCCTGATGCCCTCCGCCTGGCTGTCACCTCCTCTGTCATGTCTCTCATTGACTATGGCCTTCCGGTCTATGGCTCAGCAGATCAGACTGCCCTCAACAAGGTTCATCTCACAGTAAATAAGGCCTGCAGACTTATCACTGGTGCTCCCAGACTCACTCACACATGTGAGCTGTCACCTGGCTACCCTACTCAACCTGGAAGAGCGACTCATGTATCAGACATGCCAGCTCACCTTTAAAGCCCTGCATGGCCTATCCCCATAGGCCTATCCAACTCCATTCGCCGTACTGCACCGACCCTGATCACGTGCAGCTCGTCAAAACTACCCTAGTTATTCAGAGAGCCAGGACCTCACAAGGTCAGAGGGCATTCCCCTACTGTGCGCCCACTGGTATAACTCCCTCCTGCCAGTGTCTCAAACTCTCTAACCTTAGCTTGCTTTAAGCCCAGGCTCAGAAACTTCCTGCTTAGCTCTGCAAATGCAACTGCCGCTAGCCTAGTGTAAAAAAAAAATTTATATATATATATACTCTGTTTGACAATGCTCACTGAGCGGCTCCCCCTTCCTTTCCCTACTTATTCCTCCTCCCCTATCTCCTCCCTTCTACCCCCACCAGCTCTCCCCGACCATAAGTTTTGCACCTTTGTTATCTTTTGCTCGGAGTTGGAACTCTATTGTAACAAACTGTAATTGAACTGTAACTTTTTGTTTGTAAGTACTGTGTCCCTTGTACTACTGTTCTGATGTCCTCTTGTGACGAGGTACCTTTGTAAATGAGCCTCTGGCTCAAAGGTTTCTAAACTGATGTTTAAATAAATAAATAAATAAATAAACACTTAGGAGACTTAAGCATATAGCTTTTTACAGAACAGTGTCCCTAAATATTAGATAATATTGGTCCGTCAGGCACAGGTCATGTTTAGATATTTAAGAGCCTATCCATGATGAAAGTGTTTTTTAACATATATTTATTAAGAACTGGTCTTTAAAATTGTATCTTAATTAATTGTCTTATTGGCTGGATAGATAAGATTTTATTTATTTATGACTTTATTAACTGGCTAGGCGCACTGATCCCAGGGACCATTTTCAGGCACAACCAGACACGTAAGTGACACAGAGTAGAAACATCAGAATAACAAGAACATAACAAGAGCAGGTACTACATAGTGAAACTTACAGTTGTTACATTTGGCAATACATGGTGGCAGTAGTTGAGGGACAACAAATAACAAAGCAAAGTTAGTCTCATGGTGGTACAGTTTCAGTAAATAAGAACTCTATTTGGCTGTACCCCTAGAACCTATGGGGGCTAGTCCTTAAAACAGTGGCAGGTGAATGCCAACAAGAGCCAGTCTTTGAGGAGAGTCTTGAACTGACTGTGAGTGTTTATGGTTCGTAGTTCAGTAGGCAGCTTGTTCCATAGTGTGGGGCTGCTACAGACAGGGCTTTACTCTGTAACAAGTACCTATGTATTTGCTGGAGATGTATTTTAGCATTTTTGTATGTTGTCGTTTGTAATTTTGTAACGGTTCTCTAACCGCTCAACAATAAACTAACTAACTATAGAACCTGAATTGCTCTGTTTTCCTATAAAACCAGTGCAAGTGGTTAACAGTTTGAAGCCAGTGTTGTGAATGTAGACAGCAGTTCAGAAGGACTCCACAGACAATGGAGAATGCCATGGAAGAAGCATTTGAATGAGAAAATCTAAATGAAAAATGGGTAACAGAAAAAACTGAGATTGATCAGATGTGATTACATGACCGTGCATTATTCCTGCACAATAGCATAGATCCAGAACTCTTTCTGAACCTCATTACTCAGTTGCTAAAATAAAATCAGAGGACCCATTTTATAATTGTGGGATAACTGCATTGCTTGGGTGTGTAAGCACGGCTTTGCTTGTGCCTAACTTCCCAAGCCATACCGTTATCCCATATTATACAGTGGCCTTTTAAATTCAGGAATCTGATTGGCTGACTGGCACCTCTCTAGTGCAGTAAATCCTAGCATAACCCATGCAAACGGTACCAGTCAGTGCATCTGCAGTCCCCCTTTTGAAATCAGTGAGCCCACAAACATCAAATGCAAAAACACCAGATTTACTCCCACTAAACTGCAATGCAAAAGTGGAGTTTCAAAGGACTGCAGTTTGCAATTAAATTTGTTTAAGCGCCACCCCCAATTCAGGACTTACCGATTTTGATTCTTTTGTCCTCTGTCTCCCAATTCTTTCACCCTCAGGTCCCAGGACTACTGAAGAGGGTGAGTGATAGACAGTCCCAGCAGTGCAGGAGCCCTGGTATGATGTGAGCCAGGGCTCCACAGTTCTAATAAGTGGCTGTTGCTGCTCGGCACCCTCTGATCTTGGGCTCTCTCCAGTGTTCCGGGGCTGAGGCAGAGGGTAGACAAAACAACAAGACTTTGTTTCCTGGTCCAGAAGCTGAAGAGGGCTGAGGATCACGCTCTTATGAAGCGCAGCAGCAATGTACACTGCTGTACATGCACACAGTGTTCCATAGTTCAAATCTGTGCATGGAGCAACTTCAGAAGGCTGTCCCAGCTCTTACAACAAAACAGAGCTGGGACACAATGACTAGCAACATGGGGCACAGTGTTCAAAGTTTCCGGCCCTGGGGAATGCACCGGTGATGGGAATCACAAAACAGTACTGTGCATGCGCAAGAAGGAACCCTAGCAACAAAGGACTATTTTTCTCATGCAGCAATAAATTAAATAAAATAAATTAAAATAAAAAAACTCATTTTCTTCTCACAAAAATATAGGGACCATTGTATAATCACAATAAACCACTCCAAGGTGTGGCTTACACTGGGATTTACCCACTTCTGGTGTGGTTTCACTCACTCAGCCTGTGACCTCATGATCAAACCACATCAGGTGTGGATAAATCCCAGCATAACCCACATCCTGACGTGGTTTATTGCTTAAATAATGCACACCCTGTTATGCCTTATTGCTTTATTATGAAACTTATTACAGAAATCCAGCTTTCTGATTGACTGAGACCTAAGTAAATACCACATGATTTTCCCATATGTCACTCACATCCTGCACTGTGTGTGGCAAGGACTCTGCATGGAAGCTGTCCATAATTTTTCTTTTATTATTTAACTTAGAAGAGTCAAGTCACACTACTGTATTTTATAATAGCCATAAGACGACTCTGTGTGGTGGATTACTGACTTGTAATCACACACCCACTTCAAACAGAACTTTCCTTCAGCTTGTGCCATGTTGTGTGTTGTGGATGGGATTACCTGATGGTAACCAACCCCTGCCAAGCCTTGTCACTTCAATATTTTGCTGACACAGCAATAGGTTCCACAGACATCTGTAAAAAATGGCTCCAATAGATGACATTCTGTGAGAAGTCCTTGAAGTGCTTGTTTCATGTTTACTTTTCCTCCATGCTTTGTCTGGAATTCCTCCCTCTGACATTTCCACACCTTGGGTGCGAGGATGCTTCACTTTTTCTTACAGTGCTACCAATGCTGGTTTGGGTCTGGTGGCACACGGTGTGAGGGATCTGCAACACTAGGGCCTGACCGCCCCAGGAGGTAGGCCAAAACCTGCAAATTGCTTCAACCAGGGACTCATTTTAGGTCCAGGGGAGTTCTACAGGCTCATCTACTACACCTTATCTAGCATGCTCAATATCCAGGTTTAACCCTAGACCATCAGGTTGGCAACCCACCTCTCTAGTGACAACACACATTTCTCCCTGGCCATGTGAGGGTCTTCTCATTGGTATTGTCACCTACTGTTCCATATGCACAGCAACTTCCTTATTGCCGAAGTACCAGGCCTAAGTTAACTCCTGTAACAAGGCCTTCTGCATGGCAGCCTACAAACTGCCCCCAGGTTGGCCAAGTTCTACCACATCACCTGGGATTGTTCTCATTAAATATAAGAAGATTAACAACTTCAAGCTGGTGGAAGGACTACATCTATCTGCTCAGATAGAACTACTAAATGACATGTAAAATATAATATAATATATAAACATCTTTGTTTATATATTATTTATTATATTTTGTGTATTCAGATTAGGTAAGCTCACTGAAATGAGAGTTTTAATTTTCAGGGTAAATAAAAGAACTGGCAGATGTAAGTGAACAATTAAGGGAAGAAACTTTAGAAAGAATATTCAGAAATATGTCACAGAAAGAGTGTAAGTTGTTGAACACATTTCCTTCTATGCTAGAATAACACCCTGAAGATTCTTTTGCTTGCTCAGACAACAAAAACATTCACCCCCGATGAAGCCAACACTGCGGTGGCAGCAACTGGACAGAGGTTCACCCAATCTTCCTACTGGCAGTGCTAGATGTGAGTGTGCACATGTGCAGGACTGGCTTGGGGTGTAATATGGCGTTTGGGTCACATACATACATAAATCAGGACTTCTTTGGAGACTACTTTTGGGACTACAAAACAACAGCCATGTTGCTGCCTTTTGATTGAAGGGCACATGATCAAACAATTGATATTGCTTGCCAGCTCCAGGAGCCATAGGGGCTTATGGAATACAGGTGGACCTAATCAATTCAGGAGCTTTTGCAGCCAGTCACCTGTGTTGCTGCCCATTCTGAATAGCAGCCCAAACAGACCAATTGGATTTGCAATTGCCCTGTATGCTGCAGTGGCTGGGCTGCCCTCAGGGTAGATACACAAACATCTCATCAGAGCAGGATCATTGTCTGAGGCCTGAAAGCTGTGCTGAAACAGACTGTGTATTGATCTGTGGACAAATGGGAAAGAATGTTAAGTCATGGTTTGGAGGAAGAGAGGCATTCTCATGCTACCCATAACACCATTGATGCTGGGCATAGCCAGCACAGAGAAAGTGAGGAAGAAAGAGCTAAACTGCCACCCATGTACCATAGCCTGGTATCAAGTCATTGCTTACTCAGAAGGTACAAAAGCCAGGATGTGGGGGCTGTGCATATTTGGAGGTGGTCTGTTCGACTAAAGGATAGCTGTACCTCCAACTTGCATCAACAGAGTGGACACCAAGTGAGCGACTCAAGGAGAAGAAGTGAAGGTGAAAACCACAAAGATCATCCAACTGCTTGACAGGGACCACTGACAGCTGTGATGCTGGAGAATTGCAAAGTGAGAAAACCCCAGTGCAACAGAACCATGAGTAAAACAGGGTTTACCCTTGCAACTGGGGCTGTGCATTAATTATTGAGAAATGTGCTGCAGGATTTGGACAGCTAGCCAGACGTTAAATGTGCCTCTGGTTGAGGTTTAGGTTCAGTCATTTTTAGTAGTGGCGTCATTTTATGCATTTGGGGTTTAGCTGTGTTCGCTGAGTATTGCTGCTACTTAATTTCAAGTGGACCCATGCCAGCCAACCACGTGTAACATGGTTCCATGATGCTGGTTGGACAGCAAAAACCATGATGGCACTTATAGCGACAACAATACTCTGACAGCAAACAGAATGCTACCAATATTGTTGAAAACTGCAACATCGACAACAACCGCCAGGACAACACCAAAGCGACATGTACAAATGTGGGGCTTCTCCCCTCGCCCCTCCGAAAATTAATATAACATACTCCATGGTGCACATACCGTGCAGAAAAAGAGAAACATGAGATTGAAGTTTATGTGCTATTTATTGTTCACCCATCCATACAGCCAGTTAGGATAGTAGTAGCTATTTTTCCAAACCACCGCTTTACAAGTCGATGTAACACACCTGCTGGCATAGCATACACCTCGCTGAGAATGAATTTGCTGCACTTGTTTCGATGTAAATGATTCACTGTCACAGGTTCACTGTAGCAACGACATACCATGTAACACCAGAGGGCCTGCACCAGTTCAGAAGCTGGGTACCCAGTAACTGTTGGGATCTCCCAAAGGTTTAAGGGGAATGATATTAGTGTTTGTAGTGAGGGATAGTGCCTAAAGTACAGTAGAAGTGGGAGCAGTACAGTATTGTGCACTATAGTGTGGGTGAGGGCTGCATGAAGGACTGTTTCTAGGAGGCATTTATAGTCACAGCCCAGGAGATGTTTATTTTGGCTGCACCTGCTCAGCTTAGTGTAGAGCAGCCATCATTATTAAGCTAGGCCACTATAGGGCAACTGAAGACCAACCTCTTGCAGACAGATCTGTTACTGCTAATTAACTTTTTATGTTCACGCTTGTGCAGATTTTATGTTGCTGTACATGTTGCTGTGACAGTGGATTTGAGAGGTTTGTCAATGTCGGTCCAATGCAGGTGGTCTGCAATGGGCTTGACAGTTTCAGACCAATCCTCAGCCAGGGTAACCCGTGAAGTGGGTGCATGAGGAAGGCGCCATCCATTATGGCGACACCTTCCCAGCGCAAAATCACTCAAAGCGACCGACAGGTAGGGGCGACCAGATAAGGGTGGTAGAACTAGGCGACAGGAAGCCTTATATGTATGCATGTGGGGGTGGGCGAGCATGGCGAGCGTGGGCTGGAGGGTGGAGAGGCTGTAGAGTGGGGCTGTGGTTGCTGGTTGAGCTACGTCATGGCGTCAGGGATTGGTTAATGGCTGTGGTGGCTGAAGTACTGGGTTTGGGTCAGGCGCTGGTGCAATTTTTATTGCGCTCGGCCAGAACCTTTTATTTTACTACTTTCACCCCTGACATGCCCCCTGGAGTTGAGAATCCTTAAGTAGGGGTGCAGTGGCGACCCCATGAGGGGCGTAGAGCACAGCCCCCCACAGAAAGTAGCAAAATATGCCCTGACACCATTGTGCTGGTGCTACCAGGGTTGTCAGAGTGCTGAAAATGTGTTCAGCACTTGACTGAGTGATAACAGTGATCACCTTAGGCATTCGCTGTTATCACATAGACCCCTCAGCCAGGCTGCTCTCAACACTGTTCTGTGCTTTCTGGCAGAAACTTTGTAAAGTTCAAAGAAAATAGCTGCCCAAATCACAGGGCAACTCTTTCCCTTTGATTTGCATGATGTTGCTCAGCAAGCACAGCTGATCGGCGGTCTGACCAGCCCGTGCCTCATCCTCCCCTGCAACGTAACTGGCTGAGGTTTTAGATGGAGTGCCTCATTTGAACAAAGAAACCCACCTGCTGTCAATGATCCCAACACCTCCTGAAGGAATCCCATCACTGCTTCACAAAAAAAACCCACTAACTTCCAGTTATCCCACCTCCCAAAGGAATCCATGTCCTGATCACTCCTACTTGTTGAACAAGGCTGAAATGGCAGCAACTTACATGGAAGAATTTGAAACAATTTTAAAAACATCATCCTGCTGCCTTTAGGTGATGCAGATTTTGTCTTTGGTCTTAAGTTTATGCCACTTCTTTTTACATGCACTTAAAACAGCTAGCCCAGTTTTAGACTTTAAAAGGAGAAGCTCCAAACAGGGCACTCTGGTGACACATTGCATGCTATTTGGTGATGCTGGAAACATTTTATTCAAGACCCTTGATCCCTCAACCTGATAGCCAAGGGGCAACCAAAATGTTTAGAGCCATATCAATTGCCTCAGGATAGAGGTCTTTTCTGGAACTTTGGGGCAACAACTGAACACATTAACCCACCAGGTAGCCCTTCTGATATTTGCATACCCAAAACCTGGCATCAGCTGTCTCTCATCATTGTAAGATAGCCTGAACTCAACATCGGTTTTAATATATTTTGCGGTATACCTAAAATGCTTTGAAGGTCTTTTAGAAACTTCCTGGAATACATTTCTGCATTTAATTCTCAGATTTGTCAAAGGTTACAGACTGGGCAGAAGTTTTCATTGGACAAACGAACTGGAACTTTGGAAGAGAACCTCTTCTGATGGCTATATAGTGATTTATTAATTAATTTAAGCTTTTTTGGTCTCTGAAAAGCAAGTCTTCAGATTGATTTACACAGAGTCTTGCTTGTGGCACTTTTAATTTAAGTAAGGCTTAAGATTGTATCTACTTATAGCGCATTACTGTGACTGCTTGCACAATTATTATTACTGAACCTTACATGAAACATAGTCATACATCAATGATATTGTGTCTTATGTATAAAATCTACTAAAATTATATGATCTCTAGGATATCAAAGGATCATTGAAACAAAAGATTTTGGTCTGAGGGATTAACATTAGAACAGATGGGTTAAAAGGTGTCTTTTAAAGGGGAATCATAGCGTTTCTTGTTCCTTTTAATGATGAACACTAGAAGTGGGAAGGTTTTGATCAAGAAAATGGATAAAGATAATAATGGCTGTATTTTCTCGGGAGATCTTAGTTTAGATATGTCTACCACTGTTGAAAATAAAAAGCCACTGAGCTATGCAGAGGTATTAAAACAAACACCAGCAAGAATAAGCTAGCTGATTTGAAATTGCACCCCCAACCCAAGACTTTGAATAGGTAACAAGAAAATACCAAAAGCAAAACTAATGAACCCTTAGAAGAAGGACAAGAAAAGGGTAGAAAACAGGAGACTTTGAAAGGTGGACAGTACACACACACACAAATAAAAATAAATAAATAAATAATAAAGGAAAAAACAAACTGATTTGAAAATTAGAAGGAGATGATCACTGATTTATTCTCACATATTTTAATTAATAAATCAAACAGAGATTTTGGAAGAAAAGAGGAGGAAGATCTGATTAATTGACTTAGTCAAGATAGAGTGGAGACAGAAATCATAACTATCACTACTCAAGTGAAATCTGGAATGCACGAAACTAAACTAGAATTATTTAGTCCCTAGATTTAGTGATTAACTCCTGTGACTCATTAATCAGGACTCCAGTGCTGGAACTGGCAGAGTCAGTGGTGCCAATAACTTTATCAGGTTCCCCAAACACAGTCTTTGTACAGTTAGATAAATAATTGGAGCAAATAGAAACTGAACCCAAAATTATCGAGCAATGTCCTAAATATTTTACAGAATACACTTTAAAGGCTCTTGCTCATCCAGTTATGGTTAACATAGATCTGTTAGAGTCCATTAATGAGCTAAAGAGTAAACTTGACAATTTTACAATGTAGTTCAAGAGCAAATCAGTGACCTAAGCAAGAAAATCAATAAAAGTGAATGTACTCATACCACCCACCAAATTTATACACACCTACCTAATCTATCATTCCCTGACCTCCCCTGCCCTACACCCTCTTCCCCTATTCAAAGTCATCACCTCATTCTGCCCTGGAAGAGTTCTCCACATCCTGGAGGGACCATCTCTAGGCATGACTCATCCTTCCCTACCCAATCCCTCACCCCACCTCTCTCTCCTGACCCTTCTCCACCCTCTGCACTTAAATAGGAAATAGTTCACTTAAACTAATTACTTGCACTTTTTGTTCTGTCTGGGCTGCTTCCAGCTTACACTAGCTCCTGTGCTAACTTGCCCCTCACAACTGTTTTTGTTTCACTTGTTCTGGCAATACTCCCCATCTTATTAGCCTCTCCTTACCCCAGCTGGTATCACCTGTCCACCCCTCCACCCTCTTGGAGGTCCTTTCACTGCAACTCCTTTGTTAATTACTGAATCATTTGCCTCTTAATTGTAATGCAATCCTGCAAGGAGTTGGCTACAGTGCTGTACTAAATTTCTGTATGTTAATCCTCAGGTATATCAATTGTATTGGTATGTATACTCCACATGTATGTTAAATATTGACTGTATGTCTTTTACAAATATAATTGTATGTTTGTTTTCTCAGTTATGTTAAATGTAAACTGTATGTTTAATTCAACATCCAATTGTACCCCTTCCCCAGAGTTGCACCAGGAGATGAGCAACTTGTTGTTCAGTGTGCCCTCCTGGTGAAACATTTCAATAAATAAACAAATGTCAAGTGAATAATCAAAAACTGTAATTTTCTTCACTAATCATACCTGAAACTCCAAAGTACAAAGGAAGAAATATAAAAAGAGGCTGGAGCAAGGGAAAAAGAAATGAAAAGAAGAGGCTAATGGACCCTGTTAAAAACACAGAGTAATCCATTAACTAACAATGCCATCACCCTAGATGAAATTATGTCAAAGCAAGAAAGGACTGCTAATAAACAGATAAACTTCAAAAGTCTGATAGACATTCAAGAAGAGGTGTAAATATTAAACATAATGAAACTCAGGAAAACTCAGTATCAACCTTATAAAATGGGCAAAGGATTTCAAACAATCTGATTGGTTATTAGCCATGCATTAGATGTGTCTAATGCACAGCTAAAACTAGAAACCCCATTTAGAATACATTGCCATTTTACAGTGCAATAAACCACTCAGGGATGTGCATTAGACAGCTCTAATGCACGACTAGGACTGACGCACCTGGCCTGTGGCCTTGTGCCTCAGTACTTCCTCTAGCCATGCATTAGATCTGTCTAATGACACCCATCGTGTCTTATTGCTTACTTAGAATCTACTAAAAATATGAAGGATTCTGCTAAATATAGGCAATAGTAATTAACAATAAATTTTGGACCAACTTAGTGTAAATATAGGGTAGCATCCAGATATTACTCTAACAGATGATGAGACCATAATAAGAATTCTTGGAACTTACTTAAAGCATGGGGAACTATCATGTCCCTGCAGGAAATAACCACATATTTGCTGCAGGCTGAATTAGAAATAAATAAAGCTGAAGAAAACATACTAGCTGTATTCAGAGATATGAATAACACTTCTCTTCCTATATACATAATGGTTTCAAGCATGGGCTGTGCTAAACATGTATGGTTTAAACAGAGAAGGCTGGAATTAGGGACAGACAATGTGGGCAGCGTGGGAAAAAATATAATTGACTGGGTAGCCACCTTGGGCTGACTAGATGAAAAATTACTCACCTTAGTAACTGTATTTCTTCTAATGGAGTCTTACTGTATTCTGACTATATGCAGTTAGCCCCAGCACTTGAACTGCCCCGAGATGAAAGAGTTAACTCTATGCCAAGGCATAGAACATTGAGCTCGAGCTCGGTTTTTAAACCACTGTCCCAGGTACTCTTCAATGTAACCGTCAGATTCTTACAAGCCCTATACTAACTAACTAACAACCCAGAAATTGTTTTAGAACTTTTGTACCAAAAGGCAATAAAATAAATTTAGGGTCCAAAGACTCAAGTCGAGACCCCAAAAAGAATCCAAGTAGGTAATAAATAAACTATAATAAAACTAAGGAACAAGGAAAACCTCAATTGAAGAGGCACCCAGGAACACCCCTGGGGTGCAACACTCGCCTGCCCACCCACATCCCAAAACAACTAGGTTCCAGGAGGGAGGCAGGGAGGAGGTCAGAATACAGCAAGACTCCATTAGAAGAAATACAATTACTAAGGTGAGTAATTTTTTCTTCAAACAACATGAAGTCTTGCTGTATTCTGACTATCTGAGACCAACAAGCAGTACCCTCAAGGAGGAGGAACTACAGAACCTATTTTGGGAACAAGCTGTGCAGTACTGCAGTACCAAACCTAGCATCATTTCTTGCCTGAATGTCCAGGGAGTAATGCTTGGTAAATGTGTGAACAGTCTTCCAATTGACTGCTTTACAGATTTCCACTAAGGATATGTCTCTGGCTACTGCGACCGAAGCAGCTGTACCTCTGGTAGAATGAGCCCTCAGGCCTGAAAGTGGCTGTTTCCCAACTTTGAGTAGCAGAACTGAATGCAAGAGACAATCCACCTAGCAATAGTTCTCTTGGTGGCAGGCTTACCTTTACCCACCTCCCCATAAGTGAGAAACAGCTGAGATCAGTCGTTTCTATAGGCTTAGTGGATTCTAAGTAGTAACTCAGAACCCTTTTACATCAAGACTGTGTAGTCTCCTCTCCCGGAGAAGGAGTGATCAGTGAAGAATACAGGCAGTGTCATAGACTGGTTCAGATGGAAGTCTGATACCACTTAGGAAGGAATTCTCTATTTGTATGAAGGACCACCTTATCTCTATGGAATGAGATGACATCAGGTTCCACTGATAAAGCCTGTAACTCATTGATTCTCCTGGCAGAAGTAATAGCAACCAAGAATACAGTTTTCCAAGTCAGGTATCTGAGCTCAGCTTAGCTAAGGGGCTCAGATGGAGGCTGCATCAGCTGTGCAATACAGATATTCAGGTCCCATAGAGGAGTAGGATCTCTGAAGGGAGGATTGATGTGGACCAGACTTTTAAATAATTTCTTGAAAACTGGGTGGGAAGCTAGAGAAGGCCCTTCCCAGCCGAAAGAAAAGCAGAAATAGCTGCCAAATGCACCTTGAGAGTGGTAGGCCGAGGCCTAAACTGTTAAGATATATCAGATAATCTAAGGCAGTGGCAATGTCAGCTGAATCTGGCTGGATCTGCCTCTGGGAACACCAAACCCAAACCTCTTCCATTTAGAATCATAGGTTCTCCTAGTGGAAGGTTTCCTACTGGCCTTAAGGATATCCAGAGCTGACTGTGAGATGCAGGTCTGCATATTCTAGCTCCTCAAGAACCAGGCCTTGAGTCAGAGTGTGTGAAGACTGGAGTATAATATCCTTCCCTGAGATGAGGTGGGAGGTTGAACTGTCTGGGAAGAGATAGGAATTTTCACTGATAGTGACAACAGTAGAGGATACCAAGGCTGTCTGGCCCAATCTGGGGCTATCAGAATGACAGTGAAGGTTGGGACCTGATCTTGACCAGGACTCTGAATATCAGAGGAAAGGGAGGAAAAGCATAAGAAACCTGTTGGTCCAATCCAACAAGAGGGTGTCTAGAAGGAGAGACCCTCTAGGGGGCCTGCAGCAGAACAGAGGAGCTGATGGTTGTCTGGGGCTGCAAAGAGATCTATCTCTGGGTGCCCCATCTCTTGAAAATGATCCGAAGAATGAGAGGATTCAAAGCCCATTCATGGTGACCTTGGGAAATCCTGCTGAGAGCATCTGCAAGTACATTGTCCTTCCCTGGAAGATGCACAGCAATCAGGGAAGCCAGCAGGAATAAGCTAGAGACCATATTTTCATGGTGCACAGGGCCGAGGACCGAGTGCCCCCTGCTGGTTGATGTACCACGCGGTTGTGATGTTGTCTGTCCTGATCTGCACCACTTTCCCCTGAGTTAAAGTCAAAAATGTCTGAAGGGCCAGAAAGACTGGCCTGAGTTCGAGAAGATTTGTGTGTAGAAGAGACTCTGACGGGACCAAGTCCCTGAGCAGTGTGCTGATACAGGTGGGCTCCCCATCCCAGCAGAGAAGCATCTGTGGTGAGAGTCACTGTGGGAGCCTGACTGAGGAAAGGAACCCCTTGCCTCAAGTTGTCCTCTTCCAGCCACCATTGGAGGGCCTGAACCAAAGTTAGAGACACTGGAACCAACTTGGAGAGAGGATCTTTTCTGTGACCGAAAGGCCCTAAGGTGAAATTGAATATCCCTCATTTGAAACCTTGCCCTTGCACTACTACGGTGCAGGCTTCCATGTGGCCTAGCAACTGCAAGGAAGTGTCTGGTTGGCGAGACACAAGTGGATGAAAAGAGGAAGCTAGAGAGCTGAGGATTGGACCCTTGAGAGGCGGAGGAAGACCCTGGCCTGAACGGTGTCCAGCTCACTCCTATAAATGTGAGAAGCTGAACTGGCTCCAGAACAGACTTTTCCAGATTTAGGATGAATCCTAGGAGTGTTGAAGATTTTGGGTGACCCCTAGAGCTGACCTGACTTGGTCTGGAGATTGACCTACTATGAGCCAGTTGTCCAGGTAGGGAACAGTAAGATGCCTTGCTTTCTGAGGAAGGCCACCACTACTGCTAGGCATTTGGTGAATACCCTTGGGGCAGATGTTAGGCCGAAGGTATTGCTCTGAACTGGTAATGGCCTGAGGGCAGTTCAACGAAGTACTTTCTGTGGGACTGCCTGATAGGTATGTGGAAATAGGCATCCTTGAGCTCCAGGAGGCTAGCCAGTCTCCTGGTCTCAGAGAGGAAGAATAATTCCCAGAGTCACCATCTTGAACTTTGGCTTTAGTATGTGTTTGTTTAGTGCACGTAGATCCAGGATGGGTCACCACTCCTTGTCTTTTAGGGTAAGGAAGCACCTGGAGTACAATCCTTTTCCCCTGTGAATGAGGTGTACCCTCTCCACTGTCTGTAGAAGTGGTAGAAAGAGACCTATATTTCTAAGCCCTGTGTTTCCTCTACCAAGGAGGACAGAAAGCCTTTGCTCTCAACTTTGGGAACCTGCTGAAGCTGAGCAAGACCCTGACTCACTACTTCCAGGACCCACTTGTCTGAAGTGACAGACTTTCAGGCCTGAAAAAGTGAGCCAGTCTGACCCTACAGGGATTGGGAGGCGACCCTGGATGACACATCAGGGTGTCTGCTTGGCAGAGGGCTTAGACTGAGAGGAGGATGCAGCCCTTGTCATCCCCCTTCTGCCTCTTCCCTAAAGACCCCTCTGCTGAAAAGAAGAGGAGGCCTGGGCCTGGTAGAAAGGCCTGTGAAAGGGCTACCCCTGCCAGCCCTGGATTGCTGCCTCTGAGGAGGGCCTGCTTTTCTTTAGCTGCAGCACTCCTGTATGTGGTCCTGTACTCGTCCATCTTTTCATGTCCGTCTCTGTTTGTTCCCCAGACAGAGAGTTACCAGTGACAGGAAAATCCATGGCCTTGGTCTGGGTATCCTGAGATAAACTGGTACACCTGAGCCAGGCAAATCTCCTCATGGAAACAGATGTAGCCATGACCCTAGAATGAACATCATTCGAGTCCACAGCAGCATGAAACTGGACCTTGAAGCTTCACTGCCATCAACAGCCACCTGCTCCAGCTCCTTGGCCAGCTGGGGAGGGGCATTCTTAGCCAGCTCCAGAACTGTATCCCACTTAGACTTCTGGTATCTGGCTGTATATCATATAATTGGATTACCTGAGTCCCAAAGAGGATGCCAAGTACTGTTTCTTTGCCATGGCATCCACTTTCCTGGAATCCTTATCTGGGGCAAGATGCCAGGGAATATTAGCCTTGTCAGAGGCTGCAGCTCACTACCCCAACATGGCTGCAATGATTAGTAAGGAAATCCATACCAGGGCTGGACTGAGCATACCTCCTGTCCATTTTCTTATCCACAGGAGGTATGGATGTTGGAAACTGTAATATTTTTGGGTCTGTTTCCCCAGGGACTTGTGCAGAGGGATAGACACCCTTTTCGACTCTGGGACATACATCATCTCAACATAGTCAGCCTCTTACTGCTCCTGTTCAGCTTCTTCCACTGGAAGCTGAGAGTCTCAGCCACCTTCTTGTAAAACAAGAAGTGGGAGAGGGACTCAGAGAGCCTGGGAGGAGACACATTAGAAGGCCTGTCTGGGAGATGTCAGGCTGAATACGCTCATCTAGGTCTTCATAATCCTCATCTTCATCATCTTCGCTCCTTCCCTCGACCTCATAAAATGCTTCAGGGTCATATTCAGAAGCAGACAAGTTCGACCAAACTGACTGTCTCTGTGTCGATGTCGGTTCAGTCAGAACCGCCGAGTGATTCGACTGCACAATAGCGATCGCTTTGGCTATCTCTCAGCGGTCAGTACCATGGGAACCGGATCCGAACCGCTGATTTGTGCTTTCTTTTTGTAGGAACTGATTCTGCAGAATCATCTCTCCTCTTGCCCAAGGGGTATTGCCCAGGTCAGTGGGCACCCCTCTGATTCGGTCGAAACCGAACCTGGCTGCCATCGGATCAGCGGATTTTTGGCCTCTCTTTCCTTCAGCCTACTTAAACGTTTATCCACAGTAGCCTTAGGAAAGTTCCTGTACATTTGGAAGTCTTCTTTGAGGGTGGTCAAACCCCAGACAATAAACACAGATGAGGTGGGGATCAGCCTTGGCAAAGCCTCCCACACTCAGTGCAGTGTTGAAACCCAGTGGGCCTGGTTTTCTTTTGGGGTTTCTCAGACATGCCTTTAGATACAAAGTCACCCTTACCAGTGTTCAGGCAAGTGACTCCAAATCTATCGGTTCCAACTGTGTCATGGGTCAGATGAAAAAATGGAGAAATCAGTGTTTTTCAGGAACGATAGATACGGAAACCACACTAAAATACCTGTAAAAACAGAAACAACAAATCGCCGGTTCCCAACAGGACCAACCAGAAAAAAATGAAAAACAAAAACAATTTCTTTGCTAAACCACTCTACTACCTACTAATACACTTACTGTACGGGACAGAGATGTAAAGACCGAAAAAATAAAGAGCGGTTTACTAAACTGACCGATTTTACCACAACAGAACTGAAGTGAAGGAGAGGATCTCAGAGCGACTTCACAAGTAAGGCGGAGTAAAGAATCTGATGGTTACACTGAAGAGTACCTGGGACAGAGGTTTGAAAACCGAGCTCGAGCTCAACGTTCTATGCCTTGGCATAGAGTTAACTCTTTCATCTCCAGGGCAGTTCAAGTGCTGGGGCTAACTGCATATAGTCAGAATACAGCAAGACTTCATGTTGTTTGAAGGACCACATGGTCCCCATCTGCCAACACTTTTCTTATGTTTCCTATGTTGCTATGAATCTCTAGGCTTAGAAATAGCCACACCAGTACCCTGGCGACAATAGACAGTATTTAGTACAAGGCAACTAAGAACTACTTTGAAAACAGAAATGTTTCAATCTGCCATCACTATTTTGAAACTGGATTTTACTTTAGTTACATACAAAGCTCAGGAGACAAATCACAATAACCGTAAAGTTCTGTCAATTTTATCATTGAAAAGACTCTACAGAGAAAATTCTGCTCTAGTCTCACTTATTGTTCCACTACTATCTGGGATTTTAACTCTGAATATCAGTAAAATTATTTTCACTATATTAGGAGAGTTTACGGAAGGAAGGATCAGATTGATATTTATGCCAAATCTCCTGAGCTGGTGCAGTAAATAATACAAAAGGTAAACAGACTTGATCCTCTAAAATTCTCATAATGGATATGAATAACATGGTGCCAACTGTTCCATATCTACGTACTCATGCCGACTATTTGAAGGACAAAGGATATTGAAGCAATTAATGATACTGCGGAAAGGCAACACCGTATATGACAGCCTATTATTGGCGACTCAATATGAAGCGACTCAATAATAACACTTGGAAGTAGAGCAAGTGGTGAAAAAGTCACTATATCCTGTAGAGCAAGTGTAGCAGGGAGCTACGCTCACTAGTGCAGGATATATACAGCATGATGGTCAGGCTAGCGCTGCTGAGCTAGCCATGTAGCGTGGTGGTATCGCCACTGAAGCGAGTGACCGGGTTCAGTTCTAGTGGCCAGAAAGGAAATATTTTGTTTTTAAGTCTTTATGTTTTCCCTATGTCTGCACCCTCTGGAGTTGATGATCTTTATTTTTGGGGGCATGGGGGCTTTCATGCCCCTAAAAATACATACCATTTCTTTTTTCACCTGCAGCAAGCAACAGTCGCTGTTTTTGACGATTGCTCTACTGTCTGTCACCCTTTGTCGGGCAGTTCTTGTCTCACTCTTTGTGGTCAGCGCTCATTAGGAGTCGCCATTATCACATAAAACCCTATGGAAATGGTGGTGGACAGGGCTAACTTTTTAACATGGAATGTGGAAGGACTTGCATGTAAATTATCAGATAAAGAATGGTATTTCTTTGTTTCTGCATTTCAGTTATGGTCCCCAAGAAACTTGGGGAAGGATGTAGTTGATATAAGGTTTTGAAGCATTCAATTCACCAAGCAATCAAACTAAAAAAATTGGGAGAGAAATAGGGATTGGTCATTTATATGAAGATATGAAAGTGGATAAAGATCATTGACATCTTACAAGTTGAAAAATACTATATTACAGTAGTCGTGAAATTGGATGGCCAGCTGTTTATAATAACAAATATCTACATCCCTCCAAAAACAGTACACAAGAGTCAAATGACAGTTGGACCAATCTCAGTATTGATATAGATATTATCTTACATAAATTTCCAAATAGTGTGCTTTTGATTGCTGGTGACTTTAACGCCAGGGTTGGGACTTGACAATACTGAACTACTGGAAACTTACATGGTGGTAGGAGATACTGAAAAGCGTAAAAGCAAGGACAAATGTATGAATGATTATGGGAGAAAGCTATAGAAGTTTATAAATGATAACGCATTGCTGATTTTAAATGGTAGCTTGAGAGGCAATGAAATAGAAACACTACCTATTTTGGTCCAAATGGACAAAGTGTCATAGATTACATAATTTGTAATCCTATAAACTACCATGTATATGAATGCTTAAAGATAAATATGAAAGCAGAACGTAATCATACACCCTTTCCTGAAAATCATTACTGAAGAAAAGAACACAACATTTAATAACATAATAAATCCTTTATCATCAGCCTCCATATCTGGAAGACAAAGATTAAGCATTACTGGTCCAGTGATGAACTCTGTTAATATGGCCCTGAAGCAAAAGAACTTGTAGATAAAATCAACGGAACAACACAGGCAGCAATTATAGATAGTAATTTGACATCTTTGTTTACATTAATATGAACAAAATATACATTTCTAATAACAATAGAAAGAATAGAAATACTGCAGTACTTAGTTTAATGAATCTTGTATACAAGCTAAAAAAACTTATGACCATAGTCAGAAGGACCAAGAAACATCCTTCCAGGATGAATTTAATCATTAAAACAAGGCAAGAAAACAATACAGGGTCTATTTAAAGATGAAGAAACTGGAATTTCAGGAAAAAACAATGGGCTGAGATGTATCAGATAACTGAAAAAACAAACAAGAAAGATTCTGGACCATGGTAGTAGAAGGCACAAATATGTTCCCTCCTCGTTAGCTGTTTATATACCAAAAGAAACCTGGATTACACATTTCAAATAATTTTTACAAAAGTGGATTCTTTAGAAAGTTAATAAAATCCCACTTTGTTAGAGCTTACTACCTCCCTTTAGCATTTACATTTACTGAAATAGAGGAAGCTATACTTAATTTAGCAAAAAATAAAGCTCCTGGGTTAGATGCTATTCCTGGTGAGATCTACAGGGATAATATGAACTATTGGATCCCAGTCCTGATAAACTGTTTTAATGTTTGCCTTAAACAGAAATATATTCCTAGCTCATGGAAGACAAACATAATTGTTCCAATACATAAAAAGGTTCCATTTATGACCCTAGTAACTTTTGACCTATCAACTTACCAGACATTATATTCAAAATATTTACTAGAATATTGTTAAACAGAATAACAAAATGGGTACATAATAACAGCCTTCTGTCTCTGTTTCAGGCAGGTTTCAGACCGGATTTTCACAATGGATAACCTTTTATGTTGGCTTACGCATAAACAATTTTGCAGTAGTAGCACTGTACTAGCACTTTCAAAGGTGTGTCAGTGTTGTGACGAATCCAGGGATGCTTTAGCCAGTGTGTCCCTCAGCCGCCAACCAGTGAGCATGCTGCCGACAATGACAGCAATTTCAGAGAGTGCCACCAACTGAAAGAAATCTGCCACTGCAATGAGAGACAGGCTCGTCATTGCAGCGGCAGATCTGACATGCCTCCATTATGAGCCATTCCTGGCTCTCGCTGTCTGTTTCTTGCAATCCCTAGAAAGCCAACTTCAGGGTGCCCAGTCCCCTGTCGGCATGCCCCTCCCCAGTTCAATTTGTTTGCCAATGGGGTGCCCAATCCCCATCGGCATAATGCATCCCCAGTTTTATTTGTCTGCTGATGGGTGCAATCCCCAGTATAGCATCAGCCCCGCAACACAGACATGCTTTATTTGCCGATGGGTACCCAATCCCCTTGGCTCCAGTCTCTGTTGGCGTTACTTCAATACTTCACTGCCATTCCTATTTTGCATTTCTAACTCCTGCACTACCAATGCCAATGCCAGCAAGCCAACATTCGCATTGACAAATGCTTTTTGTTTCTTGCACTTACTGGAAAAATATATTCAACTAAAAAATTAAACTTTATGCACTGTTTGTAGATTTGTTCACTGCCTTTGACTCTATTAATATGGATTTATTGTGGGAAACTTAAATTCAGAAAGGAACTAATTATTCATTGCTCATACCCTTATACCAGTTATACTCAGATATGAACACAATGGTTAGATTTGACTCTAAAAATAATTTCACAGGCCCTTTTTTTTTTACTAATCAGAGAGTTAAGTAAGGATGTTTGTTGGCCCTATATTATTTAATATTTATATTGGTGTCCACTTTTGATGATGATATGCAATATACCCCCCCAAAAAAAATAGAGACCCCCTGTCGTCTCACTTATGTGGATGGTATTGTTTTATTTTCTCTTTTCACAAAGCACTACAAAAAGATTAATAAGTTTAAAACAGAATGTGATAAACTGGAGCTAAGGATGAATCTTAATAAAACACAAATTATTATTTTTGGCTCCAACCAGTGCATTACTTATTTTTCTTAGACAAGAAAAAAGTAGAAATAGTAACAGAATTTATTTATTTTAGAACTAAGGTTGCCCCTAATACAAAATGGGCCCAGCATCTTAAACAACAGTTTATAAAGGCTAAATATGCTGCTAAGGTGCTTCTAAATTTAATTACACTTATGGAAACACATTAGGTGCAGCCCTCAGAGTGGAATAAATGAAAATTAATCCAATATTGCTGTATGGAGCAGAGATCTGGGGCCCTAGCTATTCATACAACCTCTGGTATACTTCTATAAGGCCCTTCTTAAAGTCCTGATAGCCACATCTACTGCTATGGTATAGGCAGAATTGGGCAGAATTTTGACTAAGGCACTCACAGATTTTAGAATGCTCACATATTGGCCAAAGATAATAAATAATAAATAAAACCAGCTCCCTGTTGAATGTTTGCAAGAAAAGATCAAATGGACAAAAATTAATTTAAAATCACAATGGCTTACTTCACTAAAATCCATTCTAAATCAAATAAACCTACAGTATCTGTGCACAGACTTCCACAGGAAGATTAATCCTCCCGGCTACAACATCTTCAGGCTGGATAGGCTGTCAAAATGTAATTAGGCTGCATTATTTAGCTGAAGGACCGCCCCTGAGGAATGCACTGCGGTGCCTAACCTTGAAGAGGCCTCACCGAGGCACTGGCAGTTAAAGTACTTCTTTGGGCCCATAACAAAGTGCTGATACTGTTCTCAATTTACATGCTGCCCAAAAGTCATGAAAATGGCATATATCCAATATCCTGGAATATATCCAAAATAATCCCTCACTACTGAGACTATTCTCTTTTTTTTTAAAACTATATGTTTATTGGAGTTTCCAAATGCACATACAAAAGTACAGTACTCTGATTTGTACAGGATAAAGTGAATTTCGATGAGGTGCTTACATCTCTTAATACATCGTAAATAAACAACGTACCTCATCAATAAGCTACATCTTATAGGGGTTCACCTTTATACGTAAAAAGGAAAGTAAATCAAAATGCCATGTGACTGAGTCCAGGAGGCATGTATTAAATCCTAGAACTAAAACAGTTGATTTTCCGAGTCTCTATTTTCCAACCTGTTGGATAAAAGGTACATGCTTTATATCTAGTTTAAGCCCTTAGGACAAACCCTTTATATTATATATGGCTCTAGTTAAACATCCATCAAGTTAAACAAACTGTGGAATAAAACTCTTGGAAATATTAACTAGTAGAACTTCGGTGATACATAACAAGATCACCAAGTGTAAACATCTGCTTTACATAAATGAAATCACGACCCTAAAATAGCTGCCATCACCAAAATAAGTAATAAGCTGAAATCAGCCAGTATTTGCACTGTTTACCTAAAAGCAATCAAAACACATTTTGCACATGTTTAAAATAAAGTCATTAGCCCAAGATCTAGCATTGCTATTATTTTAAAATATTAGTTTTGAACGGTGCATAAGTGTTACTAGTGGTGAATTAACTGGTAGAAATCAGAGTCAAAGAAAAAGAAAGAAGGCAGCCATTACTCTTTGGCATTTGGCAAACCTGGAAGTCAGAGTTCAGGTTCCACCACTGGCTCCTTCTTCCTCACTCTCCAATTCACAGACTGCAACCCTTTAGGAATGAGTAGGAGTATTTTGTTGCACCCATTTTAGGGCTTCAGCTGTACAATCCAGAACCGAGCAGGAAAAGCATTTCATAGGGTATTTCAGCCTCTCTGAGGACTGCCCATACCCTATCGAACTGCTTCTTCTTCATCCTGGTGGTGTAACTTATATCAGGATATAGGCTCACTCGTGACCATCGCAAAGTAATATTATTTGCTGGCAAGCAAGCCCCAGCAACAAAGTCCCTTGCTGCAACTCCATCAAGGACCATCACAATTGCATGGAGTGCCTCAGGATTCAATGGTCTGCCATGTGTTGCCACTGTGTATGCCTTCTGGATAGCAATTGGTCTGGTAACTATGGACTCCCCAAACTGCTGCTGCAACCATTCATTCAGAAACAAGATGAGGTGGTGTGCTCAATCCCTCCGGTATTTCTACCTCCCAAGCGTTGGAGGAGCAAGCTTGGTTTTCTAGTGATTCAGTTCGGGCTTGCAGGTGGGTGTTTTCTTTAGTAAGATTTGCCATCACTCCTAAGGCCACCTCAGAGTGCTTTTAGTGTCTACAGTTTCTGTCTTGAGGGTCACTACATCCATTTCTAGAAAGCCGAAAAATGTGTCCGATAATCCGGACACTGATTGGATTAAACTATTGATTTTGAGACCCAGACTTTGCAGAGTCTCTTCCTTCTCAGTCGACACCTCCATATTGCCACCAGAGGCTGACTGCATGGTCAGAGGGTCCATAGGATTTTGCATTTATTTCCCTGCTGCCAGTCCTTATCTCTCTTTGGTTGCCCCTATCTGCAGCCAGGTACTTCGGATATCTATTGCAGTCATTGTGTGCTCTTACTATGTCCAATAACAAGTTTAAATTACTGTGTTCCAAGGTCTATTTCAAGAGTATAAAACTCAAGCAGCCATCTTGCTCGGGCTCCACAGTGCCCCCTCTGAGACTATTCTCTTAGCGACTTTAACTTGAACTGGCTGTCACGCTCATGGCACAACTGAAGATGCCCTAGCAACATTCCACCTGTCACAACTTGTTAACTTCCTACCAGGTACAAACCACCCCAATCATATTATGAATGTTGTTGTACTCTGAATCTCTGGTGACCACTCTCCGGTATCATGCTCCTGGTCAAATAAATTCTCTAAACCGCCTCCTCAAGCAGTCTATAGCCAAGTTCTAAAACATGGGCACTTTGAACTTCTAAAACTACATCTACGCAACATTGACTGGTCTGCTCATGACTATTCTACTGATGTTAATTTCTCACTTGAGTTTTCATCTCTCACGTCAATGCTGCATGTGACATCCATGTTCCCCTGACGACTAGGAAAGTTTGAGGCACGGTTAACCCCTGGACAACATCTGAACTATTATCAAGATGAAATTTAGGGACCACCTCTGGAGCTTGACAAAACCTGTGGAAACCTGCCGATATCAAGCCTACAGAGCTACCAGAAACAGTGAAATAGTTGCACTCGTGTCATCCAGCAGGAGAAGAACAACTACCTTAGAGAATGCTTACCAACTCCTGAGGCAACAGTAGACATTTTTGGTCAAGCTTTAAGGGGTGACTGGCAAAGTCCCAGAGGTGACACCATTGATGCTCAACGTTGATAAAGTTCCAACTATGGACCTCTCATTATTGCAAATATTTTCAACAATGCCTTCTCTGATCTGAGCAGTGTTCTCCTCCAGATTTCCTTGACGAATCCCCTTCCCCACCTCCACCCCACTACTTGATGATGCTACCCATCTGCCGCGACATTCTCAACAATAACCCTCCATTCTACTTTAAGAAGATATCAGTTCCCTTGGTAAAAGACATCTGCACAAAAGTCTTGGGTAAGTCACATCACAGCGGGGACTCCTTGACCTAAAACTAACTGCACTTACCCTCAACAAAATAATAGTTCCCATCACAAGGATCTTCAACCTCTCGCTTAGGCAATCTCAATTCTCCCTAGCCTGAAATCTGCTCTGGTTACACGCCACTCAAATCAAGTGATCATACCCAACATACTGACTATAGACCTATCTCAATCCTCCCCTCTGTCAAACACTCTGGAGCATATAGTAGTAGACCAACTAACTGACTACCTTGAAAAATACTCCATCCAATGTCCACAGCAACACAGTTTCAGGAAAGGCCACAGCACTACCACTGCCTCCTGGAATTTACTGGATTAATTCACCAATTGATTGACCAAGGAATCTAGTTGGCACTGCCTTCATAGATTTAACAAAGGCATTTGATACATTGAACCACCCACTGCTGCTTAAACAGTTAACAGCCACTGGTCTCTCAAATGATGCAATGCTCTGGTTTAAGAGACTATCTGCGGATCATTCCCAAAGGGTGAAAATCTCCAATATTACCTCTGACAAGCAGAATGTCTGCTTCAGGGTGCCACAAGGATCCATCCTTGGCCTCTCCTCTTCAGTATCTTCATGAACAACCTTCTGTACTGCTACCACCAATGAGTACTATTGTATGCTGACGATGCCATCATATTGTATAGCCAACCCAACCCTACTCTCCTTGAATATGACCTCCAACTCTGTTTTCAGGAAGTTGAAAATGGTTCTGTGCCCAGAAGCTGGTTATGAACTACAAAACAATGAAGGTAATGTTGTTCAGCACCTCTAGTAATAAGTATAAAGCCCATGCACTTACTATAAAAACCAACTTGTAGTTCCACTTGAGCTGGTGGAGCATTTAAAATATCTGGGGGTTACTTTGGATCATCACCTAACCTTTGCACAACACATAGAGAATGCAGCTAAGGTCATAAATATAAAAATTGGCCTAATCTACCATCATAAGCATAATTTAACCCTGAAGACCTCAAACTGCCTATCCATAGTTCCATTCTCTCAATCATCCAATATGGTCTCATTATCTGTGGCTCAGCTCCCCTCCTCCCTTTTAAGGATTACTGTTGCACTTAATAATGCCTGCAGGCTACTAACTGGTTCGGATCACCTTACCCATACTTATGATCTTTATGTACAGACTGTCTGGCTACAACTTAGTAGTAGGATTAAATATCAGACATGCCTACTAACAAAAAGCACTCCACGGCCTTCTTCCTCCTGGGACTGCTTCACTATTGAACCCATTCTCTAGCTCTAAGCGCACATGCATCCATTAGCCAACCTCTCCATGTTCCCAGATGCCAAACTACCCAAGGTCAGCGATCCTTCTTCAGCAGCGCTCCCCACTGGTTCAATACTTTGTCTATTGAAGGGACATCAACACCAAAACTTGGACAATTCAAGCATTTGCTCAGACAGCACTTTGTGTCCAATCAGCTCCTGTGATTGCTTCCAGTAATTCGCTGCCCCTCATTATCTCCTTGTTATTCACTTGCGCCTCTGCAGTAGATGGCAAATCCCTACTCTTTGGCATAGGTTTCTCCAAGTTCCCTCATCCCTATTCCCCTTTTTCTATGACCCTTGCCTGAACCTCCTTCTACCTTCTTCTGGTTTTATATTCTACTTCCCATCCCCGTCCCTTCCCATTCTCCTACCATCCTCCCCTATCCACCACACTCAGCCCCTATTGTTTCCCTTTGACTCCCCGCCTATTACTAAGCTTGACAAGGCCATTGGCTGCTTTCTTACTGCTCTACCCCTCTTCCCCTTCCCCTCTTTCTTTCCTACATTATTTCTTAATGCTTAGTTATTAGTGATACTAGACTATAAGTTACAGTGTTCTCCTATTGTTTACTAGTCTTTTCTGGTTATTCTGTCATGTTTAGACTATCTCTGTTAGTATTCCTATGTCTGTTTGTAATCCCTACCCACTAACATGGAACCTTTGTAAAAGAGTGCACCTCGCTCAAAGGTATTATAATCCTAGACTGAAATAAATAAATTAATTAAAAATATATATATTTACTCCCCAGTACAGATTGGTCTTCAAAAGAAATTTTTTAATTGCATAAAAATAGACTTGGATAACATAAGAGAACAGAAATGTACCCGTGGTTTAAAACAAATGGCACACCGCTTAGAAGACTACTTAATACTGCTCCTTCCCCTGATTATAGAAGACTCATCACTTGGGCTACATTTAAAGTATTAAACTCAAAATATTTTATCTTAATAAAGTTTCTATATTAGAAACACCATCAATGGATAACCAATGCCCATGTAAAAGGGCTTTTCTGAAATAATCTACCATATGACTGGTCAATGCCCATTGTATACAGAACCAAGGAACAGGTATCTTAAGAACATCTTGATTCAATATGTTGATTTTAAATATGATATAATATTCATTCTCCTTCATCCAATTACTAAAGAGGATGCTGAAATTGTAGCTAAGTTTTTTTCCCTCAGTGATTAAAATTAAGAAGAAAGAGGAACAAATGAAAGAGTGGTGTCTAGAAAGCTGAGGTGTAGCACATTGATATCACCAGAATATAAATCTTAATTTTGGTAGAGGCTCCAAATGGAAGAGAGAGGGTTATTGTTGATTTTAAAGATAAATGTTCTTGATAAATTACCAGATTCAATATTACTTGTCTTCAGGTAACACAATGTGTTCACTATTGTCTGTGCTCACTTGCCTTTTATACTAAGAAAGTACTAGATATTTGTACTTAAGGCCTATTTATTATAAGTATGTTGTATTACTTTTTTTTTTTTAGCATTTTGTAAAGGCTATAATGATTTTATTGTTATGGTCACTCAAATAAACGAACAAAAAAAAATCCATGTCCCTTCACAAAACAAACAAACCCTCTCACTATCAATCATTCCACTCTTTCCCGAAGGAATCCCATCCTCTCTTTATAAAAGAAACAAACCAACCCGCTGCCAACCATCCTGCCCTCTCAAAAGAATTTCCATCCTGCTTCATAAAACAAATAAACCAATCATCCCACACTCTCCTGAAGGAATTCCTGTCCCTGCATTACAAAGAACAAGCCCACCACTGAATCATCCCACCCTCCTGAAGGAATCACAATCTCCACTTCACAAAAAACAAATCTGCAATCTGTCAATCATCCGCCCCTCCCGAAGGAATCCCTGTCCCTGATTCACAAAAAGAAACTTGTTACATTGTCAGACTATTTCCAACACATCCATTTTTAATAAATGAATTTCAAGAAATATTACATGTAACTAAAACTGGGCTTGTTTATTTATTTTTAAACCATAAAAAGAAAATGGTCCATTGATGTCTGTTGCAGCTGCCCCATTGGCTGTTACCCTCCCATCCACCCGACTCCCCATAACACCCCCAACTCCCTACCCCCACTCCATACTTGCCTAATAAGGGTCAACCCTGTAATCCTCTCTGGATTGGAGACACAACTTCACTCTTCAACACCGGATTACGAACTGAGAAAATCAGGTAAAGCATTTTTAACGTACTCATAACTTGTTCATTTTTTATATTTTTGCCCCAGATTTTAATATGGCCTTTTGGGACCCACCTCATGAACAAGGTAGGTGACATTTTTCAATCTGGTTCAAAAGGTGATTTCACAGTCGATCTGCAAAATCACCTTTCAGATGGGATTTGAAAATATTTGGCTACCAGGTTTATGAAGGTGGGGTCATAAAAAGACTATGTTGAAAATTTGGGGTCAAAATATTAACAGCAAAATTAATAAAGTGCGTTGAAATTCTCGTGCTACATAATCCTTTTCGTGAATTTTCCAATTTTAACTCCCAAATTAAAATCGCCATTTTTCTTATATTACCCTGATGAACTTGACAGGTGTCATTTTTTAAATCCTGATCAACAATTTTTTTTTTTTGCACTTATGGAAAGCGAAATGATATTTCAGCCAGTATTTTATAAATGACACCTGTCATGTTCAGAAGGAAGGGGTCATAAGAAGACTATGTTGATAATTTGGGGTCAAAATGTGAAAAACAACTAGGTTATGAAGAAAGTTAAATTGTTCCAGTGTTTACTCACAACTTTATTTTTGCAGATTAAGGCCCTTAATGTTCAGCATATTACCCACCTCATGAACATAACAGGTGTAATTTTTCAAATCCCTCTGAAACATGTATTTGCAGTTGCACTGAAAATCAAAAATTCCACCTGTCTTGATCATGACATCAGGTCATAAAAGGTTATGTTGGAAATGTGGGTCAAAATATGGGAGCCCACTGAAAATGAAATATTGCCTCTCAGCTGGCCTATCCTGGGTAAATGCAATCTAAAAATATGTAAAAGCAGGACACCACTGAAAATGAGATATTGCAGCTCATCAACTGGTCTATCCCGGATAAATATTTAGTAAAAGTGAGAAAAAGCAGGACCCGAGTCACATGATGCAGCGTGCGGATAAGTAGTTTCTCCATAGCTCCAACCTCCGCCTCTTAAATACTTTTTAATCTCCATTTTGTGAAATTTACCAATACTTAAGCAACCTTAAGTTAACTAGCAACTGGTGCCTTTTGAATATATCGGTGGATGGACGCATTTAAAAATGAAAAACATTTCAAACACATGCTTCCAACTACTCTGGAGAAGACCCCAAAGAAAGCCAGGGCCTCCTTTTGCAGTCATCACATATGGCTACCACTGCTGGGACAGCTGACTCTGATCCACTCACTCTTTCTAGATTCTTAGAGGAATTCCAACCATTTAAAGCTGAAATGCAAAGCATGGTAGGGGAGATTAAGAGTATCTCCAGTGCGTTGGAGGATCTCTCCAGGAGAACAGCTGACAATGAAGCCCGTTTGCACTCCGTTGAAAGAAAACAGAATAAAGTGGAACTCGATTTGGTGGCTGCTTCGCAACATCTGGCAAAATGGAAAGCAAGGCTCAAGACCTGGAGGGTCGAGTTGCTGCAATAATGCGGTGATCATAGGGCTGCCCGAGAGGGAAGAGGGCTCTGACCCAATTAAATTTGCCAATAAGGTTGTTGAGAAGGTGGCAGGCCCCTCCTTTCGGGCAGGATATATATCGAGAGAGCCCACCATGCGCTGCCACCACTCCTCCTGATGGAGCTCCTCCTCGGTCGTTTATATTTAGATTTTTGAACTTTCAAGAACAGCAACATTTCTTATATAAAGCCAGAGATATCCATGATTTGGAATGGGAAGGTAAAAGTTGCAGTGGCATAAGACTTGCCACTGTCAGTATGTCAGAAACAAGCCACATTTCATAGACTGGTGGTCAAATAGATCAGCTGGAATTAAGTTTAGGATAGGCTTTTCTGCCAGGCTACAAGTTCTCCTAGGTGGTTTCTGGGTGACTTAAGAAGATGCAGAGGCAGCGGCTGCAGGGCTTAAAGCACTCCCAGACTTGTTTAAAACCGCCACCTGAAAGTCTTGTCTGGGCATCCTAACATATTGGCTTATCATCTGGTGTGAGTGGTTTACCACTATCTAATAAAGTAGACCTACGATTGTTCAGATTTTAACCTTGCTCTACAAAGATGTTACAGGTTTAATATTACTCGACAAAGACTCAAGCTTTAAGAAGCGGCATCTCTACACTTCTAGATGTTTAATCTGATTATTAAACAAGTTGCCAACCCTGGGACTGACCCGTTATTTTCATCTGCAAATGCCCCAGTTAGCTGTCAGCTTTTCCTTGGTAGCATGGAACAGAAGTTCAGTGTGATGGAGTGACTTTAAGTTCAAGGAAGATGCCAATATTCCTGAAATTTTAGTTGTTTTTAATCTCGGATGTCGAGTTCTCTCAACACTGCCCAAAACCTTCTAGGCTGTGTTTTCTTTAAGGAGTATCTGTATTTTATGTTTTTCGTTAAACTCCTGTGTATGTGCATGGGCTGTGTACTTCACTCTCGTTAGTAGCTAGCATCCTGGTGTAATATGGGGACAAGGCGCTATATGAATCGGATTAATAAATTGGGGATATTTCCAACGGAATGTTTTGTATTGGTTTCTATACTAATCTTGCGATATTTTCACATGCTTGTAAGATCTTTATATAGTTACCACAATTGTTATGTTGAATTCTTTATGCAGAGGGCTCGGGCAGTAGGTTGTTCATATGTTTTATTTACCTCATTGATCCCTGTATAATAGTAACCTGCGATTTGGGAGGCTTTCTTTTAGGAAGTGGAGTCTACTGCTGGAATAAGGATATGATGGCACCATTGTTAAGGACAAGGCATAAATACAGTTCGATATACACAGGAGGTGCAACTGTTTAATTTTTAATATGTTTGCTACGCTTTCTGTTTCCAGGAAGCATCGACAGAGGGCACCAAAATGGTCATATCCAGACAAGGCATCTGTACTTAGCCTTCATGCTGCCCCTGTATTTGTTCCATATAGTTTGGTGGATTGGAAAAGGGGAATACAATTTTAATTTAATGTTTGTCTTTCTCTATGCATTTACAATGACCTACTGCTGGGAGTGCAAGATATAAATGTAGTAGGGTTAGTTGTAGGTTTTTCATAATATTGCTTATTAAGGATGCTTAATTTCTGGTACACAAAGGTTAGTATTGAAATGGTTGTTCTGATTGGGAGGGTGGGGGTTGGGAGGAGAGGAACTATTTGGTTGGCTGTTCATCATGTTCCGGTGTCTGAGGGTTGGGAGTGGGAGGGTAGGGGTTTATCGAATGTTATTAGGGTTGATTTTTGGGGTTTATTATTGGGTTGGGGTGGGTATGGGTAGAAGTGGGGGTGCAGGTAAGCGCAGCATATACCGTATAAGGTGTGGTAACAATAATATATATAAGTGCAGGTGGTATCCATAAAGTCTCTAAGGGTTGCAAAGGGCAATGGCTAGAGTATTCAGCTCATTACCTGGAATGTTAAAGGGCAAGGCATAAGACCAAACAATATAAAATTCTGAAATACTTAAGTCATCTAAAACAGAAATTGTGTTTTAACAGGAAATGCACTTGCTCAATGATGAAGCCGATAAAATGAGACGCCAACAGGTGGGACAGATTTTTGCTGCACAAGGCACTACCCAGAGCAGAGGGTCATGATTCTTCTACATAGATCGATTCCTTTCAGACCTCTCCAAACTACTGTATTTCTGACACCTCAGGGAGGTTTCTATTTGTAAAGGGTAGATTGCATACTTTGGACATTGTCCTGGGTAGTGTCTATGGTCCTAACATGGATACTCCAGGTTTTTGTCCAAATATTGGAAGTTCTAACTCCTTTCCTTGATATCCCTATGATTATAGGGGTAATTTTAATCTGCTGTTTGATCAGTCTGTAGACAGGTCGGTCGACTCCGCAAGGCCTCTCTGCTCAAAGGGCCTTTAGGGACCTGTTAGACTCTACAGGGCTTTGTGATGTGTGGTGAATGCTTCATCCCAAAACTAGGGAATACACTTTTGTTTCACAAGTACATGGTACCTCTTCACGGATTGACTACATTTTATTTCCTAAATTCTCCTGCCCGGGGTTTTAGATTCCAGTATCATTGCAGGTCCGCCATCGGACCATTCCGCAATCACTTGCTTATTATCTGTGTCATCTTAACCTAAAAGGGGGTAGATGGAAGTTGAATAACCAAGTTTTGAAGGAACTGGATAAGGTTGAATATATAGCATCCCAAATACAGCAGTTTACGGTCCTAAATAATAATTCTATAGGATGACCCAATATGGAATGGGGGCTCTTAAAGCTTTTTGAGGGGATTATAATTGGTCTAATGTCGAAAAGGAAAAGGAAAGGAAAATAAGATTTCTGTCTTTGTCCCAAATTCGGGTATGGAATCCGTCTTACCCCAGCCTCCTCAGAGACTTTTAAGCAAGACTTAGTTAAACTGAGGATGCTTACCTCAAGGGGAAAAGGCTGGTCGGATGTTAACAATGCGTGTCAAACAACAAAGTCTGCCAGATTTATTGCAGCGGTTCATTCTTCAGAAGGCGACTCCTCAAAACTTCACCTTCAGAGATATCAGACGAATTTACCAGTTATTTCCGGAAACTATATGGTCCCATGGCAATCCCTTCGGAGGAGGAATTGCAAGAATACTTGAGGGACTTACAATTACCCTCTCTCACCAAATCTCAACAATCTATATTAGTATCTGCCATCTCTGAAGATGAAATAGAAAAGGTAATTAAATCTCTTCCATCTGATAAAACCCCGGTCCTGATGGGTTTTCTTCCAACTTTTATAAAGTTTTTTCCAAGCAATTGATTTCCCATTTTGTTACCACTTTTTCAATTCCTTCTTTCTGGCCAAGCACCTGATCCCTCCCTTTTTGAAGCCCTGATTGTTTTATTGCCCAAGCCAGACAAACCGCATGACTTGGTCTCAAGTTATAGACCGATTTCCTTCTCAATCATGATATTACAATTTTAGCCAAATCACTGGCTGATCATATGAATGCAGTTCTTCCTTCTCTAATAGGGAGAAGCAGGTAGGTTTATGAAAAGAAGATCATCAGTTGACCACCTGCAAACACTGGCTCACGTCTTCTTGGTCTCCAGGGCGCTGCTCTCCCAAAGGCTCTGGTCTCCCTGGATGCTGAGAAGGCTTTTGACAGGGTCCATTGGAATTATTTATTTGCAGCGATGGAGGCATTTGGTTTTCCTAGGAGATTTCAGAACTGGGTTCACTTGTTATACCTACTACCCTCAGCTAGAATTTCCTGTAGTGGGGTAATCTCATATCCAATTAAATTGCATGTGGGAATTAGACAAGGGTGTCCCTTGTCCTGTCTTTAATATATATTTAGAACCCTTATTGGAGGTTAATAAGAGCCCAGGACATCTCGGTATTTCCTAAATGGACATGTAGCCAAAGTGGCAGCATCACGAGATGACCTCCTGTTGCAAATAACACATCCAGTTACATCTATCCCCTTTATTCTTAAAATAATAGAGGGTTTTAGCTAGGTTTCTAACTATAAACTTAATATAGGAAAAACTCTGGTTTTTCCTCTTAATCACAGGTCTATAGACAAGAAATTACCACTTTCGGGCTTGCGTGGAAGTCCGATTCCATTAAATACCTTGGACTTATTCTGACACGGAATATAGTTCAGCAAACAGTTAAATTTAGATTCCTTGGTCCATAATATAGACCAAGATCTTCATGAGTGGACCCTACTTCTCTCTCTCTCTCTATTAGGCAGGATTAATTTAATTAAAATGAATGTTTTCCCTGCCTTTTCTACCCCATAATTTGTTGAATATTGGGCTTCAGCTGTCTTGGTTCAAAAAGTGCATAGTATGATTTCCAACTTTATATGGGGTACAAAAGTCAAGAATGGCATTCCACAAACTAGCTGCACTAAAGTAAAAGGAGGGTTAAGGCTTCCACATATTGGGCTGTACTATTGGGCCAGCCAGGCCAATAAATATCTCAGGTGGCTGACTGCGGGCAACTAATAGCAATCTTATATGCGGCATGCTAAAAGTGGAATTAGCCATTATAAAAAGCATGGATACCTTCCTAGTGCGATGTTATATACTAAATTAGGATCCTCCCTGCATCATTCATAACTCTCCCATAGCAGTATCGATCAAGGCCCACGCTCAGTTGTGCGCGTTTCTGAAATACGAGAATATTAAGGATTTATCTCAACCCATAAGAGGTAACCTAATTTTCAACTAGATAATAGGCCCCTATCACTTAGTTGGCTTCCTCAGATAGGAGATTGTCAGCTTGAAGATTTTACCACACCTGATAGACAATGGTGTTCTTCAGCTGGAATTATGCACACGTTTATGATACCTGTATAAATATTTTAAGATTTTCCAGCTTCATCATCATTTGTTAAAGGTAATGGGAGTAGTCCCACCTCCTGACATTCGCATTCGTTTTCAGGTTACCTTAACAGAGCTGTTAGCTCACCTCATGCAGTGTCTAAGATATATAGTGCCTTATTTACATGGGCATACCCTGACAACTTTGCCCTGTTGCCTATTGGTCTTCCTTTTTCCAGATAAGCAGCTAGATTGGTCTCTTCTGTGGCATAACTGTCATACGCTTTTGTTACAGGATAGACTTAGGTTAATGCAATTTAAAATTTTACATAATATTTAGTATTCCCCACAGAAATTGGCCAGGCTGGGCATTGTGATCTCTCCTTTCTGTACAAGATGCAAATTGCAGCCTGGGGACCTTCTTCATATCTTCTGGAATTGCCCCAAAGTTGTTCCACTTTGGACCACTATTAAGCAAAGAAGTTGATCCACTCTTAGGGCTTTCTGATCTGTTCACACCTGAAATATGTCTTTTGGGGGATTTCTCCTGTATTTCAGTAGTGCGTAGGAAATATCACATGGCATTAATTTCATTGTCTGTTAAAAAGTGGTCCTTAGACATTGGAAAGATTCTGACAATTTGACCTATGTTGAGTGGCTCCAGGAGCTCCTCGCTAACCTTAAACGGAGAGGACCATTGCAAGCCTCCACAACAAAAAGTTCAACAGGATATGGGCCCTTTACAAACCTTGTATTCTTTACAAGTTTGAGATATGTTATTATTATATCATACAATGTAATCTAGCTGGTATAATGCTGTGCTGGGATTTGGAGGGTTATGAGGGTGGAGGGAGGGAGGATAGGAGAGAATGAATCATCATAATATTTGAAGTTGTTTTATTTCTATCATGCCAAGTGTGTTGTGGATTTGTTCTCTGTATTGAAAACCTTAATAAAAGTTAGATGGAAAAAAAAAAAGAAAAAGCAGGACCCCAGTACAACAAAGCCCACTGAACTGTGCATCTATGCTGCTCTATCCTGGGAAAAACATATTGTAAAGCTGGACCCTACTGAAAATGTATCTTGCCTCTCAGTTGGACTGTCCTGGGTAAATATATTATAAAAATGGGTAAAAGCAGGGCCCCATCTAAAATGAAATATTGCATCTCAGCTGTGCTGTCTTGGGTAAAATAGGATTGGGAAAGCAGGATCCCACAGAAAACAAGATAGCATCTAAGCTGTGTTATCCTGGTAACTACAGTACATTGAAAATGAGATATTGCAACTCAGCTGGGTTATCTAGGGTAAATATATTGCAAAACTGCGTAAAAACAGGATCTTACAACAGAACCCACTTGAAAATCAGATGTTGTATCAAAAATTATCTTTCCTAACCCGGTGGCACTGAGGGTTGAGCGCTGGACGCCACCTCGCGCACGCGGCGACCCGAGTTCGGAACGGACTCGGTCGCTGGGGTCGGGTGCAGGAAGGATCGAGTGTCCCAACGGATGCCTCCTCCTTCGGGAGGGGTACCAGGTGTTTCTAATACACCCGACGCCCGGAGAGCTGGTGGAAGAACCGACTCTCAGGGCAATGGTGGCTCCCTTGGGTTGGGAGTCGGGAGGAGGACACCATTGGCACTTGGCAGGTGTGCGTAAAGCACGTTCCGCCGAGCTGGTGTCCTCAGTGGGTGGGAGGGAGGACAGAAAACCGGAAAGCAACCCTTGTCGCTCTGGATGGACCGCTCCAGCCACCCAGTCTGCAAAAACATGGGCAGACCCGCTGTGCAAGGTGCTCTGTGGGAGTAAGGAGACAGGTAGGAGACACCTGAGATGCACTCTAGGGGCAGACTCAGTGGGAGGACTGGTGGGCATTGAGCAAGCCCGAAGGGTGGAGTGATGAGGGCAATCAGGAGGGATAAAGAGATTAAAAAAAAATTATCTTTCCTAGAAAAATAGATTATAAAAGCAGGACAACACTAAAAATGAGATAGTGCATCTAACTTCTACTGTTGTGGGTAAATGCAGTATAAAACTGTGTAAAATCAGGGGCCTCACTGCAAATGACATATTACATCCCATCTCATCTATCTTGAGTAAATACATAGTAAAAATGTGCACAAGCAAGACCCATTACAACACAATGCAAGCTGCAAACATTTGGCATTGACAAATACGTTCTTCCATTTGGTTCTGCAGCCCAATAAAGCTGTGTTTGTTGTCTCTATTTATTTGTGTTCTGCAGTTTGTTAGAGATAAGTGCATTTTCATTGTGGAATTACAACCATTGGGGGCTATGCACTAACAAAGAGCCAGATATACACAATAGGTATGTGCCTGACCCACACAGCTCCACACCTTCGGACAGGAGCATGGTGACTGGCATTCACAATCACTGGCTATCACTGGGTGCCTGGCCACAGCCCCCAGCATGCAGGATCATGGGGGTTGATCAGAGGACACAGGTGGGCATCAATCGGATGCCAGTGCTAGTCCTGTAGTGGAGCCCTGCTCTGTGCAGAGGAGGGATTGTGGGATAGCGTGGGTCCCTGAATTTTGCAAATGTTGGGTGAGAGCCTGAATGGCTGCCCCAGTTCTCTCTGCCTGTCCAGAAGGCTGTGGCAGCATGGTAGGAGGGCTTTGTTGTCCCACAACCTGAGGGGTACTCTGTGTGGGTGCACAACAGATACCACAGGGTCCCTGCTGCCATATCTTGTACCCCTCCTTGCCTGGCTCTCCATGCCTTTGTGAATGGTGTGGAGTGCAGTCACATCCTCCTGACACTCCTCTGGACCATCTGCATGCATAGCTGTGTGAATGGTGGGAGCATTGAGTGCAGAAGAGGCGCACACCCCTTCTGCAGAATGCCACTGGGAATCTGCAGGGCCCCGGTGTGTGACATTCTGACTTAGGTTTGCCGATGCACCGTGGATACGTGGTGATAGGCAATATGTTTCTTCATGCATAGATCCCAATGTGTGTGGGTCCTCAGGTGGGATGACTACAGTGGGGAGGTGGGAGCTACATCATCACAGATGGTTGTGCCAGTGTTTAACAGGCTGTGCCACACCTACTTCCTTTCTATTGGTCGATATAAACCTCCCTTACTCATCAAGGAGACCTAACACATGGAAGGTGAATGCATTCTTCTTCCTTCCTGCTGTGAGGTCTTGATCTCCTCTCTTGGCTCCCCACCCCTTAGCACTGCAGCTCGACTAAATCAGATTTTAATTGCATTGGCAACATGTCCAAGAGGACATTAAGAACAAAGACTGGGGAGGCTCTCACTGAAAGTAACGTGGGTAACCAGAGATCTGGATGTAAAGTCAAATGATTAGCACAAAACCTTGTTGTCACTGTATGCTGTCCCAGGAGTATCCTGGTTGTTGTCTTACAGATCACGGAGCATCATGAGACTCTCCTGACCAATCATAGTGCTTCTTTCAGTTGGGTGGAGGTACTCTTATTCCCATAAGCATGTCTCATGTGCTGTTCCTGCCTAACAGTCATCTGGCTAGTGCCACCCAAGCCACACAGACAGGGACAGCAAAAGGTATTGTAAAAAAACAATCATGGCATGATCTACAATAAGCTGATATGGGCGCTAGGAGGGTATCTTATGGCTATAAGACTGTCGCCTCTTGCATCCTTATAAAATGGGCAAAAAATTGTGAATGCCCGATTGGCTGGAAGCTCTTTCAGCTGTGTCCTTATCAGGACCTATCATTACAACGTGCACTACTTGTGGTAAAAGACATACATGATATAGGGACTATCAATCCATGGCACTGCTCTCCTCTTAGCATAGCATGGAACAACAGCTGAAGTGGCGCAACCTCGAACTGCCATCCATAGCCCCCAAAACACATACACAGGCTCACAAAACGTCTCTAAATCCCTAAAGGTTTTTTTATTGTACTAAACTCTCACCTCTTTTTCCTTCATGTTGTTTCCCTCTGTCATTGAAACCGAATGCAATAAAGTCAGCGAACCCAGTATCACCCTTTGAAATACGAGTTTAGCCCTGTCATCCAGTGGTCTTGCAATAAACTAGGACTCTGCTTCTCCACCACCATGATTATCTGAACAACAAAAAATTTTTTTTCAAATCCTGTAGTACAGACCAACCCACCATTACAGAGCGCAATCCAGGAGCTGTGAAGAAAACTGCTAACTACGGTGGCTGCAGTGAGACACGCTCGCTCTCACTCAAAGTGATGGTCAGTGTAAATCAAATGACTACTGGGGATTTCAACTAAATAGCACATTTCAGTCTTCAATTAGAATAAAAACATGGACTAGATGGTGCCATACTAAAGGCAACACTGGTAAAATCCTGCTGTATGTAAATGATGCCGTCATCTTACGCCACCCACGTAACCCCATCTCCCTTCAAGGCACCTTGCAACTAGCCTTTAATGATGCTGAAGCCTGGTTCAAGAGCACAGACTTGTAATCAATCTTAAAAAAACAAAACTATGCTCTTTGCCCATTCCCAAAACAAATCCAGTAATTTCCCTCCATCCTCCCTGGCTCCAAGCATCCTCTCGATCAAGTCCGCTTGTACAAGTACCTCAGGGTCTCCTTTGACTCAGCCCTCACATTCCACGACTACATTGATACTCTAGCCTCAGCTACAAATGCGCAGCTAGGTATCCTTCCTTCTAAGCACTGCCTCCCCCGATGCCCTCAGACTAGCAGTCACCTCCTCAATAATGTCCCTTGTGGACTATGGACTGCCAGTCTATGGTGCCAGCAGACACGACTGCCCTCAATAAAATCCGACTCACCTTGAATAAGGCCTGAAGGTTAATTACGGGAGCCCCTAGGCTAACCCATACCTGCCAGCTATAATGACATGGCTAGGCTGCTTAACCCGGACCTAATGGCTAGATACCAAACCTGCCTCATAACGAAAAAAACACTCCTTGGACTATCCCCACCTGGACTGTCAGCCTCTATCCACCTTGCACAACCCTTAGTTCAAACTCATACCTCCTCCAAGGCCACCTTGCTGGTCCCTAGGACCAGGACTACACATGGTCAAAGGTCCTTCTGTTACAGAGCTCCCTCCTGGTACAACACTCTCCCCACCTCCATCTCTGATACCCCTACAATCTCCACTTCAAATCCATGCTTGAGTCAGCTATTTAACATGCATAGTTGTGCTTGTCTGTAGGTGATCTAGCTCACTATGCCCGACAAAACTCTCTGAGTGGCTCCTCACCCAAACTTATCACCAACCATGTCCCATAGCCCCTGTATTATTTACCTCTAGCAGTCTCTGCTCAAGACTACTTGTCTGCATTACCAATGTATGCTTTATCTCTCAATCTGTACCCAAATAACTGTAATAGCTTGTGAATACCAAACCTGTAACACTCATATTGTAACAAAGAAATAACTGCATATATCTACCAAAACTGCAACATAATGATGTAAAAGCTGTAACTGCAATGATGTAACTAAATGTTGTACTGTATTTGTCCTCTTTGTGACGAGGTACCTTTGGAACAGAGCCTCTGGCTCAAGGTTGTAAACCAATGTACAAAATAAATAAAATAAATAAATAAACACTGCACAGAATTGCATAAGGAGTCCTATACTGCTGATAAACAGTTTTGAAAAAGACATTAACATGGGGATTATTTTTGCTATTTCACTTATTAAAACCTCTTTTTTATATTTCTGCTCTTTTTATGTTTCTGATTTATTTTAATTTTTTACTTGTTAATAATTATTGGGGACCCATTTTATAAGTGCAATAAGACACTCGGTGTGGGTTATGGCCTGATAAAACACTTCCAGGTGTTAAAGGCATGGCGCAAGCACCTCGTGCCTCATACGCATCTGGAGTGTGCTCTTATCAGGCCATAGCCACACCTCATCATGTCTTATTGCTGGCTTAGGCACCACAACTGCTTACCGTTGGCTTATAGATCTCTTGCCCTAAGAACACAAAAGGCAATGCTAATATATATATATATATATATATATATATATATTAGAAGAAAAAACTCTGTTTAATGCATCAGTTAGGGATGTTCCACAGCGACAAAAGTGAGGAAATTTGGTGTTAGGGTTGAAAACCCCCTTGGACCCCCAGCCCACACCCACAACTGGCATTGGGGTCGCATTGGGTCGTCAAGCCAACTCTCACCCCATCACATGTGTAAAGCAGCAGAGGTATGGGAGAATGGGGTGAGAGTTGGGACCGAGACACTCAGTGCACACCCCAATGCCGGTTGAGGGTGAGCTGGAAATCAGGGTTTTCATACTGGCTCAACATTAATGTCAAACAACTTAACTGATGTAATGATTGCCTCTAATTCCCTTCTTTTGAGAATGATAATGAGAAATACTGAATGTAATGCAGCGAGCGGCAGGGCCGCGATGAGAACAAAAGGGTAATGCACACGGTGGGTGAGCGAGGCGGTCCCATACATGATGTCTTGTCACATAGTAACATGGTGCCCAGATGGAAATAGCAATGGGCATGGTGACACAAAAGCGAAACAGAAAGAGATAGTACTGTAGACACAAATGGCAAAAATAACAGAAAGCATAGCGCAAATGAAAGCAAAAGGATAACACACATGGTCGTAGATGTGAGCGGTAAGTAAAGCGGGTATGGAACTGCAAGCAGAAAAGGGCAGCGGTAACAGTAATGTAAGCACACAGGCTGGTTTTCCCAAAAGCTGCATAGAAAGACAGTGAGTACAAAGAATGTATGCATAATAATCGGTCTCGGAGCAGAAAATGAGGAGTTGGAATACTAAATTGCTTATATCTCAGGAACCGTCGACATAGAAAACAAATTTAAAAGTCATATGATGTATGACTTTCCTGGCTAATTTTGTACTTATTTTTCGATGAAAAGTCCGTTATCTCACACCGTTTCGAGATACGTGCCCTGAAAGCGTGGCGAATCCCGTAATGTTATCCTATGGGAAAAAGAGAAGTTAGGTGCCATAACTTTGGCTCCCTGTAATATTTTCCACCAATCCAGTAAAAGGCACATCTGTGGGATGTTGGCTGTCTTCCCTCAAAGTTCAGCCTAAAAGACCAAGCCGTTATTTTGCAGCAGGCGCCAAAGGATTGCTGCAATGCGTCGGATGCCGTAATATTATCCTATGGGAAAAGTGTCAACTTTGGAGTGCCGTAACTTTGCCGCCATGTAATATTTTTTCAGCATAACACTGAAAGGCACATCTGGCAAGGATGTTGGCTGCGTTCCCTCTAATTTCAGGCCAAGCACCAAACCATTCTTTTCAGCATGGTGCCAAAGAATTGCTGTCATTTTCCACAGCCTAGAAAAGTACTGTCGCAAATTGCAAAAGCTTCGCAAATGCATTTGACAGTGTCGCAAGTGCAACAGTATTTTGTGAAAGTGCTTTTCCAGAAATTTGAAAAACATATTTCTGGGGTGTTTTACCCCAAAATAAAGACATGGCTAGCATCCTCAGGGCCCGACTAGGTGAATACAGAAATAATTAGGTTGCTAGAGGATCCCAATTTTAAATGCCAAGCATTTTTCTTATCACTAACTGAAAACAAAATGGTGGATCTGCGACAGTAAAAGGCCATTTAGACATTAAAAGTGCATTTGCAACACTGTCGAACTTTTGTTAACTTTTCCCATTGACTTATAATGGGAAATTGTTTTTGAATAACTTTTGAACCGTTTAATATTTTCTCAAAAATTTTCAAAAGGCACATTAGGGACCCAGGCTGCACATTCTCTGAAGATTTCGGACCAATCGCAACAAACCGTGCGACCTGTAGATGCGACCGTGAGAATTCCAGAAAAGCTGCTAACGCATGCGCAGATCACGCTTAATAACTCCGCAGCTGTGTATCCAACTGGTACGAAAACCTGGCAGATCCCAAGGCATATGGGTCTTGATTATGTATTCCAAATTTCAGGCAAATCCATCAAACGGTTGCAAAGTTATTAAGGTGCAAAATTGTGGGTTTAACATGTAAATCTCCTCAACCCTAACTATGGTAGCACTACCGTGCTACCAAAATATATATATGAGAGGCCCTCCTAGCACCCCTATAAACTTATATTTAAAAGCTTTTCAAAAATAAAAGAAAGGGAAAAAAAGGAGACCTAACATTCCCAAGAGCTACCATAACATCTGTGGTGACTCGGTGGCAAAGTAATGCTGTTACAGCCCCCACCCTGAAGGGATCTGGGAAGGCACCCACCTTACAGCAGTGTCAGTCAAAAGTGTGTAACCCCTAGGTGGCGCTTATCCCATGGGCTACTGCCCTGCCTGCTTGGCTAGTAGCAGGTTAAGGGGCCTAGGTTTTCCAACGGGTGCCTCCACCTGAGGTCAGGGTTGGTAGTGGTCAAGCTAACCTGGGCAACAGCCCTCCGGGACACTGTAACCCACCTCTTTTCCTTCTAGTGGCCTGAGCAATATACGATAATCACTTTCACAGTACCCCTTGTACACCATACCAGTAAGTACCCACACAGTTTGCACTTACCACCAGGGCTGGTTCTCAGGCTCGACCCTGGGGACCCCTCTAAAACAAAGTTATTCACAGTAAATAGCAACAGTAAAGTACTCTTGGCACAAACTGGAACCACAGTCAGGTTAAATGCAGCAAAAAGTCATCTGATTTATTCAGGGACTTGAACAAGGAAGGGTGTAATCAGGTTGATTGGCTTAAAGGCTATATTAATCAAACAGTTATGCATGTGCTTTAAGTCACCACACAGTCACACACTCTGGGTACCCAGCTAGGAAAATGGCATGGCTAGCCAGGAATGTTGCAACTGGTTGGGGCCCTGTGATGGAAGAAAGCAACTTTCACAACACACGCCACTTGTAATCCGGAGCCAGAGGGCTATGTTCGTGAAAGAAAAGCAACAAGACAATCAGATGACAACACTTTAGATTTAGCTGTTGTTGCAGGGAGCTACCTTGATGTTTACTCATGATACCCAATACTGACACAGGCAGGTTGTTGAGCCGGAGTGCCCGGAGAAGCGGGCCCACACAAATCACTGAGGCGCTCGCTCCTGTTCAAGTGTTGAGCAGGCTGATCCCCAGGCAGGTCTCGCGATTGATGGCTTTCTGTGCAGTGGGTAGTAGGGCTGGGCCAGTGTGGCAAGGTCCCAGCCCAATGGAGATGATCTTGGATTCAGTCCTGGTGCTGGATGCGGCTTCCAGAAAGCAGAATACAGTTCAAACCACATGGGAACCAAATCGTGACCCACTAGCAGCATACAGCACATTTACACATACAGAAACTTTTAATGCCGCCCAGCAAGCAGAATACAATTCAAACCACAGTGGGGAACCAAATCATGACCCACTATAAGCACAAACACATTCACATGTAAGGACATTCCATTGTACCAGGCAAAAGGCTCTCTGGTCGCGATTACAGAGTCTCTGCACAATCTGGGAGTTCAGAGGTGGCTGGCAGTCCAGACAGGCCGATTGCATTCAGCAAATCTTCGGTCTTCTTTAGGTAGAGTCTGGTCACACCAGTGGCTTACTTCACTCTCCAAGTTCAGATTCAGTCCAAAAAGGCACAAGTTCCTCTCAGGGACAGCAGGCAGGCATGCAGGCCAAACCAGGCCTTTCCATAGTTCTCTCCCGTGAATCCACTATGGATTGCTGCATGAACTACCTCGAGCTGTTACTTCATCACTTCCCAACTTAGATCTAACTGAACTGCAAGCAGTTTGGGACTTTCCTAAAATCCAAAAGGTTCGTTGGCTGATCTGTCTGTCAATCTCAACAAGGACTCCCTCCAGGTTATTTTAGGTGCAAAAAGCCCAAAACTACAATTCCTACAAGTTTTGAACCCACTAAGCCCCTGTAGGCAGGCTCCATTTTAGAGTCTCAAATGTACTGATTGGCCCATTTCAGCAGTCCAGGACCAAGATGATGGAAATAAACAGAACTGTCCATGCTACAAAGAAGGCAGGTTAGAACAAACAATATTATTACTACTCTAACAAATGAACAGCAAACAAGCACATCTTCTAACAGAAATCCCTTTTAGATTAATTATGACTGCAATCCAGACAGCTCTTAAAGAGACAGTACATAGAGGCTATATAGGCACTCTCTGGCAATCACATTTAAACTGCAAAAGCAGGACACCAGCACAGGCAGTGAGCATTTAGACAAGCTCAAGGAAGACTTTTCAGGAACCCCATTTGTAGGGGGTTACAAGTGCTTTTGATACATGAAACTCACCATAGAAAAAATTGGTTTCTTTCCTCTTCTCCAAACTTTTCACATCTCTTTTGTGACAGTAGTAGAGTACTGGAGGTTTAGTATAGTCCCAGAATGTGTCAAGACCAATGACAGGTAAAGGCAGCAAAGAAAAATCAACAGAATGTGCTAGCTAAGGTGCTGTACAGTTATCCATTGTTTCCAACCCCATGCAAGGCCAGTAATCTCCTTTAGTGCTGAAGTGAAGTACTAAACCTGCACTGAAGTCAGAAAAGGACATTTATAGAACTCAGGATTATTAGTGTCCTTAACCTGACCCTTGTTTTAAGTAGTGCAAGCTGGGCTTCCTATAGCTAGTCTCACCAAAACATCGGAAATAAACTGAATTTAAACTAAAAGGGAAATAAACAAGGTTCAATAAGTTAAGCACATTCCCAGTAATAATAATAGGCCTGGCAGCAAAAGCAGTGTTCTTTTAAAGGGAAACACTCCAGACTTTTGCAAACTTGAGAGACATGTGCACAGACACTCACAACTGTGTACAGTTTCACACAAATCTAATAGCGAAGGTTAGGTCCCTGGAGTGGGTGTCCTACTCCCAGTATAGCCCATGTGTCCCCCACAGCCTACAGTATGGTAAATTTCATAGATACTAGCCCTGAGCAAAAGTGGCAGGGAGGGGAGTACAGCAGAGTGGTGCTCATAGAAGAAAAGCCTCACAATTTAAACTATTTTTTTTTTCTTCAACGTTTTCCATAGCAGTTTCCTGCCCCTAGCATGGCATGTACAGTAGCTGGTGTAAACCTTTTTTTAATGATTCTAGTTCCAGCTGGCCTGTTGGTTGCCCCCAGGTTGCCAGAGACTTGCCATCCTAAATGTTGGGGAGCTACTTAAGCAGCGCAGCAGTGGGAACAACTTTTATTCAGTCATTCACCCAGCAGTATAGCACAACCAGTAAGCCAATGACCGGCCAGCCAGTGACAGCAGGAAGGACTTATCTTAGCCTTGCAGGGTCCCTCACTGTGTTCTGACTGGTCTGACGATTAGTGCAGCCTCCAGTTAATGTCTGTGGGTACCCACATTGAAAGGCCATCCAGAAGTAGTGGGCAGTGAGTGCTTTCAGGTGCTAGGGAGTGTTACCTCAAGCCTGTGAGGGACAGAAAGAGGCACTGGGCTGGCTGAAGAAAGGGGGCTCACTTGCAGCTGTGGTCCCTACTCTCCTCCTTTTCCTGAGCATGGTAGCAGTCAGTCTGGCAGGTTGCAAGCAGTTCCAGAAGCAATAAGTGTTTGGCAGATGATTGGCAGTCAAGAGTGAGCAGCAGAGCAACAGTTAGGCGGCAGCGGATGTAAGCTCAGTTTAGCCACAGTTTTTATTTTATTTAAAGTCCTCAGCCATGGCTCACCAAGCCATGGCGGTGAGAAGAGGGAGGCGAGAGAAGTGACACCAGAGCAAAGCCGTAGTGGTGAATAGAGAACAAGCAGGCCATGGCGGTAAGAGGGAGCGTGGTGGGGGGCAGGCCATCAGCAAGACTACCCACAGCTCCACACCATGGCATCCAGAATAGCTGCCTCGCCTTCTCTCAGTCACCAGTACAAGCAGCAGCCAGCAGTGCCAGCATCTCCACCTTACTCCAGCCACAACCTACAAAACAGCTTCAGCCTTGGTCTGGGTGGTGAGTCGTGGCAGCACTCTTGGGAGGTGCTGATCTCCAGATCATGCATAAAAATATATACATATATAATTTATTTATTGAGTTTGTTGATTGGGTAAGCCCGAGAGACTACAAGTCCCTTTTCAGGGGTGACCCAGGGTGGGGTACAGATGGTAACCAACTGAAACTGATTAAACTGTTGGTGGTATTTCTAGTGAATGGAGGAAATTTGGCCAGGACACTGGGAAAGTTCCCCTACTCTGCTTCCTGTGAGCAGGGGGACCCTTTGTCTGTGGGACCAAGATGGCGGATGACAGTTCTGGAATGCAGGAGGTTGCTATAGAGGTGGGAGAATCTGCTTCTACCTGTTCTGCTTTCTCACGTTCATGCTTTGGCTTTGGACAATTCTACTGTGGATGTCTCTACTGAGCATGTTTCATCTGTACCTAGCCCTGCTCGATTGGAGTGGGAAGTTTCTATTGCAAGTGATTTGGAACAGAACCCTACTGATCTTTTGGTTTCTAAACTGGCTTTTGAAATTTCTGAGATGCCTATTCTTTGGATTCCCTCCTGCTGCTTTGGGACAGGAGTTGGAACTGTTCCTTTGATTGAGACCGAGGAACGGTCTTTTCACTCCAAGAAATCAGCCCTGCTGCAGAGGATTCGGCAGCTGAAGGTTGACAGCGCCACTAGCCCTGTCAACTCATCTCAGCTGCAGCCTGGACCTGCTCCTGCTTCTATGCTGCCATCTGCTGGGGAACCTGCTGTTTCAGTGAGTGTACCTGCTATTTCTTTACCCCAGATTCCTCCTGCTTTGTTGCCTGAAGTTTCTATACCTGGACCTGAACCCTGGTCGGGTTGACCGGCGCTCCGTGACACTGGCTGGGACAAGAACCCTTCTACGGGTCAGTGGACCTCTGGTTCATCCCCCATTCATATGCCTGCATCTCCTGTCCAGCCACGCTCATAGGGCGGTTTGTGCTGCATATTCTCTGGTCCTTGTTTCAAAACTGGCTGTTGCACATTCTGACCCTCTAGCTCTCCAACAGCTTGCAGTTAGCACGAGAACCCGTTCTCTTGCTTTTTCTGATCTACCTTTCATTTCTCAGGCTGTGCCTTCAGGTCCCAGCCTTATGCAAGCTCCTCGAACCCTTTGCCTGACAGGCAGAAGCGTTTTCCTCCTTGTTTGGAAATCCGCCCGGTTTTGCCGGCTAGAGACACAATGCTGTTGCCTCTCCTATCTGGGAGGCATGCAGGAGCCTTCAGACCATTTCCTTATGGCCAGAACTTACTGAAGGACTCGATGAAGTTTTTTGCTCATGAGCTGTACGCTCTAATCCACATTTCGGTGAGAACCTTTGATGTTAGTTTCCAGACTTCCAAAGGCTTGGACAGGTTCTGGTCTAAATACCATGCTTTGAAACAGTCTGCTTTGTGGTCTTTCTTTCTTGCTATTCCATTGACCAAACCTGCTTATAAGATTGTTTCTATTTTATTTCAAATGAGGGTAGACCTGGGAGATGTACTTTATTGGCTGAAACTCGATGTACTGTTCTTGGGGACCCTGAGGCTATTTTGGATTCGAAAATATCTGGACTGGTGTTTGGAAAGTGAAGGTTTTACTTAAAACTGATTCTTTTGTTGTTCATCTCCCAAATTCTTTGTTTTTGGGTAGGGATAGGGGGTTTTGTTTTACCTGGGTCAGCCTAAGGCCTGTTATAGGTGTGGGAATCCTCACATTTAAGCAGTGTTTGTGATACTGTCAAATGTAATCTTTGTTGGGATTTGGGTCATTTAAGCGCTTTCTGTCTCAATGAATGCCGCTATAATCTCTGTGACGAGCTTGGCCACACCTTCCAGAATTGCTCCTGGGAGGCTCATAATCAGGAACATGATGATGGTGGAGCTGATCAGCACTTTCTGATTACTCAGGCTCAGAAGGTCAAAATCCACAGTAGGCCCAGTTCTTCTCATGACCTTGTCGGACCTCCTCGACCATTGCACCACCTTCTGTCCAGGAGGCTGTATTACCTATTGAGACCCTGTGGTGTCAGCCCCTCCACCTGTGTTGCTGGCACCGCTTCCTCTGGACCCCAAGGATCAGACTCCGTCCCCATTGTCTTGGAGGTTATGCCTCCCCTCTAAAACCAATGTAGGTTGTTTGTCGACATTCTGACTGTTCTAAAGTGCAGGCTGTGCCTCCTCCCTTTAAAACTGTCTGGACAGTCCCCGTTAACCTGTCTAATCCTTATGATGTCCTGAAAGGGACTTCTGCTGACTCTGGTGAGGATTCTGATTCCTCCTTTGTTCTTGCTTCCCATCCTGAGGGCACTACGGACATGGAAGTCCCTTCTGTGGGCAGGGGCAAAAAGCGGAAAGCAAGGTCCAAATTGAAAGTGACCAGTGGGAAAAATAAAACAAATGAAGTTGATTACCTGTCTTCTCTGTCTTTCCATGTCTTCCCACACCTTTGCTGTTTATTCCCTGAATGTTAACAGTATCAAGAGGCTGCATAAACGTAACACTGTCTTTGCTTTCCTAACTGCTTTACAGGGTGGTGTTATCTTCCTGCAGGATGTTAGGTTCCATGTGGTGAATGAGCTGAAACAAGCCCAAAGATACTGGCTTTTGGGTCCTTCCTAATGGTCAATGGGCCCAGATTGTTGCTCTGGTGTGGAGATTTTGATACATTCTGTTGCTTTTGTGCTCTTGAAATTGTATGATGTGGTCCCTGGTCATGTTTTGATACTCGATGTTTTACTTTTTAGGTCCCATATAATGTTATTTGTTTATATGCAACAGCCATTCCTAATGTGGTTGAAAGCTACTTAATTGGACATACACAGAGCGTAAAATGGAAAGACTCCATATCAGAGCCACTCCCATTAAAGAGAGGAGTGCCACAAGGTCGATTCTGGCCCCTCCTCTTCTCCCTTTTCACCAATGAACTGTGCAACCACTGTGGTGGGAGCTCTGTGGTCCAGTATGTGGATGATGCCATTGTCTATCGACCTCCACTAGCTGGGAGACTCCAGCCCTTGCTACAAGGAGACCTGAGTTCCCTCGAGCAATGGCTTGTTAACAACAGAATGGTCCTTAGCACAGACAAGACCAAGGCCATGCTGTTTGGCCCAAGATCCCTTGGACATGACAGAAACCAACACCTACACCTGACCTCCGCGTTGGGCACCAGGCTAGAGGTTCTGGCATCACTAACATACCTTGGCCATACCCTGGACCAGGGCTTCACCCTCAAGGACCTTGTGGATCAAGTTACTAAAACTTACATGCGAAACTAGGCACCCTTTACCAACTGAAAGACCAGCTGATACCTGAAGCAAGGGTCTCCATAGCCACCAGCATCTTCCTCCCAGACAATCACCTATCGGCCCCAGTGGTCCATGGAGTAGCTAGACTTGAGATGAATAGACTCCAAGTTCTGTACAATAAGGTGGCTGCGTTCGCTGCCCAGTCAACCCCCAAGAACCATCACTGTGGCACGCTATCCCAACTAAACTGGGCCTCCTGGGATGCTCGTCTCCAGTACCCTTGCTTGCAAACCTTCAAATTAGTTAACCCAACCCTCCCAGCCTCTCAGGACTCATTGTGCTAAAGAATAGCCCCGGCTCCTCCGCTAACTGATCGCCTCTCTTAGCTGTCCTAGAGTAAGAACCAAGGCAGGGAGCAAGTCTTTCGTTCACCACCCACCTATGGAACTCCCTCCCTCCTGGAGTGCAGAAAGCACCTGCATCAAAAGTTTCACACTAGGCTTAAGGCTCACATGATGGCTACTTCCAAATGTAGCTGCTAGGAACATGGGTTCATCACACGGACAACTAATTCTCACAGTCCATTACTACCTGCTGAGTGCAATCTGTCTCTGCAATTGTGGTTCATACCCTCCTCTTTCATTTTAGTGCCAATACACATGCCCTGCTGTATGCTGATCTCAGCACATGTAACCAGCTGACTGCACACCACTGTATAACTTGTATAATACTGTATTGTCTTCATTACTGCACTGTGATTTATCCTATGTTATGTAATCCTGGTCTTTCTGAAAAGGACCTCCGGGCTCCAGTGGGCTTACCCAGTCACCAAAATTTAATAAATAAATAAATATGCCCCCCAAACTAAAACTGCTCTTATTGATATTTTTCCCTGATCCAACCATTTCTGCATATTTCCAAACATGTCATTTTATGGGTGATTTTAACTGTGGCCTTAGTCTACTGGATAAAAAGTTCACATGCCACCACTCACAATTTGTATTGTGACCTCACGCCTTGAATTCTATTATTCAGCACTGTTAACCTGCAGGATACTGTTTTAGAATTTCTGAAAAGCTGGCCCTAACGCTTCATAAGGGTGCTCTAGCTACCAGGATTGATTATGTTTTGTCCCCTTTCTCACTGTTTCCATGACCTGGACTGATCCAGTAGAATTCTCGGATCATTGTCTGATTTCACTCTTTGATGGTAACCCTCCTTTCTAGAGGCACAGGTATTTGGAAATTTAATGTCTCCTTGCTTGCAGATGAGGTTTTCCTTGACCCTTGAGTCAATTTTGGCAGCCAGGAAGTCTGTTCTACTCTGCTATGAGAATCCTGTTCAGTGGTGGGAGGATTCAAACACGATCTTTCCAGGCTGCTTTGGAGGTATGGTAAAGCTCACAGCACATCTGCATATTTATCTTACTTACAAGATCATCAGTGCCTCACAGTCTCTGTTGTCCCTTGCTCATACCATGGGACAAGATTTAAGTGTCCAAATTTGATCTGTCCAGCAGACTATGTTGTGTTACTCTAAACAGAAGGCAGCACATCTGTTCTGGCAGCATAAGTTTGGTACCTGGGGTACAAGCCCAGGTAACCTGTCCTTTACTATACAAGACACAGTCGATAAGAAGGGTATCACCTGGTCTCCTGGATGACTCAGATGTTCTGTGTACCTCCTCACATGTTATTGTGTGGCTTGTGTCTGATTTTTCCTATAAGTTGCTTCCGGACCTCCCTTTGATGTTGGGAAGATTATAGCCTATTTGCATGGCATTCCAGTTCCTGAGATTGCTCCCCAGGTTCTTGCTAGTCTAAGCCGCCTATTACTGTGGGTGAGGTGCTGGAGGTTATTCGGCATTTAAAGACACATGTCACCCTGGTCCAGATGGTCTCCGAATGAGCTTTATAGGCTTATGGGTGAGACCCTGGGATCTGAATTGTCCATGGTGTTTAATGCTCTATTAATCGAGTGGGATGTTCCTCTGAACTTAACAAAGGGGCCTTGATTTTTCTGCATAAGAAAGAGGACAAATCTGACCCATATAAATGGAGACCTATCTGCATGCTCAATGTTGACTGTAAAATTTTGTCAAAATTCTGACCAACAGACTATTGCTTATGGCTGATATTGTTATCTCCTCTGAGAAAGCTTGTCGATTCCTCAGTGGAGGATTCAAGATCACCTCATTAGTGTGAGAAATTTTTACTCTAGGTATTCTGGTCGGTGTTCTGGGTTTGTGGTTTCCTTAGATCAGAAGTCTGCCTTGGACTCTATTGTCATGATTTTTTATGGGAAGCTCTGTTACATTATCACATCCTCCCAAATTTGTCTCTTGGATACGGTCTCTTTGTGGACTGCTACTGTTGTGCCACTGGCCAATGGTTGGCTAGGCTCCCTGGTCCTCATTAAATGGTGTGAGACAAAAGTGCCCCTGAGCCCCTCTCTTTTTATATGTTTTTTATAGATCCCCTGTTACGTAAATTGAATACCTCCCTGACCATTCTTCCGAATTCCAGCTCCATGGTTCAAGGCACACCTTCCTCATTGGCTTATGCCGATGATTTGTGTTTGTTGACTTCAACTGCTTCCTTGGTCCAAGAAGCCCTTTCTGGGTGCTCCTCTTTGGCTCTCTTTTGGGGCAGCTTTGAATTTGGATAAATGCCATGCTTTAGCGGTGTATCCTTCCCACAGCCTACTGCCTTTATTGGTCGGTCCGTCTCTATCCCTCTTTTATTACCATTTTGGGTATAAAATTTGGCCCCCTGATATTTATGTTTTGAATTGGGAAGAAAACTTGCAGTTGGCAAGTCTAAAGTTTCCCAGTGGAATCATAGTAAACTTGGGAAAAGAAACAGGTGTTTCTGATTGAGACTTTTTACTTCCCATTTTTTATATTTAAGTTATGTATTTCCTATTCAAATCACTGAAACCCCTATTTTGAGTTTGTTTTTTTCAAGCTGTTTGGGGCAGTCACCTTTAACCCTATTAAACATGAGGTTTTGTACCTGCCCATTTTGGAGGGTGGGCTGGATATGGTAAACCCGATTCTTTTTACCTAGTGTGTTTTTGACTTCAAATTTTAGACCTCTTTTAATTAATAGGCAGAGAGGATGGGAAGGCTGGCTTTATGAAAATTGTGGCTCTTGGTTTCCTTCCTGGGAAAGACATGCCATTACAGTTTTGAGGGAACAGTACCCTTCAATATTTAAAGGATACTTTCCTCCATTTAAAACAATGGAAGGTCACTCCTCATCAACTTTTGATGGCCTCATCTCATAAGGTCTTGTATAAGAATTTGATGGCTTCTGTTTGCCCTATTTTGGACCCCTTTCCTAAATGTGATGCTTTGTACAGAGCTTCCTGACTACATTATTGAGAAATCCTAGGATCCTAGTGCATATGTGGGACTTCCATTGGCTCTCATGCCATGAGAAAATTAATGTCAAAAGTAACCATAAACATAAACAGCTGTCTGATGGATTCTGTAGTAGGCCCTAATGTACTAATTCCTGAAACGATTGATCATTTGTTCTTTCACTGCTCCTTTATTAAACATTTTGGGGATTCCTTGCTGACCTCTGGGGAGTCATGTATTTTCTACTGTTTCATATGTTAACCTGTTATATGGTCATGTCTCCTCTGCCTGGAGCAAACGGAATATTGCTACTTTAGGTGTTTTATTTTCCATTATTAAATGGAATATTTGGATGGTTCGCTGTTTGTTTACTTTACAACAACAGCACTGTACTTATGCTGAACTCAGTCACAAAATTGTAGCTGACACTCGTGCTGTTTATTTGTCTGACAAGTCACGTCTTTCTGCTCTGGACATTCTTGAATTGTGGAAGCAATTGCCCTGGATTACAGATACAGATGCGGCTGTCACTTGAACCAGCTGAGATTGTTATTTTCTCCTCTATTTTGGACTAGTACCATTTCTTTTGGATTGTAATTTTTCCTTTTCTTTCTTTTTGTATCTGTGCCTGATTGTATTTTTTTGTATTTATTATTATAATTTTGGACATGTACTGATTCTTTTCTAATAAAACTTTCCCCTACTCTTTCGAGAAGTTTCATGGGATCTTAACGTCCACCTGAACAATCACCAGAACAGGCAGACACGACTTTGGTTTAATGTCTCATCCAAAGACAGCACCTCTGAAGTGCAGCACTACAGTGTCAGTATTGGGATAGTAACCCAAGTGCCTGGTGTAGATAGAACCCACAGCCTTCTGATCTTCTGGCCTCAGAGATGAGCGTGCTACCCGCTGAGCCACTGCCACTGTCCACATATAGTTAGGGACAGTGCAGCAGGAGAAAGCCATGGCCGTGAGGGTGAGGGGTGAGAGTGGGTGAGGGGTGGGGTGGGCTGGACTCCCATAGTAAGGAGCTGTCAGGAGGTGGAGTAAGTGGGGAAGAAGCCCAGTTAAATTAAAGAAACTCCTGGAGGGTGGAGGCGGGGGCAGGGCAGACCTTTACAGTAAGGAACAACCCAGGAGGGGCAGGAAAAGTGCAGGCCAGCCCATATAGTTGTTTTTTTATTATTCAAGCATCAGGTGGGGAGAGAGAAAGGCAAGGCAAGCCTTGAGTAAATGAAACCAGCACCATGGGGAAGTAGCAAAGCAGCTTGTAGCCCAAAGGGACACCAGCAAGCCCAGCCAAGGACTAGATATTAAACAGATAAAATGCATTGCACACCAGCTCCAGCCAGAAGCAGGAGGAAGAGCTGACAAGCCCTGTTAACCACCCAGCAGCATCTTGCCCATGACCCTAGCCAAAGGCTAACAACAGTTTAAAGCATTTAATATATGTAAGCCACCCTCCCAGGTCTAGGGTATGTCTCACAGATGGTACTTTAGGGAGGCACTAACAGCCAGAATGACAGTCCAGGAAGAGAACAAATATGAAATGTACCTTGTTCCAAGTGGGTGTTTAAAAGTGGTGGATGAGCTCCATCGGGTGCTATTCTCATGACAGGTGTGCAGACAGCATGCACTAGGTGGGCATAAACTTGTTAACAGAAATAGCCACATGTTCATGAAGCAGATGAATCTCTGTTAAGTAGAATCCATTGTTGAGACGTGATGTAAAATGCAAATGGGGGTTAATTGGTTCAAAAGCACAACAATCACAGTGCAGCCCTCATTGAAATAACTGCTGCCATGGAGTAGTCGGTACAATTGATAGTCACATTTGCAGATGCCAAGGCAGACTTAATTCAGGATGGAATCCGAAAAGCCCTTCAATGACAACTCTGAGGAGCCACTGGTCTCCCAATCTAGATGGCAGCAATCCTGATAGACAGCAACATCACTGCACAACGAGGTTCCCAGGGTGTCCCTCCTTTTACCGCCAGTGTTATACTTTTGGCACTTCCAGCTAGATTGGATCCAAACAAGTCATTGTAGCCTCCAGCTGCCCTCACAATGCGAGCAGCCCGCGATGCCTGTCCCAGAAGCGGGCACATCACCCAGTGGTCCCACATCCAAACCCAGCAATGTGGAAGACTAACAGTGCACTACTGCTGCTCACCTAGATCTCTATTCTTACAGTGGACATGTCACAAACAAGGCTATGGGGGCCGTACTGCCAGTCTCTCACATCCACCTGCATCCCATGCTGTGGCAGCCATCAAAATCTGGATAATTTGGGGCTCCAACGCCTGCCTCCCCAGTGCTGAGGGTCAAGGTACAGGCTTCTGAACTCAGGCCTCAGCTCCCCTCAACAGCATCTGTGCCCCGGTGCAGCTTGGGATGCATGCAGCACCTGCAATTCCATCCTCCATCAACATTCCAGATGAGGACTTTGACAGACGGGGGCCAGGGTGGCAATCGTCCCACCCGACCTGGGCTCAAAAAGCCCTCCAGGCCCCTCACTCCCCAGACATCCTGCCTGGTCAGCACCCATGTGGTAAAGCCCTCCTTTCACATCAACCCTCTTTTATAGTGGGTCCAAATCCCGTCCTCTCAACATGAGTCCTGGAACCCATACCCCAACTGTACTAAGGGCCTTGTAGTAAGTCTGATGGGGGCTTACATGTATTTCGATGAGGATGGGCTACCTGTTGGGTAGCTGGATCGGGTATGTCAGGTAAAGACCATTTTGGTCACGTAGGGTAGTTTGAGTAATTTACTGCCCTACTTGACGCAACAGTGCCCCTTCACGGGTTGGGTAGTTTGAGGTGGGTAATGGTTTACCCTACCCAACCTGGACCCCCTCCTATCCATGCTCATATAAATAAAATTAAAAAATCACTTTCCCTGGTTGTCTAGCAGACTCCCTCCCTATCCCTGATCTGCCCTTATGAATAAAAAACATAAATTGTCACTTTCCCTGGTGGTCTATTGGACCTCCCCATCTTCGATCTGCTCATTATTTCTCTGGTGGTCTAGCAGACCCCCCACCCCAGCAGGTAATGATCCCCTACCCAGACCCTGAGCAGGTGATCTTACAGCCCTCCGCCACCACATGGCTGGCTTATCCACTGAGCATGAATGAATGAGCCGCAAGCCAGCAAGCACGCATATGCTCATTCATTCATTGCAAGCTCCCAGTCATTCATTGACAGCCTGTGGGTGGTGCAGACAAGAGGGAGGGCTGTTCTGGTCACAGGCAGGAAGGGCAGATGGGCAGCCCCCCATTCCAGCCCCCCTGCCCGCAACTGGAACAGCTCCTCACCTTGTCTGTGCCATCCACAGAGCTGGGCAATGAATGATGGGGAGCTGGGCCATCAATGAATGAGCACATGCTTGTACAAGTACATGTTCATTCATTCATGCTCAGTTGGGCAACTGGCCATGGTGGAGAGTGAAGGAGCTGTGGTGTCCTCAGGGGTCTCGTTGAGGGGGCAGGGGCACTACCTGCTGGGGTGGGGGCATCCAGGGCCTGCTAGATCACCAAGGAAATAAAGGGCAGATCGAGGATAGGTAGGGGTGTCCACTAGACACCAGGGAAAGTGATGATTTATTTTTATTCATAAGGGCAGATCAGGGATAGGGAGTGGGGGGCCGCCACACCTCCAGGGAAAGTGGTATATTGTGTTTTTATTATTCAGAGCCAAGCAGTTTTGTAGAATGGGTCGGGTACTGACTACCCAACCCGACTACTCAGTTTTCATCCAGGTATGTTTTGGGCACTTTAGAGGTACCCACGGGTGCTCTTGCAGATCAGGAATTTTAGTATCTGCCCATCCCTAATTTCAAGCCCCTTGCAAAGGGAGGAACAGTTAGCATGGGGCCCTTTAACTAGCAACCCCAAGTAAAGAAGCAGTACGCTTTGGATGCTCATCTTTATTTCTGCCCACTGCATGTTAACAATCTTTCCTCCATGATCCAGAGACAGTTCCATACAACTGCATCCTGACAAACATGGGTCGACCATCTGACTGAATATCATAGTCAGCCAAGGAACCTTGTCACCTGCTTTCTTCAGATTCTTCAGGCCATCCCTCCTTAATAGTGAGCTAGGCACTGCAGGGAACCGCATCAGTTCACAGTCACAGATAGGGATCTGATACCAGTGGTGTTAGGTGCATTGTTTCAGGTTCTTCAGTGATCCTCATTGGTTGACAGCCCAGAGGTGTTCCAGATCTTTAGTTTTATCCTGGTCCAGTGCTTCAGATTCTTTCCCAGGGCCTGTGGCGCCAACCCAGAGGTCCTTCAAGATTTCATCTATTCCTTCAGTTTGCTATGCCTAATTCTTCAGATTTCTTTCTGGGGTCAGTGGTGATGGCCCAGAGGTTCTTTAGTTTCCAACACTCAGCTCTTCAGGTTTCTTCCCAGGGTCCATGGTGACTGCCTTGAAGCTCCTCGTTTTGCCAAAGTTCCTTGTAATTACAAGTGTTCTATTTATTCCTCAGAGTCTATTGTGATGGCCCAGAGGTTTTACCTGTGGAATACAAGTGTGTGGTTCTCATACCTGGGTTTTGTCGATGCTCAGTGGTTTCAAATCCTTTCTTTGTTCTTGAAATAGCCAGTTCTTCAAGCCAGCCAACAGAAAATGCAAGCTTGGAGGTTCCTTTGTTTGCATTCTTCTTGATTATCTCATCCATAGGCGTCCAGTGGCCCCATATAAACTTTGGGATGGCGTTGTACACATTTTAAAGTTATACAGTTATAGAGTGATTTTAGCACAGTAATATTCATAGACATGATTTTAAAAGTACAATAATAATTACAGAGTTGCTGTGGTTCAAAGTAAAATGTTATTGTTCACACCTCTTTTCCTTGTTCCAATTTCTGTGGTTTAGTTGCTCAGTTACCTGGTCCCTCTTAGTGAACTGTGTCTAATGCCTCTCCATTTTGGTTAAACTTCCATTGTGTAGCTAAATACTCAAGAGAATTACCTTCCCATAAACCAACCAAGACAGCTCGCCTCAATCAAAACCTGACAGGTTGGCAAATCTCATTCAACGCAGATGTTTGGGCACACTTCACCTGGTGTAGTTGGGTCCAGGTTGGTTGGGTTCCATTTGCATATTTCTCAGCTCACTTCACACATAGACTGACATTTACTGGTGCTCATGGGGCAATGTGAGGAACCTGATGTGGTGGTGGGGATACAATATGGTGATGGTGAGTTTAGTGCTGTTGTTTCTTCATATTAGAGATGCTTCAACACAGAAAGAAGAGGCAGGTAGACAAGAAGGAAAATAGGTGGAAATACAGGAAATATTGCATAGTGTAAAGTAGGATATATGTTGGAACTATGTTAGCCATTCTAAAACTAAATTTGATGAAGACCTGGATATAACATCTGAACATACAATATGATGATACCAGCAGAATAAGGCCTTTTGGTTTTGTTGAATCTGCTAGTATTGCAGAGTCCCCAGCACCAGCTAAGGACTCTGCTCCCCCAACCAATAACCTCTCCTTTCTGTCTTGACCCTGACTCTCCCTTTCAATCTGTCCCAGCCTCTCTTGAAGCCATCCAGCTGTTTCAAGTGATACCACATGCTCAGGAAGCCCAGTCCCATCTGCCATCACCCTCTCCATGACAAAATGCCATCTGATCTCCTCCTAAGTCTCCCTCCCTCTAATTTTCTACATTGTTTCTTGTGTTTTATTCCCACTGAGCTTGAAAGACTCTTCTTGTTCACCTTGTTTATACCCTTCAAATACTTGAAGGTATCAATCATGTTCCCCCTCCCTCCTCTCCTCCAAGGATTACATATTCATGACCTCCAGACTCTCCTCATATGTCCTACCCTGCTGGCCCACAATCATCTTTGTTGCCCTCCTTTGGATCATCTCTAGCAGCTTTATGTCTTTTTTAAAGTATGGATTCCAATATTACACACTCTACTCTAGGTGTAGCCTCACCAGTGACCTGTACAATGGCAGAATTATCTGCTCCCACCTACTGCTGATCCTCTAACAAAGCAGTCCAACATTTAATTTGCCTTTGCTGCTGTCTTCCTGCATTACATGGAATGCTTCAGGTCACCAGTGATCAACACTCCCAGGTCCTTTTCCTCTTCTGATTTTGTTACCAGGACCCTCCTAGGCTGTACTCCATCTTTGGGTCTTAGATCCAATGTGCATAACCTTGCATTTTTTGCATTTAAGCCAACAAATTCCAGACCACCTCTTGAGCCTTGCCAGATCTCCCTCTGCTGTGTCCACCGTCCAACATAGCTTGGTGTTGTCCACAAATAAACATATTTAGCCCTTATGACCACTCCAATGTCATTGATGATGATATTAAAAGCACTGAACCGGGATCAATCCCTGAGGACTCTGCTGGTGACCCTCATAGCGTTGAGAACTCTCACCCCACCACCACACCCTGGTTTCTGCTTTGCAGCCAGCTAGCTAGCCACCCAGTCCATTTCTCCCTACACCCAGATCTGCCAACTTCTTGATCAACATCTTGTGGCACAGAATCAAAGCCTTGCTGAAGTCCAGGTATAGGATATCCACCACCTGGCCTTTGCCCACCATTTTAATGACCCAGTCAAAGAACATGATCAAATATGTTTGGCACCATCTCCCTGCCAAAAATCTGTGCCACTCATCCTGGAAGACATTCTCTTCCAGGTATCCTACAAGCCTTTCTTTAAGTATGGCTGCCATGAGCTTGCACACAATTGAGGAGGATGATTGGTCTGTAGTTCTCCAGCTCATCCTTGAGACAGCTTTTGTGTGGTGGCACTACATGTACCATTCTCAAATCCTGTGGTACCACACCGATGCCAGCAAACTATTGAACAGGTCAGCCAGGAGGCCTGCAAGTTTTCTGCCAGCTTCCTCAGCACCCTTGGGTAGATGCCTTCAGGTCCAGGAATGTGTCCACCCAAGGGCCAATGACCCTTCCTTACCTTCTCCACCTCTGTCAAACCATCCATGCTACTCCCCTTCCCCTCCCTTGTAGCACAGGGACATCTCTGTCCCTAGTGATGACCAAAAGTACTGCTCAGTGCTTCTGCCTTATCCCCATTCGCTTCTATCCACTCTCCTTTTCTGAGCTGTACTATTCCATCCTTTTTATCTCAATTTTCCTTACAGACCTAAAAAAGCTTTTTCCCTTTTCAGTTCTCTCAGCTAGCTGCAGTTCTGAGTTTTAGCCCACTGGACTACCTTTCCAGCTTCACTAGCCTTCTTCAGATAGTCCCCCTGTCCTCCTCCTCCTCCTGCTGGGTCTCCTGACCTTTCTATAGAGCAGTCCTCTTGTCTTGCTAGGCATCATTTAGGCAGAGTAGAGTCACAGGCTGATGCAAATTTTAAAACTTTGTAGCCTTAAACAACTGCCTAACAGCTTGACTTCTCAAGCTTTACACAACTTCCCTTCAGCTTACCCTGCTGTGAATCAAATTACAGTAGCAGCACAGGCTAATGCCTTTTATGGGACACACATAGATACATAGATATTACAGTGCACAAGCTTTCTAGGCTGCACAGGTCCCATCAATGGTGTTTGTCAGAGTTAAGTCTGGCAAGTGACTTAGAAAGACAAGACAGAGTGAGAGATAAAGACCAAAGACAGAGGGCCCCATTACTTATTATGGCTGTTCCACAGGCTGGTACTCATGGAACAAGGTGGAGAGGTACCCACCTCTTCTGTGGATAATCCCACCCAAATTCCAGATTCCTTCAGTGTGTCATTTGCTGGGGATGAAGTTATGGGTGGTGGCACTCTGATGATCACAGGCCAGCCATGGTTAGATGATACATAACCATTACTACACATGGTTTAACCATGGTTGCTCCATGATCATGAGAGCATGGATGGACAGACTCTATGGCATCCAATCTCGCCAGAGTTAACCCTTAAACTATACTGTCTAATCTGTACCTTTCTAATTGTAAGCAGATCCTACCTAGCTAATGGAGACCATTGTAGGGGCCCCATGAGATATAATATCTAATTTACAGGGGTCCCCTGTGGTACAGCAGGCCTAATAAATTCTTAGAACAACAAACAACAAAAATGTGTGTGGGGGGTAAGCCCACAAAACACTTGCTGGTAAATTCAAATTCTTTTTATTCATTCCCCTATGTTTCACTCTGTTCATAGAGCTTGTCACGTGATGCTTATATTTCTTTTTCAAAACTTATGAGAAATCTGTAAATAATACAGACATTTACATGTTATAATAATTCTTTCATACAATCCATTTTCTACCCTCTAACAATAAGGGCTAATTAATTTTATTCACTCAAAGTGTATTGTCAGCCTACCTAAATTCTCTTTGATAAGCTTTCTTTCTTTATAGACAACTTACAGGCCTCAGCCATACCTAAATGTAAAAATGTAAAAAAATAACCATTGTGAGCATTTAATTTGTCCTGCAGCACTGAATATTTGTTTTCTCATGTGCCCCAACGCATATCTACTCCTTTATATCTGAGCTACTTCAGCATACCTGCTACAAGTTATGTTCAACCCCAGGGTTTTCATTTCGTCAGTGGAAATTCAAACTTTCTCTGAAAAATGTAAGATTGCCAATATTTTGATTTTACCAATACCCTGCTCTTAAAATAATTGTTCAAACAGGCGTGCCTTCTCTACAAATTTATCTTTGTTACCTTGAAACAGTACCTGCAGATGCAAGCACTTCTCCCTGATGTAGCGTTTTTAAATCCTATCAGTAGAGACTAAAACTCCCTCTGAAAGATACAAAATTACCAAGGTTTTAGTTTTACTGGTACCAAGATATAAACTGAGAACTTCAGATAGCTTAAATCTTTTCTTTCCTTTAAATGTAGCTCTTTTACCTTTCAAACAGGGACTGCATGTGCAGACACTTCTCCCCTGATGTGGCGTCTAGCTATAATGGTGGAATGCTGTGAGCTCCTTCCCTCTTGAGCTCTCCTGAAATGCACAGTCAGTAGGTGTAATAGCGTCTTGTGACATGCCTGAGCATGCACACAGTCGTGGGACTGTGCGCATGCTCCAGGACTCTGCCACACAAATTGTAGTTAGAGGATTTACAGGAGAGCTCCAAAACAATGCTGCATGGATTAAATGAGCAGCTACTTATGTTTCTGAGTCTTAAACTCAGCGTCAGCATATACACCTTCTCCACAGTTTCAGCATATTATTGTTCACAGTATTATACATACAATTTAATACAGTTACTGATTCAAAGAAAAATGAAATAGGGAGTTGGGGAAGGGGAAGGAGGCACAACAAGGAGGATGGGTTGTGGGGGTGTCAAAACACATCATGGATTCTAATACATGACTATCTATCATTCAAAACCACATACAGCATTTTCTTTAATCTTATGTACAATTTGTTCATCATACATTTAATAAATTAGACTATTAATTACTCTACTATGATGCTATACATACAAATCTCATACATATTCTGATATCATAGAAACATAGAAACATAGAATTTGTCAGCAGATAAGGACCGCTTGGCCCACCTAGTCTGCCCATTTCCCTACCTAATGCATAGGCTGCAGATCCTAGTTAACCAACAGCCTACTTCCTCCTACCCCTACTAGAATTGCCTTATGTCTGTCCCATGCATTCTTGATTCCCACTGTTTTTGACTCCATGATCTCCTCAGGAAGGCTGTTCCATGCATCCACAACCTTGTTCATGAAAAACTATTTCCTCAGATTACCTCCACATTACCACATTTTATCCTTAGTTTTACTATACAACCCCACACTTAATCGCCATTTTTGACAGGGCATCCCTTCAGTTATGTTGCCATCTCCTAACATACTTGCCAACTAGTTTCTACATTCATACCTATGTATTTTTCCAAAGTGTGTAGTTTGAAAATCCTTCTCATTTCTGTTTGAAGAGTTTGTCCCTGAAGTTACCACCTCATTGGTGGTGTAACCTTTCTAGACCCCAGAAACAAAGAAGCTTCATTATGGCCACTACTATTAAAATGTATTGCCACAGGAGTTTATATCCCTATTTCTTATGTCCCCTTTGTGTTCCAGTATCCTAGTTTTCAGCATTCGGCTCATATGGCCCACATATAACAAGTCACATGGACATTGGATAACATAAATAACCTCCTCTGATGTACATGTAATATGTTGAGATATTTTATGTTGTTCCCCAGTGTGTGGATTTATAAACATTTGCTTTTTAGTAGTGTGATTACACACAGTAGATCTGCCACACTGGTGCATCCCTGGGTTCAGGGGTCCCAAAAGTAATTGTTCACCTGGAGTGACTGGAAACTTAAACTGCGATTGGACTACCCTGTCTTTAATATTTTCATTTTTTTTGCTACCACTACAGGTGGAGTTTGTAATTCTCTAATGTGCTCATTGTCATTTTTCCAGAAACCAATGCTTGTGAGTAATCCTTCTGATGTCAGACATTTTATGGTTATATTGTGTTGACAAAACTTATCTTGGCTCTTGTATTTTTTTCAACAGTCTGGTTTAACAAAATCTCTCTATCCTGCTCTTTTATTTCTTTCCTCTGCTGCCTTAAGTGTCCCCAGTGATATCCCTGTCCCTGAATCTCTCCAGCATCTGTCCAATCTCCTGTCCACATCTTCCTGTTTACTGCAGTTTCTTTTGTGCTGTTAACTGAGCATATGGTATGCTGTTCTTTAAGCAGGGCGAATGTAAGCTTTTATTGTGTAGTAGAGTATTCCTGTCTCTACTTTTCCTGAAGAGACTAGTGTGAAATTGTGCATTTTCAAGATGTATGTTCAGATCTAAAAATGGAACCTTAGTTCTACCATGATTCACTACAATTTCAAAATTCCCATCTTTCAGATTAAGTTCTGAGTAAAAATCTCTGAGTTCTTGGTCAGTCCCCTCAGATCATAAAATGTCATAAATATATCTAAGCCAGGTATAAACATTGGAATTCAGCATGTCTTCCTGTGCAGTAAATATATGCATGTGTTTGAAATTGTCAGAGTGTGCATTTGCGTATTCTGGTGCCATGGCAGTACCCTAATTTGCTGGTAAAATTGATTATCGAACTCAAAATAGTTCCTTTGCAATATAAATTCTGCCAATTCCTGTAATATTCTAATTTTTGGATGTGCTCCCATACCACTTTTATCGAGAAGTTTACCCATATATTCAACCCCTTCCTGATGGGGTACTGAAGTGTATAGGTCTGCAATGTCAAGGGTGACCAGAATAACACCTTCTGGAATACTCTGCTCAGAAATTTGTTTTAATTTATGTATCATGTTCATAGTGTCCTTCATATGCTGCCGTTTTGGTCACTAAGGGCTGTAAGTGGAAGTCAATGAACCTAGAGACTGGCTCAAATACAGAGCCAATCCATAAGACAATGGGTCTACCTGAAAGTCTGTGACATGCTTGTGAATCTTTGGGATTGAATAAAAGGTTGGTATCCTCAGATATTCACTAACTAACAGGTCAGCCTCCTGGTTACATAACCAATCCATGGTAGTGTATTCTTCTATTAGGCTTCTGAGTTGTGTCAGAATATTAAATGTTGGGTCAGATGGCAGTGGTTCATTATTTTCTACATTATTAATCAATCTGAGACACACTGTTTGATACTGGTCCCTGTCTTGAATAACTTGTTTTGAAATTCAGCATTTTATTGATTTTATAACGTAAAGAAACACCAACAAACATATTCAATGATGTAATAACCAGGTTGGACAACAAACCACTCTGTCAACGGTAAATTATCATATAATATAAAATAGGGAAAAGAACCCCTTTAAAACAATCCCAAGACCCCTCCCCTCCATTAACCCCTGTCTTGAATAACTATCGCCTCCTTTGTCCACCCCTTAATCACAATATTAATGTCCTTACTTAGGTTCTCCAAAGCTTGTTTTTCTTCTCTAGACAAATTGTTATATGGTGGGAAGATGGCCTGTTTCTGTTTGAAAAGATGCATAATCTGTTTTTCAACTACCCTGCTAAAGGTTTCTATCCCATGACATCTCCCGGGGATTGTTTTTCTATTTTATTTGCAATTTTGTTTCAGTTGTTGTTGATAACTAGTTCCTCTGTGCTAATCTGTGTTCCAAACATATTTTTAACCTCAAAGTTCTGAAAAACACTGCAAATCCACCTCTAAGTTAAATAAGTCAACAGGTTGGGACGGTGCAAATGACAGCCCCAAACTGAGAACTTTAATTTCAACTGGAGTAATAATTCTTTACTAAGATTAAATACTGGAATTAAATTATTCCTTGTGTTGTTTCCCCTGCTGGCATTGCCTGGCCTTGTATGCCTTCCACCTTGTCCTCCTCCTCCCCACTCCCCGATACCTTCCCTGACGTGAAGTGTTTCTATGAGAAAATTGTGACTTAGTTCATACCTAGATGTTTGTTTAGAAGTACTTAGTTATGTTCTCCAGATGCTGATTCCTGAAGGAATTTATTAGTATCTCTAGTATAGCTATTATCGCTGTCTGAGCTATTGTATGTATCCTGAGGTGATTCCCACAACTTTCACTTGCATACTGTGGGACCTGGAGCAAGTCACTAACCACCCCAGTGCTCCCAGGTTGTTTCTGAAAACAGGAATTGTGTCTAGTGGGCCTTACCTGGTTACCTAAGAATAAAAAAACTGATATGGCACGAGTGTTTATGTGAGTGGAAGGTATAGGAGTCCTTTCTGGTTGATTTAAAGATAGAAGTTTTGTTTGTTGAGTGCAACAGACCTTTTAAAAGGGCATTTCCCAACAACAGTAAATTAACAGGAACTAGAGCTGTGCAAAAACAATATTCCACCAGTGGAATTTGCACGAAAGCCAGACTTTTGCTTCCGTTAAAGTTCGGAAATCATTTTGGCAACTTTGCAGAAATTCTGTCTTAGAACAGTGGAATAAATGGATGAACAGTGGATTAATGTATGAAATTGGGGGACTCATCCAGAACTGATCACTCTCATGAGTCAGTTCTGTGGAATTTCTACTAATTGAAATGCATACATTCATTCTGCAGTTCAGTGAGTCACTGAACTGTGGAATGAATAGTATGAAATAATCTGTGTTATTATGTATCATGCCCCCTCCCATTTATGTATGTTTCCAATCCTTGTTATCTAGTGGTACCCCCATCCTCTGATAGCAGGCCCCTAAAATTTAATATTTCCCTGGTATCTAGTGGCACCCCACCCTCTGATCACCAGTCCCTTAACAATGTAACATTTCCTGGTGTCTAGTTGCACCCTAGTCCTCCAATCCTTAGCCTTTAACATTTTCCTGAGCTCTGGTACCACCCCACCCTCCCATCACCATCCCCGTATTTGTTGATGTGCCTCTGCCTCCATTCTCACTGCTAACTGAAGTGCCTGTCACAAGTTTGCAACTGCACTCTCTCCTTAGTCTTTCGTTGTGCAGTAGTCATGGAGATGGTCTTCATGGCTACTGCATGATGTAAAGTTTCAGCGTGGAGCATGCAGTTGTGAGATTGTGCCAGTACTCAGATAGCAGTGATAGTGGAGGTGGACACACATTAGCAAATACAGGGCTGGTGATGGAGGGTAGGGGTGCCACTAGACACCATAGGGAAATGTTAAGGGCAGCAAGGAGCATGGAGGTGCAACTAGACACCAAGGAAATATTCTTGGCTGGGGAACCAGAGGTGAAATGTTAGACTGTTGAGGGCCGGTGATGGGAGGGTGGGGGGGTGCCACTAGACACCAATGAAATGTTAAATTGTGAGGGGATGGTGATCAGAGGATGGAGGTACCAGGAAATGTTAAATTGTTAGGGGCCAGCAATTGGAGGGTGGAGGTGCCACTAGACACCAGGAAATCAGTTCATGTGTATTCCAGGGTTCAGCAAGAATTCTGCATAAGAGGGTGAAAATTTCTTAAACACATTTGGAAGATTTCTAATTTACGCAACCACGAAGTTCAGAAAATTCTACAAAGTTGTTAAACTTTCACGAAAGTTCTATTAAACTGAATTCACAATTTTGCCCGCTCTAACAGGAACATAACAATGTTTTGTAACAGCAGTAAGCTAAACAGTTTTCAGTCATAATTTTGCACCACAAGGCCATTTTATGCTTGTGTGTACATTCATGCACAGCAAACATTTTGTTATCATGAACTGCATTTCAGAGGTGTATCACTGTAATGTCAATGCAGCTCAAGTTTCACTGGCTTAGCAGTGACAGACCAATGACCAAGCAAGCTGATTATGACACTGGCCACTGTTTGCTGGGTGGAAACTTCTTGTAGTTGAAAGGATGAAGCGCACCTATGAGAGATTGCTTCAGTCTTTATATTTGAATGAAGCCAGTCAGCAAGCAGCTGAGTGGTATCAAATAAACCTAATAAAAACTATTGCTAACTAAATCACAATCTTGCATCCTTGCACACTGCTGGTATACCCGACCTCTGTAAAGTGTCTTTCACAAGTGCCCCAGAGGTGATGGCAGACTGTGCCCACTTCAGCTACCCCTGGCTGCAACTGTTCCTGGCCTCACTGCTCTCGATCCCTGCTCTCAGGCCAGCTGCAGCCAGTATCTCCTTTATTCTCTTCAACAACCCAGAAACATTCTCTAAGCTGCTCCATAAGTCAACATCATCCAAAACCCAAATAACAAGTGAAGCATAGAATATAAAACAAAGCAGATTGACAGTGTTGTCTCTGTGGCACTATCAGATGGGCATTAGATCCTTAACTGAAAGGTTGGTGGTTCAAGGCCACCTCAGAACATTTTTGGGGGCAGGAAGATATAGGCTGTTGGTTAAATAGGATCTACGCCTATCCTGTAGGTAGGGAAATGGGCAGACTAGATGGGTCTAGGTCCTTATCTGCCATCAAAGTCTATGTTTCTATGTTAGCTTATCTGTTAGGTAGAAATGGGCAGACTAAGTGGCAGCGGTTCTTATCTGCCACAAATTCTATGTTTCTATGTCTATGTTTCTATGACAGATCTTGGTAACATTCTTTACCCTAAATGTTGTCCCCACTAGAGTAAAAGAATAAATTGCATTGTGGCTTGGTTCAGTATTTTGTGACACAAGGGCCCTACCCTATCCCTGGTACCAGCTAGTATGCGCACCTAGTCCGTTTCTACTGTGTGACATGGGATCACCAAGAGTGCCACCAAAGATGACACACGACACTGGGGTGCCCAATCCCCATGACAGTACTTCAAATAAAGAAAACTGTCCCTTGTAGTCTTTTACATTTTTTAAATCTCTGTTAAAGGGAAACAGTCCAAGATGTCGTTGCCACCGCCACCATTACCCTCTTCCCACCTCACCATCCCACTCAGCACCCCCACCCTTACTTACCTACTAGGGATCCAATGCTGTAATCCTCTCTGGACTGGAGAAATGTCTTCACTCTTCAACGCTGGACCAGGAACTTAGAAATCCAGTAAAGTATGTGGTCACTGTATTTCAATGCATTTTAACTTGTACTCATAACGTGGTCATTTTTAAATATTTTCCCTCTAAATTTTCAACATGGCCTTTTGGAACCCCACTCATAAATAATGTAGAGGCAATTCTTCAACTCTGGGCTCAAAGGTGATTCAGCAGTCACCCATGAAATCACTCTTTCAGGCAGAATTTGAAAAATTTTCACCACTGGGTCCATGAAGGAGGTTATAAGAAGGCTATGTTGAAAATTTGGGGTAAAATATTAAAAAAAAGCATTTTGAATGTGTGTGAAATGTTTTAATTCTCATATAACTTTGAGTTATCAATATTTGACTCCAAATTTCAACACAGACATTTTTCCACACCACCTCATAAATGTGACAGTTGTTGTTTTACAAATCCTGGCTCCAAATGTATTTTCACACCTGTGGCATGAAATTATGTTTCAGCTAGGATTTGAAAATTTTCACCTACCAGGTTCATGAGGTGGGGTCATAAGAAGACTATATTGAAAATTTGGGGTCAAAATCTTTAAGAAAACCAGTGTTATGAAGGTACATTTACATTATTCAATGCTCGCTCATAACTTTGGTAATTATTATGTTGATTGCGCATGCACAAGAAACATATCGTGACAGCTTTCAAGAAGCAGGTTGTGGAGGCGCAGCACTGTTGTGGCCAATGCCCCCACAGCCTTTAAAACAGCCCCTTTTACCCAATGCCATTGTACGCTGCTGCTGATACTAGTTCAGCCAGCGTGCCACAATCTTGTAAGGTTTCAACCACTGCAATCAGTGGTCACCTCGTCATTGCAGTGTAAGCCATTCACTGCAATGAGGCATTCCGTCATTGCTGGACAGAACCTTGACACATTGATACTGTTTGTGAACATGAAGCTGCCTGCCACCATGTTCACAAACAATAACCCCCCCCGCAGGGGTGCCCAATCCTCAGCAAGTATGTGCCCCCACCATGTTTGTTTGCTGCTGGGGCCCCAATCTCTGTCAGCCTCAGTGCCCCAAGGCTGATGTTGCCGACAGGGCCCACTCCCTGTCGGCATTATGTAACCCACACTTTTGTTGTGTGCCGGCGGAGTGTCCAATCCCCATTGGATAATGTCATGCCCTTTGTGTGTGCGATGGGTGCCAATCCTCTGTCAGCTACAGCTGCCCCCAAAGACTCCATTGGCATGCTGGGAGCCCACCCTAGTGTGCCACATGCCCTGTAAAAAACAAAACTGGTCCCATGATGTTTTTCTTTTCCTGTGGAAAAGGAAGTGGTCCCTTGGCGGTCTCCTGCCCCCTCACAACCTGCGCCCACCACTGTGCACCCTGCCTCCCCACCTCCCTCACCCCATGCCTCCAGAGTCCGGCTGACCATTTTCGGTGGACGGGAACACGTCTGCACTCTTCAAAGCTGACTGCTACTGAGAAATGCCGGTAAACTGTATAATGGAATAAATAGTTTTTTAACTTTGATGCATATCTCAGGCATTTTTGGAATTTTGGCACCAAATTTTCAACATGGGGTTTCTGGAACCCCTCCTCATAATTCTGGCACTGTCATGGCGTTATTCGGCCTGGAAGGTGATTTCCGGTCACTGTGTGGAATCCCTTTGGGACCAATTAACAAAATGACAGTGCCAGTGTTCATGGTGGGAGCTCTCAAAAAGCCTATATTGCAAATTTGGTGGGGAAATCAAAACATGACTTACTAGCGAACATCCGTTGCGCAGCTGCTATGCACTCATAGCTTTCTATTTGCAATATTTTCATGCCATATTTTCAACATTGGCATTTTTCAGACCTCCTTGTGAACAGTGCAGCTGTCATTTTCCACATCCCAGCCGAAATGTGTTTTCGCACTTCGGCAGAATAGCACGGTTGCTGTGGGAAATCAGTGTTTGGGACAGATTAAGAAAATGACAGTGACACTGTCCATGAGAAGAGGTCCTAAAATGCCTATGTGAAAATTTGGTGACGATCTCCATAAAATGACTGCGTGCAATGAGGTGTGCGTTACGCGGTTTGCACCACTCATCAACCCGCTGAATTAATAAGATTTTCACTCCAGATTTTCAACATTGCCATTCTTCTGCACCTCCTTATGAACAGTATAGCTGTCATTTTTCACATCCTGGCCAAAATGTGTTTTCGCAGTTCCAGCACAGAATAAGCGCGGTCACTGCAGGAAATCAGTGTTCGGGACACATTATGAAAATGACAGCAACACTGTTCATTAGCAGAAAGTCCTAAATGCCTATGTTGAAAATTTAGTAACGAAAGTCCATAAATTGAGTCTGTTAAAAATGTGCATTGCGGAAGTTCACGCACGCCGTATCATTTTGCAACTTTGCAATATTTTCCTCCAGATTTTCAACATTGCCATTTCCACACCTCCTTATGAAAAGTGCAGCTGTCATTTTTCACATCCTGGCCGAAATGTGTTTTCACTCTTCCGGCGCACAATAGTGCAGTCGCTGTGGGAAATCAGTGTTCGGGACACATTAAGAAAATCACATGACACTGTTCATTGAAGAGGTCCTAAAATGCCTATGTTGAACATTTTGTGATGAAACTCCATAAAATGACTGTGTTGCAAGCGCAGTGTTGTGCAGTTTCCATGCACCTTGTACGCTCGCGAAATTAGTAATATTCTCACGCCAGATTTTCAACACTGGCATTTGTTTCACACTTCCTTATGAACAGTACAACTGTCATTTTCACATCCTGGCGAATGTGTTTCCGCACTTCCAGTGCAGAATACAACAGTCGCTGTCGGAAATCAGTGTTTGGGACAGATTAGGATCGAGCGACTGAGAGAGGGGAGGACCGAGCTTAACTGAGCTCTGTCAGGACTGCTGCGGATTTCTTTGTGGTAGGAAAAGGCACCAATGCAGGCAGGGCCCAGTACAAAGGGCAGTCTACAGTGTCAGGAGACACAGAGCGGCAGTGAGGGAGGGTGAGTGAGCTCAGCGGAGCTCTGTTGGGACTGCTGCAGGTTTCTTTGTGGGCAGGAAAAGGTAGCAATGCACGAGGGGCCCAGTACAAAAGGGCAGCCTGCAGTGGTGGGAGAAACAGAACAAGTGACTGAGAGAGGGGGAGGAGCTCAATGGAGCTCTATCGTGACTGCTGCGGATTTCTTTGTGGGCAGAAAAAGATGCCAACAGAGGCATGAGCCTAGTACAAAGGGCAGCCTGCAGCGCCAGGAGAAACAGAATGAGGGAGTGAGATGGGGGAATGGCGACCTCAGGAGCTCTGTTGGGACAGCTGCGGATTTCTTTGTGGGCAGGAAAAGGTGCCAACAGAGGCAGGAACCCACTACAAAATGGCAGCCTGCAGTGCTAGGAGAAACAGAATGAGCGAGTGAGACAGGCAAAGTGAGTGACCTCAATGGAGCTCTGTCAGGACAGCTGTGGATTTCTTTGTGGGCAGAAAAAGGTGCCAATGCAGGCAGAAGCCCAGTACAAAGGGCAGCCTGCAGCACGGAGAAACACACGAGTGAGTGAGAGGGGAGTGCGACCTTAACGGAGCTCTGTCGGGACAGCTGAACAAGAGGTTGACATGAGTGTCAAGGCCTGATGGTCCCATGCACTGCAACTGAACAAGAAGATTAGCCTGACAGTTTTAAATTACAGTGCAGGCACAGACCTACAGTTAGCAGGAAGTCAGGATCCACCACAAATTACCCATCTTACTATGCATGCCTGCCACACCAAACTCAAACATTCAGCATTGATAAATTCTTGTTTTTTTTTTGTTTAGAGCAAGTCTGTAAACTGAGAGAGCTAGACTATGTGACAGTAAACCATTAATGAAGTACAGCCAAGAACAGGTGAAATGTAAAACACGCTGGCCATGGGTTGTAATTCTCATGATAATGATGTCATACTCTTGATTTACAGCAAGTATGACATCATTATGGTGCATTATAAATATTGTGGTCCATTAATTGTATGGCTTGATCATATATTATAATTGAATACACAATTCCAAAGGGATACACAAATACAAGTTACTTATAGTGCAAGATACAGCAAATCATGGCAATAGTAAAGCTGCTGTGAGATTATATTCCAACCTTAAAGAGCTGCTGATGCCTCAAAGAAACTTCAAAAACATAATCAGGTACAATCCAGCTTGCATTCGATATATATTGTATAGATTTCTCCTCCTCTTTATTTACTGCTTGAGGAAATTTGCATGAAAACATGATCTTCTCCTTTAGAGTTCATATGCCTCTATAACTTACTCCCTACCTCATGTAGTAATCCTGTGTTGTGACATCACAATCTGTTGCCATGGTAAATCTGGTGTTACAAGCAGTGCATTATGACCTCAAGCAGGAGAAAGCAACAGGAATGGATGAACTCTGGAGCACACACCTGTTTTTATGCAGATAGCCTCAACAATAAATAATGGGGACGAGAAATACAGAATTAATGTAAAATACAAGCTGAACTGCATCTAAATATTATGTTTCATTAAAGTTCTTATGAAATTGTCAGCTGCTCTTTAAAGTCACTGTTTAGTTGCCACTTTGTTTCACCAAAGTTTTTAAATTTTACCAGAATTTCTTGAATACGTTCTGTCCAAATTTTGGCAAATTTTACCATATATTCAGCAGCAGTGGTTCATTTCTCTGTGACTTAATGAAGTGAGACCTTAGTACTTGTATGTTTAGAGTAAAGAAGCCACTGCCAGCTCAGCTAAGTCTGTAAATGTTATTATTCCGCTGTATCAGCCATCTTCACTTGCCCGCTTTGCAGCTAGAGCCATTTACTCTGTGTGAATATGTCCTTGTTTCATTCATTCATTTTCTTCCAAATCTTATCCTTTAAATACATTAGTGCCTCCACTCTCTTATGTCTCCCATTTGCAAGATTCAGTTCCTATGGTTGTTGTGGTATGTTATGGTGAATAGGGTCAAAATGTGTGAGCATGGAGCTTAATTAGTGCTTTCATTGAACAGGCATTTTGGACAGTTCGACAGAAGTACTTTTGCAGTGAGATCAGTGTCGCGCACTGGATATTTTAAAAATAAAAGTTAAGGTTAACAAAATAAAACCAACTGCCTGTGGCACCAGTTAGTGTATGGATAGTAAGCACTTTTTTTTTAATTACAGAACTTTTTGGTGGGGTCGTGGGGACCTGACGTGAACATAGCAGCATGAACAATATGTTTAATGCACATTTGTGTAGGATACTGTTTTAACCTGGCAGAAGTGGCACAGGTGGCATAAGTCTGAATAATTAGACAAGTTGTTGCATGGATCCTTGCAAATTCTTTAAACTATGCAGTTCACGAATGCACCACAAAGTGCATCAATTCGCCTCATATTTTGCTATGTGAAGTGTAAAATTTGTACACCTGCACAGCAAACTTTTGCACTTTATGTCAACAAAACCAGAAGGTGCCACTTTGTGGCAAATTTTACCACAAAGTGCATCAGCCTCCTGGAGGAGAGTTAGAGGACCAAGAGTATTAATTGGTGCCCAGAGTCATAGCAGGGGACCACAATCTGCATTAGGCCCTCAACCGCCACCTCTCATCTCACCCACCCAAACAACAAGAAGCCCCATGGGTGTGAAAGCATGGCAAATCATCAGTACCTGAAGGCACTATTTCTTTTAAGCAACATACATAGATTCTGGAATGGAAGAATCCATGTCCACTACCATACCAACAGAGAGAGTTCTGTTAGTGTGTCAGTATGTTAAGCCAGCCTCATCCAGCATAAGATCCAAGACACGGTGGACACCACCACCACTTAAGCATGGTTAATCAGGTGCTTCCAGAGGAATGCAATCATTCATAGGCCCCAGTTTATCAACCTCAACCTCACATAGTAACATAGTAGTTGACAGCAGATAAGGTCACTAGGCCCACCAAGTTCACCCATATTCCCTGCCTGCATCAGCAGCAGCTGACCAATTACATAGTAACAGTAGTTGATGGCAGATAAGGACCGCTAGGCCTACCTAGTCTACTTGTATTCCCTGCTCAGACAGCAGCCACTGACCCTACTTGGTCATTGGCTATCACCTCTTCACTTCATCTTGGGTTCTCTTATGTTTATCCCATGCATGTTTGAATCCCCTCTGTGTTAGCACCCACCACTTCCTGTGTAGGCTATTCCAAGCATCCACCACCCTCTCCATGAAGAAAAACATCCTCACATTTCCCTTATCCTGCCCCTCCAATCCCATATCACGCCTCCTCATCCTTGTACAACTCTTGTACTGAAAGATGTCACCCACCTGCACTTTGTTCAAGCCTTTAAGATACTTGAAAGTCTCTATCATATCGCCACATTCCTCCTCTCCTCAAGTGCATACATATTGAGGTATTTTACTCTGTCCTCATATGCTTTCTGATATAAGCCCCTCACCATTTTGGTAGCCTTTCTGGCCCGCCTCCACCCTGTCTATGTCTTTGTGAAGATGCAGCTCAGAACTGAACACTGTATTCCTGATGAGGCCTCACCAGCATTTTGTACAATGGCATCACCACCTTCTTTCTGCTGCTAGTGAGACCCTTCCTATGCATCCCAAAATCCTACTCCCCCACAGCCTTGTTACACTGTTTGGCCACCTTAGGTCATCTGAGATGATTATCCCTAAATTCTCTCTTCCTAGTGTGACTGTCAGCAATCCCCACCCATTTTGTAGCTTTCTGCAGGATTTCTTCACCCCAGGTGCATGATTTGCACTTTTTGCACTACATTCTAATTGCCACACTTTTGACCATGTTTCAGCTTTCCCAGATCCCTCCTCATTCTTCTCGATCCCTCTGAGTGTCTACTGTGTTGCAGATCTCGTATCATCTGCAAATAAGCAACCTTCCCTCCAGCCTTTAGCAATGTCACTGATGAAAACATTGAGAAGGACTGGCCTCAGGACTGATACCTGAGGCACCCCACTGATCACCCTCCTTTCCTCGGATTTGATCCCATTTACTAGCACCTCTGCTTTCTGTCCTCATCCAGTGTCTAACCCAGTTTTCCACTTTGTGGCTCACCCCAAAAGTTATTTCTGCGGTTTAAGTCTGGTATCAGCCTGTACTTCCTTTATGCATCCCTCCATCCTATGTTTCCCTCATACGGATGCAAGTGAGACCAGAGGGAATCAAACCCAGGTCTGCTGGATGTATCAAGCTCATTCACGCTTGTTGCCCTAACTCTAAGTTATACTGCCAGCCCATGACTGCCAGTTCACCAGCATCCATAAGGTGAGGATCCCACTGGGACAGATTTACCGTCACATGACAGTTCAGGTACCAGAAGGCATGTACCTACAGTCTCTGTAGCATTCTCATTCAACATAATCATAATAAATGTGTTCTCCAGTTCTGATAAAGTTCTTTCTAGCTACTCATATGGGATCACACTAGTCAGCCTCTGTCACTGCTTTTTATGGCTGTGGGCAGAGCCTACAGTCAGCCTGCTTTATCTAGGAAAACTGGCATACCATGGAACACATTTTTTTTGTACTTTCAGTTTATCCTTCCATAACAGTAAATCACTATGACAGTAAAACACTCCCTTCTTTCTGTTTAGAATGTTGTAGGCAAACTCAAGCTGCTTATCAGATGGCCATCAGGAAACTGAAACAGCTTGTTAAATATTGGTTGCCTATTAATCGGAGATTGGTTTACCCTTCGAAATGCAACAACTTGCACTTTAAATACTTAGCATTTAAACAATTTCTTGCTAATAGATTCAGTTGGCAGGTCTCTCTTTCAAGAAAGATTCATACCTCATAAATGTCATCTTTTTTCAGCAAGGAATCTCCAAAGAAGATTTACACTGTTTTTCTAACCTCTTACATGATCTGATAAGCACTGCCTCAGACATGCGGCACACACACACACACACACACACACACACACACACACACACACACACACACACACACACACTGTACACACATGCTCATGGCCACAACATTCAAAAATAAATACTGCAATCTAATAGGTTATAAAAGAATAAAGAAACTGTTTATGTCAGTCTTGGTTATGTGGAATACAGTAACATTCAGCTTACAGAAGATTTCCTTTAAATATTCCTTTATCCTATATTTTGTATTCTGGATAGCACAGGGAGATGTTACATGTCATTCTCATAGTGATCTTCATTTTACATATTTTTGCACTGTATTTACTCAGGATGTCTTGTGCCACTGTAGTTGCCCTCCACTGCACCATCTCCACCTTGTCTATGTGTTTTTTTCTCAGACGGAGCCTCCAGATCTGAATGCAGTATTCCAGGTGCTATCTTATGAGTGTCTTATAGACATCAGTCACATCCCCACCTTCTCTTGCTGTAGCTGCTTCGCTATGCTACTCCCCATCCTTCAGTAGGTGGCAGGCTGACTCTGGTGCACATATTCTTTTCTCAATACTTTGCCACTCTCCACAGCCATATCAGCTCTGGCCAGAGTATGTTTCTCTTGCTAAGGCTCAACACAGTACAAAAGTATCCAGATGAGCTGAAATCTAAACAATAGGACAGGTCTCCTTCCTGTAGCCCTGGAGCCACTCAGTAAGGGTTCTAGCCTCTTCTGGTTACAAGGGCACATGTGGAGCACAACAGCTGGCAGCCTGGGAATTGATACACTGTTGCTAAGGGGAAGCTCTGCACTACATGGGGCACCAGCAGGGGCTCAGCATTTGTTTATCAGGACAGGTGCCCCAGTGTACCCTGGTGTAAAGCTGCCTCTAGAGCCACTGCCTCTTTCTCCTTTTTCAAACAGATCTCAGATCTCCTGCCTAGAGACAAGTCTAGCTCCTCTCCTGCACAGGGCCCCTTCAAGCACATGCAGAGTGAGGAATCTCAATTTATCCTTGTAGTGCTGAATCCTATGTAATCAAGGGGCCCTTGGGGTCTGGGGTTATACATTACATCAAGTGCTGACAATATAATATGTAATATATGGACAAGTCATTTTAATATATGGGTTGTTAAAATAATATGCTTGAAAAGCATACAAAATTTCCTGGTAATAGCATCGCTCCTGGAGCGATAATACTACTCTTCCTGAGTGATAATACTATCGTTTGGGTGTCAAAACTATTGTTCAGCACCGAACGATAGTATTATTAACAAAGCTGAAGAGCGATATGCGTCTATCCCCGATGTGTTAAACGGTGTGCCTTCTGATTGGCCGCTTTTCCTCTGTGGGCGGCGCAGAACGAGTCTGAAGACATGGCGTTTGCTCGCCGCTTAGCAAGACAATCTTCCTGCAGCAACTTTTTTTTTTTTTTTTTACTTGAAAACCATTTGAGTTATACTATTAACAATCGGACTCTCTCCAGGGCTCTCTGCTTGCTCGATACCACCACTGACAAAAATAAAACATGGCTAAATGAAGCCCACAGCAGCCATTCATCCACACAGGACTGGGGATCCCTGCCAGCACGCACATCCACCCGCTAACTCAGTGCTCAAACGGAGGTGAGTCAATTCACCGTATCCATATATTAAAAAAATAACAAATAGGTTCTGGCATTACAAGGTAGTAGTTCCATCTCAAGGTTCTGGGACACATAGAAACCTCTTTAGATTCGGGCCTCAAGGTTTTCTGTGTCCCCAGAACCTCCCGATGAATTACTACCTGTAATACACCAGAACCTATCTATTATTCTATTTTTAATATGGTACTAAAGTATGCAATAAAAATCTGGTAACACTACTGCCCAGAAATGATAATACCATCGATGGTGAGCTGTCATTCAGAGGCTGTAATACTATTGTTCAGAGCTCTGAATGATAGTACTATCAGAGAAATGGAACCGTGCAAGTGAACCACTGCCTGTCACTGTAAGCTGGTTGCTATGGTGCCAAGTGTGCTTGCTAGACATGCAATGTGACGTTTTTCAAAGCATGCCTTATAACTGGCCACTTTTTATCTGTGGGAGGGCACAGAACAGTTCTGAAAACATGGTGACTGACTCTCACTTAGTGAGTGTGATTTCTCTCCGTCTACTCTCGGCAATGTTTTTTTTGTTTTGCTTTACATTTAAATTAGTATCTGGTTGAGCCTGCCTTCACTTAGCTCTGCAACAACTACCAGGTAAGACTGGCCACAAAGCTGCCTACCAAGCCATAATGAAAGGTGCACAAGGTGACACACACTGTTAGAGCCAGTAAGTGTTCAGACTGGTCCTGGAACGAGAGACTGTTCAGTGTAGTGGTTGGGCCCATTGTTGCAGCATAGTGGGAAACTAATTCAGACCACAGGATATTTGTCTTGGATCCATATATTACAAAATAATAAATAGGAGAGTGTTTATGACATGTCCCAGAACCCTGAGATGGTATTACTCCTTGTCATAAAACTCTCCTATCTATTACTCTATTTATAACTGTTCAGTAAGTTGAGTTTAGTGCCTGGAGCTGGAAAAAATGTATTATTAGACAAGGCAATCTGTTACTTGTGATTTGGCAGCTACTAGACCACTAGAAACATAACGAAGGGGTCAGGCTGAGTGTGTGTGGAGGATAACTGGGTGCTAATAGCAAAATATGTTCTGCTCCTCCCCACCAGGAACAGCTGCACACATCCCCAAAGCTACTACATTCCTTTTCACTACTGAGACTTGGGGGGCAGGAACTATGGACTAGGACTAAAGGTAAGGGGGCTATAGTATGGATTTGGGGTCCATGATGCAAAGCTGTAGAATTTAGTCAGCCAAGCTTCTACTTCACATTCCAACAGAATTTTGAGGAATTGCAAAATGAACTTGCCAGAGAATGTTATGAAAGCAGTGCTTTTACTTCCCACATCTCTATGTGCTGTACTCTCAAGGCAGAGCACAGCATGAGTGCCTCATAAGGTTGTGGATATGGCAATCGCAGAAAGCATGCCACCCCCCAATTAAAAGCATAAAACAAGAGAGGAAGTAAGATTTCAGACTGTTGAGCAGCTGAGCTCCTGAGCTGTTGAGGTGGTTTGCATTTTCTTTGATTTGGGTATGTTTTTACTAACCGGATGGTGTATGATAATGTGACAGAGAACACTGAGAAGTCCAGCTGAGTGGTTTATCTCACCAAAGTTGTCACTGTTGGATCAACAGTATCATCCCTTGAGGTTCAGCCCAACGAGCGCGGAAGAGCAGAGTGCCCCAAGGAGTCCATCACTCCACAGGCTAAGGCACAGCCACACCCCAGAGCAAAACCAAAATCGACAGAGCACAATATACAGGTGTCTCCAATTAGAGGATTGCTGTTAACTCAATGGTTGCCTATGGAGCAAGATGCTAAACAAGGGAAGCAAAAGAATACACTTTGGAGTCGCTGATTGTTCATTGATAAAGTCGTTGATTGGATTGAAAGATCTGACCGCGAGGTATGAAGTACTGTCTCAAAAATGGATTTTCTTTAGCCAGATATTACAACGCTTAAAGAGAAGGAGAATTTTTTTAAAAAGCTGCAATGGAGCTTAGAGCTGAGCAGGAAAAACAGAGAACAAGCTGCAAGCAGCGGAGGCAACAATGCATGGGGCAATAAAGAGAACGTTGACATATCTGGCAAATTGGAAAGTATAGAGAACCAAAATTTACAGAATTTTCAGGCTACTCCCTCAACACTAATAAGAGAGAAGTTTTAGCTTGTTCACACTCTGTTTCTGACCAGACTAAACAGCAGTTCCTGATGAAATGGAATTTAGGCACCCTGAGGTATCTTGTTATTAATTTTGCCTTCTTTTAAAATGCTATTCACTGATAATTACATTCCTTTCCTAACTACGTTGACTGTGGACTATAGGCACTGGTCTTTTCTCCCATTGCCATTGTACTTTAGGTACAATCCATTAAAGTGAATGTACCTCAAATTTTATACTTATTCCAATGTGGCCCATGTCTCATCTCTCAGGAGTTCCAGAAATAGCAAAACAAATTCAGTCTTTTATCTGGCAAGGGCCTAGATCTAGGATCCAACAACAGACACTCTGTCTGCCTAAGAAACAGGGAAGTGAGCAGTCCATTACTCTTAGGGTACTGGGTGGTGGCTCAGATGTGGATAGCCCTATTGTTAGAAAATGATGCTTACACATTCCATTGGAAAGTGATAGATCTTGCAGAAGATTTCCTGATTCCTCAAAGCATCACTACATAGAAACATGCGAACATACAAAATTGCCAGCAGAAATTAGGCCTCTAGGTCTATCTAGTCTGCTCAAGTGTGCAGCTAATCCCTACTTTGCAATCCAAAAGTTGATGTAGTTAGCAAAGTAATAGAAAAGCATTTTAATTTTACTTTGTTTCATTGAAGATTTCAAGAAAAGGACCTCATGGCCCATCCAGTCTGCTCTATGTCTTTATCTGTTGAGTTACCACAGGCCTAAAAAGATCTCCAGCCTTACTCCTCCCCATTACTAAGGTCCCCTTATGCCTATCCCATGTGTGTTTGAAATCTGTTACCATTTATGTGCCTACCACCTCTGCTGGGAGGCTGTTCCAGACGCCCACCACCATTTCTGTAAAGAAGTATTTCACATCTCCTCTAAGTGTCCCCTTCCAACTTCATATCATGCCCCATTATCCTTGAACATCTTTTTTGTGAAATATGCTACTCCTTTACCTTGTGGATACCCTTGAGGTAACTGAATGTTTCTATCATGTCTCCCTTTTCCTCCTTTCCTCTAGCGAATACATATTTATTTCCCCAAGTCTTTCCTCATAGGGCTTCTGATGCAGGTCATGCACCATTTGGTTTCTTCTCTGCACTGCCACCACACAATATATGTCCTTCCTGAGATGGGGCCTCCACAACTGGACACAGTACTCCAGGTGGGGCCTCACCATTAATCTATACAGGGGTAACACTCACTCTCCTCTTTCTGCTGGTGATGCCCTCCCTATACACCCAGCATTTTATTTGCCCTTCCCACTGCCTTATCACACTGATTTGCTGCCTTCAGGTCATCCAAGATGATGACCCCAGATCCCTTTCCTGTTTTGTGGATGATAACACTTTTCCCCAACTGATAGGTTGTCATTGGAATCTGTCCCCCATGCATAATTTTGTGCTTTTTGTCATTGAAGCCCAATTGCCAGACCCTTGACCAGTCTTCTAGCTTTTTAGGCCCCTCATTTTTCGACCCCCTGTGTGTCCACTCTGTTGTAGATTTTAATGTCATCTGCAAACAGGTGTACTTTTCACTTCAGCCACTTTGTGATGTCACTAATAAAGACATTGAAGAGGACTGGTCCCGTAGTGACCCCTGAGGCACCCCACTTGTCACCTTACCTTCTTCTGAATGAATTCCATTTACAACCACTGTCTGAGTTCTGTTACTCAGCCAACTTTGTACTCATGTTACTATCCTTGGTCCCGCCCCGGCTGCTCAGCTTGCTTACTAGCCTTCTGTGTGGATATGTCAAAGGCCTTACTGAAATCCAGGTAGACCACATCCACTGCCCTTCCCTGATTGACCTCCTGGTAACCCAGTCAAAGAGCTCTATCAGGTTTGTTTGGTAAGACTTCCCGAGAACCCATGCTGCTTCGGATCCCGCATACCAGTTTCCAGATATTCCCCAATCCTTTCCTTTAATAGTGTTTCCATGACCTTGCCAGTACCAAAGTTAGGCTTACAGGTCGGTAGTTTCCTGCCTCCTCCTGTTCCCACTTCTGTGTATTGAGACAACATCTGCCCTCCTCCAGTCCCTGGAATCTCCCAGTCTCAAGTGATAGATTAAACAGGGACATTAGAGATGTAGAAAGTTCCTCCTTTAACTCCTTTAGCATTCTGGGGTGGACTCCATCCAGCCCCATTGCCTTGTCTACTTTTAGTTTTGCTAGTTCCCTGAGGACCTCCTCCTCTGTAAAGACAGCGTCCACCTCCCACCTCTTGCCCTTTTTTCTATCTGTGGCCCGTCATCTATCCTTCCTTTGTGAATACTGAACAAAAGTACTTGTTCAATATGTCTGCTTTCTGGTCCTCCTCCACACTTGCCCCTTCCTTTTAGTTTTTCTATCCCTGCCTTGTTTTTTTCCTTTCATTAATGTACCTGAAGAATGTTTTGTCCCCTTTATTGCTGACTTGGCAATGTATTCCTCCATTTGTGCTTTTGCCCTCCTAACTGCCTTTCCTGCCTCCCTTTGTTTCTTCTGATACATTTCCCTATCCTCTCCCTTGTGTGTCGACTTGTACCTTTAAATGCACCTCTTTTCCTTTACCTTTTCTGCTACTTCCTGGAGAACCATAGCAGTCTCTTTTTCTCTTGCTCTTACTGATCTGCCTGACACAGAGGTTAGTTGCCATTTCAGTTGCCTTCCTTATCCCTGCCCATTTTTCTCCACTCCACCCATTTCTTCTATTTCTGGTAGAGTTTCCTTGAGGCACTCTCCCATCTTCTTGAAATCAGCCCTCCTAGTCTACCCAGATGGTCCCTACTCCTACATAGTCTGTCTCTGCAGACCCTAACTCATCTCTGGCAAACCTCTCTTACCTGCCTGTTTACCAATATCCCCTATATCTATGCCACATGCTTGAAGCCTCCTACAGTTTTCACCTCCACCACTTCTGTTGGCAGATCTCTCAGTCTCTCCTTGTAGGGTGTTTGGTGCAACCCTGCGCCATATTAGTTGCCCTCCTCTGAACTGCCACCCACCCTGTCTTTGTCCTTTCAGAGGTGCCTCCAGAACTGGACACAAACTCTAAGTGGGGTCTCATCAGTGAGTGTTACAGTGGCAGCACCACTTCCTCTCTTGCTGGAGATACCTCCCAATGCCCTAACCACTGTTTTGTCACACTGCCCTGATACTTTAGGGTAACCAGATATGATAAACATGAGGCTTCTTTACTGCTTAGTGACTGACAGTACCCCACCCTCCTATGCTCATTTCCTGGTTCCTATGCCCTAGATGCATGATTCTGCATTTTTGGCATTGAACCCCAACTGCCATGTTCTTGACTGCTCCTGAGTTTCTTAAAACCTCTATGATTTCTTTCTTCTCCCTCCTAATTGTCTACCCCATTACAGATTTTGGTATCATCTGCAAAAAGGTATACTTTCTTTTCCAGTTCATCTGCAGTGTCACTTATGAAAACATTGCAGAGGACTGGTCCCAGTACTGGGCCCTACAACATTCCACAGGTCGCTTCTTCCATCATTAGAGTGAGTACCTTAACCACCACCCTCTGCCACTTATCTGTTAACCAGTGACTAATCCAGTTCACCACTTTGTATCCCACCTCTAGACTGCACAGTTTCTGAATCAGTCTCCTGTGCAGCACAGTGCTGAAGGCCTTGCTAAAGTCCAGATAGCCATGTCACCCCAATCTATTTCCTAGTGACCCAGTCAAAACAATCAATAAGATTTGTCTGGCATGATCTCTTCTCCCATGAGTCCATGCTGTCTTTGGCCTTGCAGCCCATTAGATTCAAGATACTCAACCAACGCTTCCTTTTATCAGTGTTTCTATGAATTTCCCCATCACTGAGACGAGGCCTGCTTGCGCTCATAGTTGCTAGCCCTTCCTGCTGTTGCTCCTATGTAGAGAAACCTATCTGCTCTCCTCCAGTCCACCGGAACCACACCCGATTCAGTGAGCTGTTGAATAAGGCTATCAACCCAGCAGCCAGCACCTCCCTGAGCTCTTTTAGTACCTTTGGATGTATCCCATCTGGTCCCATAACCTTTTCCACTTTCAGAGCTGCAAGTCTCTTCAGGACTATTTCCTCTGAAAATAGACTTGAGTCTACACCCCTTTTCCTGATGCTCCCTGTTGATCTGCCCCCACACACACTGTGAAGTCTGAGCAGACGACCTATTCAGGATACCTGCTTTTTTGATCCCGCTCTGTGCAGTCTCCGTGTGTCATAACCCCCATATCCTCACTATCTCTCCCCTTGCTTTCCTCCTCTCACTTCTGTACCTGAATGCCCTGCTAAAAGTCCAGATGGCTGGCCAGTGAGCTGTTGAATAAGGCCATCAACAGGGCAGCCAGTGAGCTGTTGAATAAGGCCATCAATGGGGCAGCCATTTAGAGAAATATCCACTTCCTGCTTGAGTAGCTCCGCACAGCCACCAAGATTGGTCTGACAGTCGGTGCTATTCCTTGTGCTAGCTGCCCCATTGATGGCCTTATTCAACAGCTCACTGGAATCGGATGTGGCTCCACTGACCCGTGCCTGCTTGAACCCCTGGCAGTTGCTGGATGGCTTTAACATTTCATTCCAGGCCTGTGCTTTCTATTCAGCAAAGGCAGCACAATCACCACCACACCTGGAAACCCCAGCAGCATCAACACAGAGAATACTGCTGACTGTCAGACCAATATCGGGCGGTTGTGTGGAGCTTCTCAAGCAGGAGAAGCAGATCTTTCCTTAAAACTAAGCACATTTCTGTGCTTTCTATTCAGCTAAGGGTAGCATAATCACAGCTACTGCCTGAAACCCCAGTGGCATCAGTATGGGGAAACAGCACCAACTGTCAGACCAAACTTGGTAGCTGTGCAGAACTTCTCAAGCAAGAGAAGATCTATTCCTTAAAACTAAACACATTAACTTGCCTTTTGGCAGCAGCTGATCAACACAACTCACCCTAACTTGCCTTAGTTTTTCAACAACAGCACAGCAAGAAAACCTACCTCTTCTTTTGTATTCTGGCTACAGCACCACTTAGCTTAGCTCATCATTAGCTCACAGCTGAGAGACACTTGCTGCCCTCCTGCCTCACCACCTACCCACCCACCCTGTTGCTATCAGACTTATATAGACAGACAGGGAGGTGGTAGACAGTATAGTCACTCCCTTGGACTGCTTTTAATTGGAGGTTACTCCCAATAGGGGAAATCAGTAGATTTCAAGTTCCAAAAGAAAAGCTCCACTTTTTCGGCCTGATAAAAGCGAAGGCAGGACAAATTTATATCATGATTTTCATGGCCTCTCTCACCACCGAGCAGGAGGAAACCTATGCACATGGATATTGCGAACTGCAGGCACTGTGGGACACTTTTAATGGGGCACATAGAAATATAGGTCACTGCCCATGTGCTGGACCATCAATGACCTGAAGGCTCAGCTCCGGAAGCTTGGGGTTGCAGTGACAATAGTGCGGAGGAAAACCCTCTTGCCCTCCTCAAATCCACAGTTCTCAAATAGGAATCCTCACCCCTGAGGAGTAGTGGATCAAAGGTTGGCAGGTGATTAAGAGGAGAAGCAGAGGAAAATCGGACAGGAAAATCAGCTAAACCCTAGGCCGAAACAAACATACTAACAAAAACAGGTATTCGCCATTGTTAACAGATCAAGACTCCAAACAAATCGATGAGCAGGACAGCACCTTAAAGACACCCAAAACCAAATACAGTGGATAAAGCAAATACCACAACGAATAGGACAAAAGGACACTCTTCATTGTGGGGACTCCATGATATGTGGGGACTCCAATGTACATGGAGTAGAACCCTACCTAAAACAAAATGCAAAAATTAATGTAATGGTGGGTATCTGCCAGGAGCCTCCACAAGGATGGACACTGACCACATCATAAGGATGCTGTACAAGGAAGGGACAACACAGACATTGTAATTCATATTGGGACAAATGACCCAGCAGAATAAATGGTTGAAGGGCCCAAGAAGCATCTAGCTCAGTTGGTGACAGGTTGTCCACCTTTTCATCCACCATCGCCTCTATAAGTACTGCCAGTGTGGGGAAAGTGGGGAAACACACAAAAATCAGAAAGAAGGAATATCTGTGATCAATGCATGGCTGCATGATTGGTGCCAGTCCAAAGGAACAACTTCATCGGTGTCTGGCGGGACTTCGGGAGAAGGGGTTCATTAGGTACTATAGCCTCCACCTGATGAAGGAAGAGGTACGGGCACTTGGTCAGAAGTACAATGCCTATGCGGAACATTTACCTGTGAGCTGGTCGCTAATCCACTGACAGCACATAATGTACAAATAGGGAAAATCATGAAAGCATACATGAGGGGAAAAATGGGTTGTATATGCCAGGCCGACAAAAAGATCATGACCGGCATTACAGCAACGGGCTCCATGGTGATGACAAGTTGCAGTCAGCATGGAGCTGCACTGTTCGAGTCTATTTTTACATCAGGGGCTTTGCCTCCAAACCTCCCAAGAGGGGTTTCACCCCGCACCCCACCAAGTAAAGGATTCTAACCCAGGTCAGAGTTAGTTTGGGGAGGGATGAAAGTCAGGGAAGTGGTTGCCGCCTTTCAGTGGCACTTTTATGGTAGAATGGCACTGTAGTCGATATTGACGCATGTCACCGAGAAATGTTACTGTTAGGGTGGCATACCAAAAAACAACATGTGCCCAAAAAACAATCAAAATGTGGACAGAAGATAAATAGGGGAGAAACAAAGGGAGCAAAAACACCAATGGGGGCGGTTTTGAGGACAATAGTCAGAAATGCACAGAGTCTAGCTAACAAGATCCCTGACCTCATGGCAATGATGGCAGAGGAAGATCTAGACTGGGTGGCTGTGACCCAAACATGGGTCATGGAAAACTATGACTGGGACATTGCTATCCCTGGGTTCAACCTGTTCAGGAAGGACAGGAAGGGAAAAAGTGGGAGGGGTTGCATTATACAGTACATCAGGGAAGGTATAAATGTAATGGAGACCCAGGGGCACAAAGCAAATCTGAGTCCCTGAAGGTGACAATTGAAACCAGAAAAGGGACAACCATCCAGACAGACCTTATCTATGGACCCCTGTGGAGGGGAAAAGGGGACAAAGAATTTGTAGAGACCATACATAGAGCGACATATAAAGGTGATATTATCCTGATGGGGACTTCAGTTTACCTGATATAGACTGGAGTTCATATACAGTGATATCAACTAGGAGCAGGGATATTCTGGTGGCCCTGAGGGAGGCAGGTCTGAGGTAGCTCATAAATGCACCAACTGGGGAGAGCAGTCCTGGACCCGATACTCACTAATGGTGATGAGATGAAAATGTAGAAGATGGAACCATCATTCATGGTGAACACTTTGAGGACTCTAGTCACTCAAAAATAAAAGTTCTTGACTTGAAACCTCAGATTTCCAAAAGAGGAGGGTCTGCCTAGCAGGTAACCTCAAATGTAAAACAGGAGGAACAGAAGAGACTTGGATGAACCTGAAGAGAGCAATATCTATGGTCACAAACTAGTGCACCAGGAAGGTAAGCAAAACAACAAAGTGAAGAAACCTGCTCTGGTTCACCAGAGAGGTGGCAACCAAAGTGAAGGAAAAAGGTTAGCATTCAGGAAATTCAAGGAGATGGGGTGCGACAAAGCCAAGGGAAAAGTATAGGGAGAAACTGAGGGAAGCAGGAAAGCAATAAGGATGGCAAAGGCTGAGACAGAACTTGAAGTGTTTATTTGGTACACATATGGGTAGGGTTTGAAATAAGTATAGACACTGTGGCAGCAGGCACATTTTAACAAGGTTTACTCTACCTATAAGCATTAAAGGGAGGGATCTCCACCTTTCACAGTCCTCCTGACTTTTTAAAAGAGGTTTATAGTTAACATCTCCCAATGTGGACAGCTTCCTGGGAAGATAGACACCCAGATATTTAATTACTGGAGTTGGATGTAAGGATGCCCCACTAATCTGAATCGGAGTATTGTTCCTCAACAAGGGAAGACATTTACATTTTGACCAATTAAGATTGTGACCTGATAAGGGGTCACAGATTTTGAAAAGGTCTGTTAAAACAGGTAGAGCTCTCCTGGATTGTCAGTAAAAGGAGTATGTCATCAGCAAACAGTGAGATCACATGGGTTTTAGCACCCTGACAAAACCTTGTATAGCTGGGTGAGTTCAATTGCTTGGGTGAGGACTTCAATTGTTAGAAAATACAGAAGTAGGGATAGAGGACACCCCTGTCTCATGCCTCTTGAAAGCCGGAAGGGTGGGGACAATGTGTCGTTAGTGAGAATTTGTGCTCAGGGGATCTGTATAGTGTGCTATCCAAGATCACATTTGGGACCAAATTTAAATTTGTTAGTGACAGCGAACATAAATGACCACTCAGCTCAATCAAAGGCCTTCTCCACATCCAGCGAGAGAAGGCCTTGACTTCTGCCCTCAAGTCCATTTATGCATGATATTCAGGGTCCTCCTAATATAATGTTTGACTTGTCTGCCCTTTACAAAACCTCCTTGGTCAGTGTGAATGAGGTCCGGGAGAACCCCTCGATCCTGGTGGCTAATAATTTTGCTAAGAATTTATAATCTGCATTTAGTAATGATATGGGTTGATAAGAATCACATTTCAGAGGATCTTTCTCAGCTTTGGAAGGACTGTGATGGTTGTCAGGTCTGGGAATCGGTAGGATGCCTCCCAAAATACCTCCTGCACCATCAGGTACATTAATTGCTGTAGTTCAGGCCAGAAGGTTTGATAGAATTCCATGGGGATTTCATCTGGTCCCAGTGCTTTACTTGAGTTAGAGGACCATATGGTCTTTGGATCATGGGGAGGGTGACCAGCCTGTCAAGTTCTTCTGCCCAACTAGGATCAAAGGTGGTCAAGTGGATATCCTGTAGAAAGGTGTTAGAGGTCGAATCCTGAGGTACCTCAGAGGTGTAGAGGGACTGATAAAACTGTTGAAATGTGCTATTAATGGTTTTTGGTCTGTGGTGATGGTTCCGTCTGGGCCCTCCAGTTCCAATATCCATCTCTCTGTCTATTTTTGTTTAACCAACCGTGCTAGCCACTTCCTGCCTTGTCTCTCTCAAAATAGTTCCCTGCCTTATTTAATAGAAGGTTTCTTTCTATTTTGTCTGAGGGAGCTGGTTCAGTCTCCCTAAGCCTCTTCAGCTCCCACAAATTAACCCCCTTAGCCCCCGACATTAACTTTTTTCCTCTCTGGCACCTGTGACTCCAGCTTCTTTTCTTCTTGAGTTTACTTTTTATGTTTATGATCCACATAAGAAATGGCAACCCAATCAGTCAATCATCATTATTTTACTGGGTGAGACACCGTTGAGGCAAGCTCATTTACAAGGTGGACCTGGGATGGTCAACAGGAACAATTAAAACTCACAAAAATACATGCATAGAGATAAAATAATCTAGCACAAATTAAATATCAGGAAGGGCAGATGTGGTGGTCATTGGTTCATACAATATGTGCATGAAATTGAATAACAGTGCATGCAAGGTCAGAAAACCTGGGCAAGAGCAGATAAGGTAACAATACATTAACATAGTGAACAAAAACGTAGGCATCTAATTAAACAAGAAAGTGCTAAGGGAAGAGTAATAAGTCAGTATAGGCAGAAGTACACTCCCATATTATGGGCTGGATGCTCAGTGATAAGTGGTGGATTGAGGGACAGGGAATGAAGTATTTTAGGGAATGCTAGGAAGAGACCAGGCATGCCATAATATGAAGGGTTGGGAGGTAAGACCTAGGCCAAGGGAAGGCTATGAGTGGGGAACCTAGAAGAACTGAAGGAAGGACAGAAGGATGGGTGGAAGAACTATGGAGTGAAAGAGCACCTCCACACAATACTACCAGGAAATCAGAATTCAGGATGGTTTGTGTTTAAGTTTAGCATTTTCATGTTTCGAGAGATTTCGATGGAGCAATGCTTTGAAAAGGTCATGCTGTCTGGTGATACCAGTTTTATTGACTTTTGAATGTTGTTCCAGATTTCAGGGAAAGAGTGACTTATAGCAGTGGCCCCCAGTCATGTCCTAACCTTTGGGATTACCAAGGATATGTAGGAGAGACTCCTCAGTGCATAACCACCACTGGGGATACGGGCAGGCAATTAGATATATACTGTGGGAACTTGTTGGTGATAACTCTATATGTCCAGAACACTGCATTCATGCATCGCCTAAGGCCTAGAGAGGGCCACCCACCATAGGTATATAATGAGCGGTGGTGAGTTTGGTACAATGCTCCCATGATGAATCTGAGTGCCTGGTGATACAGTACCAAATATAGGTCTTTATTGTCTCCCAGATCACAGTGGCTGAAGTATCCTCTACTCTAGTATTTAACAAAAGTGTTTGATTTCACTTGCTATCTGATCCCTGAAAGATTTATCATTTAATAAAATAGGATCTTGACATCACTGTTGCCTTGGGGTGGGTTCCAGATTTAAAAGTTAGTTCCACCTCTGGGGGCATGATCTGAAATACATATTGGCCCATACGATGCACTTGTAACCCTCTAAGAATATCCAGGAAGAGCAGAGCAAGGTCAGTTCTGGTATATAATTCATGTGCGTGTGAGAAGAAGAAATACTCATATTAGTCCAGGTGGATGTGGCAACAGACCTATGTCAGAGCCTCTTCCGAGCAAATTTTTAAGGGCAGCCACACTTTTGGTGGGGGAGACTCTGGAGCCCGAATGGTCCATTATTGTGTCCCAGAAAGTGTTAAAGTCCCTCCAGTGAATAAATTATCCTGGAAAGGGGCCATTGCCCTAGCCAGATGGTAAAAAAATTATGGATTACTGAAGTTTGGGCCATACAAAGAAACCCTGGTGAGCCTCTTTCCTCTATTGAGACATCCACTATTACATGTCAACTTTGAGAGTCTGAGAAGGAAGAATGGATCTGAACTTTCAGCCCCAGTCAAAACCAAATACTGTAGCTACTCCTCTAGCCCTCAAGAAGAAGCTGGATACTAATAGGTGCCTCCAAGGGGTTGGACAGTTTGTCTAATTCTTCCTTGGTAAGGTGTGTTTCCAAGGAGAAGGACATCTCCTCTGACCTTTTGACATATGATATAGCCCGCCTCTTGACTACCATCTTGAGGCCGTTGACATTCCATGATACAATTTTAGCTGGCCCATATCTGTGCTGGAATATTTATGTAAGCCCCATATTGTACATTCCTGTAAATATCCTCCACTCTGTCAAGTATAGTGTATTCTGCTGATAGTTTTAAAACTGAAGTAAAATCAGAATAATTTAACAGTGAATAAACAAACAACTTCTTAATACTGGAACCCTTCAAGAACCCCATCTAGAACATTAATGTTATTGCTACTTTAGCTAAAAAGGATCACATTAGAATTCATTCATTTTTTTTAGTTTTTAAGTAGTTTTTGTTTCTTTTTTTCCTCCTACTGTGTATATTAGTACTAATTTTTCCTTTTTATCCCTACACTTTAGTTTTCAGCCTTTATCACAGGACAAATACAAGACTAGCCAGTGAAATCACAGTAGATTACATCCACAGGCCCGTGGGAGTTTTTGTGCTGGGAGGATACAGGTGGTGGACAGACTTTGTGTGGTAGCCCAGGTGATTTGAGCAGTCAGAGGCCCTTGTTTTGAGAGGCGATTGAGAGTGACTGAAAGCTGTGGCTGAACTCGTCATTTCTACACAACACTGAGACCACTTGTGCAAGATTAAAACAAGACTGCTCAAGCACTGAACTTTGGCAACACAGCTAAAATTTAATCTGAACTCTTAAAACTTGAACTGATAAGTATACAACACAGATTCTATATATTTATTTGTGCTATCTCATTCTACCTACCTCTGTTTCTCCACATATTATTTAAGGTATTTATTGTCGATACTCATTGTTTTAATCCTATTATTGTTTATATTATTATTGACTGACACCTATTGATACTGACATTGATATCCACAAATATTTATTGATATTTAATGATATTTATTGACACTCAAAGCAGCTGCAACAATATTAACATTTATCCTTATTAGGATCACTGATAATTCATTAATTATCTGAGAACATGCCAATTGAAACCAGGAGCAGGAGAAATGCTATTAAAGATGGACCTAATGAGGAAAAGGAAAATGAGATTAATCAGGGAAATCAGGGCAGCCAGAGATTATTCATGCCAGAATTATTCAGACAATTAGCACCATGCACTTTAAACAAAATACAAAAATCCCCAGGGTTCCTTAGTAAAGGCAAGATGAAAGGCAACCATAGGAGGAAAAATAAATTAACCTCCACCCCATTACCCCTATTAATGTACTTAAGTTAGAAACAAAGGGAGATAGGGGAGATAGAGGGCAGGTAAAATGAACCAGAACATTAACCCATCCCCAACCAAACTATAGGGAAGGAGAATCAGAACCAGCCCAATTTTGAACATTGACATCTCAGAAGTTTTTGAAAACTTAGAAATGTTAAATAAAATGTTGGTGAAATCTGAAAATCTATTAGACTGAACTGGAAGGAAGAAACAGCTGCAACCATAGAAATGAAAGTAGAAAATACTGTAGCTCATGAATCAGGGTCGTCACAACGGTGCGGCTGGTATGGCCATGGCTCATTACTTTTCACTCAATTTTGCCGGCTGCTGCAATCAAGGTCCACAAAATTGTAAAATAAAGCCCCCTTTTTTTTCCCTGACAATGTGTTGCACCATGATTTTACCTGCACGGCCACTAGATGTCCTCATGCTGCACTCTACTGTACATGTACTGTAAAAGCATAGCACGAGGACATCTAGTGGCCGGCAGCTGCTGTACATGCAGCCAGCAGCTTCCTTGCCTTGTACAGTGTAGTCCACCGGGCAGGTGTCATGCTATGCCAGTCTGGCAAACCACATGTGACTGCACCACTGCACCAGCGCACCTGAAAGCATTCCACCATGGAATTTGAGCCGAGGAGAGTCCGCTCTGGCTGATGGGCATGTATCGAGGAGTGTGCCCATGAAGAGGACCTCCCCAGACCAGCCACACAGCCAACGGAGGAAGATCAGCAGCCCGCCCAGTCCAATGCACCACAGGACTGACAGGTCAGCGAACGAATGGATGTCATTCTGTCTGTGTAATGTATTTCTTTTCTACCTGTCAGTCCTGGCACACAGCAGGGGTGGTGGTCGCTGATTCCAGATAGACACTGTAGTCTGTAGTGTGGTTGGGTCGCCATCATTCTGGCAGAGAGAGGGACTAGACAGGTAGAGGAGGGCTCAGAGCAGCCAGTGCTCATTCGCTTGTTCATTCCCTTGGACCTTCTGAATCTGAGTCTGTGGTGCAGCTGATGAGTAGGAATTAGTGTGCCTGCATAATCTGACCACAGAATAAAAAGTAGAATATAATTTTACAGCAATGACTGAAAGAAAAGGGAGAGAATAAATAGAGTGAAAGATGAGTGAAAGAGATTGAGGGGTGGGAGTGGGGTGGAATATCGATTCAATTCAGAATAGAAGATTGCAAGTTAAAAGAAAGGTTAACAATTACAGAAGTCTGGGGAAGGAAAGGAAGAGAATTGAAATAAAAATAAAGAGGACTGGAGCTGGGCTGATGGGCTATGTTTTACACATGCAGACACCAGTGTCTTAGGAGTCCTACTGCTGCAGCTGGCTTTTGAAAGTAAAACCAAAACAATAAAGAATACGCTTTAAATAAATGTGTGTGGAGAGCTCGAGAGTAGCTCGTCATGAGAAAAGACAAAGTTAAGGGTGCCTGACCTGTTCACTTATCCTGCATCTTACTTGTTAAAGGAAGAAAAACACATTTAAAATAAATCAAATAAAGGAAGAAAAGCTGTGTGTGTGTGTGTGTGTGTGTGTGTGTGTGTGTGTGTGTGGTGGTGGTGGTGGGGAGGAGAGTAGGTCATATTGTGGTGGAAAGCCAAGAGGTGTGCCCTGCCTGCCAGATTCTTCTGCGCCTTGCTTGTGAAAGACAAAATGTGAAAAAATGTCACATAAAATAAACTAGAGAAGCCTGTATGTGTATATCTGTGTGGGCCTGTGGTGGTTGTGGGAGAGGAGGTCATATAGTGGTTGGAAAGCCAAGTGTGTGCCCTGACTGTTCACTTCTTCATGGCCTTGCTTGTGAAAGAAAAACAACTACAGTAGTTTCTTATTAACTAAGGCAAGCCTTTGTGTGTCATGTATACCTGAGTGACTGTGTGGGCCTGACCTGTGGTAGGTGTGGGGAGCGGAGAGTTCACACACTGGGAATCCTAGCAGAGCCTGCCTGGCCACTTCTTCTACTCCATCTTGCTTGTGAAGGAAATAAGAAAATAAGTCTGTGTGTTTGTGTGAGATTGTGGTGAAGGAGATAGGCGGTTACATCTTGAAAGAAGCAAGAAAAACAGACACAGATTTTTCAATCAGCATTACTTTATTTGCAGTTTCACTAACTCATCATAAGCATAAGATGTACGCTTTTCTGTGTGACGAAAAAAATTACACATTTTTAGTCTGTCTGTCACATATTGAAATACCTATGCCTGACAAATTCAATTATGCACTGACAACATTTTTCAACAAGTGCAGTGCAGGTCTAGAAATACCAAACCCATTCAGTAGCCCTCATCAGCCCATGGTGTACGATTACCCAAAATGTCAATTTGGAAAACACAGGTGGTAAATCGCTGCTCAATGCCTCTTGGTTTGAGAGATGGAAGTGGCTTCATTATGATGTAAGCAAGGACTGTGTGTTTGCATCACATGTATAAAGGTATAAAGGGATACACTTCTAAATATTAGTTGCTTTGATCTCTGTTTCATATCTAAGGGTATAGCAACTGGAAAGATGCTTGTGTTAACTTTCAAAACATGAGCTTACTAAGTCCCATGAAACTGCTGTTTTCAAGGTGGTGACAGTTCCCAAGTCATTCCCTGATGTTGGAGAATGTCTGTCTTCACTACACAAACAGCAGAAGAGGGATCATCGTCATTGTTTCCTAAACATTCTTCAAAATGTGACATTCTTAGCTAGACAGGGTTTGGCTTTCTATGGAGACTGTGATGACTCAGATTCAAACTTTATACAGACAAACAAATCAAGAGCTAATGATTACCTGCAACTTAATGACTGGACTGAGTGAAAGACAGAAAAATACACATGCCCAGAGATTCAAAATTAAATGCTGAAACCTTTAGGCTTAAGAGTCCTGCGTGAAGTAACTGAAAGAATTAGATCAGCTAAATTCTTCTCGATAATGATTGACAAAACCAGAGATTCTGGCAACAAGGAACAGGTAGTAATTTTCGTCAGATGCTCATGAAGAATTTTTGGGGCTCTATGAAGTTGTGGGAACTGATTCAAAATGTGAGTGCAGGTCATCAAAGATGTATTGATGCATGCATCAGCATCACCAAAGTCAGCGGGCAGTGTTATGATGGTGCTGCTTTTATGGCTGGAAGGAAGTCAGGTGTGGCTCAACAGATATCTAAGGCAGAGCCTAGGGCACTGTTTAGATTGACCATAACAATGCACTGTTTGTGCATTGTTATGGTCATTCTGTAAACCTAGCATACTGTGATGATGTGAACAAATGCAAAGAAGTCAAAACAGCACTTGAGATAACTCATGAAATAACAAAATTGATCAAAAACTCTCCTAACAGAGGAGCCTGCTATGAGCAGCTTAAAAGGATCTTGCTCCTAATGTCCCATTGCTTGCACTCTATGTCCGACAAGGTGGACTGTGAAAGGGAAGTCACTGAAGAGTGTTTTGATAACTATGAAGTGCTATAAATCATGTCTTGCCTTTGAAGACCGTGGTTCCAAACTCAGAGACTAAGAGCAGAATTCTTGGTGTTTCTTCTCAAATGAAGTCCTTCAATTTCCTCTTTGGTGTTGCCCTTGGTGAGATTTTATTTTGTCACTGCAATAACCTCAGCACGTCCCCTGCAGTCACCAAAACTGTGTGCATCAGAAGGACAGAATATAGTAAGAATTACCTTAGACACTTTAAAAGCACTCAGAAGTGAGGATGAGTTCAAGAAGTGTTGGGGTCAAATAAGAGAGATGGCCAATGACCTGATGTTGGTGAACCCCAGCTTCCTAGAAAGAGGAAAGCACCAAGTAGACTTGATGACTACATAACTAATTTCCAGCACCAGCAGCTTTTCCCATTACTGTTGAAAACCACTATTGCCAAATCTGCATGATGGCATTTGATGTTGCTGTCACTTGCATCAAACACCGCTTTGAGCAGCCTGGATATCAGACATATCTTAAACTGGAACAACTGATCTTAAAGAGCTGGTGACATGTTCAGGAGAACTTTAACAAAACCTAATATTTAGACACAGCCCAGCTTGTATTTCCCATTAGTGCTGTATTTCTCCTCCACATTATTTATTACTGGTCATCTGTATGAAAACAGGATGTTTGCTTTCTGAAGAGTTTGTCTTTTCTACTGCTTTCACCCTACCTGAAGTCACAGAGCACTGCTTGTGACATCACAGTTACTTCCATGGCAACAGATTGTGATGTCACAACAGAGGATTATGACTTGAAATAGGGATTAATCTGTAGCGTAGATGGACTCTAAAGGAGCTCTAAGGATAAAGATGATATAGTCATGCAAGTGTCCCTAATAATAAATAATGAGGAGGAGAAATATATAAAATATAAAGGGAATGTAGACAGAATTGTACCTTATTATTATGCTTTTAAAGTTTTCTTTGAGGTGTCAGTAGCTCTTTAAAGACCGCCAATGGTGAGGAATGGGGGAGGAATTACAACAGATCCTGAAACTGTACTATGATGACACTGATGCTTCATCTCTATGTGCACAACTACAAGCCCTTGCTGTAAACTTTGCTTTGAAAAAGGTAGCTACGACTTAGGGATGTAATTGGCTTCATGAAGACTGTCTTGCTTAAGCTGATACTTTTGATACCTGCTGCAAATGCAGTCAGTGAATGGTGTTTTAGTGCTCTAAGAATAATTAAAGATTATCTCTGTACAACCATGTCACAGGCCCGCCTAAATCACCTAATGCTGTTCCACATACACAAGACCGTAATAGACAGTTTGAACCTTGTGTATGTTGCCAATGACTTTGTAGAAGGTTCTGAGCACTGTCATTGTATCTTGGCAAATTCACAGCTGAAGATTTAAAAGTAAAAAATGAGTAATACAAAAACAGAACTAAAAATGTGTACCAGTCTTCAGTCTTGTTTCTTCCTCTTCATTACAATTACTGGTCCACCGTTGCATTCCAGTACAGACTTGGCCTGGTTCTGACACACTGCTGCTGTACTAGCCAATACAGTAAAACAGAAATGTAAAATAACTAGGCATTATTAAATTCTGGACTGTGACACTTCTCATACTGACAACGGTATAGCCTGCAAATTCATGACAATAATGCTTGTCTAGCTGGGCTTCTTAACATCTGCAACTGGCATGTGGTGGAATACACCTGGCTGTCAATAATGTCATGTCATGGAGTGGGTGGTTGGGATGCCAAGCCATCCTCCACAAACCACCCACTCTGAGCTATTAAAAATCTGACCAGAATTATTGCAAAATCCTGTAAAAGAAAGTATTGTTATGTAGTCTAGGTGCCTGTGGGCCCTGTGGGTTGCTAGCCCCCTACGAAGCTCTGGAAGGATAGATGCTATTGTTGAGTTTGGTCCTCTTATAGAAAACTATACAGTAAACTGCACAATTTATGCTACTCAATCCTGTGGAAAAACTAAACTTTTCACTGGAGTTAGGGTGTTGACACCTCTGGGTGGCCTTAGATGCTGACATCCTGCAGCTGCAATGTGGGCGTGGCAGGGCTGGCTGATCAGCAGTTCCAGCAACCACATACCCGTAACTCAGCAGCCCACCCCAGTGACTCCATGATGATGAGCAGCAGCACTGTTACAATGTCATGTCTGAAACTGGAACATCTTTATAAAAGTTGGGAGGTCTGGGGATGGGGGTCCACTAGACCCACAGAAGTGCTGGCGGTGTACATGCTCTGTGGCATGTTTTGATGCTTTATTGATGAAGATTAAACAACTTTGTTATGTCTTTCTTAGCCCTGAATCCAGTGATACAATTTTTCTCACTTGAGTCAGGGGTATGGAGCACTCTGACTGCCACAGTCTCCCACTGTCCTAGGGGAACAAATCATTTTTTCCCACACCAAGACTCAGGGGTAGAAAAGACAAAGCAACAAAAGTGTGTTTACTCTTCAGTAAAAGCCCCAAAAATCACCACAGAGCATCTAGATCCTGAAAGCTTCTGGCAGGGGTCTAGTGGCCCCAGACACATTCCCTTTATGAAAAAACTAAGATTCACACAGGTCAGACATTGAATAATGCCATGATGGAGTCATGGGTGGGATTTTGTGGGTGGTGGTTGATGCCTCAACTGTCTAAGCAACAACAATGCCAGGCATGATGCCTTGCAAAGCATTGTTTAGACAATTGCCCTCCTTGCAGCTGCTGGCTCTAAGCACAGCCACAGTGTTCCACAGCCATAACTGAAGTAGAAAAAATATAATCTGCAATTAGGGGTAGGAAAGAAACAAATGTGAATCATCTGTGCTTTATCTTAAATAAAATCTCTAAAATTCCACACAGAGCAACTTGATTCCAGAGTTTCTGGGGCCTGGTGGTCACCTGACTGCCAGCCTTCATATAAACATCTTTCACAGAACATTGCAATAATTATCATCATCGAGTGGGTGGGTGGTTGATGGCATTGTTGCTTAGTCAGTTAGCCTCTCTAGTTGCAGCTGTAGGCTCCAAGGCTAGCCAGGGTTTCACACACACCTAGATCAAGAGGAAAAAATTTTCACCCCATGAATCAGGGGTATGAAAATTATAATAAAAATGTTTTTATCTTCAATAACAGCCCCAAAACTCACCACAGGCGTCTAGACACCAGGGCTTCATGGGGCCTAGCGCCCCCTAGACCCCGTGACTTTATTGTTTTCAATATTGACAATATGGCTGCATTCCACATTTAAAATGCTTCCTTTGGGCCTGTCATGAATACAGCAAAAATGAGGAGGGCTTATAGAGAAAGAAAATGAATTCTAATTTTTGAGGACAGGGAATATACACAAATAACGAGTACAGAGACCACCTTCATCCCTAACTTGGAAACAATTTCAAAGATAAGGCACTCGCTCTTAAAGACCCCTATGTAGCAAATATAATGCTATTCAAACAACTAATTAACATCATGCAGGAAATGAAGTTTATTAAAGGGTATGTCTTGAAACTAAAACAACCTAGAAAATTTAAGAACAGAGGGGTTAAGAGGTGAGAACATAAGCCTGAACAAGGGAACAGACTGGTGCAAGATCACATTAGATGTGCATGTATTAAAAATAAAAAGAATTTCAGAATATTTAAAACCTGGGATGGTAGAAGGAAACATCACTGAAGTGAATAAGGAAACAGACTGGTGCCAGGATCCTCTTAAAGATGATGACAGATCCTTTGACAAAGATGATTCGACCGTTTTGTAATAATGATAATATGGAATTAATAAGGCTCCTCATAAAAAATAGACACAATAATATATATGAAGAACTGAAGAAAGGAAATACCATTATATAGGAGACAGGAGAAGAACAAGAAAGAATAAGGGGTATTAAAGCAAATGAAAGAAAAAATAAATAAATAACCCAGAAACACAAAATAATAACAGGGACGTCTCATTGAGGAGGTAATGGAGGTTGCCAAAATGAAGAAAAAGGGGTTAGAAAGGCTAAGAAGACGTAGAAGAAATCCAAAAAGGAAAATTAGATGACAGAAAGAAAGAGGCTGAATCTAAAAATTAAAACCAAGATTGACAGGTCTAATATATTCACTCCGATAACAAGGAAGAATATACCCAAATCTAAGGGAAAACCATTAATACACACCCAGGCAGGAAATATTGAATCTTATATAGTGAGGGAATCGCAGAACCCCTTTGAAATCATAAACACAAAAGAAAACAACCCAGAAAGGAAATTAATAAGAATGATGCTCTAGATACTGACTTAGTAGCCTCTCAGGGTGATGAACCATCAGAGAGCTTCCAGAGATTCTTAAGGAAAACTATAAATTCAGATTTTGCCTTATCATTATTTAAGGTGGGGATCCTACCAAATGAGACTGAAGATAAGTTAAATGCAGCACTTAAAGATTTTTTGCTACCATCCTAGAAGGGAATAGAGATTCTGTGCAAAATCTAAGTATTATCTGACTAATACCAGAAGTAGAACTGGTTATAGTGATATCTAATCAGTTCTACATCCTTAAAACAATTGAGAACAAAAGAGCAAGTTAAAATGCATGGCCATTGAATTGGACAAGGTTGTTACATTCTCATCTTTATTCCCTGAAATTTATAATGAAAAGGGAGGGTAAATGGAAAACGAACAGAGCAGAACTCTATCTTTGAGTTAAACCATTTTTATAACGAAACATGACAAAATATAAAATCAAAGGTGGGGAATTTCTATGGAATACTCTAAAGATCTCCAATGTAAAAGCTGCATTTGGTGAATTGATTAGATGGGAAAGGAATGGTCAGATCACAGTGTGGATAAATAAAGAAGAAATGTATCACCTTTGCTATGCAAAGCATATGAGCTGAATCATTTGGGTATTTATATTTGTGAGGATAACATTGTTACAAAAGTGCTTAAAGTCTGCCCCTGGACATATTTGGTTAAGACTTCAAATAGATATGCACTTTAGAAAATAGTACAGAAGTATGACTTTGACTGAGGCTAAACTGAAGGAAATGTGCAAGATTCCAAAACCTCCAGCCAAGCCCTAGAATAATAATTTTAATTTAACGTCTTGGAATACATCGACCTAATGATAAATTACCTGACCCCAAGTTCCTTAAATACATACAGTAGGTGTTTTTGAATGTATATGTGTGTTACAAGAAACATGAATTGATACAAAGATTAATGTAAGTGGCTGTAAAGCTTATTATAACCTCTGAGGGAGTAGATGGAGGCAGCCCCATAAGGAGCCCTCTGGAACCCACCTGCACACAAGCAAGCTACCTGTACAGGAGCTGACAGAGGTGGCCCCATAAGGTAACTGACCTATTTCAGCCTGCTGAACACTGTGAGGGTGTTTACCATTGACGCTTTGTGTCGACCCCTCCCACCCACTCAAGGCTGGCCCTCTTTATTGATGTCATCTTGTCACGTGACTTCCTGTTTCTAAGGGCCTATTCTCCCATCTACAGCTTATATCTACCACCCACTAGGGGTCAGTCTTCTATCCCTACTTTCCTATATTCCTCTAAGTCTTTCCTTCCCTTCCTACCTCATTTTCCTCTTTATTGCAGCATTTCTCCTCCCTCCACCTTTGTTGCCCCTCACTGGTGCCTCCTACCTAGTACCTGAACCTTGTACCTTGTCTCCATAGTCAGTAGTCTTTCAGCTGCACTATCTGTCCAGACCTACTGCTGTTCTTTCATTACTTGTCCTTAATATTTTTCATCTTATTTCTCCGTAAGTCCTTGCTTCCCTTTCTCCCCCAATCTTTCTTTTTTCTTTCTTTCCCTCTCTCCTTTGAGAATGGGTTGTAATTGAAACTTTTCATTGCTGGTTCTCTCATTAAGTTTCTTCTTCCATCCCCTTCCCCTCTTCTTATTGGCTCCTTCCTGCCCCTTCATGCTGCCCCACTCTCTGTACCCATTTGGTCCCACCACCTGTGCACTTCCACCCTTTAGTGTTCGCTCAATCTCGTGTCTCACCTCCCCAGCCCGACTCCCTACCCTTACACTTCTTTTGTGAATTCATATCCATCTTCTCCCTGTCCCTGTTGTGGTATATAAGCCCCACCTCCGAACCTGTCACCGCTCCCTGCGACTTAAGCTTCTTAAATCCACCTTGCTCCATCATGCCCTCCTCTTACTGCTTCTGTCAGGTACTATTCACCAAACCCGGCCCTGCTCCTTCCTCCTTTCCATCTAGCAGGACGGTAAGGGCTAAAGATCACCTCTATCAATATCTGCAGCTTGGAAAAAGCTTGACATCCTACAGGGCTGGGTTGCTCTGCAAAAACCTGACATACTGGGCAATCATCAAGACCTGGCTGTCACCTAATATCCTTGACTCTGCAGTCCCTTAAGTGGTTACTCTATCTTTCGGGTAGATAGAGTTGGTAAGAGAGAGGGCTGTGCCCTATATAAAGGACTCCCTCCAGGGTTCTCTACTCTCCTCCTTCCCCTGAACATGGTGCGCAGGCCTTAACTGTCAAAGTAACATTAGGCCTGTCCTGCAAGTCTCTCCTAGTCTGCTCGGTCTATATTCCACCATAGGAACAAAAGTTAGCTTTCAACGCAGTCCTAAATACATCTCTCTTCTTCCCAATCACCTGGAGATTATAGCTCTGGGAGATTTCAAAGTTATCTGGCTGTTCTCCTCTGCTTCCCCTATAGGGATGCCATGGCGATTTCGATCTCCCAGCTCGTAACCTCCCCAGCTAGGCTTCATTGTAAAACAGGGACATCCACCCTTATTGACCTTATCCTTACAAACTGCCCTAACAGACTCTCCAATGTCTCCATTCTACCTGATGTACTTAGCAATCACTCACCAGTACTTTGTCATTGGTCCTCTAGGGCAAATGAAATCCCCCTAAAAGTCAAAACTATCTGATCAAATTGTGACTGGTCTCCACTTGACTCTGTACTTCAACATTGATGCGGTGCTCTCCTATTTTATTTGTACCTTCAGTTATGCCTGTGATCTATTTGCCCCTTCACAAAGAGTACTGTCAAAGGACAGGACTCACCATGGATCTCAAGATTCTCCTGGATAGTATGCACCACCGGATAACCTTTGTATAAAGCCCTCAATTCTGGCTGACCCTCAGACAAGCAGTTGTATAGGTCTGCCAGGAATTGATACACCAGGGAGATAAGACAGACCAAGGCCGCTTGTTACCAAGAAACCCTCATGTCCACCTGGGGTTCGGGACACAAGTCCTGGAATAACCTTAAGGAACCTAATTGGACCTCCATGTCCCTCCTCCATCCCCACTTAACATTGATGGTACACCTACTCAGGACCCTCTGGTCATTGCTGACTCTCAAACAATGCTTTCTCAGACCTTAGCATCATCTGCCCTGACCTCTTTGACTCTCCATCATCCCCTATCCCCCATCTCTGGCATCCTTCCCTTCAGCTTCAGAACTATTTCTATCCACGAGGCTAAGTTTTTCTGTCCAAGGTTTTAGGTAAAATATGTCACAATGGTGATTCCTTAGATCTTAAGCTCTTCATCTGACTATTGATGCAGTCCTCTGTCCTATCACAAAAATCTTCACTCTTTCCTTTATCTTGATCAGTTTCCCTCCCGCTGGAAATCTGCCATTGTCACACCTATCTTTAAAGGTGGTGACCGCACCTTTCCAGGAAATTACCATCCCATTTCTATCCTCCCTTCACTTTCCAGATCTCTCAAAAATAGTTGATGAACAGCTCTCTCACTATCTAACTAAACACAGCCTTGAATTTAGAAGGAAGTGCCTAAGCAGTCATAAAAAGCAGACTTACACCAAAATGTGTATATGTAGTCTTTTACTTCTTGTAAACATGACAACAAAATAATCAGGACATCTTACATTTGTGAACCACTCTGGCTTCATCAAACACAACCTTCTTTGCCGGAACAGCATGGTTTCTAGAAGACCACAGTACCACCTCTGCTCCCTGGAATACACCACTTTCATTCACCAGGCTCTAGACAGAAGACACCTAGTTGGGTCTGTGTACATAGACCTGACTAAGGCGTTCAATACTGTAAACCACACCCTCCTCATCAGGTCCCTCTTCTCTCTGGGGCTATCCCAGGATGCCTCCTTGTAGTTTTCGACTACCTAAGAACAGGACCCAGCAAGTCCATATTAACAATACCTCTCCTCTAGCCTCCCTGTGAGGTCCGGGGTTCCCTAAGACTCTATCCTTGGACCACTTCTGTTCAGTTTGTTCTTGAACACTCTTCCCAAGGCCTGCTTTGGAAAACTTCAACTTTGTGCAGATGATGCCGTTCTCTTCAGCTGCCACCCGACCACACCTCTCCAGCAAGCACTCCAAAATTTATTCTCTGAGGCTGAAACCTGGTTCTCTGCCCACAAACCTATACTTAAGTACAAGAAAACTAAGCTCATGATCTTCTCTCACCACCAGAATAAACATAATGGTGCCCACTGCAAATCTGCAACCATCATAACTCCTACCTTGATCAAGTTAACTCCTTGAAATATCTGAGTCACATTTGATTCTGCCCTTACCTTTCATGAACATATCTACCTACTTAGCTGCTATAAACACTAAAACTAGGCTTCTGTACCACCACAGGCGCTGTCTGCCCCTGGCGTGTTTCACCTTGCTGTCTCATCTGCCGTCCTCTCTCGTGGACTATGGGATTACTATCTATGGAGCCACTGATCAAACTGCCCTCCATAGGATTAAAATGTCACTAAACAAAGCCTGTCAACTTGTCACTCTTATGACCTCTACAGTCTTTCTAATTGGCTGAATTTTGACGGCAGGTTAAAATATCAGTCCTGCCTGCCTCGCCAAAAAGATCTCAATCTGCCTTTCCCTCCTGGGCTCTAAATCTCCTTCAAACTGCCATCACAAAGATCCACTGGAAGTTCTCTAAGCCTCATGCGGTTCCTCAGTTGTTGACCTCCCTTGACAGTGAGCTTTCATTATAGGACCCCTTTGGTTAAACTCCCTACCGGCAGCCACCTCAGCTGTATCCAGTCTTGGCCTGTTCAAAACTCTTCTTAGGGAACACAGCCTTTCCTCCAGCTCCTCCTCTCCTACTCCTCCCTCCCTAGTTTTTTTTTGCCATACCTACCACCTTCTCCTGGCTCTGTCTGGCACTAGTTATATAATTTCTATCTTGTTCTTATTTGTCTGATAATATAATGTGTTTACCTGACCTTGAATAGTTTTATCCTGTATAATATTGTTTTGCCTTATTTGTACCAAATATGCTTGTCATCTTCTGAATCCTTTGTTGTGTACCTCCCTGACATGGAGCTTTGCAAAGAGTCTCTGACTCAAGGTTTGTAATTCCAATTCACTTAATAAAATAAATTTCTGAAAAACAAAATCCCAAAAGTTGGGAAAAACATACAGTAGGTGGGTTATTTAATATTAAGGACAGTCAGAGAAGGTATAAATACGCAGGAAATTATCATTGGAAGTGATAATATTCAGGGAATTTGATTTTGTGAGAACAAACAAGAAACAATTATATATACAAGGGTGTCCCCAGGATGAAACCCACTTTTAAAGTACTCTGCAGTATGCTGCAGCAGACCTCTGAATAAAACAATGTAATTTCAATGGCAATTAGTCCTTTTGCCATGCAGAAACTGTGGCATTCACTTCATCCTGGCAGTGTCACATTTTCCTGAATGACAAAGGGACTAATTGTATTGAAATAACATTGTTTTATTCATTAGGTCTGCTGCAGCATTCTGCAGAGTGTTGCAAAATGCTGTAGAAGTGGGTTGGGGATGCCATTAAAATATATATATATATATATATATATATATATATATTAGTGGCATCCCCAGGATGATATATATTTATATATATATACACACACACATATATATATATATATATATATTTTACTGAGTGCGGTAGTGCCAGTATAGTTAGGGTTGAGTAAGCACTTTAATGTTAAACCTCAAATTGTGCACCCTAATAACTTTGCCACCGTATGGCAGATTTGCCTGAAAATTTGCATGTACAGTCTGGTACCATAGATCTCTGGATCTGACAAGAAGTGTTATGGTCGAATGTAAGTTATGGAGCTGCAGAAGCACAAAACACACAAAAACCTGACCTTTTTGTGCATTTCTTTGCTCACACCCACAGCCCGCATGGTTTGTTTGTTTGGTCCAAAATATCCAAGGAAGATGCAGCTTTGATCACTAATGTGCCTTTCAAAGATTTGGTGAAAAATATTAAACCGTTCAAACGTTATTCAAAACCAAATTTCCCATTATAGTCAATGGGAAAAGTTGCAAAATCACAAAACTTTAGAATGCTTGTTTTACTTTTGCAAATGGCCCTTTGACTTTCATGATTCTGCCATCTTGTTTTCAGTTAGTGACACAGAAAGATGCCTGGTATTTAAAATTGGGACCTCTAGGGAAACACTGACTGCTGTGTTTACCTAGTGGGGTCCTGAGGATGCTAGTCCTATCTTTTTGGGGGTTAAACCCCAGAAATGCCTTTTCCAACTTCAAAGAAAAAGTACTTTCACAAAATACTTGCACAAATGCAAACATTTCATGATTTTTTTTTGCGAAACTTTCGTGATTTGCAAAAAGTAATTTGTCAAAGTATTCTAATAACTGCAAATCTTTGCCACCCTCCTGCAACAAAACGATTGGGTCTTTTGGGCTGAAATTTGCAGGGCACGGCAAGCCCGGACCCTCAGATGTGTCTTTTAGTAGTTTGGAGCCAAAACCTTCAAGGGGCCTAAAGTTACAGTGTTATGAAGTTGTGCCTTTACCATGGATAACATTGTAGCATCCGTCAGCCTATGGACCTGTATATCGAAAATGAAGCGAGATAATGGAGTTTTGCTACTGGCTGGTTAGTCTACCTTCAGGTGAACTAAATTATTGAAACAAGTTTGGAAATTGTGGATGTCACTTGCAGTGGAATTTTTTCCTACTTGCTATGGTCACAGAGATATTGGCAAAAACATATTCCAAGGGTTCAAGGGTGCCTTCTCAATGCTTTTCGGTGCCCATATTTTCAGAAACAAAACTACTCACTCTCATGATTATAACCACACTTGCATTTTTTTTTTTTTAGCTGCTCTGCTACGGTTCCCTAGATATGGGCAAATTAGAGTTACAAGGTTTCCTTGCCTTATAGGGCTGCAGTATTGTTCCATACTTATATGTATACCATTATGCAAAGCGAACAATGCAAAGGAAGCGCGAGGGCCTGAAGGGCCGTGCTCCCACTATCACATACCACTTACATTACACTTTTTCAAAAAGAAGGGAAATTCATTGCAAAAAACTCTGTTAATGCATCAGTTAGGGTTGTTTCCACAGCAACAAAAGTGCGGAAATTCAACGTTAGGATTACCACCCCCAACATTAGGGTTACCAGCCCTCCACCCCATCCCCATGACCCCATCCTCAAAATCTTAACTACACATTCCCCGCCCCCACACACACACACACTCACACACACATATGCAAGACATATCCAGGATTGTAAGACAGTATATAAGTCAATCACATCTGTAAGCACAATAATCATTACACTGTACTCATTTCACATAACACTATGCAATGAAAAAACAAATACAGTATGATCAACTCTATACTGCCAGCGACTATGATGATACATTATAGCTGGCATATCTTTCCATACAATGAAACTTCATCTGTACAAATTTTCTAAATATTGATTTTATGTGTCATATTTCAACAGCTGGCTCACTGTAGGCATTGCTGGTAGCAGAAAAGATAGTGCTGACACATATACTGTAGTAGTTTTCAGATACTACTCAGGTATTAAACTAGCACCATCACATGTTGTCATACTGCTGCATTGCCTGGACATACTCATTAGCAGCATGTTATGGTTAGCTTTGGATGTTACAACTGTTGCTGTCAAATGTTGGTTGTAAACTATAGTAGAAAACATTTGTTTCATTATTACTACCATTTGTTATTAGGACTGACTCACTCAATCAGAAAAAATATGCAACCATCCAATGACTGTTGCTAGGGTTACCCAAATTCTTATTTCCAATATAGCTATCTATAGATAACAAACTGTGTGTTTCATCATTTCTTAACAAATGAAATATAGGCATCTGCTTAAATCTTGTTATTGATGTTTATAACAGAAAAATGCTTACTGTGGACCATCTCTCATGGTTGCTCAGCATGCGTGTGTACCCCAAGGCACTCTGATGGCAGCAGAACTCATACAGTTGCTTGACCATGATGATGGATATGTCTTATACTACATTTAGAGAGTGCTTTGTTACTTCTGTTATCTGATGCTGGTTGTCTCTGATTGGTTGTGTTGCCTTGGCCTTCCCTGCTTGCATATGTGTGTGTGTGGGGGATGGGGTGGGGAATGCATAGTTAGGTTTTGAGTATGGAGGCGGGGTGGGGTGGAAACCCAACATCAAATTTCCACACTTTTGTCGCTATGGAAACAACCTTAACCAATATATATATATATATATATATATAAATATATACATATTTATTGCAAAAACTTCATTAATGCATCAGTTATGGTTAAAGTGACAAAAGTAGGAAAATGTGGCATTAGGGTTCCAGCCCTAGCACCACAGCCCACCCTGCAGACAAAGAGGGATTGGGGGTGGCACTGGGGTCATCAGCCTCAATGCTCACCCCATTCCATTAGAAAATAAGATGGGTGGTGCAGCATAGGAGAATGGGGTGAGCATTAGGGCTGATAACCCCAATGCCACCCCTGATCCCTCTTTGTCTGTGCAAGTGGGTGTGGTGTTAGGCTGGAAACCCTAATGTCACATTTCCCTACTTTTGTCACTTTAACCCTAACTGTTGCATTAATTAAGTTTTTAAAATTTATTTCTTACTTTTTGAGATAGTATAATAGTATCCTTATTTTTACAGTGGGAGCGCAGGGTTCGAACCAATCCCTCAATTGAGATAGTATAACAGTATCCTTATTTGACCCAAAATTTTCAACACAGCCTTCTTATGACCTCACTGCATGTATCCAGAAGAGAACATTTTCAAATCCGAGCCAAAACCTAATTCTGCGCAACTGCAACTCCATTTTGTGCCACAAGTGCAAAACACATTTTGACCAGGATTTGAAAAATTACAGTGGTCACATACATGAAGTGAGGTAATAGCAAGGCTATGCTGAAAATATGGGGTGAAAATATAGAAAAGTTTCAAAGTTACAAGCGCATAGCAAGATAGCAATGAATGCTCATAATGCAGCCATTTTTAAACATTTGACCCAAAATTTTCAACATACCCTTCTTACTTCCCCACCTCATGAACAATATGACTGTCATTATGCAAGTCCCACCAGAAAGGTGATTTTGACAACCAACCATGAAATCACCTTTTCAAGAGTTGCCTAATGACAGTCATATTGTTCATGAGGTGGGGTTCCAAGAGGCCTTGTTGAAAATTTTAGCCAAATGTCAAAACATGGCTGGAGTTATGGCCGAAAGTTGAACTCCCATTGAAATACATAGACGGCATTTACTCTTAGTTCATATTGCAGTCACCGGTTCCAGCAGCAAGACATGACTTGATCGATGGAGTGGGTCTCCAATTTGGGACCTCCAGAGGTGAGTGAGGGTCAGTGGGATGTCAAGGGTGTGTGGAGAGGAAGGTCCAGTTGGAGGTCAGGTGGGGTACGGGCAAGATCCATGATGAACTTTTTTTCTACATGTTAAAAAGACAACAAGGAACAGTTTTCTTGTTTGCAGCCAAAAAAAAAAAAAAACATGCTACAGGGAGGATGGGGGTAAGCCACTACACCACCAATGAAAAAAATTGGAGGTGGGGGGTACCACTACCACCTGGGATAATACAGGACCATGACAGAAAGCCACAAGGGGATTACCACTACACCACCAATTCAATATTGGAAGAGTGGGTGGGGTACCACAAGCCACCAGGGCTAAAGGGAAGAAATAAATAAAAGAAAACATATCAGGATAGGGATTTTGGGTGGGGGTGCCACTAGACATCAGAGATACAGGCTAATGGGCTGGGGAATGCCACTAGACATCAGGAAAATGGGCAGCTCAAGGGTGACTCTGCAGCCAGCAGCATGAGTTCCAGCTGTTGCTGCAGAAGTCAAGAAACCCCAGTGTTCTCTACACAGAGAACAGGGGTTGAAGTGGTCCTTCATGCTTGCCATCCAAGATTTTGGGTGGCAAACAAAGGTGTTTCTGGGCACAATATATAAAAGCATCCGAATCTAGCTAAACATGTCCCATTTAGCTATGCTCTGATGTTTATTTTTATATTACATCTATGTTTTACTTGCTTTCTCTCTATTAATGAGAAAACAAATGGCAGACACAACAGAGCTCTGTAGAAAGTAAAGAAGGTCGTGTGACCCTACATGCAAAAAGACAGTGATTTTGTTAACAAATGGCTAAATGTGACCCTATGCCAAACAATGTGCAGAAAAAACACTTTATTGCACAAAACACAAACATTTCCACAAACAAAACATTATGTGCACAAAACAAAACCGTCAAAAAAACTACAACTTTTGTGCCTGACATATAAATTTTCCCATAGGAAATAATTGAAATTTAAAATTGTAATAACTTTTGAACAGATTAATATTTTTCGCTAAACCTTCAAAAGGCACATCTGTGACCCAAAGGCTTTCTACCCTGAAAATTTCAAAGAGAACTTAAAGTCATTTCTGAGATACAGGTGGACAAAGAAACATAAAAAATGGTAACTGTATGATTTTGTGATGCTCTGTATCTCAAAACCACAAAACAGATTCACACAAAATATGCCACATCAAGAGACCTACCCTATAGAGTATGCATATCACATTTTGTGTAAATCCATTGAATAGTTTTAAAGTTATTAAGGTTCAAAATTTCAAGTTTAACATAGAAATGTGCACTCAACCCTAACTATAGTGGTGCTACCGTACACCATAATTTACACACACACATATATATATATATATATATATATATATATATATATATATATATATATATATATGGATAACCCATCTAAAGGTGTGCAGTCATGCTCTGATATATACCTGCCTTGGTATATATTGTCACGCACGCAGGCTGCAGTCCAAGTGCATCAACCACCCAAGGCATGTATATATCAGAGCACGACTGCACACCCTAGAGTGAGTTACCTATCTTATAAATGGCAAAATTGTTTTGGAGGGTGGTGAAAGTGCAGGTGTGCAGTTGCACTCTGATATACACACAGTCATGTGATGTGTTTCAACCAACCAGCAAAGATCATTTTCCTACCCATTTTATAAATAAATCAATATATGTACCACCATATAATAATCTGTATTGAAAACAAGACATATTAGGGCTTCTAGAAAATACTCTAGATAAGTGTATCATGGATAACCCAAATGTTAGAATCATTGTAATTGAGATTGTAATGCAAAGTGGGACAGTATCTAGAACCCACAGAATATATAGCAGAATTCATGGCAGAAAGCACAGATGATCATATTTCTTATCTTAGGAATACACATGATAAAATTACTAATGATAAAGGTAGGAAACTCTGTGAAACCATAACCAATAAAATGTACAGTATTATTATTAAATGGAAGACTCATTTCAGATAGATTAGAAATTACACATATTTAAGTACAAATGGTTCATCAGTGATTGATATGAATATGATTCTGAATAGTCGTGATATGTCAATGGTGAACAAAGCTGAAAGCCCACACTCTCCACTAGAATTAAAGATCAGTTATTTAATGTTGACATCCATGATAAAAAAAAAAACCCAACCTGAATATAAACATTTTAGGGAGATCTTAGAAGAGTGAGGGATAACACAAAAAATTAAGGCTATGGAGGATTTGCAGGAGGAAGCACAATATTTAACAGTCTTTGAGAATATTATAAACCATAACACAGACATAGTAACTAAGTAGACAAGAATATATGAAACAAGCATTTGTCAATGCTGAATGTTTGCTTGCTGGCATTGGCAGTGGTAGCTTAAGTTACAGAGCTGCGTAATAGGAATGGCAGTGAAGTATTGAACGAAACCAACCCACCACCACCCTGCAGAGTGACAGGCATTGGGGTGTGTGTTTGGGTAGTCAGGCATACTGACCATGCCATTTCACCACCCCACCCTGCAGACACTGACAAGTGTCACGGTGTTCCTTAGAGTCTTTGGCCCTTGCTCGCACCCATTTCATTGAGAATATGGTGATATGGGTGCATATAGGAGAATTGGGTGAAGTTTGGGGTGAAGAGTCCAAGGCATACCTCGATGCCTGTCACTGACTGCAGGGTGTGGAATGGTATGAGCATCACAGGCAAGAATCCCAAGTCACACCCTGATGCCTGTCATTCTCTACAGGGTTGAGCGTTATAGTTGTGTAACCCCCTGCAAATGGGGGTTCCCAAAAGACTTCCAGGAGCTTGCTTGAATGCTCCAAGCCTGAATGGTGTTTGGCGCTAGCCATTTATCAGTGAGTGTTTTTAGAGCCTTTGGTACTGTCTCTTTAAGAGCTGTCTGCTTGCAGACATAATTAGTTTGTATGGGGGACTGTGTGCTTCTCTGCTTGAGTACCACTCTAGCTGCTGCCAATTCACTCCATTTTTGCAGTCACTAGAGTGCAAAGGGAACCTATCTGAAAGATGTAACTGTTTGCCAGAAATCACTTAGAGTAATAATGAAAATACAGTTTGTCTAACCTGCTTTCTTTGCAGTCAGAACTGTGTTTGCCTAGTTCCCATTCTAGTTTTGAACTGCTGAACTGGACCAATCAGTGTGGGTTAAGGTAGCTCTAAAATGGTGCCTTGGACGAATCAGAACTTGGACTCGTAATCTGAGCCAGCCACAAGAGGATTGTATGGGCAGTGACTCTGGGAGATGTAGTTTGGACTTCAGCGCCTTTTTGGACCAACAGGGGCAGTCTATTGTGAGTGACAGCCAATCCAGCCAAGAACTGGGAGGAACTCAAAGGAAGTGCCGGTTTTGTCTGCTGGAGTTTCAGTTGAGCTCTAGCAGTGAAGAGGGAAGGAGCCCTGTGTTTTTTTTTTGTGCAGTTTTAGTCGGAAAGAGTGTGTAAGGCTCAGAGTTCGGTCTGCAGCTTGTGTAACTGCTTGTTAGGACTGAATCCGTCCTGTGAAGAGAATCAAAGGATATCTGAAGAGTAGTAACCAGGCTCACCCTGTAGAAGACTGGAGAAATTGCTGAATTGCACTCAGTCTGTCAGGAACTGAATCTGCTGTGTGTTCTCCGGTATTGTGCAGTAATTGCGATCGGATAGAGAAGCAGCCTGCCAGGTATAGTACTTTCTTTTACCATATAAATGTGTGAGGAGGCTTGTGTAGCTCAAGTGAATCCTGCTGCCATTAAAGGACTTTTGCCTGTTGCAGTTTGTCATATAAATGTGTGAGGAGTCTCGTGGAGCTCAAGAGTAGCCCTGCTGACGTTGAAGGACCCTATCTTGTTTGGAGGTCGTGAGTACTAATTCAGGGTCGCTCCTGTTGAATTGCCACATTAAATCCAAATGGAATTACTGTACTGCTGACTGTTTAACTAATTTTTCTTTTCTCTGTGTGAAAGGGCCCTACCAGCTGCCACGGGTTTGGACTAGCCACTAGGGCTTGGGTACCCAGGGACAGTAACTGGTAGGGATAGGCCTGCACAGAGCCATAGGTAGATGAGTAAAGTGATAAGCTAATTAACCTGATTTCCCCTGTCCTTGTTATATCCCCTAAATAAATCAGAGCTGCTTGTTTCAGCAAAGTTATACTGCCTGAGGTATTTGTCTATGTTAAAGTATTGTACTGTGATTGTTGCACTGTATCTTATTACTTTACATGGGGTCCCAGTGCCTGAACCAGTCCTGGGGGTAAGTGTATACTGTGAAGGTAATTCTGATATAATGTGGGCCACTAGTGGAAAAAAGGGGTTGCAGTGTCCCAGAGGGCTGTGACCAAGTTAGTTTAACTATTGCAAACCCTGACCTCTGGGTGGAGGCATCCGCCATCGGATCCAGGCCCCTCAACCTGTTAGTGGCAAATCAGGCGGGGTAGTAGCCCCTGGGATAGCCCCATCTAGGGGTTACAGTTGGAAACCCTAATACCTCAGGCATTCGCTGGTATTTTCACTCCAAATCTTCAACATGTTTGTTTTGTGACCCCACCTCATGAACAGGGGAATATCACTTTGTTAGCCAAAGCTGCTTATGCACAGTGACTACAGCATTTAGCACCACAGGTGCAAAACATTCGAACAGGATGTAAAAATGACAGCTGTACTGTTCATGGGAGGTGTAAAAATGGCAATGTTGCAAATCTGTACTAAAAATATTTAAAAAATGGTGAAGTCACAAGCGTACATAGAAACTGTGCAGCGACACTCTGTAATATAATTAGGTTGGGGATTTTTACAGTAGATTGTCAACTCAGGCATTTTGGTGCCTCCGATCATGAACAGTGTCACTGTGTTTTTCTTTATCTGTGCGAACAATGATTTCCCTGAGTGACCACGCATCTCTGCGCTGAAACTGTGAAAACACACTTCAGCCATGTTGTGAAAAATGACAGCTGTACTGTTCATAAGGAAGTGTGGAAAATGTCACTGGTGAAAATCTGGACTGAAAATATTACAAAGTCATGAAGTAACGAGGGTGCGTGGAAACCGCGAATGCTCACCGTATCACAGTCATTTTATGGACTTTTGTCACCAGATTTTCAACATAGCCATTTTAAGACCTCTGCTCATGAACAGTGTAACTGTGATTTTCTTAATCTGTCCTAAACATTGCTTTCACACACCAACAGCACCATTGTGCACTACATGTGTGAAAACACATTTTGGGCGACATATGAAAAATTTCAGCTGTACTGTTCATAAGGAAGTGTAATAAAATGGCAATGTTGAAAATCTGGAGTGAAAATATTGAAAATTCGCGAATTTACAAGGCATTAGGAACTGTACAATGCCGCTCATAAAACAGTCATTTTGGAATTTTTCACCAAATTTTCAACATGGCCATTTTAAGACCTTTGCTCATGAACAGTGTCACTGTGATTTTCTTAATTTATCCCGTACATTGATTTCACACACCGACTGCGCCATTGTGCGCTACATAGGACGGAAACATGTTTTGGGTGAGATGTGAAAAATGACAGCTGTACTACTCATAAGAAGGTGTGGTAAAATGGCAATGTTGAAAATCTGGAGTAAAAATATTGAAAATTAACGTGACCTTACGAGTGTGCATAGGAACTGCGCAGTGCATGCTCGTAAAAAGTCATTTTTAGGAATTTTTTCCCAAATTTTCAACATAGCCATTTTAAGACCTCTGCTCATGAACAGTGTCACTGTGATTTTCTTAATTGCCCAATACATTGATTTCGCATACCGACTGTGCCATTGTATGCTACATGGGTGGAAACACATTTTGGGTGAGATTTGAAAAATGACAGCTGTACTACTCATAGAAAAGGTGTGGTAAAATGCAATGTTGAAAATCTGGAGTGAAAATATTGAAAATTTGCAAACTTACGGCGTGTGTAGGAACTGTACACATGCGCTACATTAAAACAGTCATTTTTGGAATTTTTCACCAAATTTTCAACATAGCCATTTTAAGACCTTTGCTCATGAACAGTGTCACTGTGATTTTTAATTTATCCCTTACATTAATTTACACCGACTGTGCCATTGTGGCTACATGTAGGAAACACATTTTGGGTGAGATGTGAAAATGACAGCTGTACTACTCATAAGAAGGTGTGGCAAAATGGCAATGTTGAAAATCTGGAGTAAAAATATTGAAAATTCGTGACCTTACAGGTGTGCATAGGAACTGCACGCAGTGCATGCTCAGTAAAAGTCATTTTAGGAATTTTTCACCAAATTTTCAACATAGCCATTTTAAGACCTCTGCTCATGAACAGTGTCACTGTGATTTTCTTAATTTGCCCAATACATTGATTTCCATACACGACTGTGCCATTGTGCGCTATATGGGTGAAAACACATTTTGGGTGAGATTTGAAAATGACAGCTGTACTACTCATAAGAAGGTGTGGTAAAATGCAATGTTGAAAATCTGGATGAAAATATTGAAAATTTGCAAACTTACAAGCGTGTGTAGGAACTGTACATACGACTGTCGTAAAAGTCATTTTTGGAATTTTTCACCAAATTTTCAACATAGCCATTTAAGACCTTTGCTCATGAACAGTGTCACTGTGATTTTTAATTTATCCGCACATTAATTTCAGCAATCGACTGTGCCATTGTGTGCTACATGGCGAACACATTTTGGGTGAGATGTGAAAATGACAGCTGTACTACTCATAAGAAGGTGTGGCAAAATGGCAATGTTGGAATTCTGGAGTGAAAATATTGAAAATTCATGAACTTCACGACGTGCATAGGAACTGTACAACGATGCTCGTAAAACAGTCATTTTTTGAATTTTTCACCAAATTTTCAACATAGCCATTTTAAGACCTTTGCTCATGAACAGTGTCACTGTGATTTTTAATTTATCACACATTGATTTCACCCACTGACTGTGCCATTGTAATGGCTACATGGTGAAACACGTTTTGGGTGAGATGTAAAAATGACAGCTGTACTACTCATAGAGAAGGTGTGGCAAAATGGCAATGTTGGAAATCTGAAGTGAAAATATTGAAAATTCACGAACTTACAAGCGTGCATAGGAACTGTACAGCACGCGCTCATAAAACAGTCATTTTGGAATTTTTCCACCAAATTTTCAACATAGCCATTTTAACACCTCACCTCATGAACAGTATCACTGTGATTTTCTTAATTTACCCCATACATTGATCTTGCACATCGACTGTGCCATTTATGCGCTACATGAATGGAAACACGTTTGGATGAGATGTGAAAATGGTAGCTGTACTGCTCATAAGAAGGTGTGGTAAAATGGCAATGTTGAAAATCTGGAGTGAAAATGTTGAAAATTAGCGACCTTACGAGTGTGCGTAGGAACTGCGCAATGCCCACCGTGAAACAGTAATTTTGAGGAATTTTTCACCAGATTTTCAACATAACCATTTTAAGACGTCTGCTCATGAACAGTGTCACTGTGATTTTCTTAATTTGTCCCGTACAATTGAATTCACACACCGACTACGCCATTATGCGCTACATGGGTGGAAACACAATTTGGGTGAGATGTGAAAAATGACAACTATACTACTCATAGAAGGTGTGGTAAAATGGCAATGTTGAAAATCTGGGTGAAATATTGAAAATTCACGAACTTACGAGCCTGCGTAGGAACTGCGCATGCTCTAAGTAAAACAGTCATTTTGGAATTTTGGCATCAAATTTTCAACATGGGGTTTGGGACCCTTCTCATGAATGATGTCACTGTCATGGCATTATTCTGGCCCAAAGGGTGATTTCTGCAGTGACCGCACAGTGATGCAAAATCACCCTTCGGGCCCGAATAATGACATGACAGTGACATCAATCATGAGAAGGTCCCAAAACCATGTTGAAATTTGGTGCTAAAATTCAAGAATGCCTGAGATATGCAACAAAGTTGAAACCCCTATCTAGCCCATTATACAGCTTACGGCATTTCCTCAGTTCGCGTTTCGGCTTTGAATAGTGCAGGCGATGTTCCCGGTCCACGAAGATCATCTCGCTGAGCTCCGGAGGTAAGTATGGGGTGAGGGTGTGTGGGAAGGCTGGTGCGCGGTGGGTGGATGCGGGTTGTGGGAGGGCGGGGAGACTACTTGGGACTGTTTTCTTTACAGGGAAAAAAAGCGGGCGATGTAGGATTGTTTGCCACGCTAGGGTGGGCTCCCCAGCATGGCACAAGGATGGTTGAAGTGCGTTCAGCCAACGGGGATTAGGCACCCCGTCAGATAAGTTACTTGCCACGCTGGGGTAGGCACCAGCGTGGCATTTCAGAAGGGTTGGGGAGGCGGGGAACGCATGCACAGCCGATGGGGATTGGGCACCCCATCAGCTATACAGTGCATGCATGCGGGGCTTCTGTCTCGTGGGGGAGCTGTGTGAGCAGCCTTATCTTATCGCTGCTCACTCAAGCATAGCTCCCCCTTTCAACTATATGCCACTGCATTTTGGAGCGTGCACAGACAGCTCCAGAATGCATTGGCTTGCAGGCCACGCCCAACACACACTGACTGAATTGGAGGAGGGTGACACACCTCCGAAATCTCCGATGATGGCACTATGTTTCTTGCATATGCGTGCAAACAAACGAAAAGGCCTCCTGGTATAATAAGTAACGTGGATGGCAAGAAAAGAGAATTAAACAACTGAGATTGGTCAGAAACCACCCTAGTAAGGATAATAGGACATTGTTAAGTAGATTAAGGAAAGGTTATAATAAAACTACTAAAATGCAGAGAGAAAATATAGAATACATGTTTGGAAATAATTTGAAAAACAGTATGGGATAAAGATAATAGACATTTTGGAGGATTCTATCAAGGGGTTTCGGGACTATTCTGAAGAGTTAGAGGCATACATTGAATCAGACATATGGATCAAACATTTTAAAGAACTATTTTTATGATCCACCATTAGCTTTGACAATAGCCAAGATCAGAAGGAAAGATGTTCTGATACAAACGATTAATTCTCCCAGTAAGAAGTTAGAAAATCAATATTTGCATTTTCTTTTTTATTTAGTATACTTTATTAAGATTTTCAATAAACAATACAAAACAAGAAAACAAGAACAAACAGCCATTATACTACCTAGTACAATACATACATGAGAAGGCCAAAGTGACACAATGCCAAAAAGTCAAATAAAAGAACAAATAAAATAAACCATTTCCATCACCCACCTCCACCCCCTTCCCATGTCAGCAACCTAACTAACCACAAAACTCCAAAAAGGATAGGGCCTTCCAAAATCAAAAAGTGACAAGAGGCCAAAGGGCCCGGAGGGGTCATGCTGAGTTCCTAGGTACCCAGAGGGACAATAAAGTATAGAGGGACCCCCAGATACATGAAAAAGCTGAGATCTCTTCCTCATTGATGCTATGTGTTTCTCCAATTGAGGCCAATAGAATCTTGCAGTGCCACTCTAAGAAGGATGGAGGAACATCATCCTTCCAGTGTTGTAAAATAACAAGTTTGGCCCTGGCAGTCACAAGGGACAAATGGACTTTCTAACATTAGGGTGCTGGGGGATAGCCAGTAAACAACTTGGGGGTAAAAAGGTCATCCAATCCCAAAGGGGATCTATGACCCATTGGATGGAGTCCCAAAAGGCCGGATCTTAACGCACTCCCATAACATATGATAAAGGGAGCCAGGAACCTCTTGGCACCGAGAGCACAAAGGTGAGGGTAGTTTGCCCATCCTATACAATTTTAGCAGAGTAAAATACAAATCTTGCATATTACTAGGATTCATACTAGGATGGGTAAGATGCACAGGAGGCAGGTATGCCCATAATTGTACATCTCCTGCAAGTGGGTTTCTTACATACCCATTTGTTTTAGTAAATGTTTGTCTAATCTCATTTCAAATGTACCAAAGGTATCTGCTTCTACCACTTCTTTTGGCAAGGAGTTCCACAGTGATATAATACTTTGCATGTAGAAGAATCTTCTACTGTCTAGTTTTTGGGTAGTTCATGTCACAGGTATCTTAAACTATATTTAACTGAGCTGATCCTGCTTTATAAATCTATATAGATTTATCCACAGGGCCCTCCAGTAATTCATTTCATCCAGCAGTTGGAGCATGTGGACCTAATAATAGCCAATCCTGGTAGGGATGTGCAGGTCTATGGACTGAAAATGCTTATAAAGTGCAGAGACTGAATGAGGCTGTACGGCAAGGGACAGCAAGGAATCCACCCAGTCTACAAACAAAAGTTTGTACTCGCTCCACAGACCACAGGCAGGGTGCTGGTTCTGGGCTGCCATCCCAATCACAACAACACAAAACAAAACAAAATCCCAGCACTCCAGAGCCAGGAGTTTTCGCCAGTGAAGGAAATCCACAAAAAGTTTTTAAGGTTGTGCAATATTTATTCGAGGAAAAATTTTCACTCAGTAAAGAACAGTGTCCGTGACACTAAACTGTCCTGGTGCTTCACCTCATAAGCATCCATTTGAGGTTGGATCTCCTTATATAGTATCAATTATGTGCCATCACAATTTCATTGCTATGTATCACAGGTTTACCCATTTCAGGGTTAAGCAATCAAAAAATCTATTGAAAAGTAAAATACAAAAATCTACATAATGCATCATTTAACAACCAGATTATAGTGCTTATTTTTTTTACTTATTTTACTTCCTATTATTAATATATCTACAGAGGTATCTACTTTTAAGTTTAATTACATCAGATAGTCAAACAATATAAGATAAAATAAGTTGTTACTCAATACAACACTGGAATTATGATGGTATGAAAGACCAAATATAAGTGACCAAATTTCATTTATGCTGTATTTGTTTCTTCTAATCTGATTTCATACATGCACAGTCTTACTATGATATCATGTTGATATACATTACAGTAGGAGTGACATTTCCACATAGCAAGGCAGCTATCCATATGTGGGTGACAGGGAATCCCATGCTCTCCAATCCAAGAAACTATAAAAAAGAAATCCACCCAGTCTAACTGCGTCAGGTGCTAAGGCTTGGGACCAAAAAGGCAGTCACTGCACCTCTAACCTGAAGGTATTTAAACATATCCGCACTTAACTGGAACTGACCTTGCAGAGTCTGAAATGATACCAACCCATCTGCATGAGAGAATATTTGCATTTTCTAGACATAAAGCCCCAGGATTGGATCGAAGTGCCCATAGATATACTGTATTTATGAATCAAATCAACATTTGGGTTCCTTGCCTATACAAAATGTTTAACTAAATAAGCAAAACGGAAATCCCTAATATATGGTTAGAAAGTATAATAATACCTCTACTTAAAAAAGGTGATAAAATCCAGCCTATTAGACATTTATCAGCTTGATTGCACACAACAAATCTTCACTAGGATTATAATAATAGATTGCTAGACTGGATCCAGGAAAATAGTACAATAGATGAAGTCTAAGCTGGCTTCATGCCACCACTCTACCATAGATCAATGTTATTTTATCACATTTAATTCATAAATATACAGTGGTAAAAGCATACACATTGTACTGCATTTTTGTTAATTTGAAAGCAGCCTTGATAATATTAGTAGGAAACTACTTTGGTTAACTTTAAAGGAACTATGTATAAAGAAAGCTATTCTCAATATTTCTTTCTACTTTATATAATAATAACAAAAACAAAACAGATATAACGCAAGAGGTGATAAAAGCCTGACATTTAACACAAAAAGGAGTTAAGCAAGGTTGTGTTTTTATCTACTATACTATTCAACATTTTCCTTAACCAGATCCTGTGCAAGCTGTATGATCCAGAATTTCATATGCCACAAATTGGGGAAAGATACTGCCTCTACCTTGCATACACTCATGATATTGTATTAATATCTAGTAGCTTCCTATGGATTAAAAGAATGTGTCATAGATTATATCACAAATGTACAAAAGCTGCTTTAAAGATAAAGTATAGTAAAATTAAGTTGAATATATGTGGGAATGAAAATAAGGAGAGATACAAGATCTCATGTGATAATCTGAAATAAAGTCTATAAATAATTTTTGTTATTTGGGAATCATGTTCACAAATAATACATTTAGAATAAGCAAGAAAGAATTAGAAATAAAAACAAAAGTCAATTCATGCAATTACAAGTTTTACACATAAATTTGGGGGTCATTCCATTAAAGGATGTATCAAACTAATAAATGCCAAAATCAAGAGCCAGATACTACACAGAGCTAAAATATGGGGATTGGAGGCTAATAGCTTGATGGGAAAAACATTAAATACTGTGTGTACTATAAGAAACGTCCTAGGTCTACCACAGGAAGCACTGTCAGCACTAATGATTCTAAATTAAAAAAAAACTAAATTAATAATTTTGGTACTCCAGTTATGTCGAAGATAATCCTTGTTTGTTGCTTTCTGATGGGGATGGTGCTGCGATATAGATCAAGTTACCCAATTTAAACATCTGGGTGTGTGACTGGACTGTGGTTTAACTTTTTCATTACATATAAGCATGTTAGTCAAACAATGAACCTGAAATTGGCTATTTTGTTTAAGTTTGGTCATTTTATGTTGATTGTTGCGCATGCACAAGAAACATATTGCGGCAGTCTGCTGCAGAAGCAGGCTGTGGAGGCCAATGCCCCCACAGCCTTTGGAGGCTTGGCCCGCTTTTCCTCAATGTGGTGGCATGCTGCCACTGATACTAGTTCAGCCAGAGTGCCACAGCCTTGTAAGGTTTCAGCCACTGCAATCAGGGCACCTCATCATTGCAGTGTAAGCCATTTTGCTGCAATGAGGGCGATCAGTCATTGCTGGCGGAACCTTGTTACTGTGATATTGTTTATGAACATGGAGGAGGTTTGCCGCCATGTTCACAAACAACACCACTCACTGCCGAGGAGGTGCCCAGTCCCCCTCGGCAGCATGTGCCCCCACCATGTTTGTTTGCCGATGGGGGGCCCCAATCCCTGTTGGCTTCAGTGTGCCCTGACGATCATGTTGCTGATGGGGAAGCCCACTCCCCATTGGCATTATGTCCCCCTTCAAGTTTCATTTGCTGACAGGGGCCCTCCCATCAGCACAATCCCCAAACACGCCTAGTACAGTTGTGCTGAGGGTGCCCAATCCCTCAGGCTCTTGCACCCCATTTTGTGCCGATGGGGGTGCCCAATCCCCCATCAGCCAGAGCTGCCCCCAAACAAAACACTCTGTTGGCATGCTGGAGCCCACCCCAGTGTGCCAAATGGTCCTGTTAAAAAGCCCATGATTTTTTTTTTAACCTGTCAAAAAGAAAATGGTCCTCGTGGTCTCCCTGCCCCCCACAACCCACACCCACCCTCTGCACACCCTGCCTCCCACACCCTCCCTCACCCTATACTTACTCTGCAGTCCTGCGCAATGATCTGTGGACCAGGAACATGTCTGCACTCTTCAAAGCGGACCACGAACTGAAGAAATGCCAGTAAGCTGTATAAGGGCATAAATAGTTTTTTCAACTTTGGTCATATCTCAGGCATTTTTGGAATTTTGGCACCAAATTTTCAACATGGGTTTTTGGACCCTCCTCATGAATTCTGCCACTGCCATGAGAATTATTGGGCCCTGAAAGGTGATTTTGCGGCCACTGTGTGGAATCACCTTTCAGGACTGATTAACAACAACTGTGCCAGTGTTCATGGGGTGGGCTCTCAAAAAGCCTATTTGCAAATTTGGTGAAAAATCCAAACAATGACTGTTCCTAGCGATGCATTGTGCAGTTGCTATGCACGCTTGTAACTTCACAAATTTGCAATATTTTCATGTCCTATTTTCAACATTGACATTTTTTCACACCTCTTATGAACAGTACAGCTGTCATTTTTCACATCCTGGCCAAATGTGTTTGCATCGCCTGGCGCTGAATAGCGTGGTTGCTGTGGGAAATCAGTATTTGGGACAGATTAAGAAAATGACTGTGACACTGTTCATGAGCAGAGGTCCTAAAATGCCTATATTGAAAATTTGGCGATGATACTCAATAAAATGACTTATGTTATGAGCATGCGTTGCGCAGTTTGCACACATGCTCGTAACTTCACGAATTTATAATATTTTTACTCCAGATTTCCAAAATTGCCATTTTCCCACTCCTACTTATGAACAGTACAGCTGTCATTTTCCCATCCTGGCCAAAATGTGTTTTCGCACTTCCGGCAGAGAATAAGCGTGGTCACTGTGGAAAATCAGTGTTCTGGACAGATTAAGAACATGACAGTGATACTGTTCATGAGCAGAGGTCCTAAAATGCCTATATTGAAAATTTGGTGATGACTGCCCATCAAATGACTGTGTTACAAGTGTGTCGCTGCACAGTTTCACGCATCCTTGTAACTCGTGATTTGTAATATTGTCACGCCAGATTTTCAACACTGCCATTTTTTCACACCACCTTATGAACAGTATAGCTGTCATTTTTTACATCCTGACTGAAATATGTTTTCGCACTTCTAGCGCAGAATAGTACGGTCGCTGTGGGAAATCAGTGTTCGGGACAGATTAAGAAAATGACAGTGACACTGTTCATGACCAGAGGTCCTAAAATCCCTATGTTGAAAATTTGGTGACGAAACTCCATAAAATGACTGTGTTACAAGCGTGCATTGAACTGTTTCATGCACTCTGTAACTTTGCAAATTTGTAATATTTTCGCGCTACATTTTCAAATCTGGCATTTTTCACACCTCCTTATGAACAGTACAGCTGTCATTTTTCACATCCTGGTCAAAATATGTTTTGCACTTCTGCCGCAGAATAGCACGGTCGCTGTGGGAAATCAGTGTTTGGGACAGATTAAGATCGAGCGAGGTGCGGGGGGGAGGACCGAGCTCAACTGAGCTCTGTGAGACTGCTGCAGATTTTTGTGGGCAGAAAAGGTGCCAATGCAGTCAGCGTGCCCAGTACAAAAGGGCAGCCTGCAGCAGTGGGAGAAACAGTACGAGCAAGTGAGAGAGGGGAATGAGTGAGCTCAACGGACCTCTATCAGGACTGATGCAGATTTCTTTGTGGGCAGAAAAAGGTGCCAATGGAGACAAGAGCCCAGTACAACAGGTCAGCCTGCAGCGCCAGGAGAAACAGAATGAGCAGTGAGAGGAGGGGGTGAGTGACCTCAAAGAAGCTCTGTCGGGACAGCTGTAAGCTTCTTTGTGGGCAGAAAAAGGTGACAACAGGCAGGAGCCCAGTACAAAGGGCAGCCTGCAGCGTGGGGAGACACAGAATGAGCGAGTGAGAGAGGGGAGTGAGTGAACTCAATGGAGCTGTGTCAGGACTGCTGCGGATTTCTTTTGGGCAAAAAAGGCACTCAATGCAAGCAGGAGCCCAGTACAAAAAGGGCAGCCTGCAGTGTCGGGAGAAATAGAACAAGCAAGTGAGAGAGAGAGGTGAGCGAGCTCAATGAAGCTGTGTTGGAACTTTAGAGTTGCCCACCCTCCTCGCGCAGGGTCCTCTTTGGTCCTATATTACAGCAGGGTCTCTGGAGTGGAGACAAAGCAATGACTGGATATGCCCACACTTTCTTATGAATAGTACAACTGTCATTTTCACATCCAGGCCAAAATGTTCGCACTTCCAGCACAGAATAGTGCGGTCGCTATGCGAAATCAGTGTTCGGGACACATTAAGAAAACCACAGTGACACTTCATGAGCAGAGGTCCTAAAATGCCTATGATGAAAATTTTGTGATGAAAGTCTATAAAATGACTGTATTCTGGCGTGCATTGTGCAGTTTCCACGCACCCTTGTAACCTTCCAAATCAGTAATATTTTCATGCCAGATTTTCAACACTGGCATTTTTCATACCTCCTTATGAACAGTACAACTGTCATTTTTCACATCCTGGCTGAAATGTGTTTTGCACTTGCGGCACAGAATAGTACAGGTTGCTGTGGGAAATCAGTGTTGGGGACAGATTAAGAAAATGACAGTGACACTGTTCATGACCAGAGGTCTAAAATCCTATGTTGAAAATTTGGTGACAAAAGCCATAAAATGACTGTGTTACAAGCGTGCATTGAACTGTTTCCTCGCACCCTTGTAACCTTCAAATTTGTAATATTTTCATGCCACATTTTCAACACTGGCATTTTTAACACCTCCTTATGAACAGTACACCTGTTATTTTTCACATCCTGGCCTAAATATGTTTTTGCACTCCTGCCACAGAATAGCACGGTCTCTGTGGGAAATCAGTGTTTGGGACAGATTAAGATTGAGCAAGTGAGGAGGGGAGGACGAGCTCAACTGAGCTCTGTCGGGACTGCTGTGTATTCTTTGTGGGCAGAAACAGGCCCCAACACAGGAGCCCAGTACAAAAGGGCAGCCTGCAGTGCTGGAAGAAACAGAATGAGTAGGTGACGGAGGGGGAGGGGAGCTCAACAGAGCTCTGTTGAGACTGCTGCAGATTTCTTTGTGGGCAGAAAAGGTAGCAATGCAGGCAGGGTCCCAGTACAAAGGGCAGCCTGCAGTGGTGGGAGAAACAGAACGAGTGACTGAGATAGGGGATTGAGTGAGCTCAACTGAGCTCTATCGTGACTGCTTCAAATTTTTGTGGGCAGAAAAGGCGCCCAATGCAGGCAGAAGCCCAGCACAAAGGGCAGCCTGCAGCACCGGGGAGAAATGGAGCGAGTGAGTGAGAGAGGGGAGTGAGCAAGCTCGATGGAGCTCTGTTGGGACTGCTGCAGATTTCTTTGTGGGCAAAAAAGGCGCCAACAGAGGCAGAAGCCCAGTACAAAGGGCAGCCTGCAGCGCCAGGAGAAACAGAATGAGCAAGTGAGAGAGGGGAGTGAGCGACCTCAATGGAGCTCTTTCAGGACAGCTGTGAACTCTTTGTGGGCAGAAAAGGTGACAACACAGGCAGAAGCCCAGTACAAAAGGACAGCCTGCAGCATGGGGAGACACAGAATGAGCAAGTGAGAGAGGGAGAGTGAGTGAACTCAACTGAGCTGTGTCAGGACTACTGCAGATTTCTTTTGGGCAGAAAAGGCGCCAAGGCAAGCAGGAGCTCAGTACGAAAGGAGCCTGCAGCCGGGAGAAATAGAACAAGCAAGTGAGAGAGGGGAATGAGCGAGCTCAATGAAGCTGTGCTGGAACTATAGAGTTACCACCTCCCGCCCAGGGTCCTCTGTGGTCCCATATTACAGCAGGGTCTCTGGAGTGGAGACAAACCAATGACTTGATACGCCCACCTCCTTATGAACAGTACAACTGTCATTTTCACATCCAGGCCGAATGTGTTTTGCACTTCCAGTGCAGAATAGAGTGGTCACTGTGGAAATCAGTGTTCGGGACACATTCAGAAAACCACAGTGACACTGTTCAGGAGCAGAGGTCCGAAAATGCCTATGTTGAAAATTTTGTGATGAAAGTCCATAAAATAACTGTGTTACAAGCATGCATTGTGCAGTTTCCACGCACCCTTGTAACTTCGCAAATCAGTAATATTTTCACGCCAGATTTTCAACACTGGCATTTTTCACACCTCCTTATGATCAGTACAACAGTCATTTTTCACATCCTGGTCAAAATGTGTTTTGCACTTGCAGCGCAGAACAGCACAGTTGCTGTGGGAAATCAGTATTCGGACAGATTAAGAAAATGACAGCGACACTGTTCATGACCAGAGGTCCTAAAATCCCTATGTTGAAAATTTGGCAACGAAAGTCCATAAATGATCTGTTACAAGCGCATGCTGAACGGTTTCCATGCACCCTTGTAACTTCGCAAATTTGTAATATTTTCATGCCACATTTTCAACACTGGCATTTTTCACACCTCCTTATGAATAGTACAGCTGTCATTTTCACATCCTGGCCTAAATATGTTTTGCACTCCTGCCGCAGAATAGCACGGTCGCTGTGGGAAATCACTGTTTGGGACAGATTAAGATAGAGGAGGAGAGAGGGAGTGACTGAGCTTAACTGAGCTCTGCCAGGACTGCTGTGTATTTCTTTGTGGGCAGAAACAGGCCCCAACACAAGAGCTCAGTACAAAAGGGCAGCCTGCAGTGCCAGAAGAAACAGAACGAGTGGGTGAGGGAGGGAGAGTGAGTGAGTGATCTCAACAGAGCTCTGTTGGAACTGCTGTGAATTTCTTTGTAGGCAGAAAAAGGTAGCAATGCAGGCAGGGTCCCAGTACAAAAGGGCAGCCTGCAGCAGTGGGAGCAACAGAATGATTGACTGAGAGGGGAATTGAGTGAGCTCAACTGAGCTCTGTTGTGACTGCTGCGGATTTCTTTATGGGCATAAAAGGCAGCAATGCAGGCAGAAGCCCAGTACAAAGGGAATGAGCGAAAGAGAGAGGGGGTGAGTGAGCTCAGCGGAGCTCTGTCGGGACTGCTGCAGATTTCTTTGTGGGCAGAAAAAGGCGCCCAATGCAGGCAGGAGCCAGTACAAAAAGGCAGTCTGCAGCCGGGAGAAACGGAACGAAATGACTGAGAGGGGGAGTGAGCAAGCTCAATGGAGTCTGCTGGGACTGCCGCCAATTTCTTTGTGGGCAGAAAAAGGTACCAATGAAGGCAGGAGCCCAGTACAAAAGGCAGCCTGTAGCACCAGGAGAAACAGAATGAGCGAGTGAGAGAGGGGGGAGGAGCGACCTCCAACGGAGCTCTATTGGGACAGCTGTGAACTTCTTTGTGGGCAGAAAAGGTGACAACACAGGCAGAAGCTCAGTGCAAAAGGGCAGCCTGCAGCGTGGGGAGACACAGAATGAGTGAGTGAGAGAGAGGGAGTGAGTGAACTCAATGGAGCTGTGTCAGGACTACTGTGGATTTCTTTTGGCAGAAAAGGCACCAATGCAAGCGAGGAGCCCAGTACAAAAGGGCAGCCTGCAGTGTCGGAGAAAATAGAACAAGCAAGTGAGAGAGGGGTGAGTGAGCTCAATGGAGCTGTGCCGAACTTTAGAGTTGCCCACCCTGCCGCATAGGGTCCTCTGTGGTCCTATATTACAGCAGGGTCTCTGGAGTGGAGACAAAGCAATGACTTGATACACCCACACCTCCTTATGAACAGTACAGCTGTCATTTTCACATCCTGTCCTAAATATGTTTTTGCACCCTGCGCAGAATAGCACGGTCGCTGTGGGAAATCAGTGTTTGGGACAGATTAAGCCAGAGGGAGGAGGAGAGGGGAGGACTGAGCTTAACTGAGCTCTGCCAGGACTGCTGTGTATTTCTTTGTGGGCAGAAACAGGCCCCAACACAAGAGCTCAGCACAAAGGGCAGCCTGCAGTCCGGAAGAAACAGAATGAGTGGGTGAGGGAGGGGAGTGAGTGATCTCAACGGAGCTCTGTTGGGACTGCTGTGAATTTCTTTGTGGGCAGAAAAGGTAGCAATGCAGGCAGGGTCCCAGTACAAAAGGGAAGCCTGCAGCAGTGGGAGAAACAGAATGATTGACTGAGAGAGGAATTGAGTGAGCTCAACTGAGCTCTATTGTGACTGCTCTGGATTTCTTTATGGGCATAAAAGGCAGCAATGCAGGCAGAAGCCCAGTACAAAAGGGAATGAGCGAGTGAGAGGGAGGAGGAGCTCAACGGAGTTCTGTCGTGGACTGCTGCAGATTTCTTTGTGGCAGAAAAGGTGCAATGCAGGCAGGGGCCCAGCACAAAATGGCAGCCTACAGCTGTGGGAGAAACAGTACGAAGAGTGAGAGAGGGGGCTGGAGTGAGCTCAACGGAGCTCTATCAGGACTGATGCAGATTTCTTTGCGGCAGACAAAGGCGCCAATGCAGGCAGGAGCCCAGTACAAAAAGGCAGTCTGCAGTGCCTGGAGAAACGGAACGAGTGACTGAGAGAGGGGAGTGAGCAAGCTCAATGGAGCTCTGTTGGGACTGCCGCGACTTCCTTTGTGGGCAGAAAAAGGTACCAATGAGCAGGAGCCCAGTACAAAAAAGGCAGCCTGTAGCACCAGGAGAAACAGAATGAGCGAGTGAGAGAGGGGAGTGAGTGACCTCAACGGAGCCCTATTGGGACAGCTGTGAACTTCTTTGTAGGCAGAAAAGGTGACAACACAGGCAGGAGCCCAGTACAAAAGGACAGCCTGCAGCGTGGGAGACACAGAATGAGTGAGTGAGAGAGGGGAGGATGAACTCAATGGAGCTGTGTCAGGACTACTGTGGATTTCTTTTGTGAAAAAGGCACCAACGCAAGCAGGAGCCCAGTACAAAAAGGCAGCCTGCAGTGTGGGGAAATAGAACAAGCAAGTGAGAGAGGGGAGGAGTGAGCTCAATGGAGCTGTGCCGGAACTTTAGAGTTGCCCACCCTCCCAGCAGGGTCCTCTGTGGTCCTATATTACAGCAGGGTCTCTGGAGTGGAGACAAAGCAATGACTTGATACACCCACACCTCCTTATGAACAGTACAACTGTCATTTTTCACATCCTGGCCAAAATGCATTTCGCACTTCCAGCACAGAATAGTGCAGTCGCTGGGAAATCAGTGTTCGGGACACATTAAGAAAAACCACAGTGACACTTCATGAGCAGAGGTCCTAAAATGCCTATGATGAAAATTTTATAATGCAAGTCCATAAAATGACTGAGTTATGAGCGGCATTGTGCAGTTTCCACGCACCCTTGTAACTTCACAAATCAGTAATATTTTCACACCAGATTTTCAACACTGGCATTTTTCACATCTCCTTATGAACAGTACAGCTGTCATTTTTCACATCCTGGCTACCAATGTTTTGCACTTGCAGTGCAGAACAGCGCAGTTGTTGTGGGAAATCAATTGTGTTCGACAGAGTAAGAAAATGACAGTGACACTGTTCATGACCAGAGGTCCTAAAATCCCTATGTTGAAAATTTGGTGATGAAAGTCCTTAAAATGACTGAGTTACTAGCGTGCATTGAACTGTTTCCATGCACCCTTGAACTTCATAAATTTGAATATTTTCATGCCACATTTTCAACACTGGCATTTTCACACCTTCTTATGAATAGTACAGCTGTCATTTTCCACATCCTGGCCTAAATATGTTTTGCACTCCTGCCGAGAACAGCACAGCCGCTGTGGGAAATTAGTGTTTGGGACAGATTAAGATCAAGCGAGTGAGAGGGGGAGTGACCGAGCTCAACTGAGCTCTGTCGGGACTGCTGTGTATTTCTTTGTGGGCAGAAACAGGCCCCAACACAGGAGCCCAGTACAAAGGGCAGCCTGTTGCGCCGGAAGAAACAGAAGGAGTGGGTGAGGGAGGAGGGGAGAGTGAGCTCAACGGAGCTCTGTTGGGACTGCTACGGATTTCTTTGTGGGCAGAAAAGGCAGCAATGCAGGCAGGGTCCCAGTACAAAAGGGCAGCCTGGTGGTGGGAGAAACAGAATGAGTGACTGAGAAGGGGATTGCATGAGCTCAACTGAGCTCATCGTGACTGCAGCGATTTCTTTGTGGGCAGAAAAGGCAGCAGGCAGGAGCCCAGCACAAAGGGGCAGCCTGCAGTGCTGGCAGAAATGGAATAGTGAGTGAGAGAGGGGAGGAGTGAGCTCAACGGAGCTCTGTCAGGACTGCTGCAGATTTCTTGTGGGCAGAAAAAGGCATCAACAGAGGCAGGAGCCCAGTACAAAAGGGCAGCCTGCAGCACCAGGAGAAACAGAATGAGAGCGTGAGAAAAGGAGACTGAGCGACCTCAACGGAGCCTCTATCAGGACAGCTGCGATTTCTGTGTGGGCAGACAAAGGTGCCAATGCAGGCAGGAGCCCAGTACAAAAGCACAGCCTGCAGCACCAAGAGAAACAGAATGAGTGAGTCTCAGAGGGGAGTGAACGAGCACAACGGAGCAAAGCAATCAACATTCGGCATTGACAAATGCTTGTTCTCTTTGAAACTAGAAAATCGATTGCTGTTGGTTCATTACTACCACATTTTGATTATGTTTGTTATTTGTACCAGAATCTGAAAGTTAAGGAACATAAGGCCAGATATTCAAAACTTTGCCCGAGGCTAAATTAGCACTGCCCGGCAGGCAAACTTAGCCCAGAGCACAAAACAAGCCATATTCAAAAGGAATAGCAACGGGCAAACAGCTTCTGAATATAGCATGGGAATGGGCTGGGCAAACTGGACTGGGAGTGCAGGGCAAACCTAGCCCTGGAATAAGACAGCTCTGAATATGGCAACCAGGAAGTGCAAACCACAACAGCAACACAGTGCTGTGATGTGAAGGTAGGTAGAGATGAACTATGTGGCCCAGTATTGCCAACAAATCGTGGACAGTACAGCTGCAGGCAGCAGCATATGTGAAAGTACAGTGTGCAAAACTGTAAAATATTCCCGAACTGTTAGCGCAGAACTAACACGTTACTGGCGGGTTTAGCGCAGGGCTAAACTTTTAGCCTGGTGCAAACACATTTGCCCAGTGCTAAACTTTGCCATATTCAAAGAGACATGCAAATGAGCCTATTTAGGTAGTCTGTGGGCAAACATCCAGATTAGCATCTCATTATGCCCTGATTTGCATGCAGTTGGCTAACTGTTTGCCCTGCGCTAAACCCGTGAAATGTGTTAGCGCTGCACAAACAGCCGGGGAATATTATACAGTTCTGCACACTAATTCCACATGCACTGCTGCCTGCAGCTGTACTGGGACCACACAGCATAGGCACAGATGGTGGTGGTGCTGCATGCAACTGTCACATTGTAGGTCATGCTACAGTGCACAGCAGAAACTACAGTAGCAAGGGGCCAGTAGTGTGTGGACTCAGCAATGCCTATGGTGTGTAGGGCAGTGATGATGACTGCACTATACACAGTGAGAGGCCCAACCTGCAGGTGTTTACTGACAGTGACTGTTCGCTGTTGTGTGACCCACAGATGCTGCCCCATGGCATGGGATGCTCACAGTGACATGTACATTTCTGGCTTTGTGTGCTATGGCAGTTGTACAGCTCTGGGTATGTGGCCGTGGGGCATATATTATCTGAAAGGCACACTGGTGTTGGGGTATTCCCAATACTGGCCCATGTGCACAGCATGATGTGTCCCAGCCTTGTGACCACACCTGGTCTGTAGCATAGCCTCGCCACCCATACATGCTCCCTCAACATCCTCCATGCCCACAGTGCTGCATGTGTGTGCTGGCATCTGTTGGTGTCCACAAGTGTGGTCCGCAGGTGTGTGCTGTATGGCCACACTGCCATGCTGTCCACTGATGGCAGGGTCACCACTTACTGCCTGGCATGGCTGGGACTGGTGGCAGATGATGACATCATTGTGATGCCATCAGTTAGCAGCATGCTTCCTCTATGTTTGGCTTTATCTATGTGTCATATTTATTTGTTAAAGTCGGCAAAACCCATGCTAAACCCACGCAAACACCGTGCAAAAGCCATAGTGTTGTGCAAGCTGATTGCCCAGGGTTAAGACAAGCTTTTCCTGGTAATGTCGCACTGCGCTAAGTGTCGCTAAGTCACGCAAACCACTTAGCGTAGCGCTTAGTCGCTGAATATAGCATTGCTCCTGTATTCATGTCAGTTTGCTCCTTGCATACATTATAATTTTGTCTGGCACTAATGCAGTTTGCCCGTGTTATTTGGCCTTTGAATATAGCAGACCAGCTAATCCTGCGCTAAACCTGCACAAACGGTTTTGCCGGTGCAAAGTTTTGAATATCTGGCCCATAATGTTTTGTTTGTGGCTTATAATAATATTTGTAGGTTTATTTTATCAGTCCCTTTTAGAACACATCATTGTTTATTGTATTTACAATTAGGCTGGTTATCACCAGGAAAGAATTAATTATTTTCTAGTTGTTTGCTTTATAAGTCTCTATTTTTTTTCTAAATTTCCATTGGCAGATATGGTTACAGTTCATCCATCCCTCCCCAAATTGCATTCTCCAAATGGGATCTTATTAAACCTTCCAGTTCTTAAGACTTCGGTATGGACAGAGGTATTTTTCTGTTGCAGCCCCAATCCTTTGGAATGCCTTACCCTTAGCTCTTCACCAAACTAATCTTTGTGTTATTTTAAGAATAAGTTTAAATCATTTTTGTTGAGTAAGTCTAATTGTGATTGTTGTACGTCTAATTGCGATTGTTGATGTGTTTTATGATTTGATATTATTGTAGTTTGTTCGGGTCGGACCTGAAAAGGACATTGTCCATTGTCCCTACTCAGTTATCAAATTATTAAATTAAATAAAATGAGCGAATTGGGACAACTGCCCATGGAATATCTCATCCAGGAAAGAATGGTTATTTATTGGTTAAAACATACACCATGGAGGGGAAGAGACTACCCATATGTACACAGAGGAAACTATAAAGTATATAGATCCTCAGATGACCTTCCCAAGTTTGCCAGTTATTGAAAATATGGTGGAGCCCGTGGTTTATTACATTGTCTTGCTGAAGTCTTCCTCAAGCCTTTTAATGAGATGCAGGCTGTCATAAATGACAGATTAAGGTCAGTCTTCACACAAAAGGAATTAGGCATCTGTCTTCAATTTAAGATCAGCAAGTGGCTAGCATATAATAAAAAGAATTTCAGTTTGGAGACATACTTAAATTTTCTCAAAATCCACAACACAGGAAACTTTTACTAAATACCATTTTGAATATTATGATAGTCAGCAATTGAGATATACTGTATGTTTAAGAAAGAACAATCTGGGTCTCTATGTAAGTATCAAAAGGAGAGGATGATGATTTAACACACTTACTGATCTTATGTCCATTGTATCACAAATATAGACATATTTTTATTTAGTTGCCCAGGTAAGTGTACCAGACAAATCCTGCCTATTTTCAGGCACGACCCAGGGGAGGGGGATACAGATGAATGCCAACTGACCTTGAACCAGATTAAGCTGTTGGTGGTATTTTTAGTGAATGAGGGAAATTTGGCCAGGACTCTGGGAAATTCCCTACTCTTTCGATAAGTGCCATGGGATCTTTAACATCCACCTGAACCACCAATCCAGGCAGATGGGACCTCAGTTTAACATCTCATCTGAAAGACAGCACCTCAGAAGTGCAGCATCCTCTCATGCTGCACTACAGTGTCAGTACTGGGATATTAACCTAAGTGCCAGATGTGAGAACTGAACCCACAGCCCTCTGATCTCCCAGCCTCAGAGGCAAGTGTGCTACCTACTGAGCCATTGCCACTGACTAGAAAGCATTGATTTCTTTAGAATTGAACTCTATCACATGGTTACCCACCTTTTTAAATCTAACTTGCTGGAGATCTTGGAATCAGTAATGTCATTTCTTAAAGTCATAAAGGGAAAGAAATAATTGCATATCATCAAAGAAATATAGAGAATGGAATATTATGGCACAGTAGTATGCTCTCATTTTGATTACTGTACCATGTTTGAAACCTGAATATTTATGAAATGGAAAGGGTTTGCACATTGTATAACAACTGATATCATTTTAAAGTTATAATTTAGTAACTATTTATCCTTTTATATGATGCTTACATAATTGTACTGTATTGTAAAGACATACTTTGTGGATCAATAAACTAGTTGAAATTGTATTTAAAATTTGGTAACCAGGAAAGGTACACTGAGCTGAGGGGCTTATTCCAGACGTGCATGGACAGAGGGAAGGGAGTACAGAATAAAAAATTATGTCAAGCCACAGAATGCAATTACAACTTATTGTGATCGCTTGCCTTTGTTTGCCACTGAACCCCTCAATTCTTCTATGCTGCGCTGCGTGCTAATTATTGTGTTTATGTCCCTCTAGTAACTTGTTGTCATGTATGGAGTTGGTCAGTTAACTAATCATTTAAATGTAATATATTCACATCATCTCCATCCTCTGTATGCATTTTAAACTCTACAGTATAAATATTATATTCTATATTCCTAATCGATGTATTGAGTTCATGCCTGTAATTAACTCTGAGTTGCCCCTGAAAAAGGGACCTCTGGTTCCAGGGGCTCACCCCATTACCAAAATTCAATAAATAAATAAAACTGGAGGTGTGTTATGGATCTGGTGATTCAAAGTGATGTTCATTATTATATAGTGAGCCTTAGTTTTACTGAACAGGCCTTCACAAATAATCAGTGCTCTTTAAATATAGATCAGTATGAACATGAAGTTTAACAACCAACCCTAAGAATAAACAGACTAACCTTTGGAACAAGGCAGGAATTGAATAACTTACCTCCATGATATCTGACACATATGTAATTTTGAACTTCAGAAACTAAATTACTAACAGTTCGATAGTTTATATGCTATTTATTTATTTCAGAGTTTCGCCAGGAAGGCACACTGAGCAGGATGCTCGCTTCCAGATGCATCTCGGGAGGAGGGAGTGTAAACTGTTCACATACAATAACAATAGATACAGGAATAAACAGTTCACATACAGTAAAAATAGATACACCACTAGCTTAGCAATAATGCACATAATACATTAAACGTGCAGTTTACAATTAGCATACAATAACAATAGGTGACAGAATAAAAATAGCAATATCCATACGACACATAAGTATCTTGCAGTGGGTAATGACCCAATGCTGAGCAATTTCAGTGGGACATTCTGGGAACAGAGCGGTAAGGCAGAGCTGGGCATGGTGTGGTGAGAGTAGGCCTATGGTTTAGCTTAGAGGCAGGCTTAGGTGTAGCAGAAGGCAAGATGAAATAACAGAAGGCTAAGGTGTAGCAGAAGGTATGTGAAGGAGCAAGGTTGCCAGCCTGAGAGGGGACTGGACCTGGACTAGGAGGTAAGTGAGGTAAGGGTAGTTACAATTTGGGTAGATCAGGTTGAGCCACCAAGTGGTGAGACATCACACCGAAGAGTGTAGCTGAAGGTAAGGAGGAGTACAGAAGCATTGTCAGTCTAAGAGGTGGAAAGGGCCTGGGGTTAGAGATGGGTGAGTTAGGGGCAGGCACAGACTGGGAAGGTGTAGAGACAGAGTAGAGAAAAAGGCATGCTTAAGTCGGTGCATCTTGAATGGGGAGTGTTCCACAGTTTAGGGCATTAAAATGAAAAGGCAGACTGACTTGCAGTTGTGGACCTTTGGGGAGACCAGGGATCTATGATCTTTGAATATCTCTCTGCATAATCATCTTGACCTCTTTATGTATTTATTTATGACTTTGATAACCGGGTGAGTGCACTGATCCCAGGGACTGTTTTCAAGCACCACCCGGCCATAACACATGGCGAGGGTGACAGTGGAGTACAAGGTAACAGTAATAGACAAGAAACAGATTTGATCGAGCAACAATAGTAGACACAATATACAGGTTTAATGCATAGGTCCATTTGAGAACAGTGAATACAAGGTTTCAATATCAGACATGAGAAGACTTGGTACAAACAAACAAATCATAGGCACAGTGTACAATGTGAGACTGCATCTCATTATGAAAACACTAACAATAATGCTTTTTGATATGCATAGACATGATATTGATGTTTTAGACAGTTGTCGCAGCATATATTAAAATTCATGTGTTCTACCATACAGACTTTAAATGGTTAAAGGGTGAAATGGTGACTCACAAAAGGTTGTGAAACTAAGCTTTACTGCTTAAAGGGAAAGTCCCATCAGTTTTATGTTTGCGAGCACGCGTGCAAGAAACATAGTGCCATCATCGGAGATTTCGGAGGTGTCACCTCCTCCTCCAATTCAGGCAGTGTGCTGGCAGTGAGCGGCCTTAAGCCAATGCATTTTGGAGCTGTCTGTGACACGCTCCAAAATGCAGTGGCACAGTTGAAAGGGGAGCTACAGCTTGAGTGAGCAGCGTAAGAAGCTGCTCACGGCAGCTCCCGCCCCAGCCGCAGGCGCGCGTGCCCCCTGCACGCAGTGGCAGCCGACGGGTGCCCAACCTCAGCCGGCTGAGCTGCATCTGTCTCCCCACTCCCAGTAGTTGATGCCACGCTGGGAGCCCACCCCAGTGTGGCAATCAGTCATTTGCTGGCCAGGGGTGCCCAATCCCCGTCGGCTGGTAGCCAAGTCCTTGTGCCACGCTGAGGCCCACCCCAGCGTGGCAAACGGACCCGTGATGTTTTTATGTGTTTTGCCGGGAGTGCCCAACCTCTCGTCGGCTCGAAGCCCCCAAAGTCCTTGTGCCATGCTGGGAGCCCACCCCAGCGTGGCAAACAGTCCCACGATGTCTTTTTTTACCTGTAAGAAAAAACGGTCCAGCGGTGCATCTCCCAACCCCCATCCCGCACCCACCACTGCGCACCGCCTCCCCACCACCCCCTCACCCATACTTACCTCCGGACTCCGCCCGCGATCTTGGTGGACGGGAACACGTCTGCACTCTTCAAAGCCGACCGCGAACTGAGAAATGCCGGTAAGCTGTATAATGGGCTAGATAGGGGGTTTCAACTTTGTGCATATCTCAGCCATTTTTGGAATTTTTGCACCAAATTTTCAACATGGGGTTTTTGGGACCCCTTTTCATGAATGATGTCACTGTCATGGCGTTAACCGGGCCCGAAGGGTGATTTCGCAGTGACTGTGAAATCACCCTTCGGCCTGAATACCGCCATGACAGTGACATCATTCATGAGAAGGGGCCCAAAACCCCATGTTGAAAATTTGGGCCAAAATTCCAAAATGACTGTTTAACGAAGGCATAAGCAGTGTTCATACGCAGGCTCAGTAAGTTCACGAAATTTCAATATTTTCACTCCAGATTTTCAACATTGCCATTTCACCACACCTTCTTATGAGTAGTACAGCTGTCATTTTCACATCTCACCCAAAGCGTGTTTCCATGTGGCGCACAATGGCGCAGTCAGTGTCTTGAGAAATCAATGTATGGGACAAATTAAGAAAATCACAGTGACACTGTTCATGAGCAGAGGTCTTGAAATGGCTATGTTGAAAATTGGTGAAAAATTCTAAAATGACTGTTTTGACGAAAGCGTATGCGCAGTTCCTACACACGCCCATAGGTTTGCGAATCTTCAATATTTCCACCCAGATTTTCAACATTGCCATTTTTCCACACCTTCTTATGAGTAGTACAGCTGTCATTTTCACATCTCACCCAAACGTGTTTCCGCCCATATATGGCGCACAATGGCACAGTCGTTGTGTGAACTCAGTGTATGGGACACATTAAGAAAATCACAGTGTCACTGTTCATGAGCAGAGATCTTAAAATGGCAATGTTGAAAATTTGGTGACAGAATTCCTAAAATGACTGTTTCACGAGTGTGCGTTGCACAGTTCCCACACGCTTCGTAGGTTTTTGAATTTTCAATATTTCCTCCAGATTTCCAACATTGCCATTTTTCCACACCTCTCTATGAGCAGTACAGCTGTCATTTTTCACATCCTGCCCAAAACGTGTTTCCGCCTAGTAGCGCATACAATGGTGCTGTTGGTGTGCGAAAGCAATGTTTAGGACAGATTAAGAAAATCACAGTTACACTGTTCATGAGCAGAGGTCTTAAAATGGCTATGTTGAAAATTTGGTGACAAAGTCCATAAAATGACTGTGTCACGAGTGAGCATTGTGCAGTATCCACGCATCCTCGTTAGTTCATGACTTTGTAATATTTTCAGTCCAGATTTTCACTAGTGGCATTTTTCAGCACTTCCTTATGAACAGTACAGCTGCCATTTTTCACAACATGGCCAGTGTGTTTTCACACTTTCAGTGCAGAGATCGTGGTCGCTGTGGAAATCATTGTTCGGCACAGATAAAGAAAATCACAGTGACATTGTTCATGATCGGAGGCACAAAATGCCTGAGTTGACAATCTGCTATAAAAATCCCCAACCTAATTATATAACGGGTGTGCGCCGTACAGTTTCTATGTAATACCGTGACTTCACCATTTTTAAATATTTTTACTACACATTTGCAACATAGCCATTTTACACCTCCCCATGAAAGAGTACAGCTGTCATTTTTACATCCTGTTTGAATATTTTGCACCTGTGGTGCTAAATGCCGTAGTCACTGTGCATAAGCAGCTTTTGGCTACCAAACTGATATTCCCCTGTTCATGAGGTGGGGTCACAAAACAAACATGTTGAAAATTTGGAGTTAACATACCAACGAATGCCTGAGGTATTAGGCTTTTCAACTAAATCGCCCAACCCTATAGAGAATGACAGGAATCAGGGTGTGACTTGGGATTCTTGCCTGTGATGCTCATACCATTCCACACCCTGCAGTCACTGAGAGGCATCGAGGTATGCCTTGGACTCTTGGCCCCAAACTTCACCCATTCTCCTATATAGCACCCATCTCACCGTATTTTCTAATGAAATGGGTGCGCATAAGGGCCAAAGACCCAAGGAACACGTGACACTTGTCAGTCTCTGCAGAGTGGGGTGTGGTGAAATGGCGTGGCCGTTATGCCTGACGTACCCAAACACACACCCCAATGCCTGTCACTCTGCAGGGTGGTGGTGGGGTTGGCTTCAGTTCAATACTTCACTGCCATTCCTATTACGCAGCTCTGTAACTTCTACACTACCACTGCCAATGCCAGCAAGCAAACATTCGGCATTGACAAATGCTTTTTATTCTGTTTCCTGTGTAGTTTGCAGGCATGCATGATGATTGCCTCTATTGCACCCTCCGAGTTTCATCAGAATTTAAATGTAAATGAAGGCACTTAAATCTGGGTGAAAAGCTGCTTGATTCCATTGCAATGACCTGAATCATGTAAGACATCCTGAATTTATGATGTTTTGGTGCTAAAGCCTGCAGTAGTTACACTGTGAAGTCAGTGCTGTTGTTGTCCTCTGCAGTCTCTATGTTCTTGTCATATGCTAATCATATAACTTTTCAAGGCATAGTAAATGCCCTGGTGTTTACTGTAATTTAAAGTGTATCTGAGTTAGAAAAAATTATTTTAGAGAATACAGGGACTTCACAAGACATGTAACAGAACTAAATCAGAGTATAACTTCTGCTGGTTTGTGCATGTAAGCATCATCAGCTCCCATGATGCCTTGCATAGTGGGGTCATGACCTTTGGAATGAAGACAAACAGGTCTTCACACCAGGGCAAACCAGAGTGAAGCAACCTCATTTATTTTTAAATTGGGATGACATCAATGGGGATGCAAGGCAGGTAATCATTGTTCATGCCTACAAACTATACAGATATACAGAAACTAGGTGTTTATTTTATTTATTTATTGAAATATTAGATTAATATCTTTGAGCAACAGCTCTTTACATAGGTTCCACATCAAAAGAAAAACATCATCATGATAACAATTACAGTAACTGGTACATTGCAAGTGTCACCAGGCCTGAATACATCTAGGTAGAATACAGTAAAGACATAGGTTTGCTGAAAAAGACAGATTAAAATTGAGGTGGGACTAGACACATTGGGATAGGTAAAGGAAGGGACAAGGGGTTTTAAATGAATACACTCAAACAGACAGTACAATTCATTTAAACAACAGCGGCAGTGTACAAGGTATGCCTGAGTCAGGTAATAGCTAGCTTACTAAGGACAGGAAGGTATAGCAGGTCAAAAGTGAAGGGAGGGAGGTGGACAATTGAAGGGAAGGAGGTGGGTGAGAGGGAAGGATGTGGAGGAAAGGAATAGGTGGGGATAAGTGGGGAGAGATAGCAGAGAGTAAGTGCTGAAAGGGTGATGGTACAGTAGGGTAATGTTGGTAGAGTGTGAGACATAAGGCACACTGATAGAGCAGGGAGGCAGTCTTAGTGGCAGCAGTCACAGGTAGCCCTAGCGACTAGGCACTGTGGTAGCAAGCGTTTGAAGGAACCCAGTGTGGTTGTATTTATATATCAGATTGCAGCAAATTGCTTCAGTGCGGAGCTCTGTATGAAAAGCACTCTGTCCTAGTGCAGTACGGCACCTTGTTGTTCTGGCTGGAGGAGTTCTTGTAGCTCGCTGGTTTAATGGAGGAGTCAGAAGGGCTTGGACGCTGGGTGGCATCATACCAAGGCTGACTTTTTAGCAATCAGACAGGTTTGAAATTTGAGCCAGCTGTCAAATTGTAGCCAGCTGGCCTGGAAGTAAAGATCACACATGTGGGTCATTTAGTCAGCACCGGTGAAAAGACAGCAGGTTTTATTTAAGCTTGTTTTGATGCGATGGAAAGTTGTTTCCATAGCTGATCTGTATATGATTATGCCGTAGTCAGCGGTGAGATAACAGAGCTATGAATGGCAAGGTGCAAAGCGCCTGGAGTCAGAATGCATTTGTGTCTGTAAAGCATACCTATTCTTCTGTTTATTGCCTTCAAGATGTTGTCGATGTGCTGGGTGTAGGACAAGGTAGAGTCCATAGTTATGCCCAGGTACTTAAATTGTTGGACTAGCTCTAGGGTGATCTCTCAACATTGGTGATGGTGAGCAGAAAGTTTCTGTGCTTGCTGTGATTACTGGTGAACATCATAGTCTTAGTTTTTTGTAGTTCAGGATAAGCTTCTGATCAGTAAACCATTTTTCAGTGGATGTGAAACCTTGCTGGAGCTGGTCCTGAAGTTGCTTTGTTAGAGTGACTAGTGAAAATAATGGCATCATCCATGTAAAGAAGTACTGTATGTGGCCATTGCAAGAGTTTGGGAGCTTATTTATGAAGATACTAAATAATAGTGGACCCAGGATGGAACCTTGTGGGACCCCAGAGTATACTGACCTGCTTTCAGAGTGAGCATCTCTGATTTTAACTGTGACCATTTATTTAGGTAACTGTAGAACCAAGATGTCTGGGGAAAGTCTGATGCTGGCGAGTTGTACAATAAGGAGTGTGTGATTAACAGTATCAAAGGCCTTGGTTAAGTCTATAAAGTTGCCCCAACCAAGAGCCTTGTTCCAGTGAGTTATGGATGAATTCCATAAATTCTACTAAGGCTGCAACAGTACTATGTCCATGCCGAAACCCATGCTGTTAGGTGCATTGCAGTTGATATTGCTTCAAGTATTTCATGAGTTGATCAGCCATAATGCGTCCAGGGCTGTAGAGAGTGGAGGGAGGATTAAAATAAGTGTAATTTCCAAGAAGTGCACAGTCACCACTCTTATCAACTGGGGTGACCATGGCAGATTTCCAGCATTTCAGGAATTGTGAGAAGCTGAGAGATAGGTTGATTATCTTAGTGAGGGGCACAAGAACTTCACCAATTGCAAGGTTTATGAATTTAAGATCTAGGGATTCCCCACTGTGCCTTGATTTCCAAGTACTTTCTGGAGGTATCACCTTGCTTCACCTTCAGAGACAACTTTGAGATAGAATGGTGGGTGGTCATGTAGTGAGGCTTGGTTCACCTGGTTTCCACCTGTTCAGGTACTGTTGAAATAGTCTGGGGACAGAAAGCTGCTGAGGTCGGAAAATGCCCTATTGAATGCGTTAGCGATGATGTTTGGCTCCATGGTTGGGGTTCCATCAAGATTCGGCATGTTGGGAGTAGTCTTAGGGTCTTTCCTGTGATATCATGGATATTTTTCCAGAATGACCTGCTGTTATTCCAGCTATTTGAGAGGACATCCTTGTCGTACTGGCTTTTGGCCAACTGTCTTCACTGGTGCACTCATTTCTAGCCCTTTGTAGTTTTGAATATTGATTTGGTTCCTGAGGCCCATGCCTTGTACCACAGGTGATCTCTAGCTTTTAGGAGTTTGATAAGATCTGGAGTGATCCAAGGGTTGTGGGTCCCTTTACTTTCCTGGTTTTAAAGGTGTGTGCCTTGAACCGACTGATGAAGTGGTCAAGCACTGTATCACATTATTTTTATATATTACTGTCCAGTCCTAATTCCAAAGTTCAATTTTTAGCTGCTCAAGGTGACAATGAATCAGTACTTGATTGGTAATAGTCCTGGCATGGGGTTTGCTGTACTTGTTGGACCAGCAGCATATAGATACATAGACTTTGATACACAGGCAGTGTCGGCAGATAAGGCCTATGGTCTACCCAGTCGCCCATTTGAGCTTGTAAGTTCACTTTATGTTTTCCTAGAAGTCTGTTGCCCCTCACCCCTGACCTCCAGAATTCCTTTTATGTCTATCCCATGCATTCTTAAATCCCGTGATTGTTTCAGCCCCCACCACTTCCTCTGGCAGGGTGTTCCACTTGTCCACCACCTGTTCTGTAAAGAAATTCTTCTTTATGTTTCCTCTGAATCGCCTCCTCCAACTTCATCCCATGCCCTCTAGTCCTGGAACATCTTTTTGCTTAAAATAGTGTATTCCTGCACTCTGTTCCTCCCTGTAAGATACTTGTATGTCTCTATCATATCCCTCTCTCCCTCCTCTCCTCCAGGGAGTACATAGTCAAGTCCTTCAACCTGTCCTCATAGGACTTGTGATGCAATCCATGTACCATCTTTGTTGCCTTCCTCTGAGTCTCTCTACCAGTCTATGTCCTGGCACGAGGTCATAATATTGCACGGCAGAATGCCATGCGCTTAATCGCTATGATTACACTTTAACCTTCGTTTGTGGAGGGCCTGCCCCCACACACCCTCGGCGCAGGGGGCTGTGCCCCAGACCTCCACTAAGGATTCTAACTCTGGAGCATCCAACACGGAGAGCACACAGGTCCGGGTGCCATAATGTCAGATGTTATTAAACGCATTTACATTATGATGGTACGCTTACAAGTCCTCACGTAGGTAAGGTCTCCAGAACTGTACACTGTACTCCAGATGGGGCCTCACTAGTGTCTTGTATAGTGGAATTATGACCTCCCTTTTCCTGCTGGGATGCCCCTGCTATGCATCCTAGCATCCGATTTGCTTTACCTGCTGCCTTGTCACTTTTGTTCCTTACCTTGAGGTCATCAGAGATGATAACCCCAAGATCCCTTTCCTGCTTGGTGCATGCTATATCCTCATCCCCCAACTGATATATTGTGCCAGGGTTTTGTGCCCCATATGCATTATCTTGCACTTTTGCATTGAATGTCAACTGCCAAACCCCTGACCATTCTCCAAGTTTCTGCAGGTCCCTTCTCATTCTGTCTACACCCTCTAGTGTGTCCATTGTGTTACAGAGCTTTGTGCCATCAGCGAACAGGGAAATTCTGCCTTCTAGGTCCCAAGAATGTCACTGATGAAGATGTTGAAGAGGAACGGTCCCAGCACCGATCCCTGTGGTATCCCACTGGTCACTCTTCCCTCTGTGGAGTGACAGCCATTTACCACCATCATCTGTGTCCTGCTGCCCAGCCAGTTACCTACCCACTGCACTACTGTCCTGCCCACACCCATATTCCCAGTTTGTGTAATAGCCTTCTATGTGGCACAGTGTCAAGAGCCTTGCTGAAGTCCAGATAGGCTACATCCACTGCCTCCCTGATCCACCTCCCTAGTCACCCAGTCAAAAATTCAATGAGCTTGGTGAAATGACCTCCCTGGTGAAACCATGCTGCCTTGGGTCCTGTAGTCTGAGGGGGTAATGGTCACTAAGTCCGCCTGGAAGAACAGTGATAGCCAACAAATGCTCTGGTTGGTTGGAAAGTGCCTAGTCCAGTAGGATGCCATTTCCGGATTGGTAGTTTAGTCTGGTGGGGGTCTCCACAAGCTGAGCAAAGTAATGGCTGACAGTGCATCCTTGTGGCTGATGCTGTAGGGGAGAGCCAATTGATGTTGCAGTCTCATAGTATTATTATTTTGAGTGCAGGCTCAGGCTGCTTAGCTGTTAAGTAGTGATGTGAAGCCATCTGCTGTACTCCTTTGGGGATGTAGGTTGAGATCACAGTAAGTGCTTTATTGTGTGCCCCTAGGAGCAGTTTGATTGCCAGCATCTGTATTTAATCACTACGGTATGGTACAGGGACAGCAAGGCCCTGTAGTGTGTCCTTTATATACATTGCACAGTCTCCACCTCTCTGGTGAGGTGGCCCTGCTAAAAACTGAGTATCCTGGAATAAGTATTGAGGCATCGAAGTTTCAGGGTGAGCCAGGTTTCTATTACAGAGATGACATCTGGATTATGCTGGGTAATCCACATCTTGAGTTCATCCAGTTTAGGGAGTAGGCTGCAGATGTTTATTGTAGCCAATTTAGAGACCCTGTATTTTGTTGAGGCCAGTTCGAGTTAGTTTGCGGGCCAGGGTTGTGATGTATGTTACCTGAGAGCAAGAACAACAGAAGAACTATCCTTTGATCGTCTCCTTAAATAGCTTGTTATTGTGGATCTGCAACCTTTACTGGAGTGCCTAGGGTGCATGCTCATGCAGAGACAAGGAAGAATGGGATGAGTCCCAGAGTGGAGTTCCAGTATGGGCAGAGGTGAGCACTGGCATCTGAGTAGGTATCCCACTGGGTTGGATAGGCAGAGGATGACTTGTAGTAGTCTATGGTTATGGTGCCATATGCATTTAATACAATTTGCTGGGCAGGCAAGGTAGGTGGTGCATTAGCATTGTCAGCAGCTAGACACATGAGGATGATTGGTACCAACAGAGGGATTCTCAGAGGCAGCATGGTGGCAAAGCAGTCCATATAGCTTAACTTGAGGAGGAAGTATGTCACTCCAAAGTACAGTGTGATGAAGAGTTTGTGCTTTCAGTCACTTTGCCAGCACTCGCTTAATAAGATTTCAAAGACAGGTTCTATAAAGCTAGGCTTCCGGTGCGCTGCACTTTCAAGTAGTACTGCACCTTTAAGACTAAGACTGCCCCTTTAAGAGTGGTGCTCTTAGGATTTTCTTATGATTTTTTTAGGATTTTCATTTCTTAGGATTAAGTCCGTGATTAAGAGACAACGTGTTTCTGCAGCACATAAACATGCTTAGAAAGGGTTGAGAAAATGCAAAACATTCTAGTATAAAAAAATACAGCCAACGTTAAAATTAACAGAATTAAAATATTGGTTAAGTCTATCCTACCACAGAACAGAATAAAATATCCACTATCCATTATTCTAACAATTGGAAGGAAAATAATGAAATTAAATCTTATCTCTTACCCAAGGAGAAGGCACTGAATGAAGTGGATTAATAACCCCACAAGCTGCAACCACTGAAGTGTCAAATTTAGCCTCCTTGTCTCATACCGAAGGAGCCTGAAAATTGGCATTCCCATGCCTAGTGCACCACCCGTTAACAAAAGCAAATAAATAAATAAATAATAAAGCACTAAATGAAAAAAAAAGTCATATACAGAGGAAATGGTGAACTGCTGAGGTCCAGAGTCACAGAGTGTGTTATATGTCTGAGGTGATGAACTGTGGCCTGGGCATATGCAGGATGTGAAAACCTTTGTCTGCATGTTTCTTTGTTCTTCAAAATGGTTGTTGGGCTAGCCCTTAGAGACAAGTAGATTTAAAGTTGATTTCAAATAATAATTGCTGATACCTGGTGGTAAGTCAAAGTCAGAAGAAATGGTGAACTGCTGAGGTCCAGAGTCACAGAATTGTTAAAAGTCCTGAAGGTGATGAACTGTGCCTGAGCATATGCAGGAAGTGAAATCCTTTTGTTCCTATGTTTGCTTTGTTCTTCAAAGAGGTTGTTGAATAGCCCACATACAATTCCTTTAGGAGCAGGTCAGATGAAAATGTGGATTCAGAGCAGGATCCAGAATCACTGAGTTTGTCAGACTTCCTTGCTTGACTTATTTTTTGCTTGCAGTGGCTTCCAAAAGTTGATTTTAAAATGAAAATGCAGATACTTGGTGGTGATGTTTTGTAGAAATTCAGTCCGGAGACTTTCACAGATGTTGTGAGCAAGAATGGCACAGTTACTCCAAGCAGAAAATATGTAAATCCACAAAAACTAAGCTATAGGCACAGACAAACACAAACAGCCACCCACACAGACCCAGGAGGCCAGATAAAACAAACCTTTGTCAATGCCAAATGTTGTCTTGCTGGTATTGACATTGGTAGTGCAGGAGTTAAGAGATGCATAATAGGAATGGCAGTGAAGTATGGAACTGACGCTAACTTCACCCACCCTGCAGGGACTGACAGGCACTGAGGTGTGCCTTTGGGTCGCCAGTAATAACGCCATGCCATTTCACTCTCCCCTGCAGACTCCGACATGTCACGCTGTGCCTTGGGGGTCATTGGGTCCTTATGCTCACCCCATTCCATAAGGAAATACATTGAAATGGATGCAGTAGGAGAATGGGGTGAACTTTGGGGTCAAGAGTCCAAGACACACCTTGATGCCTGTCACTGGCTGCAGGGTGAGGGTGGGGGTGAAACGGCATGAGCATTACAGCCATCAATCCAAAGTCACACCCCAGATGCCTGTCAGTCTCTATGGGGTGGGACTTTACAGTTAGAAACCCTAATGCCCTAGGCGTTTGTTGATATTTGCACTCCAAATATTCAACATGGCTTTGTGACCCCACCTCATGAAAGCATTTGGGATCTCTGCTCATGAACAGTGGCACTGTGATTTTGTTAATCTGTCCCAAACGTTGATTTCCCACAGCGACCACGCTATTCTGTACCAGATGGGTGAAAACACATTTTGGATGGGATGTGAAAAATGACAGCTGTACCGTTCTTAAGGAGGTGTGAAGAAATGGCAATGCTGAAAATCTAGAGTGAAAATATTAAAATTCTGAAGTTATGAGTGCGTGGAAACTGCACAATGCACGCTCATAACACAGTCACTTGGAATTTTTCACCAAATTTGCAACATGGGCTTTTGAGAGCCCACCTCATGAACAGTGGCACTGACATTCGTTAATCAGTCCCGAAAGGTGATTCCATGCAGTGACTGTGAAATTATCTTTCTGGACTGAATAGCGAAATGACAGTGATTGATTTCATGAGGTGGGGTCCCAAGAACCCTATGTTGCAAATTTAGAGCCAAAAGTGAAAAATGGCTGAGATATCCATCTAAATTGAACCCCCCACTGATACGATTATACAGCTTACTGGCATTTCTTCAGTTCATGGGGTCAGCTTTGAAGACTGCAAACATGTTCCCTCTCCAGCGAAGATCACGTGCTGGACCTCCGGAGGTAAGTATAGGGTGAGAGGGGTGGGAGATGGGGTGCAGAGGGTGGGTGTGGGTTGGGGAGGGACGCCCAGACTCAACAACAGACCATTTTTCTTTTTTTAGGAATGGACATCTCGAAAGGTTTTCTTAATTTACAGGTGAAATAAACAACTGTTGGGTACACTGGGAGTGGTCTCCAGTGTGCTCCATGACTTTGGGAGGGTTATGTTGGCCACACTGGAGTGGGCTCCCAGTATGGTACACAATGGGGGTAGCGTGGCAGGAACATGCTGAAGCGGTTGGCTTCAGAACACATGAAGCACACTGGGGTGGGCTCCCAGTGTACCACACAGTCGTGAGGGGGTTATAAACATGCCGACTGAGTGATTGGGCACCATGGTTGTCGGCTTTCTAAGGATTGTGAGAGGTGGACGGCAATAGGTGCCATGTTTATTGAAATGTTTCAGCAGGCAAGACATGCCCTGCAGTGATGGGTCGCCCTCATTGTGGCATCAATTTTCTTTCAAGTTGGTGGCACACTTCTCATATCTTGTCATAGATGGTGTGCTTTCGTTCTTTGGTGCCACAGAGACAAGCCAAAAAAGCAGTGGCGGCATTGGCCACAACAATTGCTGCACCTCAATCCTGCTACTCCAGCAAGCTGCCACAAAATAAAAGGCTCTGGAATTTCCCTTTAAGTACAGAATAATAACTGCATTACATAATTGTAAATGCATATCCATACAGCACAATAATGATTCTGGTAGAGGAAATAGTGGCCTGAGCACATTATGGTGATGGAACTGTATAGTAATAGTGTTTTGGTTAAAGACACAGCCTGCGAAGCACATTGGGGAAGGACACCATGTGATGGAATGGTGAGGTACATAAGTGTATGTATTGAAAGATGTAACATTTTCTGTGAAGTTAGTTTCTGATATAATTTTTTTTTTTTTTAATAGAAACATAGACTTTGATGGTAGATAAGGAACCGCTTGGCCCACCTAGTCTTCCCATTTCCCTACCTATTGGATAAGCTGCAGATCCTAGTTTACCAACAGCCTACTTACATCTACCTCTCAGTAGAATTGCTTAATGTCTGACCCATGCATCCTTAAATTCCCCACTGTTTTTGACCCTACGACCTCCTCAGGAAGGCCATTCCATGCATCCACCACCCCTCCATGAAAAATACTTCTTCATGTTGCCCTGAGTCATCCCCCCATCTTCAAATTGTGCCCCTTGCTCTTGCATCTCTTTTCTGAAAGATACTATCCTCTTGGACTTTGTTGATTCCTTGAGGTTCTTGAAAGTTTCTATATTGTCTCCCTTGCCATCCTTTCTTTGTTGGTATACATGTTAAGCTAAAAGTCTCTCTTCAGTATGACTTCTGATGCAGACCCTGCACCATTTTAGTTGCCCTCCTCTGGACTGCCTCCATCCTGTCTATGTCCTTGCAGAGATAGGGTCTCAGAACTGCACTCAGTACTCTAGATGGGGTCTTGCCAACTGTACAGAGGGATAACAACTTCCTGTTTTCTACTGGTGATGCCTCTCCCTATGCATCCCACTATCCCCCAGCCCTCCTTACTGCCTTCCCACATTGCTTGCTACCTTTAGGTTGTCTGATATAACTTCCCCCAGGTCCCTTTCCATTTTTATTGTCATTAATATCTCTCCCCCACTCACTGTGTACGCTCCCACTGGTGCATTACTTTGCACTTCCTTGCATTGAATCTCAGCTGCCATACATTTGAGCAGCCCTCCAACCTGCAAGTCCTTTCTCATCCTTTCCACCCCTTGTGTATCAACCTTGTTGCAGATCCTTGCGTCATCTGCAAAGTGGCATATTTTCCTTCCAGTCCCTCTGCAGTATCACCTATAAAGACATTAAGAAGTCCGGTCCCAGTACTGAACCCTGCAGCACTCCGCTAATAACCCTCCTTCTTTGGTGGTCTTTTTTTTCTTAAATATAGACACTCTCCTGAAGAAGCCCATGTGGGGCAAAATGTTGGAGCTAGGTCTGGAGGGTACTGTTTGTGACCTGAATAAAGGTATTTAGAATTATTATTGCGATTGTGTGGCTGGTTTGTCCAGAGGGACTTTTCTTGCAATAATTTTGCTTGCCTGCCCAGAGAAGGAACTTTGGACTATATACAGAAGGTTACCCATCTGGAACACAAACGCAGCTATGCAACAGCACACACCTTGCTGCAAACCAGCCCTGTTGATGCCCTTCCCAGTGGGATTTCAACTGAAATGGCACAACGTAAGTTTCCCACCTTCTCAGCCTTGATCCTACCAGATTGAAAACTGGACAAAGCAGCCTCTGCCTGTGCCAAGCATATGAATAATGCCTGGGGCAGATTCTTAAAATCTCTGAGCTGGTCGATGCACTTTTCTAGGTTTCAGCTAATGTAGCAAAGCCACTGCTTCCAGATTGGTCAGCCTCTATAAATTGGACTGACTGGAAGCAAGCAGGATTTTCATGACTGAGACCTGCATCCCTTGAAACCACTGGGGTATTTCACATATACACCACCCTTCAAGGTCAAGCACAGAGTGATCCTTTGCCCTTCTGGCAATATCTGCAATTCAGAATCCTGCTGTGAGTTAAACTTACAGTATCTCTGAAACTCCTTCTGGTAAATCCCCTTGATGCCTGGGTGTGGCACTTCACCCTTCTCAGCACGTGATTAGTCTCTAAGCTTAGAGATAGGTATAGAGCTCTGGTTGTCACTTCAGGACCCAGGGAACACTGGGAGAGGGACTGGGGGTGACTCTTCCAATGGACATGTGGAATTTAGTGTGGACACATGTCTGTAGGGCAAACTAGGAAAGCAAGCAAAACGCTCCATCAAAAACCTCCACAAGTCATATGGAACTCCCAGGCCCCCTAGTGAATGGCATTTTGACCCACACTGATTGTTGGTGATGCTCTTCCCTCACTCTACTTTGACCAATATACTATGGGGCTGCCCTCTACTGGACCACCACTGTTGAGACAGACTATGGAAGGTTGTCTAACCATAGTGCCTATACCCCAATGAGAGAGCCTGCACTTGCTCTTTTGGGTGCCTCCCCTCCTTCCCTGAAGGCTCTTTCTCTCTCTCTACCTCTCAGCTCACTTGGGTTAATGGGGCATTATCAGCCATACAGTGCCTCATCCTTCATAAATAGAGGACCCAGAATCATCAGCTTACGAAGAGTGGGAAAACTTGTTGGCTCTTACTGCTCAATACAAATGCTTGGCCTACGTGCAATTGGTAAGCAGACAGGCACAATATTCCCAGATCTGGGGGCCCTTTCTTGAACTTTCAGCAGGCACCCACTGCTTTCCTTACAGGTTAGTCTCCAGCACTTTCTAATTACTATGGGCTACATTGATATGGTCCCTTGACGACTACAATGAATCTCAGTGGGATAATCAACTCATGTCCCCCTACCCCATTGGTGCTCCCTGTCTTACCCCTCCCCATGCAGTGGATTGGATATTTGAAGGCACATGCCTGTAGTTGTATGGGGAAGAGCTCCTCCCCATACCCTACTTAAAACAACAGGCTAACCACAGCTCTGCTTAGAGTGATTGCACTCCCTTCGCTGCTCGCCAGCCTTTGGGTCTTGTTGCTTTATCTCATCCTCTGCCTCCCCCTGCATGCCTTCTGTCATGTGGTTCATTGCCTTGTTGTTTAGCTTCCCTCCCCATTGTCTCCTCCCTTGCCATTGTTTGTTTCTCATTTCTTTTTGGGGTGTCTGCCTCCGTTGCTCCATTCTGCAGCCTCCCTCTATTTCCCTGCACTTCATCCATGGCCACTCGTCGGCCGCTGCTGTTCTGCTCCCCAGCTATGCTCTTTCTCTGCTTGCTTTCATTTAGTTTCCTACTCTAGCGACTGCTGCTGCATGCCACCCGTTTGCTGTTTTCAACCGCTAACTCTGGACTACTGATTCCTCCTTATACTTGGCGTGCAGCTACAGCCATCCACGCATATCAAACTGCTACACAACTCCCTACACTGCTCCTTTGGCGTATACTGAATACTAGAATTCCTACATTTCTAATCGATTAACTACATGTGTTTTAGCCCTCAAGTTGTGGATGATGTCTATCATTCGGCGGTAGCTGCATGACATTTCATATTGGGCCAGAACTTCGTTGCTGTAGTCGGTAATAGCAATACAAGTTATGTACTAATTACCTGCTTGGAAATTGATACGCATGTGCACTCTGCACCTTACTTCATCACTTCTAAGCAGTCATGGCACCTTAGAGATACTTGTAAGGTAATCAGCTCCTACCTTATAATACAGAGTCTAAGTATTTCAGGATGGAACAATGTTAAATCGTAATTAGCACTAACAGCCACCGGGTGGCTGTTAGCATTCTCACTCACCAGTAGTATCGCACTGCAAAAAGCCGGCCAGTTCTACTTTGGAATCTAACCAAGTCTGACTACTCCCTGCTCCTGCTATGATCGTTGCTTTCCTCCCGCTTCATTGTTGGAGAACTTTTAGTTACTCAATAATGTTCCCATCATTCAGTCCTAGCCGCACTGTTCAACTGACATCCTACATTTACAGGTCCGCATTCATTTTTCACCACAGCCTACTGGATTATATTCCATCACTGTACTTGGACTCATCAACATAATCTGAATCTGCCAGTCATATGCTCCAATGTTAATTATTGATACGGATGTTCAGATTTGGCATCTCATTACCACAACACTGTGGAAGAACTTGCATTTCACTCTGCAGTCATGTGGACCATTGTGCTAACATAACTTACATCTAACTCCTCTACTTTGTGTACAAACTCTGCCATAGCTGCTTCCATGCTCCACAACTTATTTAAATCTCTATATGTCACTTCCTAACCCCGTCCATACATGCCTCACATACCGTTATCGCCTTGGTTAGGCTAACTATTACTACTTGCATATGGCCATCCCTTTGGCTTTAGCCTCTGGCTTCCCCTGCTCCATTCTGCATTAGGCCTTGTAAGGTCTCAGCACCAAATGCTCAGTACAATCTTAGAGCACTGTCTCGTTCAGCTCACAAACTTCAGATTTTACTCACTTGTGCCTTGCCTGAATACCTTCGCTACTGAATTGCTGGCCTGATGGGTTGCAGTCTACTAGCCTTCATGGGGCCAAGCTGCGCCTTCTACTCTTTCCTCCAGCTGACCTACGTGGGGTCTAGCTGTGCACGCTAGCCTACATGGGGCTAGCTGCCACTCTACTCACTCCATTCACTTACTCTCAGTATTGGATGCACTGCACTTATTCCTTGCCTTCAGTCATACTGCTTGGATCCTGGACGTGTAGCCCTCAGCTTGCTGCTCTTACTTTCTCCATTGTCAAGGATCGCTTCTTCCTTCCATTGGATTAATTTGGATTACATCAGATACCACCTCAATTCCTTAAAATGCTTTTGCCATACTGCTTGAACTCCTTCAAGTTACTATTTCTGTTTCATAATGCCTTCCTTATCGTAGCTCAAGCTTCAGACATGGATCTACTACAGTTTTGGATGCTTGTTACCTCTATTTGAGTTGCCACCTCATCCACCCAGGTCTCTTCTTTGCATTTTGTACCATCCTCGATCATCAGAATGACAGTTTACAGCACCCTTCTACTGCTCTCATAAGTATGCCTCAGACTATATTCTACACTGTAGGATTGGCTCAGGATTATGCTACCGCTTACAATACTATTTACAATCTATTCCTAACTGCTTCATTATTAATTCTGCATTGCATGCAGTTCGATTACTATTACTCTTATCTACTACTGCTCTACAACCTGCCTCGCCCCATGGGGCGGAGGTTCACTGCATCACACTTGAGACCTGTGCCTATGGCCAGAGGTCCCTTGAACTTCTATTACTACATCATATTCGCCTGCTTCTATGACCTGCCTCACCCATCGGGCCTGGGGTTTAACTACTTCTACTCAATACCTGGCTCGCCCAGCTCAGGGCCAGGAGGTTCGCATATTCTACTATACACCTACCTGCCACCGTGTCTGCCTGCTTTAGGAGCTCCTTTGCTATAGACTCCCATCTGGATTTGTTTTGCCATTTGTCAGCTATTGTTTGGCTGCTTCTGCCTTGCAACCGGGCATGTGGATTACTGCTACCATTCTACTACTAGGACACTTAGTTGACCTTTCCAGTGGACTTTCAATCTCATGAATTGTGCTGTAAGGCTTCTTGGACCCTGTGACAACGCTCTTCTTTCTACTCAGCCTCTTCACTTATCACCATTTGACTTGTAGTCTCAACTATTCAGAACTCGTCGGACTAGCCTCACTAATTCAGTTCTACCTACTATACCATTCTGGCTCTTTAAACATGGAGACCTACATTGTTATGTCACAATTTGGATTACCGATGAAGCTCTTTGATTCCTGTGCTATTACATTCCTCATGTTCCTCACTGTATTCTGTACATAATCTACACAATACTACTCCTCTGCTTACTACGTCTGCATCATGCAGATTTAATTACTACTACTGACTTACTTACAGGTCCACTTTTTACACTATTTGGTCATATTACCTGCTCGCCCTTACATGGCCTGGGGTACATCCAGTCAGACTTGCCTATTCTACTACTTACATTGCCCTTGGAATATGGAGGTACATCTAATTTATGTCTACCTATTCACACTGAGATTTACACCGACTTCACTTACCTGCTTCCCACTCCAGATCAGAAATTCCTACTGCTCCACCTTCTCCAGATCACCCAGCATCGCCCAGTTCTTGTGCTTCATCACCAAGGCCTTCATTTGCAAAGCTTGTCAAGTGGAACATGACCTACCGTCCTCCTACTCTGGATATGGACACTTAGTTTTTGGTTACTCATTCTCCTTACAGAAGCCATTCTCACCTGCCGGAACATTTCACCAATGTAACTTTGATGCTTCAAATTGTTATTGACCATGGATTCCAGTCTACTACCATTCTGCTCGGACATGGATTCTTGGACTAGGAGTTGCTAGAAGGATGCTGCTCGTTCACCAACCATAATATTCAGTACTTATTCAGCTTTTGCTTCACTGGATCAGGATCTTTAACTTTGAAATTGGAATTAACTTAATATTGTTACTTAGGATTATCCTCCCTCAGTATGCTCAGAAGGACGGGCAGGTCAGTAGCCATGGGTCCTCAGAGGTTTCCCCAAAGGGTTTTCCTCTTTGCATGCTACTGGTCACACTTTCCAGAGTTGGAGGAGATAATCGTTTGATATTATTATTTTTTTGGGGGTCTCATACTACTGGACTAAGCATCCTTTTTACGGTGGGATACAGAGTAAGGACAAACCAATATCAAGTCATAAACACATTAGTCATCAGCTCAAACATCTAAGCACCTTGCATAGACTATCCAGCTCACTCTTGTACTATAATGCTGATTGCACAACTATTTTCAAAGTACCTAAGCACTGATCAATTCAAACTGCTAATACCTTGTGAGCATTGTCCTACTTACTGATCTGGCATCTGTGTCCAAGCACAACATACATTATTCAGCTACAGCACATTAACATAAGTACTGAGCTCTGAACCACATGCAATGTAATGTTGTATCTTCCTTGCATTCCACAAAAGAAGCATTTAGCAGTCACATTGTTACGTAACGCCTTTCTATTAATACCTTCCTACTTCATATACACCCATGTGTCCTAATACCTTGATATAGGGACAGGTGGGGTTTAAGAAATGTTAAAACATTCGGTTCTTCACCTTTGCATCTCTCTTAGGCCTATCCCTTGTATAAACTGTCAACACTTAACTTTAACAGAGACACTTTCCACCCAGCCATTGGTTTTGTCAGGGGTGATTACCTTCCTTTACATAACCAAAAGACCTTAAGCGTGCCTTCAGGGTATTACATATATAGAATGCTTGTATTATACTGTGAGTAATGAGATAGTGAATAAAACACTACACTGACTTTTTGTTTATTACGGTTAGAAGATGCACTAGTTCCTACATGTGCTTTGTACTATATTACCTCTGTGGTTGATCAACTTGATATACACTCTCTTATGCTGCTTAACTTGTTAAAATCAGCTAGGACAAATGTGGTTTGCAAAATGTTTTTTATTGGTTATTGTGCTTTGCTTTATTGATCAAGTATATTTGTATTGTTTAAAACTTCAGTAACCACTTTTATAGTAAAAACAACAAACACAATGCGAGGAACACCAATATCAACTACAGGGAAAATCTTTACATATTATGCCTGAGAAATTATTTTATACAGATTGAAAAATCGAACACGGAAATCCCTGCTTAGTAAAATAATACAAGCTAGTACTTAAAATACATTTATAATCAATTTAGACACTTATATAGGGAGGAAACATGATAGCATACAACCCCTGATTGTGGGGGACAGTCCTGATGGGCTACATGCCTTCTTCAATCCCTAAACTGTAGTAAAACTCACAGTATTGTAATGGAAAGGGTTTATTAAGAAGAATTTTGAATAGCCCTTGAAAGTGCCTTGCCATGGGATCCCTTCAGTCCACGTCACATGTAGGAATCCCTGCTGTAGATGATAGTGGGTAATGCTTGTCCACTTGCCTCCCCAGCATAAGGTAGTACAACCACTACCACCCCTTACACACACACACACACACACACACACACACACACACACACGTATACACACACACACACACACACACACTGATTTCAGCCCTCTGGGAACTACATATACTGGCCCATAGATGCTGGGTGTACCTCCCACCAGTCCACTTTACCAAGCCTACATGTTGGTGACCTTTTGGGCAATTCAGTTATGAGCCAAGTGTCCTAAGTATTAGCTGTTGGACCCATTTAGATGTATCGGGTCACAGTTTCCTCACAGGATTGATCCCAAGAGGCCACGCAACAAATACAACTTTATCAGTTTCTAGCACTATTTGTGGTTGCCCAACATACTGATGAAGCCTATAGAATGAAACATTGGTCTTTGTAAGGCCAACACATTACAAACTTAGTCTTATTTGGATGAAAATGTAAAACGTTGTGTAGTTTTTCTATGTGGTGGTGAGTTCATTATCCAGTCTCTGCTGCTGGTGTTAGTAGGCCTTTTGATTGGAACCCGACTCCTCCACTGCCTTCATTATTTTTATTTTTGCAGGACAGATGGTCCCGCTGGGAGTACCCTACTGAACTACACATACTGTGCCATGTATGCTGGACAAACCTTGCACCAGTTCTCTTTAACAAGCATTCATTTTGGGACCTCTGTGCTGCATCAGTTCAGCGTACTGAAGTAGATGAGGGCAAGGATGGTGTGACTGCTGTATCTAGTAGCATGGGCTTTTAGGCAGCATGTAGGGTATTGTGCATGCATCCATAAGAGCCCCATAGATAGAAAATAATGAAAAGGAGACACATAAAGTGAGACAGGCAGAATGAGAGAAAGAGGGAGAAAGAATGAGTGCTAGAAAGCGAAACAGATGGAATGAGAGGCAGAGAGAGAGAGAAAGAAAGAATGAGTGCCAGAAATAGTGAGGGAGACTGACAGAATGAGAGGGAGGAGAGAGAGAGGAGAGGGGAGAGAGAGAAAAATGAGAGCCAGAGAGAGAGAGAGAGAGAGAGACAGGCACAGGAAACAGAGAAAGATAGAGACAGAATGAGACAAAGAGAAAGAAAGAATGAGGAGACAGAGGCAGAGAGAGACAGGTGAAATGTGAGGGAGAGAGACACAGAGTGGGAGGGACAGAGGAGACTGCATTGTGGTATGTTAATGTCTTACGAATAGTTTGATGTACAGTATCTTGTCACGCCATTAAAGTTATTTTGAATGGAAAGATACAAACAGAGAATGACAGGAAGAAGCAGAAAGAAATAGAGTGAATGAAAGGGAGAGAGAAACAGAATGAGACTGAGGGAGAGACACAGAGTGAGAATGATATGTGACCCGGGTGCATGGATTTGGGTTCACACCACTGACTGGTGACTGCACAGGGCTCACCTGGTTGATGGGCTTGGGTTCATTCTTTCTCCTGTGGTAGAGGGGTTCAACCTAGAACAAATTAAAAATAGTGCGGTGCCGCCACCCAGACAGAATAAGTGGGCCAGATGCTGTATGCAGTACTAAGACAGTTGTTACCTTCACTAATAAAAACTTCAATCAGTTACACAAAGTGGGTGCACACACATAAGGAAACTTCAAGAAATTAATAGTGCTTTATTTAAGAACACAAACCTGGAAGCTGGAGTTAAGGAGGAGTTAGGCAGTTGCTAGTCACCTTGAACACTCCTGCTCTTTAGCTAGTGCCCCTGGAGCCACTGTACTGTGGATTACTACCCCTCTCAGATTCCACATGGTTTATAAAGCAGTCATTCAATTAAGGGACACAAAGGATGAATTACACTACACTGGGTGTGGTAAACTCTTCAGCTAGTACCAGTACTAAAATGACGATTTCAAGTATGACCAAGACAGTGATTCTGGGTACCCAGGAATTACACTAAGGTCCCAGTGCAGGCTTGGTAGCTATGCTGCCCAAGTTCTTTCAGTATTGCACTTGATGAAATTTATTTAAGCTTCAATTTAACCTCCCAACAGGCCATAGTGTGCTAGCACAACTAAATAGCTGTAAATAGAGAACACTTGAAAACCAACTTGTAACCCAAATAAGGTAACTTGTAATCCTAATAAGAAAAGCACAAAAAACAGCCAGCAACTCCAGCACTAACATGACCCACAGATGCAGTAACTTAGTCAAGGCTAGGAACAGCACGTAGCAACAGGTCAGGCAGCAGTCAGTAATAGGCCTCAGTGGCCTGGAGATGAAGCACTTTGAACTCTCTGTCAGACAATTTGCAGCAGTAGCACAACCCTTCTGGCTCACACCTCTCAGGACCCAGCCCTTCTGGTTTTGTATTTTTGGTGCCTGAATTTTGCCCCATGGCTCAGTCCTGACCTTCCTGGACCTGCCCACCCACCAGGAGCAAACCACGGACCACCGATCCACCTTAGCTTGCCACCCAAGATGGGGCTGCTGAGATGACCCCCCTTCCAAAAAACTCATCCAGATTACTGGCAGCTTTACCATCTGCCCAGCAGGGCTCCTGGGCTTGCCACCGGTGGGAGCTGCAGGGGCAGGCCACCAATGGAAGACTTACTCGGTCATGGACAGGTGTCACAGTGACACAGCAGGAACCAGGAGGTGAACATCATCAGTGGCCATCAGCAGTTTTGCTTGCTGAACCCTCAGAAGGTATAATGTGCAATGATATAAAGCACTCTAGAGTGTCTGTCATGCCTCCCACGGAACTGGTGCCAGTTGCTACTGATCCCCAGCCTCCACCAGAGATCAGTGTTGCACGGACACTCAACTCCCTCCCCAAAGAAGGAGAGCCATCACCTGGATGCTCAATCCTTCCTCACCCCATAGTTGGCCCTCAACTCCTGAGTCATTCGAACTCAGGATGTCAGCATCGCAAGTGGAAGCCCTACCGCTGCACCTGCTGGCTGGCTCAGGACCCAGCCCTTCTGATTCAGCTCTTAGTCACTAGAGAATTATGTAGCTGCTTCCTGGTTCCCAAACAGGCCAGAACCCAGGGGTGACCCCATGGTCCAGTTCTCCTCCATATCAAGAGTACCTGCATACTCATGGCACACACACCATATAGCTACCCGTTCCCCAATCCATCCCACTAGATAAGGGCTATCAGGCCCTTACCTGGCTCTGAAGCAACCAAGATAGGACAAAGGTCTCTTTCTCAACTTTGAACAGCTCAGCTGCTTCGAGCTGCAACAATGCTCCACATAGAGATGTGCTTGAACCCTCACAAGGAAACCAAGCAACCCCAAATGTATGTGGCTTGGTTTTCATGAAACCAGGGCTGAACCTTGCTGGCTCAGCTTGGATCTTGGCTTGTTTTCTTTTTTTTTTATCACCTCCCCAGTCTCCCAGCTTGCATCCCTATCATGTGACAGGTTTAACTAGGCAGAAGTAGAGGTCAAAGCATGCCGAGGGGAGTCCACGCATGGCATAGATAGTATCGTAGCAGTGCATCTCTGATCTCCGTGCCATTGCATCTCAGCCAGCAGAGGGAAGGAGTGTGTTGCGCCAGTGCTTATGGGAGCAGGCGGAACAGTTGGTTGTGGCTCCAACCATTCACCACAATCAGGAGAGGGAGAGAACAAGAGGAAAAAAAAAAGTGAGTGAGAGGCCGGGTCAGAGCAGGATACTTAGTGTTTGTGTATAGGAGGGTGGGTGCCTGCCAGTGCTACCACATGCCAGACAGCCGAAAAGAAAGTGACAGCAGACAGTAAAAACAAAATGAAAAAAAGGCAACTGGATTGTCAATCTTTGTGAGCATGTGAGCTAAGCCTTTTTGAGTGAGGGGCATAATAATCCCTTGGCAGTTGCATAGTAGCCCCTCTAGAGACTGCAGCAATACCAGACATTTCCCAAGCAAGCACAGGACCATTTTCATTGTTTCTTTCCTCTAGCCATGGAAGCAGAGCCAGTAAAGGCTTGCATCATGTGAAACCTTTTGGAGGAGAGGGCAGCCCTTGGCAATTGAGTAGCCTCGTGCAGCACCACCAGCCATTTCCCTCCAAGTCCGACAGGACCATTTTTCTTTGGTTTGTCCAATAAAAAATTAATTGTGGAAGCAGAGCCAGTAAAGGCTTCGTCACGTGTGAAAATTTTTGGTGTGTGTGGGGGGGCAACCCTTGGCAGTTGAGTAGCCTCTGTCTGCAGCACCACCAGCCATTTCCAACACAAGCAGGACAAGACCCTCTTTCTTATGTGTAGTCAGTAAAAATATGAATTGTGGAAGCAGAGCCAATAAAGGCTTGCGTCATGTCTGAAACTTTTTGGAGCGAGGAGGCAGCCCTTGGCAACTGAGTAGCCTCTGTGTGCAGCGTCACCAGCCATTTCCCACACAAGCACAACAGGACCATTTTTCTTTTGTGTAGTCCAATAAAAACAAATTGTGGATGCAGAGCCAGTAAGGCTTGCATCACATGGGAACCTTTTGGAGGGAGGGACAGCCCTTGGCAGTTGAAACCTCTGTGTGCAGCACAACCAGCCATTTCCCACATAAGCAAGGCAGCACTACCTTCCTTTTGTGTAGTCTAATAAAAATAAATTGTGGAAGCATAGCCAGTAAAGGCTTGCACTGTGTGTGAAACCTTTTGGAGGGAGGGGCAGCCCTTGGTAGGCAGAGTAGCCTGCAACGCCACCAGCCATGCCTTTTCCATCACAAGCAGGACAGGCCCCTTTTCTTTGTGTAGTCTCTTAAAAAATAAACTGTGGAAGCAGAGCCAGTAAAGCTTGCATCATGTGTGAAGCCTTTTGGAGGAAGGGGTCAGCCGTTGGCAATTGAGTAGCCTCTGTGTGCAGCATCACCTGCCATTTCCCACACAAGCAGGACAGGATCATTTTCTTTTGTGTAGCCCAATGAAGAAATTGGCCATGAATCCAAAACCAGAACCAAATCCTGGGGTGATTTGGCAAAATCAAAACCAGAACCTCCCTGGTTTTGCACACCACTAGCTCCACAGGTGCAAACTCTCAGGGTTTCTTTCAACAGTTGTCCATCTGGTACAAGTTCACAGCTTTAACTAAACAGGTGCCATTCCTGGCACAGTCTCAGAACAGTATAAGCCCAGAATAAGGCTCACAGTGATTTTGCAGTATGAACCCTGGTGATGGCTCGCTGGATTTTACACCTGGCTAGCCACTCACTGATCTCAATTGCAGCAGGTCTGAACACTTCAGTTTCTCTCTCAGACTGCCCTAAGCCCAGTAACTTATTTCTTCCAAGTCAGTGTCGGATTTGTCAGACAGGGCTGTCCATCAGTCCTTCTGCCCTGTCCTGCCCTCTGATTGGCCCCTGCCTACCAGTACCAGTGAGGAGGGTCCTCTGGTGTCATTCCCCACCAATCTGTTCTTTTATTGTTAGTGCTTCCTAGCCCCCTTATTGGTTGAGCTGAGGGTCTAGGGGCACAAAGATGGCCACAGTCATGTTCAGTTGGAGCCTTTGCTCCAAAGCCTTTTATTTTGTTTTATTTCTGTGCCCCATAAATTTTGTATGGCCCAGGCTATTGTTGCAATCCCTTGGGCTGTCATCCAGTTCCTTTTGTGGTGTCAGTAGTGCAGTCGATCATGAGTAGAGCATGCTAGCAGAGTGAGGAGAGCTGGAATGCTGGTGATGAGCTGTAGCACATGTGCTCCCTCTAGAAATATGGCAGCTTTCTCATGGCACACCACAGCACTGAAGAAAGGAGGCATCTGCCACTTCCCGTCCCTCTCAGAGGAACAAGGGAACAGAGCTTGAATATTGCATGAGCAGCCGCAGGAGAGGAGTGGTGCAGGAGGTGCAGAAGTTGAAGAATGATGCTGCTCTCTCTCACACTGCACCACGCACATGTGGGTAAACAAGAGAGCAGTGGCAGACTTCAGAAGCAGTGGTGGGGGCGGCATCAAGGCAGTCCAGGTAAGCCCTTTACCTTGGTTGGGGTTGCAGTTACAATAAAAGAGAGAGAAAATGAAAGCCAAAGAGAGCTAGATAGAACAACAGGAGAGACAGAGAGCAAGAGAAACAAAATGAGAGGGAGAGGGAGACTGAGAGAGATAGAATGAGAAGAAGTGACAGAGAACTGACAGAATGTGATGGAGAAACACAGAGAGGGAGGAAGAGACAGAATGAGAGGAGAGTTAGAATGAGAAGGAGAGTGAGAGAGATAAAATGTGAAGAAGAGAAACAGAGAGGAGGAGAGAGAGAGACAGACAGAATGAGAGGAGAAGCACAGAGAAAGACAGCAAATGAAAGAAAGAAGGAGAAGCAGAATGAGAGGTAAAGAATGAGAGAGAAACACAGAGTAGCTACGAATTATATAGAATCCTGCCACCAGCTTCAAAGTACAACATAGATACATTAAATGAGTATCTCATATCTTGTAAATGTTGCTTGTTTCTTTGTCAACAGACAACTCTTTCTGTGCAGATGTTAGGGATATATGTGATTGCTTTAGTTTCATTTCAATGGGCCTTATGCACGATGGCAGCGTCAGAGTTTGCAGGGGTGCGTGGTAGCGGCGATGTAGGTGCCAATCACGAGGAACCCGCATATGGCATGCTGGAGAGGCATGCATGAAGCATGCACAGGAGTATCGCATGGCAACTGCACACAGTACCATGACCACTATGCATGGCATGTACAGGGGCATGTCTGCGTGGTGTTTTACTAGTTTCCATGCATGACACCAGGTACAACAGTCAGGCACACGATGGCAGGTGCATACACATCACGGCAGGTGGAGGCTGCTATAGATGTCCGCGCAGGTGTGCCAATAGCCAAGCATGCAGAGCAGCATGGCCATACCGGGACACCATGGCAGTAACAACATGCACCAGTCCGACCCAGACACCAGGAAATGCACGGTGCACAGGTGATAAACACAAAGGGACACACCATAAAACATGTGATGAGGGTGTGCAAACCAAAGTGGAGCAGCAGATGCAGCTGTTCATGATGACAAGGACTGCCGCAACAGTGACCCCATGCCATACACACCAACCCCAGTGTCTGCCATACAGACACACCATGTGTGATGTGCAGAGGATGTCTGTGGAGCTTGACATGGCCAACTGACAATGCGGGGCATTGCACAATGTGAATGGAAACCCCTGGGGCACAAACAAAAGCCACCAATGGAATCTACCATGCCGTGGTACCCCACACCACACAAGGCTGTGTAAAGCACACCCTGAAGAGGGATGCTGACACTGCAGCCACTGGTGAAACCCCAGACCCGGAGTCCCTGGGTGCACTTTTATGCATTAGGATGGCATGGCCAAGGCACTTCTGTGAGAAGCAGGGTCAGTGGCACATACAAGGGACAAAGCGCAATGGCTAGCGTGCAACACACGGGCAGTGCACAGTGACCCAGGGGCATGCATGCCAGGCACGACACAGTTCCTCGCAGCAATGCACAACACCCACCAATGGGTGACACTGCAAGGAACACCTGCCATGCCATACATGGCTCACATGCGGACCGCCCACACTCTTTGCCCCCACACAGGAACCAGAAAACTACTCAACCCACCACCCACAGTTTAGAGACAATAACCACACAGGTATTCAGTCAGAAATGCTTTAATGTACAACATGTACACAGAACAGGTGCCAGCCACACAGGTACAATGCAATAAAACAGCTCATTAATAGCAAAACCACAGTGCACCCTAAGCAGCAATGCTCCAACACCTATAGCACACCAGTCCACCCCTATGCAAGTGCAACATGGTCAAGTAACATTCAGCTATGGTCCAATCGGTGGTACATGACTCAGTATTCAACTTCCTTCTGGCTATCTCCACTGTTGCTCGATGTCAAGGAGTGTGTACATCCCAGTGGCAGCAGCACAGGTGGCAGATGGGTCCTCTGTAGTGCTGAAAGGGAAAAATAACACAGTGAGAATGGCAACTGGGCACCACAGGAACATGGCACAGTAAACCAAACCCACTTTTGACAGCAGCTTCCACACCACATCACACAAGTGTCTAACTTGTGGAGGATGTCTTCAGTGCCCACCCTCATGGACAGGTATCCTGGGTTCTCAAGTTGCCTTCACCTCCCATCATGGCAGTGTACAGACAACACAGGGGTCCCCATCCTGCTGCTTCACATGGGACAAGACAATCTTGTGTGGGAGACCTAGATGATCCTGTGACGGACAAGAATAGAAACAACCATTAGCACCATGGAAAGCAGGCACACCCACTAGAGCCCACAGCACACCCTGCAGGTGAGGTACATACCTGTAGATGTCCATCCAACCTCCACAAGGTACCAACACTGGGGCGGTTAGTGTAGCTGTCCTTAGACATCCTCCAAAGTCTCCTGGGTACATCTCCAGATGCCCCCCTGTGGGCGCAGCCATCACAGAGCTACCGCAGCTGCAGCCATCACTCTCAAGTCACACTGCAGTATGTGCACATGACACCTGCACATGTAACATCAGTGGTGCATGGGCCCCCCACACCCACTTAAAGGTGCACACAGGTGAGCTGGGGCAGATAAAGGAGCTGTGGCAGTATGCATACAGGTAGACAGGGAACCGCAGCAGTGGGGGAGGATGTGTCCCAGCCTCCTGATGAATGTGCACCTGCTGTACATGGAGATGGAGCAGCAGAGGCATGCAGGACCATGGCCCAGGGTCTTCAGGCCACAGCTGGATGTGGCCATTGACAGACACACATAGCATTGAGCGATTCAGATTCCCTGGGCCATAATCACACAGCAGTGCGACATGATCTGTGACATTTCACCACAGACACGGTGGTCCAGGTCAATGACAGTGGAGACCAGGAGTTATGCATCCTGTCATACTATGCAAGAGGGTCATTCAGTGGGTGACCGGGATGCTGTGAATGTGGTCAGTCCTCCGTGTCATGGGCAATGGTGCAGGTAACAGGTGCCCTGTTTCCCGGGTGACGCCAATGTCCATGCCACAAAGCAGGCCTTCTATGCCATGCTCAGTATGCCAAATGTATATAGCACAACAGACTGCACCCATATTAGAATATTGTCACCGTCTATGCATGAGAAGGCACACAGGAACAGAAAAAATTTTCACAGTGTGAAATGTCAGGTGGTTTGTGATAGTGGTATCTTTACTAGCGTATGTGCAAAGCACCCTGGTTCATGCACGATGAATAAACAGTCTCAGCATTTCATTAAGGGCAAGTCAGTTGGCATATTTATTAGTAGATGTTAATAAGTTATAACTGGCTGCCAAGAAGATTACCTCCCGTAATCAGTTTCATGCTAACTCGCATCATCAGACCCCTGATGACATGCAGTTAGCACGAATCGGTCGGGAGCTTATGCTTATTAAGTTTATAGTTTATTGTGGCATCTGCTTTACTTTAATAAATTATGCCCCTTTGTACTTAGCTGAGGAGTGCTGAGTTTTGTTTGTTCTTCCAGTTTTCGACTCTAGTAACCTCGCTCAGCGGATGAGCTGTTTTCGCTGCAGCCCTCATGCCACGATGCATACATACTCAGATGCATCATCACATCTAGCAGCCCTGCTGCATGCTGGTAGGCTGGATGGATGGCTGCTGGGTGAGTATAGGGGTGGCAACGTGTGTGGCACTGTGACTCATACTGCTGCATGCACCTTAGTGACATTCTTCTCACAGGGGACAGTGGTTACCCACTGCGCCCATACCTGATGACACCATTTCTGTCACTGAACAGTGCAGTGGAGGAGGCCTACAACCATACCCACAGGAAGACATGGAACATTGTGGAAGGGACCATCAGGCTATTGAAGATGCGGGTCTGGTGTCTGGACCATACCAGGGGTACAATGATAGGTGTCCCCAGGAGGGCATGCAAGGTGTTTACCACTTGTGCCATGCTCTATAATATGGCATGCAAGGTGTTTACCATTTGTGCCATGCTCTATAATATTGCCCTGCAATGCAATGTGCCCTTGCTGGAGGACCACCAGCAGAATGCACTATTGGGGGGCTGGGCAGGGGCAGGAGACACTGAGTGGGTGTGCGGCTCACGATGCCCTTGTACAAGGCATGTTCCAGCAGTAGTGTTGTAAACATGCGCAGCTGCAGGTCCAATGACCGTGTGTCATGTGCAGTGGCACTTTGTGCAAGTGCCTACAATGCGTGGGCATCCATGTATGCAGCTATTGTGGTCAGCACTGCATTGTGGAGTGTGTGTGCCCCAGTTGTTGTGGAGTGGCAGATGCGTGATGATGACACACACACTGAGTGCACTCATCCAGGGAGGTGGTGGTCATTAGGCGCATGCGTCAAGCACAGGTAGGCGTGTGGCACATGGCATCAGATGCTATGTGGTGAGGTGGGTGCAGCATGTTGGGTGAAATGCTGTGAGGCCATGATAGGGTGTTGTAATGTGGGGGTGGTCTCTGTACCACACAGCGTATGATGTGGCTGTGACTGTCTGGTGGTGTAGGACATGTGGGATGTGTGGCAGGGCCCGGCACATTGTGTCACAGGGTGTGAGTGTGGCATGTACCATGGTCAGGTATGTACACAATGTGCATGTGCTGTACATGTCTGGTGAGTGGTGCTTGTGCATGTCACTGCCCTTGTGGGTTGTGGGACTTTGCCTGTAGGAATGCTGAGGACTGTGTGTCCAGTCTCCTTACTGATGCATGTGGTTGAGGCGCTCCGCTGTTGCCTGCATGTGGGGGGGCTCAATGTCCATGACATCCTCAGTGGCTGTCCTAGTGTTGTGTGTTGGCTGTGTCATGTCCCTGCACCTCCATGCTCTGTGTATCAGCGGTGTGCATGTAGGCCATGCATGCACCCGTGGCATGTCCACCTGAGTGCTCTCCATGTCCCATAGTTATGTATCCACATCCTGGTCAGGGGCCACCATGCCAGGGGACACCTGTGTGTGGGCATGTGCCATGCGGGTTGATGTGTTGTCAGCCTGTCCATGTGGTGTATCCTTCCAACCAGGTGGTCCATGAGCCTCTCCTGGAGGTCGGACAGCAGGTCAATCTCACATCTCATGTCCAGCACCTCACTGGTCAGGGCCACCAGAACCTCTGTGTTGTGGCACTGCACCTCCAGTCTGTCCAGCTCCTGCTAGCTCAGCTCACTGTACTGTGCTGCCATGATGCCACAGGTGCATGCTGTATGTGTGCGGCCCATCACTTGTGTCGCGGGTCTGTCATCATCACTGTCCACAGGGCATGTTAGAGACCTTCCTCCCTTGTCATGCCATCCTAGCATGCCCATTCTGTGCCAGTAGCTGTAGTGCTGCTGACCACTCTGTCCTCACTGGTCCATGCCTGTTATCCTGTGGTGTACTGGAGCACCCGGCTGCCGCGACCACCATCCACCACCTCGAATAGCTCCGGTGTCCCCTCATCAAGGGCCACCAGTGTGCTGTCCTGGTCTGTCTCTGACTCCTGCTGTGTCTCCATCTCCAGCTCAGTACCTGTGGGGACATGGGGTTGTTAGTCTGGCTATGGGTGCCCTTGTTTGTTGCCCATTGCTGGGGTGCAAGTGCACTGGTGACCGACCTGTGTCTTCCTCTGCCTGCCTGACATCATCGCATCCCACCTGCTGTGCCGATGTGTCCTGGCTGTGTGGTGTTGCCCCAGTTGTTGTGCATCCATCAGTGTCTATGTCTGTGGGTCGAAACACATGGCTGTTAGTAAATGAATGCTATGACATCCCTAGGATACCCATTCCCTGCCAGTGCATGGGACCTTCCAGGTGTCTAGGCCTTCCACCTCCCCATGGACACTGACATCTGTGAGGGTGTCCACCACCATCCTCCCCAGTGGTGTCAGTTGTGTATCATTGCTAGGTGGGACTCCAATGCCCTGGTGTGCCAGTGTGTCTGCAGCAGGTTTCTTTTTCACTGCTGTGCACAGGTCCACCACTTGTGCTTTATGGCCAACAATGTCCGAGCTTCAGGATCAGCAGTGTTCACACTGGCCCGGATGTCCAGCCACAGTCATGCCTTTACCTTCGGGCAGTGGACAGGAATTCTGCCCATACAGCTTGGTACAGTGCATCCGTGAGCATCGTTAACCATGGATGCCACCTGGCCACTGGTGAAGCTTGATGCTCAGGGTCATGCTCCACCTCATGTCCAGACATGGCCATGGTGCTGTCTGCCTGCATAGGCTGCCCCTTTGGGCTGCTCTGGTGGCTCCACCATTGTCTCCACATTCTGCTCCTGCATGATATTCACTTCCATGCTGCTGCACATGTAGTGCCCATGCCCATATATTGTGGGGTCAAGGGGATCCGCATATCCTTGGCACCTATACGCTGCACGGCCTGCTTCAGGTCCCCTGTGTCCCATCTTCTGGGTCTCGTGTGTCCCGCATGGCCAGTCATGCATACCGAGTACCATGGGTGCAGTGTTCGCCATGTAGCTGCATATCGTGGTTCCAATGGTTTGGCGCACAATTTACACACTTTTGTGCATAGGCACCATTGTTCATACTAGTCCCTGTATCACAGGAACTCCATTTTCTGGTTGTTGAAATCCCATTGTCCCTGAGAGCTGCATTAGCATATGAGAATATGATGTGTCAGCACCCTTTAAACTTCACAGTATGCCTGTCTGCTTACTTAGAACTCAACAAAATGAGTTGCAGCAAGGTGTGAAATACCACATGTACCTTCAATTAGCTTTGCAAACTGTTTTAGATGCAATGCAAAGTTTTTCCTTAAATTGCATTTATTCTGGGTGTTTGCAGATAGTTTTTCTGGTTACTGTATGTGTACTTTCAGCATAGAGAATAAACAGGTGCTGCGGCATCATATTTTCATATGCTAATGCAGTTCTCAAGGACTATGAGATTTCAACAACTAGAAAATGGAGACCCTAGGCTAGTTACAGGGCTGGTATGAACAGTGAAAATAAACTAAAGCAAACAAGTATCCCCAAAAGCTACACGAAAAGAGTTGTCTGTTGGCAAGGAAACAAGTAACATTTACATGGCATGAGGGTGTAGTACTCCTTTAAAGTTCATTGCAGTATGTTTATGTCTATGAATAGTTTTACTATAAACTTTGGCAATACCTATATATCTTGTCATGCCAATAAAGTTATTTGAATGTGAGAAAGAACTAGATAGAATGTGTGAAAAAGAGCTAGATTGAATGAGATGGAGAGACAGAGACATCATGAGCGGAGAGACAGAGAAAGAAAGAAAGGGAAAGAAGACAATAGAAATAATGGCTATACAACTATGCGTTATGGATTTATTTTTTACACCGGGTTGTGTGATAATAAACCTTGAGCAACGCTGAGAGGTTTATGAGGTCCTCACACACCAGGTGTATAAAAAAATTCATAACTACAGTTGCATAGTCTTAATTTTTTATAATTATTGGTGCAGGGAATTTTTTTTCCACAACACTTGAGTGATGCCAAAGTTTGTGGAGCATTGCTGTCAGATGCACACACACACACACACACACACACACACACACACACGCACAGCTCTGTCGGTCTCTCTCCAGTTCAGACATTGTTTTCTTTGCTTCGGAAGTGCAGCAAGTAACTATTAGATTAATCAGTCACCACAGTCCATTCCCAATGAGAGTCACTATCTCCCAAAGCCCGACCAAAGCCTCAACAACAGCAGGATCAACTAGATAGATTGTTTTGTTTTGTTATAAAGGCAGGATCAACCAGATAAATAGCAAAAAAATTAATAACTACCTGTGAGGACAGTAAGAGGAAGCGATCAGTCCAGGTGATCAGTGTGGGTCCTTGGGAAATGGAGCTACACAGCCATGCCTTTTGAGTTATTTAGCCCCTCACACACAGACTAAGAGCCAATCAGGTGGCGAGTACAAATAAGTGACACAAAACACCATACTAAATGGTCCTACCGGTTATTATAGTGTTTGAAACACAGATCAACTCCATGTATTAGAGGGTCACCAGTAATTATAATGGGAATGAGAGGACAGAATGTGAAGAAGAAACACAGAGAGGTAGGGAGAGGCAGACAGAGTGAGAGGAGAGAAAGAGAGAGAGAGAGAGAGAATGAGAGATTAATGAGAGAGAACGCAGATGAAATGAGATGGATTCTTGCTGTGGTACAGTTCGAAGGTCATGAAAATAAATTGTGGTATCATTCTGATGTCATGATATCACAACTCGAGTCTTATCGTGCCACCTGATTGGTTAAAGATGTGGCTCTTAACAAAAAACTCGGAAAATGGCAGCACCACTTAGTAAGTGGCCTGACTGAGACAATTTGGTGGCTTTGTGGTACCAAACACAATTCAGTTGCACTTTTGCCATTTTTGTTAAACTAAACACTGTGGCTGAGGACTAGATTTTACATTGATGGAGGTAGAGAGCAATGGATTGCCAGCAGTGACTCAGTCTAGACTAAGGTGCTGGAGCAAGTAGGAGCAATGACCAAAGGTAAAAACTGTACTAAATTAAACTTTTAAATGTAGGAAAAACATACACTATATAAAACAGTGATGACATCAGACATATCTATGACTTCATGGTGACTCTCGAGCCTCGTTCTCGAGGTCTCTATGATGTCATTACATACCCTATGATGGAAACACAGCCTTGTTGTAGTATGCTCACTGCATTAATCTATTCTATAATCTTGTGCTGCTGTAGTGACACATCAGTATGCTGTTGTGCTGCTGCAAAGATGTCACTTCATGTGGTAGAACAGTTTAGAATGCCGCCACACAGCTGCTTTCCCTATTCAATTGAGCTGGATGGTGTTTTGTAAACTTAAACTTACAGAAAAAGCTGCAGCACATTGAATAAGTAATTTGAGCTGCTACAACCCCACAGGTGCCCTCCCCAACCCCAGTTCACTGAAAGGAAGTGGAGTGTCTGCAATGAGAATGGATGCCCATATATAAAAAATAATGTATAGGCATCCATACACAGACAAGCCTGCAAATTTGTCTTGAGGTTCCTAGTTGCCATAGAAACCTATCACTACACAGACACAAACTTGTTGTGTAAGGCTGCCCATACATTATCCTCTGTATCTCTACTAGTGACGGTAAGACCAATGACTCATGAGAGGCAAAGACACAAGTTAGTTAAGAAGTGAGGATAACTGTAATTCCACTGCAAGTCTTAATGTATTTTATATATTCCATACTATTTTAATGTATTTTTCTTAGTGTTTTTCTCTATTTTAGCTTAAAACTGCTTTTCTTATAAACTCTAAATCTGACCATTGTTCTCTTTGTTCTGATTACAAATTGTAGTGGAAATAAAATGTTCTAATCAGTAGTAATACCACTACTGAGACTATTTTTAAAGTTGTATAAGTGGTCTCACATGCAGTCTTAGAGTATGAGAACCGGAACTGAAGGTGAGTGGCTCCGATACCTTAATAATGTGAGACCACTCTACAAACCGTAAGAATGGTTTCATTGGTGGTATTAATATATTAGCAGTTGACCTCAATTGATAGTATATTAATTAAAAAAATTTACAGAATGTGCCCATTTCCAGAGCAACTGCTCGTAGATGATGGAGACACTCTTCACAGAATAAGAGTGTCTCACACACAGAGGAAAGGAGCACTCCAACTGATTGAGAGCACTTCCTCAATCTACAATTGGAAATAACATGTTCTAAGTGGAATGTATTTCTTTAGTATTTATTTTGTTTTGTTAGCCAAGTAAGTGCACTGGACAAACAGTACATTGGCTATTTTCAGATATGACCCCAAGTACTGACTACACAACAAATACAGGATTGTAAAATACTGCAAGTATTGCACAAATGTACAATAAAGGGGATTATAGAAACTTCGTGAAAAATATAAGCAGTTATAGATAATAAAACAATACTAATACATAATCATTGCAAAAAGCATGGATTATAAAATTATGAGCAAACACAGGCATTCAGTGTGTGTAGCTATTTTCTTAGTTCTCTCCTGAAGAGCAAATGAGAGGAGGCATGACATAACCCCAAAAGAAGAGAGTTCCAATAAGTATGAGCAAAGGAAAAAATAACATCTTCCAAGTGAAAATACATTTTGAACCACAAATAAACAGGATTTATTTACCTAACGTATTCATTACTAGTGTAGTATATATAGAGCGAGACAGACAGAATGAGAGAGAGACAGACAGGCAGAATGGGATGGGGAATAGAATGACAGGAGAAGTAACGAGCATGAGAGAGAGAGTAGAGAGAGAATGCAAGGGACAGGCACACAGAGAAAGATTGTTGGTGTATGGTCATTTGGAATTAGTGCTGGGGGATTGCAAATTCCATCCGTAGAATTCTGCAGAATTTTGTAAATTGCATGAGATTCTGCAAAAATCCACAGATATAGAATATGTGGCAATTTGTTCCCATTTTGCAATGGAAAACAACAAAATTCATAGTTTACAGTGCTATCTGTCCTATTCGGTTCTATGCAATAATGGCAAACCTAAAACAGCGAGGCCAATAAAGGTGAACAGAAAACAGTGCAGCCACATATGGCAGATGACAGCAAGCACTCAAATGGCAACAAAAGTGCCACAGTGGCTTTCTTTGTGGGCTTTGCCTCCCGCACCCCTCTTTGTGGGGGTTTCACCCTTGCACCGATTTATTAAAATGACCAACTCCAGGAAGGGGAGATGCAACTCAGGGAGGGAGAAAACCGTGGGTCACTGTTTAGGTGATCACTGTTTTGTGCCATTTGCCCTGTGTAGCCGCATTATTTTTCTTCACCCTTTTGTTGTCACCATTTTCGAATTGCCGCCTTCACAGGATATCGCTCTATTCTATGTACATGAAAAACTGCAGAAAAAATCTGTACTTTCCTAAAACTAAACACTTAAAAACAGAATGGCAGTCCAGCCATGATTCTGCCAGCAGAATTCAATATTCTGAACACCACTAATGGGAGTATTGCCTTAGCTAGCAGCTGTCCTTGGTAAAGCAAAGTACATTCACATCAACTGGCAGGTAGCACAACAGCAACAAAAACATAGCTGTGGTACTTTAGTTCTTTTTCCTCTGTTTCTCCTGGTTCCCCTGTCTCCCACCCTGACAATTGAATTCCGCAGCTGCACTTCCTTGGGCTGGAAGATTGGGCAAACAGTTACCTTTGCAGCTGAGTCCAGTGGTGCTCCTTGGTTGAACGTCATGGGTGTAAGAATGCAAGGCAATCTGCTTGGTTTCTGGGAGCCCAGCACCTCACCTGGGGCCAGCCCTCTGGCCCAGTGGCAGTGTTACATTTGTGACACTGGCAACCCAGGTTCTGGAATGAGCCGCGGATGCTAGAAGGCCAGCTGGGGGAAGCATGTCCCATAGGATGCCCTTTTCCTCAGAGTGGGTGGTTGAGGATGAGTAATCCCCACTACAGGAGCACCACCTTGGGGTGGACAGGAGGCACAAGTCAGTCAGGAATGGCAGTGGAAAGGAAAGCACCAGCTTTGGGCTGCATGCACCTCTGTTGCATATGCTCATCGTATGTTAACAGCCAAGTGTCTAGAGGGATAGAAGAACACTGGAAAAATACTCCCATCACAGCAGGATGGAGCAGACTTGTTCAAGTCCCACACTGCCCACCCACCCTGCATGACAGAGCTCTCCTGCCACTGAATTCAATGAAATGGGAGGGGACTGGCCCTCTTGATAAACTACCATGGGCTGGCCTGGTGGCACTGAGGGTTGGGTACTGGATGCCACACCTTGCGCCATGGTGGTTACCCAGGTTGGGAGGCAAGCTTGGGTTTGCCGGGGTCAGTGGGGAGGGCTGGAAGAGGATTGTAATGGCTGCTGGGCTGTTCTCCTCTCCTGGATCAGTGGGGCAAACCACCTCGCTCTCAACTGACACCCAGTGGAGGCTGGATGCCAGATCAAGGGAGGTCTGAGGGACTTACATCGAGAGGTGGAAAGGCGTAGTTTCAGGAGCATGCATTGTGCCTCCACGTATGCATACTTGCCTGTGTTCGCCACTGCTCTGGGATGATGGGAGAAAATGGCAAATGAGACACTGTGGCAGGTTTAATGAAGCCAATACAGGGCGAATTGAGATCCTTTGAGAGAGGAGCGAGCCTGCCTGCCCGGAGCCCTGATGGAAGAAAAACCTATATAAAAAAGGATAAACTACGCTGTAGAGATCCCCACAGAGCAGTTAAGGGAGCTCCTAGAGTCCAGGACTAGAGATGTTGTGAAGTTTTAAGTCACTTGCCAAGTTTGGAGAAGTTGCAAAATTCGCTCAAAGAACTTTGTGAATTGCTCATACGCCATTTTGCCACTTTGCACTGAGTTTTCCTTGGGGAAGTGATTCTTTCTGAGGCAAAGTCAGGCAAGTTAAGACAAAGTTGCAACTTTGTATTATTTTGTAAAGGGGAAGATCCCCTCAACCTTTTTATGTTAAGCTTGCGCATGCGCAAGGAACGTTAAGGAGATAGCTACTTGGAGGTGTGCCTCTCCACCCAATGCTACTGCTCCTGACCAGGCATGGTGGTCCTGCACCAATGAGTGCAGGAGTTTGTATGACAGCGTGTTCCTCTGCTTCAAAGCAGAACACCGCTGCCATATGGAGCACCACCTCAGACCGTCTCCCTTGCGCCACGCCTCGCTGGCCATGCCGTCCCCCAAAGCTTAAACTTGTTTGCCGACGGGGTGCCCAATCTCCCATCGGCTCCACAGCCCCCAAAGCCATCCTGCTGCCATGCTGGGAGCCCACCCAGTGTGGCAAACCTCCACCGTCATTTTGCCGATCAGTGCCCAATCCCGTTGGCTCATCGCCCCCAGCGTAGTTGCAACGGGGGTGCCCAATCTCGTCGGCCCTCGGCTCCCACACATCTTCTGCTATGCTGGGAGCCTACCCCAGAGTGGCAAACGTCCACGTTGTCGCTTTTTTCCTGTAAAGAAAAATGGTCCCACAGCGCATCTCCCACTCCTCCTCCCACAACCCGCACCCACCCACTCACTGTGCACCAGCTTCCCACACCCCTCACCCCATGCTTACTCCGGACTCTGGCGCGACGATCTTCGGTGGACTGGAACACGTCTGCACTCTTCAAAGCCGACCGCTAACTGAGGAAATGCCGGTAAGCTGTATAATGGCTAGATAGGGGTTTCAACTTATTGCATATCTCAGTCATTTTTGGAATTTTGCACAAATTTTCAACATGGGGTTTTGGGACCCTTCCCATGAATGATGTCACTGTCATGACGTTACTCGGCCCAAAGGGTGATTTCCTAGATGCACCGCGCAGGCACGCGCCGAATCACCCTTCAGGCTTGAATAACGCCATGACAGTGAATCATTCATGAGAAGGGTCCCAAAACCCATGTTGAAAATTTGGTACAAAATTCCAAAATGACTGTTTTATAAAGCGGGTTATGCAGTTCCTACGCAGGCTCGTAAGTTTGCGAATTTTTTTATTTTCTCTCCAGATTTTCAACATTGCCATTTTATCACACCTTTCTTATGAGCTGTACAGCTGTTATTTTTACATCTCACCCAAAAGTGTTTCCCTGTAGCGCCAATGGCAGAGTCGGTGAACGAAGTAGTGGGACACATTAAGAAAATCGTTAGCACACTGTTCATTAGCAGAGGTTTTAAATGGCAATGTTGAAAATCATGAAAAAATTCTCAAAATGACTGTTTTACGAGAGTGTTGCACACTTCCCACGCACGTCAGAGGTTTGCGAATTGCAATATTTCCACTCCAGATTTTCAACATTGGCATTTTACCACACCTCCTCATGAGCAGCACAGCTGTCATTTTTCACATCCTGCCCAAAACGTGTTTCCTCCATGTAGCACACAATGGCTTACGGTGGTGATAACTTAATGTATGGGACACATTAAGAAAATCACAGTGACACTGTTCATGAGCAGAGGTCTTAAAATAGCTGTGTTGAAAATTTGGTGACAAAATTCTAGAAATGACTGTTTTAATAGTGTTCATTGTGCAGTTCCTATGCACGCCGTAAGTTTGCGAATTTTCTATATTTTCACTCCACATTTTCAATATTGCTAATTTACCACAGCCCTTATGAGCACTGCAGCTAAGCTATTTTCACATCTTGCCCAAATCGAGTTTCCATCTCATGTAGCATAAATGGCACAGTCGCTGTGTGAACTCAGTGTATGGGACACATTAAGAAAATCACAGTGTCACTGTTCATGAGCAGAGATCTTAAAATGGCTATGTTGAAAATTTGGTGAACGCATTCCTAAAAATAACTGTTTTATTTAGTGTGCATTGTGCAGTTCCTACGCACGCTTGTAAGTTTCATGAATTTTCAATATTTTTACTCCACATTTTCAACATTGCCATTTTACCACACCTCCTTATGAGCAGTACAGCTGTCATTTTTCACATCCTGCCCAAGACGTGTTTCTGCCTATGTAGCGCACAATGGGGTAACAAAGGTCATGCTGACAATTTATTAGTGCAAATACCAGCAATCGCACAGGGCATTAGGGTAAAGCACCATACATGCCACACACCACTGCAAATACCTGCAAGTGAACGCTCGGCATTGACAAATGCTTGTTTATCCTGTATAGTTTGGGCATGAACAAGGATTCCCTCTTGTATCCTCCTAATTTCATGTTAATTTAAATATAAATGAGGTTGCTTCACTGTGTTCTGCCCTGGTGTGAAATTCTGCTTGATGCCATTTCAAAGGTCATGATCTCAGTCATGCAAGATATCATGGAACTTGATGATGAACACATGCTCAAGCCAACAGATGTTCTACACTCAATCAGTTATGTTAAATGTCTTGTGAAGTCCCTTTATTCCTGTGCTGGCCATAAAACTTTCAAGGTAATTTCCTTACTGTTTCTGTAGTCTGATGAGACATGTAGCACATAAAATTAAGTTTATGACCCTTCCTCCTCCACCCTAGTGATAGTGAGATAGAAAGGAAAAAAACATTTTTTTTTTGGGGGCATTTTGTGGGTAGCTAAGTCACCAGTGTTGTATCTTACAACCTCCTTTCCATAGGTGTAGAGTTTAGGTTTTCCCAGGGAGGAGGTGCTCAGGTTCAAAACTATTGGCCTAAACAGTTAACCTGTTTTAGACGGTGTGCTGTCACTGCATCAGAACCAATTGTACTTTTTACCAAGAGTATGAGTATACCACAATATAACTCAAAACAAAGGAATAATTGTATTAATGATGGAATGAAGAAAATTACTGAAGAGATTTATTATTACTTGTTCACTAAAGCACATGTATGCATTCTTACTGGAGCTTTTAATAAAATTATTAATCAGACTCTCATGACAAAATTTCTGGCAATATTGGCATGGCTTGAAAGGATGGCAACAGCGTTCAGCCTTTCTTACATCATAGTGGAACGTAAGAAGGACTTCAGCCTATGAAGGCTTGAAAGACCTCTCCATGAGAACAAGTAGACACAGGCACAGTCAGAACAAGCGTCACTAATCTCACAACCTCTGGGATTATCAGTTGCAGTCCTTCATTTTTCTCTGCCTTCAAGAACTCCAGAATGCCCTGAAAGTCACTCAGAGTTGTAGAGACTTTAGCCACATCTAATAGTGAACTTTCAGGCACATTTAAATATACTACAATACTTGTGACACCTTATGAACTTCAAAAAGGAAGCCATTTTGGAGATTTATGCGGTGCTGAGAACAGCGCCTCAGCAAACATCAAAGATTAATACAGTACTAATTTCTTGAGTTTTGAATATGCCCTGGCTAAAGAATGGGGTCCATTCTTGCCACGGTATTAGAAATCCCTAAACATTTGGAGACACTAACCCCAAGAGAAAGACCATATCTCTGTGCAGCTGGATCCTTGAATAATCTTTAAAATCATCCTGGTAGAAATACTTTGCATGTGTCACATCTTCCTTTCCAACCAGAAAATCTACTGCCCAGCAAGCACTACTTCCTCACATTCATAATTACATCTTCAGCGGGCCACAAATTCAGTTGAGTTCCTTGAAGGGCAGATCTGGCATCTTCAACAAAGGCAAAAATAACTCAGAGTAACTCCAATTTGAAGAAGGTGTCAAATATTTTTAAAGACTCAAACAACCCATAAGCTTCTGCAGCACATGTCTTGCACTCAGGATTGTTATCCAAATCTTCCAGCCATTCCAGCAATGAAGTATAATTGTTTGTCATGGCCTAGCAGATGGGCAGATTTTAAACTGCAGGCAGATCAGCTCTTAAAAGAGCTTTTGTGAGCCAGCCCAGTGGTACTAAGGGTTGAGGTGATGGATGCCACACCTTGCACCACGCCGCCACCCCGGTTCAGGGACAAGTCCAGGTCATCGGAGGTCAGCAGGGAGGGAGGCCAGGAAATGGATAGAGCAGCTGAAGGCAGCTCTTCCCTCCTGGGTGGGGTCCAGCCACCCACTGCAAGACTGCCCCTGGGTGGAGGCCTGGAGGTAGTGCAGTCAGGAATGACTAGAATTGGGAGGGTGCCACGGGTCACTGAGTGTGTGTGCCTCCACATGCATGCTGGCAACTGCAGCAAGGGGTGGGAGACAAGGAGAAAAATGGAGCTGGCAGGCTTCAGATGGCTCTGCAGCACTGACCTCTGGCGTCTAGATGTTGGTCTCCAGAGGGGAGGGAGGGAGGAAAGTCAACACCCTTCACCCATGGCCCTACAGGACAAACCCATTGGGGGTTACAGGAGGGTCAGGTGCAGGGGAAAGCAGAGGACTAGAGACTCAGTCCCTCCTGGGGGTGGAGACACCTGCCAGCTCCACCTATGTATCCCTCGCCCCTCGTCACCAAGAAGGCAGGAGGTGGCAACAGGGATCAAACAGCTCAATAAAAAAAAATTGTGTTTAACTTGACCGACTTCTTCACTTCTCTCTAGTCTCTCAGCCTATCCATATGCATGCACACCAAATCAGGCAGGCAATGAATTTTATGTGAAGCGCTGAACTCAGACAGTGCAACTTCAACATTCAAGAGAAACAAACAGGGGCAGTTCAGTAAGTAAGGACAATTACTATTGGTATCCATTTACAATCTGATGCCTTCCCCTTCTATCTCTTAGGCTGTCAAGTTAGTCACTGGAGTTGGATGTGAGGGGACTGCGCCACAACAGATGGTCCCAGGCCTCCTCAACTGTTGTCTGGGTCAGTTGACTCTCTAATGCAGCACCACATGATCCTTTGTGCTCTCCTTCTAATGCAGAAGCAGACATGTGTGATCTCCTCTCGTTCACTCTCCTCTGCTTGCCTGGAACTTTTCCCCACTTCATCATTGGACATTCACATACATGAAAAAAAATCAGCAGTCACACATGCACCGGCCTTCCCCATGTGAACTAATAAATGCACAGCCAGCTATTTTAAAAAAATAAATATTAAAACAAGTCAGACAGTGTAGGGTAAGGGCTGTATTCAAATTCTAGAAGTCAGCTTTCGAGAGGAGCTTGAGCCTGAAGCCCCCTCAAACTCTATACTTCACTACTTTCTGAAAGATTACAAGGAGACCTGCTTTCAAATGGTGTGACATGTTCAGCAAAGTCAGGGGCTTGAAATCATGTTCATAACAGAGTCCCATGTCCCTAAGCAGTGCCTTCTTTTGTTCCAGGCCATTTGCATTGCTGACTTTCAGTATGCAGTTTGTTGCTCCTCTGTTCTGCACAGTACATTTACAAAGTACTGAGCCCTATGCCTACTTAGCGGCCGTATAGTGGTGTGGTATAGTGGCGTGGTATGGTGGGCGATGGTATGGTGGCGTATAGTGGTGTGGTATAGTGCTGTGGTATAGTGGTGTGGTATAGTGGCGTGCTATACTAACACTCTAATTGTCATCTCACATGTCTTGTTTTAGATCCATGATGCCACCCACCTTGAATGCAACTTGCCAATAAAATACTTTGCCAGCACAGTAGAACAAAATTGGATACTCTCCTACTTAATATAATGCACACTGCCATCTGTTTCTCTCAGTGATTTCCAGGTCTATCGCCTCTTCACGTTACCAGGTGAGCAGAACTTTGGGTAGCATGGGCGCATTGTGAAAACATGGTGCTAAACAGAAACAAAATGGCAGTATCATTTTAAAGTTTATTTCAGTACTCGGCATGTAAAAATGATGTGCAAACATGGGTGCCACCAGGCATACTTGGTGTACTCTGCTTAGTACAGCAAAATCTGAAAGATCCAGGGCAACATGAGCCTCAGGCCAGGGCAACAAACATAACAGAGCTTGATGTACTACCTGAAGAACTGTTTTTCCCCATAGTCGATGCTTTAGTGCGAATCTGTGAATGATCTTTGGAAGATGTATGAGTGCTAAAGTTAGAGGACATGCTTGTATGAGTGTCTGTGACCTAGTCAAGTAAGTATGCATGAGTGCTGGTGTGAATGGAACAGAGGCTTATCACAATGTATCCTAACCAATGTAACTAAATGCCAGCCTTCTGTCTGATTGGGAGAGTGTGTGTTCGATAAAATAAAATGTGACTCTATTAGGATCATTGGCTTACAACATAATATTGTGTAACCTCCTACAAATGGGGGTTCCTAAAAAGTCTCCTAGGAGCTTGTCTAAGTGCTCCCAGCCTGAATGGTGTTCGGCGTTTAGCCGTTTATCTGTGAGTGCTGTTAGAGCCTCTGGTACTGTCTCTTTAAGAGCTGTCTGCTTGCAGCCTTAATTAGTCTGTATGGGGGACTGTGTATTTAATGCTCGAATCCTGCCTGAGCTGCTGTCAAATCATTCTGTTTTTGCAGTCGCTAGGAGTGCAAAGGAGCCATCTGAAAGCTGTAACTGTTTGCCTGTAATCATTTAAAGCATTAGCAAAATTGTAGTTTGTCTAACCTGCCTTTATTGCAGCTGGGACTCTGTGTTTGTGTTACCTCTCCATTTTGGACCTAAACTGCTGTGCTGGGCCAGTTGGGTTAAGGGAGCCTAAAATGGAGCCTGTGGACGAATCAGAACTTGGACTCTTAATTTGAGCCAGTCACAATGGGATTGTATGGGCAGTGACTCTGGGAAATGTAGTTTTGACCTTGGCCTTTTCTACCAACAGAGGAGTCTTATTGTGGTGACAGCTGAATCAGCCAACAGAATAGTGTGGAGCTAAACGAAATGCCCTGCTCTGTGATTGGAAAGATCAGATCAGTTGTGGCAGTGAAGAGAGAAGGAGCTGTCTGCTTCTGTGGTGTATAGTTTAATGCAGGAATCACGGGTGAGGCCTTGAGTTTCGGTCTGCAGCCTTTGTGAGTGCCAGGTTTGGACTGAATCCGAGTTATGAGGAGAAAGAAGCACTAGAAGTGTGGAAACCAGGCTCACCCTGTAGAAGACTGGAGAAATTGCTGGATCGTGCTCGGTCTGTCAGGAACTGAAGCTGCTGTGTGTGCTCCCGGGTATTTTGCAGTAATTGCATCGGGATCGAGGAGCAACCTGCCTGGTATAGTACTTTCCTTTTGCATATATAAATGCGTAATCCCTGTTAGAATCACTATTTCAAATCCCTGTACAGTGAATTGTGTGCTGAAGCTGGAAGTAAGCCCAGCTTAATTCAGACTACATCTGTTTGCTATTAGCTGCAGTGGGTCCAGTAACAAGGACCTTTTCTCCATGCCGTCATCTTCTGGCAATCCAGAAGGATGTTCTTCATCCGATCCTCAGCTTGGGTATTGTGAGTACAAATGGGTAGCTCTCTGCTATCTGTTTATCAAATTGCAAGTGTGTCATCTAATTATTGCTGTTTCATTTCTTCACAACTGAGCCATCCGGCTCCGATTACTAATTTGGTATTGTGCATATATTTTCTTCTACAGGGCCCTATCCATCTGCACCTGCCAGCCAACCCGGGCAATGGACCTAGCTTAGCACCCCAAGCTGGGTACCCAGAGATGACATTTGGGCCCTATATGGTGCACAGTACTGTGATTTGAATATTTCCAAACGAAATCAACCTGATTACCCCTCCTTGTTACTGCCCCTCTAATAAATCAGATTTGTTGTTATTGAACTATATGCTGTCTGTGGTATCAGTACATGTAGAAAAAGCACTGCATTGTGTTTGTGCATATTGCCAGACCTTGTTTTACAGGGAGTCCTCAGACGTGCTGCAGAATCAGTCTCGAGGGTAAGTGATACTATATGAGTGAACAGTGTGTATGCATGGGGTATTGGGCTGTAACTGTGGTGTACTGTGTGGAGCCACTAGAGAACCAAAGGAGTCACAGTGTCCCAGAGGGCTGTGATCAAGCTAGTCTAAACACTGCAAACCCTGACCTCTGGGTGGAGGCACCGCCATAGAACCTAGGCCCTCAACCTGTCAGTAGTCAAGCAGGCAGGGTAGTAGCCCTAGGATAGCACCACCTAGGGGTTACATCTTGGAGGCATAGTTGGTATTAGCGTCCTCTAGTGTCCAAGTGAGGAAAAATACCTCAATATGTTTAATTTAAGGGAAAAGATGGAAGGGAGTACCACGCCCAATTAAAAATTGACCTCTTAGTTGATGGTGTGCACAATGATGAAGTGGAGCAAAACTGAGGGATATACCCCAAAAGGCTATGCTGTTGCTGGATGTCCCTTAGGGACCAGTGATACTGACATTGTGTCTACTGAGGAACAAATTAAGGGCGCAAAGCTGAAGTAAGGGGATGAGGTACTGATTTATTTGAGCAGAATATGATAGTACTGATCTCGTGTAACTCCCAGTGGACGCCGAGAAGGTACCCCCTGTCATGATGCCCAAAGGTGCCCAGACAGGATGGAGGGTCATTCATTTACATAGTGGTCCAGCCACCCCAGGTGGGTCTCCTAGTATAGATGGATTCAAAGAGAAATTACTCAAACTGCTAGCTTCTGAACGGCACACTGCTCAAGAACTGGTAAAGGTGTTAGACCTCTCAGGTGACCACATGCCCTGCATTCCCCAGGTACATCCCCAGTTCCCACAAGAGCTCTCCAGTAGCCCTTCCCCTGTCACAATTCCCCAATCCAGTTGGACTCTTACACAAGCTCAGACTTTTGTCTGGCACAGTCCCAGTGCCCTCGAGGGAGGATGAGTGGGAGACCTGGATAGATTGTGTTGCCCCTTTGGTATCTAAGTGGCAGTGTTCAGAGGCTGAGAACGGAAAAGAATCCTGAGAGTTTGAGAGGTCCCGCTTGGAAGCCATTAAGTCTTTGAGGTCCCAAACCTTGATGTATTTGCCCAGAAGTATCTATCCGCACTCTAAGGCAATTTTGGGAGCATTGAGTCAGGGAGAGCTTGATGTGGAAGTTTCAGGGCAGAAAAAATGGCATGGGGAAAGTTTGTCCACATATGTCGCTCATCTAGATAGAGCTCTTCAGAAAGTGTACCAAAAGGTGAGATAGCCGCCAGTGACTTAAATTGTAGAGACTGGGCAATATACTGCAGCATGCAAAGTATTCTAAATTGCAGCTCCTTCAATTAAGGCCCCAAGAGAGGGGGTAATCCACCGGACTATTGTGACTTGATAAAAGAACTCCGAGGTGGAAGATGAAGAGGAGATTGTATTTCTAGGGTGAGTGCAGCCAAAGTGATCATGGCACGGAAGGCCCTTCCAAAGTGGGGACCAGTGAGGGTGTGCCGCTGGGATGAACTACTGAAGGAGATCAGCAAAATAAAAACAGTCTCTTTATGAAGGCCTCTCTTATGAGCACAGGCCCTGACCCTTATTTGACTACATATGCTATGGGGTGGGGTGCCTCAGGCCTCCTATGATGGTTCACCCCTGGTTGAGCTCAAAGAATTGGTTGCCACTCTAAGGGAGCTGTTGAGACACGTTACGTCCCTCTTACTGCCGCCAGCAGGTATGGGACCCCAACCCCTTGCTACTACTTCAGTTCCTCGTGCAATGTTTTCCCAAGGATGCCCCATGAGCCTGTCATCTGTCACAATTGTGGGAGGATGGCCATATGAAAGAGAGTGCTGGTCTGAGATGGACTTGGAGAAAGTGGTGAGCCAGCTTGGGAGATTGAAAAGCAAATCAATGGACGGGAGTGCCCCAACGTTCACAGTGAGAGTCCCAGGAATGCTAACTCAAGTCCTGTTGTGGCTAGATCATCTACTCAAGCCCTTACTACAGCCTTTCCTGATTGGTCCAGAAAAGTGGGCCCTCAATGGAGACAACGGTAAGAGTGAATAGAGTATCTACTAGGGTTGCTGCAAGACCCAGACAGAGAAGGGATGCGCCTGTGGTTTCTGACTCAAGGTTTCCTCCACAGCAACCCTCAATTGAGAAGGATTGTCAGTCTACTTCAGAGGAAAGTGAGTGCAACTTTGGGTACTACCCTCTTACGAACTGAGTCAATTGTTTCAGGGCAACCCCTAGTCAATTATGGAGAGGAAGCTGGGCCCTCTGGACTGTCTGACCCCAGCTTTGTCCCTGGAACCAATGCTCCTAGAAAGTGAAGGCAGAGTGTCACGTCTGATGATCTGGAGTCGCTCTGTATGGTGGAACTGTATGATTTGCCTGAGAGAGGAGTGTTGATACTAGTCTTTCTGGTGACATGCCAGAACTTGAAGAATTCGTAGAATGTGATGATAGTTTCCTGCCAGTGTCGGAGTGCTCTATGAATGAGTTAAGTACTATAGAACCAGAAGTTGCCTATCCAGGGGTTGACAGTACCCCAAATCTGGATTTTTCTGCCTCAATGAAGACTCCCTGGCAAGTAAAGACAGTGCTGAAAATGAGTTTAAAAGTACAGAGACTGTAACAGTTCCCCTAGAAACATTGGGCTAGCTGTAAGGTCTGTGGTGTGCTTTGGCTATGATTCTCCTGGGAGGCCTGTAGACTTGCCTCTCAATGTGGTCCATAAAGGAGTGTATGTGACCCTGAGCTCATTGCCAAAACTGAGCATCAGTGCTAACTCCAGGTTAATTATTTTGCCCTCCAGGTATGGTGCCCCTGCCCTATCTAGCCCCAAAGTAGCTGACAGGAAAAGGCCCCTCTCTTCAGGTTTCATGTGCAGGAGGTAACAACCTGAGTTAAGGTACGATGTGTGTATAATGCTGTGTAACCAGTAATGTGCTGAAAAGTATCAGAAATGTGTTCATGGCAAAGTTGAGATGCTGGCTGATGATTACACATATAAGCCTAATATATTAGTGATGTAAATGTATATGGTGTTGTATTGAAGTTTATGGGGATACTTACTTGCTGGATGCCAAGTTCTTTCAGACTAGGAAGGGTGTAACCCCCCACAAATGGGGGTTCCTAAAAGTCTCCTAGGAGCTTGTCTAAGTGCTCCCAGCCTGAATGGTGTTCACGTTTAAGCCGTTTATCTGTGAATGCTTTTAGAGCCTCTGGTACTGTCTCTTTAAGAGCTGTCTGCTTGCAGACTTAATTAGTCTGTATGGGGACTGTGTATTTAATGCTCGAATCCTGCCCGAGCTGCTGTCAAATCGTTCTGTTTTGCAGTCGCTAGGAGTGCAAAGGGAGCCCATCTGAAAGCTGTAACAGTTTGCCTGTAATCATTTAAAGCATTAGCAAAATTGTAGTTTGTCTAACCTGCCTTTATTGCAGCTGGGACTCTGTGTGTGTGTGTGTTACCTCCATTTTGGACCTAAACTGCTGTGCTGGGCCAATTGGATTAAGGGAGCCCAAATGGAGCCTGTGGATGAATCAGAACTTGACTCTTAATTTGAGCCAGCCACAAGGGGATTGTATGGGCAGTGACTCTGGGAAATGTAGTTTTGACCTTGGCGCCTTTTCTACCAACAGAGGGAGTCTTATTGTGAGTGACAGCTAAATCAGCCAACAGAATAGTGTGGAGCTAAAGGAAATGCCCTGCTCTGTGACTGGAAAGATCAGATTAGTTGTGGCAGTGAAGAGAAGGAGCTGTCTGCTTCTGCGGTGTATAGTTTTGTGCGGGAAGCAATGTGAGGCCCTGAGTTTCGGTCTGCAGCCTTTGTGAGTTTCAGTTTAGACTGAATCTGAGTTGTGAGGAGTAAGAAGCACTAGAAGTGTGGAAACCAGGCTCACCCTGTAGAAGACTGGAGAAATTGCTGAATCGCACTCGGTCTGTCAGAAACTGAAGCTGCTGTGTGTGCTCCGGTATTTTGCAGTAATTGCGATCAGGATCAAGAGCAACCTGCCTGGTATAGTACTTTGCTTTTACATATAAATGTGCGAGTGCCTGTGGGAATCGCAATTTCAAATCCCTGTACAGTGAATTGTGTGCTGAAGCTGGAAGTAAGCCCCAGCTTAATTCGGACTACATCCGCTTGCTATTAGTTGCAGTGGGTCCAGTCACAAGGACCTTTTCTCCATGCCCTGTTCTTCTGGCAATCCAGAAGGACATTCTTCATCCGATCCTCAGCTTGGGTATTGTGAGTACAAATCAGGGTAGCTCCTGCCATCTGTTTATCAAATTGCAAGTGTGTCATCTAATTATTGCTGTTTCATTTCTTCACGAACTGAGCCATCTGGCTCTGGATTACAATTTGGTATTGTGCATATTTTCTCTACAGGCCCTATCCATCTGCACCTGCCGCCAACCCCGGGCAATGGACCTTAGCTAGCACTCCCCAACCTGGGTACCCAGAGAGTGACATTTGGACCCTATATACTTGCACAGTACTGTGATTTGAATATTTCCAAACGAAATCAACCTGATTACCCCTCCTTGTTACTGCCCCCTCTAATAAATCAGATTTGTTGTTATTGAACTATATGCTGTCTGTGGTATAAGTACATGTAGAAAAAGCACTGCATTGTGTTTGTGCATATTGCCTAACCTTGTTTTACAGGGGTCCTAGAGACGTGCTGCAGAATCAGTCTCAAAGGTAAGTGGTACTATATGAATGAACAGTGTACACGTGGTATTGGGGCTGTAACTCCAGTGTACTGTATGAGCCACTAGAGGGAACCAAAGGGAGTCACAGTTTCCCAGAGGGCTGTGATCAAGCTAGTCTAAACACTACAAACCCTGACCTCTGGGTGGAGGCACCCACCATAGAACCTAGGTCCCTCAACCTGTCAGTAGTCAAGCAGGCAGGGGTAGTAGCCATTGGGATAGCACCACCTAGGGTTCCAATTGAATAAAATTGGGTGGAGCAATATCTGTGTGGTAGGACAACATGTTTTGGTTTGTGTTTACGGTGGGGGGGCAAGGACAACAGTTCCATCATCTCCTGTCTTGAGTACAAGTTTAAAATTCCTGATTCCTGATTACACCCTGTGTGCAAAGGAAAATATCCTAATTGTAGGGCCAAAAGCAGGGACACTGTGCCCACAGGTATGGCACCTTCCCTTTAACTTCACCTGAAAAGTACAACATTGTTTGCCAAAACATTGTGAGGTCAGCACTTGTGATTTTGGCAAACTTCTTGTGAGTTATTTTGCAGAGTGAAATTTGCCAACTTCTGCACATTTCTATCCAGGACAGTGAGGGGCGGAGCAGTGGCCGATGCAGATGGGGGCTGAGACAGGGCAGTTGGGAGGATAAAGAATAATTAAAACTAACACCTTTCCTACCCTTTTTCTGGGGCTGATACACGAAACCTGGTTTCCCAAGGGACAGCACGATGTACTTCCACTGCTAAACTGGGCTGACACTGACACCGAGCAGTGGTTTTTGAACAAAGGCTGGTCTATAAAGGGCATAGCCAGCGGCAGAAAGCCAGTCAGCAGCGGACTTGCTTGAGACTTGATTTGGTGGCTACAGCCATGAGGGGGACTGTTTGCTACATCCGCAGCCAGACTGGGGACTTACCCCATTGGTGGCTAGAGAAACCAGTGGCCACAGCTGAAGGGGGCCTGTTTGCCGCATCAGTGGCTAAAGGAGCTGCAACAGGAGTAACAGGCTGGACTCCTGCCAAACTGATCAAAATTGAGGTGGTTTTGGAACAAAGGCTGGGCTATAAAGGGCATAGAAACATAACATAGAAACTGACAGCAGATGGTGACCAAAGATCCATCTAGTCTACCCTGAGTGCTGCCCACCCCTTAGAATTTCTTAGAGACAATCCCCTACACATATCCCAAGCAGATTTGCATTGCCCTACTATTTTGGAGTCAATGACTTTTGCAGGTAGGCTATTCCATGGAGCTACCACCCTTTCCGTAAGAAGAACTTACACAAGTTACCCTGGAACCTCCCTCCCTAACTTCATTTCATGACCCCTTGTCCTTGTGGAGCTATTGGTCTACTGGGTAGGGACTCTGTTTATGCCCTTCAGAACCTGAATGTCTCTATCATGTCACCCTGTCTCTGCGCTGTCTGTGACTACATGTTGAGTTGCCGTAATCTGCTTTCATATGACAATTCATGGAGCCTCGTACTCATTTTGTTGCCCTCCTCTGTACCGCCTCTAGTCTATCCACATCCTTCCTGAGATAAGGCCCAGAACTGTATGCAGTACTCAAGGTGGAGCCTTACCAGTGACTTGAATAGTGGCATGATCACGTCCCTCTTTGTATTTGTGATGCCCTTCCTATACATCCCAGAATTTTGCTGGCTTTTTGCACTGCTTTTTCACATTGCCTGTCCACTTTTAAGTCAAAGATGATGACCCCAAGATCCCGCTTTTGTTTGGTGGCTGTTAGGCTCCCCTCCCAGATAGTAGACGGTCCCTGGGTTGCTCCTGCCCAGATGCATCACTTTGCATTTTTGCATTAAATTCTAACTGCCACATGTCACCATTTTTCCAGCTTGAGCCGGTCACTTTCAATTTGTTCCACTCCTGAGCAGTGTTCACTCTGTTGCAGATCTTGTGTCATCTGCAAACAGACTCACCTTCCTGCCCAGCCCCTCAGTGATGTCACTTATGAAAATATTGAAGAGTAAAGGACCCAGGACAGACCCTGTGGCACTCCGCTGGTCACCCCTATCCCTGATGCTGCCCCATTGACCATCACCGACTGGTTCCACTGACTAAGCCAGCTCCTAACCCATGATACCATTTCCTGTCCCACTCCTGTATGCTTGAGCTTATTTAGCAGCCTTCCTTGTGGGACTGAGTCAAAGGCTTTGCTAAAGTCAAGGTTGATAACATCCATGGCTCCCAGTCCACTATTTTGGGCTGAGTGAAGCCCAGCAGCAGAAATCCAGCTAGTAGCAGAACTTGCTTGAGACTTGATTATTTCTCTCACCCACTCACCTTGCTCTGCCACCAGTATTAAATGGGCTGGGGACAACTCACAGTAGTGGATCCACCTATCAGGAAGGGCAGAGTTGGAGTAAAGGGGTGGTGGACTCTGGGGACATTGTTTTATGGATGTAATACAGGTTTATAAAGTTCTTAAAGTGATACTGATGGTAAAGAAATGCAAGTGTAAGGACTTAGTGACGAAGAGAGAAACTATACCAAATTGATAGAACTGGGAAAGTAGAACATTTGGGGTCAATCTCAGGGAGGTGGGGAGAGGGAGGACAAAATGAATTACTCAGGATGGTGGAGAGGGCAGGGCATGAGTTTTCTAGGATCAATAGGGGGGCAAAGGGCAGAAAGTGAGTGCAATTGATGAGGTGCAGCGGCTTTATAGGAACACTGTGAAGGGTAAGGTATTGTCCAATATGTACCAGGTTGAGACAGCTTGGGAAGAGATAGGCAAACTAAGGGGGAAATGGAGATGAAGTGGAGGGACGGGGGAATACAACTGTAACAATGGTAGGGAGATGCAGGGGCTGCTAAAATGGAAAGAGAAAGGAAAGGGGCTGGCTGGCAGGAACATGGAGCTAAGAGACTGACTGGGGGTTGGGAAAATGACTCACGAAAGGTGGGGTGGTGGCTGGCAGGAAGTTAGGGAAAGAGGACTTTGAGGAATCAAAAAAGACACACATCTCAGCAGCAGGGAGAAAGGAAACACATGGAGGAGCATATATTTTATATATTACATAAAGTTTTTGGAATTGTTATTTATTTGTGGTTAGTTGAGAAAGTTTGAGAAGTCTGAATTTTTTGAGGTGGGGCATTATAGGTTATTGTTGATAGAAGATGTGTTGGCATGTTGCTGTCCCAGTCATGCACTACTCCCCAAACTCAGGACCCCAGCCCTTTATTCTCCTCCTTTGCCTGCAGAGGTTTATAACCAATGTAGGGCCTTAGCTATTGTTAGGAGAGGAGGGATGGACCTGGGGCCCCAGACTCCGGGGGGACAAGAACGCAACCGTATTGGGGTTGCACAGTCCAGCAGATACCTTGGGGCGAAATGGTCTCTAGAACATGGTTCGTCATGTCTGGTTACCATACTCAAGGGCTCCTGTAGTTCTGGGCAGACAATTGTCGGCCGAGAACTCCGTCCTACTCAAGTGGTGTTATGCAATGCCAGGTCTATAAGACACAGTACTGATATTATTGCTGATCTTGTTTGGGACAGCAGACTTGGCTTGCATCACAAACCTGGCTTGATGACAACGCGGGCCCCATTTTGGAAGCTGCGGTCCCAGCCAGGTTTTCAGTGATACACCACTGAAGTGGACCACAGGGGTGGTGGGGTGGCTATCTGTTTTAGATTGGAATTGGGCCTTGCTGGTGTACCAATAGAAGTGGCTAGATCATTTGAATTTACCGCAGAAGCAGGTGTGGGCTGCAGGATCATTCTCATCTACCATCCACCCAAGGATGAGAAATTGCTCCTGGTAGGAAGGAGAACAAGGGAAGGAGGTGGAAGGGGAGGGTTAGAGGGAAGGATAACAAGCAAAGTAAAGGGAACAAGGAGGAAATCAGAAGATGCAGGTGAGGGTAGACAGGAGGCAAGGAAGGGGAGGAAAGGGGAGTTGGTAGCAGAGGGAAGTCAGGGAACAAGAAAGGGCACAGGAAACCAGAGAAGTTAAAAGGGATAGAGTTGGTCCTGAGGTGGGATTGGGAGTAAATGGGTCGGTATCTATCACTAGGGGAGAAAAGGAGTGGTATTGGGGAAATCAGGAAGGGTGTGTAGGTAGTTCAGGACAGGGGATGTGGTTAGGAGGAAAAGCGTAAGGAGGAGGGTCCCGCAGGAACAAGATGAGATTGGGAGGGCTTTAAGTCGAGGTTCAATGGGCAGAGCAACAACGCACTCCCCATCGGGCTTAAAGGTCACTCATCCTGGACTCTGTCAGGATTCTTTTTGTTGCAGCTGGAGGCACTGCTCTGCTACCTCTCTGCTGCAATTTCTCTTGGTTCTGCAGCTGCCTCCAGCTGCCCATTCATTCTTCTATGCCTTCTTTGCCTTGTTTATCTGCCCTCTCTCTCTCTTGCTGTTCCGATCTCGCCTCAACATGCTCTGTCTTGTTCCTGTTCATTTCCCTTCCCTCCCACTGGGTTGTTTATCTCTACCTCTTGCTCTGCAGCTGCTATTGTTCTGCTTGTTTGTACCTGCCGCTCACCCCTGCTGCCATTGTGTTTCTGCTTGCCCCCATCTTTTCCCATGCCTCTGCCTGTTTTCTCATTTTCTGCAGGTGGCTCATTCCTTCTTCCCTTCCTCCATTCTTCTCACCTCTACTTCCCCATTTTACTCTGCACTGCTGCTTGCTCTCTCACCACTGCTCAGGCTCCCTGGCATAGCTTTCAGGTATTTGTGTATTCCGTCTCCTGGATTGCCTTACCGCTTATGTGTTCCCCATTTTCCTTTCTCTCTCTGGCTTCTCACCTCTGTTGTGGCATCCACGGCCACTTCCTGGTCTCTCTCCAAATCTAGCGCTGCACGCTCACCTGGTCTATCCTGCGGTGGTCATCCAGTGCTTCTCCGCTTGCCTGCTTTGAGTACTTGGCTTGCCCTGACTGCACCTCAACCATCATAGCTCGGATCACCAATATTGTTATACACAATTCTGCTTACCAGTTGTCCATTTTGCTTGTCATTTTCAGTCATCTGACGTGTCATTTTCTGGATCAAACTTCTTTGATTTTGAATGGGCCTTGTACGATACACCTATTGTCTGCCCACGCATTGACTCACACATCTGGTAAACCATTACCTCAAATTTTCTTGGGCATCGTGGTTTGGTTCTTTGCAAGAAATGATCTTGCTTGTTGTTGGTTTGTAGGCCTGTCCTTTACCTCCTGTAACATTCAGCAAAAGCTGGTACTTAATGGCACAGCTCTGACCTATCCACTTCGCTTTCACTGTTTATCCCAGCTATTCTGCTCTGCTGGGGTGGTTGTATCTTAGTTCTTTCACCAATAGCATCTTCAGCATTCAAACCTCCTTTCTACTGAAACAAAAACCTGGCCTTCCACCCTGTGCCTCATCGCTGGCTCATCCACTTCTATACAAAAAAAATTCTCACGTAGCGGGAGCACCTGGTGCCTTTTTCACCTCAGTTTGGGCCCTCTGGTCTGCCTCCTCGCCACCCATGACCTGCGAGATTTCTTTTGGCGCTTCTGTCCTACCACCTACTGCAGTTTGCTCACTCCCATTGTGGCCTGCATCCAATATTTCTTTTGGATATAACTCTCATAGCTCCTATGGCTACCTATGCTTAATCATATGCCACCTCCTTGACCTACCAGCCCATGGCTTCATTCCATCATCATAGCTTATTCATTTCCTAATTTTGCCTTCCTTGTCCTAGCACCTTTTCTAGTACCAGCCATCATGGCTTCGCTCCATTCTCAGCTTCCCTCCTCATCATACATCATCCACTTTTGCTCCTTGATGGCTCATCCTGAAATGCTCCTCCTGAGTGTGCCCTCTGGTTAGCATACCCTCTGGTTCCATACATGCCTTCTTGGCCTCAGAGTCTACCTCCTTTGAGGAGCCTACTCATTCCTACTACCTTCGTACAAGTTCATTTTCAAGTTCATTCCTGTCTCCTCTTCACGTTCTGTACCAGGATTCAAGCATTCTCTCCAATCAAGGCCTGCAATGGATGTTTCTTTTTGGGCAACTCCGACCTCAGGGTCTGATCATTTGCAGTGCATAATCAAGCATGCCATATCGGCCTCACTGTCTACTTGCTCACATTGCTCAATCAAGCATTCCTCTCATTGGGTCTAATGCTACCTCATCGACCTGCTGCCCTCCCGTGGTGATCATCATCATTAGTCTTCGCCGCTGCCTCATGTTCCTTCTTCAATCTGAGCCTTCATTTGGGTTTTTCCCCTATCCGATCATCATCATCTTCCTACTCATATCCTTCTTTAATGAATCCTTCTTTACCAACATACATCCTCTGATCAAACGTCATCCTCAAATCAAACGTCATCAGCCTTGAGGGAAGGCGACCTAGGCCTTGATCCCCAGAGGTTTCTCCTCAAAGGTTTTTTTTTCCTCTACTGTCCAATGGTCATAATATTAGTTAGAGTTAGTGCTTTAGGTTAGTTAGTTAGATTACACTGTTGGATGGAGACAGATGGTGGTTCCGGCTTTCCTCTCTCTATCATCTTCTCAGAATTCATTCATTCATTCATCATCCTCACCTCTTCAAGCTTGACACCTGTGGGCATTCTTTTGGGCTTCTTCCTAACCTACCTTTAGCTGATGCAATCATTCCCAAGACACCTGTGGGGGGACCTCCTCTAGGGTTCCTTGCGTCATACTCCTACAGGTGGTATAGCCCACAGATAGAAAGGCAGAAAGCCACAAAGTAAATCAAGTTATACAAGCATCATCTCATATCTCATCCAGTTGCATAAGCACATCGAATGGGAGGGCTTTAAGCCTAGATTCGATGGGTGGAGCAACAACATCACTCGCCTATTGGGCTTAAAAGGTCACTCATCCTGGACTCTGTCAGGATTTTTTTTGTTGCCCACCATCCACCCCTCCTCCTCCAGTGGCTCATCTCTCTTACCTGTGGACTTCTTCCTAACCTACCTTTAGCCGACGCAATCATTTCCACAGCACCTGTAGGAGGGAACCCTCCTGTAGGGTTCCTTGCATCGCACTCTCACAGGGTGGTATATCCCATGGATAGAGAGGTGGAAAGCCACAGAGTAAATCAAGTTATGCAAGTATCAGCTCATATCTAATTCGCTGTGGAAGCACATTGAACCATTAGCTGTGGAGGTGGAAATGTCATGAGTGTTCGTGGACTCCATGATTAACGGGATACATTGTATCTGGAGTGGTTCTACATTCAGGCAGAGGTCATTTTTGTGAACAAGGAGTGGAGGCGGGGGGCAATGAAAAATCAGGGAGAAGGCCTGTTGGTGTGGAAACCACACCTTATCATCCATCTGGGAACAAAAGTTCTAGCAAGTTGTGAAGAGGAGGAAGACCAGAGGAGGTTCAGGGCACTAGTGCAGGGATGCCTGAGGAGGCTAAACTTGGCTTTTCAGAGGTCTTGCCAGTCCCCAGTGCCAGCAATGTAAGACAGAGAAGAATCAGGGAATTCAACGAATGACTCATGGAATAGTGTGAAGAGGAAGGGTTTGCATGTATAGGAGAGTGGGGACACTTGGGAGGTTGAGGACTTGTACTGGAAGGATGGGCTGCATCTGAGTGAGAGAGAGGGCAAGAGTACTGAGGGGAGGTTTACAAGAATGCATTGATATGGTTCTTGGGGTTAAACTGGTAAGGGGTGAGTACAAAGCTAAGATGGGTGAAGGGTCAACAAGAGGTGAAAAGGACTAGCCAGCACTCCACCACAAAAGGGAATGGAACAGACCAGACATAAAAAGAGGAGGATGGGAAGAAGGGAGATATGTATAAAGGAGTTTCCCAATGCAAGAAGCCTGGGAAAAAGATGGTGGACTTAGAAGCTATTATGGAGGCGTGGAGGTTGGACATTTTAGCCATAACAAAGACCTGGTGGTTAGAGCACCAGGCCTGGGAAGTAGAGGTACCGAGGTACAGGTTATTCAGGAGGATAGGGCTGGCAGGAAGGGGGAATGTACTGCACATAAAAGAGGGCATAAAGGCATCAGAGGGCAGGAGGAGCAAGGGAAGAAGAAATCTTATGATCTCACTAGAGATGGGCTGAGGCAAATATAAGACTGGGGGTGGTGGACAGACCTCCAATGCAGAGTGAAAATTGGGCATGCAGATGCTGCAGGTGGTTCAAAGGATGGCATTAAAGGGAGAGATTCTGATGGTGGATGACCTTAACCTCCTAGACACAGACTGGCATATCCCAGCAGCTGGGTGGTCCAGGATTAGGAGATCCTCAAGTCCTTCAGGGAGCCTTCCTGCAGCAACTAGTAAAAGAACCTGCTAGGGGACAATATACTTGATGTGGTCCTTACCAATGGGGATAGTGTGGAGGGTGTGGGGGGCTCAGCCTAGGAGCAAGCAACCACAACTCAGTGGGGTTCAGTGTAAGAGCATGGTATAATGTGAATCAAACCGTCACAAAGGTCTTACATTTCAGGTGGGTGGATTTTCCTAAATGAGGGAGGTAGTCTGGAATTAAATAGTAGAGATGGAGGGGATTGGGACGGTCAAGGAACTATAGAGTAGGATCAAGGAGGGTACTAAAGGCCACAGAGAGCTGTATAAGAAAGCTGAGGAAGAGCAGAAAAGGAGGAGACCACTTTAGTTCAACAGGAAAGTGAGGGAGGCAATAGGGGATAGAAAAGGTGTTCAGAGTCTACAAGAAGACACAGGGCAAGGAGGACAGGAAATATACAAGGAGAAGCTTAGGTGGTGGGGCAGAGGATTAGATAGGTGAAAGCAGAAAGAGAGGAGAGAATTGCTAGGCAGGACAAAAGGGTGATAAGACTTTCTTTTGTTACGTAGGAAAAAAAAAGGAAAACCAGACAGGGGATAGCTAAGATAAGGAGGGGTGCAAGTGGAAGGGATTTCAAGAAGGTGGAGGTGCCAAATAGATACTTTGGTTTGGTCTTCACAGTAGAGGGAGAAGCAGAGAGTCCGAAAATAAACAACAGATACAATGGGCAAAGCTAGTCTCAGGATCATCAAATTTCATGTCAGCTTTGGATTGAATGCATGAAAATGGAAAACAAGTAAAACAACATACTGCACCTCTGTTAGGTTCAGCCCAGCCCCAGATGCATTTCAGTGGGAGCTTTAGCATTTTAAACAGATATGCGACAGGTTGTGCCAGTTTTTTTCTGATGGTTACTTGTCCATGACACAGAAACATGCTTTTCTTTTAGCCTGAGATCATGGAGCTATGACCCAAATGTCACTGAACCCTCCCCACCACACACCACACACACAAACACACACTTGCTTCTACATGAAGTACTCTAGTGTTGACTGAACCTGTTCATGTCTCTACAGTGAATTTCCACTTTTAGGAACATTTTTCGATGTACAGCATATCATTCAGATACTGAGAAATAATACAGTTATGATACATTAATTATCTGCAGCAGCCAGCAGTGGGACTTGCTTGAGACTTGATTTGGTGGCCACAGCTGCAAGGGAGATTGTTTGCCAAATCAGCGGGCAAGACTGGGGACTTGCTGCATCGCGCTACAGAAACTAATGGCCACAGCTGCAAGGGAACCTGTTTGCTGCATCAGCGGCTGAAGGAGCAGCAGCAGGCTTGGCTCCCGCCAGAGTCAATCAAAATCGAGCAGTGGTTTTGAACAAAGGCTGGTCTATAAAGGGCATAGCCCACTGGCAGAAAGCCAGCCAGCGGCAGGACTTGCCTGAGACTTGATTTGGTGGCTACAGCCAAGAGGGGACTGTTTGTCACATCCGCAGCCAGACTGGGACTTACCCCATTGGTGGCTAGAGAAACCAGTGGCCACAGCTGCAAGGGGCCTGTTTGCCGCATCAGTGGCTAAAGGAGCTGCAACAGGAGTAACAGGCTGGACTCTGCCAAAACTGATCAAAAATTGAGGTGCTTTTTGAACAAAGGCTGGGCTATAAAGGGCATAGAAACATAACATAGAAACTGACGGCAGATGGTGACCAAAGATCCATTTAGTCTTCCATGAGTGCTCCACCCCTTAGAATTTCTAGAGACAATCCCTTACACATATCCCAAGCAGATTTGCATTGCCTCACCATTTTGGAGTCAATGACTTTTGCAGGTAGGCTATTCCATGGAGCTACCACCCTTTCTGTAAAGAAGAACTTACACATGTTGCCCTGGAACCTCCCTTAACTTCATTTCATGACCCCTTGTCCTTGTGGAGCTATTGGTCTACTGGTAGGGACTCTGTTTATGCCCTTCAGGAACCTGAATGTCTCTATCATGTCAACCCTATCTCTGCGCTGCTCCAGTGAGTACATGTTGAGTTGCCGTAATCTGCTTTCATATGACAATTCATGGAGCCCTCGTACCATTTTGTTGCCCTCCTCTGTACCGCTCTCTAGTCTATCCACATCCTTCCTGAGATAAGGCCTCCAGAACTGTATGCAGTACTCAAGGTGGAGCCTTACCAGTGACTTGAATAGTGGCATGATCACTTCCTCTTCTACTTGGATGCCCTTCCTATGCATCCCAGCATTTTGCTGGCTTTTTGCACTGCTTTTTCACATTGCCTGTCCACTTTAAGTCAAAGATGATGACCCCAAGATCCCGCTTTTGTTTGGTGGCTGTTAGCTGCTCCCTCCCAGATAATAGACTGTCCCTGGGTTGCTCCTGCCCAGATGTATCACTTTGCATTTTTTGCATTAAATTCTAACTGCCACGCTACCATTTTTCTAGCTTGAGCCGGTCACTTTCATTTGTTCCACTCCTGAGCAGTGTTCACTCTGTTGCAGATCTTTGTGTCATCTGCAAACAGGCTCACCTTCCTGCCCAGCCCCTCAGTGATGTCACTTATGAAAATATTGAAGAGTAAAGGACCCAGGAAACACCTTGTGGCATTCCGCTGGTCACCCCTATCCGACCTGCTGCCCCATTGACCATCACCGACTGGTTCCACTGACTAAGCCAGCTCCTAACCCATGACACCATTTCCTGTCCCACTTTGTATGTTTGAGCTTATTTAGCAGCCTTCTGTGTAGGACAGAGTCAAAGGCTTTGCTAAAGTCAAGGTTGATAACATCCATAGCTCCCAGTCCACTATTTTTGGGCTGAGTGAAGCCCAGCAGCAGAAATCCAGCTAGTAGCATAACTTGCTTGAGACTTGATTATTTCTCTCACCATCACCTTGCTCTGCCACCAGTATTAAATAGGCTAGGGACCACTCACAGTAGTGGATCCACCTATCAGGAAGGGCAGGAGTTGGAGCAAAGGGTGGTGGACTCTGGGGGCATTGTTTTATGGATATAATACAGGTTTATAAAGTTCTTAAAGTAATACTGATGGTAAAGCAATGCAAGTGTAAGGGCTTAGTGATGAAGAGAGAAACTATAATGAAATCGATAGAACTGGGAAAGTAGAACATTTGGGGTCAATCTCAGGGAGGGTGGGAGAGGTGAGGACAAAGTGAATTACTCAGGATGGTGGAGAGGGCAGGGCATGAGTTTTCTAGGATCAATAGGGGCAAGGCAGAATAGTGAAGTGCAATTGATGGTGCAGCGGCTTTATAGGAACACTGTGAAGGGTAAGGTATTGTCCAATATGTACCAGGTTGAGACAACTTGGGAAGAGATAGGCAAACTAAGGGGAAATGGAGATGAAGTGGAGGACATGGGGAATACAACTGTAACAATGGTAGGAGATGCAGGGGCTGCTAAATGGAAAGAGAAAGGAAAAGGCTGGCTGGCAGGAACATGGAGCTAAGAGACTGACCGGTGGGGGGTTGGGAAAAATGACTCACGGAAAAGGTGGGGGATGGCTGGCAGGAAGTTAGGGAAAAGAGGACTTTGAGGAATCAAGAAAGACACACATCTAAGCAGCAGGGAGAAAGGAAACACATGGAGGAGTATACATTTTTATATATTATATAAAGGTTTTGGAATTATTTATTTGTGGTTAGTTGGGAAAGTTTGGAGAAGTCTGAAGTTTTTTGAAGTGGGGGCATTATAGGTTATTGTTGATAGAAGATGTGTTGGCATGTTGCTGTCCCGGTCATGCACTACTTCCTGCCAAACTCCAGGACCCCAGCCCTTTATTCTCCTCCTTTGCCTGCAGAGGTTTATAACCAATGTAGGGCCTTAGCTATTGTTAGAGAGGAAGGGATGGACCTGGGGCTCGGACTGTGGGAGGGGAAAGCGGAGCAGCCAGATTGGAGTTGCACGGTCCAGTAGACACCCTGGGGCGAAATGGTCTCTAGATCGTGGTTCGTCATGTCTGGTTACCATACTCAAGGGCTCCTGTATTCTGGGCAGACAATTGGTCAGCCTGGAACTCACTCCACTCAAGTGGTGTTATGCAATGCCAGGTCTATAAGACACAATACGGATATTATTGCTGATCTTGTTTGGGACAGCAGACTTGGCTTGCATCGCCAAAACCTGGCTTGATGACAACGCTGGCCCCATTTTGGAAGCTGTGATCCAAGCCGGTTTTCGTGATACACCACCAAAGTGGACCGCAGGGGTGGCTATCTGTTTTAGATTGGAATAGGGCCTTGCTGGTATACCAGTAGAAGTGGCTAGATCATTTGAGTTTACGCGTAGCAGGTGTGGGCTGCAGGATCATTCTCATCTACCATCCACCCAAGGGTGAGAAATTGTTCCTGCAGGAAGTGGCAGACTTGTCATCAATGCAGCATTGGAGTTGCCCAGGCTGATTGTCCTGGATGACTTCAATGCCTGGTCAGTGACGAACTCTCCCAGTTTGGTCAAGACTTCCTTCAGCTTATGTCCTCATTGGGGTTCACACAGGTAGTTGCCTCTGCCACTCATAATCAGGGTCACTCACTTGATCTGGTCTTTCTCCTGGGGATCAAGTCCTTTGATTTGGTGGTGGAGTCAGTCATATGGTCCGATCACTCATAGTAAAATTCAAATTCAGCCCCTTATAGGTCTGCCCTGTGGAGATGGTCAAATATCGCCCATTGAGGGGTGTTACCCCAGAGGGTCTCTCTCGGTGTTAGACCTATAGGGTGTTCCGATACAGCGGGATACAGAGAATCTAGTTTGACCTATAATAAGGCTATACTGAGGCTCTGAATGCTATCGCCTCCAATCCGTGTTCATCCCTCTCTTTGTCCTCAGTCCCCTGGTTTGATGGGACTTTGAGGGAACTGAGACAGGTGGGACGAAGGCTAGAGCATCACTGATGGAGAACGGCCCCTTGATGCCGACTCACCTTAGATTGATAGACCATTATCAAAGCCATCAATCAGCAATCTCACGTAGAAGGCAGAGTTACTTTCTGGTAAGATATCTGCTGCTCAGAACTGACCAGCTCAGCTCTTTCAAACCGTGGACAGGCTGTGCAACCCAACTTGTCTACAGGTTCAAGGAGCATTTTCACAAGATAAATGTGATGAGTTTGCTCTTTGCAGATAAGGTAGCTGACATCAGGGCTGAAATCTGCTCAGCATCCTCTATGGGGTTAGTGGTGTTCAGTGCAAGGTCACTTCCTCGGTCCTCCTGGATATCTTTTGACCAACAGGAGATAGGGGACATTGTGCAGATTGTCCAGAAATTGCAGCCAACTTGCTGTAGTTTGCATTTGGGCCCTACACGCCTATTATTAGGGTGTATGGAGACCATCAGCCCAGTCCTTGCAGAGATTGTTTGGGGCTCTTAGATTTGGAGAGTTCCCTAGCTCCTGAAAGAGGCGGTGGTGACACCGCTTCGAAGAAAGCTCTTTAGACCCAAGCATCTGTGCAAACTTCAGACTATCTCTAACCTTCCCTTTGTTAGGAAGGTGATTGAGAAAGTAGTTGCTGCAGCTGAAGAACCATCTTACCATCTACGATGTCTTCAGTCCTCTCCAGTCAGGTTTCTGGAAGAGACATAGTACCGAGACCACTTGGTTCAGGTGCTCAATGATCTCTTGATGACAAGAGACAAGAAGTGCCGCCCATCTTGGTGCTTCTGGATCTCTTCAGCATTCGACACTGTGGACCATGGGGTTCTGCTCGAGTGTCTGAGGGTCATCTGTGGACTGGCTGGTCCAGTAATTAGATGGTTCCATTCTTTCCTAGCTGGCAGGTTTCAGAGGGTGGTGTTGGGAATTTTTCCTCTGAGCCATTCTCTCTGTCATGCGGGTGCCTCAGGGCTCGTGTTGTCCCCTATATTGTTCGCAGTGTATCTGCTGCCCTCAGAGACATTGTAAGATGATATGGGCTGAGTTTCCACTGCTACACAGATAACACACAGATCTACCTGTCTTTTGCACCCTACCAGAATAGTGCGGTTTTGATGTTTAACAGCTGCCTGGTGGAAATCCATGCCTAGATTAAGTCCAGCTGGATGAAATTGAATTCCGGAAAACTGAGGTGTTGGTGGTGGATCTGGGGCACTGGTTAGAGATGTCAGTGGTGGGTTACCGTCTGGGCTTTGGATCGATGGTGTACATCTACCCACTCCAAACAGGTGCGTAATCTGGGGTAGTATTTGACGATGCTGACACTGCAGGCGCAGGTGTTGGCAGTTATCAAATCCTCCTTTATCATCTTAAGGACAACACCAGAATTAAGCACCTTGTTCCGTCCAATGATTTGCCCATGTTGATCCACGCCTTTGTGACTTCGCGCCTTGATTACTGCAACTCTCTATACCTAGGGCTTCCAGTGGTTGATGTTCGATGCTTGCAGCTGGTGCAGAACACAGCGGCTTGATTATTGACTGGGACTTCTCGTATCAATCATATTAATCCTGTGCTGCATGACCTGCACTGGCTGCCTATATAGTGGTGGACCACCTTTAAGGTCAATCTTATGACCTTAAAGCCCTACATGGACTAGGACTGGGTTATGTGCAAGAGCTCCTGGTTCCTTACAGCCCTGATCAACCTCTCTGCTCTACTGATGAAGGTTGTTAGAAGTTCCCAGGGTGCAGCTGAAGACATCTCGTGCAAGGGCTTTTATGTTTGTGGTGCCATCCCTATGGAACTTTCTACCCTGTCAGATTAGAGAGTGTGGGACCGTGGAGAGTTTCAAGACTAGTTTAAAATGTATTTATTCAAATAGGCTTTTAATACTTGAAGTATTGGGAATTCAGTAGATTTTAATTGAAGCTGCTGTGTATGTTTTATGTGATTTTATTGAGTTGTTTTAAGGTGTTGTATGTAAAGTGCTTTGATGTTTGAATTATGCTATACAAATAAAAATGTTATTATTATTAGTATTAATATTAGTATAACAGGTACAAGCCCAGGGCTGCAGCTATGAATTTTGGAGCCCCAGACAAGTCACTTGAAATGGGCCCATTTCCCAAACCAGCTAACACCAGGGATAATGCCAGCTCCTCAAGTGGGCCCTTCTGAGCTCGGGGCCCTGGACAACATCTCCACTTTCCCCCCATTATCTGCGCCCTGTACAGACCTCTGGAAGATAGAATGTAAGAGGAGTTCTGAAAGGATCAGGGGAACAAAGTGAGTATCAGTGGCCAAAGATGAGCAAAAGAGAAGGAGATGGAGGCAGGGTAGGAAGAAGGACAAGGGAAGGGGTGGAAGTGGGAGGTTAGAGGGAAGGATAACAAGCAAAGTAAAGGGAGCAAGGAGGGAATCAGAAGATGCAGGAGAGGGAGACGGAGCAAGGAAGGGAGGAGAGGAGGTGGTAGCGGAGGGAAGTCAGGGGACAAGAAAGGGGCACAGGAAACCAGAGAAGGTGAAAAGGGATAGAGTTGGGGGTCTATGGGGGATTGGGAGTAAATGGGTGGTATCTATCACTAGGGGAGAATAGGAGTGGGATATGGGAAATCAGGAAGGGTGTGTAGGTAGTTCAGGACAGGGGATGTGGTTAGGAGGAAAAGCGTAAGGAGGAGGGTCCGTCAGGAACAAGATGAGATTGGGAGGGCTTTAAGCCCGAGGTTCAATGGGCAGAGCAACAACGCTACTCCCCATCGGGCTTAAAGGTCACTCATCCTGACTCTGTCAGATTCTGTTTTTGTTGCAGCTGGAGGCACTGCTCTCTGCTACCTCTCTGCTGTGATTTCTCTTGGTTCTGCAGCTGCCTTCAGCTGCCCATTCTTTCCTCTACACCTTCTTTGCCTTGTTTATCTGCCTCTCTCTCTCTTGCTGTTCCTGATCTCGCCCTCCACACTCTCTGTCTTGTTCCTGTTCATTTCCTTCCTCCCACTGGGTTGTTTATCCCTGCCTCTTGCTCTGCAGCTGCTATTGTTCTGCTTGTTTGTACCTGCCGCTCACTCATGGCTGCCATTAAGTGCTCTGCTTGCCCCCCGTCTTTTCCCATGCCTTTGCCTGGTTTTCTCATATTCTGCAGGTGACTCATTCCTTCTTCCCTTCCTCCATTCTTCTCACCTCTACTTCCCATTTTTACTCACACTGCTGCTTGCTCCCTCACGCTGCTCAGGCTCCCTGGCATAGCTTTTGGGTATTTGTGTATTCCATCTCCCTGGATTGCCTTACCCTTGGCGTGATCCCCATTTTCCTTTTCCTCTCTCTTGCTTCTCACCTCTGTTGTGGCATCCTATGGCCACTTCCTGGTCTCTCTCCAAATCTAAGCGTGCTGCACTCACCTGGTCTATCCTGCGGTGGTCATCCAGTGCTTCTCCGCTTGCCTGCTTTGAGTACTTGGCTTGCCCTGACTGCACCTCAACCATCGTAGCTCGGATCACCAATATTACATACACAATTCTGCTTGCCAGTTGTCTGTTTTGCTTGTCATTTTCAGCCATCTGACGTATAATTTTCTGGATCAAACTTCCTTGATTTTGAATGGGCCTTGTACTGATACACCTATTGTCTGCCTACCATACTAACTCACACATCTGGTAAACCATTACCTCCAATTTCTTGGGCATCTTGGTTTGGTTCTTGAGAAATGATCTTGCTTGTTGTTGGTTTGTAGGCCTGTCCTTTACCTCCTGTAACATTCAGCAAAAGCTGGTACTTAATGGCACAGCTCTGACCTATCCACTTCGCTTTCACTGTTTATCCCAGCTATTCCGCTCTGCTGGGTGGTTGTATCTTAGTTCTTTCACCAATAGCATCTTCAGCTTTCAAACCCCTCTCTACTGAAACAAAACCTGGCCTTCCACGCTGTGCCTCATCGCTGGTTCATCCACTTCTATACAAAAATCTCACATAGCGGAGCACCTTGGTGCCTTTTCACCTCAGTTTGGGCCCTCTGGTCTGCCTCCTCGCCACCCATGACCTCATGATTTCTTTTGGCGCTCTGTCCTACCACCTACTGCAGTTTGCTCACTCCCTTTGTGGCCTACATCCAATATTTCTTTGATATAACTCTCATAGCTCCTATGGCTACCTATCCTTAATCATATGCCACCTTTGACCTACCAGCCCCATGGCTTCATTCCATCATCATAGCTTATTTGTTTCCTAATTTTGCCTTCCTTATCCTAGCGCCTTTTCTAGTACCAGCCATCATGGCTTCGCTCCATTCTTAGCTTCCCTCCTCATCATACATCGTCCACTTTGCTCCTTGATGGCTCATCCTGAAATGCTCCTCCTGAGTGTACCCTCTGGTTAGCATACCCTCTGGTTCCATACATGCCTTCTTGGCCTCAGAGTCTACCTCCTTTTGAGGAGCCTACTCATTCTACTACCTTCGCAAGTTCATTTTCAAGTTCATTCCTGTCTCCTCCTCTTCACGCTCTGTACCAGCATTCAAGCATTCTTCTCCAATCAAGGCCTGCAATAGATGTTTCTTTATTAGGCGATCTCGACCTCAGGGTCTGATCATTTGCAGTGCATAATCAAACATGCCATATCGGCCTCACCATCTACTTGCTCGTATCACTCAATCAAGCATTCCTCTCATTGGGTCTTCTGCTAACTCAACGACCGCTGCCTTCCTGCTGCGGTCATTAGTCTTCATCGCTGCCTCATGTTCCTTCTTCGATCTGTGCCTTCTTTGAGTTTTCCCTATCCGATCATCATCTTTCCTACTCATATCCTTCTCTTAATGAATCCTTCTATACCAACATACATCCTCTGATCAAACGTCATCCTCAAATCAAATGTTGTCAGCCTTGAGGGAAGGCGACCTAGGCCTTGGATCCCCAGAGATTTCCTCCTCAAAGGTTTTTTCCTCCTCCATGCCAATGGTCATAATATTAGTTAGAGTTAGTGCTTTCATAGGTTAGTTAGTTAGGTTACGCTGTTGGATGGAGGCAGATGGTGGTTCCGGCTTTCCTTCTCTCTATCATCTTCTCAGAATTCATTAATTCATTCATCATCCTCACCTCTTCAAGCTCGACACCTGTGGTATACTTTTGGGCTTCTTCCTAACCTACCTTTAGCCAATGCAATCATTCCATGACTCCTGTAGGGGGAACCTCCTCTAGGGTTCCTTGCACATACTCCTACAGGGTGGTATAGCCCACAGATAGAAAGGCAGAAAGCCACAAAGTAAATCAAGTTATACAAGCATCATCTCATATCTCATCCAGTTGCATAAGCACATCGAATGGGAGGGCTTTAGCCCTAGATTCGATGGGTGGAGCAACAACATCACCCCCCATTGGGCTTAAAAGGTCACTCATCCTGGACTCTGTCAGGATTCTTTTTCGTTGCCCACCATCCACCCCTCCTCCTCCAGTGGCTCATCTCTTACCTGTGGACTTCTTCCCAACCTACCTTAGCCGACGCAATCATTTCCACAGCACCTGTAGGAGGGGAACCCTCCCTAGGGTTCCTTGCATCGCACTCTCACAGGGTGGTATATCCCATGGATAGAGAGGCGGAAAGCCACAAAGTAAATCAAGTTATGCAAGTATCAGCTCATATCTCATTCGGCTGTGGAAGCACATTGAACCATTAGCTGTGGAGGTGGAAAATGTCATGATATTCGTGGACTCCATGATTAAGGGAATACATTGGATCTGGAGTGGTCCTACATTCAGGCAGAGGTCATTTTTGTGAACCAGAGTGGAGGCGGGAAGGCAATGAAAAAATCAGGAGAAGGCTCAGTTGGTGGGGAAACCACACTTATCATCCATCTGGGAAAAAAGATCTAGCAAGTTGTGAAGTGGAGAAAGTCCAGAGGAGGTTCAGGGCACTAGTACAGGGATGCCTGGAGGAGGCTAAACCTTGGCTTTTTCAAAGGTCTTGCCAGTCCCAGTGCCAGCAATGTAAGACAGAGAAGAATCAGGGAATTCAACGAATGACTCATGGAATAGTGTGAAGAGGAAGGGTTTGCATGTATAGGAGAGTGGGGGACACTTGGGAGGTTGAGGACTTGTACTGGAAGGATGGGCTGCATCTGAGTGAGAGAGAGGCAAGAGTACTGAGGGAGGTTTACAAGAATGCATTGATATGGTTCTGGGGGTTAAACTGGTAAGGGGAGTACAAAGCTAAAATGGGTGAAGGGTCAACAAGAGGTGAAAAGGACTAGCCAGCACTCCACCACAAAAGGGAATGGGAACAGACCAGACATAAAAAGGAGGGAGGATGGGAAGAAGGAGATATATGGTATAAAGGAGTTTCCACTAATACAAGAAGCCTGGGGAACAAGATGGTGGACTTAGAAGCTATTATGGAGGTGGGAGGGTTGACATTTTAGCTATAACAGAGACCTGGTGGCAGAGCACCAGGCCTGGGAAGTAGAGGTACCGAGGTACAGGTTATTCAGGAGGATAGGGCTGGCAGGAAGGGGGATTGCACTGCACATAAAAGAGGGCATAAAGGCATCAGAGGGCAGGAGGAGCAAGGGAAGTAGAAATCTATGATCTCACTAGAGAGATGGGCTGGGCAAATATAAGACTGTGGGTGGTGTACAAATCTCCAATGCAGAGTGAAAAATTGGGCATGCAGATGCTGCAGGTGGTTCAAAGGATGGCATTAAAGGGAGAGATTCTGCTGGTGGTGACCTAACCTCCCAGACATAGACTGGGATATCCCAGCAGCTGGATGGTCCAGGAGTAGGGAGATCCTCAGTCCTTCCAGGAGCCATCCTGCAGCAACTGGTAAAAGAACCAACTAGGGTGGACAATATACTTGATGTGGTCCTCACCAATGGGGATAGTGTGGAGGGTGTAGGGTGGGTCAGCCTAGGAGCAAGCGACCACAACTCAGTGGGGTTCAGGGTAAGAGCATGGTATAATGTGAATGAAACCATTACAAAGGTCCTACATTTCAGGTGGGTGGATTTTCCTAAATGAGGGAGGTAGTCTGGTTTGAAATAGCAGAGATGGAGGGGATTGGGGGCAAGGAAGAATAGAGTAGGATCGGGGGTACTAACGCCACAGAGAGCTGTATAAGAAAGGTGAGGAAGAGCAGAAAGGAGGAGACCACTTTAGTTCAACAGGAAAGTGAGGGCGCAATAGGGGGAGAAAAGGGTGTTCAGAGTCTACAAGAAAACACAGGGCAAGGAGGACAGGGAAATATACAAGGAGAAGCTTAGGTGGTGGGGCAGAAGATTAGAAAGAGAAGCAGAAACAGAGGAGAGAATTGCTAGGCAGGCCAAAAGGGGTGATAAGACTTTCTTTCGGTACATAGCGGAAAAAAGGAAAACCAGACAGGGATAGCTAAGATAAGGGAGAGGGGAGAGGAAGTGGAAGGGATTTCAAGAGGGTGGAGGTGCTAAATAGATACTTTGGTTTGGTCTTCACGGTAGAGGGAAGACAGGAGACCAGACTTAGATGGGAAGGAAGTGGGAGATGGGGTGGTTCCAGCCCAATCAGTGAGGACAGGGTCAGGAAGAATTAGAAAAGCTGAGGATAGACAAGGCTATGGGTCAGGATGCTCTGCATCCTAGGGTGCTCCAGGAGCTAAGGAAGAGGCTGGTGGCACCACTAACAAGGATATTTAACATATCTTTAGACACAGAGAAGGTTCCAGAGGACTGGAAGAGGGCAGACGTGGTGCCACTTCATAAAAATGGCAGCAGGGAGGAGGCTGCCAACTATTGCCCTGTCAGCCTCACATCGGTGGTGGGTAAGGTGATGGAGGCAATCTTGAAAGAAGGGGTGGTTAGGTATTTGAAGATAGCAGGCTGCCAGACATCCATCAGCATGGCTTCACACGGGAGGTCATGTCAGATGAACCTGATCAAGTTTTTGATGAGGTGATGAGGGTAGTTGATCGGGGAGCGAGGGCAGTGGATATGGCTAACTGGACTTTGGGAAGGCCTCAACACTACCCCACAGAAGGCTGGTAAACAAACTAGAGAACTCGCGGTGGGGCAGAAAATAACAAGGTGGGTAGAAAACTGGCTGATGGGTAGAAGCCAGAGGGTGGTGGCAAATGGGGTGCACTCAGGAGAAGTGGGGTGATGAGCAGGGTCCCTCAGGGACAGTGCTGGGGCCCATCCTGTTCAATATCTATGTCAGTGATATAGCGGAGGGACTACAGGGGAGGGTCTGCCTTTTGCAGACGATATGAAGATCTGCAACAGAGTGGATACCCTAGAGGGAGTGGAGGCTATGAGGGAAGATCTAAGGTTACTGAGGGTGGTCAAAACATGGCAACTAAAATTCAATGCCATGAAATGCACAATGATGCACACAGGAGAAAGAATCCACGTGCAAACTACACATTGGGAGGAGGTAATAAAGACATCTCCACAGGAAAAGGACCTAGATATCATAGTCACAGACAGCCTCAAGGACCCAATGCAGCAAAGCAGTGGGCAAAGTGAACAGAATGTTGTTGTGTGTAGGGTGAGGTATAACCAGTAGAAGACGGAGGTGCTGATGCCACTCTACAGTTCCATGGTGAGGCCCCACCTTGAGTTTGGGGTTCAGTTCTGGAGACCTCACCTATGCAAAGACATGCATGCATTAGAAAGAGTACAGAGAAGTGCCACAAAGATGGTGCATGGGCTGGGTGGTGTTACACGAAGAGAGGTTGAGGTGTTGTATCTGTACCCACTGAAAACCAGAAGGGGGGATATGATAGAAACTAGGGTTGTCAGAACTAGTTTGGGAAAGATTCTAACCCATCACGAACCCTGGTGTTCGAGTTCTAATTCAGAACTCTAGTGGGTTCGCAAATGGGTTCGAATCAACCGTTTTTTTTTTGTTTTTATGCCTTAAGAAGCCACAACCACAACGCAAAGCTTGCCTAGCCCTATAGTGTCGGCTCCAAAGGGACGGGAGAGGTTGAAGCAGGATGGGATTGGGAGGCAGCACAGTGCCACAGGAGGCAGAAAGGAGGTGGAATGAAGGGAAGGGTGCATGATGGCATGCACAAACTTGTGGGGGCTGAATGGTGTGGACTGGAGTCGGACTGCGCGCCTCGCGATTTCATCCCCATGTCCATGTTACCATCTGACCATCTGCTAGTGGTCAGGTGGTAGATGGTAGACGAACTGGGCACGGTTGCAGCCCGCTCATTTTCCCAGCCAGTGTCATAAAGGAGTTGCAGGGTGCAGCAGCTTGTGCTACTCCGCTCCTTCTGTCTGGGCTAGCTCTGCTCTCTGGCTGTGGCAATTGTTGCTAACTGTGAAATGAAATCGTGTGTGTATTGCAAACCAAAAAATAAATAAAAAGCTAAGGGGTGGTGGGGTGAAAACTAAAGGTAGGGGGGGGGGGGGGACTTGGTGTTGGGGAGGGAACTGAGGAAAGAAAGGGCCCGAACATAGGAACAGTTGGTGAGAGGCTCAGCCTCAGGATGAGACGGACAGAGCGAGGGAAATTAAAGTTGCTGAGTATTTGAGTAAAACTGAGAAACCGAGAGAATTTTATCATAGTCTCAAACAACAGTTCAAAACTTCATTTCTGCGTGGTGTAGTTGTTTCACACTGGGAAGAAGGGATCATCAGATGGCTGGGGAGGGTGAAGAAATTAAAACAAACAGATTGTGACTCGAGGAAAATTAAGTTTAACTTTAATGTGTGAGTCTTTGAGAAGTTGAAACATTTGAATTTGATGGCATTTTACTTACTACTTTATACCCTACTCCACAAAACAAAGTAAAATAATCAGGAGGACAGGGAGGGAGGGGATTCTGTGGTACTGTGCTGCTGAGCGTTCTTCTATTCCACCCTATAAAATTCTGATAGAACAACACCAGGCTGTTTTATTTTTTTTTTACACAGTACTCCCTACTTGTGTGTTTGTGTGTGACTCCACTACACTGTATCTCTCTATTCTCCTGTGGTGTTCCCATCACCCTGCTGTGGCTGCTGACTGTGTACCCTACCCATTGTGTGTTACTGCAGAAGCCCATTGTTGGGCAGTGGGTTGGTAGCATTATCCTTAAATACATGACAGAAGCCTAGAAATATATTTCCCTGTTGGGAGAAGAGATAGAAAAATCTATTTCCTTGGGTTGTATATGTGTGTGTGACTCCATCTCCTGTGGTCAGCCCATCTGCTGTGCGCCTTCTGACTGCACTGTACCCTACCCAGTGTGTGTTACCGAGAGAGTCCCAGTGGCCAGTTGTCGCCTGGTGGCATTATCCTTAAATACATGACAGAAGCCCAGAAATATATTTCCTGTTGGGAGGAGAGACAGAAAAATCTCTTTCCTTGGATTGTATGTGTGTGACTCCATCTCCTGTGGTCAGCCCATCTGCTGTGTGCCTTTTGACTGCACTGTAACCTACCCAGTGTGTGCTACCAAGAGAGGCCCAGTGGCCAGTTGTCGGTGGTGGCATTATCCTTAAATACGTGACAAAAGCCTAGAAATATATTTCCTGTTGGGAGGAGAGAAGAAAATCTCTTTCCTAGGTCTGTGTGTAACTCCGTCTCTTGTGGTCAGCCCATCACCCTGCTGCTGTGTGTCCCTTCACTGCTATGTGTATGCCTATGTCCAGCAGCCCAATCATTCTGTAAGCCTTGAACCTGGGATCCTTTAGTTGCAAACCGTCATATTCTTCAATTATTTTCAGTCCACTGCATCACAGTGTCACATAGCCAAAATAAAATTTTGAGTTGTAGCCAGTGATCATAGATCACATTGCTTTCTGACACAGGAATTGTGTGGGTGTATTCACTGCAGTATACTGGTTCTGTTAGGCTGACACCAACATAGATGAAGCATCTAGTGCTGGTGTTGGAGCAGGTGTTGGTGGTAGTGGTAATCCTGGTGCCAGCAGAAATAACCAAAATGTTTCATGTGATAAAAATTCAACAAACAGCAAAAGAGCAACAGCAATGTGGTAAAGGGGACCTTTTAAGAAAACCTCGTGCAGCTGCTGGGTCACATGAGAGGCACCATAAGGTATGCCATTCATGCTGTTGAAATCCTGTGACTAGCAGTAATAATGCAAGTGACAGTGAGTCCTCTCTGACTCAGACAGTAGCTCTTGTCTCAGTCTGACACTGTTGTGTCTTGTGATGTATCATTACTTCCTCAACAAAGTGAAATGAGCAAGTCTGCTGACAATGAATCAGGTAGTCACTTGCAAATACATCCAGCACTGTTGGCAATGAAAAGGACATATCCATTGAATCCACCACTTCTGTGTCGGCCAACAATGAAAATCCTTCAGAGTCTTCTGCCCACTCTTCTAGCACCAAGGAGCATGTCCTGGGTTCTATTAGGACAGGTGAAAAGACACAAACAGTCTTTAGCTATCTTCCTAGCACTCGAACAAAATCTGTCACATCTGAAGTGTGGAATTATTTCTGTCAGTAAAACTGATGCATGCAGAGCAGCTTGTTCCCTGTAAACAGAGTGTAAGCCGTGGTAAAGTTGTGTCATGCCTGGCACTACAGCTCTAAACCATCTGAAAAAGCATTCAATTTTGCTTGATCGTCTAAAACCCATGTCCTCCATCTTCCAGACCACACGTGAGAAGGGTCAGAATCTGAAATGGATATTGAATTGTCTGAACTTGATGCGGACAGAACCACTGCCAGCCCTAGGATCACTGTTACCACCAATGCCAGCACCATTAGTACCAGTTGCACATCCAGTGATGGCACTGAATGTATAAGTCCTAGTCCACCATCTCAGCGCCCATCTGCCCATCGAAGCATGGTGTATAATAAACCAGCAGGGACATGTTGTAAACAGCTAACACTGTCTCAGGCATTTGAAAGGAAGAATACCTTTACTAGAAATCATCCAAAGACCCTTCATCTTAATCACAGAATTGGTGAACTGTTAGCTGGAGCCATTCTCCCATACTCTTTGGTAGATCATGAGGATTTTAGGAGCTCATGACATTAGCAGAGCCTTGTTACAATGTTCCTCATCGAAGGTACTTTTCCTATGTTGAAATATCAAACATTTATCAGGCTTTAAAAGCGACAGTGATGCTTGCACTTAAAACTGCAGAGGGTGGGGTTATTCATGTCACAACAGATATGTGGACCAGCACTCAAAACATAGATTACATGTCCCTTACCGCTCATTGGGTCACGTTTTCTTGTGCTTCTTCAAAACAAAGACACCCCAAAGATGGCGCTGCTGCATATAAAGAAGTTTGAGCAAGTCATACTGCTGCAAACATCCTGCAGGAACTAAATGACCTCCTTGACGAATGGGTTTATTCTCACTGTCTAAAATGTGGCTTCATCAGTAAGTGACAATGGAGCCAACATCTTGAAAGCAGTACAGGATGGAGGATTTCTTCATGCTTCTTGCTTTGCACATTGCTTACATTTAATTGTCATGGGATTTCTAGCAATGAAACACAAGTGGATGGTATGATTGCTGTTTGCAAAAAATTGTGACTCACTTTTCAAATTCAACCAAGGCTATATGGACATTGTCCGAACTGCAAAAAAAAAACACAAGCTGCCCCAACAAAAGCTGATTCAAAATGTTTCCACTCGAGGAGTCACGCGGATGCAGAGCACGGTGTAGCCAAGTTCCCTGGTAGCTCCGATTGCCTCTCTCCAAAATAATATATCGCGTCAGTCTTAACCTGTCCAAGGTTTTGTTTGGCTGTAAAGGTGGAGGAGACGTAGTGAGCTGCTTCTGTGCTAGATGGATGCCGAGATAGAAAAATCCCCGAGCACACTCCTCCGGTATCTCCAAGTTGGTCCCGAAAAGCAAGGGCCTTGTGGGCAACAGTGCAGAGGCGCTGCGATGGGGAACGGAAAGCGAACCTGACTCTGGCAAGATTTCTGGAGGAATTTAGACCTTTCAAGCAAGAAATGAAGGAGCTGGCCACTGAAATAAAGTGTATTTCTGGAACATTGGAGGAACTAACTAGGAGAACAGCGGATAGTGAAGTCAGAGTCGCTCCTTGGAGGGAATGTAGAAGATGGATGTGGGGCAACCTTGTTGAGGCAAAGGATAGCCAAACTGGAATCCAAGGTCGAGGACCTAGAAGGAGGTCCACACAATAATGCAGTAATTGTGGGGCTACCGAAAAGAAGAAGGGCCAGACCCGATCAAATTTGTCCAGAAATTCGTGGAGAAAATAGCGGCCCTCTCCTTATGGCCCTAGTTACACAATCGAGAGAGCTCATCGGGTTGCGGCCAATGCCTCCACCCAATTCTCCACCTCGCCTTGATCTTTCGTTTTTAAATTATCTAGAACCACAGCTGTTCCTAACTAAGGCAAGCAAGAACAAGGATCTGTATTGGGAAGGAGTCAAGATCAGAGTGGTGCAAGACATCCCTGTTACAGACGGCAGAGGAGGTCAGCCTTTAACCCCTGATTAATAAATTGATTGCAGCGGTGTGCGATTTAAAATGGGCTACCGGTCAAATTCCAAGTCTTGATAGAGGAGTGGAAGAAATATGAGTCGGTAGAGGTTGCTCGATCGGCACTACAAGTAGCCCTTCCTAATTTATTCAAAGATCCCTGAAGCTTGATGTGAGTGCTTATGGTACTCGGAGTCAGGCCTTGGCCTACGGAGAAATTGGATGCTATGCAGCAAGATCTTGATCTTCTTTTCTAGCTGGAGGGTTTGGATCAGAAGGGTACTAATGGGGCCCTGTAACGCATGAAGATGAAGCATACGAACTGTGGCTAGTTTTATAGACTGGGGCTTGGAGCTCACTCAGCCTCATTTATGGTTTTGTTTGGGGACGAACGTTGGACTATGGACAGAGCTGTGATCTTTGGCTGAATAGGAGACAGCGGTCCCCTATTTCCACCCTTTTTTTCTTTTTCTTTTTCTACAGCGCAGAACAGCTGAGTGGGCGGAACATGTTCTCATGTGTTGGGCAACATATTTTTGGGTGGGGTTGGAGGTTAATGTTAGCGGTAACGGAAATATACTCTGCTTTTGCAGTTCAATTTAAGTGCTGGTAGAGTGGGTATAAGGAATATTAGAATTGACAGTTATAGAATACACAGGGTTTTGGATGGAATGGCTGTTTACGGATTATGGGGATAATTACGGGCGGGTTTATGTGACCCTATGAGAATCAGAGTGGATTAAGGCAAGGGTGGTGAAAGGTGAAATCATTGGAAGCAATGACCGAGAAGGGAGGCCTGCAGGCGAGGGTGGCTAGTGTGGGCTGATGTCACGGACCAATGGAGTGTGGAAGGGGGTTGTTGGGGGGTTGTAGAGGAGAGGTAATCTTCAGGAGGAGAGGTTAGGTGTGGATCGCAATGCAGGGGTAGGATGGCATAGGAGAAGGCAATGAGACTCAAGCTTTGGCTAGGGGCGGAGGGAGGAGGGTGGGCGAGGGTTTTGATGGGATAGACATCATGGTGATCACATGGTTCGTTTGGGAGGGATATGGGGAGCACAAGTCTGCAATGTTGGGGATAGGATAAGTGATTTGAATGGGCATGTACCAGGTTCGGAACTAGAAATTTTGAAGGATGGTATTGACTGGGGCTCTTAACATTATATCGTGGAATGTAAAGGGTGCACGCAGAAAGTTAAGCAGTATAGTATCTTAAAGCACCTGGAGGTCTTAAAGGCAGATATTGTGTTCTTACAGAGACACACTTACTCCAGTCGAGAGTACAATTCTATGGAGCCGCAGATGGGGTCAGTCTTTGCCTATGAAGGTAACACGCAGAGTAGGCGTAATGATCCTATTGGGCAGATCTGCACCTTTTGTGCCACTTCAGGTTGTTCACAATGATGAGGGCAGAATTGTGTTGGTAAGGGGTATGCTCCAGAATGTGGAGGTATTACTTGGGGCAATCTATGGCTCCAACGTAGACTCTCAGGAGTTTTTGTTAAGCTTTTAGGGATGTTAGCCCCTTCGTGCAAATTCCCATGATCTTGGGGGATTTAAATCTTGTTCTAGACCCACTTATGGACAGGTCCAGGGTAAGACGTCACGTTTCTCACCTGCTCCGCGTGCCCTTTGTGAGGTATTGGATCAATATGGCCTAGTGGATGTTTGAGGTGATCCATCCAAAGATAGGCAGTACCGTTTACCTCCACAGTGCATGGATCGGTCCCAAATAGATTACATTTTACTCTCCAGTACCCTCCTCTCGGGGTGCTTGAGGCAGAAGTATGCGGGACGCTGCTTCGATCATGCAGTGGTGGTTGCATCCATCCTCCTGTCAACTTTACCCAAGAGAGAAACAGGTGGAGGATTAACAACCAGATGCTTCAGTAGCCCTCATGTCACAAAGTTTGTGACAGGGCAAATAGAGGAATTTATAACCAATAATGTCAGGGACAACACTAGGCCGGATATGGTTTGGGAGCATTTAAGGCTTTTATAAGGGGATCCTGATCAGTCAGGCTTCCCACAGGAAGAAGAGCGAGTTCAGGTGTTAGCGAACTTTGGCTCGGATCAGAGATAAGGAGACCTTGGTGGGTGGCAGGCGGATGATGAGGATAAGCTGGAGCTGGTGAGGTTGAAGGACCTATATTTAAAATTGTTGGGGAGGGAGTCACGTGATGCGGAGTGTCTGGTAGCTGCCTTTTTCTGGGCTCCCACCTACCACGCTAATTATCGCCTTGTTTGCCTATTTTCTGCATCCTTTTAAAAATCTCAAGCTCTACTGCTACTTAGCTCGCTAGTGGTTTCTTTTGGACCAGAACCACAGCTATAGTGAGATCTCTCAAGCGACAAGAGAGGGAATGGATTCGACATGAAACCAATGGGAGTCAGGCACACCCACCCGACACCAGAAAAAAGTGCCAAGAAGGCTAGAAACACTAATTTGGGGCAGACAGCCAAGCAAACGCCTCCCAGCAACCCAAATAATTTACTAACTGAAGATCGTTTTCTTCAGGAGCTCCTGCCCTTTCGGGAAACTCTGCAAGAGATATCTAGTGAGGTGAAAACGATCAGGAGTGACTTTGCTGCTCTCTCAAAGAGGGTAGGAGACATGGAGGCAAGAGCTTCTTCACTTGAGGGCTGGAAGGGCAGAATTGACCCAGAAATAATTAAACTCCGACAGCAAGTACAAAAACTACAGTTGAAAACAGAGGATCTAGAGGCAGAAGCAGACGGAACAACATCCTGATTCTTGGTCTACCGAGTCAGAGGAAGGTGGAGATACCATTCAATTTGTGCAGCTGCTACTTAATAAGATCATTGGCCCCTCTCTCTAAGCAGCAATACCACATTGAGGGCACATCGTTCTCTAAGGCCCAAGCCTCAGCCTAATGCCCCCGACCAATCATCATCAGGTTCCTTAGTTTTATCGAGAAACAACATGTGATGTCGAAGGTGAAGGAGCTAGAGACAATCTACTGGGACAAAACCAAGATTCGGATTACACAGGACCTCCCATACAAAACCCGCCAAAGGAGAACAGCTTTTCATCCCATAGTGAAGAAATTGATGCCGCTGGGATCAAGTTCAGGATGAATTACCCTGCCAGACTAATGGTCTCCTGGAGGGTGTCTGACACTCAAAATCCAGAGCAAGCGTTGCCTGATCTCTCTATTAAGCTTCCGAATCTCTACAGAGGGACTGACTCTTTACTTTGGGCTAATTTGTCTACTGTCAGCTACCTTCCCATTAAAGGGAGTTGATTTAATGCTTCTTCGAATATGATATCTCTTGACCTTAATATAAATTGTTTTCTTACCTGGGAGATTCTCGGGAGGGCCTGGGGTATAGTGGTGGTGGGAGGTGAGGTTGTAGGCCCCTGCGGCCTAGGAGGCCTGGTTGAGATTCTGGAGCCTTGGGTTCGCGCCATTAGCTGGGGTATGGGAACCAATGTGACAGGTGCGGTTTCGAGTTCCCATTTAGAGGTAGGACGTTTTGGTCCGTCCACATGTTTTCACCTGGGACTTCCTGGGCAGGTGGGTTTTCCTAAGCTGCTGTGTAGGGAATCGTTGGAAAGTACCAACTAGTACCTAAGGCTGGAATTTCAATATAGGGGCTAATCAGTGCTCATGAATTTCCTCATACGACCTCTAAGTAGGCTCGTGATGGAAGTGAGTGGGATTGGAGGTAAGGCCTTTACAGGCAACCCATTTAATGTGGTAAAATTAGTTAGGGGCCAATAAATAAATAAATACAGAAGAATGCAGGCGAGTTAACGTAAGGCTAAGTTTGGTAAAAGGTGGGAGGGAGCCGGGGAGGAGATAAGCTCTGAGAGATTCTGTATTCATGCCTTAGTAGGGAATTTGGATATCTAGGTCCAACATAGGTAGGTGACTAATTTGTTTTCTCACTGCTGTATGTATGAGTCAGGGGCCTTCGGTGTTTGGTAGAAACTTTGGGTCCAAAGAAGATTACTATGGGCCAAGGTACCTCTGGGGGTTCCTGATATCGTGTTTTAGCTGGGTAATATCTAGTCTCCTGGTACTATGGGGACCCAGTGTAAATAGTTTAGGAGGACTTTGGAGGATGGGGGCAAGTTTAAAGGGTGGGGGAGATAGGCACTATTTTCATGTTGAATATCTCGACTTAGTACTAATCTTGGATACAGTTACTGGATATGTGGACTCAATTTTACAAGTGGACACTCTTTCTTGTTATGATCTATTTGTTTGGGAAGGGGTGCTGGGGGGTGGCGGAAGGTGTCACCATTCAGGGATCGAAGTGTATTGCCATGGGGTACAATTTGACAAGTTGTCTCTTTACTGTTGTTAAATGGCTTTAGGCCACATTAAAATTGCTACCTGGAACATCAGGGTATTAGAGAGGTAAACAAAAAAGACAAATATTACTAAATTGCTCTCTGGTAGGTTGCGGAATTCTCTTTTGCAGGAAACCCACATTCTTGTCTCAGAAGCTAAAATGTTCTGTGCCACGTTTTCTCAGGTTTTGTTTCTGAAGGGTCTACTGTCAGCAAGGGAGTGGCTATCATGATAAAGCGAAATGTGTCATTTGTACCGGACAAATGTACTAAGGACCAGAAGGCAGATTTGTATTAGTGAAAGGGTTACTCAATAACATGGATGTGGTTCTGGGAGCAATATACTGTCCAGTTAGGGGTGATCCTAATTTCCTTATGCAGCTAACAACTAGATTAAGTGAACTTTTGCCAACGGTATTTATATTAGGGGGACTGAACATTGCTCCTCACAGATCCTAAATAGAACCTATAGACCCCAAAATCCCCGCCCGCCAAATGGCGCTCAATGACTTTGCAACTTATTGGGTCTGGGTGACCCTTGGAGACTATTGAATCCTTCTAATCGTAGCTACACTTATTACTCTCAATTCATAAATCCTGGTCAAGATTGGATTACATTTTGGTGAGCACTGTACTTCTAGCCAATATTTCCCTTACTGGTATTGAGCCGATTGTTATCTTGGACCATTCAATGGCATGGATCAAGTTATCACCTAGCCCTCGGGTCAAAGAGATACCTCCTGGAAGCTCAATACACAGCTTTTGAAGGACGAGACACAGTTTCTCACTTCAAGTCTTTGATCTCGTCCTTTCTTGAAATTAACCAGGGTTCAATTTCCAGAGATGATTTAATTTGGTGCTCGCTAAAATGTTTTCTCAGGGAGAATTTATAAAAGTGGCTTCTAGAAGGAAGAGGGTGAAGGAGGAAAAATTACCTCTTTGGCTAACCAGATTAAAAAGGCTGAAAGTGTTCTTTCTTCCACTAACTCTCAAATTGATTTAGAGAATCTATGTAGACTCAGAAATGAGTATGAAGACCTGATTAAGAAAAACAGAATATGCTATTTTAAAATCTAAAACAAGATACCTTGACCAGGGGAGAAACCAGGAGATTACTTGCTCTCAGGTTAAGGGAGGTAGAAAGTTCCAGATTAATTCCTGCCTTAAAGGCGAAGGGACAGCTCAATTAAAACTGCCCCAAGGGACATAGCTAAGGTTTTCAAGTCTTTACCAAGATTTGTATGGTAACAGGGCTTCCTCACCATCAATTTCAGAGGCAGCAGCTTTTCTGGAGGTGTACCTTCCAAGATTGCAGGCGCATCAGTGCGACTCACTTTCATCTCCCATAACTCTAAGAAGTGGAAGTTATTAAAAACCTACCCCTGGACAAGTCCCTGGACCTGACCTTCCCCAACTTTTACAAAACCTTCTGTAAAGAGATTGCGCCTGCCTCCTTAATTTATTTAATTATATCTCTCTTCCGAACCATTGGACCCTTCCTTGCTGGAGGCTACCATAATTTAATTCCTAAACTAGACAAGCCTAACTTGGATCCAGCTAGCTATAGACCAATTTAATTACTTAATTATGACATAAAATTTTGACTAAAATTCTTTCCTTGAGAATCAAGCAGGTCTGGCAAACTCTGCTGAGTTAAGTAACAGGTAGGATTTGTCCAGGGAGGTCAGCAATGGATCATATCGTACACTTACCCACATTTTTTTCGCAGCCCAGGAGTCCCAGTTCCCCATGGCTTTAGTTGCTCTAGACGCAGAGAAGGCCTTTGATCGGGTCAGCTGGGAGTTCCTGTGGTCTACTCTAAATAAAATGGGTTTTCAGAGAAGTTTATTCACTGGTAAAGGCGTATATGGTTCACCTTCTGCTAAGGTTTATTGTAATGGGATGTTCTCATCTCGCTTCTCCCTGTATCCTAGCAGAAGAGAGGAGAATTGCTAGGCAGGACAAAGGGGTGATAAGACTTTCTTTGGTTACGTAGGGAAAAAAAAAGGAAAACCAGACAGGGGATAGCTAAGATAAGGAGGGGGTGCAAGTGGAAGGGATTTCAAGAAGGTGGAGGTGCCAAATAGATACTTTGGTTTGGTCTTCACAGTAGAGGAGAAGCAGAGAGTCCGAAAATAAACAACAGATACAATGGGCAAAGCTAGTCTCAGGATCATCAAATTTCATGTCAGCTTTGGATTGAATGCATGAAAATGGAAAACAAGTAAAACAACATACTGCACCTCTGTTAGGTTCAGCCCAGCCCCAGATGCATTTCAGTGGGAGCTTTAGCATTTTAAACAGATATGCGACAGGTTGTGCCAGTTTTTTTCTGATGGTTACTTGTCCATGACACAGAAACATGCTTTTCTTTTAGCCTGAGATCATGGAGCTATGACCCAAATGTCACTGAACCCTCCCCACCACACACACACACACAACACACACTTGCTTCTACATGAAGTATTCTAGTGTTGACTGAACCTGTTCATGTCTCTACAGTGAATTTCCACTTTTAGGAACATTTTTCGATGTACAGCATATCATTCAGATACTGAGAAATAATACAGTTATGATACATTAATTATCTGCAGCAGCCAGCAGTGGGACTTGCTTGAGACTTGATTTGGTGGCCACAGCTGCAAGGGAGGTGTTTGCCAAATCAGCGGGCAAGACTGGGGACTTGCTGCATCGGCTACAGAAACTAATGGCCACAGCTGCAAGGGAACCTGTTTGCTGCATCAGCGGCTGAAGGAGCAGCAGCAGGCTTGGCTCCGCCAGAGTCAATCAAAATCGAGCAGTGGTTTTTGAACAAAGGCTGGTCTATAAAGGGCATAGCCCACTGGCAGAAAGCCAGCCAGCGGCAGGACTTGCCTGAGACTTGATTTGGTGGCTACAGCCAAGAGGGGACTGTTTGTCACATCCGCAGCCAGACGAGACTTACCCCATTGGTGGCTAGAGAAACCAGTGGCCACAGCTGCAAGGGGCCTGTTTGCCGCATCAGTGGCTAAAGGAGCTGCAACAGGAGTAACAGGCTGGACTCCTGCCAAAACTGATCAAAAATTGAGGTCGTTTTTTGAACAAAGGCTGGGCTATAAAGGGCATAGAAACATAACATAGAAACTGACGGCAGATGGTGACCAAAGATCCATTTAGTCTTCCATGAGTGCTGCCACCCCTTAGAATTTCTTAGAGACAATCCCATACACATATCCCAAGCAGATTTGCATTGCCTACCATTTTGGAGTCAATGACTTTTGCAGGTAGGCTATTCCATGGAGCTACCACCCTTTCTGTAAGAAGAACTTACACATGTTGCCCTGGAACCTCCCTTAACTTCATTTCATGACCCCTTGTCCTTGTGGAGCTATTGGTCTACTGGTAGGGACTCTGTTTATGCCCTTCAGGAACCTGAATGTCTCTATCATGTCAACCCTATCTCTGCGCTGCTCCAGTGAGTACATGTTGAGTTGCCGTAATCTGCTTTCATATGACAATTCATGGAGCCTCGTACCATTTTGTTGCCCTCCTCTGTACCGTCTCTAGTCTATCCACATCCTTCCTGAGATAAGGCCTCCAGAACTGTATGCAGTACTCAAGGTGGAGCCTTACCAGTGACTTGAATAGTGGCATGATCACTTCCCTCTTTCTACTTGTGATGCCTTCCTATGCATCCCAGCATTTTGCTGGCTTTTGCACTTCTTTTTCACATTGCCTGTCCACTTTTAAGTCAAAGATGATGACCCCAAGATCCCGCTTTTGTTTGGTGGCTGTTAGCTGCTCCCTCCCAGATAATAGACTGTCCCTGGGTTGCTCCTGCCCAGATGTATCACTTTGCATTTTTGCATTAAATTCTAACTGCCACGTTACCATTTTTCTAGCTTGAGCGGTCACTTTTCATTTGTTCCACTCCCTGAGCAGTGTTCACTCTGTTGCAGATCTTTGTGTCATCTGCAAACAGGCTCACCTTCCTGCCCAGCCCCTCAGTGATGTCACTTATGAAAATATTGAAGAGTAAAGGACCCAGGAAACACCTTGTGGCATCGGCTGGTCACCCCTATCCCTGATGCTGCCCATTGACCATCACCGACTGGTTCCACTGACTAAGCCAGCTCCTAACCCATGACACCATTTCCTGTCCCACTCTTGTATGTTTGAGCTTATTTAGCAGCCTTCTGTGTAGGACAGAGTCAAAGGCTTTGCTAAAGTCAAGGTTGATAACATCCATAGCTCCCAGTTCCACTATTTTGGGCTGGTGAAGCCCAGCAGCAGAAATCCAGCTAGTAGCATAACTTGCTTGAGACTTGATTATTTCTCTCACCACTCACCTTGCTCTGCCACCAGTATTAAATAGGCTAGGGACCACTCACAGTAGTGGATCCACCTATCAGGAAGGGCAGGAGTTGGAGCAAAGGGTGGTGGACTCTGGGGGCATTGTTTTATGGATATAATACAGGTTTATAAAGTTCTTAAAGTAATACTGATGGTAAAGCAATGCAAGTGTAAGGGCTTAGTGATGAAGAGAGAAACTATAATGAAATCGATAGAACTGGGAAAGTAGAACATTTGGGGTCAATCTCAGGGAGGGTGGGGAGAGGTGAGGACAAAGTGAATTACTCAGGATGGTGGAGAGGGCAGGGCATGAGTTTTCTAGGATCAATAGGGGGCAAAGGGCAGAATAGTGAAGTGCAATTGATGTGGTGCAGCGGCTTTATAGGAACACTGTGAAGGGTAAGGTATTGTCCAATATGTACCAGGTTGAGACAACTTGGGAAGAGATAGGCAAACTAAGGGGAAATGGAGATGAAGTGGAGGACATGGGGGAATACAACTGTAACAATGGTAGGGAGATGCAGGGGCTGCTAAAATGGAAAGAGAAAGGAAAAGGGCTGGCTGGCAGGAACATGGAGCTAAGAGACTGACCGTGGGGGTTGGGAAAATGACTCACGGAAAAGGTGGGGGATGGCTGGCAGGAAGTTAGGGAAAAGAGGACTTTGAGGAATCAAGAAAAGACACACATCTAAGCAGCAGGGAGAAAGGAAACACATGGAGGAGTATACATTTTTATATATTATATAAAGGTTTTGGAATTATTTATTTGTGGTTAGTTGGGAAAGTTTGGAGAAGTCTGAAAGTTTTTGAAGTGGGGGCATTATAGGTTATTGTTGATAGAAGATGTGTTGGCATGTTGCTGTCCGGTCATGCACTACTTCCTGCAAACTCCAGGACCCCAGCCCTTTATTCTCCTCCTTTGCCTGCAGAGGTTTATAACCAATGTAGGGCCTTAGCTATTATTAGGAGAGGAAGGGGATGGACCTGGGGCTCCGGACTGTGGGAGGAAGCGGAGCCGTATTGGGGTTGCACGGTCCAGTAGACACCCTGGGGCGAAATGGTCTCTAGATCGTGGTTCGTCATGTCTGGTTACCATACTCAAGGGCTCCTGTAATTCTGGGCAGACAATTGGTCATGCAGAACTCCGTCCCTACTCAAGTGGTGTTATGCAATGCCAGGTCTATAAGACCTATCTGGATATTATTGCTGATCTTGTTTGGGACAGCAGACTTGGCTTGCATCGCCAAAACCTGGCTTGATGACAAGCGGGCCCCATTTTGGAAGCTGTGATCCAAGCCGGTTTTCGTGATACACCACTCGAAAGTGGACCGCAGGGGTGGCTATCTGTTTTAGATTGGAATAGGGCCTTGCTGGTATACCAGTAGAAGTGGCTAGATCATTTGAGTTTACCGCGGTAGCAGGTGTGGGCTGCAGGATCATTCTCATCTACCATCCACCCAAGGGTGAGAAATTGTTCCTGCAGGAAGTGGCAGACTTTGTCATCAATGCAGCATTGGAGTTGCCCAGGCTGATTGTCCTGGATGACTTCAATGCCTGGGTCAGTGACGAACTCTCCCAGTTTGGTCAAGACTTCCTTCAGCTTATGTCCTCATTGGGGTTCACACAGGTAGTTGCCTCTGCCACTCATAATCAGGGTCACTCACTTGATCTGGTCTTTCTCCTGGGGATCAAGTCCTTTGATTTGGTGGTGGAGTCAGTCATATGGTCCGATCACTACATAGTAAAATTCAAATTCAGCCCCCTTATAGGTCTGCCCTGTGGAGATGGTCAAATACAGCCCATTGAGGGTGTTACCCCAGAGGTCTCTCTGCGGTGTTAGACCTATAGGGTGTTCCGAAAAGTAGCGATACAGAGAATCTAGTTTTGACCTATAATAAGGCTATTACTGAGGCTCTGAATGCTATCGCCCAATCGTGTTCATCCCTCTCTCTTTGTCCTCAGTCCCTTGGTTTGATGGGACTTTGAGGGAACTGAGACAGGTGGGACGAAGGCTAGAAGCATCGCTGGCGGAGAACGGCCCTTGATGCCGACCACCTTAGATTGATAGACCATTATCAAAGCCATCAATCAGCAATCTCACGTAAGAAGGCAGAGTTACTTTCTGGTAAGATATCTGCTGCTCAGAACTGACCAGCTCAGCTCTTTCAAACCGTGGACAGGCTGTGCAACCCAACTTGTCTACAGGTTCAAGGAGCATTTTCACAAGATAAATGTGATGAGTTCGCTTCTTTGCAGATAAGGTAGCTGACATCAGGGCTGAAATCTGCTCAGCATCCTCTATGGGGTTAGTGGTGTTCAGTGCAAGGTCACTTCCCTCGGTCCTCCTGGATATCTTTTGACCAACAGGAGATAGGGGACATTGTGCAGATTGTCCAGAAATTGCAGCCAACTTGCTGTAGTTTGCATTTGGGCCCTACACGCCTATTATTAGGGTGTATGGAGACCATCAGCCCAGTCCTTGCAGAGATTGTTTGGGGCTCTTTAGATTTGGAGAGTTCCCTAGCTCCTGAAAGAGGCGGTGGTGACACCGCTTCTGAAGACTTCTTTAGACCCAAGCATCTGTGCAAACTACAGACCTATCTCTAACCTTCCCTTTGTTAGGAAGGTGATTGAGAAAGTAGTTGTGCTGCAGCTGAAGAACCATCTTACCATCTACGATGTCTTCAGTCCTCTCCAGTCAGGTTTCTGGAAGAGACATAGTACCGAGACCACTCTGGTTCAGGTGCTCAATGATCTCTTGATGACAAGAGACAGAAGTGCCGCCCATCTTGGTGCTTCTGGATCTCTCTCAGCATTCGACACTGTGGACCATGGGGTTCTGCTCGAGTGTCTGAGGGTCATCTGTGGACTGGCTGGTCCAGTAATTAGATGGTTCCATTCTTTCCTAGCTGGCAGGTTTCAGAGGGTGGTGTTGGGAATTTTTCCTCTGAGCCATTCTTCTGTCATGCGGGTGCCTCAGGGCTCAGTGCTGTCCCCTATATTGTTCGCAGTGTATCTGCTGCCCTCAGAGACATTGTAAGATGATATGGGCTGAGTTTCCACTGCTACACAGATAACACACAGATCTACCTGTCTTTTGCACCCTACCAGAATAGTGCGGTTTTGATGTTTAACAGCTGCCTGGTGGAAATCCATGCCTAGATTAAGTCCAGCTGGATGAAATTGAATTCCGGAAAACTGAGGTGTTGGTGGTGGATCTGGGGCACTGGTTAGAGATGTCAGTGGTGGGGTTACCGTCTGGGCTTTGGATCGATGGTGTACATCTACCCACCTCCAAACAGGTGCGTAATCTGGGGTAGTATTTGACGATGGGCTGACACTGCAGGCGCAGGTGTTGGCAGTTATCAAATCCTCCTTTATCATCTTAAGGACAACACCAGAATTAAGCACCTTGTTCCGTCCAATGATTTGCCCATGTTGATCCACGCCTTTGTGACTTCGCGCCTTGATTACTGCAACTCTCTATACCTAGGGCTTCCAGTGGTTGATGTTCGATGCTTGCAGCTGGTGCAGAACACAGCGGCTTGATTATTGACTGGGACTTCTCGTATCAATCATATTAATCCTGTGCTGCATGACCTGCACTGGCTGCCTATATAGTGGTGGACCACCTTTAAGGTCAATCTTATGACCTTTAAAGCCCTACATGGACTAGGACTGGGTTATGTAAGAGCTCCTGGTTCCTTACAGCCCTGATCAACCTCTGCTCTACTGATGAAGGGTTGTTAGAAGTTCCCAGGTGCAGCTGAAGACATCTCGTGCAAGGGCTTTTATGTTTGTGGTGCCATCCCTATGGAACTTTCTACCCTGTCAGATTAGAGAGTGTGGGACCGTGGAGAGTTTCAAGACTAGTTTAAAATGTATTTATTCAAATAGGCTTTTAATACTTGAAGTATTGGGAATTCAGTAGATTTTAATTGAAGCTGCTGTGTATGTTTTATGTGATTTTATTGAGTTGTTTTAAGGTGTTGTATGTAAAGTGCTTTGATGTTTGAATTATGCTATACAAATAAAAATGTTATTATTATTAGTATTAATATTAGTATTAACAGGTACAAGCCCAAGGCTGCAGCTATGAATTTTGGAGTCCCAGACAAGTCACTTGAAATGGGCCCATTTCCAAACCAGCTAACACCAGGGATAATGCCAGCTCCTCAAGTGGGCCCCTTCTGAGCTCGGGGCCCTGGACAACATCTCCACTTTCCCCCCATTATATGACCCTGTACAGACCTCTGGAAGATAGAATGTAGAGGGAGTTCTGAAAGGATCAGGGGAACAAAGTGAGTATCAGTGGCCAAAGATGAGCAAAAGAGAAGGAGATGGAGGCAGGGGTAGGAAGAAGGACAAGGGAAGGGGTGGAAGTGGGAGGGTTAGAGGAAGGATAACAAGCAAAGTAAAGGGAGCAAGGAGGAAATCAGAAGATGCAGGAGAGGGAGGCAGGAGGCAAGGAAGGGAGGAGAGGGAGGTGGTAGCGGAGGGAAGTCAGGGGACAAGAAAGGGCACAGAAACCAGAGAAGGTGAAAGGGATAGAGTTGGGGGTCTATGGGGGATTGGGAGTAAATGGGTCAGTATCTATCACTAGGGGAGAATAGGAGTGGGATATGGAAATCAGGAAGGGTGTGTAGGTAGTTCAGGACAGGGGATGTGGTTAGGAGGAAAAGCGTAGGAGGAGGGTCCCGTCAGGAACAAGATGAGATTGGGAGGGCTTTAAGCCGAGGTTCAATGGCAGAGCAACAACGTCACTCCCCATCGGACTTAAAGGTCACTCATCCTGGACTCTGTCAGGATTCTGTTTTGTTGCAGCTGGGCACTGCTCTCTGCTACCTCTCTGCTGTGATTTCTCTTGGTTTCTGCAGCTGCCTTCAGCTGCCCATTCTTTCCTCTACACCTTCTTTGCCTTGTTTATCTCCTCTCTCTCTCTTGCTGTTCCTGATCTCGCCCTCCACACTCTCTGTCTTGTTCCTGTTCATTTCCCTTCCTCCCACTGGGTTGTTTATCCTGCCTCTTGCTCTGCAGCTGCTATTGTTCTGCTTGTTTGTACCTGCCGCTCCTCCATGGCTGCCATTGCGTCTCTGCTTGCCCCCCGTCTTTTCCATGCCTTTGCCTGGTTTTCTCATATTCTGCAGGTGACTCATTCCCTTCTTCCCTTCCTCCATTCTTCTCACCTCTACTTCCCATTTTTACTCACACTGCTGCTTGCTCCCTCACGCTGCTCAGGCTCCCTGGCATAGCTTTTGGGTATTTGTGTATTCCATCTCCCTGGATTGCCTTACCCTTGGCGTGATCCCCATTTTCCCTTTTCCTCTCTCTTGCTTCTCACCTCTGTTGTGGCATCCTATGGCCACTTCCTGGTCTCTCTCAAATCTAGCGCTGCTGCACTCACCTGGTCTATCCTGCGGTGGTCATCCAGTGCTTCTCCAGCTTGCCTGCTTTGAGTACTTGGGCTTGCCTGACTGCACCTCAACCATCGTAGCTCGGATCACCAATATTGCTATACACAATTCTGCTGCCAGTTGTCTGTTTTTGCTTGTCATTTTCAGCCATCTGACGATAATTTTCTGGATCAAACTTCCTTGATTTTGAATGGGCCTTGTACTGATACACCTATTGTCTGCCTACCGTTACTAACTCACATCTGGTAAACCATTACCTCCAATTTTCTTGGGCATCTTGGTTTGGTTCTTTATGAAGAAATGATCTTGCTTGTTGTTGGTTTGTAGGCCTGTCCTTTACCTCCTGTAACATTCAGCAAAAGCTGGTACTTAATGGCACAGCTCTGACCTATCCACTTCGCTTTCACTGTTTATCCCAGCTATTCCGTTCTGCTGGGATGGTTGTATCTTAGTTCTTTCACCAATAGCATCTTCAGCTTTCAAACCTCCTCTCTACTGAAACAAAAACCTGGCCTTCCACGCTGTGCCTCATCGCTGGTTCATCCACTTCTATACAAAAAATCCTCACATAGCGGAGCACCTTGGTGCCTTTTCACCTCAGTTTGGGCCCTCTGGTCTGCCTCCTCGCCTACCCATGACCCGAGCATTTCTTTTGGCGTTTCTGTCCTACCACCTACTGCAGTTTGCTCACTCCTTTGTGCCTACATCCAATATTTCTTTTGGATATAACTCTCATAGCTCCTATGGCTACCTATCCTTAATCATATGCCACCTCTTGACCTACCAGCCCCCATGGCTTCATTCCATCATCATAGCTTATTTGTTTCCTAATTTTGCCTTCCTTATCCTAGCGCCTTTTCTAGTACCAGCCATCATGGCTTCGCTCCATTCTTAGCTTCCCTCCTCATCATACATCGCCCACTTTGCTCCTTGATGGCTCATCCTGAAATGCTCCTCCTGAGTGTACCCTCTGGTTAGCATACCCTCTGGTTCCATACATGCCTTCTTGGCCTCAGAGTCTACCTCCTTTTGAGGAGCCTACTCATTCCTACCTTCATTCAAGTTCATTTTCAAGTTCATTCCTGTCTCCTCCTCTTCACGTTCTGTACCAGCATTCAAGCATTCTCTCCAATCAAGGCCTGCAATAGATGTTTCTTTATTGGCGACTCCGACCTCAGGGTCTGATCATTTGCAGTGCATAATCAAACATGCCATATCGGCCTCACCATCTACTTGCTCGCATCGCTCAATCAAGCATTCCTCTCATTGGGTCTTCTGCTAACTCAACGACCGCTGCCTTCCTGCTGCGGTCATTAGTCTTCATCGCTGCCTCATGTTCCTTCTTGATCTGTGCCTTCTTTTGAGTTTTCCCTATCCGATCATCATCTTTCCTACTCATATCCTTCTCTTTAATGAATCCTTCTCTATACCAACATACATCCTCTGATCAAGCGTCATCCTCAAATCAAATGTTGTCAGCCTTGAGGAAGACCTAGGCCTTGGATCCCCAGAGATTTCCTCCTCAAAGGTTTTTCCTCTCCTCCATGCCAATGGTCATAATATTAGTTAGAGTTAGTGCTTTCATAGGTTAGTTAGTTAGGTTACGCTGTTGGATGGAGGCAGATGGTGGTTCCGGCTTTCCTTCTCTCTATCATCTTCTCAGAATTCATTAATTCATTCATCATCCTCACCTCTTGAAGCTCGACACCTGTGGATATACTTTTTGGCTTCTTCCTAACCTACCTTAGCCAATGCAATCATTCCCATGACTCCTGTGGGGAACCCTCCTCTAGGGTTCTTCGTCATACTCCTACAGGGTGGTATAGCCCACAGATAGAAAGGCAGAAAGCCACAAAGTAAATCAAGTTATACAAGCATCATCTCATATCTCATCCAGTTGCATAAGCACATCGAATGGGAGGGCTTTAAGCCCTAGATTCGATGGGTGGAGCAACAACATCACTCCCCATTGGGCTTAAAAGGTCACTCATCCTGGACTCTGTCAGGATTCTTTTCGTTGCCCACCATCCACCCCTCCTCCTCCAGTGGCTCATCTCTCTTACCTGTGGACTTCTTCCTAACCTACCTTTAGCCGACCTAATCATTTCCACAGCACCTGTAGGAGGGGAACCCTCCAGGGTTCCTTGCATCGCACTCTCACAGGGTGGTATATCCCATGGATAGAGGCGGAAAGCCACAAAGTAAATCAAGTTATGCAAGTATCAGCTCATCTCATTCGGCTGTGGAAGCACATTGAACCATTAGCTGTGGAGGTGGAAAATGTCATGATATTCGTGGACTCCATGATTAAGGGATACATTGGATCTGGAGTGGTCTACATTCAGGCAGAGGTCATTTTTTGTGAACCAGGGTGGAGGCGGGAAGGCAATGAAAAAATCAGGGAGAAGGCTCAGTTGGTGGGGAAACCACACTTATCATCCATCTGGGAAAAAGATCTAGCAAGTTGTGAAGTGGAGAAAGTCCAGAGGAGGTTCAGGGCACTAGTACAGGGATGCCTGGAGGAGGCTAAATCCTTGGCTTTTTCAAAGGTCTTGCCAGTCCCCAGTGCCAGCAATGTAAGACAGAGAAGAATCAGGGAATTCAACGAATGACTCATGGAATAGTGTGAAGAGGAAGGGTTTGCATGTATAGGAGAGTGGGGGACACTTGGGAGGTTGAGGACTTGTACTGGAAGGATGGGCTGCATCTGAGTGAGAGAGAGGCAAGAGTACTGAGGGAGGTTTACAAGAATGCATTGATATGGTTCTGGGGTTAAACTGGTAAGGGGAGTACAAAGCTAAAATGGGTGAAGGGTCAACAAGAGGTGAAAAGGACTAGCCAGCACTCCACCACAAAAGGGAATGGGAACAGACCAGACATAAAAGGAGGGAGGATGGGAAGAAGGAGATATATGGTATAAAGGAGTTTCCACTAATACAAGAAGCCTGGGAACAAGATGGTGGACTTAGAAGCTATTATGGAGGTGGGAGGGGTTGGACATTTTAGCCATAACAGAGACCTGGTGGTCAGAGCACCAGGCCTGGGAAGTAGAGGTACCGAGGTACAGGTTATTCAGGAGGATAGGGCTGGCAGGAAGGGGGATTGCACTGCACATAAAAGAGGGCATAAAGGCATCAGAGGGCAGGAGGAGCAAGGGAAGTAGAAATCTTATGATCTCACTAGAGAGAGGCTGGGCAAATATAAGACTGTGGGTGGTGTACAAATCTCCAATGCAGAGTGAAAAATTGGGCATGCAGATGCTGCAGGTGGTTCAAAGGATGGCATTAAAGGAGAGATTCTGCTGGTGGGTGACCTTAACCTCCCAGACATAGACTGGGATATCCCAGCAGCTGGATGGTCCAGGAGTAGGGAGATCCTCGAGTCCTTCCGAGGAGCCATCCTGCAGCAACTGGTAAAAGAACCAACTAGGGTGGACAATATACTTGATGTGGTCCTCACCAATGGGGATAGTGTGGAGGGTGTGGGTGGGGTCAGCCTAGAGCAAGCGACCACAACTCAGTGGGGTTCAGGGTAAGAGCATGGTATAATGTGAATGAAACCATTACAAAGGTCCTACATTTCAGGTGGGTGGATTTTCCTAAATGAGGGAGGTAGTCTGGTTTGAAATAGCAGAGATGGAGGGATTGGGGGCAAGGAAGAATAGAGTAGGATTGGAGGGTACTAACGCCACAGAGAGCTGTATAAGAAAGGTGAGGAAGAGCAGAAAAAGGAGGAGACCACTTTAGTTCAACAGGAAAGTGAGGGCGGCAATAGGGGGAGAAAAAGGGTGTTCAGAGTCTACAAGAAAACACAGGGCAAGGAGGACAGGGAAATATACAAGGAGAAGCTTTAGGGTGGTGGGGCAGAAGATTAGAAAGGAAGCAGAAACAGAGGAGAGAATTGCTAGGCAGGCCAAAGGGTGATAAGACTTTCTTTCGTACATAGCGGAAAAAAGGAAAACCAGACAGGGGATAGCTAAGATAAGGGAGAGGGGAGAGGAAGTGGAAGGGATTTCAAGAGGGTGGAGGTGCTAAATAGATACTTTGGTTTGGTCTTCACGGTAGAGGAGAAGACAGGAGACCAGACTTAGATGGGAAGGAAGTGGGGAGATGGGGTGGTTCCTAGCCCAATCAGTGAGGACAGGGTCAGGAAGAATTAGAAAAGCTGAGGATAGACAAGGCTATGGGTCAGGATGCTCTGCATCTAGGGTGCTCAGGGAGCTAAGGAAGAGGCTGGTGGCACCACTAACAAGGATATTTAACATATCTTTAGACACAGAGAGGTTCCAGAGGACTGGAAGAGGGCAGACGTGGTGCCACTTCATAAAAATGGCAGCAGGGAGGAGGCTGCCAATTATTGCCCTGTCAGCCTCACATCGGTGGTGGGTAAGGTGATGGAGGCAATCTTGAAAGAAGGGGTGGTTAGGTATTTGAAGATAGCAGGCTGCCAGACATCCATCAGCATGGCTTCACACGGGAGGTCATGTCAGATGAACCTGATCAAGTTTTTGATGAGGTGATGAGGTGAGTTGATCGGGAGGCGAGGGCAGTGGATATGGCCTAACTGGACTTTGGGAAGGCCTTCAACACTACCCCACAGAAGGCTGGTAAACAAACTAGAGAACTCGGGTGGGGGCAGAAAATAACAAGGTGGGTAGAAAACTGGCTGATGGGTAGAAGCCAGAGGGTGGTGGCAAATGGGTGCACTCAGGAGAAGTGGGGTGATGAGCAGGGTCCCTCAGGGACAGTGCTGGGGCCCATCCTGTTCAATATCTATGTCAGTGATATAGCGGAGGGACTACAGGGAGGGTCTGCCTTTTGCAGACGATATGAAGATCTGCAACAGAGTGGATACCTAGAGAGTGGAGGCTATGAGGGAAGATCTAAGGTTACTGAGGGTGGTCAAAACATGGCAACTAAAATTCAATGCCATGAAATGCACAATGATGCACACAGGGAGAAAGAATCCACGTGCAAACTACACATTGGGAGGAGGTAATAAAGACATCTCCACAGGAAAAGGACCTAGATATCATAGTCACAGACAGCCTCAAGGTAGGGACCCAATGCAGCAAAGCAGTGGGCAAAGTGAACAGAATGTTGTTGTGTGTAGGGTGAGGTATAACCAGTAGAAGACGGAGGTGCTGATGCCACTCTACAGTTCCATGGTGAGGCCCCACCTTGAGTTTGGGGTTCAGTTCTGGAGACCTCACCTATGCAAAGACATGCATGCATTAGAAAGAGTACAGAGAAGTGCCACAAAGATGGTGCATGGGCTAGGTGGAAGCCATACGAAGAGGTTGAGGTGTTGTATCTGTACCCACTGAAAACCAGAAGGGGGGATATGATAGAAACTAGAGGTTGTCAGAACTAGTTTGGGAAAGATTCAAACCCATCACGAACCCTGGTGTTCGAGTTCTAATTCAGAACTCTAGTGGGTTCGCAAATGGGTTCGAATCAATCGCTTTTTTGTTTTTATGCCTTAAGAAGCCACAACCACAACGCTAAAGCTTGCCTAGCCCTATAGTGTCGGCTCCAAAGGGACGGGAGAGGTTGAAGCAGGATGGGATTGGGAGGCAGCACAGTGCCACAGGAGGCAGAAAGGAGGTGGAATGAAGGGAAGGGTGCATGATGGCATGCACAAACTTGTGGGGGCTGAATGGTGTGGACTGGAGTCGGACTGCGCCTCGTACTTCATCCCCACAGTCCGTGTTACCATCTGACCATCTGCTATGTGGTCAGGTGGTGGAAAAAGTAAACGTAAACTGGCGCACGGTTGCAGCTCGTTCATTTCCCAGCCAGTGTCATAAAGGAGTTGCAGGGTGCAGCAGCTTGTGCTACCGCTCTACGCTCCTTCTGTCTGGGCTAGCTCTGCTCTCTGGCTGTGGCAATTGCTTGCTAACTGTGAAATGAAATAAATCGTGTGTGTATTGCAAACTAAAAAATAAATAAAAAAGCTAAGGGGTGGTGGGGTGAAAACTAAAGGTAGGGGCCGGAGGGGGACTTGGTGTTGGGAGTGGGAACTGAGGAAAGAAAGGGCCCGAACATAGGAACAGTTGGTGAGAGGCTCAGCCTCAGGATGAGACGGACAGAGCGAGGGAAATTAAAGTTGCTGAGTATTTGAGTAAAACTGAGAAACCGAGAGAATTTTATCATAGTCTCAAACAACAGTTCAAAACTTCATTTCACGTGGTGTAGTTGTTTCACACTGGGAAGAAGGAGCAATCATCAGATGGCTGGGGAGGGTGAAGAAATTAAAACAAACAGATTGTGACTCGAGGAAAATTAAGTTTAACTTTAATGTGTGAGTCTTTGAGAAGTTGAAACATTTGAATTTGATGGCATTTTACTTACTACTTTACCCTACTCCACAAAACAAAGTAAAATAATCAGGAGGACAGGAGGGGAGGGGATTCTGTGGTACTGTGCTGCTGAGCGTTCTTCTATTCCACCCTATAAAATTCTGATAGAACAACACCAGGCTGTTTTATTTATTTTTTACACAGTACTCCCTACTTGTGTGTTTGTGTGTGACTCCACCACACTGTATCTCTCTATTCTCCTGTGGTGTTCCCATCACCCTGCTGTGGCTGCTGACTGTGACCCTACCCATTGTGTGTTACTGCAAGAAGCCCATTGTTGGGCAGTCGTGTGGTGGCATTATCCTTAAATACATGACAGAAGCCTAGAAATATATTTCCTGTTGGGAGAAGAGATAGAAAAATCTATTTCCTTGGGTTGTATATGTGTGTGTGACTCCATCTCCTGTGGTCAGCCCATCTGCTGTGCGCCTTCTGACTGCACTGTACCCTACCCAGTGTGTGTTACCGAGAGAGTCCCAGTGGCCAGTTGTCGCCTGGTGGCATTATCCTAAATACATGACAGAAGCCCAGAAATATATTTCCTGTTGGGAGGAGAGACAGAAAAATCTCTTTCCTTGGATTGTATATGTGTGACTCCATCTCCTGTGGTCAGCCCATCTGCTGTGTGCCTTTTGACTGCACTGTACCTACCCAGTGTGTGCTACCAAGAGAGGCCCAGTGGCCAGTTGTCGTGTGGTGGCATTATCCTTAAATACGTGACAAAAGCTAGAAATATATTTCCCTGTTGGGAGGAGATAGAAAAATCTCTTTCCTAGGTCTGTGTGTGTAACTCCGTCTCTTGTGGTCAGCCCATCACCCTGCTGCTGTGTGTCCCTTCACTGCTATGTGTATGCCTATGTCCAGCAGCCCAATCATTCTGTAAGCCTTGAACCTGGGATCCTTTAGTTGCAAACCGTCATATTCTTCAATTATTTTCAGTCCACTGCATCACAGTGTCACATAGCCAAAATAAAATTTTGAGTTGTAGCCAGTGATCATAGATCACATTGCTTTCTGACACAGGAATTGTGTGGGTGTATTCACTGCAGTATACTGGTTCTGTTATGGCTGACACCAACATAAGATGAAGCATCTAGTGCTGGTGTTGGAGCAGGTGTTGGTGGTAGTGGTAATCCTGGTGCTAGCAGAAATAACCAAAATGTTTCACTGTGATAAAAATTCAACAAACAGCAAAAGAGCAACAGCAAGTGTGGTAAAGGGGACCTTTTAAGAAAACCTGTGCAGCTGCTGGGGTCACATGGAGGCACCATAAGGTATGCCATTCATGCTGTTGAAATCCTGTGACTAGCAGTAATAATGCAAGTGACAGTGAGTCCTCTCTGACTCAGACAGTAGCTCTTTGTCTCAGTCTGACACTGTTGTGTCTTGTGATGTATCATTACTTCCTCAACAAAGTGAAATGAGCAAGTCTGCTGACAATGAATCAGGTAGTGCACTTGCAAATACATCCAGCACTGTTGGCAATGAAAAGGACATATCCATTGAATCCACCACTTCTGTGTCGGCCAACAATGAAAATCCTTCAGAGTCTTCTGCCCACTCTTCTAGCACCAAGGAGCATGTCCTGGGTTCTATTAGGACAGGTGAAAAGACACAAACAGTCTTTAGCTATCTTCCTAGCACTCGAACAAAATCTGTCACATCTGAAGTGTGGAATTATTTCTCTGTCAGTAAAACTGATGCATGCAGAGCAGCTTGTTCCCTGTAAACAGAGTGTAAGCTGTGGTAAAGTTGTGTCATGCCTTGGCACTACAGCTCTTAAACGCCATCTGAAAAAGCATTCAATTTTGCTTGATCGTCAAAACCCATGTCCTCCATCTTCCAGACCACACATGAGAAGGGTCAGGAATCTGAAATGGATATTGAATTGTCTGAACTTGATGCGGACAGAACCACTGCCAGCCCTAGGATCACTGTTACCACCAATGCCAGCACCATTAGTACCAGTTGCACATCCAGTGATGGCACTGAATGTATAAGTCCTAGTCCACCATCTCAGGTCCATCTGCCCATCAAGCATGGTGTATAATAAACCAGCAGGGACATGTTGTAAACAGCTAACACTGTCTCAGGCATTTGAAAGGAAGAATACCTTTACTAGAAATCATCCAAAGACCCTTCATCTTAATCACAGAATTGGTGAACTGTTAGCTGGAGCCATTCTCCCATACTCTTTGGTAGATCATGAGGATTTTAGGAGCTCATGACATTAGCAGAGCCTTGTTACAATGTTCCTCATCGAAGGTACTTTTCCTATGTTGAAATATCAAACATTTATCAGGCTTTAAAAGCGACAGTGATGCTTGCACTTAAAACTGCAGAGGGTGGGGTTATTCATGTCACAACAGATATGTGGACCAGCACTCAAAACATAGATTACATGTCCCTTACGCTCATTGGGTCACGTTTTTGTGCTTCTTCAAAACAAAGACACCCCAAAGATGGCGCTGCTGCATATAAAGAAGTTTGAGCAAAGTCATACTGCTGCAAACATCCTGCAGAACTAATGACCTCCTTGACGAATGGGTTTATTCTCACTGTCTAAAATGTGGCTTCATAGTATGACAATGGAGCCAACATCTTGAAAGCAGTACAGGATGGAGGATTTCTTCATGCTTCTTGCTTTGCACATTGCTTACATTTAATTGTCATGGGATTTCTCAGCAATGAAACACAAGTGGATGGTATGATTGCTGTTTGCAAAAAATTGTGACTCACTTTTCAAATTCAACCAAGGCTATACGGACATTGTCCGAACTCAAAAAAAAACACAAGCTGCCCCAACAAAGCTGATTCAAAATGTTTCCACTCGAGGAGTCACGTGGATGCAGAAGCGCGGTGTAGCCAAGTTCCCTGGTAGCTCCGATTGCCTTCTCCTCCAAAATAATATATCGCGTCAGTCTTAACCTGTCCCGAAGGTTTTGTTTGGCTGTAAAGGTGGAGGAGACCGTAGTGAGCTGCTTCTGTGCTAGATGGATGCCGAGATGCGAAAAATCCCCGAGCACACTCCTCCGGTATCTCCAAGTTGGTCCCGAAAAAGCAAGGGCCTTGTGTGGGCAACAGTGCGAGGCGCGATGGGAGGAACAGCGAAATCCTGACTCTGGCAAGATTTCTGGAGGAATTTAGACCTTTCAAGCAAGAAATGAAGGGCTGGCCACTGAAATAAAGTGTATTTCTGGAACATTGGAGGAACTAACTAGGAGACAGCGGATAGTGAAGTCAGAATCGCTCCTTGGTAGGAATGTAGAAGATGGATGTGGGGCAACCTTGTTGAGGCAAAGGATAGCCAAACTGGAATCCAAGGTCGAGGACCTAGAAGGAGGTCCCATAATAATGCAGTAATTGTGGGGCTACCGAAAAGAAGAAGGGCCAGACCCGATCAAATTTGTCCAGAAATTCGTGGAGAAAATAGCGGCCCCTCTCTTATGGCCCTAGTTACACAATCGAGAGAGCTCATCGGCTCTGCGGCCAATGCCTCCACCCAATTCTCCACCTCGCTCCTTGATCTTTCGTTTTCAAATTATCTAGAGACCAAGCTGTTCCTAACTAAGGCAAGCAAGAACAAGGATCTGTATTGGGAAGGAGTCAAGATCAGAGTGGTGCAAGACATCCCTGTTGCAAATGCGGCAGAGGAGGTCAGCCTTTAACCCTGATTAATAAATTGATTGCAGCAGGTGTGCGATTTAAAATGGGCTACCGGGTCAAATTCCAAGTCTTGATAGAGGAGTGGAAGAAATATGAGTCGGTAGAGGTTGCTCGATCGGCACTACAAGTAGCCCTTCTAATTTATTCAAAGATCCCTGAAGCTTGATGTAAGTGCTTATGGTACTGGAGTCAGGCCTTGGCCTACGGAGGAAATGGATGCTATGCAGCAAGATCTTGATCTTCTTTTCTAGCTGGAGGTTTGGTATCAGAGAAGGGTACTAATGGGGCCCTGTAACGCATGAAGATGAAACATCAAACTGTGGCTAGTTTTATAGACTGGGGCTTGGAGCTCCACTCAGCCTCATTTATGGTTTTGTTTGGGGCCGAACGTTGGACTATGGACAGAGCTGTGATCTTTGGCTGAATAGGAGACAGCGGTCCCCTATTTCCCACCCTTTTTTTTCTTTTTCTTTTTCTGGCGCAGAACAGCTGAGTGGGCGGAACATGTTCTCATGTGTTGGGCAACATATTTTAGGGTGGGGTTGGGGTTAATGTTAGCGGGTATGGAAATATACTCTGCTTTTGCAGTTCAATTTAAGTGCTGGTAGCCGTGGGTATAAGGAATATTAGAATTGACAGTTATAGAATACACAGGGTTTTGGATGGAATGGCTGTTTGCGGATTATGGGATAATTACGGGCGGGTTTATGTGACCTATGAGAATCAGAGTGGATTAAGGCAAGGGTGGTGAAAATTGAAATCATTGGAAGCAATGACGAGAAGGGAGGCCTGCAGGCGAGGGTGGTAGTGTGGGCTGATGTCACGGACCAATGGAGTGTGGAAGGGGGTTGTTGGGGGGTTCGTAGAGAGGGTAATCTTCGGAGGAGAGGGTTAGGTGTGGGATCGCAATGCAGGGGTGGGATGGCATAGGAGAAGGCAATGAGACTCAAGCTTTGGCTAGGGGCGGAGGGAGGAGGGTGGGCGAGGGTTTTGATGGATAGACATCATGGTGATCACATGGTTCGTTTGGGAGGGATATGGGGAGCACAAGTCTGCAATGTTGGGGATAGGATAAGTGATTTGAATGGGCATGTACCAGGTTGGAACTAGAAATTTTGAAGGATGGTATTGACTGGGGCTCTTAACATTATATCGTGGAATGTAAAGGGTGCACGCAGAAAGTTAAGCAGTATAGTATCTTAAAGCACCTGGAGGTCTTAAAGGCAGATATTGTGTTCTTACAGGGACACACTTACTCCAGTCGGAGTACAATTCTAGAGGACCGCAGATGGGGTCAGTCTTTGCCTCAAGTTAACACGCAGAGTAGGCGTAATGATCCTATTGGGCAGATCTGCACCTTTTGTGCCACTTCAGGTTGTTCACAATGATGAGGCAGAATTGTGTTGGTAAGGGGTATGCTCCAGAATGTGGAGGTATTACTTGGGGCAATCTATGGCCCCAACGTAGACTCTCAGGAGTTTTTGTTAAGCTTTTAGGGATGTTAGCCCCTTCGTGCAAATTCCCATGATCTTGGGGGATTTAAATCTTGTTCTAGACCCACTTATGGATAGGTCCAGGGGTAAGACGTCATGTTTCTCACCTGCTCCGCGTGCCTTTGTGAGGTATTGGATCAATATGGCCTAGTGGATGTTTGAGAGTGATCCATCCAAAAGATAGGCAGTACACGTTTACCTCCACAGTGCATGGATCGAGTCCGATAGATTACATTTTACTCTCCAGTACCCTCCTCTCGGGGTGCTTGAGGCAGAAAGTATGCGGGACGCTTTCCGATCATGCAGTGGTGGTTGCATCCATCCTCCTGTCAACTTTACCCAAGAGAGGAAACAGGTGGAGGATTAACAACCAGATGCTTAGTAGCCCTCATGTCACAAAGTTTGTGACAGGAAATAGAGAATTTATAACCAATAATGTCAGGGACAACACTAGGCGGATATGGTTTGGGAGCATTTAAGGCTTTTATAAGGGGATCCTGATCAGTCAGGCTTCCCACAGGAAGAAGGAGCGAGTTCAGGTGTTGGCGAACTTTTGGCTCGGATCAGAGATAAGGAGACCTTGGTGGGTGGCAGGTGGATGATGAGGATAAGCTGGAGCTGGTGAGGTTGAAGGACCTATATTTAAAATTGTTGGGGAGGGAGTCACGTGATGCGGAGTGTCTGGTAGCTGCCTTTTCTGGGCTCCCACCTACCACGCTAATTAATCGCCTTGTTTGCCTATTTTCTGCATCCTTTTAAAAATCTCAAGCTCTACTGCTACTTTGCTCGCTAGTGGTTTTCTTTTGGACCAGAACCACAGCTATAGTGAGATCTCTCAAGCGACAAGAGAGGGAATGGATTCGACATGAAACCAATGGGAGTCAGGCACACCACTTAGGACACCAGAAAAAAGTGCCAAGAAGGCTAGAAACACTAATTTGGGGCAGACAGCCAAGCAAACGCCTCCCAGCAACCCAAATAATTTACTAACTGAAGATGGTTTTTCAGGAGCTCCTGCCCTTTCAGGAAACTCTGCAAGAGATATCTAGTGAGGTGAAAACGATCAGGAGTGACTTTGCTGCTCTCTCAAAGAGGGTAGGAGACATGGAGGCAAGAGCTTCTTCACTTGAGGGCTGGAAGGGCAGAATTGACCCAGAAATAATTAAACTCTGACAGCAAGTACAAAACTACAGTTGAAAACAGAGGATCTAGAGGGCAGAAGCAGACGGAACAACATCCTGATTCTTGGTCTACCAGTCAGAGGAAGGTGGAGATACCATTCAATTTGTGCAGCTGCTACTTAATAAGATCATTGGCCCTCTCCTCTTAAGCAGCAATACCACATTGCGAGGGCACATCGTTCTCTAAGGCCCAAGCCTCAGCCTAATGCCCCCGACCAATCATCATCAGGTTCCTTAGTTTTATCGAGAAAACAACATGTGATGTCGAAGGTTGAGGAGCTAGAGACAATCTACTGGGACAAAACCAAGATTCGGATTACACAGGACCTCCATACAGAAACCCGCCAAAGAGAACAGCTTTTCATCCCATAGTGAAGAAATTGATCCGCTGGGATCAAGTTCAGGATGAATTACCCTGCCAGACTAATGGTCTCCTGGAGGGTGTCTGACACCTCTGAAAATCCAGAGCAAGCGTTGCCTGATCTCTCTATTAAGCTTCCGAATCTCTACAGAGGACTGACTCTTTACTTTGGGCTAATTTGTCTACTGTCAGCTACCTTCCATTAAAGGGAGTTGATTTAATGCTTCTTCGAATATGATATCTCTTGATCTTAATATAAATTGTTTTCTTACCTGGGAGATTCTCGGGAGGGGCCGGGGTATAGTGGTGGTGGGAGGTGAGGTTGTAGGCCCTGCGGCCTAGGAGGCCTGGTTGAGATTCTGGAGCCTTGGTTCGCGCCATTAGCTGGGGTATGGGAACCAATGTGACAGGTGCGGTTTCGAGTTCCCATTTAGAGGTAGGACCGTTTTGGTCCGTCCACATGTTTTTCACTGGGACTTCCTGGGCAGGTGGGTTTTCCTAAGCTGCGTGTAGGGAATCGTTGGAAAGTACCAACTAGTACCTAAGGCTGGAATTTCAATATCGGGGCTAATCAGTGCTCATGAATTTCCTCATCGACCTCTCGTAGGCGCGTGATGGAAGTGAGTGGGATTTGGAGGTAAGGCCTTTACAGGCAACCCATTTAATGTGGTAAAATTAGTTAGGGGCCAATAAATAAATAAATACAGAAGAATAGGCGAGAGTTAACGTAAGGCTAAGTCTGGTAAAAGGTGGGAGGGGCCGGGAGGGAGATAAGCTCTGAGAGATTCTGTATTGCGGCCTTAGTAGGGAATTTGGATATCTAGGTCCAACATAGGTAGGGTGACTAATTTGTTTTCTCACTGCTGTATGTATGAGTCAGGGGCCTTCGGTGTTTGGTAGAAACTTTGGGTCAAAGAAGATTACTATGGGCCAAGGTACCTCTGGGGGGTTCCTGATAACGTGTTTTAGCTGGGTAATATCTAGTCCCCTGGTACTATGGGGACCCAGTGTAAATAGTTTAGGAGGACTTTGGAGGATGGGGGCAAGTTTAAAGGGTGGGGGAGATAGGCACTTTTTCATGTTGAATATCTCATTTAGTACTAATCTTGGATACAGTTACTGGATATGTGGACTCAATTTTACAAGTGGACACTCTTTCTTGTTATGATCTATTTGTTTGGGAAGGGGGTGCTGGGGGTGGGCGGAAGGTGTCACCATTCAGGATCGAAGTGTATTGCCATGGGGTACAATTTGACCAAGTTGTCTCTTTTACTGTTGTTAAATGGCTTTAGGCCCACATTAAAATTTACCTGGAACATCAGGGTATTAGAGAGGTAAACAAAAAAGACAAATATTACTAAATTGCTCTCTGGTAGGTGCGGACATTCTCTTTTTGCAGAAACCCACATTCTTGTCTCAGAAGCTAAAATGTTACGGTGCCAAGGTTTTCTCAGGTTTTTGTTTCTGAAGGGTCTACAGTCAGCAAGGGAGTGGCTATCATGATAAAGCGAAATGTGTCATTTGTACGGAGAAATGTACTAAGGACCCAGAAGGCAGATTTGTATTAGTGAAAGGGTTACTCAATAACATGGATGTGGTTCTGGGAGCAATATACTGTCCAGTTGGGGTGATCCTAATTTTCTTATGCAGCTAACAACTAGATTAAGTGAACTTTTGCCAACGGTATTTATATTAGGGGGACTGGAACATTGCTCCCTCACAGGTCCTAAATAGAACCTATAGACCCTAAAATCCCCGCCGCCAAATGGCGCTCAATGACTTTGCAACTTATTGGGTCTGGGTGACCCTTGGAGACTATTGAATCCTTCTAATCGTAGCTACACTTATTACTCTCAATTCATAAATCCTGGTCAAGATTGGATTACATTTGGTGAGCACTGTACTTCTAGCCAATATTTCCTTACTGGTATTGAGCCGATTGTTATCTTGGACCATTCAATGGCATGGATCAAGTTATCACCTAGCCCTCGGGTCAAAGAGATACCTCCTGGAAGCTCAATACACAGCTTTTTGAAGGACGAGCACACAGTTTCTCACTTCAAGTCTTTGATCTAGTCCTTTCTTGAAATTAACCAGGGTTCAATTTCCAGAGATGATTTAATTTGGTGCTCGCTAAAATGTTTTCTCAGGGAGAATTTATAAAAGTGGCTTCTAGAAGGAAGAGGGTGAAGGAGGAAAAATTACCTCTTTGCTAACCAGATTAAAAGGCTGAAAGTGTTCTTTCTTCCACTAACTCTCAAATTGATTTAGAGAATCTATGTAGACTCAGAAATGAGTATGAAGACCTGATTAAAGAAAAACAGAATATGCTATTTAAAATCTAAAACAAGATACCTTGACCAGGGGAGAAACCGGAGATTACTTGCTCTCAGGTTAGGGAGGTAGAAAGTTCCAGATTAATTCCTGCCTTAAAGGCTAAGGACGACTCAATTAAACTGCCCCAAGGGACATAGCTAAGGTTTTCAAGTCTTTACCAAGATTTGTATGGTAACAGGGCTTCCTCACCATCAATTTCAGAGGCAGCAGCTTTTCTGGAGGTGTACCCTTCCAAGATTGCAGGCGCATCAGTGCGACTCACTTTCATCTCCCATAACTCTAAGAGAAGTGGAGAGTTATTAAAACCTACCCTGGACAAGTCCCTGGACCTGACGGCCCCCCCAACTTTACAAAACCTTCTGTAAAGAGATTGCGCCTGCCCTCCTTAATTTATTTAATTATATTCTCTCTTCCGAACCATTGGACCCTTCCTTGCTGGAGGCTACCATAATTTTAATTCCTAAACTAGACAAGCCTAACTTGGATCCAGCTAGCTATAGACCAATTTAATTACTTAATTATGACATAAAAATTTTGACTAAAATTCTTTCCTGAGAATCAAGCAGGTCTAGCAAACTCTGCTGAGTTCGTAACAGGTAGGATTTGTCCAGGGAGGTCAGCAATGGATCATATCGTACACTTACCACATTTTCGTGCAGCCCAGAGTCCCAGTTCCCCATGGCTTTAGTTGCCTTAGGCGCAGAAGGCCTTTGATCGGGTCAGCTGGGAGTTCCTGTGGTCTACTCTAAATAAATGGGTTTTCAAGAAGTTTATTCACTGGATAAAGGCGATATATGGTTAGCCTTCTGCTAAGGTTTATTGTAATGGGATGTTCTCTCATCTCGCTTCTCCTGTATTCTGGCACCAGCACAAGGTTGTCCACTGTCACCTTACTTATTTAACTTATACTTAGAACCCTGTTGATGCATCAAAACATCACCCAAGATCTGGGGTGTGTCATTGCTCAACAGGCATTGACCCTTCTGTTTTGCAGATGATATTCTTTTACATTACAAACCCGGAAACTTCCTTACCGGAGGTGCTGCAAATTGTGAGTCAATTTGGTAAAGTAGCTAACTATAGGTTGAACCTATCCAAATCAGAAATATTCCACTCAGTTCCTCTTGCTCCAAGCCAGTGTATCTCAGTTTGGTATGAAATGGGCCCAGACCACCTTAAATATTTGGGTATTCATCTGGCCGGGATGAGGAGATGATCAGGAAAAGCAACCTGGATGACTTGGTGGATAAAATCCAAAAGGATCTTAGCAGATGGAACAGCCTTCCCCTTGCTATTGAGGCGTATCAGCATAATCAAATGAGCGTACTTCCGCATATCTTTTATCCTCTGAACCTTCTCAACATATGGCTTCCTAAGTCTTTTTTCCAGAAAATACATTCAATGGTATCAAATTTATTTGGAGAGGTAAACAACCTAGAGTTCTTTCCTCAAGCTTTGCTTGCCTAAAGATAAGGGAGGCCTTCGTTTGCCTAATTTTGGATTTTACTATTGGGCCAGTCATTTAGCTAAACTGGGTAGATGGTTGCCCTCCAAATAGATAATACATGCCCAAGTGGTTAGAGCTAGAGCTTAAATTATTGGAGGAACACAGTATAGATCCTCAACATGTTTTTATTATAGCTACTCCGCTTTACGGAAGATATAAGTAACTCAGTAATGGGGCTGTCCATTAAAATTCTAAATCAGTGCTGGAATTTTTTAAATCCATTATACTAAGGATTTAGGCCAACCACTAATAACTTAACCTAATATTAAAATCGGGGGTCAAAGGCTGTCGTTGACATGCTCCACAAATTCAGGATTGCTCGGTGGAAGATCTTTATGTTCAAGGGATCCCTTAGCTCTTCTGGTGAATTACTAACAAAACTGAATATTCCTCCCAGAATATCTTCAAGATGTATCAATTGAGACACCTTATAGGTAAAGATTTTGGGCTGGTGAGTTTAACCTCTGAATTAGGCCTTTCATGGAACAACTCAGGACTTGTGTCACAAATCCCATAGTATAGCTCTGCTATACAATCATCTCTTAACACAAAATTCCCGATCCTAACTGGTTCCAATATATGGATGCCTCTGGTCTCTGTGCCTCCATGTCTTGGAACCAGGTTTACGGATATTAACAAATACCTTATTTTGGACAGGAATAGGCATACAGTTCTACATATTAAATAACATGTATTATACACGACAAAAGCTGGCTAATTTGACAGATCTAAATCTGTTAGCTGCATAAGGTGCGGTGAGGAGTAGAATCTATTACATATATTTTGGTCATCGTTAAGTTGCCCCCATTATGGAAAGCAATTTGTGATAGTCTAGAATCCGATTTTGGGTCTGGAGGAACTATTACAGCGGAAGTTTAGTGAATTGGCCTGTAGTTCAAACATTAGGATTAAAGCGGAAATTTCACATGGCCAGTAATCTCAATGGCAGTTAAAGGCTAGTCCTCCGGCATTGGCTAGACCATGTGATATTTCCTACCAGGAGTGGTTGGAGAAATCTCCTTATGTTTCAAGATGGAAAGACTAATAGCTAGTTCCAGACATGCTATACCTACTTTTCATAAAAAATGGGCAAGTTATACGCTTTGTACCTTCATTGAACTTTCTATTTGGAATCCTCTGACTGTTTCTTTATGAGATGTTTCTATGTGGCTAAATTATTCCTACTGTGTATTGCTCCATGGTACAGGATAAATGTTCTTCAGGTTTAACCTGAGTTGGAGGTAGCACCTTCCAGGGAGTGGGTAGGGTGGGTTGGTATATTGATTCCATGCTACTGCCATGTTTCTGTACATTGATGGGGTTTTGTCCTATATTCTGTACTGTTACCTGTGTTCATACTCGTTATTATGTCAAATTAATAAAACATTAGTTTAAAAAAATAAAATTGTTGAGAGCAAGCAGAGCAGGCTTTAATTAAAACCAAAGCGAGCTATCAGGATCAGGGGAGAAAGCGGGGTCACTTTTTGCTTGGAGGGTTAAACAATTGGAATCATCCCGAACAATCCCAGGGATCCTATCGAAGGTGGATGGATTGGTTAAGACACTTCCCGGGGAGATAGTACAAGTTCAGAAATACTTCAAATCTCTTTAGGGCAAAATGAGTCTCCCCCACTAGACAGGAGATGCTCTCTTTTTTTGAGAGGTTGGACATCCTTTGCTGTCTGAGCTTCAGCAGGGGCAATTAACGGTGGACATTCCCAAAGTGAGTGAAGTGGCCATAGAATCTCCCTTTAGACAGAGCGCCGGGTCAGGATGGAGTCTCGGCAAACTTTTATAAATAATTTGCTAGCTCCTATCCCCTTGCTTCTGGTTTATTTAAGCATATCTTATCTCATCAGGCACAAGACCGTCATTATTCAAGTATTGATTGTGTTGATTCCAAACAGGATAAACCACCGAGCAGCTCCTCAAGCTATAGGCCCATATCGCTGCTCAATTATGATATTAAGATATTAGCCAAATTGTTGGCTGAGCAGGTTAGCGGGTTCTACCTGACCTTATTGGCCCAGAAACAGGTGGGTTTTATGAGGCGATGCGTCGGGGATCATATACAGACCTTGCTCTCACGTTCCTCGGTCTCCGACGACAGTGGTGCTCCATGGCTCTGCTGTCCTTGGATGCCGAGAAGGCCTTGATAAGGTTCATTGGGGGTTTTATTAATTGCTATGGAGAGTTTGGGTTCCTGGATCTTTTGAGGCTGGATTAGCTCCTCTATTCCAATCCTACTGCGAGGTTGGCTGCAGCAGTGCAATTTCAGACCCATTTTGTCTACATGTGGGCACTAGGCAGGGATGTCCCTATCCCCTCCTTTTTAATTTGTACCTAGAACCTCTCATCAGAGACATTGTCGGTGGGCAAAGCAATAGAGGTATTAGAATTAAAAGAATATCAGATTAAAATTACAGCATATCTTGAGCGACTTGATGGTTTGTTGACCAACCAGGGCCTCCATTCAGGCTCTGCTAAAGGTCATTAAGGAGTTTGGGAGATGGCCAATTATAGATTAAATTTGGACAAATCGGTGGTGTTTCCTATATCATTATGTTTTCAAAGCATGAAGTGGCGGAATTGGGTCTGTCCTGGAAGTCAATTTCATAAGATATTTGGGACTTAACATGGCTTTAGGGCAGCACTAAGATTTTTCAGTTGAATTTCGATCCTTTGCTAAGAGCTATAGAGTTAGACCTGGAGAGATGGGTGAAACTCCCAATCTCCTTATGGGGAGAATTAATCTAGATTAAAAATAGAATATATTTCCCAGGTTGTTCTACCCTTAAACATGCTGAATAATTGGATATACGTCTGCCTGGTTTAGGAAGGTGCACAACATGATTGCCAACTTTGTGTGGGGCCATAGGAAATCACAGTATGGCCTATTAGAAGCTGGCAGCGCCCTAGTGGATGGGGGACTCAGACTTCCGCATATTGCACTATATTACTGGGCTGCTCATGCCAGCAAATATTTAAGGTGGGTGAAGGAAGAGATGTTTAGGCGATGCGCCTATACACGCTTGGCTGCAGGTGAGAGCTTGCTCTGATTAAGGAAGCTGGTCTGAGGCCTGAGGCCTTATTCTATCTTAAGCCAAAATGGTTGCCTCCTGTTCGTAACTCTCAATTGGGACCTCGGTGAGAAGCTCATATTCAGCTCTCGAGTTTTACAATATGACCATCTCATGGATTGGGCACAACCAATTTAGGAAACCCACGTTTGTGTTAGAGGGTAGAATGTTGGATTATTCTTGGCTGCCCTTACCTGAGGAGGTGGAGGACCTTCTCGATTGAGGGCAGTTCTCTCCTCTGTTGAGATATTGAGCAGGTTGAGTTACCCACCAGGGCAGTTTTTAAAATCTATCAGGTTAGACATCTCGCAGTTGCCCAGTTGGGTAATGGGGCAGTCAAAGTCCGGGTGGAATTTTGTGATGGGCTGGTGCCATTGGTGGGGCTAAGGCATGCGATTTGAAAATTACTCAGTATTATTTGAATGGGCATACTCTTCTAATCCTATCCAGGGTTCGTATTGGGCCTCTGTCTTTCCAAATTCGATTGTAATTGGAGGGACGTTGTGGGTGAACTGTCTCAAATTTTTTGCTCCAGGATAGATTGAGGCTTATGCAGTTCAAATTCTTCATAACATTTATATTCCCATAGAAATTGGGGAGACTGAAGTTGGCGAAGGACTACGAGGTGTTTTAGGTGCCAAGGAGGGAAGGAGATTTGATGCATATCTTTTGGCAGTGTCCAAAATAGCCCGTTGTGAGGGGGATATTAAAAGGAAGGTTAATCCGTTACTGGGACTTGGTGATCTTTACACCAGAGATATGCTTATTGGGAGATGTTCGGGTATCCCTGTTAAGAACAGGAGGTTTCATATAGTATTGATTGATGCTACGCTTAAGAGAAGTGTGCTTAGGCACTGGAAGGATTCTGTGGTATTGATGGATGCGAAGTGGCTGGAAGGTTGCTAACCTGTTTGAGGATTGAGAGGATGGCCAGCTATCCTTCAGAACAAGCTCTCAGGTTTGAAAAATTTGGGTCCTTTATGCTCTCTACTCCCTTTAAGGAATGTTGTACTGTTGGGTTGAAGATATCCTATCTCTTGTGACTTGTGCTGGGAGGGGAGGGGGAGTGGGCTGGAGTGGGGATGAGGGGGTATGTTACAGGGTTACCTTAGTGGAACATTTATTTACATGTACTAGTGTTTGTTGGTGCATGTAGTATGTGAGTATATCCCTATAACTAAAACCGAATAAAGAGTTAATGGAAAAAAAAAAAAAAAAATGTTTCCACTCGTTGGAACTCAACGTTTTATATGCTACAGCGCCTCTTGGAGCAAAAAGCAAGCTGTACATAGTATTGCTCCAGTTACATTATTGGAGATGGCATTATGCTGTCTGTGCTGCGAGTGAAATTAATGGAGACAGTGTGCTGCATACTAGCTCCTTTTGAGACAACTACAAAGGGACATGTCTTCTGAAGGTGCATCTGTGAGTCAGATTATCCCACTCATAATGCTAATTTCACATCATCTTAGTGTTCTAAATCTACAAATAGAAAATTACAGATCTAAAGCGTAGACAACATGTACGCCTGCATCATGGGAATCTCGTAAAGAGAATGGCCGGCGCTTCAAAACCAATGACAAATTAGTTGCAATGATGAAACCAAACAGTACATCCTTGCAACTCTCTTAGATCAGGTTCAAGGCTGTACATCTTCCAAAAACAGATGATATAGAGCAGTACAAATGTCTGTTGATAGATGAGCTGCAGCACTCACAGGAGTCAAACACAGACCACACACAGTACCCTCAGGTTGTCATCACCACAACATGCAGGTTCACCTTCACAAAGGATACAGAACTGGAAAGTCACCAAACATTAACAGTAGTTGTTCCACAACTGCCACTTCATCAACCCTTAGTAACGACTAAATCTGTGGCAAAACCTTTCCCAAATTGCTGCCATACCAGCTTCTGCTGATTCCTCTTCTGGCGGTCTCTGTCCATCATGGTAAACAGTTACCTGCAAGAACTGCCTATTCCTATTGATGCATGCCCTTTTGAATACTGGCGATCAAAAGGTCGATTTGGACAGAGCTGTATGATAAAGCCTGTAAATATCTTGGTTGTCCCTGCAACAAGTGTCTCTTCAGAACGCATGTTTAGTACAGCTGGCAATATTGTGACAGACACCAGAAATAGGTTGCTACCAGAAAATGTACACACGTTAACTTTTATAAAGTTAATAAGTCAAGATTTCATATCCCTACAAGAGTATACAAACTGATCCTGAAGTGATTGATGTTGTGGATGTTGATGGTGATGACAACTCAGATGGTGGTGGCTGGTAAATACTGTGTGGGACAAGTCTCTGTGCACCAAAAAGGAAAACTTTAACAGACTGTGATGACTTTGGTTGTCTCTCCTTTCTAGATCTACTACCTTGGACTATATCCCCAAACTTTCACCATTTCTATGGCAAACTGCTTGTAGGCTAGGTCTAAACTAAAGTCAACAAGTTTTATTTACAGGGCAATTTAACATCAGTGGGAACAGGCCCAAATTTGGCATAAAAGGGACACTGTCACATCAGTCCTTTCTGTATCATATTATTTATAGTTAAAAGTGCAAACATATTTTTGGTTACCTTCTGTGACTTTGTGGTGCATCAGTATAGGCTGGGACTGGGGAGGGTCTGTTTTCAATTTTAAAGAGGACAAAACAGTGAGTTCTAATTGGTAGCTGTTTATTATTTTTCAATTACAGAAATGTTAGCCATAAACCAAAATGGATGCTAGTACATGGGTGATGGTTGGAACTGGGTTTAATATGGGTGAGGACATGAGAAAGGTGACATGAATGGTAGTTCATGACTAAGTGTGGAGGTAGTTTAAACATTTGGGTGAGGAGGAGGGTGGAATACATGCTTGGGGTGAGGGTTGTGGGTTGGTTTTAACATGGGTCTGAGAGTGGTATGGGTGCTACTGCACAGATGAAGGTGGTAAAGAAAAGTGGAATGGGTGATGGGGTGAAAGGTGGTGTTGTTTGAGTCCTTTCATTTACAGATTCTTGATCGGCTGGGGATGTGAGGAAAAAGATGATGACAGACCAGACCTACTATACATATAATATATATATATATATATTTTTTGTTATTAAATACATTGCAAACTGCTGCCACCTAGCAATAATTGTCCAGTCCCCTTAAAAAGAATAAAAGGAATCAGAAATAAAAGAAAATCTGTATCAGCAGTTTTCACAGAATGTGACCCATCATAAAGTTTTTTGCTTTACAAATAGTGATAATTTGATACATAATGGGATTTACAGACACTGTCCTTAAACATCACATGCCAACTGCTGCAGCTACATTAAATGTTCCTTAAGTTGTATGTGGGGAAACCACTTTTATTTTATATGACTGAAATACAGATTTTATTGACATATCAGCTGCAAAATGCATCATCTTAGAAAGTTGTATGTATTACTTCAATTTTCACAATAAGAATGTTAGTATATATATGATTATCTTAGAAAATTGCATGCATTTTTTGCCAGCAACAATGACACGACATATTTTTTATTCAAACGTCTTGACTGAACCGTTATGACATAATATATCTTGCAACAGTTCACGTGCTGCTGCAGGTACGGTAAACCATTACCCCAATTTTCTTGGGCATCTTGGTTTGGTTCTTTGCAAGAAATGATCTTGCTTGTTGTTGGTTTGTAGGCCTGTCCTTTACCTCCTGTAACATTCAGCAAAAGCTGGTACTTAATGGCACAGCTCTGACCTATCCACTTGCTTTCACTGTTTATCCCAGCTATTCCGCTCTGCTGGGTGGTTGTATCTTAGTTCTTTCACCAATAGCATCTTCAGCTTTCAAACCTCTCTCTACTGAAACAAAAACCTGGCCTTCCACGCTGTGCCTCATCGCTGGTTCATCCACTTCTATAAAAAAATCCTCACATAGCGGAGCACCTTGGTGCCTTTTCACCTCAGTTTGGGCCCCCTGGTCTGCCTCCTCGCCTACCCATGACCCATGCTTTCTTTGACGCTTTCTGTCCTACCACCTACTGCAGTTTGCTCACTCCTTTGTGGCCTACATCCAATATTTCTTTTGATATAACTCTCATAGCTCCTATGGCTACCTATCCTTAATCATATGCCACCTCTTTGACCTACCAGCCCCATGGCTTCATTCCATCATCATAGCTTATTTGTTTCCTAATTTTGCCTTCCTTATCCTAGCGCCTTTTCTAGTACCAGCCATCATGGCTTCGCTCCATTCTTAGCTTCCCTCCTCATCATACATCGCCCACTTTGCTCCTTGATGGCTCATCCTGAAATGCTCCTCCTGAGAGTGTACCCTCTGGTTAGCATACCCTCTGGTTCCATACATGCCTTCTTGGCCTCAGAGTCTACCTCCTTTGAGGAGCCTACTCATTCCTACTACCTTCGTACAAGTTCATTTTCAAGTTCATTCCTGTCTCCTCTCTTCACGCTCTGTACCAGCATTCAAGCATTCTTCCAATCAAGGCCTGCAATAGATGTTTCTTTATTAGGAGACTCGACCTCAGGGTCTGATCATTTGCAGTGCATAATCAAACATGCCATATCGGCCTCACCATCTACTTGCTCGCATCGCTCAATCAAGCATTCCTCTCATTGGGTCTTCTGCTAACTCAACGACCCGCTGCCTTCCTGCTGCGGTCATTAGTCTTCATCACGCTGCCTCATGTTCCTTCTTCGATCTGTGCCTTCTTTGAGTTTTCCCATCCGATCATCATCTTTCCTACTCATATCCTTCTTTAATGAATCCTTCTATACCAACATACATCCTCTGATCAAACGTCATCCTCAAATCAAATGTTGTCAGCCTTGAGGGAAGGCGACCTAGGCCTTGATCCCAGAGATTTCCTCCTCAAAGGTTTTTTCCTCTCCTCCATGCCAATGGTCATAATATTAGTTAGAGTTAGTGCTTTCATAGGTTAGTTAGTTAGGTTACGCTGTTGGATGGAGGCAGATGGTGGTTCCGGCTTTCCCTTCTCTCTATCATCTTCTCAGAATTCATTAATTCATTCATCATCCTCACCTCTTCGAAGCTCGACACCTGTGGGTATACTTTTTGGGCTTCTTCCTAACCTACCTTTAGCCAATGCAATCATTCCCATGACTCCTGTAGGGGGGAACCCTCCTCTAGGGTTCCTTGCGTCATACTCCTACAGGGTGGTATAGCCCACAGATAGAAAGGCAGAAAGCCACAAAGTAAATCAAGTTATACAAGCATCATCTCATATCTCATCCAGTTGCATAAGCACATCGAATGGGAGGGCTTTAAGCCCTAGATTCGATGGGTGGAGCAACAACATCACTCCCCCATTGGGCTTAAAAGGTCACTCATCCTGGACTCTGTCAGGATTCTTTTTTCGTTGCCCACCATCCACCCCTCCTCCTCCAGTGGCTCATCTCTCTTACCTGTGGACTTCTTCCTAACCTACCTTTAGCCGACGCAATCATTTCCACAGCACCTGTAGGAGGGGAACCCTCCTCTAGGGTTCCTTGCATCGTACCCCTACAGGGTGGTATATCCCATGGATAGAGAGGCGGAAAGCCACAAAGTAAATCAAGTTATGCAAGTATCAGCTCATATCTCATTCGGCTGTGGAAGCACATTGAACCATTAGCTGTGGAGGTGGAAAATGTCATGATATTCGTGGACTCCATGATTAAGGGAATACATTGGATCTGGAGTGGTCCTACATTCAGGCAGAGGTCATTTTTTTGTGAACCAGGAGTGGAGGCGGGGAAGGCAATGAAAAAAATCAGGGAGAAGGCTCAGTTGGTGGGGAAACCACACCTTATCATCCATCTGGGAAAAAAAGATCTAGCAAGTTGTGAAGTGGAGAAAGTCCAGAGGAGGTTCAGGGCACTAGTACAGGGATGCCTGGAGGAGGCTAAATCCTTGGCTTTTTCAAAGGTCTTGCCAGTCCCCAGTGCCAGCAATGTAAGACAGAGAAGAATCAGGAATTCAACGAATGACTCATGGAATAGTGTGAAGAGGAAGGGTTTGCATGTATAGGAGAGTGGGGGACACTTGGGAGGTTGAGGACTTGTACTGGAAGGATGGGCTGCATCTGAGTGAGAGAGAGGCAAGAGTACTGAGGGAGGTTTACAAGAATGCATTGATATGGTTCTGGGGTTAAACTGGTAAGGGGGAGTACAAAGCTAAAATGGGTGAAGGGTCAACAAGAGGTGAAAAGGACTAGCCAGCACTCCACCACAAAGGGAATGGGAACAGACCAGACATAAAAGGAGGGAGGATGGGAAGAAGGAGATATATGGTATAAAGGAGTTTCCACTAATACAAGAAGCCTGGGGAACAAGATGGTGGACTTAGAAGCTATTATGGAGGTGGGAGGGTTGGACATTTAGCTATAACAGAGACCTCTGGTCAGAGCACCAGGCCTGGGAAGTAGAGGTACAGAGGTACAGGTTATTCAGGAGGGATAGGGCTGGCAGGAAGGGGGGGATTGCACTGCACATAAAAGAGGGCATAAAGGCATCAGAGGGGCAGGAGGAGCAAGGGGAAGTAGAAATCTTATGATCTCACTAGAGAGATGGGCTGGGGCAAATATAAGACTGTGGGTGGTGTACAAATCTCCAATGCAGAGTGAAAAATTGGGCATGCAGATGCTGCAGGTGGTTCAAAGGATGGCATTAAAGGGAGAGATTCTGCTGGTGGGTGACCTTAACCTCCCAGACATAGACTGGGATATCCCAGCAGCTGGATGGTCCAGGAGTAGGGAGATCCTCGAGTCCTTCCAGGGAGCCATCCTGCAGCAACTGGTAAAAGAACCAACTAGGGTGGACAATATACTTGATGTGGTCCTCACCAATGGGGATAGTGTGGAGGGTGTAGGGGTGGGGTCAGCCTAGGAGCAAGCGACCACAACTCAGTGGGGTTCAGGGTAAGAGCATGGTATAATGTGAATGAAACCATTACAAAGGTCCTACATTTCAGGTGGGTGGATTTTCCCTAAATGAGGGAGGTAGTCTGGTTTGAAATAGCAGAGATGGAGGGGATTGGGGGGGCAAGGAAGAATAGAGTAGGATCGGGAGGGGTACTAACGGCCACAGAGAGCTGTATAAGAAAGGTGAGGAAGAGCAGAAAAAGGAGGAGACCACTTTAGTTCAACAGGAAAGTGAGGGCGGCAATAGGGGGGAGAAAAGGGTGTTCAGAGTCTACAAGAAAACACAGGGCAAGGAGGACAGGAAATATACAAGGAGAAGCTTTAGGTGGTGGGGCAGAAGATTAGAAAGGAAGCAGAAACAGAGGAGAGAATTGCTAGGCAGGCCAAAAGGGTGATAAGACTTTCTTTCGGTACATAGCGGAAAAAAGGAAAACCAGACAGGGATAGCTAAGATAAGGGAGAGGGGAGAGGAAGTGGAAGGGGATTTCAAGAGGGTGGAGGTGCTAAATAGATACTTTGGTTTGGTCTTCACGGTAGAGGGAGAAGACAGGAGACCAGACTTAGATGGGAAGGGAAGTGGGGAGATGGGGGTGGTTCCTAGCCCAATCAGTGAGGACAGGGTCAGGGAAGAATTAGAAAAAGCTGAGGATAGACAAGGCTATGGGTCAGGATGCTCTGCATCCTAGGGTGCTCCGGGAGCTAAGGAAGGAGCTGGTGGCACCACTAACAAGGATATTTAACATATCTTTAGACACAGAGAAGGTTCCAGAGGACTGGAAGAGGGCAGACGTGGTGCCACTTCATAAAAATGGCAGCAGGGAGGAGGCTGCCAATTATTGCCCTGTCAGCCTCACATCGGTGGTGGGTAAGGTGATGGAGGCAATCTTGAAAGAAGGGGTGGTTAGGTATTTGGAAGATAGCAGGCTGCCAGACATCCATCAGCATGGCTTCACACGGGGAGGTCATGTCAGATGAACCTGATCAAGTTTTTTGATGAGGTGATGAGGGTAGTTGATCGGGGGAGCGAGGGCAGTGGATATGGCCTAACTGGACTTTGGGAAGGCCTTCAACACTACCCCACAGAAGGCTGGTAAACAAACTAGAGAACTCGGCGGTGGGGCAGAAAATAACAAGGTGGGTAGAAAACTGGCTGATGGGTAGAAGCCAGAGGGTGGTGGCAAATGGGGTGCACTCAGGAGAAGTGGGGGTGATGAGCAGGGTCCCTCAGGGGACAGTGCTGGGGCCCATCCTGTTCAATATCTATGTCAGTGATATAGCGGAGGGACTACAGGGAGGGTCTGCCTTTTGCAGACGATATGAAGATCTGCAACAGAGTGGATACCCTAGAGGGAGTGGAGGCTATGAGGGAAGATCTAAGGTTACTGGAGGGGTGGTCAAAAACATGGCAACTAAAATTCAATGCCATGAAATGCACAATGATGCACACAGGGAGAAAGAATCCACGTGCAAACTACACATTGGGAGGGGAGGTAATAAAGACATCTCCACAGGAAAAGGACCTAGATATCATAGTCACAGACAGCCTCAAGGTAGGGACCCAATGCAGCAAAGCAGTGGGCAAAGTGAACAGAATGTTGTTGTGTGTAGGGTGAGGTATAACCAGTAGAAGACGGGAGGTGCTGATGCCACTCTACAGTTCCATGGTGAGGCCCCACCTTGAGTTTGGGGTTCAGTTCTGGAGACCTCACCTATGCAAAGACATGCATGCATTAGAAAGAGTACAGAGAAGTGCCACAAAGATGGTGCATGGGCTAGGTGGTAAGCCATACGAAAGAGAGGTTGAGGGTGTTGTATCTGTACCCACTGAAAACCAGAAGGGGGGGGATATGATAGAAACTAGGGTTGTCAGAACTAGTTTGGGAAAGATTCAAACCCATCACGAACCCTGGTGTTCGAGTTCTAATTCAGAACTCTAGTGGGTTCGCAAATGGGTTCGAATCAATCCGTTTTTTTTTTTGTTTTTTTATGCCTTAAGAAGCCACAACCACAACGCAAGCTTGCCTAGCCCTATAGTGTCGGCTCCAAAGGGACGGGAGAGAGAGGTTGAAGCAGGATGGGATTGGGAGGCAGCACAGTGCCACAGGAGGCAGAAAGGAGGTGGAATGAAGGGAAGGGTGCATGATGGCATGCACAAACTTGTGGGGGCTGAATGGTGTGGACTGGAGTCGGACTGCGCGCCTGCGTACTTCATCCCCACAGTCCATGTTACCATCTGACCATCTGCTATGTGGTCAGGTGGTAGATGGTAGACGTAAACTGGTGCACGGTTGCAGCTCCGTTCATTTTCCCAGCCAGTGTCATAAAGGAGTTGCAGGGTGCAGCAGCTTGTGCTACTCGCTCGCTCCTTCTGTCTGGGCTAGCTCTGCTCTCTGGCTGTGGCAATTGCTTGCTAACTGTGAAATGAAATCGTCGTGTGTGTATTGCAAACTAAAAAAATAAATAAAAAAGCTAAGGGGTGGGTGGGGGTGAAAACTAAAGGTAGGGGCCGGAGGGGGGGGGGACTTGGTGTTGGGAGTGGGAACTGAGGAAAAGAAAGGGCCCGAACATAGGAACAGTTGGTGAGAGGCTCAGCCTCAGGATGAGACGGACAGAGCGAGGGAAATTAAAGTTGCTGAGTATTTGAGTAAAACTGAGAAACCGAGAGAATTTTATCATAGTCTCAAACAACAGTTCAAAAACTTCATTTCTGCGTGGTGTAGTTGTTTCACACTGGGAAGAAGGAGCAATCATCAGATGGCTGGGGGAAGGGTGAAGAAATTAAAACAAACAGATTGTGACTCGAGGAAAATTAAGTTTAACTTTAATGTGTGAGTCTTTGAGAAGTTGAAACATTTGAATTTGATGGCATTTTTACTTACTACTTTATACCCTACTCCACAAAACAAAGTAAAATAATCAGGAGGACAGGGAGGGAGGGATTCTGTGGTATCTGTGCTGCTGAGCGCTCTTCTATTCCACCCTATAAAATTCCTGATAGAACAACACCAGACTGTTTTTTTTTTTTTTTTACACAGTACTCCCTACTTGTGTGTTGTGTGTGTGACTCCACTACACTGTATCTCTCTATTCTCCTGTGGTGTTCCCATCACCCTGCTGTGGCTGCTGACTGTGTACCCTACCCATTGTGTGTTACTGCAAGAAGCCCATTGTTGGGCAGTCGTGTGGTGGCATTATCCTTAAATACATGACAGAAGCCTAGAAATATATTTCCCTGTTGGGAGAAGAGATAGAAAAATCTATTTCCTTGGGTTGTATATGTGTGTGTGACTCCATCTCCTGTGGTCAGCCCATCTGCTGTGCGCCTTCTGACTGCACTGTACCCTACCCAGTGTGTGTTACCGAGAGAGTCCCAGTGGCCAGTTGTCGTCTGGTGGCATTATCCTTAAATACATGACAGAAGCCCAGAAATATATTTCCCTGTTGGGAGGAGAGACAGAAAAATCTCTTTCCTTGGATTGTATATGTGTGTGACTCCATCTCCTGTGGTCAGCCCATCTGCTGTGTGCCTTTTGACTGCACTGTACCCTACCCAGTGTGTGCTACCAAGAGAGGCCCAGTGGCCAGTTGTCGTGTGGTGGCATTATCCTTAAATACGTGACAAAAGCCTAGAAATATATTTCCCTGTTGGGAGGAGAGTAGAAAATCTCTTTCCTAGGTCTGTGTGTAACTCCGTCTCTGTGGTCAGCCCATCACCCTGCTGCTGTGTGTCCTTCACTGCTATGTGTATGCCTATGTCCAGCAGCCCAATCATTCTGTAAGCCTTGAACCTGGGATCCTTTAGTTGCAAACCGTCATATTCTTCAATTATTTTCAGTCCACTGCATCACAGTGTCACATAGCCAAAATAAAATTTTGGAGTTGTAGCCAGTGATCATAGATCACATTGCTTTCTGACACAGGAATTGTGTGGGTGTATTCACTGCAGTATACTGGTTCTGTTATGGCTGACACCAACATAGATGAAGCATCTAGTGCTGGTGTTGGAGCAGGTGTTGGTGGTAGTGGTAATCCTGGTGCTAGCAGAAATAACCAAAATGTTTCACGTGATAAAAATTCAACAAACAGCAAAAGAGCAACAGCAAAGTGTGGTAAAGGGGGACCTTTTAAGAAAACCTGTGCAGCTGCTGGGGTCACATGGAGAGGCACCATAAGGTATGCCATTCATGCTGTTGAAATCCCTGTGACTAGCAGTAATAATGCAAGTGACAGTGAGTCCCTCTCTGACTCAGACAGTAGCTCTTTGTCTCAGTCTGACACTGTTGTGTCTTGTGATGTATCATTACTTCCTCAACAAAGTGAAATGAGCAAGTCTGCTGACAATGAATCAGGTAGCACTTGCAAATACATCCAGCACTGTTGGCAATGAAAAGGACATATCCATTGAATCCACCACTTCTGTGTCGGCCAACAATGAAAATCCTTCAGAGTCTTCTGCCCACTCTTCTAGCACCAAGGAGCATGTCCTGGGTTCTATTAGGACAGGTGAAAAGACACAAACAGTCTTTAGCTATCTTCCTAGCACTCGAACAAAATCTGTCACATCTGAAGTGTGGAATTATTTCTCTGTCAGTAAAACTGATGCATGCAGAGCAGCTTGTTCCCTGTGTAAACAGAGTGTAAGCCGTGGTAAAGTTGTGTCATGCCTTGGCACTACAGCTCTTAAACGCCATCTGAAAAAGCATTCAATTTTGCTTGATCGTCCAAAACCCATGTCCTCCATCTTCCAGACCACACATGAGAAGGGTCAGGAATCTGAAATGGATATTGAATTGTCTGAACTTGATGCGGACAGAACCACTGCCAGCCCTAGGATCACTGTTACCACCAATGCCAGCACCATTAGTACCAGTTGCACATCCAGTGATGGCACTGAATGTATAAGTCCTAGTCCACCATCTCAGCGTCCATCTGCCCATCGAAGCATGGTGTATAATAAACCAGCAGGGACATGTTGTAAACAGCTAACACTGTCTCAGGCATTTGAAAGGAAGAATACCTTTACTAGAAATCATCCAAAGACCCTTCATCTTAATCACAGAATTGGTGAACTGTTAGCTGGAGCCATTCTCCCATACTCTTTGGTAGATCATGAGGATTTTAGGGAGCTCATGACATTAGCAGAGCCTTGTTACAATGTTCCTCATCGAAGGTACTTTTCCTATGTTGAAATACCAAACATTTATCAGGCTTTAAAAGCGACAGTGATGCTTGCACTTAAAACTGCAGAGGGTGGGGTTATTCATGTCACAACAGATATGTGGACCAGCACTCAAACATAGATTACATGTCCCTCATTCATTGGGTCACGTTTTTGTGCTTCTTCAAAACAAAGACACCCAAAAGATGGCCTACTGCATATAAAGAAGTTTGAGCAAAGTCATACTGCTGCAAACATCCTGCAGGAACTAAATGACCTCCCTTGACGAATGGGTTTATTCTCACAGTCTAAAATGTGGCTTCATAGTAAGTGACAATGGAGCCAACATCTTGAAAGCAGTACAGGATGGAGGATTTCTTCATGCTTCTTGCTTTGCACATTGCTTACATTTAATTGTCATGGGATTTCTCAGCAATGAAACACAAGTGGATGGTATGATTGCTGTTTGCAAAAAAATTGTGACTCACTTTTCAAATTCAACCAAGGCTATACGGACATTGTCCGAACTGCAAAAAAAAACACAAGCTGCCCCAACAAAAGCTGATTCAAAATGTTTCCACTCGAGGAGTCACGTGATGCAGAGCAGCGGTGTAGCCAAGTTCCCTGGTAGCTCCGATTGCCTTCTCTTCCAAAATAATATATCGCGTCAGTCTTAACCTGTCCCGAAGGTTTTGTTTGGCTGTAAAAGGTGGAGGAGACCGTAGTGAGCTGCTTCTGTGCTAGATGGATGCCGAGATGAGAAAAATCCCCCCGGAGCACACTCCTCCGGTATCTCCAGAGTTGGTCCCGAAAAAAGCAAGGGCCTTGTGTGGGCAACAGTCGCAGGGCGCTGCGATGGGGGAAACGGAAAGCGAAATCCTGACTCTGGCAAGATTTCTGGAGGAATTTAGACCTTTCAAGCAAGAAATGAAGGAGCTGGCCACTGAAATAAAGTGTATTTCTGGAACATTGGAGGAACTAACTAGGAGAACAGCGGATAGTGAAGTCAGAATTCGCTCCTTGGTAGGGAATGTAGAGAAGATGGATGTGGGGGCAACCTTGTTGAGGCAAAGGATAGCCAAACTGGAATCCAAGGTCGAGGACCTAGAAGGAGGTCCCACCAATAATGCAGTAATTGTGGGGCTACCGAAAAAGAAGAAGGGCCAGACCGATCAAATTTGTCCAGAAATTCGTGGAGAAAATAGCGGCCCTCTCCTGGCCCTAGTTACACAATCGAGAGAGCTCATCGGGCTCGTCCAATGCCTCCACCCAATTCTCCACCTCGCTCCTTGATCTTTCGTTTTTCAAATTATCTAGAACGACAGCTGTTCCTAACTAAGGCAAGCAAGAACAAGGATCTGTATTGGGAAGGAGTCAAGATCAGAGTGGTGCAAGACATCCCTGTTACCGTACGGCAGAGGAGGTCAGCCTTTAACCCCCTGATTAATAAATTGATTGCAGCAGGTGTGCGATTTAAAATGGGCTACCCGGTCAAATTCCAAGTCTTGATAGAGGGGGAGTGGAAGAAATATGAGTCGGTAGAGGTTGCTCGATCGGCACTACAAGTAGCCCTTCCTAATTTATTCAAAGATCCCTGAAGCTTGATGTAAGTGCTTATGGTACTCGGGAGTCAGGCCTTGGCCTACGGAGGAAATTGGATGCTATGCAGCAAGATCTTGATCTTCTTTTCTAGCTGGAGGGTTTGGTATACGAGAAGGGTACTAATGGGGCCCTGTAACGCATGAAGATGAAGCATACGAACTGTGGCTAGTTTTATAGACTGGGGCTTGGAGCTCACTCAGCCTCATTTATGGTTTTGTTTGGGGCCGAACGTTGGACTATGGACAGAGCTGTGATCTTTGGCTGAATAGGGGAGACAGCGGTCCCCCTATTTCCCACCCTTTTTTTTTTTTTCTTTTTCTGGCGCAGAACAAGCTAGAGTGGGCGGAACATGTTCTCATGTTGGGCAACATATTTTGGGTGGGGTTGGGGTTAATGTTAGCGGGTATGAAATATACTCTGCTTTTGCAGTTCAATTTATGCTGGTAGCCGTGGGTATAAGGAATATTAGAATTGACAGTTATAGAATACACAGGGTTTTGGATGGAATGGCTGTTTGCGGATTATGGGGATAATTACGGGCGGGTTTATGTGACCCTATGAAATCAGAGTGGATTAAGGCAAGGGTGGTGAAAGGTGAAATACGTGGAAGCAATGACCGAGAAGGGAGGCACGGGGCGAGGGTGAGCGTAGCTGTGTGGGCTGATGTCACGGACCAATGGAGTGTGGAGGGGGTTGTTGGGGGGTTCGTAGAGGGAGAGGTAATCTTCAGGAGGGGAGAGGGTTAGGTGTGGGATCGCAATGCAGGGGGGTGGGATGGCATAGGAGAAGGCAATGAGACTCAAGCTTTGGCTAGGGGCGGAGGGGAGGAGGGGTGGGGCGAGGGTTTTGGTGGATAGACATCATGGTGATCACATGGTTCGTTTGGGAGGGATATGGGGAGCACAAGTCTGCAATGTTGGGGATAGGATAAGTGATTTGAATGGGCATGTACCAGGTTCGGAACTAGAAATTTTGAAGGATGGTATTGACTGGGGCTCTTAACATTATATCGTGGAATGTAAAGGGTGCACGCCAGAAAGTTAAGCAGTATAGTATCTTAAAGCACCTGGAGGTCTTAAAGGCAGATATTGTGTTCTTACAGGAGACACACTTACTCCAGTCGGAGTACAATTCTATGAGGCGCCGGCAGATGGGGTCAGTCTTTGCCTCGCAAGTTAACACGCAGAGTAGGGGCGTAATGATCCTATTGGGCAGATCTGCACCTTTTGTGCCACTTCAGGTTGTTCACAATGATGAGGGCAGAATTGTGTTGGTAAGGGGTATGCTCCAGAATGTGGAGGTATTACTTGGGGCAATCTATGGCCCCAACGTAGACTCTCAGGAGTTTTTTGTTAAGCTTTTAGGGATGTTAGCCCCCTTCGTGCAAATTCCCATGATCTTGGGGATTTAAATCTTGTTCTAGACCCACTTATGGATAGGTCCAGGGTAAGACGTCATGTTTCTCACCTGCTCGCGTGCTCTTTGTGAGGTATTGGATCAATATGGCCTAGTGGATGTTTGAGAGTGATCCATCCCAAAGATAGGCAGTACACGCTACTTTCCACAGTGCATGGATCGGAGTCCCAAATAGATTACATTTTACTCTCCAGTACCCTCCTCTCGGGGTGCTTGAGGCAGAAGTATGCGGGACCGCTTCGATCATGCAGTGGTGGTTGCATCCATCCTCCTGTCAACTTTACCCAAGAGAGGAAACAGGTGGAGGATTAACAACCAGATGCTTCAGAGCCCTCATGTCACAAAGTTTGTGACAGGGCAAATAGAGAATTTATAACCAATAATGTCAGGGACAACACTAGGCGGATATGGTTTGGGGAGCATTTAAGGCTTTTATAAGGGGGATCCTGATCAGTCAGGCTTCCCACAGGAAGAAGGAACGAGTTCAGGTGTTAGCCGAACTTTTGGCTCGGATCAGAGATAAGGAGACCTTGGTGGGTGGCAGGTGGATGATGAGGATAAGCTGGAGCTGGTGAGGTTGAAGGACCTATATTTAAAATTGTTGGGGGGAGGGGAGTCACGTGATGCGGAGTGTCTGGTAGCTGCCTTTTTCTGGGCTCCCACCTACCACGCTAATTAATCGCCTTGTTTGCCTATTTTCTGCATCCTTTTTAAAAAATCTCAAGCTCTACTGCTACTTTGCTCGCTAGTGGTTTTCTTTTTGGACCAGAACCACAGCTATAGTGAGATCTCTCAAGCGACAAGAGAGGGAATGGATTCCGACATGAAACCAATGGGAGTCAGGCACACTCCGCCCACGACACCAGAAAAAAGTGCCAAGAAGGCTAGAAACACTAATTTGGGGCAGACAGCCAAGCAAACGCCCCAGCAACCCAAATAATTTACTAACTGAAGATCGTTCTTCAGGAGCTCCTGCCCTTTCGGGAAACTCTGCAAGAGATATCTAGTGAGGTGAAAACGATCAGGAGTGACTTTGCTGCCTCTCAAAGAGGGTAGGAGACATGGAGGCAAGAGCTTCTTCACTTGAGGGCTGGAAGGGCAGAATTGACCCAGAAATAATTAAACTCTGACAGCAAGTACAAAACTACAGTTGAAAACAGAGGATCTAGAGGGCAGAAGCAGACGGAACAACATCCTGATTCTTGGTCTACCGAGTCAGAGGAAGGTGGAGATACCATTCAATTTGTGCAGCTGCTACTTAATAAGATCATTGGCCCTCTCCTCTTAAGCAGCAATACCACATTACGCAGGGCACATCGCTCTCAGGCCCAAGCCTCAGCCTAATGCCCCCACCGATCATCATCAGGTTCCTTAGTTTTATCGAGAAACAACATGTGATGTCGAAGGTGAAGGAGCTAGAGACAATCTACTGGGACAAAACCAAGATTCGGATTACACAGGACCTCCCGTACGAAACCCGCCAAAGGAGAACAGCTTTTCATCCCATAGTGAAGAAATTGATCGCCGCTGGGATCAAGTTCAGGATGAATTACCCTGCCAGACTAATGGTCTCCCTGGAGGGTGTCTGACACTCCTACGAAAATCCAGAGCAAGCGTTGCCTGATCTCTCTATTAAGCTTCCGAATCTCTACAGAGGGGACTGACTCTTTACTTTGGGCTAATTTGTCTACTGTCAGCTACCTTCCCATTAAAGGGAGTTGATTTAATGCTTCTTCGAATATGATATCTCTTGATCTTAATATAAATTGTTTTCTTACCTGGGAGATTCTCGGGAGGGACGCCGGGGTATAGTGGTGGTGGGAGGTGAGGTTGTAGGCCCTTGCGGCCTAGGAGGCCTGGTTGAGATTCTGGAGCCTTGGGTTGCGCCATTAGCTGGGGTATGGGAACCAATGTGACAGGTGCGGTTTCGGAGTTCCATTTAGAGGTAGGACCGCTTTGGTCCGTCCACATGTTTTCCGCCGGGGACTTCCTGGGCAGGTGGGTTTTCCTAAGCTGCTGTAGGGGAATCGTTGGAAAGTACCAACTAGTACCTAAGGCTGGAATTTCAATATCGGGGCTAATCAGTGCTCATGAATTTCCTCATGCGACCTCTCGTAGGCTGCGCGATGGAAGTGAGTGGGATTTGGAGGTAAGGCCTTTACAGGCAACCCATTTAATGTGGTAAAATTAGTTAGGGGCCAATAAATAAATAAATACAGAAGAATGCGGGGCGAGTTAACGTAAGGCTAAGTCTGGTAAAAGGTGGGGAGGGAGCCCGGGGAGGGAGATAAGCTCTGAGAGATTCTGTATTGCGGCCTTAGTAGGGGAATTTGGATATCTAGGTCCAACATAGGTAGGGTGACTAATTTGTTTTCTCACTGCTGTATGTATGAGTCAGGGGGGCCTTCGGTGTTTGGTAGAAACTTTGGGTCCAAAGAAGATTACTATGGGCCAAGGTACCTCTGGGGGGGTTCCTGATATCGTGTTTTAGCTGGGTAATATCTAGTCCCCTGGTACTATGGGGACCCAGTGTAAATAGTTTAGGAGGACTTTGGAGGATGGGGGCAAGTTTAAAGGGTGGGGGAGATAGGACTATTTTCATGTTGAATATCTCGATTTAGTACTAATCTTGGATACAGTTACTGGATATGTGGACTCAATTTTACAAGTGGACACTCTTTCTTGTTATGATCTATTTGTTTGGGAAGGGGGTGCTGGGGGGGTGGGCGGAAGGTGTCACCATTCAGGGGATCGAAGTGTATTGCCATGGGGTACAATTTGACCAAGTTGTCTCTTTTACTGTTGTTAAATGGCTTTAGGCCACATTAAAATTGCTACCTGGAACATCAGGGGTATTAGAGAGGTAAACAAAAAAAGACAAATATTACTAAATTGCTCTCTGGTAGGTGCGGACATTCTCTTTTTGCAGGAAACCCACATTCTTGTCTCAGAAGCTAAAATGTTACGGTGCCACGGTTTTTCTCAGGTTTTTGTTTCTGAAGGGTCTACAGTCAGCAAGGGAGTGGCTATCATGATAAAGCGAAATGTGTCATTTGTACCGGAGAAATGTACTAAGGACCCAGAAGGCAGATTTGTATTAGTGAAAGGGTTACTCAATAACATGGATGTGGTTCTGGGAGCAATATACTGTCCAGTTGGGGGTGATCCTAATTTTCTTATGCAGCTAACAACTAGATTAAGTGAACTTTTGCCAACGGTATTTATATTAGGGGGGGACTGGAACATTGCTCCCTCACAGGTCCTAAATAGAACCTATAGACCCCTAAAATCCCCCACGCCCGCCCAAATGGCGCTCAATGACTTTTGCAACTTATTGGGTCTGGGTGACCCTTGGAGACTATTGAATCCTTCTAATCGTAGCTACACTTATTACTCTCCAATTCATAAATCCTGGTCAAGATTGGATTACATTTTGGTGAGCACTGTACTTCTAGCCAATATTTCCCTTACTGGTATTGAGCCGATTGTTATCTTGGACCATTCAATGGCATGGATCAAGTTATCACCTAGCCCTCCGGGTCAAAGAGATACCTCCTGGAAGCTCAATACACAGCTTTTGAAGGACGAGCACACAGTTTCTCACTTCAAGTCTTTGATCTCGTCCTTTCTTGAAATTAACCAGGGTTCAATTTCCAGAGATGATTTAATTTGGTGCTCGCTAAAATGTTTTCTCAGGGGAGAATTTATAAAAGTGGCTTCTAGAAGGAAGAGGTGAAGGAGGAAAAATTACCTCTTTGGCTAACCAGATTAAAAGGCTGAAAGTGTTCTTTCTTCCACTAACTCTCAAATTGATTTAGAGAATCTATGTAGACTCAGAAATGAGTATGAAGACCTGATTAAAGAAAAAACAGAATATGCTATTTTAAAATCTAAAACAAGATACCTTGACCAGGGGAGAAACCCGGAGATTACTTGCTCTCAGGTTAAGGGAGGTAGAAAGTTCCAGATTAATTCCTGCCTTAAAGGCTAAGGACGGCTCAATTAAAACTGCCCCAAGGGACATAGCTAAGGTTTTCGAAGTCTTTTACCAAGATTTGTATGGTAACAGGGCTTCCTCACCATCAATTTCAGAGGCAGCAGCTTTTCTGGAGGGTGTACCCCTTCCAAGATTGCAGGCGCATCAGTGCGACTCACTTTCATCTCCCATAACTCTAAGAGAAGTGGAGGAAGTTATTAAAAACCTACCCCTGGACAAGTCCCCTGGACCTGACGGCCTTCCCCCCCAACTTTTACAAAACCTTCTGTAAAGAGATTGCGCCTGCCTCCTTAATTTATTTAATTATATCTCTCTTCCAACCATTGGACCCTTCCTTGCTGGAGGCTACCATAATTTTAATTCTAAACTAGACAAGCCTAACTTGGATCCAGCTAGCTATAGACCAATTTAATTACTTAATTATGACATAAAATTTTGACTAAAATTCTTTCCTTGAGAATCAAGCAGGTCTGGCAAACTCTGCTGAGTTCGTAACAGGTAGGATTTGTCCAGGGAGGTCAGCAATGGATCATATGCGTACACTTCACCATTATTTTTTCGCAGCCCAGGAGTCCCAGTTCCCATGGCTTTAGTTGCCTTAGACGAGAGAAGGCCTTTGATCGGGTCAGCTGGGAGTTCCTGTGGTCTACTCTAAATAAAATGGGTTTTCCAGAGAAGTTTATTCACTGATAAAGGCGATATATGGTTCGCCTTCTGCTAAGGTTTATTGTAATGGGATGTTCTCATCTCGCTTCTCCTGTATTCTGGCACCCGCCAAGGTTGTCCACTGTCACCTTACTTATTTAACTTATACTTAGAACCCTGTTGATACACATCAAAACATCACCCAAGATCTCGGGTGTGTCATTGCTCAACGGGCATTGACCCTTTCTGTTTTGCAGATGATATTCTTTTCACCTTGCAAACCCGGAAACTTCCTTACGGAGGTGCTGCAAATTAGAGTCAATTTGGTAAAGTAGCTAACTATAGGTTGAACCTATCCAAATCAGAAATATTCCCACTCAGTTCACTCTTGCTCCAAGCCAGTGTATCTCAGTTTGGTATGAAATGGGCCCCAACCACCTTAAATATTTGGGTATTCATCTGGCCCGGATGAGGAGATGATCAGGAAGCTTAACCTGGATGACTTGGTGGATAAAATCCAAAGGATCTTAGCAGATGGAACAGCCTTCCCTTGCTATTGAGGCGTATCAGCATAATCAAATGAACGATTCTCCACGTATCTTTTATCCTCTGAACCTTCTCAACATATGGCTTCCTAAGTCTTTTTCCAGAAAATACATTCAATGGTATCCAAATTTATTTGGAGAGGTAAGCAACCTAGAGTTCTTTCCTCAAGCTTTGCTTGCCTAAAGATAAGGGAGGCCTCTGTTTGCCTAATTTTGGATTTTACTATTGGGCCAGTCATTTAGCTAAACTGGCAGATGGATTTGCCCTCCAAATGAATATTACATGCCCAAGTGGTTAGAGCTAGAGCTTAAATTATTGGAGGAACACAGTATAGATCCTCAACATGTTTTTATTATAGCTACTCGCTTTACGGAAGATATCCGTAACTCAGTAATGGGGCTGTCCATTAAAATTCTAAATCAGTACTGGAATTTTTTAAATCCCATGATACTAAGGATTTAGGCCAACCACTAGTACTTAACCTAATATTAAAATCGGGGTCAAAGGCTGTCGTTGACATGGTCCTACAAATTCAGGATTGCTCGGTGGAAGATCTTTATGTTCAGGATCCCTTGGCTCTTCTGGTGAATTACTAACAAAACTGAATATTCCTCCCAGAATATCTTCAAGATGTATCAATTGAGACACCTTATAGGTAAAGATTTTGGGCTGGTGAGTTTAACCTCTCGAATTAGGCCTTTCCTGGAACAACTCAGGACTTGTGTCACAAATCCCCATAGTATAGCTCTGCTATACAATCATCTCTTGCTTACAAAATTCCCTGAATCCCTAACTGGTTCCAATATATGGATGCCTCTGGTCTCTGTGCACTCCATGTCTTGGAACCAGGTTTGGCGGGATGTGTACAAATACCTTATTTTGGACAGGAATAGGCTTATACAGTTCTACATATTAAATAACATGTATTATACACCGACAAAGCTGGCTAAATTTGACAGATCTAAATCTGTTAGCTGCATAAGGTGCGGTAAGGGAGTGGGGAATCTATTACATATATTTTGGTCATGCGTTAAAGTTGCCCCATTATGGAAAGCAATTTGTGATAGTCTAGATCCGATTTTGGGTCTGGAGGAACTATTTACAGCGGAAGTTTGTGTAATTGGCCTGTATTCAAACATTAGGATTAAAGAACGGAAATTTCACATGGCCATAATCTCAATGGCAGTTAAAAGGCTAGTCCTCCGACATTGGCTAGACCATGTGGCTATTTCCTACCAGGAGTGGTTGGAGGAAATCTCCTTATGTTTCAAGATGGAAAGACTAATAGCTAGTTCCAGACATGCTATGCCTACTTTTCATAAAAAATGGGGCAAGTTATACGCTTTGTACCTTCATTGAACTTTCTATTTGGAATCCTCTGACTGTTTCTTTATGAGATGTTTCTATGTGGCTAAATTATTCCTACTGTGTATTGCTCCATGGTACCGGATAAATGTTCTTCAGGTTTAACCTGAGTTGGAGGTGGCACCTTCCAGGGTGGGTAGGTGGGTTGGTATATTGATTCATGCTACTGCCATGTTTCTGTACATTGATGGGGTTTTGTCCTATTCTGTACTGGTACCTGTATTTCATACTCGTTATTATGTCAAATTAATAAAACATTGAATTTAAAAAAAAAAATAAAATTGTTGGGGGAGCAAGCAGAGCAGGCTTTAATTAAAACCAAGGCGAGCTATCAGGATCAGGGGGAGAAAGCGGGGTCACTTTTAGCTTGGAGGGTTAAACAATTGGAATCATCCCGAACAATCCCAGGGATCCTATCGGAGGTGGATGGATTGGTTAAGACTGCTCCCGGGGAGATAGTACAAGAGTTCAGAAATTACTTCAAATCTCTTTAGGGCAAAATGGAGTCTCCCCCCACTAGACAGGAGATGCTCTCTCTTTTTGAGAGGTTGGACATCCCTTTGCTGTCTGAGCTTCAGCAGGGGCAATTAACGGTGGACATTACCCAAAGTGAAATTGAAGGGGCCATAGAGAATCTCCCTTTAGACAGAACGCCGGGTCCGGATGGAGTCTCGGCAAACTTTTATAAATAATTTGCTAAGCTCCTATCCCCTTTGCTTCTGAGTTTATTTAAGCATATCTTATCTCATCAGGCACAAGACCAGTCATTATTCGAAGCATTGATTGTGTTGATTCCTAAACAGGATAAACCACCGGAGCAGCCCTCAAGCTATAGGCCCATATCGCTGCTCAATTATGATATTAAGATATTAGCCAAATTGTTGGCTGAGCAGGTTAGCCGGGTTCTACCTGACCTTATTGGCCCAGAGCAGGTGGGTTTTATGAGGGGGCGGTCGTCGGCGGATCATATACGAACCTTGGCTCACGCGTTCTCGGTCTCCGACGACAGTGGTGCTCCCATGGCTCTGCTGTCCTTGGATGCCGAGAAGGCCTTCGATAGGGTTCATTGGGGGTTTTATTAATTGCTATGGAGAGGTTTGGGTTCCTGGATCTTTTCGGGCTGGATTAGCTCCCTCTATTCCAATCCTACTGCGAGGGTTGGCTGCAACGGTGCAATTTCAGACCCATTTTGTCTACATGTGGGCACTAGGCAGGGATGTCCCCTATCCCCCCTCCTTTTTAATTTGTACCTAGAACCTCTCATCAGGGCAATTGTCGGTAGGCAAGCAATAGAGGGTATTAGAATTAAAGAATATACGATTAAAATTACAGCATATGCGGGCGACTTGATGGTTTATTTGACCAACCCAGGGGCCTCCATTCAGGCTCTGCTGAAGGTCATTAAGGAGTTTGGGAGATTGGCCAATTATAGATTAAATTTGGACAAATCGGTGGTGTTTCACCTTAACAGTTATGTTTTCAAGCATGAAGTGGCGGAATTGGGTCTGTCCTGGAAATCTAATTTCTAAGATATTTGGGACTTAACATGGCATAGGGCAGCACTAAGATTTTTCAGTTGAATTTCGATCCTTTGCTAAGAGCTATAGAGTTAGACCTGGAGAGATGGGTGAAACTCCCAATCTCCTTATGGGGAGAATTAATCTCGTTAAAATGAATATATTTCCCAGGTTGTTCTACCCTTAAACATGCTGAATAATTGGATACCGTCTGCCTGGTTTGGGAAGGTGCACAACATGATTGCCAACTTTGTGTGGGGCCATAGGAAATCACGTATGGCCTATTAGAAGCTGGCAGCCCTAATTGGATGGGGGACTCAGACTTCCATATTGCACTATATTACTGGGCTGCTCATGCCAGCAAATATTTAAGGTGGGTGAAAGGAAGAGATGTTTTAGAGCTGTGCGCCTATACACCGCTTTGGCTGCAGGTAGAGCTTGCTCTGATTAAGGAAGCTGGTCTGAGGCCTGAGGCCTTATTCTATCTTAAGCCAAAATGGTTGCCTCCCCTGTTGCGTAACTCTCCAATTGGGACCTCGGTGAGAGCTCATGTTCAGCTCTCGAGTTTTTTGCAGTATGACCATCTCATGGATTGGGCACAACCAATTTGGGGAAACCCACGTTTTGTGTTAGAGGGTAGAATGTTGGATTATTCTTGGCTGCCCTTACCTGAGGAGTGCCGTGTGAGGGACCTTCTCTCGATTGAGGGAACGGTTCTCTCCTCTGTTGAGATATTGAGCAGGTTCGAGTTACCCACCAGGGCAATTTTTAAAATCTATCAGGTTAGACATCTCATGATTGCCCAGTTGGGTAATGGGGCAGTCCAGAGTCCGAGATTGGAATTTTGTGATGGGCTGGTGCCATTGGTGGGGCTAAGGCATGCGATTTCGAAAATTTACTCAGTATTATTTGAATGGGCATACTCTTCTAATCCTATCCAGGGTTCGTACATTCTGTCTTTCCAAATTCGGTGCTTAATTGGAGGACGTTGTGGGTGAACTGTCACAAATTTTTGCTCCAGGATAGATTGAGGCTTATGCAGTTCAAAATTCTTCATAACATTTATTATTCCCCGCAGAAATTGGGGAGACTGAAGTTGGCGAAGGACTCGAGGTGTTTTAGGTGCCAAGGAGGGGAAGGAGATTTGATGCATATCTTTTGGCAGTGTCCGAAAATAGCCCCGTTGTGGGGGGATATTAAAAGGAGGGTTAATCCGTTACTGGGACTTGGTGATCTTTTTACACCAGAGATATGCTTATTGGGAGATGTTTCGGGTATCCCTGTTAAGAGCAGGAGGTTTCATATAGTATTGATTGCGGCTACGCTTAAGAGAATTGTGCTTAGGCACTGGAAGGATTCTGTGGTATTAAGCTATGCGGAGTGGCTGGAGGAGTTGCTAGCCTGTTTGAGGATTGAGAGGATGACGGCTATCCTTCAGAACAAGCTCTCCAGGTTTGAAAAAATTTGGGGTCCCTTTTATGCTCTCTACTCCCTTTAAGGAATGTTGTACTGTTAGGGTTGAAGATATCCTATCTCTTGTGACTTGTGCTGGGAGGAGGGGAGTGGGCTGGGTGGGGATGGGGGTATGTTACAGGGTTACCTTTAGTGGAACATTTATTTACATGTACTAGTGTTTGTTGGTATGTAGTATGTGTGGAGTATATCCCTGTAACTAAAACCGAATAAAGAGTTAATGGAAAAAAAAAAAAAAATGTTTCCACTCGTTGGAACTCAACGCTTTATATGCTGCAGCGCCTCTTGGAGCAAAAGCAAGCTGTACATGAGTATTGCTCCAGTTACATTATTGGAGATGGCATTATGCTGTCTGTGCTGCAGTGGAAATTAATGGAGACAGTGTGCTGCATACTAGCTCCTTTTGAGACAGCTACAAGGGACATGTCTTCTGAAGGTGCATCTGTGAGTCAGGTTATCCCACTCATAATGCTAATTTCACATCATCTTAGTGTTCTAAATCTACAAATAGAAAATTACAGATCTGAAGCGTAGACAACATGTCGCCTGTATCATGGGAATCTCGAAAAGAGAATGAGCGAGCGCTTCAAAACCAATGACAAATTAGTTGCAATGATGAAACCAAAACAGTACATCCTTGCAACTCTCTTAGATCCCAGGTTCAAGGCTATACATCTTCCAAAAACAGATGATATAGAGCAGTACAAATGTCTGTTGATAGATGAGCTGCAGCACTCACAGGAGTCAAACACAGACACGCACAGTACCCTCAGGTTGTCATCACCACAACATGCAGGTTCACCTTCACAAAGGGATACAGAACTGGAAAAGTCACCAAACATTAACAGTAGTTGTTCCACAACTGCCACTTCATCAACCCTTAGTAGCAAGCTAAATCTGTGGCAAAACCTTTCCCAAATTGCTGCCATACCAGCTTCTGCTGATTCCTCTTCTGAGCGGTCTCTGTCCATCATGGTAAACAGTTACCTGCAAGAACTGCCTATTCCTATTGATGCATGCCCTTTTGAATACTGGCGATCAAAAGAGTCGATTTGGACAGAGCTGTATGATGAAGCCTGTAAATATCTTGGTTGTCCTGCAACAAGTGTCTCTTCAGAACGCATGTTTAGTACAGCTGGCAATATTGTGACAGACACCAGAAATAGGTTGCTACCAGAAAATGTACACACGTTAACTTTTATTAAAGTTAATAAGTCAAGATTTTCATATCCCTACAAGAGTATACAAACTGATCCTGAAGTGATTGATGTTGTGGATGTTGATGGTGATGACAACTCAGATGGTGGTGGCTGGTAAATACTGTGTGGGACAGAGTCTCTGTGCACCAAAAAGGAAACTTTAACAGACTGTGATGACTTTGGTTGTCTCTCTCCTTTCTAGATCTACTACCTTGGACTATATACCCCCCAAAACTTTCACCATTTCATGGCAAACTGCTTTGTAGCTAGGGTCTAAACTAAAGTCAACAAGTTTTATTTACAGGGCAATTTTAACATCAGTGGGAACAGGCCCAAATTTGGCATAAAAGGGACACTGTCACATCAGTCCTTTCTGTATCATATTATTTATAGTTAAAGTGCAAACATATTTTTGGATTTACCTTCTGTGACTTTGTGGTGCATCAGTATGGGCTGGGACTGGGGGCGGTCTGTTTTTCAATTTTAAAGAGGACAAAACAGTGAGTTCTAATTGGTAGCTGTTTATTATTTTTTCAATTACAGAAATGTTAGCCATAAACCAAAATGGATGCTAGTACATGGGTGATGGTTGGGGGACTGGGTTTTAATATGGGTGAGGGACGGAGAAAGGTGACATGAATGGTAGTTCATGACTAAGTGTGGGGGTAGTTTAAACATTTGGGTGAGGGAGGAGGGTGGAATACATGCTTGGGGGTGAGGGTTGTGGGTTGGTTTTAACATGGGTGTAAGGGTGGTATGGGTGCTACTGCACAGATGAGGGTGGTAGAAGAAAAGTGGAATGGGTGATGGGGTGAAAGGTGGGTGTTGTTTTAGTCCTTTCATTTACAGATTCTTGATCGGCTGGGGATGGTGAGGAAAAAGATGATGACAGACCGAACCTACTATACATATAATATATATATATATATATTTTTTTGTTATTAAATACATTGCAAACTGCTGCCACCTAGCACAATTGTCCAGTCCCCTTTAAAAAAAGAATAAAGGAATCAGAAATAAAAGAAAATCTGTATCAGCAGTTTTCACAGAATGTGACCTATCATAAAGTGTTTTTGCTTTACAAGTAGTGATAATTTGATACATAATGGGATTTACAGACACTGTCCCTTAAACATCACATGCCAACTGCTGCAGCTACATTAAATGTTCCTTAAGTTAGTATGTGGTGAGGAAACCACTTTTTTTATTTATGTGACTGAAATACAGATTTTATTGACGTATCAGCTGCAAAAATGCATCATCTTAGAAAGTTGTATGTATTACTTCAATTTGCCAATAAGAATGTTGGTATATATATGATTATCTTAGAAAATTGCATGCATTTTTTGCCAGCAACAATGACTGGCATATTTTTTTTTATTCAAACGTCTTGACTGACCACGTTATGACATAATATGTTTTGCAACAGTTCCACGTGCTGCTGCTGCAGTACCTTGGCTTGACTTTGTTATAAAAGCTTTCTTTTAAACATAGCAACTTTTGATTTACTCATTTAAAACAGAAAGCAGCAAATAGCTGAGATTAGGTAATATCAGTTATTTTTTTCTCATAATTCATGATGATGAGTATATATAACCGAGTACATAAATGGCTAATGTGCCTCTTTCTTTCACTAAGGAACTATGATGCAGCTGCAGCAGGAAAACTTTTAACATAATGGGTGGGTGGGTGGGCCTGTTACGATTAAGTTGCTGGTTTTAGCAAAACAGAAGAAACCATAGATAAACCTAATTGTATTCCTATCAATGTCACACATGTTAATTCTCTCCCTTATATTGAACAGTTTTTCCTTTACATGTATTTTATTACTATCTTCATTACTGGCAGCACAATAAAAAATAGGGTTCGAGTTCTAAAAAGTTCTAAAAAAGATTAGAACCCTAGAACTTTTTCAAACGTTCTAGACTAGACCTAGAACCCAGAACTTCAGAGGGTTCTGACAACCCTAATAGAAACATTCAAATATGTGAAGGGGATCAATAAAGTGGGAAGGAACTTATTCACAGGGAAGGTAGGCACTACAACTGGAGTGCATGGGATGAGGGTGGAGGGGAGTAGGTTTAAGGGGAATGTGAAGTATCAGTACTTTACTGAGAGGACGGTTGAGCCCTGGAACAGTCTGTCGGTAGAAGTGGTGGAGGCAGGATCGCTGGAGGGATTCAAGAGGGCTTGGGACAACCACAAGGGGCTGTCTAGGGCAGGGAAGGGGGACTCTAAGGGGGAGGGGGGCATGTAAAGAGAAGGGAAAGGGCAGACTCGATGGGCCAAGAAGGTCCTTTTCTGCCGGCATGTCTATGAATCTATGAATCTGCATTGATCTCCTCTCATTGTTTATTTCTAAGGCATTTGCATGAAAACAAGATCTTTGTGCCTCAGAGGTCATCTAATCCTCCTGCCCTCCCCTTCCCAGCTGAAGTCAGAAGTCAGAGACACAGAGATCTTGCTTTCATGCAAATGACCTCAATAATAAAGAATGAAGGGGAGATCAATGCTACACACTGAATTTCTGGTAAATATTTTCTAGGTATGATGTGGTGTATTCACTTTCTTGCCACCTCTGGTTCCTGCTAGACCCGGCACACAGTTCTTTCAATCTCTGATGCGTGTAAGTCCTTTTAGTAGAATCATTGCCATCAGCACTAAGCTAATAGCAGGACTGCAGGCATTGTTGCTGTGTGTCAGACATCTGTCCATCTGAGATACCTGTCTGAGAAGAACCCGGTAAAGTATCAACTGAGATAAAAACAGTATCATGCAAGCTTCCACCCTTGAAAACCACTAGGAGTGTGCATGAGTGGGCTGAGTGTTGGGGCATCAATGGTTAACTCTGTTTTTATTTCATGGAAGAAAGATATTTTAAAATCTGAATGTAACCTATTACATATTCATCCAGACCCTCAGGTGGCATGGGGTGGGGGGCTCCCCAAACATGCGTGGGTCTCAAGCCAGGGTCTCAAGGCCGGAGCTTTTTGCTGATGCCTTCGATGGTTATATGAGAGGAAAGACCTTGGCTGAAGAGGAATGCTCAAGTGTAAACCTTACTGTTCTTAAGCTACAAGCATGTAAGGTATGTCAACAAACCCATTCACCTCTGCTCCAGTAACCTTTGGCACAGATCTTTTCAGCAGTAAAACTCTCCAGACATCTTAGAGAAAACAGATTTATTGTTCCTTTGTTTGTCCTGCCAGAAACAACTTTAAAGCCCCACTTGGAACAGAAAGGCAATTGCTCTTAACCTTTTCTGTGTGCCCTGAAGAGAGTGCATAAGATGAGGTACCTTCCCAACAGTTAAAGTTACAGCAGTTAGAGTTCCTGTGCATGGGTGCCTGCAACTTATGCAGTGAGCCCCCAGTTTTTCTGCACCCATGTCAAGTGTCCAATTGAATGCACTGGGTCAAAGAATATCCAACAACAATCCTTTTCCCCTCCCTGGGACCAGAGGGTCAAAGGATCCTGGGTAACCCTGCTACCCCTGACCAATGGACCAAACCCAGAGGCAACAGAGGTCCCCTGCCAGTTGTACTCAACATTGCCATCAGGGGCTTTCCTGTTTTCCAGTCTTATCAGAGTTCCATTGTATTTGGCTGAAGTCTCCATTTCCAATGTTTACAAATTGTGATACATTTTCCCAACACTCAGATGTACCTGATAGTGTGTCTAGTTTCCAGTTTCAAAATAGCCTGGTTTCTTCAGCAGCCATACCAGACCTGAAACCTGGATCTATTCTAGTCCCACTTCACTTCACTGGCAGGGCTTTCTGCCTCTTGATGTTCACTTGGCCCATGGCCAGGTCAGGCCCATGGCCTCCCAGAAATACTCACAGTCAGAGATGCCCCCACAGCTCACCTGACCAAGCCTCCAGCTCCCTCCTTCAAACCACTAAACTCTCCCCTGTGAACTCCCTTTGCTTGTGTTGCCCGATGTTTATAGTCTGGCAAGGAATTGCCCCCTTCATGCCACTCCCCCAGCCAGAAGAGACATGGGCATCCCCTCACTTGTAGCCTCAGTTGGGGACTGGGCTATACATATTATTCTGAAACCGTATAAATAATACGGTACAATAGATGACAGTGAAAGGGGCTGTACTGCAGCGTGAGCCCAATGGCCCCCGATCCAGTGCCTTTCATTGCACTGCCACTTTAAAGGTCCCAGGTGCGGGATTGTAGCCAGCAACCTGCCAGATCAGGCATGATTTGTCTGAACTTGCTTTTTGCAGCTTGAGGAATATAGAACTCAGTGTTAAATTGAAAGTATTTTCAGCTGCAGGATGACAAAAGTTTGCTAAAGATATTTAAATTATATTTGGAACCCAAATACATCAGCATGGGTAGGCCTGTGGTGGGGGTGGCAGTCATTGCTGACAAAAATAAATCAGGCCAGTGCCAAGCCACAGGCTTACCCCGATGAAACATTTAACGCTTCATTGACAGTCTCGAGACAACGATCACACAATTGCTGAAACCCATCTATTTAGATAAAAGAAGTGGAAGATTTTAATGAGCAGCTCACCATGAGGGTAAATAAAGTGTAGATCTTAATGTCAGAAGTCAGACTGCCTCAGAGACAGCTGACAAAGCCATGACTGCATCTAAGGGCAAAATAAAAGAAAACAAAATGTTGAAGATAAGGCTTGAGGATTTGGAAAACAAGGCATGGACATAGGATATAAGAATGTTGGGCTTACCAAAATTAGTGGAAGTGGAACACACAGTAACCTTCTTTACAACTTTCTTAATGGACTTACTACAACTGGAAAAAAGCACTGGTGGTAATGAAAGCATACCACATTACACCAAGATGATGCCGAGCCACTGAAAATACACCCATAACCTTTTAATCATCTCATGGCCAGTGACTTAGAGAAGGAATGTATGCTGAAATGAGCCAAGGTTCCAGGTAAGTTCTTTTGGGAGAGCTGTAAGGTGTTGCTCATAATATGCAACTTCAGCTAAGCTGAATCTAAAACATACTGGAAAAATGTATATCTTTGGAGATCTTAAAGATATGAAAGTGCTACTGTAATACATTCCTAGAGTGTATCCAACTCCAACATATGAACTTTACGTAATACAAATCACTAACTGAATAACTATCAGAGTGGAGCTGTCTGAACTGAGCTGTGTAAGCCCCCTTTCGCTAAGGGGAGGGGCTTATGAGTAAGTTAGGTCCCCCACTTTTGGTGTCCCCCTGGTAAAGGTTTCAGTAGGTAGTTTGAGGGGGACACACACTATCCTGGACCATACTTTGAAATACCACTAGAGACTGGTTTGGAGCCCGTAAAAACTGGGGGTGCGGGAAAGAGAGGGAGGAAATGCTGGCTGGGAGATGGCAGGACAGACAGGCAGGGAGGAGATCATCAGTCTGGGTCAGGTCTGATTCGAGGAGGGAACCCCCCCTTCATAAGTGAAGGAGCAAATCCCAGGGCTGGCAAAGGAACTGGAGCCAATGAGAGGACCCTCCCCCAATGTGATTATTAAAGCCAAGGAGGTACAGGGGGATGGAGCAGTTGCAGCAGAGGAGAAGAAGGGTAAGGAGGAACATAGCCATCTGCTCCATTCTGCCTAGCTGGCTACCTCTGCTCCCCATGGCAGAGGAAGGGGCAGGGGCCTCTGTCCATCGGCGAATGAACCCCCAGGGCCCAGGGAGATGCCACTGAGGCCTCTGTCTGGAGGTAGCCTGCCAACTGAAATATCATGGCCGGCCTCTCCCAAGAAGGTGAGACCAAGGAAGGCTGCTGCTGGCCTTGGATCACTGGATAAGAAGGAGGGAAAGCCTAAAAAAGGACTGTTGGCTGATGATGAAAATTTTGATGAGGACAGGTTCCTTGGTCGTAGGCTGCAGTTCAATGATTATATGACGTCTATCGGGCCACACCCAAGCCTTTTCACTGCCCGGTGATTGCAGCACATGACAGAACACCCCCCCCACATCCCAGAGTGCTCGCATACCCTATGCAGCAGGATAGATGGACTTAATAGAGAGGAAGCCCTCAGTGCTGCTTACAGAAAGGGGGTATGGCTGGAGACGGGAAAAACCCACAAAACCAGCATAAGGGATCTGCCTGAATGGATTCAGGCAGAACAATGGGTGTGGTGGCAACTAAGGGTGGAGTATGAGCATTTGGACTACCCCTACCTGTCTGAGCAGCAATGGGATATCATGGAGGAAATGAGGGAGGATTGGATCTATTGAGAGCAGCTAGAAAAGTGAAAGCAATATCTTGGAAGTAGTGGCCGTCCATCTCAGGAACTGTTCCAGAAGGCCCAAGCTATGCTGCCCCCTGGACCGAGTAGGCCCTATTTAAAAATTTGCCCTGGTGCAAGACTTGACTGGATGTTGTACCAAGTACTTCATAATCTCAACAGACTCTTTTGGAGACCTTACGACCAAGCCCGATCCAGAATTTTACTTACTTTCCACCAGGAGTACTTGAAGCTCCCTTAAATAGAACTCTGACTGTGCCTGGTGTTGCTCTCCAGAGCAGGTTGCTGACTCAGTGATTGGTCTGAAACTAAAGAGAACTGATAATGGACTAGAATAACTTTGCTACCTTGAAAGACTGTGAATCAAGACATTATTTTTGCTGTTTAGTATTGTTTCTATCATTCTAATCATTAAAATATGTGCAAGAGAGAGGGGAAGTATGTGTGAGTGGTGTGAGCCTGGTTAGAGTGATTATGGTTTGGGATATTTATGAAATTATTTATCGTCTTAAGTGATCATGGTGTTTTGTTAAATCAAGAGAATCAGTATTAGTCTGTTAACTTAAATAGAATTTTAGACTGCTGTTCTTAATTATTATTGAACAGTGCTTTATTAGGTATATTTCTCCCCAGGCACAGAAAATAGCTTGATTTCTAAATTAGGCATAGTAGTAGCCGGGGTGGGTTGTTCCTTCCCCATCTCTGAAGGGGCTCACCTTTGCAACCATGGCTAGTTCTGGCTTCCCCTGCGGGAGTGCTCATTCCAGGGGGAGTGGGAGCTAGGTGGGGAAGCTGGTGATGTGCTGTCATTGCCCTTAGGGAATGATTCTCTTTGGTAGGGAAAGAGTGTAAGCCACCTCTTGCTAAGGGGGGCTTACAAGTAAGTTAGGTCCCCCACTTTTGATGCCCCCCCCAGGGCCAGATTAAGGCAACCTGGGGCCCTAGGCCAAGAAATTTGGAGTTCCCCCCTCACGGCAACCATGACCCTTCACCACGACTGTGCCCCTTTACTGTGACTGCACCCCTTGGCCATTGCATTATCAGTTACTGAAACTTGAAGAAAACTAGAAACATAGTAACATAGAATTCAGCAGAGAAGGACCTATCAGCCCACCTAGTCTTCCCTATTTTCCCTACTTGCTGTGCCACCGCAGACCCTACTCGTGCTTTGATCTTCACCCCCCCTTGCCTTATTTCTAAGGTTCCCTTTGTGTCTATCCCATGCATGCTTAAATCCTGTTACCATTTTAGCACCCACCACCTCCACTGGGAGGCTGTTTCAGGCATCCACCACCCTTTCCGTGAAGTATTTCCTCACATCTCCCTTGAGTCTCCTCCCTCCAGTTTCATAGTGTGACCCCTTGTCCTTGAGCATCTTTTTCTATGTAAAATATTTCTTTCATGTACCGTTTTAATACCTGTAAGGTATTTGAATGTTTCTGTCATGACCCCACTTCCCTCCTTTCCTCTAGAGAGTACATATTTAATTCCTTGAGTCTTTAATCCTAGGGCTTCTGATGTAGGCCCTGTACCATTTTGGCTGCCCTCTTCTGTACTGCCTCCACTCTGTCTATGTCCTTCTGGAGATGGGGCCTCCCAAACTGGACACAGTACTCGGGGTGGGACCTCATCATCTGTCTATACTGGGATGACACTACCTCCATCTTTCTGCTGGTTATGCCCCTTCCTATGTTTTTACTGTCCCTCAAAAGTAGCTTGAAACATAAATAACTTAACTGCAATGCTTCAAAATTAATGAAAGTAATAATATACGTATGGAAAAATAACAATAGTCTGAGTACAGAACACAATTACTAATTGGCCTGGTAAAAAAAATGTGGGATGTGAATTGTCATGATGTGCACTTCTCCAAAGCCCCCACCCTCCCAAAAAAAAAACAACACATGTATGTGCTTGCAGTCTAGGTGTTATCATTTTGTCCTTTCAGGTAAGGTCCCGAACAGTGTAACACTGAACAGTAACCCCTTGGACCATAGAACCACAGATTGTGCTGTGAACTCGGATACAAATTAAATGTTTTGAAATTTCATCTGCACTTGTTTGAATGTTTTCACCTGTTACTGCAGAGTGCTACACTGTTCTGGAACTTAAGCATTCGGGCTGGCCACCTATTTGTATGCACACCACCTTATCAAGGCAAGTCACAGCTGCTGCTTCTTTGGACTTTGTCCTGTCAGGTATTATGAACCAGGATGTGGGGCTTTTGTAGGGAAGGATCTTACAGGGAAGAACAGGGTGCAGGAATACACTATTTTTAAGCGAAAAAGATGTTCCAGAACTAGAGAGCATGAGATGAAGTTGGAAGGAGGATGATTCAGAGGAAACGTGAGGAAGAATTTCTTCACAGAACGGGTGGTGAACAAGTGGAACATCCTACCAGAGGAAGTGGTGGGGGCTGAAACAATCACGGGATTTAAGAATGCATGGGATAGACATAAAGGAATTCTGGAGGTCAGGGGTAAGGGGGCAACAGACTTCTAGGAAAACATAAACTGAACTTACAAGCTCAAATGGGCAGACTGGGTGGGCCATAGGCCCTTATCTGCTGACACTGTCTATGTATCTATGTATAAGGATAAAGACCCATCTTTAAAAGAGGCTAGGTCCTCAAGTGATGTAGGAATTAAGTTGGTAGTTTACTAGAAGAGTCATGAACTTTAGAGATTATATTTTAAAGAGAATGATTGTTGGAAGAAATCATTCCCAGGATCAAAAATTTCTGTTATTGATAAGTGAGCCAGGATCAATGAATGGCAAGATTCACTGATGGGATCCTAGAAATACGTTCATTTTTATTCACACTGAAAACAGAGCTATAGCAAGGTCAGATTTTCAATATGAGTGAGTTGAGGGAATTAAAATAAAGAGTACAGTTTTTAATTGTACCACTGACATGCATTGCAGATTTCTTAATTTTAGGAAAGAGATTAAATATAAAGCACACCCATTGAATTGTACTGTTTATTATATTTAAGAATAAGCCTGTGTGGCTGCACTCGCTAGCCCTCCTTTTTCCCTACCAGACAAATTCTGACCTCTCATGCCCTGTTGATGAAGATGTCGAATTGTGACCCCTATAAACTCTGTAATGTTAGAACTGCACGCACTGGATTCTCTACCTGTAATCACTGTCTCTCCAGTCAATACTCTAACCTTGTACTTCTGTTTACTGTATGTAAAATTGCTGTATTGCACCTACTATATGTAACTTCTGTCTACTGTGTGTAAAAGTGCTGTTATGTACCTAATCCTGGGTCGCCCCTGAAAAAGGAACCTTTGGTCTCAGTGGGTTTACCCGGTCACCAAAATCTAAATAAATAAATAAATAAAATAAAACTTGATTCTAAGTGGGAACTGTAAAAGGGGCTAGGAGACAAAGCAAAGGAAATGGGCTTGTTCACACCTTAAAGGTCAGCCTGGCCAGGGCCCCATAAACTATCATCAAGGCCCCTGGAATTCTGCGGTTCTGCGGTTGCGGAATTTGCCGTAGAATTTGCATCATGCCGCAGACTATATATAGTGCAGCAGAATTCATTGTTTTTGGTGAATTTTCATATAAATATACTGTTTTTTCATAGTGTCAGGCTTTCTTTCCCAGCTCGTTTATCCTGAAGCCCCTCCTCCATGCTCAGAATATGATGTCATCGATGACATCACAACATATTTAGCCAATGACAGGACTGCATTCTGCCAGATAAATGAATAAATCATGCTGCAGAAATCAGAAAATGCTGCCGCAGAAGTCAAGGAGCCCTGCCGCAGAAATCAAAAAATTCTGCCGCAGAACACCAGGGGCCCTGACTATCATCTGCACTTAACACCTAATCAGGGAGGTGACACTCCTGTCACAGTTCATCTCCTGTCTTGCTCAGATTATTCAGTGACTGAGTCCTTTACAAAAACAATGCAGCTGGGGCAAAAAGAAGACTATATAATAGTAAATATATGTTGGGGGATTGCTGGGGGCCCCTGGCAGGCTGGGGCCCTAGGCCTGTGCCTATATCACCTATGCCTTAATCCGGCCCTGGTCCCTCTCCCCAGTAAAGATTTCAGTAGGTAGCTGTGTGGGGGGGGGGACAATATCCCGGGCTATAATTTTAATGGCCACTTTAGGCAGGTTTGGAGTCCATAAAAGCTGGGGGTGCAGGAAAGACGAGGGAGAGGCTGGCTGGGAGATGGCAGGACAGGGAGGAGCTCATACTAACATATGAACATACGAAATTTGCCAGCAGATAAAGGCCTAAAGGTCTATCAAGTCTGCTCGAATGTGCAGCTAGCACCCCTTATACTGCAGCTGTCCCTTCCTTCCATCCTTCCCCTCCATTGACCCTCCCCCTTGTCTTATCCCATCCTCCTTTGAAGCAGTACCACTTCTGCAGGTAACGCTTTCCACCCAGCTACCACCCTCTATGTAAAAAAGTGTATCCTCATCTCCCTCCTGAACCTTCCTCCCTCCAGTCTCATATCTTGGCCCCTGGTGTCCCTCCCCTCCCTAACTTTGAACTTACCCTCTGTACCTGTCTTGTTTATTCCTTTCATGTACTTAAAGGTTTCAGTCATGCCCCCCCGTCCCTCCTCTCCTCCAGCGAGTACATATCCAACTCCCTCAGTCACCTCTCGTATGATAAGTCCCCCAGCCCCTTTGATCATCTTTGTCACCCTTCACTGCACCCCCTCCAGTAACTTAATGTCCTTCATCAGATATGGGTGCCAGTACTGTACATAGTACTCCAGGAGTGGTCTAACTAATGACCTATACAATGGCAGAATCACCTCCTCCCTCCTCGAGGACATACCCCTTGTAATACAACCCAGCATTTTGTTGGCCTTTGCAGCTGCCTTCCTACATTGTGCTGAGTTATTCATTGACCCTATAATGAGCACCCCCAGATCCTTCTCCTCCTCCTCTGTCTGGGCTAGCTGCACTCCCCCCAGCTGGTAACTCCTCCTTGGGCTCTTCACTCCAAAATGCAGCATCTTGCACTTTTTGGCATTAAACCCCAGTTGCCAGATGTCTGACCAGGTTTCAAGCTTTGCCAGATCATCCTGCAACTCCTGCCACCCCCCCAGGTCATCCACCACTGCTCCAATCTTGGTATCATCAGCAAACAGACTGATCTTGCTCTTGATGTCCAATGATATGTCTGCAATGAATATCCCAAACAACACTGGTCCCAACACTGAGCCCTGCGGAACACCGCTTGTCACAACCCTTGGGTGTGAGCGCTCCCCACCCATCACCACCCTCTGTTGCCTTCCCTGAAGTCAGGTCCCTATCCATCTCACCAGCTTTGCACCTGCCCCTGTGTCTTCTAACTTACTTCCCAGCCTCCCATAAGGCACCAAGTGGAATGCCTTACTGAAGTCCAGATACAAGACATCCACTGCATAGCTCCTGTCCAGTTGCCTAGTTACCCTGCCATAGAACTCCACCAGTTTGGTTTGGCAGGATCTGCTATGTATGAAGGCGTGCTGTCTGCTGTCCTGTAGTCCTTTGGCCTCTAGAAGAACCACCAGCCTCTTCTTCAGGATAGTCTCCATCAGCTTACCCACGATGGACGTTAGGCTCACCGATCTGTAGTTCCCCAGTTCATCCTTGGGGCAATTCTTGTGGAGGGGCACCCCATGAATCATCCTCCAATCCTGAGGTACACACCCTGAGTGTAGTGAAGCATTAAATAGGTCTGCCAAAGGTCCCACAAGGACCTCTGCCACCTCCTTCAGTACCCTGGGGTGGATGCCATCTGGGCCTGGTGCCTTGTCCACCCTCAGTGCCTTCAAACCCTCCCAAACTCTACCCTCCATGATTTTCCCATCTGTCACCCCCTCTCCTCCTGTTTCTGCCATTCCTCCCCGCTTGGGTATCACCCCCCTCTTCTCCTTAGTAAATACCGAGTAATCATTTAGCGCTTCTGCCTTATCGCACTCTGCTTCCACCCAACCCCCCTCCTTTCTAATTCTCACTATGTGGTCCTTACAGCTCCTTTTCTCCCTGATGTACCTAGAAGTCCTTCTCCCCCTTCTTAATGCCTTGTGCCAGCTTGAGCGCCATAGATGCCTTGGCTCCCCTTACTGTCCGTGTCACTTTCTTCGATTCCGTCAGGTACTCCTCCCTGTCCTCCCACTCCCCCTCCCTGTTTTCTTGTACCTCCTAAAGGCAGCTCTCTTTACTTTTTCCATGACCTTCTTGCTCAACCAGCTTGGTTTCTTAGCCTTAGCCTTCTTAATCTGGGCCTTGCAGCAGGTTTTGGTTGCCTCCACTATCCCCAGCTTTATGAGCTCCCATCTCTGGTTAGTGCCCATACTAGGCTGAATTCTGGCTAGGTACCCTTTTACCACTTCCCCCATCCTTCCAAAGTTGGCCTTCCTGAAGTCCAGCACTCTTGTGCCAGATTCCACTCCTTCCTTGCCCATATCCAATGTGAGCCAGCCTGAGTGGTGATCACTCCCTGACAGCGGTTCTTCCACCGTAAGTTCTCTCCCAAACTCCCTATTTGCCAGGACAAGGTCAAGGGTATTCCCTAACCTGGTTGGTTCACTGACCATTTGCTGCTCATCAGGTCGGGCCTGATTTGAGGAGGGAACCCCCCCTTTATAAGTGAAGGTAGTGCTGGTATGTACAGTGACATGGTGCCAGTGGACAGTGCATGGGGGAGGGCAGTAGTTAACCTGCCAGTGTTGTAGGGGATAACAGAACTCCAGGAAGAGAGAGGTAGTGAGAATGCCCAGGGTAGGAGTTTGCTGGGTCCCAGGCCCACACTGCCAGAGCTGGGTGTTTCGTGGCAGGATTCCTCCGGGGGAAGGGTGACAGCAGCTGCCCTCCTGGTTCCTGATGTGGGATTCTGGAGGTTTCTCACCCATTATGGGTCCTGTTTGGAGGGGCAGGTCTTGGGGCCCAGTCACAAGCTGTGTGTGTGGGCTGCAGGTTAAAAGGATTAGGCCTTGGGAAGGCCTCTGGACCCGGTGTCTTATAGCAAGTACAGGAGGTGAGGTTGTGTGGACACAGGCCAAAGGTATTTGGGAGGATCACCCCCCCATTGCTGGAACAATAGAAAACTGGTGGAAGGGCAGTCACGTTAACGGCAACTTAATGGTTACAGAGGACTGGTCAGGGTGAGAAAATCCTGCGTGCCCATGGCACAGAACCAGGTGGGAATAAGCTGCTCGCTTCTCCACAGGTGAGTGTCTGACCAGGGTGAAAAGGAAAAGAACAAGTAAGTCTCAGAGACCAGCTTACCTGTGCCAGAGGGTGGATTGGCTCTGCAAGTTGTTTGAAGAATCCAGAAAAGGGTCCCAGGTATGCCTTCCATGGGTTTAGTATCTGGCTAAGAAACATGCTGCCTAGGTCATCTGTTCTCCCAGTAATGTGCCCCTTGGCTCTGTATATAGTTTGCGCTCCATGGATCTGGAGGAGAAGGTGTTAAGCAAGCGATGGGATCTCTTGGTCTTTATTTATTTTTTTTTTAAATCATTGTGACCTCAGGTGAAATAAATTGGTTTGTTACTGAATCCAGTGTCGGGAGTTTTTAAAGCTTTATGATAAATTGTAGATGACCTAATGAATTTCTAACCATACTTCTTTTGGGGGAGCTTCTGGGTTTCAGCCTGTGCTTGATCCTGAGCTTCCTGAGCCGGGGTGCTAGAAGGGAACTTCGCTGGAGAAGATGTGAAAGAGAAGAAGTCTCCTGGTTTTAGCTAAGTATCTGAAGCAGGTGTGAGGGGTAGCAGTTTCATCATTCTGCGAATAGGACCCAGGCCCTGGTAAGGTGCACTTGACCTTGTTTCTTGCCAGGTTGTTAATGTTTCAATGCTAGGTTTCCTTAGGAGTAGGCCCCCTTCCCTACATGTAACATCAGGTGCCCCTAGACAGTCAGGTAGTGGGGTGGCTACAGCTGTATTTGAGGTGCTGCTAAGGTTTAAAGGAGGTGAGCACCTCGGCACACCTTGAGGTGTGCACCAAAAATGCACTACTAGAATCTCAGAATTTGTTGGCAGAGAAGCACAGCTTGGTCCACCCAGCCTGCTCAGATGGTCCCTGCCTAATCTGTCTCCATAGACTCTAATTGGTCTCCAGCAACTCTACCTCTTCCCTGTCTACTAATATTCCCCATTATCGATTTGCTAATATTCCTTTACATCTATTCCATGTATGCTTGAGCCCCCTACTGTTTTCGTTTCCTACCACTTCCACTGGCAGTCCTTTCCAGGCATCTACCACTCTTTTAGTAAAGTAATATTTCCTCTCAACCCTCTTGAACTCCCCCCACCCACCCTCAGCTTCATTGCATGCTCTCTTGTCCTGATGCTCTTCCTCATTTGAAAGAGACTCCTCTTCTGCACCCTTTCACCATTTGAGGTACTTGTAGGTCTCTATTATATCCCCTCTCCTCTTCTCCCAGATGTACATGTTGTCCTGCTGTCTGCGAAGCATACATGAGGTTCAACAGAAGTACACTTAGAGTGCAAATTAGTTGCAGCTGATGTGCATCTAAAAATGCTAATTAGGTACACCTCAGTGAGGTGTACACATCAATCTGAGGTGTAGTCAGGAGGTGTAGGTGATGTGCATCAAAAATATGCTAATTAGGTACACCTCAGTGAGGTGTACACATCAACCTGAGGTGTAGTCAGGAGGTGTAGGTGATGTGCATCAAAAATATGCTAATTAGGTGCACCTCAGTGAGGTGTACACATCAACCTGAGGTGTAGTTGGGAGGTGTAGGTGATGTGCATCAAAAATATGCTAATTAGGTGCACCTCATTGAGGTGCACACATCAATATGGCCAAAAGTGCGAAAAATAAAAACTCTAAATACAGAGCTGAGATTGCATCCAAAAGAAAAAGTAAATACTGTTTGCTTAATTAGCTTATTTTAAGCTGAATTTTAAAAAGTATTAACACCACCCCAGCTGATTGCAGGAATCAAACACTGGCAAAACTCCTAGGAATTCTTGCATTAAATAGATGAATGGAGGGGTGTCTGCAGAAACATCATTCAGAAGATATTTTTTACACATTCGTCAGTGGAGTAGTGAACCTTACAAAAAGCACAAAAAAATACCATAGAGTTACAGGCCCCCACCTCACCCCCACTAAATATACAGAAATAAAAGACTCATGAAAAAAAAGTTGCACACTCTAGAAAGATCTTGACATTTTTTTATGTATTTATATGTCCCTCGGAGCCACTCATTGCTGAAAATGATGGGTTTCATGTGCCTTTAGCTGGAGTGGAGAATAATAAGCTGAGCTGTTCTGGCTCCAGCTGAAGACAAGGAAACCTCTCTGCTTTCAGCAATGAGTGGTGACGGGGGATGTATAAATATATTATTGATCGAGAGCGATCAATAATATATTTAAAAAAAATAAACTTCCCAGAATGTGCCCATTTCCAGGGCATCTGTGCATGAGATGCTTTTCACAGAAAAAGAGTGCCTTACGCACAGAGGAAAGGAGCACTCCAATTGGTCGGGAGCACTCCCTTGATCTATAATTTACAATATAACAATCTTTTAATATAAGCAAGAAGTTGTCTTACTCTGAAAAGATGGCTTATTTTGTAGCCACTCTCCAGTTAAACATACAGGGCTCCAAATGCTGCCTGAGGCCAAATTGCCAATAATTAAACAAGCATTTGTCAATACCAAATGTTTCCTTGCATGGTGTTTGTGTAAGGGGTGTATTAAAAGTATGAGCCTGTGTTAGCAAAATGCAACATAGCCCGATAACTTTTTTTTTTTTTGTCTTTTTTTATATTTTTATGCCACATGTTCAACATAGCCTTCTTATGACTCTGCCTCATGAGTAACGGTGGAGAAAATGTTCAACTCCTGCCCGAAAGGTGGTTGAGGGCAGTGACTGGGAAATCACCTTTCAGGATGAAAGAGCACATTTGAAAAATTACAGCTGTCATATTCATGAGGTGCTGCAAAAAAATGTCTGTGCTGAAAATTTGGGGTCAAAGCACATGCAGATGTATATATGTGTTTCTTAATGTTTATAGGGACATCTACCTGAGCAGAACACCTGAATGTAAGTACAGAATGTGTGTGGGCATGGTTGCATCACCCTGTTAACTTTGCATGTCTCGAACAATTACTCTCCGAAGTTGCTTATGTCCTTATGGAGACACTTTCCCTCGGCTGTCTCAGCAATCTAGCAGCTGTTTTGTGCTGTAAATTGTATCATGTGGATTGCAAGTTTGCCTTTGCTCTCCCTCTGAACTGTTGTTTGCATGGACGTCGAGTTGAGAAGCACACTTGAGTATAAAGCTTCTGAATTTGTGTGTGCATGGCTACATCACCCTGATAGCTTTGCATGCTTCAGAAAATTGCTCCCTGATGCTGCAGATGTTTTTATGGAGACCGTCGATACCGACAAGTTCTAATCCCACCACCACATACTGGCTGTTACTTATAAACTGCAAGCCATACCTATTTTTATTTGTCTTTGATCTCCCCATGAGCTGTCGTTTGCCAACCACATCACCACACACTGTAACAAAACCAGAGTCACACACTCCACACAGGAGAAAGGCAAGTCCCCAGCCAAGAAGGACTGAAAGTTCCTCCTCCGGAAAGTAAGCAGTGTAGTAGCCAGTACAGAACTAGAAGGGTTAGGGAACTTACTGCACTGCTGAGTCTTCCTGAAGTCCTCACTGGCCACAAGCAGAAAGCGGTTACCAGGACAGAGAAACAGCAACAGAGGTGGCTGTAATGGGCACGGACACTCATTGCAGTCAACCCACCCAAAGTAAGGTTAAAGCAGCAGTGCATGTTAAAAAAAAATGCGCTTTTTCCGCAGTTAATTCCCTGTGCTCTGTTTAGCATTTACCTGGTAACATTTCCCACCGGCATTGCACTATCATCCTGTAATTTGCTGTTTTCCTTTGTTTTTGTTTACATTTCTGCCACCCACCATCTTGAGAGCCATATACTAGATAGGAGCCGCCATATTTCCTGTATCACTAAAAAGCTAGACAATGATCACTTCCTAATTATCCAGCACTGCAGCTTTAAATAAAGGGACTTACCTGCCGCAGGGTGCCTGTGTAGGTGTCCGAAGAGGTGACGCCAAGAACCTGTAAAATAAAACACAAAAAACAGGGTCACAAAGGATCCACAGCTCTTAGGGGTCAAGCAGGGAGGAAGGGACAGGATAGAAAAAAAACTAATACTTATCTGATTAAGGTAGAAGCCCTCATCCAGTCAGATCTGGAAAACTAAAAGAGAAACAGGTTAGTTAGATGAAAAAGCAGTAAGAAAGCCAAAGGAGAGAGAAAAAGGAGTGATGTGGGGCTCAGCTGGGACCCTTTGCTCCTAGTGGTGGCTGAGTGGCAAGTAATTTAGTTAGTAGCCCAAGTGGGCTAGTGGGGGCTAGTATCCCTTCTGTAGAAATAAAAGTGCCATTGGTGGTCAGTGGGGCTTGGAAATGCCCTGTAAAGGGGGGCACAACATAAAGATAGCCCTGGTGGCCTAGCGGGCTAGCCCTGATGTTCTGAGGCCAGCATTTATGTTAAAATAAATTTTAAACCCTTCCTGGGTCTAAGAGAGGCTTCCCTGAGCCCTGGTTATGCTGTGGGCAGTGTTGGGGGGGTTTATTTGTGGTGGCAGCAGAGGAGCAGGTTGGGCTGCTGGACAGCCTGTCGATAGCACGACCGCGTTATAGTGAGAGTGCCTGTGGGTGCTCTAGAACTCCCAGCCTGTACGGAGCTTAGGCTGAGGCCTACGCTGCATGGGTGGGAGACAGGGAAAGCCATGTACCAGCGGGAGGTGGAGGAGGCATGTAATGAAAGCGCCTCCTCCCCACCTTCCTGATCGCCGCTCCGGTGGCAGTTTTTTAATTTATGCACTACGGGGCTTAAGAGGAGGCAGATGGGGTACAAATGGAGCCAGCAGGAGGTGGAAGAGGCATGTAGGAAAGCGCCTCCTCCTCCCCACCTTCCTGATCACCACTCCGGTGGCAGTTCTTTTGTTTAAGTTATGCCCTATGGGGCTGAAGAAGGGCAGCCAGGGGGCTGGAAGGGCCAGGGAGCAGCAAGATGCTGCTGTAAAGTAAAGTTGTTCGAGTGGCACTGGTGAGAGCCCCAAATGGCTGCACAAGGAGGCAATGGGGCTGAGAAGGCATGTGCAGGGTGGCAGTAGCTGCCAGGAGTTTAAGCCACACTGCGGCATTAGTGAGAGCTGGAAGGGGGGTATCCAGTACAGTGCAGGGCAGAGGAGCCACCAGAATTGGAAGCCACATGTCAATAAAACCTTACTTAATGCGTAAGATGTGCCTACGCACTTCTCCAACCTGCTCTAGATGTAATCTATCCAGTGGGTCTTTAATTCATATGTTCTAGGACTGCCCCTATGTACAAAGCTTATGGGAAGAAATTAAAGACTTTCTTTCGAGCGCCTTGGCCTTGTCAGCTCAGTTTAATAAAGAAACATGTATAGTGGGGCATTTCAGTGAACATCAGGCCTATACACTAGAGCAAAAGTATACCATGACACTAACTGGAGTGTCAACCAAAAACATTATTCTACGTAACTGGTTGTCTGATACTGCCCCATCTTTATTGGAATGGAAGCATTGCATTTTGGAGATTATAAGCACAGAAAAACTGGCCCTTTGTATGCTTGATCAAGGTCATCAGTTCTTCAACAGGTGGGGTGCTTTATACAAGGTTGTTTGTGGTAATGTGGACACAACTCTAAACAGGCTATAAAATACATCGGGTCCTCTACCTCTGAGTGATAGTGTCTCTAAGATGCCAATAAGAGATGTTTATCCCTCTCTCTTGGCAGCATTCGACACTGTAGACCATGGTGAGCTTTTGGAGTGCCTGCGGCTTTTCTGTGGACTGTCTGGAACAATCTTAAGATGGTTTTGATCATTCCTTGAGGGCAGATCTAAGAGGGTTGTCACTGGAATTTATTCCTCTGATGCCCTTTCCCCATCCTGTGGGGTGCTGCAGGGCTCCATATTGGCACCCATGCTGTTCTCAGTCTATATGCTGCCATTAGGAGATATCATTAGGTGATACAGTTTGGGTTTTCACTGCTATGCAGATGATACCCAACTGTATATGTCCTTTGTGCCCGGACAGGATGATGTGGTCTCTGTGCTTAACAACTGTCTGGTCGAGATCAAGAACTGGATGAGCATCAACTGGCTGAGGTTGAATCTGGATAAGACCGAAGTGTTGGTTGTGGACCCGGATCGTCTGGTGGAGGGTCTGGGGGCTGGGCAGGCTTCAGGCTTATGGCTCGATGGTGTCCAGCTCACGACCTCAGACTAGGTGTGTAACCTGGGCATTATTTTTGACAATGGTTTAACCCTGAAATCTCAAGTGTCTGCCATTGTCCAATCCTCATTCTGTCATCTGAGGAATATCACCCAGGTGAAACACCTGGTTTCTCCGGCTGGCCTTCCTATATTGGTCCACGCCTTCATGACCACCCGCCTTGATTACTGCAATGCCCTCTACCTAGGGCTTCCAGGGGTTGATATCCATCACTTGCAGCTAGTGCAGAACGTGGTGGTCAGGCTTTTGTCTGATACATCTAGGACTAGTCATATTACGCCTGTGCTACATGAACTGCACTGACTGCCTGTACAGTGGTGAATTACCTTTAAGGTTGGTCTACTGACCTACAAAGCCCTACATTGACAGGGACCCCGGTACCTGCAAGATCTTCTGACTCCCTACTGCCCCTTCCTCCCACTCTGATCCACCAATGAGGGATTACTGGAGATTCCCAAGGTTCAGTTAAAATCATCGGGCGTACATGCTTTTTCTTTTGCTGCCCCTACCCTGTGGAATTGTCTACCGCACCGGTTAAGGGAATGCCTGACCGTCTCAAATTTTAGGTTGGAAATTAAAACCTACTTGTTTCATTTAGCTTTTTCTGATGGTTTTTAAAATCTGCAGCTGCCTATGGATGTTACTGTTTGTTTTAAATTGCTTTAAGTGATATGATTTTATGATTGTACAGCGCCTTGGTTCTGGAAAGGCACTTTATAAATAAAGTTTTACTTACTTTACTTGCTTGCTTACTTCTCTGTTGTGCCAATTACACTTTTATTATGTCTGTAACCATCCTCTAGTCTCTCTACTCCCTTTTCTATGTTTCTTCTCTCTTCTCTATGCTTTCTCTCTGTTCTAATTGTGATTTTTATTTGCTTTACAACCATCAGGGGAAATATAAGTACTCTCTTTGCCCTTACTTGCCCTAACTGTGTGTGAATATGCCTCAATAATCTACAGTTTTTCAGGTATGTAAATTTTGTTTGTAATATCTCTTTCACATGCGTTGTATTAATCTATTCATAGTACAGCACCTCTCAGTATTTTTAACAGTTGCTGTCTTATTTATACTCTCCGTTTAGTACTATTTTAGATATTTAGGAAATGCTTGTGTTGAACATTCATTATCTGATGTTTCCTTATGGTCTTTAAAAGATATGTAACTGATATTTCTTTTTGTTATAACCTTATTTTAATAAAATATAATTGACAAAAAAATGACGGCTAAAAACAGTGAAGCGTGGGGGTTAAGACAGAGAGAAGGTGAGGAGACAGCGTTGCAGGTGCCGCTTGTTAAATACTTAAAAAAGTAATGCCTGCAAGGGAAGCAGGCAGGCAAGTAGGAAGTGCTCCCCGAGGGGGGAGATAAAATAAAGAGTTGTACCGTTGTAGGTAGCAAGCTCCAAGGGGCTGTAACAGAACTGGGAAGGGGAGAGGAACAGCAGTAGCAGCCAGGAAGAGCACTGAATCCACAACTAAGGGAAGGAAAAGAGCTACAGCCACACTGAAGGCGGAGGGGAAGACAGCACCAGTAAAATGACATCACACCCCGGGATGCTGATGGGGTGAAGAGGTGACAGAACCAAAACAAAGGAAGGGCAAAAGAAATACAAAATGGGACAGATGGTGGAGGACAGAGAGAAAGAGAGGGAGAGAGGGAAAAGAGGTAGGGAATGGAAGGGACAAAACAAAGCATAATGAAGGAAGGAGAACGAGTAAGTGTTAGCGGCTGGTGCTTTCCTTAAGGTGGCAGTCACTTTGTTTTTTCTTGGGGGTGTTGCTTATCCAAATGAAAGAACTGAAGCGCTCTCTCTCATTGGAGCATTTCATTTCTTTTAAGTGTGGCTGCTTACCTGCTGTGAAATTCCAATGGCCGTCACACTCAGCTTCAGTGGTCATTGGTGTGTCACGGTCGAGCCCACTGTAAAGTGCTTTGCATGGGACTTGTCCCCGTCACATCTCTCAAATGTGGTATTGTCCCACGATGTTTCTTGCACACGCGCTAGAAAACATAAAAATACTGTGGGGAGAATTTCAAACATCAGACTTGTCAATGGTGTTCCTAAAGGGTAAAAGGTTAGCCTCTCACTCATTAACTCAAGACAGAAGTCAAGGTGTGGTTAAGGTGTGTGCTGCTAAATGTTAAGTTTTGAAAGTGCAGATGAGGTGCACACTGTTAATTATGTATGGTATAGCTGAGGTGCATATTGCTAAATATAAAGTCGGTATGTTGCAGATGAGGTGTATGTTAATAAACATACAAGGTTTTAAAGTGCAGTTGAAGTGCACAGTATCTGTGAGGTGTGTATAAGGTGCACTTGAGATGCACAGTATCTGTGAGGTGTGTATATGGTGCAGTTGAGATGCACAGTATCTGTGAGGTGTGGATAAGGTGCAGTTGAGGTGCACAGTATTTGTGAGGTGTGTATAAGGTGCAGTTGAGATGCACAGTATTTGTGAGGTGTGGATAAGGTGCAGTTGGGGTGCACAGTATTTGTGAGGTGTGGATAAGGTGCACTTGAGATGCACAGTATCTGTGAGGTGTGTATAAGGTGCAATTGAGATGCACAGTATTTGTGAGGTGTGGATAAGGTGCAGTTGAGGTGCTCAGTATTTGTGAGGTGTGTATAAGGTGCAGTTGAGATGCACAGTATTTGTGAGGTGTGTATAAGGTGCAGTTGAGATGCATAGTATTTGTGAGGTGTGGATAAGGTGCACTTGAGGTGCTCAGTATTCGTGAGGTGTGTATAAGGTGCAGTTGAGATGCACAGTATTTGTGAGGTGGATAAGGCAGTTGGGGGTGCACAGTATTTGTGAGGTGTGTATAAGGGCAGTTGGGGTGCACAGTATTTGTGAGGTGTATATAAGGTGCACTTGAGATGCACAGTATCTGTGAGGTGTGTATAAGGTGCAGTTGAGATGCACAGCATTTGTGAGGTGTGGATAAGGTGCAGTTGGGGGTGCACAGCATTTGTGAGGTGTGTATAAGGTGCAGTTAGGGGTGCACAGTATCTGTGAGGTGTGTATAAGGTGCAGTTGAGATGCACAGTATCTGTGAGGTGTGTATAAGGTGCAGTTGAGATGCACAGTATCTGTGAGGTGTGTATAAGGTGCAGTTGAGATGCACAGTATCTGTGAGGTGTGTATAAGGTGCAGTTGAGATGCACAGTATCTGTGAGGTGTGTATAAGGTGCAGTTGAGGTGCACAGTATCTGTGAGGTGTGTATAAGGTGCAGTTGGGGTGCACAGTATCTGTGAGGTGTGCATAAGGTGCATTTGGGGTGCACAGTATCTGTGAAGTGTGGATAAGGTGCAGTTGAGGTGCACAGTATCTGTGAGGTGTGGATAAGGTGCAGTTGAGATGCACAGTATTTGTGAGGTGTGTGTAAGGTCCAGTTGAGGTGCACGGTATTTGTGAGGTGTGTATAAAGTGCATTTGAGGTGCACAGTATTTGTGAGGTGTGTATAAGGTGCAGTTGCGGTGCACAGTATCTGTGAGGTGTGGATAAGGTGCAGTTGCAGTGCACAGTATTTGTGAGGTGTGAATAAGGTGCAGTTGAGATGCACAGTATTTGTGAGGTGAGTGTAAGGTGCAGTTGGGGTGCACAGTATCTGTGAGGTGTGTATAAAGTGCATTTGAGATGCACAGTATTTGTGAGGTGTGTATAAGATGCACTTGAGGTGCACATTATTTGTGAAATGTGTAAAAAGTGCAGTTGGGGTGCACAGTATTTGTGAGGTGTGTATAAGGTGCAGTTGGGGTGCACAGTATTTGTGAGGTGTGGATAAGGTGCAGTTGGGTGCACAGTATTTGTGAGGTGTGTATAAGATGCAGTTGGGGTGCACAGTATTTGTGAGGTGTGTATAAGGTGCAGTTGGGGTGCACAGTATTTGTGAGGTACGGATAAGGTGCAGTTGGGGTGCACAGTATTTGTGGTGTATGTAAGGTGTAGTTGAGATGCACAGTATTTGTGAGGTGTGTATGAGATGCAGTAGGGGTGCACAGTATTTTTGAGGTGTGTGAATAAGGTGCAGTTGGGGTGCACAGTATATGTGAGGTGTGTATAAGGTGTAGTTGGGGTGTACGTAGTGTGTACACCTCAGACGAGGTTTATACCTTAGTTCAGCCATGGGGGTAATTTCTTTCATTTGCATTAGAATAAGACAGCCTCATGATTAAGGCATCATGTGGGTTAAATGGTGTTTGGCTAGACGTGCTGTCAAAGTCGTTGATTTCCCACATGGTAAACTAAGACCTGCAAAATTTTCTTTCTGTTTACTGAATACAGTGAGGGACACACCACTGTCATAGTGTGTGGGACGGTTCATTTAATTCACTGATTATTTCAATGATACTAAGAACATTTAACTATACAATTTGTTAAATGGGTTATCTGCTCTGATATAAATCCAGCCTAGATTACGTTTATTGGTTGGAAGTTTGTTTAAAGCAGATTATAATGTTGCTTGGTTAAGTTTTTGCTTACAATGCATTTTGCCTTCCAACAAGCATAATACCTTAGATACATTTTTGGACTTTGGGACTAAACATAGCTACTGAGTTGGCTTGGTTTTTTCAGACATTTTTAATTATCAAGCTATGCTGCAACACAGAGCATGCTGCCATATCTGAGTTCTTTCTTTTTATATGCCCAGTAGAAGAAATTCTGTTGAATTCCCCTCCCCTTCATTAGAGTAACTATGAGTAATTTGATTGAAAGTTAAATCTAGTGTGATGTGCTTCTGCTAAATGGGTATGGACTATCAGTTCTGTGCAATGCATTGTTTTTTGAAATGGCACTGGAAAATCAACAAACATGATTGGCTGAAGCATGTCACATGACTGTGCATTAAATCGCTATAAACATGCGGTCAGGTGCCAAATCTCATTCTCCTCCCAAGATAAACCACATAAAGCCATTATATAAGTGTTATAATCCCCTCCAGGGTGTGCATCATAGGATTTTAATGCACTTCTTCCCAGGGGCATAAAGACACTCGGCCTTCAGCCTCCTGCCTTACTACACTCCTGGGGTGTGCATTAAAATCCTACAATGCACACCCTGTCATGGCTTATTACTTATTTATCTTTTTATCAGTGTATATATTCACCTACGCCACTGATACCCCTCTACTTTAGACCATTTCTAAGATTGCTGCTCCTGTTCTGCCTGCCAGATTCACAGCTCACCTCCAGTCTCGCCAACAGATTCCCAAGGTCCTTTGCTGTGTCTCTGAAGTCTTGCATTTCCTAGCAGGTGGCTTCCCATTTGAGACAAGGAGAAATCAAGTGTTCAGCGGTAGAGCCTTTGACTAAGGTAACAGACTAGCATGACAAAGAGCAAAGAGGCATGGGGAGGAATGCTTCCAATAGTCATCATCCTGCAAATATCCTTTTTTTTTCATTTTCTGCACCCCCCTTCTGATTTGATCATGCAAGAAGGCAGCCGGGGGGGTCAGCTATGTATGCTGACACGCTCCACTAAGCATGTCACCACACACCACCACAAGGAGCCACCAGTGTAACGTTGCATCACAACCCCTCCCCTTCCCCAAGGTGAACATACAAAAGATGTTCTGCAATCGTCCCTCCTGGTGTCTTGGGTTCAGGGTATGAACCCGGGTCACCAGCATGTCAGGGAGGTCCCTCACTTCTCAATGCCGTGGAGCCATCATTTATGATCTGTAATAAACTGCAAAAATAGCAAGTTAAAGAGGAACAGTCACCACAAAGGGCCTGACACTCAAGTGTGAGGCTGATCCCAATGCCCCCTTTGTGTGCAAAAACATTTTTGGTTTCTTACTGTTTACTGTAGTATACTAGATTGCACCAGACTAATTTTGCTTAGTTCTAAGCTGCCATCTTCTTTCAACACATATTCCACCCAGAATCCCCTGCAGCTGACAGCAGAGCAGTAGTCAGCAGTGGGGGATTCAATAGGCTGCAATGCATGTTAGAGCGTTTATAATCTCTGATCAGATGTTTTCCAGGTTTGCTTTTCTCCAGGGGCTGAATACAGTCCTCTATGACTGTACATAGCCCAGGGAGGAAGACCAGCAAGGTTAGAGGTTATATAAACTCTAACATGCACTACAGGCTATTGAATCTCTCACTGCTGCCTACTGCTCTGATGTCAGGTGCAAGGAATTCTGGCATTTGCAGTAACAGAAGATGTCACCCTAGAACTAAACAAAATAAGTCTGATACAATCTACTATACTACAGAAAACAAAAATGTTTTTGCACACTTCAGTGCACATTGGGACCAACCCACACTTGAGTGGGGGCCCTTGGGGGGTGACTGTTTCCCTTCAAAAGCTCATTTATTTATTTATATCTTTGGTAACCAGGTAGGTGCACTGAACCAAAATTGACTGTTTTCAGGCACAACCCAGGCCATAAAGTGGTGAGGAAAACTACATACATGGCATGTGATGTGTAGGAATACAAGTATTAGATACAGTACAAGGTAGTGTTCATCCAGTTAGGACGAAGGTTTGCAGAGACAGTTGCAATAAAACAACATTTCAGTACAAGATCTGCAATCAGCAATTTGTGTGACAGTACAGTACAGGAGCTTGGTCAACGGCAGAGTTATGTGTAGCAATTTCAAGTGCAGTCATCAAATATAGGCAATGATACAAGGCATGCTAGAGGGTTTACTGGGAGGAGGGGGAGGAGGGAAACATACAGGGGAAGGAAAGACAGGATGAAGTTGGATAGGGAAGGGGGAAGGAGAACATGGTGGTTAAGATCAGTGGCTGTTTGACAAGTGCTTTAGGTCAGAGGGACACAGATGGAGCAGCCTGGTTACTCTATGGGGGACAGCGACATATGGCTGCCGAAAGGAGCCAGGCTTTCATTTTATGTTTAAAGCCAGATGGGTGGGGGATGCTCGAACAGCCAGGGGGAGCTTGTTCCAAAGAGATGGTGCAGCTACAGAGAATGCTCACTTTCCCATGGTGGTGATATGCGGAACTAAAAGGGGTGGTATAGATGAGGCCCTGAGATTCCTGGTAACCACTCTGTCTATCAGGAGGGGTGTGTAGGGGGATAATTGTGGAATACAGAGGGAGTTGTCAACCAGACATCCCAGGGCATAGTCATAGCAACCTTTCAGGGGTAACCATCCTAGCTCTTGGTAGAGTGAGCAATGTTGTGTGCAATGAGTGGCCTGTAACACAAACCGACAGATAGAATTATAGGTAGAGTTTATGTGTAGGAGTAGGGTGGAGGATAGTTGTGAGTAAACGGGGGAGCAGTAGTCAAGCAGTGGAAGAAGATTACCACTAGCAATAGCCTGGCAAGCTTAAGGGGTTAGTAGGTGCTTGTAGCGGTAGGCAGCACCTAGCATCTGGTGGATTCTGTTCACAGTGTTGTTGATATGTTCAGAAAATGAGATGGAGGGGTAAAGGGTAACTCCAAGATATTTGAAGGAAGAAACATTTTCTAGGGCCATGCCAGCAGGGGTGACAACTAGGAGGGAGGTGCTGGATTTGGAGATTTTAGCAAGGAAAGGTTTGGATCCAAAAGCACAACCTTAGTCTTTTTTTCATTGACTAGGAGCTTGTTTGAGAGGAACCATTTGTGGGCAGATGCAAAGTTTTGCGTGAGGGTGGAGGAGATAGAGTCAATGGATTTTTTACTGTGATAGATGACCAAGTCATCAGCATAGAGGAGCGCAGTGCAGTTTATGCTGTCCCTGGGGAGCATGTTGCTAAACAAGGAGAAAAGGAGTGGGTCTAGCATGGAGCCCTGGGGGACTCCAGTGAGTACCGGCAGGGAGGTAGAGGAGACCTTGTCAATGAGGACTGACTGGGATCTGTTCAACAGGTAGCTGTGGAATCAGGCAGCGGGCTCTGGGGCACAGCCAAAAAGGGGCACAGTAGAGTGGAAGAGGTTATGATCAGCCAGATCAAAGGCCTTAGACAAGTCAATGAAGACTGCACCAGTAGGTGTGCCCTGATCCAGGTTACTCGACACATGATTGGAAAAAAGAGCCAGGGCAGAGGAGGTACTGTGACACTTGCAGAAGCCGTGTTGAAGAGGACCTAATACGCTGTGTTTATCAAGGTGATCAGTTAGCTGGAAGTGGATAATTTTTTTCCCGAAGTTTGCTCAGGTGTGTTAGGAAGGAGATGGGTCTGTAGTCGTCAGGGGAGAGGGGGTCACCAGCCTTGAAGATCGGTACTACGTTGGCATGTTTCCAGGAGTCAGGAACCGTGGCTGAGACAAGGGAGAGATTTAAAATAAAGGTGAGTGGATGGACAATAGCCCGGGAGATGAGTTTCAGGAAAGCGGGGTACAGACCATCGCTGCCCGAACTGCTTCTTGCTGGGAGGGATTTTAGTAGATTAATAGTGCCAGCGTGTCTGATGGCCTCGAGATGGGAGCTTGCTCAGGTAGGAGGATCCTGGATAGGTCAGTGAAAGTTTTGTTGAAGATATTGTCAATTTCTGGGGGGGGGGGGGTTCAAAGTGGGACCAGAGGGGGAAGAGAGTAGTGTTACTCGGTTATTGCTCATAGGGTTAAGGAGGGAACTAATTGATGACCAGAAACTGCGTGGGTTACCCAGATTGCTAGTTTGTAGACTATAATAGTATCTACGCTTTAGGGATCTGGCATTTTTCTTGCAGGAATTATGTAGGTTTCTGTAGATATTCCAGAGTTGGGGTGAGGGGGAAGATTTGTATTCTTTCCACGTGCAGTCATGGGCCTTCATGTGGGCCAGCAGTTCTTTGGTTATCCAGCGAGTACATCCACCTCTGACCCTCCTGGTTTTGGTGGGGAAATGCTTGTACTGGACTTGAGTGAGAGTGGAGGTGAATAGCAAGACAGCCTCCGAGATATTACTGAGGCAATAAAGGGCCGACCAGTGGGCTGAGTAGACCTCACTGAGAGCAGCTGATGGATGGTCGAGGTTAAACGTCTGAAAGACAGAAGTTTATGGGGAGCGCGTGTTGATCTGAGGGACCATATGGCATAAGCAGGGCAGTGGTCACTTATAGAATCAGCCATAGTGCCTGCCTGTACGATCAGATCCATTCTGTTTGTGACCACCCAATCAATGATGGAGTGGTTTTGCGTATGGGCATTGTGTTGAGTGGGCAAGGAAATTACTTTTTCCAGGTTGTGCTATTTTAGGAAATTGGTATAGATAAGGGAGGAGGTATCTAATCAGAAGGGGAAGGCAAGACGGGAGGGTGAGCTGGATGTTATTATCCACCTAGGTACTAATGACCTGGCAAATGGGGAGCCAAAGGAAGTTCAGGAAGAGTTTAGGAAACTGGGGAGGGGTCTCAAGCAAGTAGCTACTTCTGTCACTTTCTCAGAAGTACTACCTGTGAGAGGCAAGAGAAAGCATAAGAGTGCATGCACCAGGAACTTTAACTCATGGTTGAAGAACTGGTGCTGTGAGGAAGGGTTTGGATTCATTGGTGACTGGGGACCCACCTGGAGGGATGGAGGTTTGTTCAAGCCTGACGGCCTGCATCCATCCTGGAGGGGAATCCAAGCACTCAATGATAAGTTTAAATGCTACATTGACAAGCATTTAAACCTAGCAAAGGGGGGTGGCAGGCCAGCAAGGAGGGTACCTACTTGCTCACCCCCCACAGCTAGCAGTGAAACCAGTGAACCAGAGGAGTGGCTATCTCTGCAAAGCAGTGTGCAAAAGATGGAGATTAGTGCCCAAGAGGTGGATAAGCAGAAAAGGGGCAAAATTCAGCAGACGGGCAGACAGCAAGGAGAACCAGGGATAAATAACAACCAAGGAAGGGGCTGGAGAGAACAGTGAGACAATCTAGGAGGTCAAATCATGGAAAGCCATGTGTGCAAATGCCAGGAGCCTTAGCAACAAGATGGAAGATCTGGAGGCTGTCATGGTGCAGTCAGACCTGGACATTGTGGCCATCACTGAAACCTGGTGTAATGATAACCATGACTGGGAGATGGCCATACCTGGCTACAACATATTCAGAAGAGACAGAGCAGGCAGGAAGGAGGAGGAGTGGCACTGTATGTGAAAAATGACATAAGGGCCACAGAGATCCAGGAGGAACAAATGGGGAGAGATACTGTGGGTTAAGCTGGAAAGGAAAATGGGACAGCTATCCGCACAGGTGTGGTCTATAGACCACCAGCCCAGGAGGAAGAAACAGATAGAGTTGATGCTAGCCATCCAAAGGATGGCAGACAAGGGTGAGGTAGTACTGGTTGGAGACTTCAATATTCCAGATGTGGACTGGAGCATCCCAGCAGCAGCATCAACTAGGAGCAGATTTATCCTGACTCTTCAGGGTGCCTTCCTCAAGCAACTGGTCATGGAACCAACTCGGCAGAAGGCAATACTGGACCTTGTGCTCACAAACAGGGACAGTGTGATGGGGTAACAGTGGGGAGCACCTGGGGAAACAGTGACCACCAGTCATTGTGGTTTGAAATCACAGAAAGAGCAGAACCAAACCACACAAAAACACGATCCTGGATTTTAGGGGGCAGACTTTGGGAAAATGGGGAGATACTTGAAAGAGGCATTAAGGGAATGGGAAGGAATCAGGGGTTGAGGAACAGTGGGGTATTTAAAATGGGGATTACAAGAGCAACAGAATTATGCATTAAGCAGGTTAGCAAGAGGAAAAGGAAGAGGAGACCATTATGGTTTTCCAAAGAGGCAGCAAAGAAAGTGAAAGCCAAAAAGATTGCATTCAGGCAATACAAAAAGACACAGGCAGAAGGGGATAGGGAGAAGTACCAGGAGAAGCAAAGGGAGGCAGGAGGTCAGTAAGGGAAGCCAAAGCTCAGACAGAAGAACACATTGCAAAATCAGTGGGTAGAGGGGACAAACCTTTACAGGTACATATGAAAAAAGAAAGACAAAGGAGGGATAGTGAGACTGAAGGGGAGGATGGGGCCATGAGGATGACAACAGTAAAGCTGACATATTGAACAGGTATTTCTGCTCAGTCTTTACTGAGGAAGAGGAGGGTAATGGGTCTGAAGGGAGTACAAGGGTGAGAATGGTGCAGAAATGGACACAAGTCCCTTTACACGAGAAAGGGTCCTGAAGGAACTGGAAGTAATAAGAGTTGATAAAGCAATGGGGCCAGATGGGTGCACCCCAGGGTCCTTAAAGAACTAAGAGAGGTGGTGGCTGAACCTCTGGCTATCCTGTTTAGCCATCACTGGAAACAGGGAGGTACCCAAAGACTGGAGGACAGCAGATGTAGTCCCTTATACAAAAGTGGGAACAAAGAGGAAGCAGGGAACTACAGACCAGTCAGCCTCACCTCGGTAGTGGGAAGATCATGGAAGCACTACTGAAGGAGAGATTGGTGGAACATCTGGTTGTCAATGGACTACAGGACCCAAGGCAGCATGGTTTCACCAGGGGAGGTCATGTCAGACCAACCTCATTGAATTTTTGACTGGGTGACTAGGGAGGTGGATCAGGGAGGGCAGTGGACATGGCCTATCTGGACTTCAGCAAGGCCTTTGACACTGTGCCACATAGAAGACTATTACACAAACTGGGGAATATGGGTGTGGGCAGGACAGTAGTGTGGTGGGTAGGTAACTGGCTGGGTGGCAGGACACAGAGGGTGGTGGTAAATGGCTGTCACTCCACAGAGGGAAGAGTGACCAGTGGGTACCACAGGATCAGTGCTGGGACCGGTCCTATTCAACATCTTCATCAGTGACATGGCGAGGACCCAGAAGGCAGAATTTCACTGTTCGCTGATGACACAAAGCTCTGTAACAGAGTAGACACACCAGAGGGTGTAGACAGAATGAGAAGGGACCTGCAGAAACTTGAAGAATGGTCAGGGTTTGGCAGTTGAAATTCAATGCAAAGAAGTGCAAGATAATGCATATGGGGCACAAAACCCTGGCACAATATATCAGTTGGGGGTGAGGATATAGCATGCACCAAGCAGGAAAGGGATCTTGGGTTTATCTCGATGACCTCAAGGTAGGGAAACAGTGTGACAAGGCAGGTAAAGCAAACAGGATGCTGGGATGTATAGGCAGGGCATTACCAGCAGGAAAAGGGAGGTCATAATTCCGCTATACAAGACACTAGTGAGGCCCCACCTGGAGTACAGTGTACAGTTCTGGAGACCATACCTACGTAAGGACATAGACAGGGTAGAGAAGGTTCAGAGGAGGGCAACAAAGATGGTGCATGGATTGCATCACAAGTCCTATGAAGACAGGTTGAAGGAACTGAACATGTACTCCTGGAGGAGAGGAGGGAGAGAGGATATGATAGAGACATACAAGTATCTTACAGGGAGGAACAGGGTGCAGGAAAACACTATTTTTAAGCGAAAAGATGTTCCAGGACTAGAGGGCATGGGATGAAGTTGGAGGAGGACAATCTAGAGGAAACATGAGAAAGAATTTCTCACAGAACAGGTGGTGGACAAGTGGAACACCCTGCCAGAGGAAGTGGTGGGGCTGAAACAATCACGGATTTAAGAATGCATGGATAGACATAAAGGAATTCTGGAGGTCAGGGTAAGGTACAACAGACTTCTAGGAAAACAAACTGAACTTACAAGCTCAAATGGCAGACTGGGCGGCTTATAGGCTCATCTGTCGACTTACTGTCTCATATCTATGTATCTATGTAGTTGAGGTAAGAAACCTCCTATCGCTATCAGGTCTCTGAAGGGTCCCCAGCCCACGCTTATCTAGGAAATCTGATAGCCCCAGGATGCCTACCGAGGGGGGTTTGTAACACCAACCTAGGCACAGTTTCTTTGATGCACTTAGGGTCAGCTCAACTAGAAGCCATTCACTTGGCAAGGAGGGGGAAGAACAGCTGTCTGGGGAGGTAGTAATGTGCTCTTGCATGTAAAGTGCAATACCTCCACCTTTATTTCACCCTGGTCTGTCTTGGCGCAGTAGGGAGTACCCTTGTATTAAAAATTGGAAATCAGTGTGTATGGGTTTAAGCCAGGTTTTGGAGAGACCAATTATATGGGGCTTGTACTGTGATACCTATGCTTCAAGCTCGAGAAACTTTAATGGGAGGCTACAGATGTTTAGGTGAGCTATTTTGAGTCCATGTTGCTTAGACCATTTGGCATCTGTGTGGTCGATGTGGGCATTGCTGGGGCCAGGGTTGCTTTCTATATCCCCAGAAAGGAGCAAGGTCGGGGGAGGGGCATATTGGAGGGTAGATGGAGGAGGCCTTGGAGCCAAGGGAGACTATGAGAAGTCCCAGCAGCCTGCGCTCGTAATTCGTCAAGAGAGCCAAGAGGAGTTCACTAGTTAGGATAGGTTTAGGTCCCTTTATAAAAGGTGGAGAAACATAGTTTGTGTGTGTCCCAGGCAAGTGGTACTGCTGTGCTAGGTGAGCAGACAAAATTGCTGCACAGAAATCAGCCACCATCGGCAGGGATGCAAATGACAGCAGGGTTAGGAGGGGGGGACCCATTCTCTGATACATGGTTAAAGCTCAGCAGGTAGGAAATCTGATAGAAGGTGAAAGAGCAGAAATGAGCAAAGATATAAATTAAGGGCAAGAGGGAAGGCAATGACAGCAAAGCACAGTTTGGCCAATGAGGGAGGACTAGAAAGGATAAGGGGAGTGGCTTAGCAGGATTTAATAGAGGTTGAGGCCAGGGAGGGTGGGCAGCACAAATTTACAGTGTCAGAAACAGTCCCAGAGAAAAAGCGTGCCTTTTAAAAAAGGTTTAGAAAGGAGGGCCAGCTCTGCAGGCAAAAGCGAGATCAAGCTCGGTGTATCAGACCAGCTTGCACCAACTACCCAATGGCACAGCGTCATTTCTTCAGCAGAACAATGAAAATGAGTCCTGTTCTGCTCTTTGACCAATCAGAGCCAAAGCCGTCTCCCAGGCTTGTGTTAGCCCAGTGGTAGAGTACAGGATCGTACCTGTGGGTTGGGAGTCTCTGGTGAGGATGGTGGCCGTAGAGAGCGTTGCGTCCCACGGTGGCAGGGGGAACCTCTGCTCCAATGGAAGCACTCGCTTCAAGAGCGCTAATCTGTGAAATGAAAGAGAGCAGGCTGTAATCACAAAGAGTGGAGGCTGCTGATTTACAACACAAAAGGGATGGGCGGGGGAGTTGGGAGCAGGTGAGAATCAGGGGACGGGGGAAGACACATAGGAGACAGAAAGCCAGAAGGTGGTAACGCAGGGGAGAAATATTGAAAATTAAAAGGTATGGGGGAGGGATAATAGCCCCGAGGATAGGGAGTGTGAGGTGAAGAAACAGTCGTGAGTAAAAGAGAGAGAGAAATTAGGCCATGAGAGGAAGACTAGTGAGAAGACAGAGCTTTAGCAGGCAAAGGAAGTGCTGTGAGATAACAGGTGGCTTAAGGAAAACGGTACAGAAAAGGGTCTGAAATCACTAACTAGACTAGGTACAGGATTTCAGTTCTGGTCTAGATTAAAACATATCGGTGCAGCTAAACATTTCTAGACTGAAAACAATGGCTATAAGCAGGCATACAGGCACAACAAAAACCTAGGCATCAGGAAGTTCTGAAAACAATATTTAGTGCAAATTTAGTGTCGGGAACAGTCCCAGAGAAAAAGCATGCCTTTTAAAAAAGGTTTAGAAAGGAGGGCCAGCTCCATGGGCAAAAACAGGATCAAGCTCGATGTATCAGACTGGTTTGCACCAACTACCCAATGGCACAGCTCCGTTTCTTCAGCGGACCAATGAAAATGAGTCCTGTTCCACTCCTTGACCAATCAGCACCAATGCCATCTCCCAGGCTTGTGTTAGCCCAGTGGCCAAATATAGGATCGTACCTGTGGGTTGGGACTCTCCGGTGGGGATGGCGGCCATAGAGAGCACCATGTTCCAAGGTGGCAGGGGAGCCGCTGCCTGGATGGAAGCGCCCTCTTCAAGGGAGCTTATATGTGGGTTGGGAGTATTCGGTGGAGACGGCAGCCGTAGAGAGCGCGCATCCCCAGGTGGGGGGAGGAGCCGCAGCTCGGATAGAAGCACCCTCTTCAAGAGTGCTTATCTGTGGGTTGGGAGTCTCTGGTGGGGACAGCGGCCGTAGAGAGAGCGCCATGTCCCAAGGTGGTGGGGGGAGCCGCTGCTAGGATGGAAGCACCCGCTTCAAGAGTGCTTATCTGTGGGTTAGGAGTCTCCGGTGGGGATGGCAGCCGTAGAGAGCACCATGTCCCAAGGTTGCGGGGGAGGGGGGGAGCCGCTGCTCAGTTGGAAGTGCCCACTTCAAGAGTGCTTTCTGTGAAATATGGATCATTATTTGAAAAGAGTGGGAAATCACTCCAAGGTCCAGGCCAACATTCCCCTACTCAATAAGGTGTAGACAGATGCCAATTCAATTGTCCATATTAGTAGTGGGACTTTGCAAACATGTACTAGCCGTTATTCTCTTGCAGGTGTACAGTTACTGTGCTAAATACATCTAGCTCATTGCTCTGTACACTTGTTATTTTTGTGCATGAAAGGCACTTTGTAAATCCAAATTCTTTTCTTGTTCTAATTTTGTTTTTATCAGGGCACTTCATAAATCCAAATTCTTTTCCTGTTCAAATTTTGTGTTTATCAAAAAAAATGGTTTACTAATTACTTGACTGAGTGGAAGCAGTCAATCCAGGCTAATTACTTCAGCATGTTTTGCAGCAGTGTGTTTCACTGGGTTCCGTGCCAGGACTCTGTTTGTCTACTTCATTTGTTAATAATCAGCCAGCTGCCTGCTCGACATGTAATGCACACCACTGCGCTGAGGACACAGGGTGCTATTATGTCTCTCCTCGTCTCACCATCTGATATTTAACACAGCATCTGCTTCCACATGCTAGCTCATTAGAAAATGTGTTATTGAGAGCTGGCCTGGTGACACTGTGGGTGGCATATTGCACACCATGTGGGAGGCCTGGGATCAAGAGCTAATCCCAACTCCCGCCATAACTTCTAGGAAACATATTATTGTGGTGTCTTGGACCCTGTCTTACACATTTTTAAGGGTTACACCCCAAATGTTATGAGTCCCATATTTGGTAAAAGTGTTTATCTGAATTCAAAGGATGGATAAGAAAGTAAATACGGGTGAGCTTTTATTTATGTGTTTGTGTATTTATTATGGACCAGCAAGGGGAGGGGGGCAGGAAATAGGTACTAAAATTACTGACTGATATTAAATCAGGTTAATCTGTGGGCAGATTAGTAAATGGGGGAAATTTGGTCAGGACATTGAGGAATGTCCCCTACTTGTTTGGGGACACGCCAGTGGATATTTGACATCTACCTGAACAGCTACCAGAACAGGCAGATGGGATCTCAGTTTAACGTCTTGCCTGAAAGATGACTGCACCATGTTCCCCTAACACCAAGCTGGAACATCGATATGGTTACCTTTAATCAAGAGGAGAGTGCCCCTGCACAGCTAGCAAATAACAACACTTTCTTCTACACCAGGTGTGTGTTGGTGGTTTCTTGTCCAACTACAGCACTGCAACCTCTGCTCTTCCCAATCCATCCAATCCCTCTCCCAGAGACACTTATCGTACTGCTCCACCCTCATATCTAAATTCTGGTTCAGGGCTCTCCCACCATACCTTGCATCTCTCCTCAAACCTGCCACCCCCTCCCCGAACAACTCACGTGCAATTGACGTCCGTTCTTTTAAACTCCCACATGTCCTCACCTCAGTCAGCAAACTCACCTTCTGTTATAGGTGTAACCCCCCTACAAATGGGGGTTCCCGAAAAGTCTTCCTTGAGCTTGCCTAAATGCTCACTGCCAGGCTGGTGTCCCATGTTTTAGAAGTTTAAATATTATTGCCAGAGTGTGCCTGTAAAGGCTCTGTGTATTGTCTCTTTAAGAGCTGCCTTCTCGCAGTTATAATTAATCGGGGGGGGGGCTGAGTGTTTCCATGCTCGAGTCCCACCTGGGCTGCCACATAATCGCTCCATTTCTGACATCACTATTTGCGCAAAGGGAGCTCTCTCAGGGGATGTAACTGTTTGCTGAATATCTATTAGAGTGATAAAGATATTGTAGTTTGTCTAACCTGCCTTCTTTGCAGCATGGACAGTTTCTGTTTGTCACCACTATCTTGGCCCTGGACTGCCGAAATGGGCCAATCAGTACTTTGGGGGACCTGGAGGGGGAGCCCTAGTTGTGACTGACAGAAGAATCAGCCAACCGAACCTTTTGGATCCTGGGAAACGTCCCAGGAGGCTTGCAGTTTCAGTGAGATCTAAGTTAGGGAGTGAAGAAGCAACAGCTCGAGACAGTCGAGCAGCCGTGCTGTATAGTTTTGTCTGGGAGAACTGTGGAAAGGCTTGAGTTTGGCCTGCTTGTTTGCCTGCTGCCCCCTGAGAGGGAGAAGAGAGTTATTTGAGACTGAATCCGAGTTGTGAGAATGAAGTAAGCCACTGAATTGTGACCAGGCTCAGACCTGAACAAGACCGAAGATTTGCTGAATGTGAGCAGCCTGTCAGGATTTCCAGCCACCTCTGAAATCCCAGTTTGAGCAGAGACTCTGTGATTGCCACCAGGGAGCCATTGGCCTAGTACAGTGGAATTTTCCTTACGTGTAAATGTGCTGTGTGCTGCTAGTGGGTTGTGATTTGGTTCCCCACTGTTTGTCTGAACTGTGTTTTGCTTGCTGGAAACTGCATCCAGCTCCATGGACTGAAATCCGTATTCATCCCTGATTGGCCTAGGCCTTGCCACACCACCCCAGCCAGACTACCCGCTGCACAGAGAAAGCCATCGATGAGAGACCTGCCTGGGGATCAGCCCCCAGCTCCATGCCTGAACAGGAACGACGCCTCGGTTATTTGTGTTGGCCCTGCTTCTCCTGGCACTCCAGTTAAACCACCTGTAGTCTCAATTTCGTCCTGCCTGTGTCCAGTATTGGGTATCGTGAGTAAACATCAGGGTAGCTCCCTGCAACAATAGCTTAATCTAAAGTGTGTCATCTGATTGTTTTGTTGCCTTTTCTTTCATGAATTGAGCCTTTTGGCTCTGGATTACAAATAGTGTGTGTTGTGCATGTTGCTTTCTTCCATCACAGGGCCCTAACCAGCTGCAACACCGGCCTACCCCGGGCAATGTTCCTGGCTAGCCCACCCTCTTCCCCACCTGGGTACCCAGAGTGTGTGACTGTGCAGGGTCTCTAAAGTGCATGCATAACTGTTTGATTGATATAGCCTTCAAGCCAATCAACCTGATTACGCCCCTCCCTTCTTCAAGCCCCCTGAATAAATCAGTTCTAACTCTTTTTGCATTTAATCTGACTGTGGTTCCAGTTTGTGCCAAAAGTACTGTACTGTTGCTATTTGCTGTGCATAACCTTGTTTTATAGGGGGTCCCCAGGGTCGAGTCAGAGGAACCAGCCCTGGTGATAAGTGCAAACAGTGTGGGTACTTGTATGGTGTACAAGGGGTATTATTGTGACAGTGATAATTGTGTATTGTTCAGGCCAGTAGAAGGGAGAAAGAGGGGGATTACAGTGTCCCAGAGGGCTGTGCCCAGGTTAGCTTGACCACCAACAACCCTGACCTCCAGGTGGAGGCACCCGTTTCAGGACCCAGGCCCCTTAACCTACTACCAGCCAAGCAGACAAGGGTAGTAGCCTTTGGGATAGTGCCACCTAGGGGTTACAACTTGGAGACACCACTGGTATTAGCGTCCTCTAGTCGCCAGAGGTGGGAATTACCAAATTATGCTCAGAACTGGTGGCAAAATGGAGGAGCTTAATACACCTAAGCTCAAAATCGCTCCCCATCAGCTGTTAGTACACCGAATGATGGGGTGGAGTGAGGCTGAGGGGGTAGACCCTCAACAGGCCCTCCTGTTAATGGATGTCCTATTAGGGACTACTAACGCTGTTATTATAGAAGTTGTGGAGCACGTTAAGTGTTTGGGAAAAGTTGAAATGAAGGGGAGGGATTCGAACCTGTTTGAACAGACCATGGTAGTTCTACTCTCTTGCAGCTCTCCCATAGATCCAGAGAAAGTGTCCCCTGTTATTCTGTCAGAAGGGGGCCAGAAGGGGTGGAGGGTCATCCACTTGCACAGTGACCTGGCTACCCTGGGTGGGTCCCCCAGTATAGAGGGGTTCAAGGATAAGTTGCTTAAGCTGTTAGCTTCTGAGGGGCGAACTGCCCAAGAGTTAATGAAGATGCTAGACCTTTCTGAAGAATCCACGCCATTGCAGTCCCTGACAGTGCCCCCTGCCTCCCTTACGGTCTCCCCCATGGTCACCTCCCCCATAGTAATTCCATCTGTGCACCTAGACTCTTACCGTAGACTTAGACTCTTTTCGGGCACAATCCCAGTGCCTGTAGGGAAGGATGACCTGGAAACATGGATGGACTATGCTACCTCCCTGGTCCAGGAGTGGCAGTGCTCTGAGGGGGGGGAGAAAAGAAAGAGATTCATGGAAAGTTTGAGGGGCCCTGCACTGGAGGTCATTCGCTTCCTACGAGCCACTAGCCCGGAGGCTACTGTGGCTGAATACCTCTCTGCATTGGAGGGAGTTTTTGGAAGCACTGAGTTGGGGGACAATTTACTGTGGAAATTCAAGCCTGCCAAGCAATGGAAGAATGAGAAGTTGTCTATGTTTGTTATCAGAATTGAGAGGGCTCTGCAGAGGGCCCACAGAAAAGGAGGGGTGCCTGCTAAGGAACTGAATCGGGTCAGATTGGACCATATTCTAGGTCAGCCAGGTACTCTAGTGTGATGATGCTAAAACTAAAATTGCAAGATAAGAAGGCTAATCCTCCCGGGTATCGTCACCTCACGAAAGAGATTCATGAAGCAGAAAATGATGAAGAGGGATGGGAGCCTTATGCTGGGGTTGTCCGTATCTGCCAGACCCCTGAACGAGGTGACGAAGATGAGGTGTAGCAGATGAGAGAGCTGATTAAAGAATTGACAGAGTTGAGGGTCAGCCAACAAGCCACCGAGGTGGCCAGAGATCTTATCCTCTACCAGGCACCTCCTGAGTTAAAAAGTGAGGCCCCACCTAGTGGGGTTGGGGTGCACGTTGTCTCCTCAGAAACCCGGACTGACAGTAACCTATTGGAGGAAGTACGAGGATTAATAGCCCTGGTAGGGGATCTAATATGAGCCACACAGACCTCTAACCTTGGTGGAAGTTCAGAGGATCAGGAACACAAGTCACAAGTCAAAGAAGAGCTGCAAAGTGCACCTGATGTACCCATGCAGGGGGATGGCCTGCAACCACTCAGAGACTCTAGAGAACCCAATTTTTGCTACCACTGCTGGGTGGACAGGCACACCCGGTTCACCTGTCACTCACCAGAGAAATTGAGAAAGGTTACTATTAGGCTACTAGCCTGGCTGCGATGGAGCAATAACCGACCGCAAGGTGGAGCCACTCGGAAGAGTTATTCATCCAAGGCCGTTGCCTAGTCGACATCCAAGTCTGCATTGCCTGAGTGGTCTGAGGTGGTTGGTTCCTCAGTGGAGACTACAGTAAAGGTGAATGGTGTATCCACCCAGGCTATGCTTGACAGTGGGTCTCAAGTGACTATAGTGTTCCAAGACTGGTATCGAAAGCACCTGCCTGATGTGCCCCTACAACCCTTGGAAGGCTTACATGTGTGGGGGTTGAGCGAGAAGTCTTATCCATACTCAGGGTATATTCAGATCTGGTTGTCTTTCCCTACCTCAGTGGTTGGAATGGATGAACAAGTAGAGACCCTGGTCATAGTGTGTCCCCCCACTGGACTGTATGATGGGGTTCCCCTGTTATTTGGGACAAATGCCCACATGTTTGGGAGACTGGCGCAACTCTGAGAAACAAGGGCGACGGACTGGGTGGGCCCTAAGAATTTTGGCTCTGATCAAGAGGGCCTATGACTTGCAATGGAAACCCGAGGAAGTAGACGGCATGGGGTCATAATGTAGCACAGCAGAATGCCATGCGACTTAATCGGGTTGCGTGATTTCATTCAATCTTTTGTTCTGTGGGGGGCTCTGCCACACCCTCCGTTATGGGGGACTGCACCCCCCGGACCCCCCTACTTAGGACTCTAACTCTGGGGGGGCAACACGGAGAGTGCACAGGTCTGGGGTTCTCGCATAATGCCGTACGCTATTAAGCGTACGACATTATGACCCAGTACAGGAAGTTGACCAGGATGAGCCTGTGGGGATGGTGTGGAAGAAGGTTCCCAACTCAATGGTACTGGCCTCCAATGCCCAGTGTACCATTCATGGGGATGTCCACCTCCGGAAAGATGTCAAGAACAAAATACTGATGGATGTACCAGGCGATGGAAAGTTGCCAGAGGGATTATTGATCAAACCCAGCATCTTGCCTGCTCGTGCCCACGCCTATGCACAACGAGTGATGGTTCAGATTCAGAATGCGTCAGACTGGGAGATCCTGCTGAACAGAGGGTGTACCCTAGCTACAGCACGCTGCGCAGACACTGCGGTATTGTCCAGCAACAAGTGCTCTGGTGTTAAGGAGAGAGTGACCCCGGACTTATTTAACTTTGATGATTCCCCGTTGCTCGCTGAATGGAAGGCTAGAATTAAAAAGAAACTCACCCAGAAAGACCAAGTATTTTTGTTAAAAGAATGGGACGTGGGGTGTGTCCAGGGTGCTGAGCATCATATACGCCTGCATGATGACTGGCCATTTCCAGAGAGATCCCGACACCTCACCCCAGCAGACATAGATGATGTGAGGAGACACCGGCAGTAAATGCTAGCTGCTGGTGTGATACAAGAATCAAGAAGCCCATATGCCTCTCCCATTGTGGTTGTGTGTAAGAAGAATGGGTCACTGAGGATGTGTGTTGATTATCGAACCCTGAACTGGCAGACCATCCCCGATCAATACACCATGCCCTGAATACAAGATGCTCTGGATTGCTTAAATGGGAGCAAATGGTTCTCAGTATTGGATCTTCGCAGTGGATATTACCTGATTCCGATGGCCCCGGAGGACCATGGGAAAACCGCCTTCATCTGTCCTTTGGGGTTCTACGAATTCCTGAGAATGCCACAGGGGATATCGGGTGCCCCGGCCACCTTTCAGCGACTGACGGAACATGCGGTGGGAGATATGAACTTGCTGGAATGTCTAATGTACCTAGACTATGTCATTGTGTTTGGATGCAGTTTAGAGGAGCATGAGAACTGACTGTTTAAAGTCCTAGACCGACTGGAAGACTTCGACCTCAAGCTGTCCATTGACAAGTGCCAGTTTTTTCAAAACTCCGTGAAGTATGTGGGGCACACAGTATCTGCAGAAGGGACAGAGACTGATCCCAGTAAGGCTGAGTCAATGACTACTTGGCCCCAGCCCCATAATTTGAAAGAACTACAACATTTTCTGGGGTTCTGTGGCTACTACCGCCGGTTCACAAAAAACTATTCCAAGGTGATTCGCCCGCCCTTGAATCTTACTCAGGGTTACCCTCCTACCAATCATAAATACAAAAAAGGAGCTGTCAAAGAACCAGAGAAAGTATACTTCCGCACAGGTGAATTCTTCAGGCCCCGCTGGACACCCGACTGTGAAGCGGCCTTCCACGAAGTCATATACCAGTTCACCCATGCCCCATCCTTGCCTATGCTGATCCCACCAAACCCTATGTGCTGCATACAGACACTAGTCTGCAGGGTCTAGGAGCTGTGCTATATCATGACAATGAGGATGGTTTGAGACCGGTAGCTTTCGCCAGCAGGAGTTTGACCCCATCAGAGCGAAACTATCTTGTGCACAAGCTGGAGTTCCTTGCCCTAAAATGGGCCATCATTGACCAGTTTCATGAGTACCTCTATGGGGCAAAGATATTGGTGAAAACTGACAATAACCCATTGACCTATGTACAGACTTCAGCTAAGTTAGATGCCACTGGGCACCAGTGGCTTTCTGCCTTATCAACCTATGACTATGCTGTTGAATACAGACTGGGACTGAACCATATTGATGCTGACGCCCTGTCATGAAGGCCCACTTCCAAGAGTGATTGGGTCAGGCTGTCTGAACCTGACACACGAGCATTGTGCCGAAAGTTTGACAGAGATGAACAGATGTCTGCGAACACAGTGGACTATTTAGTATATTACTTGGGCCCTCCTGATACCTGCATACTGGCTGCTTATTGCCATTTCTCTGCTCTAGATATTAGTGCACTACCTCAATTTGGCAATGACAGTATTCATTGGGCTTAATCCCAAGATCCTATGAGTCAACCCTCACTTGATGCCCTGCATGCAGAGAAAGATGTGTCTAAATTGCGTTCCTCTGACTTGCGAACTGCCCTATTGTTTAAAGAAGGCCCCAGGTTGAAGTTACTCAATCAGTTGTTATACAGAGAGACAGTGGATTGTAGTGGTCAAGCAGACAAGAAACAATTGGTCCTTCCCACGACCTTTAAAGATTTGGTACTGCGGTCCCTCCACAATCACATGGGGCACTTCGGTATTGACAGGACTCTTGATCTGGTACGATCTCGCTTTTACTGGCCCAAGATGGGGGCCGAGGTTGAGCACCATGTAAAGACTTGCAGTCGTTGCCTGCAAAGGAAAGCCCCGCCTCAGAGGGCTGCCCCCTGGTTAATATTACTACCAGCACCCTCGTGGAACTGGTCTGCATAGACTTTTTGTGTTTAGAACCTGTTCAGTGGAATATTGGCTATGTATTAGTGGTTACAGATCATTTCACACGGTATGCACAAGCTTTTGCAACTAAAGATCAAAAGGCCTCTACTGTGGCCAAGGTGCTAGTGGAAAATGTCTTCATCCACTATAGTGCCCCCCAGTGGATCCAATCTGACCAAGCCCGAGACTTTGAGAGTCGACTAATCAAAGAAGTGCTCTCTCTATGGGGGGGGGTGCAGAAGTTAGGAACCACCCTTATCACCCACAGGGGGAACCTCAACCAGAATGCTTTAACTGCACCATTCTAGACATACTGGGCACCCTCCATCCAAAGGACAAGCCTAAGTGGAGCCAGCAGAGTAGCACCTTGGTCCACGCATACAATTGCAACAAAAAGGATGCTACTGGGTTCTCCCCCTACCGCCTCATGTTCGTGAAGGAGGCCCAATTGCCAGTTGATGTCTGCTTTGGGGTTTCTCCAGATGTGGTCTGAGCCAAAAACTACCTGCAGTATGTACAAAAACTGAAGGCTCAAATTAAACCATGCCTATGAACTGGCCCAGACAATGGCCGCCAAGAGAAATCTCACCAACAAAGAGAAGCATGATAAGAAAGTAAAGGCTCAAGAGCTTTGGCCTAGAGACTGTGTGTTGTTGCATAATTTGGGGCTGCATGGCAAACACAAAATTGCTGATAGGTGGCACGATCTTCCCCATGTAGTAGTTGGAAAGTTGGATGATTTACCAGTACACAAGGTGCGTCCAGAGAATAACTCCAAAGCTGTCAAGACTATGCACCATAACCACTTGCTACCTATCGGCCAAGTCATACTTGAGGCTGAACCATCAGAAATTGATTCCCCTGGGCTGGTGACTCATGCTGCTGCAAGAAAGAGACAGAGTCAACCTACCCCAGTGGTTACAGATTTAAGGTTTCCCCAGCAGTAGGCCCAGAATGATAGTAACTGTCAGTCCACCTCTGATGAAAGTGACTATGGTAATGCCTATTATCCTCCTATGAACTGAGTCAGTTGTTTCGTGGAAATCCTATGCAGAATCATGGAGATGAAGCTGGGCCTTCTGGACTGCCTAACCCCCCAGCTTCGTCCTTGGAGCCAATGCTCCCTGAAAGTGAAGTGCAAAGTATTACGTCTGAGGCTGCGGACTCCCTGTGTTTTGTGGAACTATGTGAATTGCCCGAAGAAGGGGCTGATGGTCTGAGTGTCTCTGGTGACATACCAGAACTTGAAGAACAGTATGAGAATGCTGACAGCTCCCTTTCGGTACCCCAAAGCCTAATTATGCCTGAACCTTCTCAAAATGAGCCAAGTGTTGTGGAACCACAGCCTACAGAACAAGGAGCTGACAGTGCTTCAAGTTTGGACATGTCCATCCATGCAGAAGCACCCCTCATGAATGATGAAAGCTCCAAGACTAGAGCTGAAAGTACAGAGACTGTGGTTGTTCCCCCCAGAAAGACTGACCGGGCTGTCAAGCCAGTATTGCGCTTCAGTTATGATTCTCCTGGGAGGCCAGTGGATTTGCCTCTCAATGTAGTCCACAAAGGTGTTTATGTTTCTCAGAGCTCACTACCCAAACTGAGCTTAAGTGCCAATTCCAGACTGATTGTTCTCCCCTCTCAGTATGGTGTCCCTGCCCAATCCAGTCCCAAGTTAGCTTATAGGGAAGGGCCCCCTCTTATACTGTTCAATGTACAGGAAGTTATAACATGAGACAATACTGTAATTTCCAGGATGTAATACTTACTGTATGTATGAAGCAATGCAAAGGTAATGTCAATATGAATGTGGTAATGTGAAGTGTACTGAAATGTATGGTAAGGTAACAAGCTAATGATACATATGTCTCATTTATATGACATTTTTGACATTGTGATGGTACAGACTTGATGTGGATGCCAAGTTTTCTCCAGGCAGGGAGGGGTGTAACCCTCCCTACAAATGGGGGTTCCCAAAAAGTCATCCTTGAGCTTGCCTATATGCTCACTGCCAGGCTGGTGACCTGCGTTTTAGCAGTTTAAACGTTATTGCCAGAGAGTGCCTGTATAGGCTCTGCGTATTGTCTCTTTAAGAGCTGCCTTCTCGCAGTTATAATTAATCTGGGAGGGGGGCTGAGTGTTTCCATGCTTGAGTCCCGCCCAGGCTGCCAGATCATCGCTCCATTTCTGCCATCACTATTTGCATAAAGGGAGCACTGTCAAGAGGATGCAACTGTTTGCTGAATTTCTATTAGAGTGATAAAGATATTGTAGTTTGTCTAACCTGCCTTCTTTGCAGCATGGACAGTTTCTGTTTGTCACCACCATCTTGGTCCTGGACTGCTGAAATGGGCCAGTCGGTACCTCTGGGGACTCTAAATGGAGCCTGTCCCCAGGTGCTTTGTGGGATCAAAATTCTGTAGGAATTGTAGTTTTGTTTTTTTTGGCACCTAAACGGACCTGGAGGGGGAGACCTAGTTGTGAGTGACAGAAGAATCAGCCAACCGAACCTTTTGGATCCTGGGAAAAGTCACAGGAGGCTTGCAGTTTCAGTGAGATCTAAGCTGGGACGTGAAGAAGCAACAGCTCAAGACAGTCGAGCAGCCGTGCTGCATAGTTTTGCATGGGAGGATTGTGGAAAGGCTTGAGTTTGGCCTGCTTGTTTGCCTGCTGCCCCCTGAGAGGAAGAAGAGAGTTATTTCGGACTAAATCCGAGTTGTGAGAATGAAGAAAGCCACTGAATTGTGGCCAGGCTTGGACCTGAACAAGACTGAAGATTTGCTGAATGCAATTGGCCTGTCAGGATTTCCAGGCACCTCTGAACTCCTGGTTTGGGCAGAGACTCTGTGATTGCAACCGGGGAGCCATTGGCCTGGTACAGTGGAATTTTCCTTACGTGTAAATGTGCTGTGTGCTGCTAGTGGGTTGTGATTTGGTTCTCCACTGTTTGTCTGAACTGTGTTTTGCTTGCTGGAGGCTGCATCCAGCTCCACGGACTGAAATCCGTATTCATCCCCAATTGGTCTGGGCCTTGCCACACCTGCCCCAGCCAGACTACCCGCTGCACAGAGAAAGCCATTGAAGAGAGACCTGCCTGGGGATCAGCCCCCTGCTCCACTCTTGAACAGGAACGACTCCTCAGTGATTCGTGTTGGCCCTGCTTCTCCTGGCACTCCAGCTCAACCACCTGTAGTCTCAATTTCTTCCTGCCTGTGTCCAGTATTGGGTATTGTGAGTAAACATCAGGGTAGCTCCCTGCAACAACAGCTAAATCTAAAGTGTGTCATCTGATTGTCTTGTTGCCTTTTCTTTCATGAATTGAGCCCTTCGGCTCTGGATTACAAATAGTGTGTGTTGTGCATGTTGCTTTCTTCCATCACAGGGACCCAACCAGCTCCGACGCCTGCCTACCCTGGGCAACGTTCCTGGCTAGCCCACCTCTTCCCCACCTGGGTACCCAGAGTGTGTGACTGTGCAGGGACTCTGAAGTGCATGCATAACTGTTTGATTGATATAGCCTTCAAGCCGATCAACCTGATTACGCCCCTCTCTTCTTCAAGCCCCCTGAATAAATCAGATCTAACTCTTTTTGCATTTAATCTGACTGTGGTTCCAGTTTGTGCCAAAAGTACTGTACTGTTGCTATTTGCTGTGCATAACCTTGTTTTACAGGGGGTCCCCAGGGCTGACCCAGAGGAACCAGCCCTAGTGGTAAGTGCAAACAGTGTGGGTACTTGTATGGTGTACAAGGGGTATTGTGAAAGTGATTATTGTCTATTGTTCAGGCCAGTAGAAGGGAAAGAGGGGGAGGTTATAGTGTCCCGGAGGGCTGTGCTCAGGTTAGCCTGACCACCAATAACCTTGACCTCCGGGTGGAGGCACCCATTTCAGGACCCAGGCCCATTATCCTGCTACTAGCCAAGCAGGCAGGGGTAGTAGCCCTTGGGATAGCGTCACCTAGGGGTTACATAGACTTCTTTCCTTCTGGAACAGCATCCCCCCCCAAACCTGCCTCACCCACTCCTTTCCTGCCCTTAAGCGATTACTTCGACCAACCCCTACCTCATCCTGCACCTGTGCTCATCCCTAGTACTTATTCTCTCTTCTACCCCATCTTACATCTCTCTTCTCCATCTCTGTGGTACTGCTCCGTTTAACTGTTATCCTCTTATCTTGTTCCAGCTTTATATTATAAATATTTGTATATACTCACTGTATCATATTGTAAATTACTTTATGCTAGTAGCTATTTTATGTACAACTGTGTTACTCTGTCATTATATTTTGCCTAACCTCTGTTGTATTTGTGGCCCCTTCCCTGGGTCATAACTGGAAATGAGCTTTGCTCATGGTACCTTTCCCAGTTATCAAATTTTAAATAAATAAATAAACTACTGACTAGGCCTGCCCAACCGTGCTCAGCTTCTGAGCTCAGACAGGATCAGGCTCCAAGACAGTGAGACTGCAGGCAACCTAGGTACAGGAGCAACTCTGGAACATCAGGGGCTAGTTGGGGGAAGAGGAATCAAGCATCCCACTGGATGCTTTCCCTCTCTGGGGAGAGGCTGTTCCCAGCGGATGCTTTCCTTCTCTGGAGAGAGGCTGTTCCCAGTGGATGCTTTCCTTCTCTGGAGAGAGGCTGTTCCCATCAGATACTTTCCTTCTCTTGGGAGAGGCTGTTCCCAGAGGATGCCTTCCTTCTCTTGGGAGAGGCTGTTCCCAGCGGATGCTATCCTTCTCTTGGGAGAGGCTGTTCCCAGCAGATGCTTTCCCTCTCTGAGGAGAGGCTGTGTGACACCATGGCAGCAGCGAAATTAGGTGACCCTGGGTGGTTGGTGCATGTTTGGGGGTGGGGAGACAGTGGCCAATGCCACATAGTGACATGCATTTACTTGTACTTGACATCTCAGTCTCCTGCATCTCAGGGGAAGGGACCTAGGAAATAGAGATGGAGAATGGCCCTGACACTTGAAAATGCTAGGCTCTGGTTTATCCGGTCCATGAAACTCTGCCTTGCTACTGCCTAAGGACTAGACACTGTTGGTGATGCATAGCCCCCCTACCCTGACCCTGGCTTGGGGGTATTCCAAGGTAACATGGAGGTCAGGTGAGAGCTGATCGATGATATGCAGGGGGTCGGAAGTCCATGAGGCCTTTGAGGGAACTGGGCACAAGGGCTGTGGAGTACAGGGGAAAACATTACAAACAAAAAAGATTGGAGGCAAAGAAAATATTGGAGCGTCACTGGACCCCCAGTGCCTACTGTTCTGATTAACAGTTTCAAGTACAAATTAAGAATTCTGGGATGCTTAATATGGGATTAGCAAAAGCTCTGTCCCACACTGGGGTGGTGGAGTGAGTTTCGGGTGCACAGTGGAAGTAACAAGCTCAGACTACAAGGGATTGAAAGAGAGAGTGTCCATTCCATCAGAGCCTCCTACCATGGCTGGCAAGATAGCACTGATGCTGCGGGAGACCATAGACCCAGCCTATAGAGAGGGGTGATGGGAGGGACTTCCTATGGGTGGTTGAGAGAGAACAGGGAAAGTTGGCCTTGAATGTTGATTGACAGCTGCATGGCCATGCCCACCCTGTAGCCCCACATCATTAGGTCTCAAGGATCTCACCGGCCTACTTCTCCATGCCAGGATAATTCAGAAGCTTCTAACAGTGGGGTGCCTGGGGGGTATCTGGAGATTCCCTGAGGACAGCACAGCATGTCAGAAGGAGGCGGGGCTTAGGTAAGACCAAAGAAGTAAGGTGGCAATTCATGTGGTAGCAAACAAGAATCTTGACAAGCCTCACACTGGTATATTCAACCCTGCTTGTGGGTGAGAATCAGTGGTAAGCTGCATTTCAGGAAATAAAGAGAAAGAGACAAACTTGGAGGTTTCACGAGGTACTGGGAGGGCTGTGCCCATGGTTCAATGTGGGGAATAGCTCCTCCCACAACCTCTACTTAAATCCTCCATTAACCACACCTCCCTTGCTTAGGGAGTGTTTTTCATCTGGGCTCCCTGCCTGGCTCGTGTGCTGTGCTGCTTTGTGCAGCTGCTTGTTTCTACTTCTCCTCATTCTCTTCCGTCTGTTTTCTTGTTTTCCCTTCCCTTCTCCTTCTTCCCCTATGGTTTGTCCCTGCCTGTGTGTTTTGTCTTTTCCCGTGGCCACCGACCACCTATCTTTCTTGCTCCTTCCCTCCCGGGCATTCTGGGGTTTCTTGTACTCTGGCACTTTTTGGGTGTTCCTATCTCCCTGCCAACACCTCCCTGCTTGGCCTGCATCCCAGCCACCAACGCTCACTGACATTCCTCACTTCTCCCTCCTACCCAATCCTCTTAGCCATGGTATGTGCTCCCACCTCTCATCCTTCCCACTGTCAGGCCACCCCTTCTGTAGTACCTTTAGTGGCTCCATGTGGCCTCCAGCTTTGCCTGGTTCTCCTGCTCCGATCCCCTTTACCTTCTGCATTTTGATGATGAAATGACTCCACACCCCTCGCAGTGAGTACATCCTCTTCTTTCCTGCAAGTGCTGCACTCGTTCTTCCCGGCATATATGCCAGCACCATTCTGGGGCAAATGGCTCTTCAGCTCGTCTCTCTCACCTCACTGGCACATGCCGTCTTGGACAACTCTGATGAGTTCACGCTCTACACATATTACACCACTCAGAGTCATTGCAAAAAAGTGTAGCCTACATTCTGAGGCTTCTCACTAGCATATCTCCAGGATTTGGGCCCCCAAACATCGATCTCAGACATAGTTCTTCATGCGATTTCTTGGAGTGCACCTTTCATTACTTGCCCATTATATAGGTTCCCCATCAGGGAACCACACAACTGAATTGATGTTCACTTTATGTCCTGCAGCTTTCAGTCACTGTCTAGATCCTGACTATTGTCTCTCTCTTCTTCTCAGATGTCTGGCCTCATTTTGCTTCTCTATGCTTTCTACTTTACCTGGACTCACTTTAGCTATGGGGGAAGGGGGGTGCTCCAGTTTCATACAGTACATAGGTAATACAAAAGGGGAGTAGATGGGAACATGGGGGGGGGAGGGCAAGTTCAATAGTATATTACTTCCAGTGTGCTTCGGCTCTCCCATGGCTCACTCGGTCCCACTACAGGTGGCCCCAGTCCATGTCAATGGATCATTGGTAATTCCTTCCAAGTGACAGCACTAACATCTAGTCCTTAAGCTATATCACTCACTGTGACTACACCACAGGGCTCTTCCCTCATCATCATTTCTTTCTTTTTTGGCTATACTTTTTTACTCCCTTTGACCCTACCTGATCTGCTCCCTTGTTAGGCATCGTTGTGGGACTCCAGCCGCCGTCCATCTCTACCGCACTCCAGACTTCGCCCTTTAAACTCCTGCAGCTTGCCCCAACAGCAGGGTGGTGGGCAAACCCCAACTCCCCACCCTGTATGGATCCCATCTGGGTGAAGCGTCCTGCCAGCAATTGTGTGAATGGCCATCAAGTTGCACAATCAGGGTGCCATCTTTTCACTGTTTTACCCTCACAGGCAGTGATGCGTGCAATGTTGGCCGAGAGAGTGCGTAATAAGCACGTCACCTGCAACCGTCCAATGGCTGCTCTTCTACTCCATGTGATTTCAGTGACAGTGTGCCGGCCCCCAGCCACCGCTAGGGCCCAGGCAAACACCGACAACTGGAGGACCCCCCTTCCCGAGAAGGAGAGCTGTCTAGGGACACTGTATCCTTCTCCACCCCTGCCAAACCCAGTCAAACTGCTCTCACTCCCGAGCATGGGTCATTGGCATGGTGCGAGGTAAGGCATCCAGTGCCTCAGCCCTCAGTGCCACTAGGCTGGCCCCTGATTATTATTTCTACCTGGTGTTATCATTCTTACTTCCCTCATATAACTGTCACCTACTCCTTTATCATTCCAGTCATGTTACCCGTCTTATTTCAACTTTCCTTACAGCAGTATTTGTGCTTCAGCCAGCTCATATCAGCAGTATATCAGACTCCATCCCTAACTCGCGCTTTCTGAGGTGCTGAGCAAAGGTAGGCTTTCCCTGTCTACCGGGGATGGGATTTCATTACAACCACTACCTCCTACTTACCAACTTGACATCCTCCATCACTAACTCTGCTTGGCAGCATCGAGTGCAGGTTGGCTCACCCTGACTACCAGGGATATGAGCCATGTCTACAATCTATAGACTGTTACCATATCTTCTCTACCTCATACCAGTTGCTGCTTCCCTTTGGGAATTGAACTTCTATGCCCCATGTGCCCTCATCATTCTAACTATGCCTGGCTGCCCCAAGTCACTATCATCCACCTCTGCTGTCCCTGACAAGTACCTGGGTCTACAGCTGACTGCTTCGACTTATGTGCTCTCTGCCTGATACCCAAATGCTGCTTCCCTTCAAGAACAGGACTTTGCCTGACTTGCCTTCTCCATCTTACCTTGTCTGCAGCCTAGATTCATCATCCTATCTGCCGACTTCCATGGCTGGGAACCTGACTCTGACATTGACTGTCTCCACTGTTTGTATCTACACAGATGTGGATTGCCATTTCCATTCAGGAATGGAACTTCTTCAACCAAGTTCTCTCATTGTCCTACATTCACTAGTTGCATCCAGTCCGGATCATCTCACCTCGAACATCCCACCTGCTTGTCCTTCCTTTCCACTGCTTTGCATGTGTTCATTCTCCACCTGCTACCCGATGCCATGACCCATCTGGAACCGAACCTCCTACTGCTAGCGGTCTCCATGTCTCCTTGCCCATAGCCTTTCTTCCAGCCTTACCGCACTACCTTGCCTGGTCCTTAGCCTGAGCTTGGATTGCTGTGTCCACTGTCTGCTTTCCCTACCCGATGCAGGTCACTGCTTCCCTTTGGGACCAGGGCCATTCCACTCCACCTGCCTTCCACTTCTCAGCTCTGCCTGATGAAATCGACCATGGGTCTTCTCCCCATCTACTGGGCATGGTAGCCCATTAATGGATCTGCTTTTTACTGCATTCCCTGTCTCATGCTAGGTTGCCACTCCCCTTCTGAACCAGGACCTCATCGACTTGTTTGCTTCCATCCTACCAATTTGCCACTTCCCTCCAATCACAGGACTCCACTGCTCTGAATGAATCACATCCTTCTTATCCACACGTCATCCTGCTCTTCTATGGACCAGCATACTCGACCCCTTGGCCTCCTGTCCCTTATGATTTAGATTTTTCCAGCTGGTCAAGTATTTCTTTTGATCCAGTTTTCCTACCTCTGGGACTTCCTTGCTGTAGGTTATCTTTCCAGTTGATGGCCGAGATTAATTCTCTTTCAGATGTGGGACCTTTATTCTTCTTCACTCCATTGCCTCCACCCCTTCTCTAGTTGGCTGAAACCATCGTCAGATGTAGGATTACTGTATCTCTACCCAGATGATCTGAGTACTGTGTTTCACTCTTTGGCCTCCATGGATCATCTTCTAGTAACTGCTACAGCCTTCCTGCATCCTGCTGGTGTTCACTGGGGGCCGATCTGGTTATGTTCCTTCCTGCACACTTTGTCATCCAGCTTCGCCTAGCTCATTGCCTTCCTCACATAGTTCCTCAGGATTCGATCCAGACTTCATTCCAATTTGGCTGGCTGCCAATCAACTCTGCCGTGCAGGCTCAGGGCTTCATCCTGTTAGCTGTGGCTCTTTTGGGCCTAGCATCCTATCTCTGACCAGTAGTCCTACCTAGTCAACTGCTTTTCCATAGTATCCATCTCATACTCCTACTCTGACCATTCTAACAGTACCCTTCCTCTACCCATTGGATCATTAATTCATTACTCTGAAAAAATCCTAATGCCAGCAAACGTCTCTTGGCCAACATGCCTCATAGACTCTTATGTCATCATAGAGTTTTATATACTGCCCATTCAGCTCCTCATGATCATTCATGGAATCCTATTCACCTGGACAATAGGAAGTTCTTCTCTGTCTATATTGGATATACCCTCCTTCTCCTGTCCATTAAATCACCATGACTTCACTGTCTACTTCGGCACACTGGCTAGCCTCCTACACAGAAAGGACTTAAATCCTTCTGCTATGCTCTTACTTCATAAATCAGTTTCTCTTCTATGGATACCAGGAATCGCAAGATAACCCATTCCACTATGGACATCATACATTTTACCTTCTGCAGCCTCTCCTACCAACACCAACTCCGTTGACCAAGCTACTTGACTCCTACTTCTCTCCAAACATCGCTGTTTTATGATTTTCACAGATGCCTTCCAGAATGTTCATCATGGGATCTCCACCGCCTAGCTGATCACTAATTCTATGCCATCCAAAACATAATTTCCGCTCCTGGACATCACTATTTCTTACACAATCATCTGCACCTTTTCATCTAGTACCTTCAGCTGAGTTAACCGCTCTTCCAGTGGACCCTACAGCCTCCTCTTCTTGTGTTACCCCCGTTAATCTCTGCAGTAAAGACCATCACTGAGAACTGGCTCTCCTGAATTCTATTCAGCAATCCATAACAGTCCAAACAAATTCACCAACTCAGTTTTGCCTTCCAATCGGTCTTAATCAGCCATAGCACTAAGATCCTATGGCATCCTGCAATAATTAATTCCACTACCAATTCAGCCTAGAGACTCTTCCTTACATCTGCCTCTAAGCTTTCCTCAAGCAATTTGGCTTCAAGATTGTCGTAAACTTAACCAACCTATGCCACTACAGTGCATCTACTAGAAGATCACACCACAGAAATACCCGGACTTACTTTGGGCAGTGTACCAGCAGAGTATTTACTTATAAGGTTACGAACATCGTGTCCAAAGAATCCATCCATCTTATAACGCATGTCCAGTCATTCCCCATATACATTAGGTTACCATCTGGACCACCGCAAATCTTTTTCTGTATGTTACTAATCACTTACGGCATTACTCTCATCAGTCAATCTAACTCTCCTCCACTCATTTTACTCTGGGATGCTTACATAGAAACTCATCGCTCACTAATCGAGTCTCTGCCTCCACACTGCATCGACCATCAGACCTTACATGAATTGGATCAGTCACCCATAACTTTACAAATCACCGCAAATCTCATACTGCATTGTCTGGTTTTATCTAGAATAAATTATGCTCTCCCGACTAATTACGCCCCTGCAATCCCTTTAGACATGTATCTTCGCCACATTGGAAATATGGACTACATTAGCCCTTATTTAACTGGATCTGTTTCCACACATAGTATTCTACCATCCCTACAGAGAAGTACCCTTAATCCCCAGGATCATTATTCAGTCTTCATCATCCATCGATCGAGACCGAACTGTTACTTCCGGGGCACGGAAAAACTCTCTTCTACTCATTTCTACTTTATGGATGCTACCTTAGCGACTTCTCACTCATTACTGAATTCCTTGCCTCCAGATCAAACCTCGACAACCAAACTTTTCACAAGTTGGATCATTCACCAGTGATGTCTTGTACCGTAGCATCTCCACCATTCCCCGTCTGGTAACTTGTTGATCAAATCATGCTCCCTCTGCTCACTACACCCTTGCAATTCCATGGGATAAGCATCATTCATCATCTTGGAAACTTGGACTTCCTTCTCCCTCCTTCATCTGGATCTACTCCATACTTTGGATTCTATCGCTCCTGCAGGAAAGACCTACTCTTCAACCGCAGGATCATCATTCAATCTGCATCAGCCAGGACTTCCGGTGATGTCACAGACCCAGTGGCAGCTCACTAGATGCAGCTCCATACCCCAAGAGCCCTAAAAACAACAACACCAGCAAAGACACCAAAGTGATAGAAATGACTAGCAATCACTGCAAAAAGGACTGCCAGAGCAAATCCAGACCGGAATTTGCCTCCAGAGCTCTGGATGATGTCGGATTGCAATTGCACACCAGAGAGAGCAGCCGGAGCCCTTCTCCCATGAGCATGGCCGACATTGAGAAAGAACAAGATAATCTCACATGCTTCAGATTTGAAAAACTCTTTCAGGAGCTCAAGGAAATGTGGACAGAGACCAGGCAGAATTCCGGCAACTGAATCAAAATCTTAAAGGCTTAGAAAAAGGAGTTGGAGAAGTTGAAGAAAGAGTGGGAACTACAGAGGATGACACCACTAAAATGAGCCTTATACTCCAGGTCCTCCTCCAGCACACTGAAAATCTACAACAAAAATGTATGAACCTGGAGAGTCGAACGAGGAGGGAGAATATCCGTATTCATGGTTTGCATGAGGGTGCAGAGACCAGACGTATGACAGACTTATTAATTGAAATCCTTCAACTACTCGCAGGATTTCAACTTGGCATAGAAAGGGATCACAGAGCGCTCCAACCTAAATCTCCTCAGAAGCCAAACCTCACTCTAGTATCCTAAAGTTTAACAGTTTCAAAGTTGAGGAGGAAATCTTACTGAAAGCCTGGCAACAAAAAGAGGTGAAATACTTGACAAGCAGATTATATTTTGATTGTGACTATCCCCCCTGAAGTGCAGAAACAATGGCTTAGATACATTGATCTGTTGAAAATTCTCAGGGCAAAGAACATTCGCTTTAACACACCTTACCCTGCTCACTTGCGTGTCTTCTGGGCAGAGTGGATTAAAATGTATGAATCCCTGGAGGAGGCGAAGAAGGCCTTTGTTGAGAAAGGCCTGCTGGAAGGCAAGGAGACAACCCCTCTGAACTCAGATTCCCAGCAGGAACTGTGAGCCCACTCTGATTGGTTGATTGCCCCTAAGTAAAAAGAAGAGAGGCAGAGGTATGTCCGCATCATCACTGTTACCCATAGGCGACATCAAATCCGCCTTGCTGAAAATACAAGAAGGGAAGAGATCACACACCACGGACACACAGGACTGAACATTCATTCATCTCCTACTGGGATACTCGCTCTTTAGAGAGGACAGAGTTGGGAAACATGGGGGAGGGTGTCGTGCCATTTATCTACGGGACTCCCTCCTTGGCCTCCCCCTCCCAAAATACCAGCTAGAGCATGGTGCCCAGGCTATCGCAATAAAGTCACCCCGGGCTCCTCAAGAGCCCCCCTTATCATCACCACTGCCTATATTCCCCCCCACACCACCAGAATCATGCCTTGCAATCTCTCCTAGACTACATATACCGTCAACCTAGCAAATGGAGCTAATTCTAATGGGTGACTTAAACATAAACCTGATCGCCAGCTCTGTGACCAGTGCCAAAGATGCCTTTGCTGTGCTTGATCTCACCCAGCTTGTATCCTCCCCCACCTGCCCTCACCCAGTTACTGGTAGTGCCACCTTACTGGACCTGGTACTCTCAAACAGGCCCCATAAGATCACTAACATGGTAGTACTGCTGAATGCCCTTAGTGATCACTGCCCAGTCGTTTTTTTCTGGTCATGTAACCTGGTGAAGCCTAAACCTGTCTTCATCTCCAAGAGGAGGCTGCCCCCTGGTAACCTTGCTTTACTCCGTGAGCACCTTGCAGACTGGGATTGGTCCCCAGTATGTCTGGCCCCCAATATTGACACTGCCCTCATCTATTTCATTCACTTATTTAACAGGGCATGCAATGCAAATGCACCTCTCTCCAGATCCTTACTTAAGAAACACAACTCCCTCTGGATCACCCCCGCTTTCATTAAGCAAATGCGTTTCAGGGACAACTCTGGCACAAAGCCTTGGAGTCCAGGAAATATGCTGATAGACAAGCCTACAAAGTTGCCCGCAACAAGTGCACCTCAGCTATCCGTAGTGCAAAAGCTGCATACTATAGGAATACCCTTGCCGCTACCGGAGGCTCTGCATGTAAGTTCTAGGACAACCTAAAGGAACTTCAAATCAAATCAAATCAAATTTTATTTGTAGTGCACTTTTCAACATATCAAAAATGACATCAACCATAATAAATAACAACATAAAAACAATAAAAGCAGCAATAAACCTATTCAAATGATAATTCAAATAAATAACTTTTCAGAGACCCAGTTCCCGCCTCCCTCCCAGCTCAATACTAGTGGCACAATCACCACCGACCCACAAAGTATTGCAAATGGTCTAAAGAATGCTTTTTCAGATCGCTCTTCTATCCTACCTGCCAATTTTTTTGACCCCACTCCTGACCCCCCCACCACTCTCCAATACCCACCTTTCTACTTCCGGATTCTCTCCCCATCTGCTGCAAAAACCTATCTACTTAAAGCCCTAAATGGTGCCAAACACAGCAGCGACTCTCTTGATCTCAATCTCCTCCACTCTGCTCTGGACGTTGTTCTCGCCCCCCCTCACTGACCTTCTCAACCTCTCCCTCTGCCTTGGCCAGTTCCCAAATCCTGGAAAAAGGCACTCATCACCCCCATACACAAGGGAGGTGACCGATCCTCCCCTTAAAATTACAGGCCAATCTCCATTCCCCCCCTTCCAAAGCCTTGGAAAAGATCGGTGCTGACCAAATAACGGACTACTTCACTGTTCGCAACCTCCTCTGCATAGAGTAGCATGGCTTTCGCCATGGTTTCAGCACCACAACTGCCCTCATAGAGTTCTCCACCTTCCTTCTCTCAGCCCCGGACAAAGGGCACCTTGCTGGTGTAGTCTTCATTGATTTGTCGAAGGGCTTTGACATGGTATGCCATCCTCTTCTCATTAACACCCTCACACAACTTGGTTTCACCCCAGGCCCTGTAAGCTGGGTCACTAACTCTCTCACTGCCCAAACCCAATGTGTAAAAATCAACAATATCCTCTCTAGCTCCTGTCAGGTCCACTCTGGAGTCCCCCAAGGCCCTATTCTTGGACCAGTACTTTTTAGCTTGTACCTAAACACACTGCCCAACACCTCCTCAGAAAACACTCCTTTATGCAGATGATGCAATCTTCTTCGTATCCCACCCCAACCCTGCCCAACTCCAGCTTGCTCTACAAACCTCTTTTGCACAGACTGAACAGTGGTTCATCAACCACAGGCTCATAATTAACCTTAAAAAAACAAAATCCCTGCTCTTCACCCACAACCAGAACAAACTCAAAGGCTCGGCACTGTCCATTCAGTCCCTCTGCCACCACCCTCTTGAGCAGGTTACCTCATAGAATTACCTAGGCATTGTCTTTGACTCTGCCCTCACTTTTCATGATCACATCCATACCCTCTGCACTGCCATAAATACATGCATAGGCTTACTTTACCGGCACAGAGCCCATCTTCCCCCAGAAGTGCTAAAACTCACCATCGACTCATCAGTCCTATCCCTAGTGGACTATGGACTTTTGATATACAATGCAGTAGTCAACACCGCACTGGGCAGTATCAAGCTCTCTATCAACAAGGCCTGTCGACTTCTCACAGGGGCAGACAGGCTCACCCACACTTGGACCCTTTATTCCTTGTCAAACCTCCTCTCCTTTGATGAGTGACTACTCTACCAGACCAGTTTACTCACCTTAAATATCTGCTCTGGCCTGACCCCCCCATGGTCTGTCTAAGTTGGTCAGCACCTCCTCACCTACTGTCTCCTCGCATAGTGCTACAAAAACCATGCTATTAGCCCCTAGGGTCAGGACGTCCCTTGCTCAGAGGTCCTTCTGGTACAGAGCCCCCACTTGGTTTAACAGCCTCCCTTCTAGTATCACAACCAAACACAGAATCGGGCCATTTAAATCAGCCCTCAGTAACCACCTTTTCAACTCCAGTAGCTGCAATTGCAAATAACCTGCTGGTCCTGCCCTAACCAAGTGACCTCTACTGCTCTCACTGTATATGTATCTGTGGGCTTCTCCCTCTTGCTTAGCTACAATCATGTATAGGCCAGTACCCGCTAATTGAGCTTTTCTTCTTGCTGCTATGGTTTACATTTTTTCTGTGCATAATGTAATATATGTATCACTGGTTTCTCCTTCCTGCTTAGCTACCACCATGTATAGGCCAGTCTCCTGCAAAAAATGAGCTTTGTCTCGTTACTATTGCCTACACCTTCTGCATATGATGTAAATTTCTGCTATGTTTCATGCACTGTTGGCTGTCATTCCACCCACTGTATGTATTACCTGCCCCTACTGTATTTCTGTACGACGAGGAACCTTTCTAAATGAGTCTTTGACTCAAAGGGTTGCAATTCCAATACCATAAATAAATAAACAGCGATCTGCCTGCATTTATTCATAAGCGAGCAGGTGAACTTGTCTGTAGCCTAACATGGCAAAATCTTGCTGTTGCCCTCGAGTAACTGTACCGATTTCTACTCAGTTTATTCCTGATCATTGAACTTACAAGTCGCTGCAAAGTTTAATTGCTGTACTTGATCTTGGGGTGGCAATCTGCAGGGGACTTCTCGTTACCCTTTTCTTATTGGAGGACTGACTATAGAACTCTCTGGTTTCATCAAAATAGTTTAAATATAAGCATATATTTACAAACTACATATTGACCTCCGTTATGATAACAGATCATTGCGTGCTGTTTGTTGTCTTTGTTGGGTCATTAGAGTTTAGCTTACATTGGGTGAAAGATAATAGGCTTGGGGGGGAGAGCTCTGCTTGGAAGGGATTTTTGTTTGCTGTAGTGGCCGTATTGATAACCACCTTAACACAGAGGTTATCCTTCTGAATTTCTACATGGAAGTGACGTCACACATTAGCTGGTTGCCCAGATGTAGAGCCATTTTAATCCACCTTGACTCAACAGGAGAGCTACTTTTTGAGTGGCGAGGGGCTCCTCCCCCCATCTCCTGGCTCTGGCAACCTTCCCTATTTTGGGGTGGGAAATCAGACAGATAGAGATCTACCTAGATCTTGTAGATCTCCACATTTGGAAGCGAATGGTTGTGTTAATGTTTCAAGGAGTTCAAATAGTTCAGAAAGCTGTTACACTGTGTATTCTGTTTTTAGAGGGAGAAATTGTCTTTGTCGTGCCTCACCCCTTTCCTTGGGAGATTGTTTTCTCAAATTATACAACAGTGATATACAATGTAGACATTGCGACTAATCCTCATGGCTAAGTCAGAGACCCTGATACTGTCTTATAATGTTAATGGGTTAGCCCATCCTATTAAAAGGAACCGAGTAATGACATTCTTAAAGAAAACTGGGGCATCGTTTATGATGTTACAAGAAACACATACGAGTAAAGCAGAGCACAACAAACTGCTTAAGTTTGGTTACCAGAGAGTTATTTCATCTGAATATGGGAAAGTTTGGAGACATGGGACAGTGATTTTGATCCCTCACAAAACCCAGTTTGATTTAAAGGATTCCATTACATATAAAGAGGGTAGGTTTGTAGGGATAAAGGGACGTATTAATTTCTCCATGATTACTTTAATTTCTTTATATGCCCCACCAGGTACACACTATTCTTTTTTTCAGGGATTTTTTCTGAAAGTCTTAGACTGGGCAGAGGGGCACCTGGTTATCGGGGCGGGACTTGAATCTCAGACTGAATCTGACCCTAAAACTCATTTGTTCCCATAGACGCCATATGGCGTCAGAACCATCCATTGCTAGAACTGACCCAAAATGGCCACCGGGAGCAAAGGAGTTAACTCTTCTGCCCCAACTACAAGGTAAGACAATGTGGTGGGTAGAAAAGTAGCTAAGTTTTTGCAGGAGATAGGCTGTATGGCATCACATGAATAAGAATGGAAAACAATATACCTTCTACTCCCACTCTCATCAAACCTTCTGTAGGTTAGATTATTTTTTAGTACCTATAGAGTCCCTGGGACACTGTAAAGCTTCAGAGATAGGAGTTGGTGCATTGTCAGATCATTCTCCCATTTTTTTAAAACTGAATGTGGGACCCCCTTAACGCTTCTCAATCTGGAGGCCTAATGTCTCTCTCATGCAGAAATAGGAAACCCAGGAAATAATTCAACAAATCATTGAACAAGCTATACAATTAAAGCAACACCCAGGCATTTCCCCTGGAATTTTATGGGACACTGTAAAGGCTATGATCAGGGGGAGGTTTACTGAACTGTCATCTCAATTTAAAAATCAGAGAGAACAGAGAAGTAAAGCTTTGCAGATTCAAATACAAGAATTAAAATTGCAACAGCAGCAGAAAACTAATAGGGCTAGAGGTAAACAGCTGAAAATATTGAAAGAGGAATTTTCAAAACTTTTGGATTACCAGGCAGAGCAACACTTGATATACCTTTGTAAGTGTTATTATGAGGGAGGGCCTCGAGCACTTAAACTGCTCACTAGAAGACTCAGGCAACAAAGAACAAAGGTCACCATTTCTAAAGTCAGGGACCCAATTAAGCATACATTGCAATACACCACTGAGGGTATTGCTGGAGCCTTCAGATCATATTATGAGAGGTTGTATAGTGGTGGGCCCACTCCCACTGCACGTGAGATTCAGGAGTTTTTAAAACCATTGCAACTCCCATACTTGATGCAGATGCAGAGAGATGCCCTTGTTCTTCCTTTTTGTAGAAGGGGAAATCTTAGCTGAAGTTAAAAGACTTAAGACTGGTAAGTGTCCAGGGTCAGATGGGCTGCCAAGTGAATTTTTTAAGCAATTTAAGGATGACATTACTCCACTGTTCTGTAGGGTGTATAACTATGTCTGCTCAGAGAAAGGCAAGATGTCCCCATCCTGGTCCCAAGCTATCATTTCTGTTATTCCAAAGCCAGCCAGGGACACCACCAACTGCTCATCTTACTGCCTTATCTCTATTCTGAATACAGATTATAAAATCATGGCTAGTATCCTAGTCAGGAGAGTGGAGAGGATGCTCCCTGTTCTCATACATGAAGATCAGGCAGATTTTGTCCCAGGGAGGCAGACAGTGGATAATATTAGGTGATCCATCAATATTATAGAATATGTACAGGATTCAGCCCATTCAGCATATATAATGAGTCTGGATGCTGAGAAAGCTTTTGACCAGGTCTCCTGGGCATTTCTCCAGGGCTCCCTGGCCGGCTTCAGATTCCCTCCCTTGTTTTGTCAAATTATAGTAAAGATGTATGCCAATCCAACAACCTATGTCAGGATAAATGGATACATTTCACAGTCCTTTGGACTCATTAGAGGTACTAGGCAGGGATGCCCTATGTTGCCCCACTTGTTTGCTCTATATATTGAGCCTTTAGCTCAAAGTATCAGGTTGAACACAGAGATACGGAGGGTGGCCTGGGGTACCACCTGTCATAAAAATGCACTATATGCAGAGGTAATTAAGGAGCTGGCAGATAGTTTGGCTGACCCAGTTACCTGTCTCTTCCAAAAATCCCTAGATACAGGCAGGGTCCCAGAAGAATGGAGGCAGGCTGTAGTTGTTCCTATCTATAAAAAGGGCTCTAAGCAGGACAACTATAGGCCTATCGGCCTGACTTCTGTGTTAGGGAAAATTCTGGAAAGTATTATCAAGGAGAATATCATAGACTTTTTAGAAAAGACAGGGGCTATTGACAATATACAGCATGGGTTTACCAGGGGCAGGTCATGCCAAACTAACCTTCTAGAATTTTATGGTAAGGCAAGTAAGGCACTGGACATGGGCAACTCGGTTGATGTACTCTTCCTGGATTTCGCCAAGGCATTTGATAAAGTGCCGCATAAAGAACTAATAAAAGCCCTTTACAGTTCAGGACTCCATGACAAATTAGCCCAGTGGATAGAGTCATGGCTGAGTGACAGGAAACAGAGGGTGTATCAGGGGCGAATTTTCTGGATGGGCAGATGTAGCCAGTAGAATACCCCAGGGATTGGTTTTGGGCCCATGTCTTTTCGACCTCTACATTTCCTCAATGCATGTTCAACCAGGGGTGCGGCTTTCCAAATTTGCGGATGATACACGCCTGGGTTTTTCAGTAAACAGTCTAACAGAGGCGAATATCTTACAGGCAGCCCTAAATGATCTAGATACATGGACCTTAAACAAGAATTCTATATTTAACCATGAAAAATGCGCAGTTATGTGTAACCCCTAGATGGCGCTATCCCAGGGGCTACTACCCCTGCCTGATTTGCCACTAACAGGTTGAGGGGCCTGGATCCAATGGCGGGTGCCTCCACCCAGAGGTCAGGGTTTGCAATAGTTAAACTAACTTGGTCACAGCCCTCTGGGACACTGCAACCCCCCTTTCTTCCCACTAGTGGCCCACACAATATATCAGAATTACCTTCACAGTATACACTTACCCCCAGGTCTGGTTCCGGCACTGGGACCTCCTGTGAAACGAGATACAGTGCAACAATCACAGTACAGTACTTTAACATAGACAAGTACCTCAGGCAGTATAACTTTGCTGAAACAAGCAGCTCTGATTTATTTAGGGGGATATAACAAGGACAGGGGGAAATCAGGTTAATTAGCTTATCACTTTAATAATCTACCTATGGCTCTGTGCACAGGCCTATCCCTATCAGTTACTGTCCCTGGGTACCCAAGCCCTAGTGGCTAGTCCAAACCGTGGCAGCTGGTAGGGCCCTTTCACCACAGAAAAAGGAATTAAACAGTCAGCAGTACAGTAATTCCATTTGGATTTAATGTGGCAATTCAACAGGAGGCGACCCTGAATTAGTACTCACGACCTCCAAATAAGATAGGGTCCTTCAATGTCAGCAGGGCTCACTTGAGGTGCACAAACCTCTTCACACATCCATATAAAAGAAAGCACTATACCAGGCAGGCTGCATCTGTATCCCGATCGCAATTACTGCACAATACCCGGAGAACACACAGCAGATTCAGTTCCTGACAGACCGAGTGTAATTTTCAGCAATTCCTCCAGTCTTCTGGGAGCCTGGTTTCTACTCTTCAGAGATCCTTTGATTCTTTTCACAGGACAGATTCAGTCCTAACAAGCTGCAGACCGGAACTCTGGGCCTTACACGTTTTTGACTAAACTGCACACTGAAAAGCACAGGGCTCCTTCCTTCTTCACTGCCAAAGCTCAACTGAAACTCCAACCGACAAAACCGGGCACTTCCTTTGAGTTCCTCCCAGTTCTTGACTGGATTGGCTGTCACTCACAATAGACTGCTGCTGTTGGTCCAAAAAGGTGCTGAAGTCTAAACTTCATCTCCCAGAGTCACTGCCCATACAATCCTCTTGTGGCTGGCTCAGATTATGAGTCAAGTTCTGATTACGTCCAAGGCACCATTTTAGAGCTAGCTTACCCCACACTGATTGGTCCAGTTCAGCAGTTCAAAACTAGAATGGGGAACTAGCAGACACAGTTCTGACTGCAAGAAAGCAGGTTAGACAAACTGTAATTTCATTATTACTCTAAATAATTTCTGGCAAACAGTTACATCTGTCAGATAGGTTCCCTTGCACTCCTAGTGACTGCAAAATGAAGTGAATTGGCAGCAGCTTGAGTGGTACTCAATCAAAGAAACACACAGTCCCCCATACAAACTAATTATGTCTGCAAGCAGACAGCTCTTAAAGAGACAGTACCAGAGGTTCTAAAAACACTCACTGATAAATGGCTTAAATGCCAAACACCATTCAGGCTTGGAGCATTCAAGCAAGCTCCTGGAAGTCTTTTGGGAACCCCCATTTGCAGGGGGGTTACATATGCATTTGGGAAAACCTAACAAGCTTTTTAAGTATAGATTGGGAGGCAGAGAACTTAGGGTCGTTCAAGACTAAAGAGATTTGGGTATAAGAGTCAACAGTGAACTTAATTTTAGTATGCATTGCAGGCAGGTAATTAAAAAAGCAAGTAGTATACAATATTGTATTCACAAACACATCAAAAGCAGATATAGAGCGGTCTTAGCTCCCCTGTATACCTCCTTAGTGCACCCCCACATGGAGTATTGTGTTCAGTTTTGGGCACCAGGTAATAAGAGAGATACCGTAGCACTGGAAAAGGTTCAGAGGAGGGCTACCAAGAGAATCAGAGACATTCAGGAACAGAGTTATGAACAGAAATTGCAAAGCTTGGGAATGTATTCTCTGGAATTTCGTAGATTGCAGGGAGATATGTGCCGGATATTTGTGGCCCTTAAGGATGTACAATTGATGGAACAGCTTGGCCTAATCTTAAACAAATATTCACATAACACCAGAGCTCACTCCTTCAAGTTGTACAAGGATAAGTTTAATACCAAAAAGAGACGATACTGGTTTAACATAAGAGTGACGAGTATTTGGAATGCTCTAACAAATGAAGTAGTAACTTGTTCAACTACGAATGCTTTTAAGAAAAAATTAGATTCTCACTTAATAAGTAAGGGTATTGGGGGTTACTCTTGAATACTTAGGTGAGCACTATGGACATATTTCTTCTATGCTCAGATTAAACCTATGAACCTCTTGTTGTATTTGACAGATCCTAAGAAGTCATTAACTACAGGCTTTGACCAGATAGAAACTTTTTCAAAGCTTTCTAGTTATAAACTCAACTGGACAAAGACTGAGATACTAGCTCTGACATCCCAAATTGTGGCAAATTTAGTTGATAAGTATCCTATGTGTTGGGACTGCACGACTATTAAATACCTAGGAGTCCACCTAGGCAAGTCACTGCATAATCTGTACGAAGATAACTTCACCCCCTCCCTAGATCACTATGGTTTGACTTACAAAGATGGCACCTTTTACCCTTACCCTTTTACTCAATATTACAAACCCTTAAAACAAACATGCTCCCTCATCTCTTTTATTTGTTTCAAGCTGTCCCTTGTCCAGTTCCACAGACAGATATGGTCACCTGGCAGAATAAAATATTAACTGTTCTCTGGGCACATTCATGTCTGAGAGTTTCTAGGAAAAACCCTGTTATTACCTAGGCAGGAGTGAGGGTGGCCTGCCCCAGTCTGCAGGATTACTGGCTAGCAGCCCAGATGAAGATAGCTCTTCTCTGGATGCATCCCAACTATCATCCCCACTGGAAACAGATGGCAACTACGACATAGGCCTGGGTCCCCATGGCAGCTGTATTATTTAAACCTCCATCTCAAATGCACCATGAGGATTATCACTATTATGCAGTCCAAACAACCTTACAGGGATGGATTTGGGGCACCAGGAAGGGTTTTACTGCTAAAAACATGTGGAAATATAGATGGTGGTGTTACGATGATAGTTTTCTGCCCTCCACCTATTCGGGTTGGTATAAGAAACAAATGGGACATGGCCTGGTGCCCCATGGCAAGTTCTTAAAGGGAAAGATATCTTACCATTCAAAGTATTGTAAGCCAATGCTAACTGGAGCCCGACAGACTGTATATATTATTATCAGATTAGGGGCTATATTCAAAATAAACTCCATCAACTAGTGAGCTGGCAAAATAAAAAGACCCTTTCCATTGGCATTTGAAACCATTTGGAAGGGCACTCATGGAAAAGGGGCACTCACCATCTTGTATTGGAATCTCATAGCTGATAAGGCACATACTAATCAGTCAATACATAGCAAATGAGAGGAGGAGCTGGGTCTCACTCTGCACTTTCTGGACTAGATTAGAATTTTTAGACATGCTTGGAAAACTACCTCGGCCCCAAGCTGGCGAGAATATGCCTGGAAGGTCAGAATTTGATATATTTACACCTCATACAAATTATTCAAGAGGCAACTTGTTGGAGGCACTGTGGTGACATGAAAGTGCACCAGGCACATATATTTTGGCACTGTGCAAAGATCCGAGAGTTCTGGAATCAAGTAACTTCTCATTTAAAAGAACTATATGGGCTAAACTCTACTGTAGGTCCTGAACATTTAATATTAGGCCTTTATCCATCTGACATTAAGGGCAGAGAAGGGCACTACCTCTGGGCAATTCTCACAATAGCAGCCTTGAAAGCGATAACTAAGAGGTGGCTCCAGCAGATCGTCCCATCTATCTAGGATTGGTTGGAAGTAATTTCTCAAATGTATAACATGGAGAGACTTACCTTTGCTGCAAATCATCAGAATGATCAATTTACTAATAGATAGAATAGATGGGACTTGTATAAAGATACAATACAGTGATTAATTGACTGTGTTTTATTGCTGTGCCTTACTAACTTATGATCTCCCCTTTATCCCCTTACCCCCACCCTGTCTTTCCTATTTCCCTCCTTCTTATCCTCATTCCCACCCCTCTTCTTTCCCCCTTTCCTCCCCTTCTCCTTCCCTTTATTCCCTCTTTTCTCTTTCTCTTCTTTCCCTAACTCCCTAGTAGTGCACAACATCAGTTACCTTATTAGTTGGTTACTCTCTCTCTCTATCTATTTTGTGGTGCAATCACTCCTTTTTAATTCAAACCAATGTTAAGATACTGTTTATAGGTGTATGTAATACGATGATGTTGAAGTGTTATCTTTCTAATGTGGAATTTCCTAATAAACAAGTATAAAAAAAACAATCTGCATCAGCAATGGATTGAGGATAAATCATCGTCTCTCCAAGAAGCTCACCACCCTCAGATTAGCTATGGTTACTAGAACCTAGGTCCTTCTCTTTTTAGTATACCTGGAGGACGTGCAGACCTCTGGCCATGGGACCTCAGAGGTTTCCTCCACATGGGGGGGGTTTCTTCTCCTGTGTCCCAGGGGGTCATACTCTCCATGAGTTGGAGGCAGTATCTTTTTGGACCTTCTATTCCCTACAAATTACTATTACATACCTACTACTCAAGGATGGAAATAGAGTTAAGCCACAAAAAGTACTACAAGTTACACAAGCACTATATACCCCATTGCTATTCCCCAACATTGAATGGGAGGGCTGTGCCCGTGGTTCAATGTGGGAAATAGCTCCTCCCACAACCTATACTTAAATCCTTCACTAACCACACCTCCCTTGCTTAGGGAGTGTTTTTCATCCACTTCCATCCCCTCCTCCTCCTGAGTAATGGTAAATGACAATGTCACTGCCTGGTTGCAACACATGCCGGGGGGGGCCGGGAGACAGCATCCTTTAAAGATTAGGAAGACAGAGAGCAAAAAGAGAGGCATATATGGAAAGAGAACAGGGGATAAGTGAATATGCGTGGCTTTAGGAATCCTGCAGTGCTTCCCATCAACTTTACAGAGGATATTTCCGCTGACTGTTCAGTAAGGTCCTGCTGTGTATATTCCAGCTATCCTGACCTCCTACCACTAGAGGACACTGAGCCCTTGACTCATCACTGTCTGGCTGCTGGCCAGTATGCTGGCACAACAGTAACACTATGCTCGTGACGCTGGTGATCCAGGTTTGGGAACAAGCCTGAATCATCGGAGGGTGGAGGATGGTGGTATGTCCCAGTGGATGCTCACCTCTTTGGGGATGGAGGGCTCTTGGACTCGGCTGCAGTACTACCACCTGGATGATCACAGGTGGAAAATTCAAGCTGGAACCAGTAATCAATGGTGGGGGACATTGTCACTCTCTAATCAACATGGCACACCTCATAGGCCTCCATGACATCCATGGGTTGGGGCAGAAAAGAAGAAAAAAGGTGCAGTATGAAGTTCGCCACCTGCCTTAGGTCCTACACTGATGACCAGGCTCTCGCTCCAGAGCTGACACTAAACTTGTGTCGGAGAAACTGGGATGACCTCTGGCAGCCCTACCCTGAGGATCAACTGGGGAGGAACATACAGCAGAGGTAAGCCTCGGAGATGGCAGGTGTCAGGGTGATGTGGGCCAATTGGGTCCACAGGGGCATAAAGTACAGTACATTTAAAACACTCCCTATCTGAGTGCTTTGTTACATACAACACACGTGCCATTTGGTAACGAATGAAAGCCAGCAACATGCTGGATGACTTTATTTACTTATTCACCTAACTTATGTGACCCAGGCAAGTCCTTCTTCCATCTGATAGCACCACTCACCCCAGACGTGGCCAGATTCCTGACTGCTCAGCTATTTCCATCGGTATTGCCCTATGGCCAGGTCACCAGTGCATCAGATGAATTACCACGCAAAGCTGTTTGGACTCCTTTTGAAATGTATTTTTACTATTTATTTACCAAGATACCCCACTTGAGATGCAATATCTCAGTGCCCCACACCTTATGTGTGGTTCTCAGTTCTTTGCACTACCATATCTCCATAAAGAATAATTATGCTCCAGGGCTGCTCTGCTGTACAGTATCTTGTTTCTGTACCTGCAAATCATGCTTGTCTTATTTGTTCTTGCCATTATTGTACCATGCTACTTGTTTATTATTTATTTTATAATATCCCCTTGTTCTCTCTTCCCTCGGGCGACACCTGGAAACAAGCTTACGCTCAATGTGCTGTTCCCACTTACCAGTTTTGAAATAAATTGCACAGGGGTCCTGCTTGTATTACAGCTGGGAGAACTGCAGCACAAGAAAGTTAAGTGAATTGCTCAGGGTCACACAGTGTTGGGCTATGGTGGGATTTTTTTTACTTGACATTTTTGGGCAAGACAGACACACTAATCAGAGGCTTGTTTCTAGATGCATCTTGGTAGCACAGTGAAGCTCAGTGACTTGTTCATGGTCACACATCATGCAAGTAGTGGGGGCTGCTGGGATTCAAACCACTTTTCCAGGTTTGCAGCTCATTGTTCATAACCACCACATTATACTGGTTCTCTTTATTCCTAAGCCTGTGCTCTAACACCTGCACCACTCTGCCTCCAGTACATATGTGCTGCAGAGAAAGAACATCTACTAGTGTTGCTACTTTTCAAAAGCCCAAATCACTACATTTGCTTGCAAACTAACATGTTCATCAGGGCAGTTTGTAATATCCCCACTCCAACAGCTTATTTTTCTGATAAGAGAGTCAAAACCAAGGCTCTGCTTAGCTTTTTATTTTGTTTACATTGATTTTCATAAAATAATTAATTCAGACACATTTCATTTCAGTTCTCTGCCTCTTTTTAATGAAAGTATTTAATTATTACCAGGAAAAGCACACTGCGCTATAACAGCTCATTTCTGGCTGTTGCCTGGGGTGGGTTTTTTACGTGTAAATTAGCTGTTTTGATTGGGAGAGTGTTGACCAGGACAAAAAATAATCTGCTCTTACAAAGACTGGCACTGGATCTTTAATGTTCACCTGGATAGAACCCAGAGATACAGTATTCAGAAAGGACCCTGGTTTAACATCAACAGTGCTGCGCCCCCTACTGCTGCTATCACTATCAGTATTGGGTTCCTGATGTGGGGCTAGAACCCACAACTTTAGGAACATACAACCAAGCTAGCAAATAAGGTCATGAGGTTTATCGAGTCTGCTCTAATTGCAGGGTCCTTAGTGTCAGCTAATGACGCTGCCCCACCAATCACCCTTCCCCCCATCCACCCTCTCTTGACCCTTATTTTCCCCTTAATTCTATCCCAGCCTCCCTTGAAGTTTTCAACCTTCCATACCTAAAGATGAGCATTCAACCTAGTCAGCCACTGACATTGCTTAGGAAATAAGATATTTTTCTGATCTCAGATCAGGACATTTTCCAGTGTTTCTGTTGTTTTTTTTTGTTTTTTTTTTGGAAGAAAGCAGTAATCCAAAACAGGACAGTCCTTGTTAGAGCAGGACAAGTGGCAGCTCTATAGTATATACAGAAAACCGATTGTTTTGAATACTGAGTCTCAGAGACTGGCTCATTTCCCAGTTAACATTTGAATACCATATCTACAGTCATTAATAATTTGCAAAACAAAAAAAACTGAAGCACCATGCAAAATAAAGCCTGGTTTGATAAGTGGGACCAGAAATGTGATAGAGTCCTACCCATATTTGCATGTTTTAGAAGTCTGTGGTCTTGTCTATATGGTGGCTGATATGTTCATGGTGAACAGAACTAAATGTTTTTAGCATTTCTGTAGCTTTACCTGGAATTCCCATCCTCAATACTCATCACTGTAAGGCCTCAGAATTATGAAGTGCTGTTTGTAAATGTAGGGCCTGTTTCCTGGGGTGCCTTTGGCTTCAGGCACTTCCTTCTTACAATGCCACGTGGTCGCCATGGATGTTATGGTGACTACTCCTGCCTTGTGGGTTCAACAGAGTTAAGGGGAACTGGGTCCTTTTATCTCCTAGTCGGAGGATTTACATCCAAGGTTTTTCAAATTGAATATGCTTTATTGAATAATTCAAAAAATATAACACATACAGCAATAAAGACACCAAAACAAAACAAAAAACAAAGAACAACCTCACCAAGCTCAGCCAACAATATACAAGCATAAAGTGCAGGGCTAACATAATTGGTGCAATTACATTGTATTGAATTATGATACCAGCATGAAAGGAGAGCACCATAATAAAAAAGAAACAAGGCTCCAAAACAAAGAATCCCACCCCAACCCCAATCCCAACCCCCCAGCACCAGAAGATACGAACTATGTAGAGCCAGGACCAGTGCCAGGGTACTAGAATAACAGAGCAGTAACTGGGTGTACTTGCAGTAACCCAAAATGCAAGTTAAAGACAAGAAGGCATAAAATATAGGAAACGGGGGTAGCCTGGGAGTATATGAAGAACCGGGAAGATTATATGGTTAGTAAAGTATACAGAGGTTTCCAGATCTTCTGGTAGGTGGTAGTCCTGTGCCACAGACAAGCAATGATCTGCTCCGCCTGTAAAGCAAATAGTATTTCCTGAAACCACTCGGTTATAGAAGGGATACTTTGATCAAGCCAATGTCTTAGTATTACTTTCTGTGCACGTATTGAAATAAGGGACATATGTAACCGTTGATTACCAACCAGGTTATTTTCATAGTCTCCCAATAAACATATTTCAGGGAGAAAGGCCTCGGACAGCCCAAGTATAGAATCTAAATGTGATTGGATGGCAGCCCAGAAGGGAGTAACTTTTTCACAGGACCAAAGAATGTGGAACAGAGTACCAGGTTCCTTATTACATCTGGAACAGATATTAGAGTGAAGTTTACCCATTTTGTATAATTTATCAGGGGTGTAATAAAGGTTGTGCAAAACCTTGAATTGAAGGAGACGGTATCTATCCCATTTAATGTATCTATAAAAACGTTGCCAAATACATGGCCAGTCATGAGAAGAGTTAGGAGGGGGTTAAGCCTGGTCCCAGTAATAAAACTGTGCCCTCCATCTTGGCTAGAAAATCTAATAACTGATGATAATAATAGGCGAAGACATGAGAACGGGGAGCCAATAAGGCCATTGAGAGGACCCAAGTCTGATATAGATTTTCCTAATGGCTGGTGCTGAAGTGATGTAGAAGCATATGGGTGAGCTGGAAATATTAAAAACCTATAGAGGATGGCCAGTGATACTTGTTCCGGGCCTCCAAGGAAGTTAAAAGATTTCGATGAGATATGAGGTCAGTTACCCTGTCCACTTCGACAAAAGGCCAGAAGGAAGTAGTGAGGATGCATCCCCTAATCTTAAAATTGGGATTGCCAACTATGGGTTGAGAAGTGTCTTTGTATAGCTGAAGCTTAATAAAAGCACACAACTGTAAGTGAACCCATATAGATGCTTCTATAGGAGATCCATGTAATGATTTGGGGAGCTTTTTAAGGGGAATGTAGAGAAGAAACTGGGTGTCCAACCCATGCAAGAAACAGAGAGTTTGTTCTGTCTCTAACCACAATAGGGTGTAGACACAGGATTAATTCTCAGGTTGAGGTCTAAGCCATTGGAAGAACCTGGAACAATAAATGGACAAATAATAAAGATAAGAATTAGGTACCTGGAGGCCACCCCGCTTCTTGGAGCACCTGAGATTGAAGAGGGCTCTTCAAGGGGTCTTGACATGCCACAGGAAAGATGAGATAATTCTGTCAAGTTGAGTAAACCAGAACTTTGGAAGGGCATAATTAAACATTTGTAGCGGGTAAAGTAATCGTGGTAGGACATTCATTTTTATAATACCCAAATGGCCCCATAGTGAAACAGGCAAAGGAACCCAGCTCTGCAGGTCCGTTCATATACAACTGACTACTGCATCAACATTGTATTGTTTCATTTTGGATGATGATGTACTTATATACATACCCAAGTATTTCAGTTTGTCGTGCATCCAGACCAGCCCCAGGTGCTCCACCTCGGTCTGCAAAGTAACACCATTAAGTGGCATCACCTCCGTCTCAGTCAGATTTAATTTATAGTTAGATAAAGAACCAAAATATGTAATAATATCCAGGGCAGCAGGCAAGGATGAGGTAGAGAAAGTGACATGGAGAAGGATGACATCAGCATAAACAGAAAGTTTAAACCCTAATTAACATCAAGAAATAAACTGAAATGAAAGGCCAAAAAGAAGGTAATAACGCAGGCCTGATACAAATGAAAGGAATCGCTAATACAACATTTATTTATTTATTTATTTATTTAGTTTTTTGTTGACTGGGTAAGTGCACTAGACAAATCCTGCCTATTTTCAGGGACAACCCGGGGGAAGGGGATACAGATGAATGCCAACTAACCTTGAACCAGATTAAGCTGTTTGTGATATTTTTAGTGAATGAGGGAAATTTTGTCAGGACACCGGGGAAATTCCCCAACTATGCGGTAGGGGGACACTGTGCGATCCTGGCTACTAGCCAAGATGGCGGCCGCTGGTGAGGAGGAGTTGTTGGATGGAGAGCAGGTCGGAGCTTTGGTCTCAGCTCCTGCCCTAGCTGATGTGGAGACTGTGGACAGTTTCTCATCCACATCTATAAGGAAATTCGGAGAAGAAATGATCGTAACTACTGATTTCAACCCTGCATGTCCGTCGACAGTTGTGGTTTGGGAGCAGGATGAACAGTCTGCGTTGGGCTTTGATTTAATGAATACCTTTATAAGTACTTCACAGAGTGCTGATATCTTTGCCATGATTCCTGACAGGCTTTTGACTAGTGATATTATTGCGGTTACCCCCTTCGCTGACACTGTAACCTCACCTACTGATTCGGCTCAGCTGTGTGCCGTGGAGAAACTGGATAGTGCGTCTCGTTTACCGGTTGCAAGTACCGCGGCAGGTGTTGAGCCTCAGGAGCAATGCTGCTGAAATTTGGCTTCTCAGATGGTTCATCAGCAGTTTGGATTACCGGAGGCTCAGTGTGTTCCGGATAAGGTTGAACTTTCATTACAGCATTCTGGTTGGCGTCAAACGGCACAAGGAAATTGGGTCCCTGATTTGTCCTGGGACGAAGACTTGCATGGCGTTCTTCCTCGATCTCCTAACAGGCCTGCAATGATTTCAGGGACTGTGCTTCCTAAAGAGGTACCTCTTGAACACTCATCGGCTTCACCTGGACCACTTCATAAGGACTTATGTGTTTCTCCTGCTCAGCAGGATACTACTGTTTTGAAGCCTGATTCAATTGTACCTATAGGTCCTTTACCTTTTGGGAGGGCTGATCGGGATTTGGGGTCTCATAGCTCCTGCCGGGTAAGTTCAGTTTTGGCTAGCAAGGGACAGTCTCTGCAGATGAAAGAGAATGTACCTTCTGGGAGTACTGCACAGCAACCTTCTTCGGATAATGCTGATGCAGGAGAGGGAACTTCAGGAAATCAGGGACATTTTGGGGATACTAATAGGCCTAAAGGGACTACTCTGTATGACTTATTTAAAAATAAATTAGAACAAGCCCCCAGACATAACGCTGTTAGACTTCGATACAAAGGTGGCCTCATAGAACATCCTGATAGATACTATGTGGCATGACGCTTACTTAAAGGGTCCATGAGTTTTAAACCCACAGATGTCTATGCCCTTATACATGTGTCAGGAGAAGATACTTTTGATATTAGTTTTAAGACTAACGCTGGTCTTGAGAGATTTTGGTTTAAGTATAATACCTTAAAACAAACCCCACTTTGGTCACTCTTTTATGCGATACCACTGACTAAACCTGCAGTTCGGCTGGTCACAATAATGTTTAGCAATGAGGGAGTCAGTGTAAGCAATATTTATCACTGGCTTCAGAATAGATGTGACATTCTGTCCCCGCCAAACCATTGATTGATAATGAAGGTATTTGGACAGGTGGGTGGCAATTTAAAGTTCGATTGTTTCAGGTTAATTCTGACACTATACATTTACCTAACTGTTTTTTTCTTGGCAAGGATGGGGGGTATGTTTTTATGGAAGTCAGCCACGCGCTTGTTATAAATGTGGGGCTAGGACTCATCTAAGCAGTACCTGTGACTTGTTAAAATGTTTTCTTTGTGGAGGGTATGGGCATCCTAGTTCTACCTGTGAAAACATTTTTCAATGTAATCTTTGCGACGAAAAGGGTCACACTTACCATCAATGCCCATGGGCAAAGAGGAATAGGGAAGATGGATGGGATCAGGATGATTTGGTTCAATCAGCTCAGGAAAAGCAAGCAGAGGTCAATGTAAGGCCTAAGGCTTCATCTAGTGCTGCCGAGAATAGGCCTAAGACACCTCGGATCCAGTACTAACTGAGATACCAGCGGTAGATACCTATCGACCTCCCCTACTCAATCAGATCACCCTGACATTTCCACTTTGGATGACCAAGTCCCTGTTATGCCCCCACAGCACAGGCTGCAGTCTTTCAGTTTAAAGGGTCACTAGAGTGGCTGTAAAGAAAAAACCCTCAGAATTTGTTTTGCCTTTAGGGAATGCCTTTGCCCCTTTGCAGAATTCTGTAGAACTTGATTCGGAGTCAGCGCAATCTGAATTGATTTCTGAAATAGAGGTAGAAGATGAGGATTCTAGGCCACCTAGTACGGTAAAAAAAAAAACAACAGAAAGGGAAAAAAGAGAGTAAAGAAAGGAAACATGTGAATCCTCCTGGTGAGCCTGATTGAGGGATAGGCATATTTTTTTGCACAGATGGCCACTTTTACTGTAGCTTCCTATAATGTATGTAGTTTGAAAAACTACAAAAAGCAACGTATGGTGCTGCATTTTTTAGGCTGTTTAACAGTGGACATAATTTTTTACAAGAAACTCGGCTTAAGACCCTTTTTGAAGTGGAGCAAGTTAAAAGGAGCTGGGTATGGGGTCCCTCATATTGGACCTTTGGAGAAGATGCCGCGGATGGGATTGGCATTCTTTTTAAGAATACCCATTTGTCAGTCTCTAGGGACATTGATCTTTTTCCAGGAAGGGCACTGATCTCAGACTGTACTTTTAGAGATTATACTTTCCGGCTGATTAATGTTTATGCTCCTCAAACTAAAACCTCTAGAATAGAACTTTTTTATTTGGTAAAACCTTTTTTATGCATTAGGAGGCATCTGATTTGGGGTGGAGATTTCAATTGTAGTTTAGACTCTAAATCTATAGGTGACGTTGGCCACAAAATGTATTGTGATTGACATGCCCTATGGACTTCGGTGCATGATGCAGCATTAATTGACACATAGCGAAGTTTACACTCTGACCCTGGTGCAACTTATCATAGAAGTCATTATGCGACCCAAATGGATTATTTTTTTTGTTTTTAAATATTTTTCTCGTCCCATATTACAGTTCTGCCAACAGAATTTTCTGATCACTGTATCTTAATTAGCACCTTTAGTATGACATCAGCTGCTCCCCAATTTTTTTCTCAGTCTCTGAGATGGAAGCTGAATTCATCAGTTTTAGCTGTTGAAGAACTCAAATTAGAAGTTAAGAAATTACTTAAGGCCCGATTCTCGGTTCAATGTCTCTATGATAATATTTGGGACTGGTGGTTGGATACAAAATCTGATCTTAAACAATATTTTATATCCTATGGAAAAACTAAATCTAATCTGGATTATTTGAAATATTTGACTTATAGGAACCAATTATATAAGTTGATGTCCTTTCCAGGATGGGACAAAACTAAATATTTTACACATATTAAAGAAGTTAAATGGCTGATGATGATATATCAATATGACAGAGCTAAAACATTGGAAGCAGAAATGAAATATGAGACTACTAAAACCCCTACTTGTGACCCTAATGGGTTAGTTGAAGAAAATATTTAGGTATGTTACCCATATTGCAGGATTATCTACGACAGCACCTTGGTACTGCTTCCCAGATTACTGTTCCATTACGTGATTATTTTACAGGCCCTAACCCCTTTCTCACTAAGCAGGATCAGGATTTTTTAATACGTCCTATTACTAAAACAGAAATACTTGACACCATTGCTACATTAAAAAAGGGGTATGGCTCCTGGTTTAGATGGTCTGGCCAATGATTTTTATACAGAATTTGCATCGGAACTCAGTGACTTTTTGGAGATGGTGTATAATTCCATATTAAATAAAGGGATTCCTTGTAAGGATTTTGGTATGGCCATTATAAGCTATATTTTTAAGAAAGGGGACAGATTTTCATTAGAAAACTGGAGGCTGATTAGCCTCTTAAATAGTGATTATAAGATATTGGTGAAAATCATCTGTAGGAGATTACAGCATGGGGCATCTCAGCTGCTTGATGTAGCACAAACGTGTGCCATTTCTGACAGAAAGATACAAAGGTACTATAGCTGGGTATGTCATATCCCTAGATCAGGCTAAAGCATTTGATGAGGTAGAACATGCGTACTTAATTCAAATTTTGCATGACTATGGTATACCTCAGACTTTCATTAAGTGGCTCAATTTTTTGTATGAGGGAGCAGAGTCTCAGCCTTTCTTAAATGGCTTTCTTGGTGATGCAATTCATTTAAAGAAAGGGGTTAGGCAAGGTTGTCCATTGAGCCCCCTATTATATGCCTTTGTCTTAGATCCCATTATACGGCAGATTAAATGGGATACTCGAGTAGTCGGGTTGTCACCAGGTTTGGATATTCCGCTGCAAAAAATTATTGCTTATGCAGATGATGTCTGCTTATTAGTACAGAATAAGGCAGCGGGGAGAGTAGCAATTCAGATTTTCCAGAAGTTCTCTGAAATTTCTGAGGCTCATTTGAACCTCAATAAAAGTGTGGTCATTCCTTTATCAGATAATTTGGATATCGGCTCAGATTTAGAAGGTATACTGATAGATAATAACCCACATAAATTATTGGGGATTTGGTTTAATGTACAGAATGTAGCCCACTTTAATTGGGAGAAAAGACTTGATGTAGCGGATCATAAAGTACGAATATGGAAAACATGGAAGTTGGGGAAATTAAAAAGAGTCCTGATTGTTACAAAATTCTTGTTACCTATCTTTATATATCTTAGTCATGTGTTTGTCCCTCCTATACAATTGGAAACTAGGCTTTTTAGTATATTCTTTCAAATGATGTGGGGTAGTTGGCTTAATCCTTTTAAGAGGGACATAACCTATTACCCTGTGCTTAAAGGAGGCTTAAATATGGTAAATCCTTTGATTTTTTTCATACCATGTTTTTACATGATATTTTTCAATGTTCTTCCCTCCCAGCTACAGCCCCTTGGCAGACCTGGACACTACAGGCTCTACAGCCATATTTCCTTAAATGGGATATTCTACCCCCTAAATTACTTTCATCTTTCCAACTTCCTGACTGTGTTATAGATGGATCCCTTTAAAAAGGCTAGACAATGGAAACTACATAAAGGTCTTATATGTACACTTCAGAGAAAGCAGCTTTATCAGTCTATTTTAACTGGACAGCAGGGACCTGTCTTATTTCCTGAATGTATACCATCTAGAATGCCCTAAGCACTTCAGATATGAACCGATAAATGTATACCTAGGCATACTTGGGATATTAATTGGTTCTGCTGTCATGGGCGCCTAGGGGTGAGAGGGAACTTAAAGCATAAAGCAATTCAAGATAGATATTGTCCGAGACAAACCTGTGTTCATCTTGAAGAAACAATATTACACTTCTTCTTCTATTGTCCTGACACTAAGGCCTTCTGTTTTTTTTTTTAGGTAAGAGGTGGCACTGGCTGGCTTTGCTACAGCTTACCTACAATACCTTGATTTTGGGAGATTTTTCGGGACAGTGGAAAAAGTTTCACAGTAGCACTTTGCAGATAGTTTTTTCCTTAATTAAATTTTATTTATGGCAAAGTAGATGTCAGTTTGTTTTGCAACAGATTTCTTCACCACCTGATGTAATAGTGGTTCAAATAGAAACGGTTCTGGGGTAAATACAATATGAGGAACAAATAAAGTTTACAGTGGAAAAGCATAATGAACTGTGGAAATATATGAGTATGCTTTCTTATGATCACAAAATATTATGTTCACATGTTTTTTTTCAATTTTCTTATTGTTTGTATATGATGAGAATTTTTATTCTTTGTTACAAACTTTCTTTTTTTGATTTGTAATGTTCTTCTGTATTTCAATAAAATACCCCTACTCTTTTCAATAAGTGCCACAGGATCTTTAACATCTACCTCAACTACCACCAATCCAGAGAGCTGGAACCTTGGTTTAAAATCTCATCCGAAAGACGGCACCCCTCTCATTCTGCACTACAGTATCAGTACTGGGATATTAACCCAAGTGCCAGATGTGGGAACTGAACCCACAGCCCTCTAATCTCCCAGCCTCATAGATGAGTGTGCTACCTACTGAGCCACTGACACTGCAAAGAATGCAGGCTAAAGGACAGGAGTAGAGCACCTGGACCCACTGAACGAAGGTTGAGGGTGTGTGAAATTTAGGTAGTAAGTGAGACATGTAGTCCCATGAGACCCTCTTGGAAGCTTTTTCTGTGTCCAGGGAGACCAGCACTGACGAAATACCAGAATCCCAGGATGCAGAAATGAGACTGGAAAGTGTATGCAGGTGGTCTGCAGAGAGTTGTCCTGCCATGAAACCAACTTGCTCCTGACTGATGAGCGAGTGCCAGACCTGGTTCAACCTACCAGCCAATACCTTCACAGGAATTTTAAAATCAACATTAATAAGAAGGTGTGGTGGGGGGAATGGCAACCTAGAAGGGCCAATATGGTCCTTTTCTGCCATCAAGCTTCTATGATTCTATGATATGAATAAGGGATATTGGCCGGTAGTTCAAAACCAACAAGGGGTCTTTACTGGGATTTGTTAGCACCACAATAGTGGCTTCAGTAAGGGAAAAGTTGGAGTGGCCCTCTTTAAAGATGTAATTAATGGTATTGAGGAGTACTGGTGCCAACAGATGTTTGAAAGTTTTATAGGAATTGGAAGTGTTACTGTCTGGGCCCGGACTTTTGTCAAGTAGTAAGGAATCAGTAGCTGCCAGGATCTTAGATAAGACCAAAGGGGCTTGCAAAAGTTCGACCTGAGGGGTATCCAAGTGAGGAAGGCCTATGACCTGCAAAAAAGACTCAAAATGAGTCACACGGAAGGGGGAGGAAGGTGGTTTATACAAGGATTGATAATAATCCTGAAAATGAGCTACTATGTCTCGAGGGGAGATAAGGAGTTGACCCGAGTCACTGCAGAGAGAAGAAACAATCCTGTCCTCAGTCTGTGAATGTAGGCGCAAGGCCAGAAGTTTCCCAGATTTCTCCCTTTGATCAAAATATTTGACTTTAGAATACAAAATTAGATTTTCTTCCCTCTCTCCCAACAGGGTGTGGTATTTTGACCAAAGGATTTCTAGAAATTCCCAATCAAATTGAGAAGAGGTCAAGGAAAGCTGCCTTTCCAGCACTCTAATCTGATCTAAAAGGGAGGACAGTTCCCTCGAGGCTATTCTTTTCCAGTTGGAAGCCAAGCGGATAGGTTCACCATGGAGTGAACATTTCAGTGCCCCTCCAAAGGAAGTCCAGCTTAGGGGAGGAAGGTGAGTTGGCATCCAGGAAGGAAGTAATGAAGCGCTGGATATGTTGAACCAAGTAATTGGATTTAAGCAGTTGACCATTAAAGAGCAACTTTCATGGTCCTTTTGACTTTCATGCATAAATGACCCCTTCTTGCATTGATTCTGGAATTGTATTTCATTACTGTTTGCTGCAGTTAGTTTTTGCTTTCTGATTTGCTAAAAACTATATGATGTATTAGAGCTTTTATAGCAAGCCTGGTACTGCTCTGGATCCAGGGTTGTACTGCTGACATCACTATAGGGCAGAGTCACTTTAACAAAATAGAAATAAACTAACAAGGCATTTAGATTTTGGCATAATGCATTACTTTGGTAAGGAGGAACACAGTACGTACATAGAGTACTGGTAGTTTTTCCTTGCAACACTGTTGCAACTGCACAATACTGCACAGTGTGAGTCACTCCTCTGCCCTATAGTGACATCATCAGGAGATAGCGGCCCTGCAGCTAAACAGAAAAGGCAAGTGCTGCAGGGCTCCAAAACAAATCCAGGTTATGAAAGGCAATGTAAATCTTGGTCAAAAATAACAAATGCACACACTCTCTCAGGTCTAGTACTGCATATAATGACTACAAGCTGACATTTTTGGACCATCAGGAAAGTTGCTTTTTAAAGCACCAAACCTTGTCCCGGACCAAAAAAGAGGGAAAAGCTTAAGTGGAGTAAAGTAGAATGGTGGTCAGATACTACTTTGGCCAAATAATAACAGGACAAGATTCCAGAAAGATGTTCAATCCCCAGCAAAAAGTAATCAATCCTTGAGAAGGTTTTATGGGGAGTGAGTGAAATGAATACTCCCGTTGGGCAGGATTCAATGCATGCCATGGATGTAACAGGCCAAGAGAGTTGATTAAATCCCGAAGGGCCAATTGCCCTGGTGAGAGCACTAGACAATAAGGACCAGATCTGTCAAGCCCATTACAATAAAACATATTCCATTCCCCCCCCCCAGAAGCATAGGCAAGGAGGACCATGGTGCCAATAGCGCCATTAATGAAGTGAAAAAGGTGGGGTCCTCTAACGTTGATCCATAAATGGCACTGAGAATAACCTCCAGGTGGCCCAGCAGGGCTTGCAGGATGAGGAACTTGCCCTGAGGATCACAGATTTCTTGGAGCAAGCAGAAGGGCACCTTCCTTGCAACCAAAATGGCCACATCCCATTTATGGGAATTAACACCAGTCCCGAATACCTGCCCTACCCAGGAATGCCTGCAAAGGAGAACCTGAGATGGGGACAAGTGAGTTTCCTGCAAAAAAGGCGACATTCACTCCAAGTCTGTGGAGATGGAGCAAAATGTTAGCTCTCTTTGTGGGGGATTGAACGCCCTTTATGTTTCAGGAGCAAAACTTAAATGAACCCACCATAGTGCCTGGGATAAAATATAGGAAACAACCCAGACTTAACCAAACATGTATACCATCGTCCCCATGGTATAACTAAGCACTTTCGGTGGAGGTAACCCTATCCTCCTAGCCCAATTCTAAACAGTAAAACAAAGAATAAGTATAGTATAAAAGCAAAGTTCTTTGACCCAAACCACCTTGCAGATTCTTGCAACACTGGAACAAATATCCACGAAACCTAATTGGAGCAGTCTACATTGACTTAACCAAGGCATTTGATACAGTACACCATGGCCTACTTATCAAACAACTACTATCCCTAGGGCTCTCGCAGGGTCCTGGTGAGTGGGTAAAAAAATTACCTTGCTCAGCGCTCTCAATCTGTAAAAGTAGCTGGAGTTCTCTCAGACTCAAAACCGGTTCGCTCAGGAGTTCCCCAGGGATACATCTTGGACCCCCTCCTTTTCAGCCTTTTCCTAAACTCCCTCCCCAAATCCTGCCCTGAACAAATAATCCTCTTTGCTGACGATGCCGTGATTCTGGCCACTCATAAAGATCTGAACCTCTTACGCCTTAACCTTCAGCATGCTTTTTCCAAAGTTGAGATGTGGTTCGTTGAACATAAGCTGGTTCTAAACCACAAAAAAAACTAAATCCATGCTCTTCTCTAACCTGCAAAACAAGAAACGGCAAGTCCCACTCACCATTAATACATACCTGGGAAATACCCTTGAACAAGTGCCAATTTTCAAATATCTTGGAATCAACTTTGATCAAGGCCTAACCTTTGCAACTCACATTGATAGTACAGCAAAAACTATTAATCAGCGAATTGGGATTCTGTATCAGAACTGACAACTCCTTACCCATTCTGCACTGAGGATTGCCATCCAATCTTCTATTATCTCAGTCGTTGACTATGGCTTAGTTATATACAGATCTGCCACTACTACAGCACTTAGTCGCATTACAACATCCCTAAATAAGGCCTGTCGGCTGCTCATTGGTGCACATCGACGTACTCACATATGTGAACTCTATGCTGACTCAGGTTGGTTGCAACTCTCAAACCGGATAAAGTACCTTACCTGCCCGATGGTGAAAAAATCCACTCTGGGCTTCACTCCACCCTGTATCCAAGACCTGTTATGCCCGAGCGCTAGCACCCGTTTTACCAGAAGATCAGAACACCAGCCTCTCCAAGTCCCCCGATGCCGGACTTCTCAGGGACAAAGATCATTTGCCTATCATGCCCCCAGCTGGCTAAATGCCCTCAGCACTCATATTACTGCCTCCACCTCTCTAGGTATTTTCAAATCAAGGCTGTTCTCTCACCTTGCCACCTCCAGCTCCTGTGACTGCCCTGATTAAACCTCCTATTTTCTCACTACCCACCCTGTTCCGTTATTTGACAAAGACATGTTTGGGAAACCTTTTCTCCTGCTATTGTCTGCTCCCCACACCTTTCACTTACCCTCTCTGTTCTGGACTTCTTCCCTATTTGTTTCTCCTAATCTGGCATGACCTCTTTCTTGTAATAATAATGTGATTATTGATATCTCATGTCCTTTTGCACAAATGATTTGATATATATTTGTATATGTTTTCTTGGTCTTGACACAACACAAATTGTTGTGTTATCTATGTAACCTTTTGTACTGTACCTAATTGACGTGGAAGCTTTGTAAAAGAGCCTCTGGCTCAAAGGTAGTAATTCCTAGAACAATAAACTAATCTAAATATGTCACACTTTGTTCTCTGTAGCTACTCTGATGTAAATGTTGCTGTAATAACCATGAAAAAACAGAAGGCATCCGGCCCCGGACCAGATTCCAGCAGAGGTCTTTCTAGACTCACAGTCACGTTGGTCGTCTATTTTTATGCTGTTTTTTAGTGCTTTTCAATCAATCAAAATCTTTATTTATTCAGGCGAACATTATTGAGCACAGCTCATTTGCAAGATGGACCTGATAAGGTCAAGGTTCAAATAATTGGTTTATATACAGTTATATTAAGACACATAAATACAGAATTCAATAACAAGATTGTCTAAGCATAGCAAGATATATAGGTATGTATAAATGCACACCATCTAATCTATTATATACATTTCAACATTAGTATTATCTTGGTATGTATCCTAATTAAAGCAATCAATATTTCAATGTTCAAGTGTAAGGTCATAGTGGACAAAGGAGACCCAGTGATAGAATGTCTGGATGATGGTGATCATAGACTGTGATAGGTGTCTTGGTAGGATAGTATAAAAGTGGCCTGAACAAGGGCTGGGGCCTGCACTAGAAGATAGATGGTTGGGATAAGGGTTAAGATATGTGCCAGGAAGTAATGGGAGATGACTATGGGCAGGATGCACGGAGTCTGAGGGGTTGAGATTCTTGAAGGTGTATTCAAACCAAGTATTGGCTGCCTGAGGAGGGGAAGGTTAGGAATAGGAATATTCTAATGCTTGTGGAAGCAATTGCATTTTTCTTGGAAAAGACTTAGGTATAAATGTTTAAAGGATGTTAATGATATAAAGTTGTTCAATTTCAGGGTCTTCTGTAACATATTCCATGATGTAGATAGTACATAGCTGATAGCAGATCTCCCATGCCGGGTGTTGAATTTAGGCACTTTAAGCATGATGAAATTATGGCTTCTTAGGGCATAAATACTTGCTGTGGCTTGTGTGAAGCAGTCTGAGATATAATTTGGGAGCATCTTAGTTAGTGCTCTGTACGTCCATACTGCGGCATTTCTGTTTCGTCTGAGATGAAGGGATGTCCATCCGACAGCAGCGTAGAGAGAGCAGTGGTGAGTGCTAAGGGATAGATCTGTAGTAAACCTCAAAGCTCTGTGGTAAAGTGTGTCCAATTTGTTTAGATAGAAAATAGGACAGCGACTGTAAAGGAAATCTGCATAGTCTAATACTGAGAGAAATGTGGCCTGGACCATCATCTTCTTAGAGTCTCTGGTTAGAAAGTGCCTTATTCTGTAAAAAAGTCCAAGCCTCTGACAAAGTTTTTTTTAGAAGTTCTTCAAGGTGATCTATGTAGTCGAATCTGCTATCTATCCAGACCCCCAAGTACTTGAATGTTTTTACATATTCAAGGTTTTCACCAAGAACAGTGGATAACTGGGGGAGATTGTTTAGTGAGGAGTGACTTGTCTGACTTTGGGTGGAGAAAAACATTGCCTTTGTTTTTTTTGCATTGAGGAGAAGCTTTTTTTCCAATAGTTGATGTTGTAGTATGTGGAATTCCGCTTGTAGATCTTCACAAGCCATTACAGGCGAAGGGTTGCTGACATATAATACAGTGTCATCTGCAAACAAGTGTACAGTGGCTTTGGTAAGGTTAGTGTCAATGTTATTGATGTAAATGGCAAAGATAATAGGGCCCAGGATGGGGCCTTGTGGAACTCCTCTTTGCAGTGGTTTGAGTGGAGATAGGTCTCCTTCAGCTTTTATTTGCTGTGTCCTTCCCATGAGGTAGCATCTAAACCATCTAAGGGAGGATGGATCTAAACCTATAGAATACAAGGAAAAGAGGAGCAGTTTGTGGTCAACTGTGTCAAACGCCTTACTTAGGTCTAGGAATACAGCACAAACACTATTTTTTTTGTCCAGTTCGATTTGCCAGTCGTTTGTTACTTTAGCCAGTGCTGAGATAGTGCTATGCTTGGTTCTAAACCCAGACTGTGCTGGATTTAAGAGATTAGCCTCTTCGAGATATTCTCTTAGCTGAGTGCTCACTAATTTTTCTAGCAACTTGGATAGCACTGGGAGGATAGAGATTGGTCTGTAGTTGTTGAGGTCCATAGGGTCTCCTGCTTTCAATAGTGGGATAACTTGGGCTGTTTTCCAGATTGAGGGAATAAAACCTTATATTAATGAAAGATTAAAATGGTGTGTTATTGGAACTGCTAGTGCTTGTATTGCAATCTTTAGAAAATAGGGATCAAGGGAGTCTGCACCTGCACTTTTTTTGATATCCATCTGCGAAATTAGATCCTCCACTTGTTTCAACAAGACTGGTTTGAAGGATAAGGAAGATTCAGTTATCTGAATTTCAGTGCTCTGGATGCATAGCTGAGCGCGTAGAAGATTAGCCGGAGAGGTGTCGAATGCAAGGCCAGCAGTTGTAAAGTGATTGTTGAATGATTCCAGAATTCCCATTCTATCTGAAGTTGTTCCCTTGTTATGGTGTATTTGAGCTGGAAGTGTAGTACTAGGCTCTTGTCCTGTTATGTCCTTTATGGTACTCCAGAATTTGGCAGGGTTGTGGTAGGAGGAGTCGAGTTCTGCCATGTAATAAGCAGCCTTAGCATCCCATACTTTCCTGGTACAGCTATTTCTGGCTTTCTTGAACATCATCCAGTCACTTGGATTCTTAGTTTTCCGTGCCTTTTTCCATAGCTTATCCCTCTCAAGTAGGGAAGATTTAAGGTCAGTTGTGAACAAGTGGCAAGTTTTGTTTTTGGTGCGTACCCTAGTAATAGGGGCATGAATGTTAAGGGCACCTATAACTATGTCGATTAGTACCTCATGTGCTTTTCCACTGTGTTTGCTAGATAGAACTCTTGCCAATGTGTTGAATGATTTAGCTCTTGCAGATACGCCTCAATATTTAATTTTTTCTTTGATCTCCTCAGTGTGAATTTAGCCAGGGGTGATGGCTTGCAGGCTGACCTTATTCCAGCAATAAGGCAGTAGTCACTTATATCACTGAATAGCACTCCAGCGTGCATGAAGAGGTGAGGTTTACTCACTAATATGATGTCTAGTAATGTGCTGTTGCTCAGATTCTTTTTGTTGATTCTGGTTGGTTCATTTATAAGTTGTGTAAGCCCATGTGTATCGCAGAATGAGATTAAAGGTGCTGCTGCCTTGGATAGTCAGTTTAGGTTTAGGTCACCTATGATTATAGTTTCTTCTGTACCCTTATTGATCAGGTTTCCCAGGTGGACTAGTAGCTTGAGGTCAGCTGAGGGGGGCCTATAGCAGCCAATTAGCTGTAGTGATGCGGTGTTGGAGAGGGCCACTTTGAGGGATAGGCATTCGAATTCTTTGGACATAGATGTTGCATCGAGGCAAGTTACAGATAGATTGGCTTTTACATATATAGCTATTTCCCCGGCCCTTGTTTGGCGATCAGCTCTGAATACTTGGTAATTGGGTAAGTTTATGTCTCTATCTGCTGTGGCAGGTCTGAGCCATGTCTCCGACACCACTAGAATGTCTGGCAAAGTATGATTAACCCAGGCTTGTATCATCATGAGCTTTTTTAGCAGGCTGCATACGTTGATGTGGAGAAAACTTAGCCCTTTGGTCGTGGCTAACTCTGCTGGTGTGGTAATGCACTCTGGAGGACCTGGATTAAGTTCTATATCTCCAGCACAAATCAATATGAATATTAAGAAATTCACAAGTGCTTCAAGAGATAAAATGAGGATTCTATCTTTTGCCCTCCTTTTATTTTTCAGGGGCCTCTGTTTTAATTTATACCAGTCATGTAAGGGGTTATGGGTTCTTGCCAGATCACTTAATAGCAGTCTGGTAGACAGGAGTAATGGGGAGCTGTTTACCCAGTAATAAAGCACTGTCCCATATGATAGTAGAGCTGCTTGAGTCCCTTCGTGGAGGTTACCCACTGGTTGTGTTGCAACATAGGTAGGTCATATATGAGGATCCGGTCCTTTTTGAATGTTGATGATGTAGAGTGAGTAGGATAGTGTATTGCATCTTCCAAAATGACAGTGACAGGGAGAATATCTTTCTCCCTGCTCACCATGAATAACAGAGCAATAAGTATCCAGAAGGGCCCCCCCATTATGAGAGCACTGCTGATAAATGTATGATGATAAATGCAAGCTTTTATGATGACCACAGTGGTAATTCCACAAATTTACTAGAAATCTAAACTTTTCTGACTCATGGAATGGGGCAACAATAATCTCGATTCACAAAAGAGGGACAAGTCTGACCCTAGGATGTACCGGCCTAGTTCCCTTCTAGACAACTGTGGTAAAATTTTCTCTATAGTTGTATTGTCCAAATTACAGGAGCAAATTAAAGCACTGGGTGATCTGTCTGAGTATCAAGCTGGCTTACGTGCCAGATACTGTACCATGGATAATTGTTTTATCTTGTCGCATGTCTTTGAAAACTACATCAAAATACGCAAACAGAAGTGTTTCTTGCATTTATTCATTTTACCTCAGCCTTTGATTCTATTTTGCATTGTACACTATGGGCTATTATGAAGGACTGGAGTACAGCTGAAGAAGAGAATCGTATCATAACACCTGGGCTGAGGTTAAAATAGGGACTGCTAGCCAATTTTCATCTCCATTTGTAATACATTGTGGGGTCAGACAGGGCTGTGTGCTGGCCCCCACTTTGTTTTGCATTTATATAAATAATTTACTAATATCACTGGAAAACTCATATAGAAACATATAGACTTTGACGGCAGATAAGGACCGCTAGGCCCATCTAGTCTGCCCATTTCCCTACCTACAGAATAGGCCGCAGATCCTAGTTAACCAACAGCCTATATCTTCCTGCCCCCCACAAGAATTGCCTTATGTCTGTCCCATGCATTCTTGAATTCTCCCACAGTTTTAGACCCCACAACTTCCTCAGGAAGGCTGTTCCATGCATCCACTACCCTCTCTGTGAAATAATACTTCCTCACATTGCCCCTGAACCGCCCTCCTTCTATCTTTAAATTGTGTCCCTTGTTCTTGCAAGTCTCTTTTTCTGAAAGATGCTACCCTCTTGGACTTTGTTGATTCCCTTGAGGTACTTGAAAGTTTCTATCATGTCCCCTCTCCCTTCTTTCCTCAAGGGTATACATATTAAGCTCCTTTAGTCTCTCCTCATACAGCTTCTCTTGCAGACCCTGCACCATTTTAGTTGCCCTCTCTGGACTGCCTCTATCCTGTCTATGTCCTTGCAGAGATGGGGTCTCCAGAACTGGACACAATATTCCAGATGGGGTCTCACCAACTGTCTGTACAGAGGGATAACAACTTCCTGTTTTCTGCCGATGCCTCCCTATACATCCCAGTATACCCCGGCCCTCCCTACTGCCTTCTCACATTGCTTGCTAACCTTAAGGTCATCTGATATGATTACCCCAGGTCCCTTTCCTGTTTTGTTGTTGTTACTACCTCCCCACCCATTGTGTATTCTTCCCCTGGGTTCTTGTTTCCCAGGTGCATTATTTGCACTTTTTGCATTGAATCCTAGCTGCCATACATCTGACCATTCCTCCAACCTTGCCAAGTCCCTTTTCATCCTTTCCACCTCCTTGTGTATCAACCCTGTTGCAGATCTTTGTGTCATCTGCAAAAAGGCATACTTTTCCTTCCAGTCCCTCTGCAATGTCACTGATGAAGACATTAAAAAGGACTGGACCCAATACTGAACCCTCTGGTACCCCACTAGTAACCACCCTTTCTTCAGAGTGGACTCCATTTACAATTACCTTCTGTGTCCTGTTGTCCAGCCAATGTTTTACCCAGGCTACCACCCTGGGACCCACTCCCAGGCTGGTTAATTTGACTAATAATCTTTGTGGGACTGTGTCAAATGCCTTGCTTAAAGTCTAGGTAGGCCATGTCCACAGCCCCTCCCTGGTCTACTACTTTGGTCACCCAGTCAAAGAAATCTATTAGATTCTCTGACATGACCTTCCCACTGTGAACCCATGCTGCCTTGGATCCTGTGCTCCACTGACCTCTAGGTACTCAACTATTCTTTCCTTCAGAAGTGACTCCATCACTTTCCCTACCACAGAGGTCAGACTGACAGGTCTGTAGTTTCCTGCTTCTGTCTTGGTCCCACTTTTGTGAAGGGGAATCACATCCGCCTTCCTCCAGTCCTCGGGTACCACACCATCCTCCCATGATTTATTAAAAAGAGTAGCCAGTGGTTTCACTAGTTCCTTCCTTAATTCTTTTAGAATTCTGGGGTGAATTCCATCAGGACCCATTGCTTTGTCCACCTTCAGTTTTAGGAGTTCTTGCAGAACCCTTTCTTCTGTGAAAGGACTGGGATCGACCCCCCCTATCAAGAGTGCTTCTGTTAATTGGATTAGGCACTTCCCCCTCCTCTTTTGTGAATACTGAGCAGAAATATTCATTCAGTATTCCTGCTTTTTCACTGTCCCCCTCTGCCCACCCACTGTTCATTCTATTCAGCCTCACTATCCCTCCCTTTGTCTTTCTACGCTCGCTGATGTACCTATAAAAGGTTTTATCCCCCTTCTTAACTGAGTTGGCTATCTTTTCCTCAGTTTGGGCCTTTGCTATTCTGACTTCCCTCCCTGCTTCTTTCTGCCTTAACTGTACAGCTCTCTGTCCTGCTCCTTCTGTGTTTCCTTATACTTCCGAATGCTATCTTTTTCTTCCTGACTTTCACAGCCACCTCTCTTGAGAACCATAGTGGCTTTTTCTTCGCTTTGATTTGTTTATTTGCTTCACACAAAGGCTTGTTGCCTCTGTGATGGCAGTTTGATAATTCCCCATTGTTGCTCCACCTCCTTCTAGCCTGTTTGCAAGTGCTTTTCTGAGGCACTCTCCCATCTTGCCAAAGTCAGCCCTCCTAAAGTCCAGTACCCTCACTTTTGTATGGCTTGACTCTGTAGCTAAGTTTAACGTGAACCACACTGTTTGATGGTCACTTGTTCCCAGATGGCAACCCACTTCTAGATCTGAGATCCTCTCACTGCCCCCGTTTGAGAGTACGAGGTCTAAGATTGCTCCCTCACGCAGTGGGTTCCGAACTAGCTGTCTAATGCCCGCCACCTGTAGGCGTCGAGAATGGCTCTGCTCTTGGATGTGGCTGCAGCAAATGTGCTCCAGTTAACATCTGGCATATTCAGGTCTCCCATCAACAGTATCTCCCTTTCTCTGCCATTCTAAGAATGCCTTCCATCATATCCTTGTCCATTCCTTCCCCCTGACATGGGGGTCTGTACACAACCCCTGTGCGGATTGTGGTGCCCTTTCCAGTCTCCAAGGTGACCCACAGTGCCTTCTCTCCTTCCTGTTTACTCTTTTGTTCAGTTGCTTTTATCCCTTCCTTTACATAGAGAGCTACTTCTCCCCCTCTTCTCCCCTGCCTGTCTCTCCTGTAGGTTATGTACCCTGGTATGTTAACATCCCAGTCATGGTTCTCTGTGTACCATGTTTCTGTGACTGCTACGATATCCAGGCATCCCTCTTCCATTAAGTGATTCTCCCACAATCATTAACTGATTCTCCCAAAGTACTTAAAAAAATGCTGCCCCGTATAGGCATACGCAGATAATCTTGTTCTGTTGTCATTAACAAAGGGAGGTCTACAGGGCAAACTTGACCTCTTGACTGACTATGCCACTAATCATAATCTTACCATTAACAAAAATAAGAGCCAGGTTATGATTATGGGCTCAAATAAAATAACTAAAAAGTGGAAGCTGAGAAATAAAAGACTCAATACTGTGAAATCATATGCTTACTTAGGCCTTCATTTTTCAAATGACGGCAAATGGGTTAAACGCACTTACTCTCTTCTTCCCAAACTAAAACAAATGAATTCCCTCAAATCCTTCAATTACAAATATGGGGAGATATCTGTAAAGCCACTAATCACTGCAGTTGAGGCAAAGTATTACACTCAAGCTTTATACCATACAGAGGTTTGGGATTACAACAACCATCAAGCAGTTGAAATCCCATTAAATAAATCATTAAGATCCTGTCTTGACCTGAACAATTCCACCCTGCTGAATTGGTGCAAGCAGAGCTCAGCCTAGTTAGACCCCTAGCATATGCCCAAGCTAGGAAAGTGAATTATTGGGTCAAATTACTGTCACTAGAACATCATAGACTGCTAGCTCTCTTACTAAAAGAGGAGTATCATTGGGAAAGAATGGGCCGTATTTATTTATTTATTTAGATTTTGGTAACCAGGTGAGCCCACTGAGACCTGGAGTCCCTTTTTCAGGGGTGACCCGGAATTAGTTACAGAGAATACATACATAGGAACCTTTACAGTTGTTATAACAGGTATAACAAACATTTGTCAAAGCCGAATGTTTGCTTGCTGGCATTGGCAGTGGTAGTGTAGAAGTTACAGAGCTGCGTAATAGTTATGGCAGTGAAGTATTGAACTGAAGCCAACCCCACCACCACCCTGCAGAGAGTGACAGGCATTGGGGTGTGCGTTTGGGTCATCAGGCATAACGGCCATGCCATTTCACCACACCCAATCTGCAGAGACTGACAAGGTCACGGTTCCTTGGGGTCTTTTGGCCTTACGTTAATTCTACTCATTAGGAAATACGGTGAGATGGGTGCGATATAGAGAATGGGGTGAAGTTTGGGGTCAAGAGTCCAAGGCATACCTCGATGCCTCTCAGTGACTGCAGGGTGTGGAATAGTATGAGCATCACAGGCAAGAATCCCAAGTCACACCCCTGATTCCTGTCATTCTCTAGGGTTGGGAATTTAGTTGAAAACCCTAATACCTCAGGCATTCGTTGGTATATTAACTCAAATTTTCAACATGTTTGTTTTGTGACCCCACCTCATGAACAGGGGAATATCAGTTTGGTAGCCAAAAGCTGCTTATGCACAGTGACTACAGCATTTAGCACCACAGGTAAAAATATTCGAACAGGATGTAAAATGACAGCTGTACTCTTCATGGGAGTGTAAAATGGCTATGTTGCAAAGTGTAGTAAAAATATTTAAAAAATGGTGAAGTCACGATGACATAGAAACTGTGCAACGCACACCCGTTATATAATTAGGTTGCGGATTTTTTATAGCAGATTGTCAACTCAGGCATTTTGGTGCCTCCGATCATGAACAGTGTCACTGTGATTTTCTTTATCTGTGCCGAACAATGATTTCCCACAGCGACCACACATCTCTGCACTGAATGTGTGAAAACACACTTCGCCCATGTTGTGAAAAATGGCAGCTGTACTGTTCATAAGGAAGTGTTGAAAAATGCCACTAGTGAAAATCTGGACTGAAAATATTACAAAGTCATGAACTAATGAGGATGCGTGGAAACTGCACAATGCTCACTCGTAACACAGTCATTTTATGGACTTTTGTCACCAAATTTTCAACATAGCCATTTTAAGACCTCTGCTCATGAACAGTGTAACTGTGATTTTCTTAATCTGTCCTAAACATTGCTTTCGCACACCAACAGCACCGTTGTGTGCTACATGGGCGGAAACACGTTTTGGGCAGGATGTGAAAAATGACAGCTGTACTGCTCATAAGGAGGTGTGGAAAATGGCAATGTTGGAAATCTGAGCAAATATTGAAAATTCAGAAACCCACGAAGGCAAGTGCGGAACTGCAACGCATACACTGTGAAACAGTCATTTTTAGGAATTCTGTCACCAAATTTTAAACATTGCCATTTTAAGATCTCTGCTCATGAACAGTGACACTGTGATTTTCTTAATGTGTTCATACACTGAGTTCACACAACAACTGCGCCATTGTGTGCTACATGGGCGGAAACACATTTTGGGTGAGATGTGAAAAATGACAGCTGTACTACTCATAAGAAGGTGTGGAAAAATGTCAATGTTGAAAATCTGGAGTGGAAATATTGAAAATTCGCAAACCTATGAGTGTGCGTAGGAACTGCGCATTGCACGCTCGTAAAACAGTCATTTTTAGGTTTTTTTTCACCAAATTTTCAACATAGCCATTTCAAGACCTCTGCTCATGAACAGTGTCACTGTGATTTTCTTAATTTGTCCCATACATTGATTTCAGACACTGACTGCGCCATTCTGCGCTACATGGGCAGAAACACATTTTAGGTGAGATGTGAAAAATGACAGCTGTACTACTCATAAGAAGGTGTTGTGAAATGCAATGTTGAAAATCTGGAGTGAAAATATTGAAATTTCAGTAAACTTACGAGCCTGCGTAGGAACTGTGCAATGCACGTTGTTAAACAGTCATTTTTGAATTTCAATAATTAACATGATTCTTCGACACACACTGTCACTGGTATTCGACGCTCAAGATTTCGCAGTCACTGTGCAGTCCTCAGCAATCACCCTTTGGGCCTGAATAACGCCATGACAGTGACATCATTCATGAGAAGGGGTCCCAAAACCCCATGTTGAAAATTTGTGCAAAATTCCCAAAATGGCTGAGATATGCAATAAAGTTGAAACCCCCCTATCTAGCCCATTATACAGCTTACTGGCATTTCCTCAGTTCGCGGTCGGCTTTGAAGAGTGCAGACGTGTTCCAGGTCCACCGAAGATCGTCGCGCGAGTCCGAGGTAAGTATGGGGTGGCGGGGGTTTGGGGAAGCTGGGTGCGCAGTGGGTGGGTGCGGGTTGTGGGAGGGTGGGAGACGCACACTGACCGCTTTTTTTCTTATGCAAAAAAAAAAAAAAGACGCCTTGGGATTGTTTTTCTGCCACGCTGGGTGGGCTCCCAGCGTGGCACAAGGACCTTTGGGAGGGGGGCACATTCAGCTGACGGGGATTGGGCACCCCATCGGCAACATGACTGATTGCCACGCTGGGGTGGGCCCCAGCGTGGCATCAACTCACTGGGGGAGGAGACAGATGCAGCTCAGCCGACAGGGGATTGGGCACCCGTCGGCAATACACTGCGATGCAGAGGCGCGCGCGCCTGCGGCTGGGGGGGGAGATGCGCGAGAGCAGCTTCTTATCGCTGCTCACTCAAGCGTAGCTCCCCCTTTCAACTGTATGCCACTGTATTTTGGAGCGTGTCATAGACAGATCCAAAATGCATTGGCTTACAGGGGCTGCACCTGCCAGCTCGCTGCCTGAATTGGAGGAGGAGGTGACACACCTCCGAAATCTCCGATGATGGCACTATGTTTCTTGCACATGCGTGCAAGCAAACATAAAAAGTACTTCGTATGTATGAAGTCCAAATGGCTATTAGGGCTATATCCCATTTTGGAAACAGCAGGCTTAACTTTTTTAAAAAGATATCTGGATGAAAACATTACTGTAAGTTTAAAATACAAGGCATATATTACAAGGAAGATTGCAAATCACTTTAAAACCTCTTATCTTATAACTATCTCTAAGCCAAAAATAGCACCAAGGGTACATTTCAATGATATTTCGTTTCAGTACAGAGAATACTTGGATGTGTTAACGGATCCAAAACATAGACATTTATTTACCAGATTTAGGTTAGAAATGTTCCCTAGTAATGTGCTGCTGGCTAAATACAACAAAGATTGGGCTCTCAGTTCCTCTTATTGGTCTTGTACTAACGAGAGTGTGGAAGATCTGTATCATGTTGTCTTGATATGCTCCTGGTATAAAACCCCAAGAGAAACATGGTTAACTCCTATTTGTAACAATACCCTTACAGAAATATAGGTGTGCTGTGTACATGCAGAGTGCACGCCACATGCTTAATTGTGCAATGTTTGCATGCAGCTGGCACGCACAAAGTGATTCTAAGCGAACCAGGTCTAAAAAGCAAACCAGGTTCGCATGCTGCAAGCTTGACATGTGCACAGCAGGCACACTGGTGTGAACATCTTCTAAAAATTACATCTGGTTTGTGTGTTGCATGCTTGACATGAGTGCAGCTGTTAAGCTGGTGTGAACATCATTTAAACATCATATCAGGTTCACATGCTTCACACTTGCCATGTGTGCAGCAGCCAAGCTGGTACAAATCTCATCTAAAAACACATCAGTTTCTATTTCTTATACTACTGCTAGCAATAAGAGTCATTAAAATACATTGTTATTTGGATTCCCATAAAATCAGGTAAACTCATTAATTCTGATCCTTTTGAAAATTGGTTAATGGCTTTTGATTTTTGTCATTAAACCGCCTTTAATTTGTAAATTATTGTTTGCTTACTGCATTGAATGCCTAGGATATAGCCAATCAACATCCTCCATTTCAAATGTATGAAGAGGGGGCCTCTGTGTTGTGAAGCCTATCATTTTTGTTTTGGACCATGCAAATCCCTTATGCATATTTAGTGCTGCGAATGTGTTTCTCCATGACTGTTTCATCTCACTTACTTTTCCTTGTTATTCTGTATTGAGCATATACACTATGGCCATGCTCAGCACTCTCTGTGCTGAGTATGGTCTTGAAGGCATGCACCATACCTCACATTTTGTCACTGGACACTTCAAAATGAGGGACAATGAGGGACACTAATCCACATGATGATCAGGACACATCATGAAACATAAAGATACAGTACCTCAGAACACAGTGAAAACCATTGCATTAGTGCCTGAGAATAAATTTCTACCATAATCAGCAGTGCCATTTAGGTTGGGTAGAGGCAGCCCCCATTTATGCCTAGGTTGTTCTTCTGGTGTGGCAACAATGGCATTAAATTTGGATTTAATCTTTTGCACAATAAGGGCCCACCTGGCCTGTGTGTGCTCACGCTGCAGGTACTCTCCAGACTCGACTGTGTCTGTATTGTGTTGTCCACTCTCTCCCCCTATTAGTGGTGGCACATCACATGTGATGTGGATGAGTTCCAGCCAAGAAAGAGCGCATGAGTCTTGCAAGTTTGACACTGTCTTTCCCACCACAAAGTAGACAGACTGCACACTACCGCTTGGAGGAGTTGGTGAGCACTGAACTCACAATAATAATGTTGTGGCAGCATAGAAACATAGAATTTGACAGCAGATAAGAACCGCTTGGCCCACCCAGTCTGCCCATTTCCCTACCTAATGGATAAGCTGCAGATCCTAGTTAACCAGCAGCGTACTTCTTCCTACCCCCAACCCCTAGAATTGCCTTATGACTGTCCCATGAATGCTTGAATTCACCACTGTTTTTGACTCCACCGCCCCCCCATCTTCAAATTGTGCCCACTTGTTCTTGCACACCTCTTTTTTTGAAAGATGCTACCCTCTTGGACTTTATTGATTCCCTTGAGGTACTTGAAAGTTTCTATCATGTCCCCCCTCTCCCTCCTTTCCTCGAGACTATACATATTAAGCTCCTTTAGTCTCTCTTCCTATGTCTTCTGGTGCAGACCCTCCACCATTTTAGTTGCCCTCCTCTGGACAGCTTCCATCCTGTCTATGTCTTTGCAGATATTGGGTCTCCAGAACTGCATGTAGTACTCCAGATGGGGTCTCACCAGCTGTCTGTACAGAGGGATAATAACATCTTGTTTTCTACTGGTGATGCCTCTCCTTATGCATCCCAGAATCCTCCCAGCCCCTCCTTGCTGCCCTCTCACATTGCTTGCCCACCTTTAGGTCATCTGATATGACTACCCCCAGGTCCCTTTCCATTTTTGTTGTTAGTATCTCACTCCCCATTGTGTACTCTTCCCCTGAGTTTTTGTTTCCCAGGTGCATTACCTTGCACTTCTTAGCATTGAATCTAAACTGCCATACATTTGACTATTCCTCTAACCTTGCCAAGTCCCTTCTCATCCTTTCCACCCCACCTTGTGCATCAACTCTGTTGCAGATCTTAGTGTCATCTGCAAAGAGACATACTTTTCCTTCCAGTCCCTCTGTGTCGCTTATAAAGACACTGAAGAGGATACTGAACCCTGCGGTACCCCACTAGTAACCCCCCTTTCTTCAGAGTGGATTCCATTTACTATTACTCTCTGTGTCCTATTCTCCAGCCAATTCTTTACCCAGGCTGGCATCTTGGGACCCACTCCCAGGCTGGCTAACTTGTATGTTAATCTTTTGTGTGGGACTGTGTCAAATGCCTTGCTAAAGTTTAGGTAGGCCATGTCCACACCTCCTCCCTGATCTACTACTTTGGTCACCCAGTCAAAGAAATCTATCAGATTAGTCTGGCATGACCTTCCCGCTGTGCATCCATGCTGCCTTGGGTCCTGTGCCCCTCTGGCCTCTAGATACTCGACAATTCTTTCCTTCAGAAGTGATTCCATAATTTTCCCTATCACTGAGGTTAAACTAACAGGTCTGTAGTTTCCTGCTTCTGCCTTGCTCCCACTTTTGTGAAGGGGAATCACATCTGCCCTCCTCCAGTCCTCAGGTACCACCCCATCCTCCCATGATTTGTTAAAGAGGGTAGTCAGTGGTGTCACTAGTTCTACCCTTAGTTCTTTTAGAATTCTGGGATGAATCCCATCAGGCCCCATTCCTTTGTCCACCTTCAGTTTTAAGAGTTCTTTCAGAACCCTTTCTCCTGTATATGGGTTGGTATCAACTTCTGTATCCAGAGTGTTTCTATTGTTTGTTTTAGGTACCTCCCCCTCTTCATTTGTAAATACTGAGCAAAAATATTTGTTTAGTATCTCTGCCTTTCACAGTCACCCTCTGCCCACCCCTCCCTTTATTAAGCCTCACTATCCCTCCCTTGGTCTTCCTTCGCCTCCCTGATGTACCTTTAAAAGTTTTTATCCCCCTTCTTGACTGAGTTGGCTGTCTTTTCCTTGGTTTGGGCCTTTGCTGTTCTGACTGCCTTCCCAGCTTCCTTTTGCTTTAACTGATACAGTTCTCTGTCCTGCCCTTCTGTGATTCCTTGTACTTCCTGAATGCTTTCTTTTTCTCTTGAACCTTTACTGCCACTTCCTTTGAGAACCATAGTGGTTTCTTACACCATTTTGTTTTGTTTATTTGCTTCACACAAAGGCTTGTTACCTCTGTGATGGCAGTTTTTATTATTCCCATTTGTTCTTCCACCCCTCCTTCCTGCCCATTTACTAGTGCATTCCTTAGGCACTCACCCATTTTGGCAAAGCCAGCCCTCCTAAAGTCCAGTACTTTTGCCTTTGTATGGCTTGACTCTATTGCTGTGTTTATTGTGAACCATACTGTTCGATGGTCGCTAGTTCCCAGATGGCTACCCACTTCTAAATCGGTGATCCTCTCTCCATCTTCATTTGAGAGAACCAGGTCTAAGATTGCTCCCTCTCAAGTGGGTTCCAATACTAGTAGTCTAAGGCATGCCCCCTGTAGGGCATCTAGAATAACCCCACTCTTCGAAGTGGCTGCTGCAACTCCACTCCAGTTAACATCTGGCATATTCAGATCACCCATCAGCAATATCTCCCCTTTTTCTGCCATTCTAAGTATACTTTCTGTCATTTCCTTTTCCATTTCCTCCCCCTGAGAGGGAGGTCTGTATACAATCCCTGTGCGGACTGTGGTGCCATTGCCTGTTTCCAAATTGACCCACAGTGCTTCTTCTCCTCCCTGTTTACCCTTTTGTCCTGTTGCTTTGATTCCTTCCCTTATGTAAAGAGCTACTCCTCCTCCTCCTCCTCTTTTACCCTCCCTGTCCCTCCTGTAGATAGGGTATCCTGGTATGTTTACATCCCAGTCATGGTTTTGTGTGTACCATGTTTCTGTGACTGCCATGATATCCATATGTTCCTCTTCCATCAAGACCACTAATTCAGGAAGCTTGTTACCCAGACTACGGGCATTGGTACTCATTGCTCTCCATTTTTTGAAGGCTTTACCTTCTGTTGCAGCATCCCCCACTGACCTTTCCACCTCAGTCTTTTTCTCATTTAGTACCCTGTTTTGTAGGGAGAGGCTTGGATTTTTCTGCTGCTTATCAGTGCCTCTCTATGTTTCTATGGACATCATCTGTTAAAGACTCCTGCCTCTGGCTCCCTAGTACTCAAGTAAGAGACTTTTTACTTATGTCTGTACTTTGTGGTTTGTCTGTAGCAGAATGGCCATACCAGCTACAGTGTGTGTGCATCGGGTGGGGGACTGGCCATGTGGGTGGGTTTCAATGTATTGCTACTTTCGTGTTTGCAGATTAAAGTCTGTTTGTGTTGAAGCATTCAAAACTATAAAGGTAAAAAAGTAGGAACACAGGCTAGACAGAAGTAATTAAGTGATTTTATGGGTAAGTTTGTGCATCTGGTGGGAAAAAACACCTGTGTTTGTATTGGTATATGTGCTACAGTTGAACTGTGAAACTGATGAGTTAGAGAAGAAAAAAAACTGAAAAGCATAACAGTGGCTACAAGCATGTTGCAGGCATGCAGATGTATTCAGATACAGTATGTATTGAAGTACAAGTAAGGCATATGCATGCTGACAGTATGGCTTAGTGGTTAAAGGCACTGGACCACAAACTAGAAGACTTACTGGCATGAGACTTGGGTTTGAATCTTGTCAACCCCCACTTGTGTATGATGTGATCTTAAGCAAATCAGTTAACTTTTACATGTGCAGTTATCAGTGACCACTTGGTTTTTGCACACATGCCACATGCATGCAGTCTTTCTCAAGTTAACTTAAAAATCATAGTTTTCACACTTGCTTGATGCACGCTTTCTGCACACATTCCATTTGCATGCAATCGATTCCAATTTAACATTTAAATCATACTTGCAGCATGCATATCACTTGGATAGTTTTATGTGTGGAGCATGAAACATTTCATATAATTATTTCTGTAAGGGTATTGCTACTACTGACCCAGAGCTATTATTGAACATTCTTTTTACCACAAAAGATGAATACATAATATAGAGTGTTGGGTTATTTAGGGTCAATTTCACGAATCAAAGCCAGACATAATCAAATAATCTCTATTTAGTCATCATCTAAAGGAGGTCACTGCTGTCTCTAAGTCAGGTAATAAAAGTTTTGTAATTGAAGGGTGCTTACATATCTGGATCTGAGTGTTTGTAAACTATTGTATTTACAGTATCCTTTCTGTCATGTGTCTGTAAATGTTCTGGCTTTTGACACTTTTAATACGATTGTATTTATTTGTTTTTAATCTATACACATATTAATATGGTGTAATGCTTGTTATGAACTATTTTTATGTTTTATTTGTATCTGTTTTTTCATGATATTGTAAAGGTCTATGACCGATCAATAAAAAATTTACTACTATAAAAGCAATTGACACCCTTGAGTCAGTATCCGCCCCCAAACTAAAACCATCATCCAAACCCAAAAACAAAAATAGCCCTAACAAACCCATTTTGAAAGAGTACTAGAATGCCACTTAAGATCTATATACCCCCAAACCCATACTTGAAACCAAAAAACAAGGAGAGTGTAAAAATAAGGCAACAGAACCTTATATGGCATATTTAAAACAAAAAAAAAACACAAATTGTGCATACCCCAATAATGCAAAGCATCTTGGGAAGCATATGCAAATGCCCATAAATTCATTTGGACTGGCTCAACTTTAAGCAGAATTATATGGTGCCAGAAGGCCTCACAATACAATCAGCAAAGGCTGAGGACAGCAGACACAGACACGTGTTTCATCCTCATTTGGACTCATCAGTGTGCCTTATCAATACCTCAACCCAGGGAGAGATAGCCAGCCGCCCTGTAGGGGATCTTATTGGTTTGGGTCATAGGCAGCCCAAGTAGAGAGAGAAGAGAGCAACAAAAGAACCCCAGAGCAAATGCACTGGGGCAAGTGTTATCCCGGAGGATATTGCTCTGGGGTTCTTTTGTTATACCTTTAAATAGGCTGTCTCCCTGAAGTCTGAAACACTCTAAAAAGAGGGATAAAAGAAAAGGTCCAAGCCAACTGGCATAAGGAAACTGTAACAGGTGCCCCCCACTTCACCCTGGATACAGGTCAGGACAGGCGCCTTGGACCTAGATGAGCTAAAATATAAAACACTCCCCAGTGCAAAAGCAGTGGCAAAACCCTATCCCCGAATTCAGCTCATGAGGCCACTCAAGATCAATAAAATATATCTAACCCCCCCACCAAAAATCTTAACACAATTCATATAATAAAAGAGGAAACAGGCAGTATAATATTGAAACCACACCAACCATAACCCCTTAATCTAATAAACTATAGACTATGATAAGTAATATGAATGGTAGAACCATTTAACAGCCAGAACACATATATCTGGGTGCATGGTAAAAAACACTCCATTAATACTATAGGGCCATGTGTGGTCTCTGGAAATTTAATAGAGAAAAAAAAAACAAGAGTTCAAGTCACCCAGTAAGAACAGTCCTTACAAACAGTGCAGAGTAAAAAGAAAACATTAAAGAATCCCTGTAGCTGTTGGAGTGTTGAAAGGAATGAAAGTAAGGTCCTAGTGCTGTCCCAGTAAAGACCTGGAACATCCCAGTATAAGAAGAGTCCACAAAAAATTAGAAATGCCCACCAGGACTTCAAGTGCGGCTTGCCAAGTTTAAATATGGAGCTGGACACATGCAGCAAAGACAAAGCAGCATCAGGTTCTTCATTCGATGAAGGCACCGCATCAGAATTCATGCTCGGCACAGGATCAACATGTACAAGTAGAACCCAGTCAAAGCAAAAGGAGCTGACAGATCGGCAGATTAGGAAGCTGGGACAGAAATGAGGTCAGGCAAATTGGTGGGGCAAGTCCACTTGGAGTCAAGATCCAGCTCAGCAGATAGGAAGGGCTACAGAGTAAAGAAACACAGAGACAGCTGCCCAAGCGTGCAAACAAAGTTGAGTGCTCTGATAGGTCTCAGTTTTACAGAACCATGATAGAAGCTGAGCAGACCTGGTAATTCTGTCAGTCCAAACTAGCAACAGTCAAGAAAATCATCCAGGAGAGTTTAAAATCCAAACCAACTAGGAAGGCTATCCCAAAGGATATCCACACTGCTAGGGCCAGTATAACCTCTGGATTGAAAGACAGACTCAGTCTGATGTGAAGAGGTCTGGGAGGAGTCGCCAGAGTTCTCTGGCAGCTTTCTTACTATCTTCAAATGATTCCCAGCTCTCATGGAGATGTACCTGTAAATGGGCTGGGTAAAGCATGCAGAATTTTATGCTCGCTGGAATTAGTTTAGATACTACTGGATGAAAGGCTCTTTTTTAGCGAACAGAAACTGGCAAGTTCTGGGAAATGCACAGCATGTTTCCCTCCCAGGAGAGTGTTTGTATCTCTCTTAATTAGTTCAGGACATGTTTATCCAGAAAATTGAGACGTTTTAAAATAAAGGGGCAGGGTGGTGAACCAGGAGGAGGTCTAGCGTGCACAGCCCTGTGCGCCCATGCCACTACATAACTCAGGCCATTTGGCAACAGCCCCGCCAACTTTTCCAAGAGCTGCTGTGGGAATTGGATTGGAGTAGACCCCTCAGTGTCCTTGAGGAGCCTGAGGACAATTAGGTTATTCTGTCTACTGCTCCCCTCCAGATCCTCCAGTTTCAGCTCCATTTTGTGGATCTTCTGTCGGAGGGACGACAACTCTGGGTCTGTTCTATTGCACCATTTTTCAAGGGAAATGGACCAGGCTTCCACATCCCCTACCCTCCGTGAAATGTCCCCAATATCTTTTCTCATAGAAGGTAAGCTCCGTAGTTAAACAATGCAAGAGAGTCTTTCAGAGGTTGCAGTTCCAACAAGAATCGTTCTTCTGTGAGCAGAGTGGCATCCGTTGTAAAAGTAGCAGCAGACCCTGGTTTAGTGCAATGGCTCCTGGACTTCTTAAAGGCATCTGTGGGGGTGTATGATGTGGTAAACTTTGCTTCATCTCTGCATTCATGATGCACCAAGATTTTTTGAAAATACTGCAAAACTGGCCGCCGGGAAGTTTTTACTCACTGTGGAAACAGAAATTGTTCCACGAATAGCAAGTCAAGTGGTGAAGGTAATAAAAATAGAACAAGGTGAGCAGGAGTGGAGTGGAAGAGCTGCTAACCTTAGCCAGGCATCACATGATTCCCCGGGTTTACATCCAAGGTTAAAGACTGAGCATAGTGCGGTGCCTCCACCCAGAGAAAAGGTAAAGTGGACCTGGTGTAAGTGTGGTACAACCCTCTGGGATGTGGTAACTCCTCACCTCTCCACATGGTCACCCCACCTGTGAACGAAGTCAGTGTAACAGCAGTTCCTACAAAACATGCAGTTATACCTCTGAAAAATGTCCCTCAGACAAGAAATTGCACAGAAAACAGTATCTTCATTTAGAAAACGGGCCCTAAATGGGTTAGCAGGGTTTCTCAGACAATCATACTCATTTCTCTCAGCAGCATCTGTGCAGACATCTGGAGAGGAAGGATTAGTTGGCCAAAGTGGTCCATCAACAGTGGGTGCCACCCCTGGTGGGCCTGGTTGTGATGGTAATGTTGGTGAAGGGGTTGTTCATGGTGCAGGGAAAGCGTGCCCAGAAACTTCAGGTAGATACATAGGGTGCGGGTGGTGGAACAGAGACTAAGCCCCCTAGTTGTACCGCTACGCAAACCATATGCCAGTCTGGCAGAGCAAGGTTCCTCTATGATGGCACCCTCAGTGGAGACCAAGAAGAATGCTGAGGACATCCACAAGGGAGACCCACAGAAGGGTGGCAAGGGACACCACAGGGGAAGGAAACAGCTTCTGATAGGAGACTCAGTTGTTAGAGGGGTAGACTTGGGGAAGGGAGAGGAGAGGGTAGTAAGGTGCCTGCCTGTTGCCATGGCTTGCAGGGACAAGAAGCAAATCCTCAGGATTGCAGAAGCAGCATCACAGGAGAGGGAACTAGATATCATTGTCCACCTTGGGACAAATGACCTAGCTAAGCATGGGATCAGTGAAGTGCAGGATGAGATTGTAGAGTTGGGGAGGGGCCTCAGACAGGTAGCAAGCACGGTTACCTTCTCAGAGGTGCTGCCAGTCCATGGCAGGGGTGAGGCAAGGGTACTACATACCATGCAGTTTAATGAATGGTTGCAAAACGGTGCAGAGCACAGGGCTTTGGCTTCATTGGGGACTGAGGGTACACCTGGAGAGATGAAGGTCTATACTGGCATGATGGTCTGCATCTGTCCACAAAGGGAACCAATATCCTAAGTGACAGGTTTAAATGCTTCCTTGGCAAGCTTTTAAGCTAGCCATGGGGGGATGTGCTAATAAGAGGCAAGACATTTCAAGCCTCCCCCTCCACAAAACATGATGGGTAGTAAGATAAACACTGGGGTACAGTGCTCAACAGAGGGCAGGACAGGGGTAAATGGAAAACTAGACAAGGGTAAAAAGAGCAGGCATGGGGGAAAAAAGGATAAAGCCAACATTAAATGGAGGGCAATGAGTACCAATGCCCATAGTCTGGGAAACAAGCTTCCTGAGCTAGTAGCCTTGATGAAAGATGAACAATTGGATATTGTGACAGTCATGGAAACATGGTACATGGAGAACCATGACTGGGATGTCAACATACTGGGGTACACAGTCTACAGAAGGGACAGAGAGGGGAAAAGAGGAGGTCGGAGTAGCTCTATACATAAGGGAAGGAATCAAAGCTATAGAACTAAAAAGTAAAGGGGGAGGACAAGAGGCACTCTGGGTCACCTTGGAGATGGCTAATGGCATCACAATCTGCACAGGGGTTGTATGCAGACCCCCATCTCAAGGGGAGGAAATGGACAAGAAAATGATAGAGGACATTCTCAAAATGGCTGAAAAAGGGGAGATACTGTTGATGGGGGACCTGAATATGCCAGATGTTAACTGGATGACATGTACTGCAGCCACATCCAAGACCAGGGTCATTCTCGATGCCCTGCAGGGGGTAGGCCTTAGACAGCTAGTGTTGGAACTCACTCGTGAGAGAGCAATACTAGACCTGGTACTCTCAAATGGAGAGAGGATCACAAATTTAGAAGTCAGTAGACATCTGGGAACGCTTAATATTGCACAGTGTGCTTCACAATAAGCACAACCATGGAGATGAGCCATACAAAACAAACATACTGGACTTTAGAAGGGCTGACTTTGGCAAAATGGGTAAATACCTGAGGAATACTCTAGCAAATGGCCAAAAAGGAGGGGTGGAAGAACAATGGAGAAAAATCAAAACTGCCATCATAGAGGCAACAAGCCTTTGTGTGAAACAGATAAAGAAAACAAAGCAGAGTAAAAAACCACTATGGTTCTCAAAAGAGGTGGCAGGGAAGGTTAAGGAGAAAAAGACTGCATTCAAAAAGTATAAGTAATCACAGAAGAAGCACAACAGGGAACTGTATCAATTAAAGCAGAAAGAAGTGGGGAAGACAGTCAGAATAGCAAAAGCCCAAACCGAGGGAAAAATAGCCAATTCAGTTAAGAAGGGGGATAAAACATTTTATAGGTACATTAGGGAGCACAGAAAGGTTAAGGAAGGAATAGTGAAGATTAATAAGGGAGAGGGGAGGTGGGCAGAGGGAGACAGTAAAAAGGTAGAAATACTGAATGAATACTTTTGCTCAGTATTCACAAAAGAAGATGAAGAGGAGTTACCTAAACCAGACAATAGAAGCACTCTTGGTAGGAGGGTTGACACCAGTCCATTTACAGAAGGAAGAGTCCTGAAAGAACTCCTAAACTCAAGGTGGACAAAGCAATGGGGCCTGACGGGATTCACCCCAGGATCCTAAAAGAACTAAGGGAGGACCTAGTCACACCTCTGACTACACTTTTTAACAAATCATGGGAGGATGGGGTGGTACATGAGGACTGGAGGAGGGCAGATGTGATTCCCCTTCACAAAAGTGGGAGCAAGGCAGAAGCAGGAAACTAGACATGTAAGTTTGACCTCGGTGGTAGGGAAAATGATGGAATCACTTCTGAAAGAAAGAATTGTTGAGTACCTAGAGGCCAGCAGGGCACAGGACCCAAAGCAGCATGGATTTACAGCAGGAAGGTTACGTCAGATAAATCTAATAGATTTCTTTGACTGGGTGACTAAAGTAATAGACGGGAGGGGCTGTGGATATGGCCTCACCTAGATTTTAGCAAGGCATTTGACACAGTCCCTAACAAAATATTAATAATTAGTTAGCCAGCCTGGGAGTAGGTCCCAGGTGGTAGCCTGGGTAGCAAACTGGCTGCACAACAGGACACAGAAGGTAATAGTGAATGGAACACATTCAAGAAAGGGGGTCACTAATGGAGTACCCTCAGGGTTCAGTACTAGGTCCAGTCCTCTTTAACATCTTTATAGGTGACATTGCAGAGGGTCTGGAGGGAAAGGTATGCCTCTTTGCAGATGACACAAAGATCTGAAACAGAGTTGATACACAAGACGGGGTAGACAGGATGAGAAGGGACTTGGCAAGGTTGGAGGAATGGTCAGACATATGGCAACTTAGATTCAATGCAAAGAAGTGCAAAGTAATGCACCTGGGAAACAAAAACCCAGGAGAAGAGTACACAATAGCAGGGGAGGTACTAACAACAACAATGGAAAGGGACCTGTGGGTAGTCATATCAGATGATCTAAAGGTTGGTAAGCAATGTGAGAAGTCAGTAAGGTGTGCCAGGGGGATACTTGCCTGCATAGGAAGGGGCATCACAAGTAGAAAAAGGGAAGTAGTTCTCTCTCTGTACAGACAGTTGGTGAGACCCCATCTGGAGTACTGTGTGCAGTTTTGGAGACCTCATCTATGCAAGGACATAGACAGGATGGAAGCAGTTCAGAGGAGGACAACTAAAATAGTGCAGGGTCTGCATCAGAAACCATATGAAGAGAGAGACTGAGAGAGCTTAATATGTATACCCATGATGAAAGGAGGGACAGGGGGGACATGATAGAAATGTTTAAGTACCTCAAAGGAATCAACAAAGTCCAGGAGGGTAGCATCTTTCAGAAAAAGAGATGTGTAAGAACAAGGGGGCACAATTTAAAGATAGAGGGGGACGGCTCAGGGGTAATGTGAGGACATTTTTTTTCACGGAGAGAGTGCTGGATGCATGGAACCACCTTCCTGGGGAGGTTGTTGGGTCTAAAACAGTGGGGGAATTCAAACATGCATGAGACAGACATAAGGCAATTGTAGTGGGGGGGTGGCAGGAAGTAGGCTGTTGGTTAACTAGAATCTGCTGCTTATCCAGTAGGTAAGGAAATGGGCAGACTGGGTGGGCCAAGTGGTCCTTATCTGCCATCAAAGTCTATGTTTCTATGTTTCTATATAAAGATTAGCAGGCTGAAGGCCTGGGGTTCGGTGAGGCAGAGAGCGACTTACACCATGCTCCAACTAAGCACTTCATAAGCATGCATGACCAGACATCCTTTAGATGCCCATTTCTTTGCAGCAGCAATGTGGCTGCTAGTTTTTTGACTCCCATCGCTGTTGTCATCCCTGTCGTGCAGCTGCTGCCTCAGTCATCCCTGCCTCCCCCCGGAGCTGTCCTGCTGGCTCTCTTGTTGATGTGGCTGTGCCAGCATCTGGGCTCCTACATCCTTCTGTTTTGGCTTTTTTTTTTCTCTCCCATTCTGCCTACCTTGCTGCTGTTCAGTCCTTCATCATATGCTGCAGTAGTTTCCTCCTGCCACCATCAGCATCTGCTTGGTTGCAGAAGCTTATCTCCGATTGGTCCTTGATGTGGCCTGTCCTGCACCTTGATACTTGCAGTTTCAGCGCTCTCATTTGGAATATATGTTGCTCACTTCTCTAGTCCTCAGCCCTCTGGCTGAAGCCACATCCTCATTGACCCAACTACTTATGGGTTTGCACACACCACTCCACGGACAGCACTCATTCTCCTCATCAACAGCAACTGGGCAGTATGTCCTGCTTGGTGCAGAAGCATCTCAGGTCTAGCTGACCTGCCGGCACAGCAGTGGTGCTACCACTTGTGGTGCTGATGACCCGGGTTCAGGAACAGGCTCAGCACATTGGAGGGTCAATCCAGAGAGAAGTGGATTGAGCGTCCTTTGGATGCTTGCCACCTTCAGTGGGGGTGACATGCCTCCAATGCCATGCCACTGCTTGTGTGACTATGGGTGGCAGACAAACACTGCAGCCAGGAGCAAAGAGGGGCAATATCTGGTGAGGGTGGGTGCATGGATGCACATGTGCCTGTCACACCAGTGAAATCACAAGTTGGGGACAAAAACAGAGAGCCCCCCAGCCTACAGGATGGTGCCACCTCTCCTCACAGTCCTTGTACCCGCCTACTGGGTCTGCCAATTCCCAACCAAACTAGAGGTCCTCCGGGGTTAAAAGGTGGACCCAGAAGGCCCCGCCACAGGGGGCAAGCCATGGGGCACTGCAAGGGGTTTTATTTATTTATTTTTTTAATTTATTGTAATTCGGAAACCACTTTTGAGTACAAACTCTTTTGCAAAGGTTCTGTGTCACAGAAACAGTACAGACAATACACAAGACACTAGCTTGACAGGATTGCAGGTGTTTCAACCAGATTAAAATGCAGGTACAATGGAGCAGTAAATAACAAATAACAGAAGGGTTACAGCAATAGTTAGCTATGTTGCAGTCCCTATAGGCCTTGTCAGGGGTACGGCTGAGCAGGGGAGAGGCTAATGAAGGTTAAGGGGGAGGAGTGGGGGGGAGCAGTAGTTTGAGCCAGGGGGGAGTGCACAAGAAACAAGGTGAGGGGGATAAGGGAGAATGGGTAGGTAAGAGCGATGCGCTGAGGGTCAGTCGAGGTCAGATGAGTGGGTGGGAGTAGCTATGGTTGGAACTGATGCGTTAAAGGGGAGGAAAGGTATGTGGAGGGGAGAGTACAGCAAGTGATGAGAGGTGATACAGCAGGTGATATGTCAGCAGGTTGAGTCGAGTTGAGATTGAGGAGAGGGGTGAGAGCAATGGTGGAGGATAGGGATGGAGGCAAGGGGGGGCAGACAGTGCACACAGACACAAGTGCTCAGACTCAAAAGATGTAGCTTTAACTTGTCTTTAAAAGCTCTCAAGTTAGTTGTGCTATGAGTATTTGCAGGGATCTCATTGAGCCAGAGTGGTGCTCGATATGAAAAGGAGCGTTGTCACTGGGCAGTCCTGCGGTATGGGATACTGAGTTGAGACAGGACTGTGCTCCTGGTATTAGAGTTAGAGTTAGTAACCTTGAACAGGTCTGAGATAAAAGCTGGGGTCTGGGAGAACATGGCCTTTCTCCCAAGGAGGTAAGTTTGGTATCTGATCCTATTGCTGAGAGTGAGATGGTTGGCCTGTTCATACAAGGAGCAGATATGAGTGAGGTGATCAGTGTTAAGTAGTATTCTACAGACTTTGTTCAGGGCAGTGGTAATCCTTTTAAGGGCAGTATCCATGGCTGCACCGTAGACAGCCAAGCCAGAATCAACCATGGATTGTATGGACCTGGAGACTGAGATTCTGAAGGCGTTAAGTGTTAGGCTTTTCCTGTGCCTGAACAAGACTCCCAGTATGGTGTTCATAGTCTTAACCACCATGTCAATGTGCTGCGTAAAAGAGAGGGTACTGTCAATCATGGCGCCCCCAGGGTTGGGTCGGTAAGCCCCAGGGATGGCAGGGAGAGGGGGAGAGGGGGCAGGCTGGGTGATTAAGGGGGAATAAAGTACAAAAAAAAAGAAGCATCTCAGGTAAGTGCAGTCTCCAACTTCTCTACTGTGCACAGCTCCCTGATTCTTCAGCACTGTTCCCTGGAAACTTTCAGCTGCAGTCAGAACAGGTTTCTACCTGACACAGAGGCCTGCTCCTGGCCTCCTGCCTGCTTGCACTCTGCTCATTTGTCACCCAAGGCATTCCTTAGGACTGCACTCCACTGCTCTGTAATTCCTACCAGTCTAGCCTTCTCCTTGGGGCTCTCCTTTACCCTTACTTTTTACTGTTCCTACACTACTGACTACTTACTACTCTCAGGTCAGCACCTTACCCATCAACAATGGGCAAATGCCCCAAAGACCTCAGGCACATGCCCACTCTGCCTCTCAAGGGCCCAGATCGCCTTTATCTTTGGTGATGCTAATCCAGGCCCAGTTTTCCAGACCAGAATAACACGGCCTTTGTTTTCCTGGAGATGAGAATGAGTTGATTTGACTTAGACACATTTTCAAGCTCCCTGAGATCTCCCCTCAGCCCAGATTTCATTGCTGCTAGCTCAGAACCAGTTCTATGCAACATTGCATCATCCACAAACAATAATGATTTAGCCCTCCCAGAGTTCAAGGGCAACTCATTGATCAATAACGAGAAAAGCATTGGGCCCACTGTGGAGCCCTGTGGTACACCATCTGAAATCTCATGCAGAATGGATAAGCTGCCCCTCTCTGACTTAACCAGCTGATTGTGGCCTGTAAGGTAACTTCTGAACAATGAGCTGGAGAGGTGATGAGGATGTAGACTTCCTTATTTGGAGAGTAGAATTTCATGATTTACCAGGTTGAACTCCATGGTTAAATCAATGAAGATTGCTCCTGTGATTTTATCATCCAGTGCACTGAAGATGTCTGTAGTGAGACATACCAGGGCTGTATCAGTGACATGATGCTGCCAAAAGCCATGTTGGACATCTGTTACCAGAGGAGTTTGATTTGTTGAAAGTTTGCAGCTGGTTGTAGATTCAGTCTTTCTTGAACTTTTGCCAGAGTACTGAGTATGGATACAAGACTGTATTTTCTATTGGTTCCCTGGCTCCACCTTTATGAATGGGTACCACATGAGCCACCTTCCACTTCTGTGATACTTGACCTAGGAGCAGGGACAGGTTATAAAGCTTCATCAGTGAATATGCTAGACCAGGAGCAGCAAACTGTAGGAGGCTGGGTTCAAGTTTGTCATGGCTTGCAGACTTATCAGTTTTAATATTCTGCAACTGATATAGGAATTGCTTCTTGGTAACCAGCCTAAAGTGAAAATCAGGATGACTAGCTGAAGGGGGTAGGGTTGCTGACTGGAGGACCATCTGGGGATTCCTGAATACATCTAGATCCATAAAGAATCTATTAAATGCTTCAAGAACATATTCCAGATCACTGATAGATTTGTTATTAATGCAAGTTTCTCGGGTTGGGGCTCCAGCATCTTCTTTAGGAAGACTATTTATTTGTGACCAGAAGCATTTAGAAATGTGTAAGTTATTCATGTGCAGGTCGTTCACGTAATTGACTTTCACCTTTTTTAGGCTGGACTTGCAAGAACTGCACAGTTGTCTGTTGTCTAATAATCGGTTTAGTGGAGGAAATATTCTATAAGGTTAAGAAAATACATAAATTCACTAAGACTGTTTTTTTTTTGCTTAGTAAATCAAAAAACAGTTGGGATTTCAAATCTTAAATTTTCAGGTTTGATAGAGTTTGGCCCAAGGATGATTCTTTGCTAAACTGATTTTTCCCCCTGCCTTTTTTTTTTATTATTTACAAAAATGTATTCCATTTTAATGTTCTCTTGCACATGCACAAGAAACATATTGCGGTAACTTGGAATAGCAGGTGTTGGAGGTGTGGTGCAGTAGTGGCCAGTGGCACCACTGCTTTTTTGGGCTGGGCTCTGTGGCACAAATTAGACTGCATGCTGTCTATGACAGCAGTGCAAAAGTGTGCCACCATCTTGAAAGGATTTAGTCGCTGCAATGATGGAGTGCCCCCTCACTGCAGGGCGTACCTTCCCTGGTGTAACATTTCAATAAACATGGCGGAGCCGTCTGCCTCTCGCAGTCCCCATAACAGCCGACATTGGGGGTGCCCAATCCCCCTGTCGGCATTTTCCCTCGCCAGTTCATTTGCCGACAGGGTAGCCCAAGCCCCATCAGCATAATGTCCCCCCCCAAAAAATGTGTTGTGCTGAGGGGGTGCCTGACCCCATTGGGCTCATGCTGCCCCCAAAAGTACACCATGTGGATGATGGAGGTGCCCAATCCCTGTCGGCTTGTGCTTCCCCACAAACAAAAAGCCAGGTGGCACACTGGGAGCCCACCCCAGCATGATCATGCCCCCCAGCACACTGTATGGCCGATGGGGTGCCCAATCCTTGTCAGCTCCAGCCCCCCAAATAAACACCCAGGTATGCCGGCATGATGGGAGCCCACCCCGGTGTGCCCAAAGCATCCCACATTGCTGTTTTTTGTTTTTCCCCTGTAAAAACAGAAAACAGTCCCTTGCAGTCTCTCGTGCCCTCCAACCCACACCCACCCTCTACGCACCCACCTCCCCACACCCCCTCACCCCCATACTTACCTCCGGAGGCTGGCGTGACAATCTTCAGTGGATCGGGAACATGTCTGCACTCTTCAAAGCTGACCAGGAACTGAAGAAATGCCGGTAAGCGGTATAATGGCATAAATAGGGTTTTTTCAACTTTGGTGGATATCTTGGCCATTTTTGGGGAATATTTTCACCAAATTTTCAACATGGGGTTCTTGGGATCCCACCTCATGAACTCAGTCACTGTCATTTTGTTATTCGGTCCCAAAAAGTGATTTCGCAGAGTCACTGTATGGAACCACCTTTCGGGACCAATTAATGAAATGACAGTGTCATAATTCATAGTAGGCTCCCAAATACCCTATGTTGCAAATTTGGTGAAAAAATTCCCAAAAATGACTGCATTACGAGTGTGTGTTGCACAGTTCCTATGCACACTCATAACTTTGAGAATTTTTAATATTTTCACTCCAGATTTTCAACATTGCCATTTTACCACACCTCATTATGAACAGTACTGCTGTCATTTTTCACATCTCACCGGAAATGTGTTTTCACACATGTGATGGACAATGGCATGGTCTGTGTGCAAAATCAATATTCTGGACAGATTAAGAAAGTCACAGTGACACTGCCCATGAGCAGAGGTTCCAAAATGCATATGTTGAAAATTTGGTGACAAAATTCCACAAAATGCCTATTTTATGAGCTTGCATTGCACAGTTGCCACGCACACTTCTAAGTTTGAGAATTGTTAATATTTTCACTCCAGATTTTTAACACTGCCATTTTTGCACACCTCCTTAAGAACAGTACAGTTGTTGTTTTTCACATGCTGTGTGAAATGTGGTTTTGCACATGCGGTTCACAATGGCGCAGTTGCTGTAAGTAATCAATGTTTGGGACAGATTAAGAAAATCATTGTGACAGTGTTCATGAATGGAGGTCCCAAAATGCCTATGTTGCAAATTTGGTGAGAAAATTCCACAGAATGACTGTGTTATGAGCATGCATTGCACAGTTTTCATGCACGTTCATAACTTGGAGAATTTTTATTATTTTCACTCCAGATTTTCCACATTGCCATTTTTGCACACCTCCTTAAGAACAGTAAGTTGTCATTTCTCACATCCTGCCCAAAATGTGATTTCGAGCTACTGGTGCAGAATGGCACAATCACTGTGGGACATCAACGCTCAGGACAGATTAACAAAATCACAGTGCAACTGTTCATGAGCAGAGGTCCCAAATGCTTTCATGAGGTGGGGTGAGAAAAATCCCATGTTGAAAATATGGAGTGCAAATACCAACAAATGCCCGAGGCGTTAAGGTTTCTAACCATAACATTCCACCCTGTAGTGACTAACCGGCATCAGGGGTGTGACTTTAGAGTGTTGGTTCTAATGCTCACGTCATTCCACCCCCACCCCCACCTCCACCCCTACCCTGCAGCCACTGACAGGCATTGAACTGTGCCTTGCACTGTTTGGCCCCAAAGTTCACCCCATTCTCCTATACTGCACCCATCTCAACATATTTCCATATGGAAATGGGTGAGCGTAGCCCAAGGACCCCAAGGCAGAACCCAATACTCTGTCGGACTCTGCAGGGTAGGGTGAGGTGAAATCGACGGGCAAGTATGGCCAATGCTCCAAAGGCACACCCTTCAGTGCCTGTCAGTCTCTTCCAGGGTGGTGTGGGGTTGGCGTCACTTCTGTACTTCACTGCATCTGTCTAAGTCCTGCACTACCAATGCCAATGTCAGCAAGACAACATTCGGAATTGACAAATGCTTGTTGTATGTGCGGTAGTGATAATGAACTTTCTAAGACTATACAAATTTTTGTGAAAACTTTTTTTTTAACGGCTTCTTCAGTTAAAATATGTTTCATGAGGTTAAGAATTAGATTTAGATTCACAGCGGGAAGGTCATGCCAGACGAATCTAATAGATTTCTTTGACTGGGTGACCAAAGTAGTAGATCAGGGAAGGGCTGTGGACATGGCCTACCTAGACTTTAGCAAGGCATTTGACACAGCCCCACACAAAAGATTAATATACAAGTTAGCCAGCCTGGGAGTGGATCCCAAGATGGTAGCCTGGGTAAAAAATTGGCTGGAGAATAGGACACAGAGAGTAATAGTAAATGGAGTCCACTCTGAAGAATGGGGGTTATAGTGGGTGCCGCTGAGGTTCAGTATTAGATCTGTCCTTCAATGTCTTTTTGTGTTTACATTGCAGAGGGACTGGAAGGAAAAGTATGTCTCTTGCAGATGACACAAAGATCTGCAACAGAGTTGATGCACAAGGTGAGGTGGAAAGGATGAGAATGGATCTGGCAAGGTTAGAGGAATGGTCAAATGTATGGCAGCTTAGATTTAATGCTAAGAAGTACAAGGTAATGCACCTGGGAAACAAAAAACCCAGGGGAAGAGTACACAATGGGGGGTGAGATACTAACAACAACAAAAATGGAAAGGGACCTGTGGGTAGTCATATCAGATGACACATAGTAAGGATTAGGAAAGAGGGGGGTTGGATGGAAGCAGGGTGAGATAAGGCAGAAGCACTAAATGAGTACTTCTGCTCAGTATTTACTAAAGAGAAGAGGGAGGTGACACCCAAGGTGGGAGAAATGGCAAAAACAGGGTGGAAGGGGTGACAGATGGGGAAATCATGGAGGGCAGAGTTCAAGAGGGTTTGAAGGCATTGAGGGTGGACAAGGCGCCAGGCCCAGATGGTATCAACCCCAGGGTACTGAAGGAGCTGGTAGAGGTCCTTGCAGGACCTTTGGTAGACCTATTTAATGCCTCACTACATTCAGGGTGTGTACCTCAGGACTGGAGGATGGCTCATGTGGTGCCCCTCCACAAGAGTGGTCCCAAGGATGAACCGGGAAACTACAGACCAGTGAGCCTCACATCCATCGTGGGTAAGCTAATGGAGACTATCCTGAAGGAGAGGCTGGTGCCTCCTAGAGGCCAAAGGACTACAGGACAGCAGACAGCATGGCTTCATATGTGGCAGATCCTGCCAAACCAACCTGGTGGAGTTCTACAACTGGGTAACTAGGCAACTGGACAGGGGCCATGCAGTGGATGTCCTGTATCTGGACTTCAGTAAGGCATTCGACTCTGTGCCGCATGGAAGGCTGGGAAGGAAGTTAGTAGGCACAGGGGCGGGTGCAAAGCTGGTGAGATGGGTAGGAAACTGGCTTCAGGGAAGGCAACAGAGGGTGGTGGTGGGTGGGGAGCTCTCACACCCAAGGGCAGTGACGAACGGTGTTCCACAGGGCTCGTGTTGGGACCAGTGTTGTTTGGGGATATTCATTGCAGACATATCATGGGACATCAAGAGCAAGATCAGTCTGTTTGCTGATGATACCAAGGTAGGCGCGATGGTGGATGACCTAGGGGGATGGAAGGGGTTACAGAATGATCTGGCAAAGCTTGAAACCTGGTCAGACACCTGGCAACTGGGGTTTAATGCCAAAAAGTACAAGATGCTGCATTTTGGGATGAAGAACCCAAGGAGGAGTTACCAGCTGGGGCGAGTGCAGCTAGCCCAGACAGAGGAGGAGAAGGATCTGGGTGTGCTCATTACAGGGTCAATGAACAACTCGGCACAATGTAGGAAGGCAGCTGCAAAGGCCAACAAAATGCTGGGTTGTATTGCAAGGGGTATATCCTCGAGAAGGGAGGAGGTGATTCTGCCACTGTATAGGTCATTAGTTAGACCACACCTGGAGTACTGCGTGCAGTACTGGCTCCTGTATCTGAAGAGGGACATTAAGTTACTGGATGGGGTGCAGCGCAGGGCGACAAAGATGATCAAGGGGCTGGGGGACTTATCATACGAGAGGAGGTTGAAGGAGTTGAACATGTACTCACTGGAGGAGAGGAGGGACAGGGGTGACATGATTGAAACCTTTAAATACACGAAAGGAATAAACAAGATGGGTACAGAGGGGCTGTTCAAAGTAAGGGAAGGGAGGGCCACCAGGGGCCATGATATGAGACTGGAGGGAGGAAGGTTCAGGAGGGAGATGAGGAGACACTTTTTTACAGAGAGGGTGGTGGCTGGGTGGAATGCGTTACCTGCAGAAGTGGTATCCAGTAGAACAGTGGACTGCTTCAAAAGGGGGTGGGACAGGACAAGAGGGAGGGTTAATAAAGGGGAAGGGTGGAAGGGAAGGGCAGCTGCAGAATAAGGGGTGCTAGCTGCACATTCGAGCAGACTTCATAGACCTCTAGGCCTTTATCTGCTGGCAAATTTCGTATGTTCATATGTTCGTATGACTTAAAGGTGGGCAAGCAATGTGAGAGGGCAGTAAGGAGGGCTGGGGGGATACTGGGATGCATAGGGAGAGGCATCAACAGTAAAAAACAGGAAGTTGTTATCCCTCTGTACAGACAGCTGGTGAGACCTCATCTGGAGTACTGTGTGCAGTTCTGGAGACCCAATCTCCGCAAAGACATAGACAAGATGGAAGCTGTCCAGAGGAGGGCAACTAAAATGGTGCAGGGTCTGCACCGGAAGACATATGAAGAGAGACTAAAGGAGCTTAATATGTATAGCCTCGAGGAAAGGAGGGAGAGGGGGGACATGATAGAAACTTTCAAGTACCTCAAGGGAATCAACAAAGTCCAAGAGGGTAGTATCTTTCAAAAAAAGAGGTGTGCAAGAACAAGAGGCACAATTTGAAGATGGGGGGGGCGGCTCAGAGGTAATTTAAGGAAGTATTTTTTCACAGAGAGGGTTGTGGATGCATGGAACGACCTTACAGAGGAGGTTGTGGAGTCAAAAATAGTGGTTGAATTCAAGCATGCATGGGACAGCCATAAGGCTATTCTAGGGGGTGGGGTAGAAAGAAGTAAGCTGCTGGTTAACTAGGATCTGCAGCTTATCCATTAGGTAGGGAAATGGGCAGACTGGGTGGGCCAAGTGGTCCTTATCTGCCGTCAAATTCTATGTTTCTATGATTTAGTGAGAGTTAGCAGTCTCAAAATGATAAAACGAAGTCTTTGTGTGTAGAAAACAGATAATGGAGGTGATGGGGTGTGTTGTGCTTTGAGTGGTTGACATATCTCATTTATTTATTTATATTTTTGGCAACCGGGTAGGCAAACTGATCCAATGGACCATTTTCTGCTGTGACCCGGGCCATACAGTGGCACAATAAATAGGCGTAAGTTACAATTTGTAGTTAACATATAATACAGAAAGTGCAGTGGCAACTGACACCCGTGGCACACAGGCATCAGCCATCTTTAAAATTAAGACTTCAGGACATAAAAACAAGTTCGTGATAGAGTAGCAATACATTCCTGCTTACAGAGACAAAAGAAACATACACTAACAGCAATTTGGACAATATTCAGCAGTCAAAGGTTACAATACAGAATTTAAAAGATAACACTATGGCGATCAACTTATTCATAAACTGGAGACTAAACATGTCAGTTTATTATTAGGTAGCCAGTACAATTGGAAGTAGGGCAAAATGGTTTGCAGTACCCCTAGGGCAGATTTCTGGTGAGGGTGTTTCCAAGGAAGCAGGTGCAGGTGGACTATTAGTGAATATCAGAACGTAAGAAGAATTCCCTGGTGCTTTTTGGCAATAAATATTGTAATTTTTATTATAAATATTAATTTTAAAAACTCACCAGTGACAAAACCAAAAATAACATTTACAGTTTCATGAGTTAGGTTTCGTCATGTGTTTTTGGTTTCTTGACAGTTAGAAATGCCACTAACTGACTGTACAGTAACAATTTAAAAACGGATTGGTTTTAATGGCTGTAACTTTTGTGTTTGAGAGTTTAAGTTGTGTGGGTGATTATTTTTCATGTGTTTTGTTGATATATCACCATTTTTTAACAAAAAAGAAAAAAAATTGCTGAGGCATGAGTGATAAAACAAAAATATGGCTTCATGAGATAGGTTTTATGACATATGGAATTTTTTTAAAGGGATGTATTTGTTTTGTGAGTGTTTTGGAATGGAATTGTGGAACATTTTTTTATTGGCTCAGTAAAATGTGCTTGTTGGGGGTTGGTTGTGTAAGTTAGTTTGTTTTATGAAGTATCCACAGGGCCCTGTGAGGAGCCATTAAAAGCCAGACATGCCATTTTGTTGGCACCCTGGCATGAAGGTGGTTGCTGTCTGGCTGTGCACTTGGCACACAGCCAAACACACCATTGTGCTGGTGCAGGGCCAAAAGGGCCCTGCATGTTCTGGAATGATGGAGGTTAGTGTATGCCTGCACACATGGCCTTGTGCACAGCCAGGCAGACAGTTGTATTGGAGCAGTGCTCAAGGGTCCTGGACTCCTGGCACATCCTAGTATGAAGGTAGTTGGTGTCTGGCTGAATGCAGGGCCTACAGGGCTCTATATGCAGTCAGACAGACTGTACTGCTGACATGAAAGTGGTTGGTGACTGCAGGTCTCAAAATTTGTCAATTATTCTGTTTATTCTGCTTCATGTAGGTCCAAAAGGGACCTGCAGGAATGAGGCTATTATTCTAGTAGCACAAAAATGGAAATTCATCGCAAAAAACAATGTCAATGCAGACATTAAGGTTGAAAAAAGCAAAGATGACAAAGTAAGGAAATGAAAACATTAGGGTCTGGACTCTCGGGAAGTTTCACCAAATTGGTGGTGTGATGTTCCTTGGGGTTTTCAACACTAATGTCCAACCTCTTCCCCAAACCCTTAGACTTGAGAACTCAAGGAAAAGCTAAAGGTCTGAGACATGTGGTGACTGTGTGAAAAAGTAATGAATGATCTCCTGCTTCTGGCCTTGTGTAAAAAAAAAAAAAAAAGGTTATGAATGATTTCCTGCTTTGTGCAAGGCCCTGCCTGAAGAAAGTTATAAATGCTCTCTGCCGCCTCTCTGGGCCCAATGTGCAGAAAGTTATAACTGATTATGCAGGCCCCACATTGTGTAGCTTCAACGTCCACACCCATGGGGCAGAGGTCTAGACCTGCAGTTTGTCCTTGGGCGATGAAACTAGGTGCTTGAGATAGAGGGGTGGTCATTAAGCATGAAACCCCTAATGAACCCACACCACCGATTTGCCAAGACTCCTGAGATGCCAAACCCTAATTTTTTCATTTCTTACTTTGTCTGATTTGCATTCCTCAAGCCTAATGTCTGAATTATGAATTAATGTAGTTTTTTTGCAGAAAATATGCACAATGCACAATGACCTAACACTGTGCCATCTATTTTTATGAGTGTGGGGTAGGACAATAACTCACAGGTGGCAGACCACCAGTGAAATTTGAAAGTCCTGTGCCCTTAGAATTAATTATAAATTGTGTGTTCATTGATTTCTGTGTGTCCACTTTATACAATGTATTTCAGATTGCAAAGTTTATATAAATTAGTTCTTTTTTATGAAGATGAAATGGGTTCTACTTGATTTTACTGATCTAATTTGAGGGCAGCAAAGGCCATAGTGATGTCATCAGGCACTGTGCAAGCTGCTTTCTCAATAATTTGGGATTCCTTTGTGACTTGTCTAAGTGGAGAGAAATACTGATGTTGCGCCCAACATTGACATAAATTATTTACCTTCTTTAGAATGCTTCAGTGTCTTATATAAATAATTTATATGTAAGGTCTGAATCTCACCCTACATTTACAAATATGTATGTAAAAGGGAGTATTCAGTATTCATAATTTATTTGCTCGACCACAGGCCATTACAAATCTAATAAAAAAATTACAATAAACAAAAAAGAGGGGAAAGAATATATATAATTACAAGAACTGATAAAATGGGAAAAATGTACATGACTACAAATACAATGTGTAAAAAGAGACAGAGAGAGCACTATAGATTCTGTAGCTAGTTATTTAATTTTTTTCAGTACTATACATTTTCATGAAGGTCAAGCTGGTATACAGCATCAACTCTTTAGTCGGGGGGGGGGTCCTTCTCCCAAATTAACAACTTGGAGGGCCAGAGTACAGGAAGGTCAAGTGCCTTGCTCCAGGTCACAATGTTAGTCAGGGGCTGCGGTGAGATTCAAACCTCAGATCTTCCATTTCACAGTTCTGTGCTCTGACCACCAGACCCCACAGCATCTCTAAATGGGATAAATCCTGTATTGTTTCTTATTTGTCAATCTGTTTGCTTGAACTGAAATGTACAATATAAATTTACATCTGGAGACCATAGGTTACGGATAATATTTTGCATATGTTTGGAGAAGAGCTCAACAGTTTTCAAAAGATTTTTGCTCTTGGAGCCAAGTGAGAGGAATTGAATATTACCCTATGGCCTGTACATCTACTGAGCTGTGTCCATGGGCCGACATTTACTAGTTATGTAAAGGGGCTGACATTTACTAGTTATGTAAAGGATGTCACCTTCACTTGCTTCCAAGAATAATTTGCCAGGGGGATGTTTGTTTTGTAAACTCTCTTTAGTGATATTCACATTTTCCATGACACTGAGCAGTTTAAATTCTAGTAATACCGGCTCAGAATAGGACTTCTTTGTGTATTAAAGAAGCAGGTATTTTTTTTCCAAAAGTTGCTTTTAAACTACAGGTAACACAAATATTAGCATATCTTTTAAGCAACTGCTGAAGCCTCAGGGAAAACTCTAAAAAACACATAATTTGGTCTATCATAGAGCTAAAGGTTTCTCTTTGCACACACATCTTTATCCATTTGAGTTCATCTACCCCTACATCTTATTCCCTACTTGAGGTCATAATCCTCCATTATGATAGCTGATAACTCACTCTGTTGCCATGGGAACAACTGTCATGGCACAGTCAGAGTGCAGTGGCCTCAGGTGGAGCATAAGCAAGTGCTGTACAGCACAAAAACTCTTATGGAACAAATGTTCTGTTTTCATGCAAGTGGCCTCAGCACTAAATGGCAGGGAGAAGGAATACATAACTAATGCGAATTATAGTCTACATTTTGTCTAAATGTTCTGTTTTCATGCAAGTGGCCTCAGCACTAAATGGCAGGGAGAAGGAATACATAACTAATGCGAAATACAGTCTACATTTTGTCTAAATGTTATGTTTGTCTAAGTTCCCCTGGAGGTATCAGCTGCCCTTTAAAACTGCTTTTCTATGGGACTTTTAGACTGTGCACTATATATTTTTATTTTCTCATTCCAAACCCTAAATTGTTAGCCTTGTGTCGCCCACAATGCTATTAGGTTGCCATATTATTTTGTAGAAAATTAAATCATTTGAAAATTTTAAAAAATACTTAAACGACATAAATTCTGGTAGAAATGGAAAATTATACAAATGAAAATGGAAAATGTCTGGAATCTTTTATAATTATGAAAAGGTATGATCTGATTTTCTGACCAACTTCACTGCACTGCTGCTTGAAAGTATTGTATGTCCTTGTTCTCCACTTCAGAGCCATAAGCCAGATATGTTTGCAAAATGTAATTGTTAGTTTCATTAGGGACCTTCTAAATATGCTGTATTATAAGTACAATTAATGGCTGTTATAAAATGGGGAAGAAAATTACAGCCACCTGACTGGCTTCTGGGTCCTCCAAGGTGTGCAATCCCCCCCACCGAGGAAGCTCTTTTCAGAGTGAAGCACATACAAATGTACAGAAGAGCCAGCAGAAGAAGGCCATCTGGTCTATTGAGTCTGCTCATTATTGCAGGGTCCTTCGCTTATGCCATTGACCCTCCCCCGGTCTTCCCTTTCTCCCTGATTGTCCCCCCAGTCCCATGGGTTCCCCTTATACTTATCGCAGGCCCTCTTAAAGCTGCCCACTGTCTTCTCTGAGACCACTTCCCCCAGCACTGTATCCCACATGGCCACCACCCTCTCTGTAAAGAAATGCTTTCAAACATCTCTCCTAAACCTCTTCCCAACCAGCCTTAAACTGTTCCCCCTCATGGTTCAGTTGTCTGTTAGCTTGAAGAGACCTTCCCTATGCATTCTTTTAATCCCCTTCAAGTATTCAAAGGTCTCTATCATATCCTCTCTTTCTCTCTCTCTCTCTCTCTCCCCTCCTCCAGGGAGTACATTCTCGAGGCCCAGCCTCTCCTTTTAAGTCTTCCCTTGCTGACCCATGATCATCTTGGCATCCTCCTATAGACTTTCTCTAGCAAGCTGATGTCCTACTTAAGGTGCAGCCACCAGTATCTTACCCCATATTCTACGTGAAGTCTCACCAGCAACCTGTACAAGGGCAGTAAGACCTTGCTCTGCTTACAGCTGATTCCCCTGGCTATATACCCAACATCCTGTTTGCAGTCACTGCTGCCTTTCTGCACTGTGAGGAGTGCTTCAGGTCACTTCAGCACTGGAATGTTTGTGTTCTGTTTTCCCAGGTATTAGTTACTTGCATTAAGTATCCTTTGTTATTTATACAGATAGCTTTCCATTGTCATTACACACATGTATCTGTGGATGGATCTCTGATAAAGGAGGAAGAAGTACAACTTTCTCGGTGTAATGAGATCTTTTTTCCATGATCACATCATTAACCTTTGTTGAAGTCGTTTGATTGGAGGAAGAGTGGGGGTGCATCAGCTTTTTAAGGTATTATCTTGATTTTGCTATTTATTTTGAAATTTTAAGACAGTACAAAGACAAAAAGAAAACTGTGTCATGCTTTTATTTATTTTTTTATTTAAAAAACTGGTAACCGAAGAGGCACACTGAGCCAAGGCTCGTTTCCAGGTGTGACCGGGGGGGAAAAGGGAAGGGGAGGAGCAGAATTACGAAAAAAATAAAGCCAATCAGGTAATGTGGTTACAGCAAGGGTGACATAAAGAGTGCAAGCTGAGTACAGTACAGACAAAATGGCAAACTACTGAATAGGGAAGACAGAATAATTAGCATACAAATCATCTCTGCATATTGGGCAAACTCAAAGTGCATAGTGCCAGAGTGATGGGAGACTGAGCTGGTGCTGAAAGTAGGAGTCAAAACAGGTCGATAAACTTCAGTGAGGTTACCATAACTATGAAGTTGGGAGGGAGGGGGTAAGGAGGGGTTCAGGAAGAAGGTTGGCAGGAGCAGGAGGGGGGAAGAGTTAACTGGCATCTAATGGAGAGAAGTGAAGAGGAGAGATGGATACGAACATACGAAAGTGCCAGCAGAAACAGGCCTTGCAGTCTATCAAGTCTGCTTGATTGCATAGCTAGCCCTTCATCTTGCAGCTGCCTCACCCTCCCCTCCCCTTCCCTACTCGTATTTATGGATAGAGAAGGTAGCTGGTTCCAGAGGGAGGGGAGGCAGTATGAGAAAGCAGATTTCTTGACTGAGGAGAGTGGGTGGGGAAGAGAGAATGTGCATGGGTCTCTTGAGTGCAAGGAGTAGGATGAGCAGGGGATGGGAGAGAGGAGATGGGATGGGTATGAGAGAAGGAACCCAAACCAGTATTTAGAGATGACAGAAGCACAGTGGGACTGATGATATGAGGGAAGAGAGAGGATGGATAGAGAGTAAAGTAGTAGTAAAATTCTTTATTTTTATACAGGATAAGATCACAAATTCACATCATTAGGTCCTCAGGCCTATTTACAAGAAACATAGAAACATAGAATTTGACGGCAGATAAGGACCACTTGGCCCACCCAGTCTGCCCATTTCCCTACCTAATAGATAAGCTGCAGATCCTAGTTAATCAACAGCCTACTTCCTCCTACCCCCAACCCCTACAGTTGCCTTATGACTGTCCCATGCATTCTTGAATTCCACCACTGTTTTTGACTCCACAACCTCCTCTGGAAGGCTGTTCCATGCATCTACAACCCTTTCCATGAAAAAATACTTCCTCACATTACCTCTGAGACGTCCCCCCCATCTTCAAATTGTGCCTCCTTGTTCTTGCACACCTCTTTTTCTGAAAGATGCTACCCTCTTGGACTTTGTTGATTCCCTTGAGGTACTTGAAAGTTTCTATCATGTCTCCACTCTCCCACCTTGCCTCAAGGGTATACATATTAAGCTCCTTAAGTCTCTCTTCATATGTCTTCTGGTGTAGACCCTGCACCATTTTAGTTGCCCTCCTCTGGACAGCCTCCATCCTGTCGATGTCTTTGCAGAGATTGGGTCTCCAGTGCTGCACACAGTACTCCAGATGGAGTCTCACCAGCTGTCTCTACAAAGGGATAACAACTTCCTGTTTTCTACTGGTGATGCCTCTCCCTATGCATCCCAGTATCCCCCCAGCCCTCCTTACTGCCCTCTCACATTGCTTGCCCACCTTTAGGTCATCTGATATGACTACCCCCAGTTCCCTTTCCATTGTTGTTGTTGTTAGTATCTCACCCCACCCCATTGTGTACTCTTCCCTGGTTTTTCTTTCCCAGGTGCATTACTTTGCACTTCTTAGCATTTAATCTAAGCTGCCATACATTTGACCATTCTTCCAACCTTGCCAAGTCCTTCTCATCCTTTCCACCGCCTTGTGTATCAACTCTGTTGCAGATCTTTGTGTCATCTGCAAGAGACATGCTTTTCTTCCAGTTCCTCTGCAATGTCACTTTTAAAGACATTGAAGAGGACTGGTCCTAGTACTGAACTGCGGTACCCCACTAGTAACCCCCTTCTTCTGAGTGGACTCCATTTACTATTACCCTCTGTGTCCTGTTCTCCAGCCAATTCTTTACCCAAGCTACCATCTTGGGACCCATTCCCAGACTGGCTAACTTGTATATTAATCTTTTGTGTGGGACTCTGTCAAATGCCTTGCTAAAGTCTAGGTAGGCCATGTCTACAGCCCCTCCCTGACCTACTACTTTAGTCACCCAGTCAAAGAAATCTATTAGATTTGTCTGACTTGACCTTCTCACTGTGAATCCATGCTGCCTTGGGTCCTGTGCCCCTCTGGCCTCTAGGTACTCAATAATTCTTTCATTCAGAAGTGATTCCATCATTTTCCATATCACTGAGGTTAAACTAACAGGTCTGTAGTTTCCTGCTTCTGCCCTGCTCCCACTTTTGTGAAGTGGAATAACATCTGCCTTCCTCCAGTCTTCTGGTACTGCCCCATCCTCCCATGATTTGTTAAAGAGGGTAGTCAGTGGTGTCACTAGTTCTACCCTTAGGTCTTTTAGAATTCTGGGTTGAATCCCATCAGGCCCCATTGCTTTGTCCACCTTCAGTTTTAAGAGTTCTTTCAGAACTCTTTTTTCTGTGAATGGGCTGGTATCAACCCCCACGTCCATTGTGTTTCTATTGTTTGGTTTAGGTACATCCCCCTCTTCATTTGTGAATACTGAGCAAAAATATTTGTTTAGTTTCTCTGTCTTTTCACAGTCACCCTCTGACCAACCCCCCTTCCCTTTATTAGGCCTCACTATCCCTCCCTTGGTCTTCCTTCACTCTCTGATGTACCTATGAAAGGTTTTATCCCCCTTCTTAACTGAGTTGGCTATCTTTTGCTTGGTTTGGGCCTTTGCTGTTCTGACTTGCCTTCCCTGCTTCCTTTTGCTTTAACAGATACAGTCCTCTGTCCTGCTCCTTCTGTGATTCCTTGTACTTCCTGAATGCTTTCCTTTTCTCCCTAACCTTCCCAGCCACCTCCTTTGAGAACCATAGTGGTTTCCTACATTGTTTTGTTTCATTTATTTGCTTCACACAAAGGCTTGCTGCCTGTGTAATGGCAATTTTGATTACTCTCCATTGTTCTTCCACCACTCCTTCCTGCCCATTTGCTAGTGCTTTCCTTAGGCACTCACCCATTTTGACAAAGTCAGCCCTCCTAAAGTCCAGTACCTTTGCCTTTGTATGGCTTGACTCTACTGCTGTGTTTATCATGAACCATACTGTTCGATGGTCTCTAGTTCCCAGATGGCTACCCACTTCTAAATATGTGATCCTCTCTCCATCTCCATTTGAGAGTACCAGGTCTACGATTGCTCCCTCTCAAGTGGGTTCCAATACTAGTTGTCTAAGGCATGCCCCCTGTAGGGCATCTAGAATGACCCCACTCTTGGAAGTGGCTGCTGCAAACACACTCCAGTTAACACCTGGCATATTCAGATCCCTCGTCAACAATATCTCCCCTTTTTCTACCATTCTAAGGATACCTTCTATCAGTTCCTTGTCCATTTCCTCCCCCTGAGATGGGGGTCTGAATACAGCCCCTGTGCGGATTGTAGTGCCATTGCCTGTCTCCAAATTGACCCACAGTGCTTCCTCTCCTCTGCATTTACCCTTTTGCTCTGTTGCTTTAATTCCTTCCCTTATGTAAAGAGCTACTCCTCCTCCTCCTCTTTTACCCTCCCTGTCCCTCCTGTAGATGGTGTATCCTGGTATGTTTACATCCCAGTCATGGTTCTGTGTGTACCTTGTTTCTGTGATTGCCACGATATCCAGATGTTCCTCTTCCATCAAGGCCACTAGTTCAGGAAGCTTGTTATCCAGACTACAGGCATTTGTACTCATCGTACCGTGTCATAATGTTGCACGCTTAATAGCGTACAACATTATGGCAAAATCTGGAACTGTGAGCTCCCCAAGCTGGACTCCCCCAGAGTTGAGAATCTTCAGTAGAGGGGGTCCAAGGGTGCAGCCCCCTGTAATGGGGTATGTGGTGGGGGGGCAGAGGACCCACAGAACAAAGACATGATGCCTCATGGCATTAATCATGCAGTGCAATAGTGCCATGAAGCATTATGTCTTGCGACATAATGACCCCTTGCCAATACTCATTATTCTCCACTGTTTGATGACTTTACCTCTTGTAGCACCATCCCTGTCCTCATTGACTTTGCTTTCTCCATTTACCTCTGTCCTGCTCCCTACTGACCTTTCTACCTTGGTCTTTACCTCATATAGTACCCTGTTTTGTAGGGGAGGCTGGGCATTCATTGTTGCTTATCAGTGCTGCCTCCCTTGGCTAGTTTAAAAGCTTGCCAATGAAGCATTTAAACCAATCGCCCAGAAGACTTGTTCCGTTCCTGGACAGATGCAGACCATCCTGCCAGTATAGGCTGGTATCCCTCCAGGTGGAACCCCAGTCCCCAGTGAAGCCAACCCCTGTGCTCCACACCATTTTTTCAACCATTCATTGAATTGCATGGTGCGGAGTACCCTCGTCTCACCCATGCCATAGACAGGCAGCACCTCTGAGAAGGATACTGTGTGTGCTACTTACTTTAGGCCCATCCCAAACTCCACAAACTCCTCCTGCACTGCTCTAATCTCATGTTGAGCCAAGTCATTCATCCATAGGTGGACAATGACATCCAGCTCCGTCTCCTGTGCAGCTGTTCTCGTGATCCTGAGGATGCACTTCCTGTCCCTCCAAGCTATGGCACTAGGCAGGCACCTTACTTCACTATTCCCTGCTCCCTCCAGTTCTATCCCCCCTAATAACTGAGTCCCCCACCAGGAGCTTCTTCCTTTCCCTGTGGTGTCCTCTGCCTCCTTCCTGTGTGCCTCCCTTGTGACAGTTGTGCACAACCTCCTTTGTCTCCTCTGCGGATGCATCCATAGGGGGGATTATGCTCCACCAGAATGGTGCATGGATTGTGGTCCTGATTATAAAAATATAAAGTTATAAAAAATGTTTCTCAGTTAAAACATTCCAAATATCTTACAAAACAAGTCCATAATTTACATACAGATTTCATATTCATCCATCATACTTCATACTTGTTACACACAAAAATTCCAATCCAGATGTTCCCAGACCCTCAGTCATAGCATTATATTATCCTAAGGTATTTTACTCCTCAACCATTGCACTTACATTTGGTTTTTAACTTGTGTTTTAATAATTTAGCCAAAAGTTTTGGTTCATTATTTATACTTTTCAAGTTGTTATTTATTGAGTTCCAGGTTAATGTATAGTTAGCCACAAAGGTCAAGTTTCCAAATGTATTTTTCAGTTTTAGTCTTATAAGTCTGTATTCAGAGGCCCAGATATTCAGACTGCACCTGACAGGGGTGCAAGCCTTGGCGCAGTGCAACTGGGATGCACCGGGGCCAGGACCAGGTGGTATTTAATGGTGATGCGCCATGGCACAGCACCGTTGAATATGGCATGGACTGTGCATGGTGCAGTGGCACTGCGCTGGTGCAAGCCACAGATAGGGAGCACGGGGATGCACCAGTGCAATCACAGTTGCACTGGGTGCATCACTCATGATATTCAACAGAGGGCATGCAAATAAGGCCATAATCTATGCAAGGTGCAAATGGGGCCATTTGCATGTCATTATGGTCCTATTTGCATGTCCTGCACAGGGTGGCCTGATGAATTGTGCCTGATGCCCTGCACAGAATGATGTGCGAAGAGGGGTCCCGAGGCATCCCCCATCCAGTAATCGCGATCACTGGTGAAGATCCTGAAAATGTCACTAATAGCCTAGTGGTACCCCCTTCCTCTCCATACCCCGATCACCATTAAAGTACATTTATTCATGTCCTGGTAGTCTAGCGGTACCCCCTCCCTCCCATTGCTGGTGAATAACCTGACCTTTACCCTGGTGGTCTAGTGTTCCCTCCCCCACCCAATGCCACCATCGTGGTAAATCTCCCGTTGTGAATTCCCTGGTGATCCAGTGGCACCCCTCACCCCTCCCACCCTCACAGCACCCCTTGCCCACCCCGCTCCCCCCATCATCAGCGGGTGGCTGTAACCCACCCAAGATACTGCCTAGTCACCCACCCTCCCAATGACAGTAGGTACACTATGGGCTTGCAGGCATACTATACAGACAGTCCCTGCATCTGCACCACATACAATTGCATTGTAGCCCGGCGCATCAGGATTTGTGCAGTTCCTGGCAACCTTGCCAATATCCCACCTGGGCACAACGCAGAGTTGTGCTGGCACAACTCTGTTGTGCCGTGCGCAACCCTTTTGAATATCTGGGCCAGAGTCTCTTAGGTTATACTTATGCCTAGGTTCATTATTCCTCAGTTTGTCCATTAGATATTTAGGATTACCTAAATTTAGCACTCTATAAATTTGGTTTGCCCTCATCTGTCTTCTCTTGTTTTCAAGTGTTAACCACCCCAGTTCCTGGTACATATTGCAATGATGACTTCGAGTGTCGCATCTTAGTATGAACCTCACTAAATTATTATATGTTACATCCACTTTTTTAATAAGGTTTTACTGGCCAAACCATAAACATGACTGCCGTAATCTATATTTGGTATGAGTAGCTGATTTACAACTCTGTACACATTTTTTTATCCATACGAAAACTAGATCTATGGTAAGCTCCCAGTTTTTATTTGCTTTCTCTATCATGCCCAAAATGTGGTAGTCAAATCTTAATCCTTCATCTACCCACACCCCTAGATATTTATACCTAGATTCTTGACCCAAGACTTTCTTTTTGACAGTCATTACATTGATTTCCTGTTTTATTTTTTGTATTTTCTTCGGTGACGGATCAAAGAACCTGATTTTTGTTTTTTTACCGTTTAAAAAACAAGCCCCGACTGAGCTAACCATTTCTCTAAGTTTGTAAAATCAAGCTGAAGTCCATTTTCTGCATCTTTAGCAGTATTTCCACCAGCTAGCAAGACTGTGTCATCTGCATACAGTTTAATAATTGTTTGGTCAGCCACTCTTACCAAGTTATTTATGTACATCAGGAAGAGGGTGGGCCCCAATATGGAGCCATGAGGGACTTGTCTTAGGACCTTAGCCTTCCTTGACAGAGTTTCTCCAATTCGAACTTGCTGAACGCTATTTGACAAATAGAAGCTGAATCAATCTGAGGTTTCATTAGCAATTCCAAAGGAATCCAGTCTTTGAATTAGAATTCTGTGGTCCACGGTGTAGAAGGCCTTGGATAAGTCCACAAACACCGTGCCCACCACCCTTCCCCCATCCATCTGGGAGGCAATTATGTCTATTGGGTCAGTGAGCACGGTGTCCGTGGAGGGTCCTTTCTGAAATCTGGATTAAGAGGTGGTCCGTAAGGAGTACTTTTCCAAATACTCACTTAACTGTCTCTGGACCAACCTCTCCAATACCTTTGACACCGTGGACAGCAGGGCTATAGGCCTAAAGTTAGTAGGCACAGTTGAATTCCCTCTTTATTGACTGGAATTATAAAGGCCTTCTTCCAGTCTCCAGGGAAATGTCTGTCTATAAGACTCCAATTAAAAGGTTTAGTTACTATAGGGGTGACTATATCTATTTAAAAATCTGTTTTCAATACCGTCAGGGCCATAAGCTTTATATGTTTTTAACCTTCATATCTTATTTTTAACTTCATTGCACCCTATAACTTAAAATCTAAATTTTGGAGCATCTGGGGGCCTTACAGTAGTTTTAACATAATCCCTACCTAGTTCACAATTTAGGATATCTATATCCGGCAGGGTGATGAAATATTCATTAAGTATGTTTGCTGATATAATAGTAGTTGGAAGCACTCCCTCTTTTTGAATTTGAATTGGGGGTTTATTTTTAATGGGCTTTTCAAATGATGTAATCAAAGCTCAATATGTCTGGGGATCGGTAGTTTCTGAGACTTTGCTATTATAATGCATCCTTTTGGAGTGCCTTATTTTTGTTCTTAAAGTGTTCCTTGCTTTTTTGTAAGTATCTGAATCATCTGAATTTAATGTTTTGTTCTCCTTTTTCCACAGTCAGTTTTTTTACTCTGATATCCCTTTTTAACTTTTCTGAAATCCAGGGTAATGGATCCTTCTTTGTAAAAAGTAATTTAAGGGGGGCTACTTCATCACAGGCTTCACGAAACATTTTATTAAATTCTCTAACTACCAAATCCAAGCTTGGGTTAAGAAACAATCTCTCCCATTTTATACCTGCCAATCTATGCAAAAATAATTCTTTACTGTAATTTTTAAAGGTTCTTCATCTTATTTTAGGGTTACTAATTATAAATTTCTTACAGTTGTTCTGAGATATTTCACAGAGGCATGTGACGGAGCAGTGGTCCCCTAAAACAGGGTTATTTACTTGTAGTTCATAGACCTTTATATTTTCTGTGACAAAGATTAAATCAAGCCTGTTTCCCTCACGGGGAGTTCCGGTAATGTCACCGACTGATGTAGATGCTCGGGGTAAAGCTCTCTCTGACCCCTTGGCTTAACACATTAAAATTTATAATTTCCCATGAGGCAAACTTTTAAAACAGCAACATCTAGCACCCACTATTATGGTGACCAGAAATAGACCCAAATCTGGGTTTGGCAATGGGCTAAAACAACAGAAATTAAATTTGACCTCTAGACCACTGATGCATAGTGAGGAGGCCTCCAAAGCATCGGGCCCAATGTGGGAAAGCGATTCAGAGGAAGAGGGAGGGGACTTCATGATCACCTCCCGCCAGCTGTGTCGCGAGCTGCGACGACTCAGAAATACTCTCAACTTCATTAAAGCAGACATAAAAGAAAATAGAACCAATATTGCCAAACAGGGAAAGCAGAAGAACGATCGGAGCAACACACTGCATATTCAGAAACTGTAGATTTACATAATGGGGCAATCCTCCAGCGCCACGATCGCACACAAATCCTTATGTAGAAAGTGGAAGACCTTGAAAATCGGTCCCGGAGAATCAGTCTGAGGATTCATGGTCTCCCTGAGCACACTGAACAGGGAAACATGCCAGATTTTATTGAGAGCTTAATCTGAGAGTTACTGGACATTAGCCAAGACATCCCCCTAAATATTATTAGGGCACACAGGGCCTTATCAGCTCCCCCTAAAAATCCCAAAGCTCAACCACATTCGATCATCATTGCCTTTCTGGATTTCAGGATGAAAGAGCTTGTCTTGAGTAAAGCCTGGGCTAAAAAAGAAATTCCTTTTGGAGACACTAAACTGTTTTTCAAACCCGATTATGCCCCAATGACAATGGCATGGAGGAACATGTGGTTTCCCATAGTGAAAGCTGTCAGAGGGAAAGGCCTGAAAGCACAAGTAGATTTTCCTGGCCGACTCAGGGTGACATCGGATGCTGGTATCAAGTTCTTTGATATGGTGGGTGAAGCAAAAAAATGCCTTTCATCCTTGGAGATACTGGCTGATGATCTAGCCCCCTTCCCACATTGATTAAAGACATCGAGAAGAGACAGTGGCAGCTGGTAGGCGGCGGAGCTCGAAGATTCACCTCCCTGTATAAAGCGGGTGGCTTCACTTCGTGGGGCCGCTTAGCTGAAAAAACTCAGAAACCATCCAGTTGAGGTTTGGAGGAACTTTTCAGCTTCTTGGTGAAGCCATGTAGGACTAGAACATATGGTTTGAGGTCACTTGGGGGACAAGCCTCATTAATGGAATAGAGCAGTAGATACATAAATAATTTCAAATCTGCTGAATATTAGTTGGTAAATCTTGGGGGTCTCCTTCTCCCTCTCTATATGGGGGGCAGCTCTTGGCTCTGACCTAGGGCATTCGATCCTGAGGTGGTCGGGGTGGCTCATTGTGGGGGGGGGAGGGATTCCTCAGGAGCGATCACATATAATGTTTTACAAGGAACTTTCTTATATTAATAACAGTCATTTAAACTACAGTGGCTAAGCGGGTAACGTGAACAAGGATGGGGGTGTTTAATAACTGCCTCGCTGAAATCCAGGATTGAATGAATTCCAGCTGGCTGAGGTTGAACCTAGGGAAGACTGAGGTGATGGTTGTGGATCCAGGTCGCCGGATAGTGGGGTTGGGGGCTGGTCAACCCACGGGGCTTTTGCTGGGGGATTCCCAGCTCCTTGCCTCTGAATGGGTACAGGATCTAGGGGTGATACTTGACGACAGTCTGACACTACGATCTCAGGTGTCGTCTGTTGTTAAGTTATCCTTTTACCATCTGAGGAACATCGCTAGGATCAAGCACCTTGTTCCGTCCATTGACCTTCCTACATTGATCCATGCCTTTGTGACCTCACGCCTTGATTATTGCAACTCCCTTTACTTTGGGCTTCCAGGGGTTGATATCTGCTGCTTGTAACTGGTGCAGAACACTGCAGCCTGGTTGTTGATGGGGACTCCGCGGACTTCCCATATTACGCCAGTGTTGTGTGAACTGCACTGGCTGCCAGTTCAGTGGTGGATCACCTTCAAAGTCAGATTACTGACTTATAAAGCCCTACGTGGACTTGGCCCTGATTATCTGAAAGAGCTCCTGTCCTCTTACTGCCCTGAGCGATTGCTCCATTCGGCAGATGACAGGTTGCTAGATATGCTGAGGGTTGTTTCAAAATCTTCAGGGGCCCGCGCATTCATGTACGTGGCCCCAGCCCTCTGGAATTCTCTACCATGTCGGCTTTGGGACTGCGTGACTGTGGGAGGGTTTAAACAGGCACTGAAGACTTATTTATGGAGCAGGGCATATGGTGACTAGTAAAGTTAATTTTTGGATTTTATTGTGTATTTCTTACTGCTGTTTTATTCATTGTTTTAAGGTTTGTAATGCACCTTGATATCTGAAAGGTGCATAATAAATAAAGATTATTATTGTTATTATTATTATTATTATAGAGGTGATGATGGAACAACTGGGCCCGAGTCACTCAACCTCACTTAAGAATGTGATGGGTGGGGGGGAGATCTACATTAGCTCAGTGGTCCCCACGAATGCAGCTAGTGATGGATGTACTCCAACACTCGCAGCTAGGTGCAGGGATGTTCTGTGTACTTCCCACTGGATTTCGCTAGGAGGCGGAAGGTGGGCAACTCGTGGCACCTTGGGAGGATGGAAATAGTTTAAGGGAGCAATGGTTCTTTCCCCCAGTTGGGGAACTGTTCTTGAACAGGTTGCTGTTTATTTTTACTAAAATAGCAGATGTACTGTGGTTAATATTCTTTCTGTTTTTTCTTGTGTGTGTATACCCTCACTCTGTGTCCCACTGGAGACCCTTTTCATCCAGATTAGAAGTCCGGCCACACTGCTGCAATGGAGAGGCTAAACATTGTAACTTATAACATTTGGGAGGTCGACCACCCAATCAAATGTGCCCAGATTTTACAGGAGTTGGGGAGGCTGAATACCCAAATCGTGTTCTTACAAGAGACACATTTGGCAGAGGCTGAACACAAGAAAATGTGTCACAGATGGGTGGAGTCGGTCTACTCCTCCTCCTATCTGTCCCACCTACATAGGAGAGGCACTGCAATTCTGGTGCATAAATCTTGTCCCCTCCAAGTGCAGAGTGTGGTTACAGACCCAGAGTGCAGATTTGTTAAAGTGACAGGGGTAATCGGGGAGACGTCCTGCACGATAGTATGCTTGTATGCCCCGAATGAGGATCAAGAAGCAGCCCTTTTTTTTCAAAAACAGTTGCCAGGTTGGATAGGGGTAGAGGGTAGTCTTTCCAACATGGGGGAGATTTTAATACCATACTATCCACTACCCTGACAGGCGGGGAGGGTCTGCTCTCACACACCCAAAAAAAGCAAGTACTATTCTAAACTGGTCATTACAAAACTGGGGTTTGGTAGATACATGGAGATGGAAAAACAACAAAAAGAGGGATTACTCTGAGAGGCATAACTGCTATAAAAGAATAGACATGGTCTTGGTATCAGAGGAATGGGTTCACACATTAGATAAATGTACTATTCACCCCCGCTCTATCTCAGATCATGCACCTGTCTGAGCATTGCTTACCTTACTCCCTTCTGTCAAAAACTCCCACTGGTGCTTTAATGTAGGTCTTCTCAATAATAGATTTTAAATCCCTTATTGAGAATACCATCGATGACTACTTGACCAACAACCCAGCAGGGGTATCAACTGCTGCTATTAGATGGGATGCTCTAAAAGCTGTTTTGAGAGGAGCAGTCATTAGTTTTGCAGCTCGAGAGAAAAAGAAGAGAAATAAGGCAATTAAGAAACTAGAAGATTCCATTGCTGATCTCGAGGTTCAACATAAAATGTCACTAAACCCAAACCTGGGACAGCAACTTAAATAACCAAAGAGAGACTAAACAAGATCTTGGCTGGTCTACTGGAGGGCTCTTATCGACATATTCTCCAGAGTTATTATGAAGGGGGAAATAGAGCAGGGAAACTGTTGGCTAGTACTCTTTGTATCCATCAGGGCAGTAGACTTGTCCTGAAGATAACTAATCTGGAGGACAATGAAGCTACCTGCCACACGGAGAAAATAACAGCCTCCTTTGCTGCATACTATAGGAAACTTTATACACAGGACCCTTTAATGAACTCAGACCAGAAAACTCACAAGCTTCTTCAGGGGGTGGTGCTCAGAACCTTAAACAGGGACGCACGGGACTGCTTGGAAGACTCAGTCTCCATGACAGAGATACACGCTCAAATACAGGCCCTCAAGGGAGGGAACTCCCCAGGACTTGATGGATTCCCATCTGAATTTTACAGCACCTTCATGGAGAAGCTGACCCCACTTCTATTAGAGGCTTACAGAGAAGTGATGGATGGCAAGGTTGTCCCACAGTCCTGGCAAACAGCCCAAATTACAGTACTACATAAAACAGGGAAACACCCGGTAGAGTGTGGATCCTACTGACCAATATCTCTACTAAATGTAGACCTCAACATATTCACTGGTCTGCTGGCTAGGAGACTACAAGTTGTGATTGCCCAGGTGATCCACGAGGATCAAACAGGTTTCATCTCCAGCCATTATCTATCAGACAACCTCAGAAAATTGTTAAACATTATCTCTGCCCAACACTCCCACCCCAAGTTTCAATTTACAATATTCATGGACTCAGAAAAATCTTTTGATGGGGATAATTGTGATTTTCTAAAACAGTCTATGGTAAAAATGAATTTTGGCCCTAAATTTCTAAAAATAATATCAAACTTATATGATGGACTGGAAGCCATGGTCAGGATGAAAGGTATCTACTCCAGTCCATTTCCAGTTTCTAGAGGCACACGACAAGGCTGTCCACTATGGCCCCTACTCTTCACCCTGAGTTTGGAGCCTTTGGCCACTAAGGTCAGACAGGACCCAGGGGTAACAGGTGTGATGGCAGGGGAGGCAGGAATACAAACTCTTGCTTTATGCAGATGACTCCATATTTTTCATCTCTGACCCAGAAAAAATTAATACCCTTAAGTCGGAAGCATTGGTTCTTAATGGCATCCCACAGCCAGAATTCAAAGACCAATTCCCTTTTGCTTGGGCCCCAAATAATCAGATCAAATACTTGGGCATCCAGATAATGACAGACTTATCTAAACTATTTGGAGAGAATTATGATAAGCTTTGGAAGGTCATAGAACAGAACATGGCCAGATGGCAGCTTCTGCCCCTCTCCTTGGTGGGCAGGGTGAAGGCAGTCAAAATGAACATATTGCCTCACATACTTTTTTTGTTTCAGTCCCTTCCCCTTAAAATCCCTAGGAAATTCTGGGCTAGGATGATTAGAGATATATCTAAATTTGTCTGAAATCTCAAAAAAAACAGGATAGCCAGAGTTATCCTTCAGCGTCCTAAAGCGGAACGAGGACTAGGTCTCCCCAATTTCCCTTTATATTACCTGGCAGCCCAAGCAGCAGGGCTGATGACCTGGACCAAACAAAGAGACACTTCACAGTGATATGTCATAGAGGAAACAGCCCTGAAAAACAGACCTCTCTTTTCATTGGCTCTAACAGAGATCTCCTCTGAATACAGAAAACAGGTCAAAAATAGATGGGTCAGACAGGGATTGGAAATATTGGACCAGATTAGGAAAAAGCTCAATACCCCAGGCAGCCTAGCCCCCTGTCACTGATTCACTTTGACCCTGGATTTTTTCCCCCCCCTCACTTGACCCAGGTTATGCTAGATGGGCAGCTGGGGGCGTTACCAGATTCTCTCAGTTCTTGGAGAGGGATCAGTGTATCTCTTTCCATTGAGCGAAGGAGAAACGTAATTGGCCAAACTCTGAATTTTTACATTATATGCAGGTGAGACACTATATAAACTCAGGGGATAATCTTATAAAGCTAGCTCGCCCATATTCAAACTGGGAAAACTTCGTATATGGTGTTGTTACAGTATCAGGCCCTACCAAATACATTTCCAGTATTTATCAATTGCTTCTACAGCAGGGGAGCGATCACCTAGGGAAAATTAGAACCACCTGGGAGAAAGAAGCAAATGTCACCATCTCAGAGCCTGATTGGCAACACAGATTGAAATGGGGTTGGAGAGCCATGTCGGCTCCTATCTGGAGGGAATTTTTTGGGAAAAATCTGACTCGACTCTTCCACACCCTGGTTGTAACCAAACACTTTAGAACTTCCAAAAATGACAGATGTTGGAGAGGGTGTGGGGGAATGGGCACTCACTGGCACATTTTTTGGAGTTGTCCTGTGCTTTCCCCTTACTGGAAGGAGATTCAAAAAGTAGTTCAAGCTATTACTAAAGTGCAAATCCCACTAGCAGGAGAGGAATGGGTGCTGGGCTTACCCTCCTTAACACATCAACCTGCAGAAATCAGAAAAGTTCTGCTGACCATGTCAATAGTGGCCTTGAAATGTATTACTGGGAGGTGGCTAACACCAGAATCTCCCAGATTGGGAGACTGGACCCATAGGATCCAAGAGGTAATTCAAATGGCATCAATCGCTGCAAAACTCAGGTTAGGCTGAGAGAAACATGTCGAACGTTGGAGGGGAGGGGAAGAATGGCTTGCTGGTAGGGAGGGGTAAGAATAATTCTTCAGATGAAACTTTGTAGGGCGAGGAAGAGGGTTTAGCTTCTTAAAGGTGACAGAAACATAAAGAGGGGGAAGCCTTGTTACAATTGCTGATTAAGGTGACGCAGTGGGGGGAAGTGTGACACAGCACAACCGGGGGCCATGTTGGTGAGGTACAGGTGAATGGACCTAGCAGGTTTGGTCCTCAGCCTTTGTTATGGGTTCCTCTGTTAAGAATGTTTTTAGGCAAACTCAGCATAAAATGGTGAAGTCCATGTGTAAATATACCTTCCAGGGTTGAAATGTGAGAATTAACTCATTGTAACTGGTGCTGCAGAGATGTAATTTATGCCTCAATGCACCCTTATCTAATAACAAAGGCACTGCTTTGTCTGCGAAATATGAAATCTGAAAAGCTTATATATGTAAAGTGATTGAGAACTTTTGTCAGAGTATGAATCAACTCATGGACTTGAAGCATGTTCAATGATCTGTCATGTTCGTAAACAGATACTGCAATAAAGCTGAGTTTAAAAAAAAAGTCTGTTTCCCTCATTAGATAAACAGAGAAACAAAGAATTTGATGGTAGATAAGGACCGCTTGGCCCACCTAGTCTGCCCATTTCCCTACCTAACGGATAAGCTGCAGATCCTAGTTAACCAACAGCCTACTTCCTCCTACCCCCCACACTAGAATTGCTTTATGTCTGTCCCATGCAGTCTTGAATTCCCCCACAGTTTTTGACTCCACGACCTCTTCAGGAAGGCTGTTCCATGCATCTACAACCCTCTTCATGAAGAAATACTTAATTCACATTACTGCTGAGCCATCCCCCTATGTCTTCAAATTGTGCCCACTTGTTCTTGCACATCTCTTTTTCTGAAAGATGCTTCTCTCTTGGACTTTGTTGATTCCCTTGAGGTACTTGAAAGTTTCTATCATGTCCCTCTCTCCCTTCTTTCCTCAAAGCTATACATATTAAGCTCCTTTAGTCTTTCTTCATATGTCTTCTGGTGCAGACCCTGTACCATTTTGATTGCCCTTCTCTGGACAGCCTCCACCCTGTCTACATCTTTGCGGAGATGGGGTCTCAAGAACTGTACGCAGTACTACAGATGTGGTCTTACCAACTGTCTGTACAGAGGGATAACAACTTCCTGTTTTCTACTGGTGCTGCCTCTCCCTATGCATCCCAGTATCCCCCCAGCCCTCGTTGCTGCCTTCTCACATTGCTTTCCCACCTTTAGGTCATCTGCTATAACTACCCCCAGGTCCCTTTACATTTTTATTGTAGTCAGTATCTCACCCCCCCCATTGTGTACTCTTCCCCTGGGTTTTTGTTTCCCAGGTGCATTACTTTGCATTTCTTTGCATTGAATCTAAGCTGCCATACATTTGACCATTCCTCCAACCTTGCCAAGTCCCCTCTCATCCTTTCCACCCCACCTTATGTATCAACCCTGTTGCAGATCTTTGTGTCATCTGCAAAGACATATTTTTCCTTCCAGTCCCTCTGCAATGTCACTTATAAAGGCATTGAAAAGGACCAGCCCCAGTACCGAATCCTGCGGTACCTCACTAGTAACCCCCCTTTCTTCACTGTGGACTGAGTTTACTATTACCCTCTGTGTCCTGTTTTCCAGCGAAGGTTTTACCCAGGCTACCACCCTGGGACCCACTCCCAGGCTGGTTAATTTGTTTATTAATCTTTTGTGCGGGACTGTATCAAATGCCTTGCTAAAGTCTAGGTAGGCCATGCCCACAGCCCCTCCCTGGTCTACTGCTTTAGTCACCCAGTCAAAGAAATCAATTAGATTCATCTGACATGACTTTCCCGCTGTGAATCCATAGTGCCTTGGGTCCTGTGCCCCACTGGCCTCCAGGTACTCAACAATTTTTTCCTTCAGAAGTGATTCTATAATTTTCCCTACCACTGAGGTCAAATTGACAGGTCTATAGTTTCCTACCTCTGTCTTGCTCCCACTTTTGTGAAGAGGAATCACATCCACCCTCCTCCAGTCCTCAGGTACCACAACATCCTCCCATGATTTGTTAAAATGGGTAGTCAGTGGTGTTACTAGTTCTTCCCTTAGTTCTTTCAGAATTCTGGGGTGAATCCCATCAGGCCCCATTGCTTTATCCACCTTCAGTTTTAGGAGTTCTTTCAGAACCCTTTCTTCTGTGAAAGGACTGATATCAACCCCCATATCCAGAGTGGTTCTATTGACTGGATTAGGTACCTCCCCATCCTCTTCCTTTGTGAATACTGAGCAGAAGTATTAATTCAGTATCCCTGCTTTTTCACTATCCCTCTCTGTCCAACCACCCTCCTCTTTATTCAATCTCAGTATCCCTGCCTTAGTCTTTCTTCACTCCCTAATGTACCTATAAAAGGTTTATCCCCCTTGTTAACTGAGTTGGCTATCTTTTCCTTGGTTTGGGCCTTTGCTGTTCTGACTGCCTTCCCCGCTTCCTTCTGCTTTAACTGGTACAGTTCTTTGTCCTGCTCCTTCTGTGTTTTCTTATACTTCCTGAATGCTATCTTTTTCTCCCTAACCTTCCCTGCCACTTCTTTTGAGAACCACAGTGTTTTTTTCTTTCATTTTGATTTGTTTATTTGCTTCACACAAAGGCTTGTTGCCTCTGTGATGGGAGTTTTGGTGTTTCCCCATTGTTGCTCCACCCCACCTTCTTGCCTGTTTGCTAGTGCTTTTCTGAGGCACTCTCCCATATTGACAAAATCAGCCCTCCTGAAGTCCAGTACCTTCATTTTTGTATGGCTTGACTCTACAGCTAAGTTTATCATGAACCACACTGTTTGGTGGTCACTTGTTCCCAGATGGCTACCCACTTCTAGATCTGAGAACCTTTCTCTGTCCCCATTTGAGAGTACCAGGTTTAAGATTGCTCCCTCCTGAGTGGATTCCAAAACTAGCTGTCTGAGGCATTCCCCTGTAGGGCATCGAGAATGGCCCTGCTCTTGGATGTGGCTGCAGCAAAGGTGCTCCAGTTAACATCTGGCATATTCAGTTCCCCCATGTCCAGGAAGGGAACAAGTCTTTTGAGCAATCAGTTTAAATGCTTCATTGGCAAGCTTTTAAACTAGTCAAGGGGAGACACTGATAAGCAGCAGGAAAATCCCAGCCTCTCCCTACAAAACAGGGTACTAAATGAGAAAAAGACCAAGGTAGAAAGGTCAGTGGAGGATGCTGCAACTGAAGGTAAAGCCATCAAAAAATGGAAAGCAATGAGTACCAATGCCCGTAGTCTGAGTAACAAGCTTCCTGAATTAGTGGCCTTGATGGAGGAGGAACATCTGTATATCATGGCAGTCACAGAAACGTGGTTCACACAAAACCATGACTGGGACGTAAACATACCAGGATACACTATCTACAGGAGGGACACAGAGGGTAATAGAGGAGGAGGAGGAGTAGCTCTTTATATAAGGGAAGGAATCAAAGCAGCAGAACAAAAGGGAAAACAGGGAGGAGAAGAAGCACTGTGGGTAAATTTGGAGACCAGCAATGGCACCACAATCCGCACAGGGGTTGTATACAGACCCCCTTCTCAGGGGGAGGAAATGGACAAGGAAATGATAGAAAGTATACTTAGTAAGGCAGAAAAAGGGGAGATATTGCAGATGGGCGATCTGAATATGCCAGATGTTAACTGGAGTGCAGTTGCAGCAGCCACTTCAAAGAGTGGGGTTATTCTAGATGCCCTACAGGGGGCATGCCTTAGACAACTAGTATTGGAGCCCACTTGAGAGGGAGCAGTCTTAGACCTGGTTCTCTCAAATGGAGATGAAGAGAGGATCACAGATGTAGAACTGGGTAGCCATCTGGGAACTAGCGACCATCGAACAGTATGGTTCACAATAAACACAGCAATAGAGTCAAGCCATACAAAGGCAAAGGTACTGGACTTTAGGAGGGATGACTTTGCCAAAATGGGTGAGTGCCTAAGGAATGCACTAGCAAATGGGCAGGAAGGAGGGGTGGAAGAACAATGGGGAATAATAAAAATTGCCATCACAGAGGTAACTAGCCTTTGTGTGAAGCAAATAAACAAAACTAAACGATGTAAGAAACCACTATGGTTCTCAAAGGAAGTGGCAGTGAAGGTTCAAGAGAAAAAGAAAGCTTTCAGGAAGTACATGGAATCACAGAAGGAGCAGGACAGAGAACTGTATTAGTTAAAGCAAAAGGAAGCTGGGAAGGCAGTCAGAACAGCAAAGGCCCAAACTGAGGAAAAGATAGCCAACTCAGTAAAGAAGGGGGATAAAACCATTTATAGGTACATCAGGGAGCAAAGGAAGACCAAGGGAGGGATAGTGAGGCTTAATAAAGGGGAGGGTGGGCAGAGGTGACTGTGAAAAGGCAAAGATACTAAACAAATATTTTTGCTCTGTATTTACAAAGGAAAAGGGGAGGTACCTAAAACAAACAGTAGAAACACTCTGATACAGAAGTTGATACCAGCCCATTTACAGAAGAAAGGGTACTGAAAGAGCTCTTAAACTGAAGGTGGACAAAGCAATGGGCCTGATGGGATTCATCCCAGAATTCTAAAAGAACTAAGGTGGAATTAGTGACACCACTGACTACCCTGTTTAACAAATCATGGGAGGATGGGGTGGTACCTGAGGACTGGAGGAGGGCAGATGTGATTCCCCTTCACAAAAGTGGGAGCAAGGCAGGAGCAGAGCTACAGACCTGTTAGTTTAACCTCAGTGGTAGGAAAATGATGGAATCACTTCTGAAGGAAAGAATTGTCGGTATCTAGAGGCCAGAGGGACAGGACCCAAGGCAGCATGGATTCACAGTGGAAGATCATGCCAGACAAATCTGATAGATTTTCTTTGACTGGGTGACTAAAGTAGTAGATCAGTGAGGGCTGTGAACATGGCCTACCTAGACTTTTAGCAAGGCATTTGACACAGTCCCACACAAAGATTAATATACAAGTTAGCTAGCCTGGGAGTGGGTCCCAAGATGACAGCCTGGGTAAAAATTGGCTGGAGAATGGGACACAGAGAGTAATAGTAAATGGAGTCCACTCTGAAGAAAGGGGGTTTACTAGTGGGGTACCACAGGGTTCAGTATTGGAGGTCCTCTTCAATGTCTTTAAAAGCGACATTGCAGAGGGACTGGAAGGAAAAGTATGTCTCTTTGCAGATGACACAAAGATCTGCAACAGACTTGATGCACAAGGTGGGGTGGAAAGGATGAAAAGGGACTAGGCAAGGTTAGAGGAATGGTCAAATGTATGGCAGCTTAGATTCAATGCTAAGAAGTGTAGCTTAATGCACCTGGGAAACAAAACCCAGGGAAGAGTACACAATGGGGGTGAGATACTAACAACAACAAAATGGAAAGGGACCTGGGGGTAGTCATATCAGATGACCTAAAGGTGGGCAAGCAATGTGAGAGGGCAGCAAGGAGGGGTTGGGGGATACTGGGATGCATGGAGAGGCATCACCAGTAGAAAACAGGAAGTTATTATCCTGTGCACAGACAGCTGGTCAGGACCCCATCTGAGTACTGTGCGCAGTTCTGAGACCCAGTCTGCAAAGACATAGACAGGATGGAAGCTGTCCAGAGGAGGCACTAAAACGGTGCAGGGTCTGCACCGAAGACATATGAAGAGAGACTTAAGGGAGCTTAATATGTATAGCCTCGAGGAAAGGAGGGAGAGGGGACATGATAGAAACTTTCAAGTACCTCAAGGGAATCAACAAAGTCCAAGAGGGTAGCATCTTTCAAAAAGAGGTGTGCAAGAACAAGGGCACTAATTTGAAGATGGGGCGGCTCAGAGGTAATTTAAGGAGTATTTTTTTCACAGAGAGGGTTGTGGATGCATGGAGCGGCCTCCAGAGGAGGTCGGTAGTCAAAAACAGTGGTGGAATTCAAGCATGCATGGGACAGTCATAAGGCAATTCTAGGGGGTGGAGGTAGAAAGAAGTAGGCTGCTGGTTAACTAGGATCTGAAGCTTATCCAGTAGGCAGGGAAATGTGCAGACTGGGTGGGCCAAGTGGTCCTTATCTGCCGTCAAATTCTATGTTTCTATGTTTCTATCTCCCCTTTCTCTGCCATCTTAAGGATGCCTTCTATCATTTCCTTGTCCATTTCCTCCCCCTGAGATGGAGGTCTGTATACAACCCCTGTGCAGATTGTGATGCCTTTTCCAGTCTCCAGGGTGACCCACAGTGCCTCCTCTCCTCCCTGTTTATCTTTTAGTTCTGTTGCTTTGATCCCTTCCCTTACATAGAGAGCTACTCCTCCTCCTCCTTCTCTTCTACCCTCCCTGTCCCTCCTGTAGATTGTGTACCCTGGTATGTTGACATCCCAGTCATGGTTCTCTGTGTACCATGTTTCTGTGACTGCCACAATATCCAGGCATCCCTCTTCCATCAAGGCCACCTTCTATCATTTCCTTGTCCATTTCCTTCCCCTGAGATGGGGGTCTGTATACAACCCCTGTTCAGATTGTGGTGCCATTTCCAGTCTCCAGGGTGACCCACAGTGCCTCCTGTCTTCCCTGTTTACCTTTAGTTCTGTTGCTTTGATCTCTTCCCTTACATAGAGATCTACACCTCCTCCTCCTATTCTAACCTCCCTGCCCCTCCTGTAGATTGTGTACCCTGGTATGTTGACATCCCAGTCATGGTTCTCTGTGTACCATGTTTCTGTGGCTGCCACGATATCCAGGCATCCCTCTTCCATCAAGGCCACCGGTTCAGGGAGCTTGTTACCTAGACTACGGGCATTGGTACTCATTACCCTCCATTTTTTGATGGCCTTATTCCTTTTTGCCCCAGCCCTGTCCTTACTGCCTTTGTCTTTTTCTCTGTTTACCTCTGCCCTTCTCCCTATTGACTGCTCTACCCTGGTCTTTACCTCATTAACTACCCTGATTTTTTTGGGGGGGCTAGGATTTCCCTTCTCCTTTTCAGTGCCTCCCCCCACCTTGGCTAGTTTAAATGCTTGCCAATGAAGCATTTAAACCTATCACCTAGGATCCTGGCTCCCTTCCTGGACAGATGCAAACCATCATGCCAGTATAGGCCTGTATCCCTCCAGGTGGAGCCTCAGTCCTCAATGAAGCTGAAACCCTGAGCTCTGCACCAGTTTTTCAACCACTTATTGAATCCCTTGGTGTGGAGTACCCTAGCCTCACCCATGCCGTAGACAGGCAGCACCTCCGAGAAGGGTTTCGTGCGTGCTACTTGTCTAAGGCCCCTCCCCAACTCTACAAACTTCTCCTGCACTGCTCCAATCCCTTTCCCAGCCAGGTCATTTGTTCCTAGGTGGACAATGACATCCAGCTCCCTCCCACGTGCTGCAGGTCCTGCGATCCTGAGGATTCACTCCCTGTCCCTCCAAGCCATGGTGCCAGGCAGGCACCTTACCTCCCTCTCCCTTCTCTCCCCCAGTTCTACCATCCTAATAATGGAGTTCCTCACCAGGAGTTGTTTCCTTCCCCTGTGGGGTCCCATGCCACCCTCCTTTGGGTCTTCTTTGTGGAGGTTCCCAGCATCCTCCTTGGTCTCTACTGCAGGTGCCTCCATAGAGAAACCACACTCTGCCAGAATGGCATATAAATTGTGGAAAGGTACAACTGGAGGGATGTGCCTTTGTTCCACCACCCTCACCCTCACCCTCCCTGAGCCCACTGTAGTCCAACCACTCCTCTTTATTGGCAACCTCTGAGGCAGCGGCAGTGGCCCTGTGGGTCCCTGGGTTGGAACAGAGGTCCCCTGAATCCTGGCCAACTCTGCATTGAGATGAGCAACCTCCTCCCTCAGTCCAGAGAGGTGCCTGCAGATGAGACAACACCACATCCTCCAGAACATCTCCCGGAAGACTGCTGCTCCACTGCCACTGCACTGCACCAATCCCATCATGTCTTTATTTGCAGTCCCTTAACTGTTGTTTTGTTTATTTACTCTTTCCTTTCTCTGTTCATTTTATTTATTTTTTTATATACATTTTTTTCCCTACTTTCTACTGCCTCTGTGCCCTTAAAGCTCCTGATCTTCCTCTCTTTTCCTCGTAGGGGTCAATATAACCTGAACCATGTCAAAGTGTTTAAGGCTTTGTTGTAAGGCTTTTCCGCTAGGTTTGCCCCAAGCTGCATTAAAGTCACCCAGAAGTAGTAATTCTGTGCACATAGTATGTTTCTGTAGAACCTGGAAAAAAGCATCAAAGTCAGTAACTTTTACTCTTGGTGGGAGTAAACCAAACCAATAGTTAAATTTAATTCCTGAAGTTATTCTAGGATACTTTCAATCTGACCTACTGTCCCTGAATAAAGGATTTTTGTATATCCTAGTTTCCAATTTATCATTATCTCCCTCCCCTTTTACCCTCCCTGTATGCTCTGTGCATATAGAAGCCCTCAATTTCAACTGTGTTCCCATGTACTCTTTGGGTTAACCATGTCTCAGTAACAGCTGTAACCTCTGGAGTCTCATTTGCAACCCAAGTTCACAGTATGTCAGTCTTTGTTTTCAGACTTCTGGAATTATCATAAATAATCTTAAATCTATTTTGGGCTAGGAGACCTGGATTAATTTCCATATCTCCTCCGAGCAAGAGAGCTATTATCAAATGACTTCCCCTCTTTACCAAATTTAAATTAAATACTGTATGGGTGTGGTAACTAGGGCTGCGTGAACCTCCAAAAGTTCTACCTTGCGAACTTTCTAAGTAGAACTCCAAAAAGTTCTACGTGGTTCTACCTGGTTCTACCAAGTAGAACCAGGTAGAACAGGGTTCTACCACGTAGAACAGGGTTCTACCAGCTATAACCAAGTTCTACCAAGTAAAACCAAGTTCTACCAAGTAAAACCAGGTTCCACATGGTATTACCAGGTTCTATAATATATAACCAAATTTTAACTGGTTCTACTTAAAAAAGAAATCCACAGAAGTATTTTTCAGCATGTCTGAGAATGTTGATGTAGCACTAAGAATGGCACGTTTTGCAAAGTTTTGGTGCATAGGATTCTGTCTCAGTGCATCAACATTTTATAAACTTAACCATTCTTGAAATCTTAATACTACATGTACTTTCCCAAACATGCAAACTAAGTGGATTTTTTTACATAAGTACAACCATGTAGAATTTTGTTTTATATTATAGAACCTCCCTGTGTTTTCACTACTAAAACAGCTTAACAGCCAGCAGTTAGAGAATACATTGTCCTGGTTTTGGTGCAGCTCCTCAACAGAGCCAGCAGTGCTGTACTCAATGGTTTGGGAATAGAGCTCCCTGAATTTGCACCTAGAGATGCAACCGCCATTTGCTCTAAAAATATTTTAATCAGGAACATTTATAAAACCCATCATGAAAAGACAGGAAGCATGTGTGTCAGACCCTTTACGCAAAACCATGGGTGGTGTAAAAAAAAAAAAAAAAACAGTAGCAGCACTTCTCAGGCAATCCAGGGAACAATGAGAATAGTACAGAAAATTCAGGACATTGCTGAAGAAACCCGTCGTGGTACTCAGAGGATGAGCAGCATAAGGGTCATCATAGTGCAGTAGCCAGTATTACAGGGAGATTTATTTCCAAACAGGCCAGTACAGCACTGCTGACTGCATCAAGTAGCTACAAATTCAGGGAGATTATCCAAAATAGGTTAGTAGTAAAGCACTAGTAGGTGCATTGTGTACCTGGAAACACAGGGAGATTTATTCCTGGCAAATAGGTCAGTACAGCACTGCTGGTTGCATGGCTTGTGTCAAGTTTGAAAACACAGGGACATTTGCCATAGGTAAGTAAAGCACTAGCAGGAGTAAAATATAAAAGAAAGAGGAAATTGATTAACCAGCACAGCACACTGAGTCAGAGCTTTCCAGGTGCAACCTGGGAGCACAAGAAAGTTTAGTGATTTGCTCTGGGTCACACAGTATGCAAGAAGGAGCTGATGGGATTCAAACCTATCCCTCCAGCTTTGCAGTGCAGCTCAGTCTTGTACAACTGCTGCTCTTGTTAGTCTTTAAGAGATCAGATTTAGTCAGCAGTGAACACAGCTCTAGCACTCATAACTGTCTCTCAGGGATGTTTTTCTGCTGGGCATGCCTTTCCCTTTCACGCCCAGCAGTGACTGCACTCCAAAAGAAATTTTTTTTTTTATTATTATTATGGTGTGATCTGCAACCCATAAGCAGGACTGGTACAGCTGCTCGGGGTCGTCTACCCCCAAACACTAAGAAACACAAAGCAAAGGGCAGTGCTGCAGTCACATAGCCATGCTGGACACAGCAAGTTTGAAATTTCCAAATGCTTCATTTTCCCAGTCAGACCATTGACCACCAACTAGTAACAGACTACTGCCACTCAGACTTGCTAATCTTTGAGTAGCAGTAGGTAGGCTGTTACTACTACTAGCTGATGGTGAATAGACTATGAAAATAAAGCATTTGAAAACTTCAAACTTGTCTGTGTCCAGTGTGGCTCTGTTTTTTTTCCCCCCATTGTTTAATCAGGAGTGGCACACTAAGCTGAAAGCTTGTTTACAGGTGTGACCTAGGAGCACAGAGAAGTTAAATGACTTGCTCAGGGTCACACAACAATATGCAAGTGGGGGCTGTGGGATTCAAACCCAGGTCTCCAGATTAGAGCCTTAAACCATCGTCCTATACTGCCTTCCTAAATGTGACTGCAGCATTGCCCTTTACTTGTTTTTTATACAAAAACATTGTTTAATTTGCAGTTAGTGCCCAGTTTGCTGATCCTACCCTTCTCTTTCACTCCATGCAGTGAGTGAATGCCAAAGTTTTTTATTCCTAGACTTTAATTTGCAGTTAGTGCCCCTACACTATCCCAGACTAACAGAGAGTAGTGCAAATGTACCCCCCTCCCAACCCTGCCCTTCTGTCAATTTTCTATCTCCTTCCCTCAATTTATTAACTTTCTGTCCTAGTGAAACACCAAACCCCCTTTTTGTTGGCCAGGAGTTGCCACAACAAGTTCAGATGATCGACGATTGACTTTAAATGAGAATGATTTACTTGATGAAGTAGTGTAACTTTGTTTTACACAGTTAATGCCCTTACAGTAGCCCATTTCAACCCGCAGCTGCATCACCCTGCCAACCCGGCCTTTCTGTATTTTTTCTCCTTCTTTTCCTTCCCTCGGTGAAATGAGGACACCATCACTAATGATTTTTTTTTGCAGGAATTACTACAACACAAGTTCAGATGATCGACGTTGACTTTGAGACTTTCATTTATTTATGTGATTAGTAACAGAGCAGAATATTTAAGCCCACTGTCTACCACTCAGTCAGTCTCTTGTGTGTCTCTCTCACATACTTTGCTATGACTGGCTGGAGGGGCAGACTCAACAGTCAGCATCCCACTTTGTGTGACCTGCTGCACAAATGGTAGCCTGTGTTGCTGCCTAGGACCCCCCCCCCTTCCTCCAATCACAAGGAGTGACACTGGGGGTGATGTCTCTCTACAGGTCTGGTGACTCTCCCTCTCCCTCTCCTGCAGTGCTGTACCACATGACAAGCCCACTGGAGAGCTCTAGGAGCATGCGCGCAACTGGTAGGGATTGTTTTGTTTTTTACATGTTGGGGTCGAACCTAGCGAACCAAAGTTCGCATTTTTACAAAAAATGTTTGCCTTCTGCGGACACCCACGAACACGGGAAGTTTGCCTATTTTAAGAACCAGGTCGAACCAAACTTGCAGCCCTAGTGGTAACAATAAAAAATCTGCCCTCGAATCAATGAAAAAGAATTTCTTCTTTTCCCAACACAATTTTTATATCCCCACAGTGGGGAATCTCCCCATTTATATAATTCACTTAGGCTAATAGCTGTTTCTCTTAGTGAATCTAATTTCTTAGGATGAAAAGTTATGAAATGCACAGTATCTGCTAGGGTTGTCAAACACATCAAAACTTTAAATAATTTAATTTTGAAAAGAATATAAAAGAACAGACATGAATCTCTCACTCTGCTACTCATATCTTTTCTCCCAGGCTGTTTCCTTGAATTTTATATAATTTGCATATTCCTGCTCGCTGTTATCTTTTGTGGGAATGTAATGTGATAATGTACTGCTCCTTATGTATAGTCCCGTAAGTACATAATTGACTGTGTAATCAATTCTGTTTGATACTATCCTAATTGCTGTAACTGTCTTCATTATTATTATTATTATTGTTTTTTTCTTTACTACTTTATCTGACATGGAACCTATATAATGAGCTTGTTCTCAAAGGTATTAATCCGAGATCATAAATAAATAAAATAAATAAATAAAAACTTACAGGAATTAAAGGTAAGAGAAATAGCCTTCAGATATACAGTGTGCAACAGGTTTCACATAGTACAACTACAGTTTAATCTACCAGTTTTCTTACACCCTCCAGCGTTTTTATATGGCGTGATGTTCTGGTGATTAGAGCAAACCCAGTATATAGACTTGTGAACTACTAACTACTTGTGTTTGATATGGGCTCATAAAAGAATGTTCACTCACCAGAGTGTCTGGCCATTCTTGATTCTATTGCCAAGGGCTCCTCAAGCAAGTTTGTTCAAATTTCTATGTTTTTTGAGGACTGGCCACTCATGCTCATGCTCCACTCATGCTCTGCACACGGCACAAGCTTTTAAAGCCACTGGCTCTGCCTCTCTGGTGCTGTGACTGGATGGCATATCAGGACCCCTCACTCCCACTAGAAAATTGGCAGCCCTCTGGGAGTGGTGGGCAATACTCCATATACACAGAGCACTTAGTTCATTACTGTTTCAGTCCTGGAACAGTCCTCCTTGATGGCTGTGCTGCAAGGACTCCAGACAACTCGACAGAACTTCAGGGGGATGTAACAGGTGGTCTGGCGTTCAGTAGTTATTATGAGAGGGTGAGTTGGTAGCAGAGTGGCAGAAGGCATGCAGAGGGTGTCCAATTTGACAATGGATGTGGCGGGGCAGTGCCATAAACCACATCCGCAAAGTCAAAAACCAGGCGAACCATTTTGGTACCACCTCCCAATGAACCAGGGGAGAAAGATGGCCCTCGTAGTAGTACAGGGCTAAAGTGCCAACTATGCTTACTATAAGCATTGTAGATGCTGATGGTTTCATCCTCAGTACTGAACAGAAAAAAAATGGCAACGTTTCAAAAAATGAATGCTGTAACTGCACACTGATTTTGTGCAGTGTGGTCACACTATTGGAGTACTTGTTTTTATCTGTGCATCAAACAGATTTGATGTACAAGTAAAAACCATTCGAATCACTATATTTTCTCTCCCCATTTTATAATGCATTTTGTCCAACATAGGCTGATGGAGGCTTGCACTAAAGGAAGGGATACTCAAACCTGAGGTGAGATGGGAAGGCAGAACGTTGTAGGGACCAATAGCCTTGAAGGACAAGGCTCTTTGTCCTGCAGCAATGTATCTAATGGGGAGCTGGAAAATGAATTTGTATTTAAGAGCAGATCTCCACCCTGTAGGTGAAGTGGGGGGAGAGGGAGGCAATACAGGGGAGAACTTTATCATGGACAACATTGTGTAGGAACACTACCAATCTATTGGCAAGGTGATCCTCCTGGGAGAGGCAGGAAGCAGAATTATACAGCTGATAGTGGTGGGTCCAGTATAGTAGGCTGGTCAGGAAGTGGCAGATACTGTTGTAAACTGTGCGCACCTTGGCAAGGGTTCCTGAAGTAGTAGCAGCATAGATTAAGGAGCCATAGTTGGTGATGGGGAACAAAATGCTGAGTGTAAGTAATTTATTTGTCTCCAGAATTAAGAACCTTTTGACCTGTGAAGAGATTCATTTCTCTGGTGCATAGTTTTTGTCAGGTGATTGAAGGTGGTGTCAAAGGACAGTGTGCTGTTAAGGTAGATGCCTAGATATTCAAACAGTGTGACAAGCTCCACCACAGTGCCTTCCTGGTGGAGAATGAGGAAAGGGGCCACTTTCTTATGGGCCCCTGAAAAGACCATGGATTTGTTTTTTTAGTACTGAAGACCATCTTATTGTCTAAGAACCAAGAATGGAGGTGTTCAAAGTCCCACTGTATGATTTTGTTTAGACTGGCCAGATCCCTGCCAGAGCTGAAGACAACAGCATCATCAGCGTACAGCGTACAGCATGGTTTCAGTGGAAGGGCAGTCACTCGGGAACGAGTTGAGGAAAAATGACAAAAGTAGAGAACTGAAGATGGAGCCCCGAGGGATACCACAAATGATGGGATGGAAGTCCAAGTGGATTTTATCAATTGTGATCCTGTGCACCCTGCCCGACAGGTAGCTATTGAACCAAAAAGCGGCAGCAGGGGAGAAACTGAATGAAGAAAAGGTGCAGGTCAGTAAATTATGGTCGACAAGGTCAAAGGTCTTCGTGAGGTCCACGAAACGTGTGGCAATAAATTACCCAGAGTCTAAGGCATGGTACACATAATGAGTCTCACCAAGGCAGTCTCAGTACTGTAGCTGTGGCAGAATCCATGTTTGTCGCTGGTCAGCAAGTCATACTGCTGGACTTAGGCAGTAATCTGGTCAAAGTGTATCCTCTCAAAAATGTTTGACGGGGGCTGAGCACAGAGATGGGGTGATAGTTGGAGATGAGGTGTTTACATCTAGATTTCTGGATGGGAATGTTGGTGGCCATCTTCCACACTTTGGGGTAGGTGCTAGTGCATAGTGAGTAGTTAAAAATGTGAGAAATGGGGTATGCCACTCCTTCGCAGGCTGTTTAACCTGATAGTAATCTACATTATCAGGCCAGAGGCAGGTTTGGAATTGGAGCATCAGAGGTATTTAGCAACTTGCCCCACAGACAGGTGTTTGATGTAAAACTTAGGTGGGTAGGAATCATGTGATGTAACGGGTAAGTCCAGCAAGGGAGAAGAACCTTGAGATGGATTTTGGTATTATCCAGGTCACCAAATAAATCATTAGAGGGAAGCAATAGCCTTGGGGTCACAGAGGATCCCATCCTTGCCCTCTGTGGTCCATGACTGAGTACCCTTAGATCTTCCAATAGATGGTCCTTTTCAATAGTACATCAGTAACCTAAGAGAAGAAATATAGCACATGACGTTTCTCTTCATAGATAATATTAAGTTCTGTGGCACGGCAGACAGTGAGAAGGGGGGTAAGGGAGATGCAGAAGGACCTGCACAAATTAGACAGATGTTCCAAGATTTGGTATTTGAAATTCAAAGCCGAAAAGAGTAAGATGATGCACTTCGGGAACAAGAACCCCAGAATAGAATATCGCATGGGAGGGGTTAAGCTGGGCACTACTTCTGAGGAAAGGGATCTATGAGTCATCATAAGTGACTCCCCTAAACAGGCTAGTCAATGCAACAAGGCCTGTAGCAAAGTGACCAAAATGTTGGGGTGCATAGGGAGGGGCTTTGATAGTAGGAGTAACGAGTTAATATTATCTCGCTACAGATCACTGGTGAGGTCCCATCTGAAGTACTGTGCCCAGTTGAGGTCCCCACCTAAGCAAAGACAAAGACAGGCTGGAGACAGTGCAGCATAGGGTAACCCGAATGATTCAGGGCCAACAGAGCAGATCCTACAAAGAATGGCTTAGGGCACTGAACATGTACTTCCTGAAGGCCAGAAGGGGGGGGGGGGCATATTAGAGACCTTCAAGTTCCCGAGAGATGTGAACAAGGTAAACTGCAAGGAACTATTCAACAGGAGAGGTAAGTTAATAAGATGGGGACATGAGTGGAAGCTGATGAGGTGAGTTACAAAAGAGACATAAGAAGGATCTACTTTACAGACAGGGTGGTTAAAGCATGGAACAGCCTACCAACTGAGGTGGTGAATGCCAAAACCATTGATGGTTTCAAGCACATATGGGACAGAGTTAAGGGCTTAACAGTTACTCAGGAGGCAGCAGCAAGGCAGGAGACAAGGGCAGCAGAGGCGAGGACAAAACCTTGTCTAGGCAGTAGTTCCCGAGGTAGAACAGGGTATGACAGAGTAGACTGGATGGACTATTGATTGTCGATATTGTCTATGTTTCTATGTTCCTAGATTTACAAAATACTTGCATGCATCAGAACAACTTTCAAACAAAATAATAGCTTACTTCCTACCTTATATCACCATAACACCCTCTACTCAATAGAGAAAGGAAAGGAAAAGACAAACAGAAAAAAAAGAAGAGTAGGGGAGATTCCCCAAAGTCATGACCAGCACTCCCAGGTCAATAAAACAGATCCATGTAATACCCCCACCCACACCGGACTCAACCGTAAACCAGCTATTTCAATTTAGTGTGTCTTGCCTTTCCTGGTCAAACATTACAAATTAATAATTGTTTAGTGCTTGTCAGTGGAAACAGAATGACAGCATGGACTGCTGAATGGCAGCCTTTTCCACACTGCCTTGCCAATGTGACTTTCAACCCAGCCACCAAGGTGAGAAAGGGCTTTAATGACACTCTGCCCATTGAGTTGTTGACCTCTCATGTGAAGTTGCTGATAAGGATGTCAGCTAAATCAAACAAATGCTGCACAGTGACAGCCAACAAGAGTGAAGGAGAGCACTCTAGCTAACAGGAATGAAAACACAACCATGTGATTACCGTTAACCATACAAGGAACTTTTAATAGTCCAAAATCAGATCTCAAGTCTTCCAAGGACCTCTATTAGTCAAAAGTCTTCCTTTACAAGGGAGAATGGCAGAAACCTACAGTTTAGAAGCAGCACAGAACTTGGAGGAAGTTAGTCAATACTGAAATGTTTGTGCAAGTCTAGAGTCCAGCAGCCACCCAATTTCATCATGGGCAAAAAAGTTATGTTCTGCTTTTAACGTTCGATTCCTTGCCTGCCAAGGAGGATATTTGTGACCTAGTTTGTGGTTAATAAAGTTTCTTGTACAGTGGTTCATAACAATCCTGTTACTGATGTTCTTCACTGCTGCTGGCTTCCACTGTGCAGCATTTGTTTACTGGGATTGTTGCCCCTTGAAAACAGATAACCTCTCTTCATAAGTCAGGTCCTTTATGCCTTTTAAGGGTGCCAGTTAATTTCAGTTGTGATAGGTATTTTTTGTGATGTGGATGCTAACCCACTAGAAAATGGATTGAGAAATACCTCAGTTCTTTTCACATAGGCCACCACAAAACCCAACAGATGATAAGGGCTTTCAGCCCAGTGATGAAAGTGGTTCAAAAGAAGTACAGGAACTGTATTCAAGTCCGAAAACCTAGCCTTGCTAGGGGGTCCGGGGGCATGCCCCCCCGTAAAAATTTTCAAAACAAAATGAGTCAATTTGGTGCATTTTAGAGAATTCTGGATCATAATCTGGTTGTAAGTAAATATTGGATGCAAACACAGAGTCACAGTATGCATCATATTGATGTGTCCGCTCCAGGTGGGTGTGTGAGCTTGTGTCAGCTTTCAAGGTGCCCCCCCTACCGTCAGCTTTCAATGTGACCCCCATATACCTCAGTCCATCACTGGCTGTTACTGCTACTACTGCTCACCACAGGGGTTAAATTGGGCAGGATACCACAGAAACTCAATTCCACCACCACCCTCGGATGTTATGACACTTCCACCACCTCTGCAATCCATTTACTGTTACAATAGAGTTGCCTGACTAGTGCTGGGACTTCAATCACCGCTGCCTCCTACCTCTCAACCTTTTGCCTCATGAATCAGGGACTAGGCTTAAAATAATCAGGGACAAAGACCCACAATCGGGGCACATCTTAAAAACTGGTACTATTCACTTAGAAAGCTGATAGAATAAGGGGATTTGTGTAAAGATGCATTTTCTGAAGATGAACAAGTCTGTTACTTTAATGTTTGACATTATTTGTGCTTTTAAACCCCACTGTTCTGTCACTAAAATACAAATTTTACGAGGGACAGCAGAAAAGTTTGAGGCACAATCAGGGACATCCCTGAAAATCAGGGACAGTTGAGAGGTATGCCCTGCCTTCCCTTGATTCATCACCCTCAGAGTTTAGACTGCCCACCTGAGTCTCTCTGTGACTGCTTTTCGACTCATTTCTCTCATCTTCTTGATGCTGCCTCTTTGCCGATTGTCCCTCATGGCGGTTCAATAAAATCTGTCTCTCCGCAACGCCTCATCGGCCCTTATTGCCCGCTTCAATAATTAATCCCCCCTTGCCACTCAATCAACATTTATGCTCTCAGACTCTGAGTGAAGGGATTTCAATGCCAAATTTAAAAAAAAAATATGCCACAGAGCTGGCAGTCGGGGGGGAGGAGGGGTGAGAAGCTGCCAATCTGCCAGCCATCCTTTACCCGGGTGACGCATAGTACTCCAGATCTGGCTTTTCCACTTGCAGTTTTGCATGTGCTCACTACAGGAACATGATCCCCAGAGAAAATGTTCCATTTTTTGTCTGTCTGACATGAGAGCTTCCTTCTACTGCAGAGTCGAAGGAAGCTCTTGTGTCAGACAGATGAAAAATGAAACTTTTTCTCTGGAGATCATGTTCCTGTAGTGAGCACAAGCAAAATTGCAATGGCGGGTTGGAGACCGATAGATACAGTAGTTTGTGGCCCAAATCCGATCCGCAGCCACACAGTCCTCTTCAGATACAGTTGGAGGATGATCTAGGTGGAACAGACATCTTGTAAGCCTGTTACAGTTCCTTTACCAAATATACAAAGATCGAGGGAGGCCTAAACTGTTAGGATTGTCAAAAGAAAAGGGGAATCCTGCCTCCATTGATCTGCATATATTTGGTAAAGGATGCCCCCCCCCGCATTTGGAGTATTTCCAATTTCCTACCGAAAGTCATGAAGTGAGTCCATGTTTTCCACTACCAGGCAAGCAGTAACCACATCAAATGATAAAAACGCACCAGCGGTTGCCTCACCTAATTATTTCAGACAGGCTATCTGAAGGGATGGGACCAGAGAGTAGTGTGAGAACCGGCAAGATCAGTCTCCTGGATGTTGGTTGGACGGGAGTTCCTTTTTTTCTGTTCGATCCTCCAGTCCGACCCAACTCTCCCTCAGCCGCTCGATTTGATGCTGTCCCTGACTTTTCCCGCACAGTCGCACACACAACGTCGACAAGGGGATGGCAGTTATTCATGGCACTATTTGCCGCGCGGCAGTCGTTGATGAGCTATTAGTGAGGTAGTTTCCACCAATCACGGATTGTGTTGTGGACATAAGAAGAACTACGTCCACAACACAAACCATGATTGGTGGAAACTACCTCATTGACCAATCTGTTCTGTTCAGCTGCCAGACTGGACTCCTCTAACTCCCACCCCTCACCTCCCAACAAACGAGTTTAAAAAACACACACAATGATTTTTGGCAATGATGTGCATGCCTAATGTGAATCTGCACTGCACGTCAACACAAATCCATTCTTTTCTTGTATAAGTACCGGAACAGCGTTCCAGTCACAGAAAAAGTACCGGAACACCGTCCCGGATCACTTTCATCACTATTTCAGCCACTACTGACCTGAGCTAGATTCGAGCCCATAACCTGGGGATCAAAGGCTTTGAAACCCATAGACAATCCACAGAGGCATCTAGTTCTGATAACAGGACCCAAACATGTAGATAAATAAATATTCCCAAACTGTACAAATTAATATGCTTATTGTTGGGGTTAAGCCCACTTAGAAACTGTGTAAAAGAAACCCTATACTGTGATTGGTGGAACCTAGTCACTAAACTGTGCATATTGCAGTACAACTGAAAGGATCAGTTAACATATCTTTTAACATTTTGGGGTCTTTTCTGCCATTTGATAAATGCAATAACATACTCCAGGGTGAGCTGCTGGGCTGTAATCATTGCACTTTGTAGGTGGTTGCAAGCATGAGGGGCACAACCCAGCTGGAGCATTCCATTATTGCAGTATGACCTTTCTGTTTTAGACTGCCCCATATCTCCCGTCTTGTATGGTATCCCCCCCACCCCTGGGACATTTTTCACATTTGAGAATAATAAAAGCAGTGTTCCCTTTAAAATGACTATCTCCAGGTTCACAGCAGTATTCTCCATTGTTTTTGTACACCCATTGTTTAAAATCACTTTTCTTGTGAAAAAGACCTCCTCATAAACGAGCATTGCTCAACAGAGTCTCTTCCTGGTAAAATAAATAATTAACTAGCATGCAGCAGACACTGCTCCATGACCTTATGGGACAACAGATGTACAAAAACAACTGAGAACACTGATGAAACCCTGGTCAAATCAATATTAAAAGGAGCACTCTTTTAAAGTGCTAAAGCAGACTCAGAAAGGGGAAACATGGGTACTGTGCAAGACAGAAGGTAAGGAGCAGTCTGAAAATGAATAAAACAGATTGGTCAACATTGTCACTGCACTGCTGCTTTAAACTGAGCAAATCTCTGGTGGCGGAGACCCAAGAGGAAGTTCAAGAACCCATGTAACATTTTGAAAGAGCAGGGAAGTCTGGCCAACATTCCCTCTCTCAATGTTACAGGTTCTAATGTACTACAGCACAGCTGTGTGTGCGTATGATATTAGTACGGTTAATAGCTGCTGCACATATGCCACATACACTCCCTGCACACCTGGTATATATTGCCTGCTTAGTAAACTGCTTTGGGACACGGTATACATATAAAAGGCACAATAAACAACCAAATCCTATACTACTGTATGTAACTTTGCTTAGAAAATGGGTAAGAGAAATGTTGGCCTGTGACTGGCTGACAGCATTCTCTACCCATACCTGTATCAGGCAACACCACCTGGTAAAACAAGAGTCAATATGCAGCTCACCATCTCCTGCTTATCACTTACACAGCAATCTCTCAGCTCTGCTCACGACATGCAGCATGTCTCTCAAAACACCCCAGTCCTTTCACACTTAGAAAATGTGTTGTGTTGGGTCAAAACAGCCCATTTTCTAAGCGTGATAAGACCCCTCAGGCTGTGGGGCGTTGGGGATATCTGCCTTTCCATGGGCTGTAAGGCCCTCTGCATGCAGCGTTGGGCCTCACTACACCCTGAGCGGGCAGGTATCCCCCAACATCACACATCTGGTCAAATCTTATCAATTACTTGTGAAACATATGTCACTTTTTAATTAATTGCTATTATGTTCATTATTTGATTTAATTTAAAAAGAACAGTTAACAGTTGTAACCTTTTCTATGTAGAATATCTTCTCCGCTATCAGAAAGTGAGTAGATCACTTATTACAGTTAGTGTCTTAATTGCACGCCAGTTGTTAAATAGGTGATGTATCAACATCACATACCTCTTAAATAATTGTTTTTGACCCAGAACTATATATAGTGTATGGTGGAATGCTATACTAACTCGAAATTCCACCATACCAAAACGCAAGAATTAATGGAATGCTGTACTGAACGTACATGCAGAACAGCATTCCATTCATTTAGACTGTGAATCTCAAGCCAGCAGTAACAGAAAACTGCCGCGGGTCAATATCACTTAGACAGAAAATGACCGAAGCGTTTTTTAAATAAGCAAACAGTTAATCATCGTTTAACAGAAAAGCTGGATAAACTACATTTTGATCCATAGAAATTGTTCAACTTACATTTCTCGGCCTTGGGACATTTGTTTTCCTCGCTAAGCAAGACATTGCAAGACATCCAGCCACCATGTTTTTTTTTTCTAAATCCTGCCCACAGCAGAGTGGCAACCAATGGGCATGTGTGCTGCTACGTTAGGGATGCCCAATCCCTAGCACCCACCCAACTCTATCTCCTAGCTAGGGGAGACAACAATTTCTTTATCTACAATTCAAATACAGTTTAAAAGCCTACAAATGTTTTAAAAATAATTAGAGGGGCACCATGCACTTTAAAAAATACCGGATGGGTAACCCCATGCATAACCTGTGTGTTCTGCCACGGGGAATCAGACCCCTCTGTGGCAGAACACACTGGTTCTGCATGGTTACCCATCCAGTATTCTCTATGTAATGCTATCCTCAACATACAATGTGAACTGTGGTTTGCAGATGTGTTTAATGCTGCACTCCATATTTCTGAGGAAGGCAAACACAGCAGAAATGAAAAATGTACTTAACATAACTGTTGATCTACCAAAGTATCTTCACCATTGATTACCACTTAGGAGGCTGAGTCTGAGGCAGTAGGACCCCACAGGAGCAAAGCTTTTGGCCAGGGGGCTGGCAACGGCTACTGGGCATGTCACCTGCACACCCCCATGTGGTGTCGCATACTAGACAATAACCGTTGCCAGCTCCCTTAGTAACCTCAGTCCTGTTCGTCAGGAGAGAAACAAAGTGGGGTAAAAATAAAGAGAGGGCTAAGAATTTCCTATTCCAAAGGGATAGGAAAAGGATATAGGAAATATATATAAACAATAAAATAAAACCCAACTACTAACCTATGGGTAGAAAGAAGAGCACACTAGGTGACAAAAAGAGGTAGCTGGGTGTCGAACCAGAGCCTTAATATCACTAGCCAGACAACAGAATGATAGTGGCATGTAAGGCTGCAGCCCAAAGCATGTGGCTCTGACAGAAAAAACTAGGAAGGGAATGCCCAGAAGTGAGACTCCCTTGCAATTGAGATGGCTGAAATGTGCCAGAAATAAGCATGAATCGCACAGATGCCTGGAAAAAAAATCCTCATGCTACCAGATAAGGGAAAGACTGCATAATTCGTTAATCTATGCCCCTTCCTTTCCATAAGGAAAAAAGAAGGGATCGTTGCTGTATCTGGAGCTGCAGGGCCTAGCAGCAAGGGAGTCAAGATGTGTCCATCTCCCCAGTTGCCCATAAGAGTAGTGAACTAAGTAAGCTAGTGGCCAACTAGCATAAGAGAAAACAGTGCTTACCAACTAAGGATAACCTGGCATAGCCAGAAGAAAAAACATCAGAGAAAATGACATGCTTGGCATAGCCAAAAGATAAAAAATATCAGAAAAAATGGCCTGCTTGTCCTGCAGCAACAGGGATGTACCCTGTGCAAGAGAGTGTAATCTGATCGGTCCATTGCATAGCACTTCTCCACAGATGGTGTTGCTGTCAGGTAGAGTTGGTGTGGAATCGTGCCCCGAGACACAGGTCACATTTAGCGACTAATAAGGATATACCCCAGGATAGGGATGTACCCCAGTCAGGGAGGAGGAAAGTAAAGAAAAAAGAAAGAGGGAGCTACCTCTTCCTCTCTTTTTTTTTTGGGGGGGGGGTTGGTTGGTGTAAGAGTCCTGAAAGAAAACCCTCACCCCAGTTGTATTACTTTTTCCAGTGGGAATGGGAGCCCAGCAAAGAGCCCCAGACCCCTCACCCGTTTTCTTTTCTCTCGTCTTTTTTAACAGCTGTTCCACAGGAAGTACACTGGGGAGATGCTAGGCACTAAGAGGTGCTGGCAAGTACTATCAGGTTGAGCTGCCCAGAGGCCCTGGCTTTGCTAGAGAGAGGGGTGAACATACAAACATAGGAACTGGCAGCAGATAAGGGCCACTTAGTCTATCCAGTCTGCCTTTTTTTGTTGTGCTGCTTTCTCTGCAGACTTCTTCAGGCCTATGGCACTTTCTCTTCCACCCTTTTCCTATCCCTTATGATTCCCTGTGCCTATCCCAGGCATTTTTGAATCCCACCACTGTTTGCCCCCACTATCTCTGCTGGAAGACTGTTCAAGGCATCCAACACACTTTACGGTAGGCGAGTGTGTTAATAGGCGAGTGTGTTAACCAGTGGTGAAGATATTCCAGAAGATCAACAGTTACGGCAAAAACACAACTTTCATATCTTCCAAGAACCAATCTTCACTATTGCTTTTTATTTATGGGTCAGAGCACCATGCTTGCCTTCTTCCTGAGGGAGGGGCTGGCTCACCCTGATGGTAAAGATACCTTTGGCCCTCAGAATGGGGGAGAACACTGTGGGCAGGGGCTCCTCACAGGTCTGGCGAGACCTGAGACTGGTCAGGTCCACTGGTTAAAGCAGACATTCATAACAGGGAGAACTCTATAGGTGGAAGGGCGCCAATAGGGGCATCATGCAACCAGCAAATGTAGAGGGGCACGCAATCCTAAGCTCCCTAGGGTGGTCAGGGACATGCTCCCCCAGAAACATTTGTAAAAATGTATGCCAAATGATGCATTTTGGTTGCTTTAAGCAGACTGCAAAGCAGCTTCATGACAGCCTACTAAAAGGCAACAGAATGCTTAGGTATACAAACAACTTGTAGCTTTTATTCCCTTCCTTTTCCCACTTGCTCAGACAGTTGTTCTGTGCCTGCCCTCTCTGGCTTTTCTTTTGTGTTTAAAGTTTATTTCTTTGGCTTTAATATATTCTGCCCCTCAAAACACTGAAGGGCTGTTTGCAAAACAGCACAGTGCCACTGCCTTGTCTCTATTCAACCCCCCTCCTCTCCCCTCTACTTGATGAGAGCCGACATGGCAGCCTTCAAGGCAGCCCTGCATTATCTGACTTTTTTTTAAATCTTTTTCCCCCCCAAGAGCTATGAAAAGTTTTGTTTTTTTCTTTAAATGTTTGAGTTTGTTTGAACAGACAGGAGGAATGCGCAGTCTCTGTCCCCCTCATTCAAAGGCTCACTTTCCCACTAGCTCTGCAATGACAGTGCTAACAATGCAGTCCATCCACAGAATGAGGAGAGCAAGCAAGAACACATCAACCATGCACATGCAATGCCAATCTGCACATGTGCAGTTGACGTGCTCAACCGTTTCTTGGATGCCTCTTCCCGCCTGCCGCCATTCAGGATTGCTGCAGAGTGAAGTGACACAGTCAGTCTGTGGTCACCAGACTCACAGTGGCAGCGACAGGCAGGGCGGGCAGCAGTACACTGCTTCCTGACATCAGAGCCATCATAACATCTTACAGCTTGATGTCCCAATGTTAGGATCCTCCCCTCCCTGCCTCCAACTATTCCGCTGGATCCAACTGCCCAGCAATGTATCTTCAGTACTGGAAAATAAGCTGTCTGTCCAAAGGACAGGCACACTTTAAAAAAATTGCTGTCTTTATTGAAAACCAGTTGAGGGGCACATATGAGTTCCCCCTAATGTGTACCATAAAGGTATGTGTGGAATCTAGTTCCCCTGAGTTCCTCCTCACTTTAATCACTGGTCAGGGCCAAGCAGGGGCCCCTGTGGCACAGAAGCGGGAGGATTCCCTGACAGTTCTCCCTTATCCTAGGGAGAGGAAGTGATCCCCTGGAACTGCAAGTTGAGCACTGTATGCTGGGTGAAACTTGCCAGTTGGGAGAGGTGAAGCCATGCCATTTGCCTGTTGCAGACTGCAGTTGCTGCTAACCTGGAGGCCACCTCATTGTCATCATAACATGCACTCAGCTGGTGCTGTGCCACCTCCAGGCCCTGGTCAGAAAGGTCAGTGGTTTGCCTGACTGATACGCATTGCAACAGTGTAGCTAACAGTGTGCTTAGCTGCAGCTATAGGTAGTAGTTATAGGATGCCACATGTGCCTGGTGTGCAGAAATGCACATTAGGGCACTTGTCAAGGAAAAAAGCCTTCCTACCAAGAGAATCTGAGCAGATTCTGCTTCAGAAAGATGGTCATGCTTGAGGCTCTGTGACTCTGACAGGGTCTGCAGTACTTCTAGCCACAAGGAGGAGTGAGGTACATCACCACCAGAACCTGCAGGTGTGCAATACCGCATGAGGAGGTCTATGGGGATGGATAGGTTGGAGAAGGGATACCTCCATACTGCCCTGGTTGTCTCCTCAAAGGCTCTATGCCATGAAGAAATGATAACAGTGTTGACACTGAGAACTCCAAGGCGTCCCCAGTGACAGGGCTGCCAAATGGTGGCTTGTAAATGCATATAGGTCAAGCGCCTGGAGCATCTCCACCAAGAATTGCTGATAAAAGGCATATTCAGCAGCTGAAGGAAGGTGGACAGATGATTGGTTCTCCTTTGAGGAGGACATTGCTGGAAATGAGTTGCCACCTCTGGGTATCATTCAAGTAGGGGAGAAGGGCCTGGACTGCGCCTGTCATCCTCAATGTGCCAGTTCTGCAAGGCACCAATAAAAGCTGGGTGCTGTTCCCATGTAAATGGCACCTCAGAGCCTATGAACAAGGGCATCCTCTCTAGAAAGTGGCGAGGCCCATCTAGTGAAGGCTTTTTTTTTCAATTTAACACACGCCCTCCCACTTCAACCCCAGACGCTATTAAATGCTCTTTTTGGGTGATCATACTCCTCCCCCTCTTCGATTATAGGCCACAATTCAGGTTGCCACCCTCTTGAAGAACTCTCCTCTTAAACAGCTTAGCCCTGGTACAGCTAGCTCTACACCCTTGTCAAAGCCTTTTTGCACAAGTTGCAAGCTGTGATGAGTGCAATGGCATTTCTGGAAGTTGCTGTTTTCCTCAGCAGTTTTTTCTCACCAGTTTTCACTCCCATCAACAAGGCAGTTGCCCCTCTGCTTTAGGATTCATTTAATTCATGATTCTGTCCCTGCCGGGGCTTGTCCAAAACAGGACCGTGGCTCTCTCTGAGGGTACTAACCCCTATACATTGTATATGCGTATATATCAACCTAAGCCCTCCTACTACTTAAAGCCGCCTATCCTCATACTGGTAAGAGCTGTCTTATACACTATTATACACACTTTCTCGAACCTGTCTCTTCGTTATCCCCAGCTTATCCCCCTATAAACCATTACATTCTAAGATGCATAATACACGCATGCTCAAAATGGCTATAGGTTGCCGCAAGAAACTGTTGGTCCTTCTTTTGTTCTGTTCGGGTAATGTTGAGCTAAACCTTGGCCCTCCAGTTGCTCTAGATGCCCCATCAGACCTATCTTTTTTCAAGGGCATTAGTTTTCCGCACATGAATGTCTGCAGCCTACTCAAGAAACTAGACATGATACAAGCATGGGCACTACATGTGTCCCCTGGCATCTTTATGATTTCGGAGACCTGGCTGTCTACTACAATACCAGACAATCCCTGGCCATAGTGTCTTTAGGTGTGACAGATCAACCGGGGGGGGGTTGCAATCTATGTTAAGGGCAAATTTGAAGTCACGGTTATTGATCGTACCTCTATCCCAAAGAATGTGAATGCATTGCCTTAAAGGTAGCACTATCGCCTGAATTAGCATTCTCAATATCTGTATGTTACAGACCACCCTCTGCTGGGCTTGGCATACTACCTCACCTCCATGATTTGCTAGAGAAAGTGATCTCTGAATGCATAATAATGGGTGACTTCAATCTAAACTGGAAGGATGAGTGTTCTAAAAAACTGAAAGAATTCTGTGACATGCATGGGTTATTTCAGATCACTCCTGAGATCAAATCAAAACTAAAGAAAAAGCCACTGTGGTGCTCAAAAGAGGTGGTGGTGAAGGTTAGGGAGAAAAATATAGCATTTAGGAAGTATAAGGAAACACAGAAGGAGCAGGACAGAGAACTGTACTAGTTAAGGCAGAAGGAAGCAGGGAGGGTAGTCAGAATAGCAAAGGCCAAAACTGAGGAAAAGATAGTCAGCTCAGTTAAGAAAAGGGATAAAACCTTTTATAGGTACATTAGGGAATGTAGAAAGACAAAGGCAGGGATAGTGAGGCTGAATAGAATGGACGGTGGGTGGGCAGAGGGACAGTGAAAAAGCAGGGATACTGAACTAATACTTCTGCTCAGTATTCACAAAAGAGGAGGAGGAGGGGAGGTACCTAATCCAATTAACAGAAGCACTTTGGATAGGGGGGTCAATCCCAGTCCTTTCACAGAAGAAAGGGTTCTGAAAGAACTCCGAAAACTGAAGGTGGACAAAGCAATGGGGCTTGATGTAATTCACTCCAGAATTCTAAAAGAATTAAGACGAAAACTAGTGACACTACTGACTACCCTTTTTAACAAATCATGGGAGGATGGTTTGGCACCTGAGGACTGGAGGAAGGTGGATATTAATTTCCCCTTCACAAAAGTGGGAGCAAGACAGAGGTAGGAAACTACAGACCTGTCAGTTTGACCTTTGAGGTAGGAAAAGTGATAGAATCACTTCTGAGGGAAAGAACTGTTGAGTACCTAGAGGCCAGTGGGGCACAGGACCCAAGGCAGCAAGGGTTCACAGTGGGAAGGTCATGTCAGATGAATCTAATTGATTTTTTTGACTGGGTGACCAAAGTAGTAGACCAGGGAGGGGATGTGGACATGTCCTACCTAGACTTTTGCAAGGCATTTGACACAGTCCCACACAAAAGATTAATAGTCAAATTAACCAGCCTGGGAGTGGTTCCCAGGGTGGTAGCCTGGGTAAAACATTGGCTGGACAACATGATACCTAAGGTAATTGTAAATGGAGTCAACTCTGAAGAAAGAGGGGTTCTAGTGGGGTACCACAGGGTTCAGTACTGGATCCAGTCCTTTTTAATGTCTTCATAAGTGACATTGCAGAGGGACTGGAAGGAAAGGTATGCCTCTTTGCAGATGACACAAAGATCTGCAACAGGGTTAATACACAAGAAGGCATGGAAAGGATGAGAAGGGACTTGTCAAGGTTGGAGGAATGGTCAGAAGTATGGCAGCTTGGATTCAATGCAAAGAAGGCAAAATAATGCACCTGGGAAACAAAAACCCAAGGGAAGATTACACAATGGGGGGAGGTAGTAACAACAACAAAAATGGAAAGGGACCTGTGGGTAATCATATCAGATGACCTTAATGTTAGTCAGCAATGTGAGAAGGCAGTAGGGAGGGCTGGGGGGATACTGGGATGTATAGGGAGAGGCATCACCAGCAGAAAACAGGAAGTTGTTATCCCTCTGTACAGACAGTTGGTGAGACCCCATCTGGAGTACTGCATCCAGTTCTGGAGACCCCATCTCCACAAGGACATAGACAGGATGAAGGCAGTCCAGAGGAGGGCAACTAAAATGGTGCCAAGTCTGCAAGAGAAGCCATACAAGGAGAGACTAAGGGAGCTTAATATGTATACCCTTGAAGAACGGAGGGAGAGGGGGGACATGATAGAAACTTTTAAGTACCTCAGTGGAATCAACAAAGTCCAAGAGGGTAGCATCTTTGAGAAAAAGAGATGTGCAAGAACAAGAGGACACAATTTGAAGATGGGTGGACGGCTCAGGGGCAATATGAGGAAGTATTTTTTCACAGAGAGGGTGGTGGACGCATGGAACAGCCCTCCTGAGGAGGTTGTTGGGTCTAAAACTGTGGGAAAATTCAAGAATGCATGGGACAGACATAGGGCAATTTTTGTGGGGGGTAGGAAGAAAGAAGCTGTTGGTTAAATAGGATCTGCAGCTTATCCTGTAGGTAGGGAAATGGGCAGACTAGGTGGGCCAAGCAGTCCGTATCTGCCATCAAAGTCTATGTTTCTATGTTTCTGTGTTTCTATGTTACCCACCCTAATAAGAAAAACATGGACCGAAGCACTCTCCTGGACCTTATGCTTGTTAACAAGCCACATAACATTACCCACACAGGGGTCTTTCATAGTGACCTAAGTGATCACTGCACTACAGCCTGCATTAGGCGCTCGTCTCACCTTACCTTGTCTTCTACTTTTAAGCTAAAAAGATGTTTGAAAAACTTCTGCTAGACTGCTTTTTTGGTAGACCTTGGCAATATTATTCGGCAGGACTTCTATCTGGCCTCCGCTGTCTCATTCATCATATTCCATAGCCTTGTATTGGGCCTGATTGATAAACATGCCCCAATTAGGAAGATCAAGAGTAGGAAACGGTCACCTGACTGGTTCTCCCCAGCCTTAAAAAAAGCCCTTAGGGATAGAGATATTTTATGGAGAAGGGCACGGAAGACTAAGCTGGACACTGACTGGCTTGCTTTTCGGATTGCTAGGAATGCTTGTACTGAACTAGTTAAATAGGAAAGTCACATTATTTCCAGATAGCCCTTGAAGAAAATAAAAATAGTACCGCCAAGTTCTGGAATATTCTCAGAGAGGTAGCAGGCCATTCACCTACTTCTCCCTTGCCCACAAAGATAGTGGCTGGAGGTGCTACATATATGGATAGGGCAGACATCCTAGAACAACTCAACAACCATTTTGCTACAGCAGGCCTTGCATTTGATGCATCCTCTGTCAGCAAGCTAAGCCCTCAAGGTGATATTAGTGATCGAACAAGCTCTAACCATGACTGCACGTTGCGATCATCTTCCTTCAGTTTTTGGCCAGTTACCTTTAAGCAAGTGGAGGACCTTCTTTTATCACTTGACACCAAAAAGAGTGCTGGAGCAGACCATCTTGATCCATTCTTCCTGAAAATAGGTTGTCATTACCTGACTGCCCCCATCACCCATCTATTTAATTCCTCCCAGGAACAAGGCGTGTTACCGTCGCTCTGGAAAATTGTGCACATTATCCATCTCTTCAAGTCTGGTGATCCCAGTGACCTGAATAACTACCAGCCAATTTCTCTACTCCCAACCATTTCTAAACTTCTTGAAAAAATTGTAAACTCCCAGCTTAGAGAGTACCTTGAATCTGAAGAACTTTTAAACCCAGACCAATCAGGGTTTAGGCCCAAACACACTATGGTATCTGCTCTAGCTTAAGTGTCTATGGATTGGCAAAATGTCCTAGATGTAAAAAAAGCATGTGTATGCACTCTTCCTAGACCTTAGCAAGGCCTTTGATACTGTGGATCATAGCCTTTTGCTGGATGCTTTGAATAGCCTTGGCCTGGATAGTATTGCCCTAGAGTGGTTTAAATTGCTACCTCACCAACAGAAAGCAGCAAATTAACGTCCATGGGAACCTGTCACCACTAAAAGCCTTATCTCATGGTGTACCACAAGGCTCCATTTTGGGCCCTTTACTCTGCACAGTTTACATCAATAATATTGATTCATACATACACACTGCTAATGTACACCTATTTGCAGATGACACAGTCCTTTACACCATTAACTCCTTGCTAGAATTAGCCCATAAGGACCTACAGCATGATTTTGCCATCCTGTAGCACAACCTACTAAAACTAAAGCTCCTTCTTAATGCCAAGAAGACAAAAGCTATGATCATTTCTCTGCATGCCTCCTCTGTCCAAGGATCGTCATGTAGTCTACAGATCCACACATTACTTGGCGAGGCACTGGAAATTATGGATAATTTCAAATATCTGGGATTCTGGCTGGACAACAGTTTTAACTTTATGGTTCATCTGAAAGAATTGACCAAAAAAATTAAGACAACGCCTAGGTGTTTTCTTCCACATTAGGCATCTTCTTACCTCAGAAGCCAGGAAGAGGCTAGTCCAAATAACCTTTTTGCCATTGCTTGACTATGCTGACTTTCTTTACAGCCACTTCTCTAACTCGGTACTAAGCAAACGTGACACCTTATATCACCGAGTCTTGAGGTTTATCCTGAATTCACCTCTGTGCACCCATCACAGTCTTCTTTATGAGGCATTGGGCTAGTATTCCCTTACCCAAAGGAGGCAAATGAACTTCTCTGGTTCTACAAGGTACTGACTGATAAACTGCTGGCCTATATTGCTGGGCTATTTGTACATGCAAAGGGGCTATATGATCTGAGATGCTTCACATTAATCACCTATAACGTACCAAGGATAAAAACGCGGCATGGTTTAGCCACAATTAACTTTTCTCTCTCCCCCCTCCATGGTGAAATACCATGCAAAGAACACTAAGGATTACCACTAGTCTGGGTCCCTTTGTCTTTAAAGCTCTGATTGAAGGTTATCTGAGGGAATCCTGCAATTGCTACAGGTGACCTTATATTATTTACCCATTGTTAACTGGGTCTGCACAATCTCAATGTCTCCTATTACACTACTGGCACTTTTCCTTTTCTGCAACTTCTCTTTTCTTTACTCTTATTATTTATTTATTTAGCTTTTGTTGACTGGGTAGGTACACTAGACAAGTTATATGCCTATTTTCAGGAACGACCCGGGACAGTACAACAAGGATACAGATACATCAGAGTACATAGCAGTGAGTAGAGCTGAGTACACTGAGTCACGAGAAACAGTCCAACATAAAATAGTCTACTGTAATCAGTATTAGTTAATATACATATGTACAACAATAAATAGTCTAGATCATTCAATGGCATGTGGCTTTATTAGCTACCCCCTGTGCCTTCCCCTACTCCTAAATACTCTTCTTGACCAGGGGGTTCCACTGAACATTTGGTTGGGTGTTGTTGTCAATGATATTTCCAGGGAACAGTACTGAGGCCCTTGTAGACTTAATTAAGCAATAAGGCATGACCAGGGGTTATGTTAATGGTGTGTTAATCACCCTCTATGGGTGTAATGTTGCACGAGGCATAGCTATTATATTAAATTGCTATTATACTGCTATTATAGTAAAAAACCTTTTTTAAACAGTGTTAAACCTTGTTCAGCATATCATTAGGTTCTACGTGTATGCTAATAAAAGATTAACATAAGGCTGATAGAATACTTATAACCAACCAGAAAGCTCTGTTTCTCAGACCCTTTTTATAATTATCTATGTGTGCTATTGTTACAGATATGTCCGTGTTTTTAGATCATTGAATTTGAATGATATTATAGTTGATGCACTTAAGGTATGTTCATTGATTGTTGTGTACTATTCTTTGCTTTACTGTGTATTTGTCCTTACTGTCCAGGACCACTTTGAAAATGAGCTTAAATAAAGTTTTGATTGATTGATTGACTTTATTGAACTTTCAACAACAGCAACAAAATAGAAAACCAGCAACAATTATACATTAATGCGTTGTTACTATCCTATCTCCACCCCTCATCCACAAGTCCCACCTCCCCCCAAGACGCCCCCCGGAGAATCCAAAAGGTCTAACGCACAAAGGTCTTTTAAAGGAGAGACTACCATGGAACTAAGTAAAGGGGAATCAAACATCTGCCAGGTCCGTGAAGATCTGCATCATCTAGTCCAGGAGGTCACCCCTAAATAATACAGGCACTTGGGGGTTAAACAGGGTTAAGAGAATAGCACACTAACACATGGTGCTACCTAGGTACTTAAGGGGAGCAAAATCAAAACATGGAGTTTACTCCATTTTTTATTATATCCAGTAAACTGACCATGGAGGCTGCCTATCATCTTCTCCAAGTGGAGGTTAGCTAGAAGTTCATTCATCCATTCAGGATATGAACTGGGAAAATTATCCTTCCAATGACGTAGCACAACTCGTTTTACTGACAATGATATGAGGGACATATAATATCTCCACTCTTTGATTGTTACCTGTGAAAAGTCCCCAGCTAAGCAAATTTCAAGGGTAAACAAGTCATCCAAACCTAGAAGGGGGTCAGCTTTTTGCCTAATCTATTCCTAAAGATGAGTGACCTTTGGGCATTCCCATAGAATATGAAGCAGGGAACCAGTATCCTGCCCACACCTATTGCAAAGGGGGAGACAGCCTTGCCCATTGTTACCAGTTTAACAGGAGTGTAGTAAATATTATGAAAAATATAAACCTGGGTAAGGTGAAGTCTGTCATTGGCAATAAATATATATATATATATATATATATATATATATATATATCTATATCTGTCCAAATATAGCCCCAATCGAAATTGTTATTCGGGAAAGCAGAGGACCAGTATTGAGAATGTCCTGTAGGGTCTGGAAAAAGCTTAGGGAGCAACACGGAGTTAATTTGTGAAACAGAGTGAGGCTACCAGGCCAAGGACTAAAACAAATTAAGCAAATCTGCTTGATCGGTGGACCAAGATTGCATCCCAGACCTATTGATCAACATGTGTTTGAGCTGTTATACTTTGAAAATGCCCCGCGGTGGCAGGTGAAACCTATCCAGCAGGTCTTGACTAGTAATAATCCTGCCATGAGAAATAGAATCCTTAACTATTCTCTCTTCAAACTGGAGGACTCTTGCTGGAGCCACCATTTGGTTTCCAACTTTGAAATTGGGATTACAGTATATTGGTTGAGATATATCCTTTAAATTATCATACCGGAGAGCTCTGCAAAGTTGGGTGTGGACTTTCAGTTAGATAAATATAACTGAATTTGCGAAGTGTCGATGACAGTGATTTAGGAGATATAAAAAGCAAACAATCAGGAAATATTCGACTCTGCGATAAGAAATCTTTAGATTTGGAGCCATGTTGGTATATAATTATATTCCTATGTTAAGGAAGAGGGCACTGACCATTTTGCATATTTAGCTGCATGAGCAGTCAGGTAATACAGAAAGAGATTAAGTAGTTTAAGACCACCTTTTTGTTTCATGGCACTTAAACGGGCATAGGAGCGTCTCGATGGTTTGCCTCACCAAAGAAAGGTGGAGATGAGAGAGTGGGCTTTTCTAAACCATTTAAGGGGGAGCATCACATTTAACATATTTAAAGGATAAAACAAGTGGGGGAGAACGTTCATTTTGATAAACACTGACCCTCCCTTAGAGAGATAAGTAAAGGGGAGACCAAAGATCCAGATCCTGTTTAACTGTGGTCAAAAGGTCATCCAAATTTAGTTTGATAAGTTGGGCTGAAGTTGAGGCAAGAGTAATACCTAAATATGTAAGTCATGTAGTCCAAGTTAAATTTAGAGTTATAAGCTCTGTCTTAAATACTCTAGAGTTTAAAGGCATCACCACCATTTTATCTAGGTTAAGCTTGTAGTTGGAAAAAAATGCCAAATTCCTGAATAATAGACAGGACTGCTGGAATGAAGGAGAGGGGATCAGAGATATGTAGTAGAATATCTTCAGCATATGCAAAGAGCCTGAGGTCGAAGAGACCTATCCGTGTCCCAGCAATCAGGGGTGAGGTCTTTAGATGGTACAATAGGGGTTCTAAATATAAATCAATAAGCAATGGGGACAGTGGATACCCCTGCCAAATCCCTGAGCACAATGGGAAGGTGGAAGAGAGGACCCCATTGCAATAAATGTTAGCACTTGGTTGAGAATATAGAACTTTAAGCCAGTTTATGAAATCCTTGGGGGAAACCAAACTTCTCAAGAACCACAAACATGAACATCCAATTCACCCTGTCAAAGGCTTTCTCCACATCCAGGGATACCAAAGCCATTGGGATATGGGATTCCCTGGATACAGAGAGGACATGGGATAGTTTGCACAACTAATCTGTCGAGGAGCGTCCTTTTACAAAACCCACCTGTTTTGGACTGACTAGGCCCTCCCAGACCTGAGAATTCATGTTGTTAGAATTTAAGCAAATATTTTAATATCGTAATTCATAAGGGAGATGGGATAATAATTTGTCACCTTGTCCCGGGGCCTGCCCAGCTTCGGCAAAACTACTAGCTAATATTTTTCCTAGTCAAACTATCTCTTGTTGGGAGCTGCAATACTGAACATAGGATTTGCAAGAAAGCGAGTTGTGCTCACAACAGAGGGAGGGGAACCTTTCAATTGTCTTTGCTTTGTAGCAGATATACTGCAGGTGGAGGCTGCTTCTAACTGAAAGGTGAAAGAAGGAATTTACAATTATCAGGAAAAGACAGTCTTGTTACAATTCTTAAGATTTTCAGTGCAGGAAGAGTTCAAAGCACAGCTGACTTATTTTGGGGCTGACTGCTTTCAGAGCACAAACCACCAGGCTGTTTTGGGGCTGGGGAGGTTTACCTGTGTCTGACTTGGATGTCTGGATTTTCTCTGTTTGATTAGCGAGAGTTTTCTCTGTCAAATTGTTGTGTATAGTATCTTGCAGACAGGAAGGCACTCATCGCAGCAGTGGGTCAGAGCTCTTAGCTGATTGTTTTGTGAGGGCACAGTTTAGGCCCAGCCCTTCCACCTCACCCCACCCACCCCTGGAAATAGTTCCTTTATACCTGGGGTTCTGACATCATTTCCTCAAGTGTGCAAGGTGCATATCAATGTCATATCCTCTCTAGCACACAGCACTGAAAATATACACATACACATTGTATAATATATATATATTTCTATATAACAAACCAATCACTCACACAAGCACACACACACAAAAAAAAGGTACATAGTCATGTAGGGAGTAGTGCAATGTAATGGCTGTGGGGCAGCAGTCTTCCGGGAGTCTTTCTGGAGGCTGAGATGCTGCCCTATTTGCAGACAACTCTCTGCCCTGAGGGAGGAAGTTGCCTGTCTTCAGGCCACACTGGACAGCAGTAAGAAACCTTCCCAGGCCAGACTGGATGGTAGGAAGGAACCCCCATCCAGGGAGCACCAGAGCCACCACCACTACCTCAGAGGTTGCAAAGAAAGCACAGCAGTTGGACCACAGTGGGCTCAGGGAGGGTGAGGAGGGTGGAACAGAGGCACACCAGTCAGTTATTCCACTCCACAATCCATACACCATTCTGGGGAGCACAGCTCCCCTATGGATGCACCCACGGAGGAGATTAAGGAGGCTGAGGACACCTGTCACAAGGGAGGCCTACAGGAAGGAGGCAGAGAATGCCACAAGGAAAGGAAGCAGCTCCTGGTGGGGGACTCAATTATTAGGGGGATAGAACTGGGGGAGCAGGGAAAACTGAAGCAAAGTGCCTGCCTGGTGCGGGGCGGCCAGGGACAGGAAGCGATCCTCAGGATCACGATAACACCTGCACAGGAGTCTGAGCTGGATGTCATTGTCCACCTAGGGACAAATGACTTGGCTCAACATGAGCTTAGAGCAGTGCAGAAGGACTTTGTAGAACTGGGGAGAGGCCTAAGACAAGTAGCGACACACAGTATCCTTTCTCAGAGGTGCTGCCTGTAAATGGCATGAGTGAGGCAAGGGTACTACACCATGCAGTTTAATGAGTGGTTGAAAAAATGGTGTGGAGCACAGGAGTTTGGCTTCATTGGGGACTGGGGTTCCACCTGGAGGGACACCAGCCTATACTGGCAGGATGGTCTGCATCTGTCCAGGAAGGGAACAAGTCTTTTGAGCAATCGGTTTAAATGCTTCATTGGCAAGCTTTTAAACTAGTCAAGGGGGGAGGCACTGATAAGCAGCAGAAAAATCCCAGCCTCTCCCTACAAAACAGGGTACTAAATGGGAAAAAGACTGAGGTAGAAAGGTCCATGGGGGATGCTGCAACAGAAAGTAAAGCCATCAAAAAATGGAGAGCAATGAGTACCAATGCCCATAGTCTGAGTAACAAGCTTCCTGAATTAGTGGCCTTGATGGAGGAGGAACATCTGGATATCGTGGCAGTCACAGAAACATGGTACACAAAAACCATGACTGGGATGTAAACATACCAGGATACACTATCTACAGGAGGGACAGGAAGGGTAAAGAGGAGGAGGAGGAGCTCTTTACATAAGGGAAGGAATCAAAGCAACAGAACAAAAGGGTAAACAGGGAGGAGAAAAAGCACTGTGGGTAAATTTGGAGACCGGCAATGGCACCACAATCCGCACAGGGGTTGTATACAGACCCCCTTCTCAGGGGGAGGAAATGGACAAGGAAATGATAGAAAGTATACTTAGTATGGCAGAAAAAGGGGAGATATTGCTGATGGGTGATCTGAATATGCCACATGTTAACTGGAGTGCAGTTGCAGCAGCCACTTCTAAGAGTGGGGTTATTCTAGATGCCCTACAGGGGGCATGCCTTAGACAACTAGTATTGGAGCCCACTCAAGAGGGAATAATCTTAGACCTGGTTCTCTCAAATGGAGATGAAGAGAGGATCACAGATGTAGAAGTGGGTAGCCATCTGGGAACTAGTGACCATCGAACAGTATGGTTTACAATAAACACAGCAATAGAGTCAAGCCATACAAAGACAAAGGTACTGGATTTTAGGAGGGCTGACTTTGTCAAAATGGGTGAGTGCCTAAGGAATGCACTAGCAAATGGGCAGGAAGGAGGGGTGGAAGAACAATGGGGAATAATAAAACTGCCATCACAGAGGTAACAAGCCTTTGTGTAAAGCAAATAAACAAAACGAAATGAGGTAAGAAACCACTATGGTTCTCAAAGGAAGTGGCAGTGAAGGTTCAAGAGAAAAAGAAAGCATTCAGGAAGTACAAGGAATCACAGAAGGAACAGGACAGAGAACTGTATCAGTTAAAGCAAAAAGAAAGCTGGGAAGGCAGTCAGAACAGCAAAGGCCCAAACTGAGGAAAAGATAGCCAACTCAGTTAAGAAGGGGATAAAACCTTTATAGGATACATCAGGAGCCAAGGAAGACCAGGGAGGATAGTGAGGCTTAATAAAGGAGGGGAGGAGGGTGGGCAGAGGGTGACTGTGAAAAGGCAGAGATACTAAACAAATATTTTTGCTCAGTATTTACAAAGGAAGAGGGGAGGTACCTAAAACAAACAGTAGAAACACTCTGGATACAGAAGTTGATACCAACCCATTTACAGAAGAAAGGGTTCTGAAAGAACTCTTAAAACTGAAGGTGGACAAAGCAATGGGGCCTGATGGGATTCATCCCAGAATTCTAAAAGAACTAAGGGTAGAACTAGTGACACCACTGACTACCCTCTTTAACAAATCATGGGAGGATGGGTGGTACCGAGGACTGGAGGAGGGCAGATGTGATTCCCTTCACAAAAGTGGGAGCAAGGCAGAAGCAGGAAACTACAGACCTGTTAGTTTAACCTCAGTGGTAGGGAAAATTATGGAATCACTTCTGAAGGAAAGAATTGTTGAGTATCTAGAGGCCAGAGGGGCACAGGACCCAAGGCAGCATGGATTCTGCAGGGAAGGTCATGCCAGACAAATCTGATAGATTTCTTTGACTGGGTGACCAAAGTAGTTGATCAGGAGGGCTGTGGACATGGCCTACCTAGACTTTAGCAAGGCATTTGACACAGACCCACACAAAGATTAATATACAAGTTAGCCAGCCTGGGAGGGTCCCAAGATGACAGCCTGGGTAAAGAATTGTCTGGAGAATAGGTCACAGAGAGTAATAGTAAATGGAGTCCACTCTGAAAAAGCGGGTTAGTGGTGGGGTACCAGAGGTTCAGTATTAGACTGGGTCCTCTTCAATGTCTTTTATAAGCGACATTGCAGAGGAACTGAAGGAAAGTATGTCTCTTTGCAGATGACACAAAGATCTGCAACAGAGTTGATGCACAAGGTGGAGTGGAAAGGATGAGAAGGGACTTGACAAGGTTAGAGGAATGGTCAAATGTATGGCAGCTTAGATTCAATGCTAAGAAGTGCAAGGTAATGCACCTGGGAAACAAAAACCCAGGGGACGAGTACACAATGGGGGGTGAGCTACTAACAACAACAAAAATGGAAAGGGACCTGGGGGTAGTCATATCAGATGACCTAAAGGTGGGCAAGCAATGTGAGAGGGCAGCAAGGAGGGCTGGGGGGATACTGGGATGCATAGGAAGAGGCATCACCAGTAGAAAACAGGAAGTTATTATCCCTCTGTACAGACAGCTAGTGAGACCCCATCTGGAGTACTGCGTGCAGTTCTGGAGACCCAATCTCTGCAAAGACATAGACAGGATGGAAGCTGTCCAGAGGAGGGCAACTAAAATGGTGCAGGGTCTGCACCGGAAGACATATGAAGAGGGACTTAAGGAGCTTAATATGTATAGCCTCGAGAAAGGAGGGAGGGAGACATGATAGAAACTTTCAAGTACCTCAAGGTAATCAACAATGTCAAGAGGTAGCATCTTTCAAAAAAGAGGTGCAAAACAAGGGGCACAATTTGAAGATAGAAGGCGTGCTCAGAGGTAATTTAGGAAGTATTTTTCACAGAGGGGTTATGGATGTATGGAATGGCCTTCCAGAGGAGGTTGTGGAGCAAAAACAGTGGTGGAATTCAAGCATGCATGGGACAGTCATAAGGCAATTCTAGGGGGTTGGGGTAGGAAGAAGTAGGCTGCTGGTTAACTAGGACCTGCAGCTTATCCATCAGGTAGGGAAATGGGCAGACTGGGTGGGCCAAGCGGTCCTTATCTGCCATCAAATTCTATGTTTCTATGTTTCTATCCTAGCTTTCAATAAGGTAGGATCCAATAACCCATCTTTGCAAATGTAAGAATAGAGCTGCTGAAGTAAAGGAGTTAACTCTTCTGCTAAAAGCTTATAGAAATTAGGCAGAAAGCCGTCAGTCCCAGGGGTTTTGTCCAGAGGGAGGGATTTAATCACCTCCAAAATTTCATGATTTGTAATGGGTCAGGTAAGGAAAGATTGCTGGACCAATGTTAATTGAGGGAAAGGGATAGCAGCCAGATAAGCCTAGGTCTCCTTGACAGATGGTGCATTAATTGGAGGGCCATATAATAGGCAATAATAAGATTCAAATTCATTGACTATGTCCCTGGGAGATGTTTTCAGGGAGTTATCTGCTAAAGAAGAAAGGGCCAAAACTAGTCAGGATTCCTCCTGCCTACACAACTGAAGGGCAAGGAGACAGTTCGCTTTGTTACCCTGCTCAACATATCAGGCCTGGGTCCTAAGAAGAGTGTGCTCCACCTTCTTCCTCAGGCCCTCCGCATATTGATCTCTGAGCACTGTGAGAGCCACATGATCCACCTCTGGGGAATTACTGGAAAAGGTTTGCTCCAACATTTTAATATGGCTTAAAAGACAGAGTAAGGCAGCCTCTTGTTTATGTTTCTTTGTTGATGATAATCCAATAACTTCACTCCTCAAGACACACATTAAAGCTCTCCACACCTTATCAACCTCAGGGATGGAACCATTGTTATCAATAATAAAGCAGGCTATAGCATCTTTAATTTGGGCCTGAACCCCATCATCCTTGAGAAGCTGGGTATTAAGCTTCTATATCTTGTCCCTTTGAATGTTGGACATCAATGCACGGTCCAACCAGATCGGAGAGTGATCAGTTAGGACACGTGCAGCAATACAACTATTCCAAGCCCCTAAAATGATGGCCTGATTAACTAAAAAATATTTCATCCATGAGTAGGAATTATGAAGGGGGAAATAGAATGTATACTCGTGAGTAGATGGATATAATGGGTGCCATGGGTCATGAAGACCTATTGTCTCAGTGTCAGTGGCTCAGCATGTAGTACACTCACCTCTAAGGCCTGGAGATTAGAAGTCTGTGGGTTCTATCCCCACACCAGGCACTTGGATTAAATCCCAGTACTGACACTGTAGTGCAGCATGAGGGGGGTACTGCACTCCTGAGGTGTCGTCTTTCAGATGAGACATTAAACCAAGGCCTCATCTGCCTGTTCTGGTGGTAATTCAGGTGGATGTTAAAGATCCCATGGCACTTCTCAAAAAGAGTAGGGGAGTTTATCAAGGGGAAAAAAATTGTACAATAATCACTTAAAAGCAATAATACAAACAAAAAATTTTTGGATATGGACATTGTGAGAAGTGAAAGTCATACAAGCTTGTAAAAGAGAAGTGCATAAATTTATTGTATAAATTGAAATTGAAGTTAGGATAGTGTTCATTTTAATTTGGCTATAGTAATATATGGTATTAGGAGCATTTATACATAACCTTGTTGTATGGTGTTAATTCTGTGTTTGATTCTGAAAATGTTGTTCCAGCTAGGGATTTTGTGCCTGGTGGGTGGTTACATGTCTCCCCCTGCTTCAAGGAGTACTCTGAGTAATAACGATTGCTCATTGATTTTCTGGAGTGATTGGTTGCAGGGGGATACATTGAGTATAATTACTAGGGGGAATCAAACAATCATATAATTTGTTCGGGTATGCTGACTGATTGTCTGGTATCTGATTTAATTAAGTGGACCTCGATATACAAAGGTTTATTGGTAGGTGGGGGACAAAATACAGTGTATCTGGACC